>OX424576.1:171642731-173032731 GCA_949152435.1 Gastracanthus pulcherrimus
AAGACATTCTTTGTCACGCGCCTACTGCAACATCTCGATCGCATGTGTGACGTACGGTTTGATAGAATTCTTTTGTATTACGGCGAGTGGCAGGAGGCATACGAACGCAATTTTAAACCATCATACGGTAAAATTGAGTTTCACGAGGGTTTACCAGACCCGGCAGATTACTCGCGAGATAATTCACGCAAAAAATTAACTTCATTCGTCTACTCCTTTTTTCCTTTCATACACCTACAATAACATTTATGAAAAAATTTATGATACTTTAAAAACATAATAAAATAACATCTCAATATTTGTTATTTCAATAAAAATAAAAATAATACCTAACTGTATTTTTAAATAAACACCCTCCGAAAGTGGAGGCACACATGTTGGACTATAAATAAAGGGGGGTCCTCTTATCTCTATTTCCCTAAATCTACAAATAACAAAGAGATTTTCATAATTATTCTCTCTCTCTCTCTTTCTCTCTCTCTCTCTCTCTCTCTCTCTCTCTCTCTCTCTTGCGCCAACAGTTTATCCGTATACCTGTATTAGAGCCGCACATTATCTTCAGATGTGGATTATATAACAGCCAACCAGATTTTTGTGTCAGCGTAAGAGAGAGAGAAAGAGAGAGAGAGAGAGAGAGAGTGAGAGAGAGGGCGAGAGAGAGAGAGAGAAAGAACACGTTCACGCTATATTCCCTATCCCCTCGAGTGCATGCATTAGAGAGAGAGAGAAACTACGCCATCAGCACCACAGTCTGTCTCCAGCACAAGTGCAAGAGAGAGAGAGAGAGAGAGAGAGAGCCCTCGCTATAGACTAGTGCTGTATGAATGCGAGAGAGAGGGAGACTACGCCATCGAGTGCTCCGGCTTCCACCAGCCGCGTGCGCTAGAGATAGCACACGCCGTACCATATCCTGTACGAGTGCGAGGGAGAGAGAAACTACGCCATCGGCACCACTGCCTGACCCCCACACAAGTGCAAGAGGGAGAGAGAGAGAGAGAGAGAGAGAGAGAGAGAGAGAGAGAGAGAGAGAGAGAGAGAGAGAGAGAGAGAGCCCTCACTATAGAATAGTGCCGTAGGAGTGCGAGAGAGAGGGAGACTACGCCATCGACTGCCCCGGCTTCCACTCGCCGCGTGCGCTATAGAGACCACACGCCATACCATACCCTGTACGAGTGCGAGGGAGAGAGAGAGACCCCGCTCTATAACATAGTGCCTTATGAGTGCGGGAGAGAGGGAGACTACGCCATCGACTGCTCCGGCTTCCACCCCCACATGCGTTAGAGAGAGAGCACACGACATACCATACCCCTTATGAGTGCGAGCGAGAGCGAAACTACGCCATCGGTACCACTGCCTATCTCCCACACAAGTGCAAGAGAGAACGCACGTCATAACACACCCCCACGCATGAGTGCGAGAGAGACACCGTCTGAGTAAGGGTGGGGAACGCCATAGACACCCATCCCTTGTGTATGACAGAGACAGACAAGCTGTCAGGGCGCGAGTGGGGGTCTCCATACCCATTATCACATGGGCGCGAGAGAGACAACCTTACATGGCGCGAGTATATGCCATAGACCTGGCTCCGCCTACGGCGCCACCGCGTGACGTCACCGTCTCGCCATAGGGGGGTATTCTCTACTCATAGGGTTATTATAAACGTACTCCGTTCTTCCCTACATAGTGAGATTTAGCGGGTTCGGTTTAATTATTTAAACTTATTTGTTTGATGAAAATTGTTGTTCTTGCGTTAGTGAAGTGTAAGGTTTATAATGTACACATTTTATTTCAACATTTCTTTTAAATTATAAATTGCTGTCCTTTGGTTAATAAGGTTTATACTTTATAGTTTTATTATTTAAACGTTTTTTAATTAAAAATCGCTGCACCGGGAGTAGTTAGATTTACGTAGTTTTTTTATTATTTAAACTTATTTGTTTAATAAAAATGGTTGTTCTTGGGTTAGTTGAGTTTTTGATTTTTTACTTCAACATTTCTTTTTAATAGAAAATTATTGCCTTTGGGTTAGTAAAGTTTATAGCTTATGGTTTAATTATTTAAATATTTTGGTTAGAAATCGCCGCCCTTGGGATAGTTTAGAGTTATTGGTTTTATTATTTAAATCTACTAATTACATACAAATTATTTTCCTTCGATTAAAATTATAAAATTAAAATAATTATCTTTTTATGATTCTGAGATCTGGATTTCCATATACCTACTCATGTGCGAGGTCTCATTTTTCCAGACCTTCCAGAAGGATAGTGCCGTCTCTGATATGTACATACATACATATATTCGCGATCAGCCTCCTTTTTTTAAGTCGGTTATTTTAGTTAATTTCCAAGTACACGCGTTTTCTGAGATTATAGACACTTCTTTCACTCAACCGTCGATATACCGTAAAATGAGATCTGTTGTGCCAGTGGAGTCTCTTGAGCTACGTGTCTAAATAAATCTTTAATCGACTCTAGAATTGGTCCAAATCGTCTATTTTTATCGAATGTATACTTACACCTGTCATATATTTAAGGGTCCCTCAAAAGACATAAGTTGTTTAACCGTTAATATGTATCTCGGAAAATTTGATATGGCAAAGTATATAATATATAAAGTTTTTATTTGATCTTTAAGTACCCCTTGTTGATTGGTATGTTCGTATACATCAAGTAACAACTCTCTACGGGACCCGTAGTATTTTTAAGCTAAGCCAAGTGCTAGACGCCGATATTCAGAAGAAAATGATTTTGCAATTTTACGGGGTCTCTTGGGCCACTGTATTTTGTGCCTTTATTGAGAACACCACTTAAAGTTTCATTCAGCAAAATCCATTACTTAGAGAGTAGACATCTCCCAGTTAGTCTTTCAAAGGTAAAAAAGATTGCACTTAACCCTCTGGCGCAGTATCTCCAGATATCTTGCCCAAACAGAATTGTTCCCGAATTAGGGATGACGAGATACCTCGTCAAGACTTTCTTGATAGTAACTTTTGATATAGATACACTTTTTCTATTCTAAAAAGAATACGTACGACCACGCAAATTAAAGCTGCAGACTTGTTCTTTAAGGAGGTTCTTCTGGTACACAGCTAGTTAAAATGAATGTGCTATTTTTAATATTTTTTGTTTGCGAAGTATACTTCATTTAAGCTTTCATATACATAAATCTATAAGAAATTACGATAATACATACAATTCAAGTAATTATATCCGTCTTATTTATGTATAAAAAGTTTAATACAAAGTTTAATACACTGATGTGACTCTGTTTTTGAGGTTAAATGCACCTTTTTTGTTTTCAATTAATTTATTTTTACATTCAGAAGCATTCAATGCATATTTTGAAGCTCAATAAATGTTCGTCAAATATTTGTCTTATAACACAAAAATTTTCAAAAAAAACTCTTCCTCTAGTTCTTTCAAATATGCAAATGAAAACGACAAAAGCGCGATATCTCATAAGACTCCACGCTAAATGTCTCAAAATAAAAATATTAATATCTCGCTTCTTAGATATCCTTATCTTCCGAAAATTTAACTGAATCATTTTGGGAACTATATCTATCGGTATACCAAATTTCATTGAAATCGATTTATTAATTCCTTAACCAGATGAACCTCCTTGAGATGAATTGAGTCCGATTTTTTACTTTAACAGATTTCATTGTGAAAAACTTGATAAAAAATAGTAAAAATTTACAAAATTTTGAAACCTTCATCAAAATGGGGTGGCCGATGGTTCAAGTGGTAAACGCGTACCTCTTAAGCCTGCAACCACTCAAAGGGCATGGGTTCGAATCCCCGTCAGTCCGATTTTTTCAGAGACATTGTAAGGGCAGTGATGCCCGTATATAATTTATATATAAAATAAAAAAAATGATTAGTCCTTAAATAAGTGACAAAAAAGCTGTTCGCATGAGCCTCAAAATTATTATTCGGAGGTTTTCTCGGTAACTGAATACGAATCCGTAGTCATAATTTCAAAATTCAAAATGGTTGATCCAATACGGCGGCTTCAAGTACAAACTTATGATACAATAGTGATTATTTATATAATTTTGTCTTGAAAATCATTACACAGGGATTTTTAGGGACTCCGAATACGAATTAGTAGTAAAAATTTGGAAATTCAAAATGGCGGATCCAACATGGCAACTTCAAATAGACAATTATGATATATCTAATATTGTCTTGAAAATCATTACACAGGGGTGTTCGGGGTCGCTAGATACACATTTGTAGTTAGAATTTAAAAATTCAAAATGGTGGATCCTGTTTGGAGGCTTCAAGTGCAAAATTATAAAAGAATGATTACGATTATGTATCGAAATATATCTAATTGAGAGGTACCTATTCTTAATTAGTTCACATTTGTTCAGTATTATTTTCTCTATGTTTTTTTTTTTTAAACTATTTTTATACTATTTTGATGATGAAATTTATAAACTAGTATATGTTAAATACTAGTTACATTTTTCAATTAGTTATTTAAAAAGAATGATGCGTTTTTGTGTCTTATGCATTTTTTTGCAATTAAAAAAAAAAATTCATCAATTCAATCTGTTATAGGTGTAGCTTTTATTTGATTTTATAGATAAAGATAGATTTTAAAATCAATGATACATCGCTGATCAAAGACTCTTATATCCGATATATACGATAATATGTTTATTGAAAAATATTCATTTTTCAGTAGGGAACAAATCTGTAAATGAAAATAGTTACGCAGAAAAATAACAATGATGGGTGGTACTGCGCAGCTCTTCCTGGTTTATATAATAATTTAAATTAAATTCTCTTTGAGAAAGCATAGTGCCACAGCAGTTGGCAGCGATTTTTTAATTATTTACATTCGCCTGCATCAGTCTTCATTGTTATCATCACATTTATGTAATCATGGTTGATTAATCTTAATTTTAATCTTAATTAATATTAAATTTTACAATATTATTATTTAGCATTTGTGCTTTATACATTTTTATACAGGGTGTCTGTAATTAGAGGTAATAAAGGGTGTCGGTAATTGTGACATACACAGGATGCCGGTAATTGGGACATATAAAGGGTATGGGCAGTTAGGATATACAGGGAGTTGGTAATTACGACATATACATAGTCAGTAATTGAGACATATTGGGATATATATGTATATATGTATGTCCCAATTACCGATTACCTGTATACAGGATTTCGATAATGGGAACACATACAAGGTGTCAATAATTAGATCATATATAGGGTGTCAGTGATTAGGATATATACAGGGTGTCGGTAATTGGAACATATACAGGATGTCGGTAATTAGGATATATACATGGTGTCGGTGATTAGTTCATGCTGGGTGTCAGTAATTAGTTTCATTAACGTGGAAAGTCAATTGAATTGAACGTGTACCACTAACAAAAATTATGAATATTTGTTTTGAATCAGCAGCATCAGGACTTTGCACACGCCAAACGTGCCCCGCCTCAGCGGCCAGACGTGCTCCACTAAGCGTTTTTTCAAATCTAGAATAATTTTCTTATTTTTCATTATAGAATAAAAATAAGAAAAGGAAATTAAAGTTCGAGACCCAGGCTTTTTAATGCGCCCCTTCATAATTATATGTGATCATTAATTAATACTCAATCCAACGATTGAAAATTAGCTAACGGCGGAACTTCTAGGCTCCACATTTCCACCTAAGTTTTTAATAACAAAATATTAATATTTTGTAAATGTTGAGTCATTAAAAACAGGGTAGTAGGCTCACGATTAAGTTTAAAAAATAACAATACAAAAATATTTACTCAAAATACTAAAATCTTGAATGCCAAAGTGACCCTGCCTGCCAAGATGGTCCCACTCTCCCCTATACAACTTCAAGCCGCCATTTTGGATCCGCCGTCTTGAATTTTGAATTATTGATTATGGATTCGTAATCAGCAACCACAATAAATCCTGAATGATGTTCTTTTAGACAAAGTAATGTATGTAATCACTATTATACTGTAATATTGCACTGGAAGTCGCCATATTGGATAAGACACTTTTAATTTTTTAATTCTGACTACTGATTCGTATTTAGCTACTCGAAAATCCCTGACAGATTTTTTATGACCAAATTAAGTATATAATCACTATTATACCATGATATTGAACCTGTAGCCGCCATTTTGAATTTTGAAGTTCCGAATGAAGATTCGTGCTCAGCAATCCCGAAAACATTAAGTACGAATCATAATTCTTAGTGTGTGTAAAAAAAGAAATGTGCATTCGGTAGTAGTAAATTCGGGCAAAACGCTTACGCCATGGGGTTAAATCGGATTGTACTCGTAGTACTTTACCCATATAGAATCCAATCTTTGCATAATATTGATAATATAACTCCATCGGAAAAATCATAGCAAAATTCATTAAATGTATTTATTTCAAAACCATGGACATGGATTCTTAAATAGTTTGATACTACTGTATCAGGCTTTATATATACAGCTATTTAATTTTAATTTGCTTTGCAAATATCTTGAAAATAAATGAAGAGTTGTCAACATTGGCAAACATTTACATCAACGCATAATGCATATGTCTTTTACATATGTATTAAAAAGTACTTATTTTGTGAGTTGCTAGGTTATAATGAAAAAAAATATTAATAAGACGGCTCTTGAATTTTAGTTTTACTCCGTAAAAACCGATTTGTATACAAGTTATTAGAGAAAATTTATATTTTTGTGATAAAAATAAGCATTTTTTAAAAAGTCCTTTGCGAAAACATGTTTAACAAAACAAAATGAACAAAAGTTAATATTATTGTAACTGTTGACTCAATTTTTAGCATTAAATAAATAAAACAATTTTGAATTTTAAAAATTTATAAGAAACTACGCGTTATTACATTAACAATTGCTGAATAAAATATTTAACATCAGAATACCTCAAAACAAATATATAAATTTATTTTCAAAATACTTTAATTATATTTCCTTCAAGTTTCAAAAATATCCATGGGCATGGTTTGCACAAGCAACTTTTTGAGAAACATAAGTTTCGAGCAAATCGCATTTAAAGTTTTAATTAGGTATGTTACGAATATAAATAGTTTCACTTAACTCGCTATGACTTTGGTCAAACTAAAAGTTTTGACATCCACAAGATCACAAAATGTACGTAAAACTATAAATATAAAAGATATATAATAAAGAAATTTACGATTTTTCATCATTTTCATAGTCAATTTAAAGCACCTTCAAGTCTGGCTGCATAATCTGCAGCGTTGTATTCTGTGTCATGTCCGAGTGGTTGGTCCACGTTTCACGGCGTTCCAAATAGCGGATCAGATATCATTCACATAAGTATAAAAATATGAAAACCATACTTCATCTTCGATTTTAAATAAAATCATTATTATATTACTATACAAATCCAATCTGATCGGTTGACTGGAATGCTGCGAAATACGCGGACTAATTACACACGCACATGACACTGCTCAAGACGCAGCATATTATGGAGCCAGACCCTTCAAGGTTAGCGTACAAACATGCCGAAAGGTGGCGGTGGCGATCAACGTGAGCCTGCATTTCATTATTGGCATGTTCACAGCGTTACTATATAACGCTGTGAACATATCATTTTTTCCGAATTTTTCATTTCACCCCCTATCTCGTCGCCTGCCCAGGCACACCTAAAAATGTTATATAACATCGAAATGTCAATGTGGGGTAAAGTGGAATAGGGCAAAGTGGACTGTCTCTCAAATAATGTGAAAAAATCTGCCCTTTCGTAATTAAATATTGGCGATCGCGAGCGGGTTTTTATATATTCGCGCCTCTTGATTTACGTTCTTAAAATGAGTTCTTAGTGCATGCCAAATATATCAACAATAACGTAGCATGTAACTGAATTTGTTTACAATACAACGCAGAAACCGGTATAGAAATTGGTATACCACCTTGCCCCACAGTTTCGGAAAATCAGCTAAATTGGTTATTTACAAAAATCATTACAAAACCCATAATCTAAAATTTTCTTTTTTAATTCATATGATTTTTTTATTACTATATGAACTAATAATGACATCTAAACCTCAAAACTAAATTATATCTGTACCCTGGTAGAATGTTAGTTAGAATGGCTGGATAGCTTATTAATTATTAGCCAGATTAATAAGCTATTAATAAGAAAAATTATAGCTAATATCTAGCTAGAATCTGCTTAAGACTATGCTTTAAGCAAGAACGTATGTTGTTTGCAAATCTAACCTATTTATATTTTGTTTTGAAAAGTTATTAGTTTTTAAAAATATACATTATTATACTTTATTAAATGTTCAATATAGTATGCCGCCAAAATAAATATTTTTATCAACAAATAACAACTTACAAGATTATAGAAATATGTGTATGCAATACTAAAAGTATTTGATAACTAATAATTTCCTTTCCGAAAATGAGTCAATTTTTTAACTTAGTCAACAAAAATTTTGTGATTGATGTCGAAAATAAAATGTTGTAATCAAACTTCATTGTAAAACTACAAATATTCGTTTACCAATTCTCCAAATTTCGTCATAATTTACATTATTCTGTTTTTATTCTTATTTTTAAAATAACAATAATTATATGACTACATGCATTCTATTATTTATAACATAAATTTCATTAATAAAGACACTTAAATGTTACTCGAGGCCTTGGTACTTTTTGTGTAAATAATACTTTTTAAATACACGCGTCGTTATCTAAACAAATAAACTTACCTCCATAACTACTAGCATTTAAGGTACATTTTTAACTTTAATTTAGTAAAATACTTAATGTAGTATGATTAGAATTGCGTATTACTTCGATTATTATAAAACTGTTATTATTTCCATTATTAATTAATACATAAATTACTTAGTTTATCAATTTTATATTAACTAGAATATTAAGCAGAATCTAGCTAGAAATTAACTAAAAAGCATGTCGTTTTTAACTGATTTCTAGCTAAGTTCTTAACCAGAATTGAAGCAGATTTAGAAAATCGAGCTAATATCTGGCTAGAAACCAGCTTAGATTCTTACCAGGGTAATTTGATACAAATTAGTTCTCCTTGTCCCACCACCCCTATATGGGTATTTAATATGAAGATTTGAAATGAATTCATTTATAGTCATTTAGGGGCCGTCCATAAATTACGTAAGACTTTCAGAGAAGGGGGGGGGGGGTGTCTATTAGTCTTACTGTGTATACTTAATACATAGGAAAATCAGTGAAAATGTCTTACGTAGGAAGGAGTGAGCGGGCCTAAAATTTAAAAAAGAGTCTTTCGTAATTTATGGACTGCCCCTCAAGAACCTGCACGAAAAAGTTTCGAGAATTGTACGTTTCTCATAACTATATCGAATAGAATAAGATCGACAAACAAGAAGTTTGTGGGGTTTGCGCGAACATACTTTAAGAATTTTTATAGAACTTACAGAAAATAAGTATATTGAGCAGATTAACCGAATTATACCCGTGGTGTTCTGGATTGGTTTTATATGGCTCTGTCGGTCATATAATTATTTATATACCAACTAAAACAATGAGCGGCATCGGAGTGGAAGGTGAGACATTAATTTTGGACTAATATACTATACCTATTGGACGCTCCGCAAATAAATTAAGGGAACACTGGTTTCTTTTTCTTAAAAAAGTTGTAAATTCAAATAATGTAGTGTACGCTAATAAATTACTGTGTTAGTCTAGTGAATGGCATTTTTTATAGTTTTTCATTAGCAATGAGAGTAACAGGGGTTTAACTCACGAATCTTGCTGAAACTTTAGGATATATTTTCTTATATCTCAAAATGAAGACTTTGCATGGTAAGAAAGTTTAATAGGAAACGTTTGTATTACGAGTATATATATCTCCCTATATTATATAGTTATATGAGGCCTCCACGACGATGGTACTAAGACGTGGAACATTTTACGTCTTATTATTGAGTCATAAGCTTTTTTAACATCAATGAATAATTGGTGTACCCTTTCCCCGTATTTCCTCGTATTACTCAAATAGTAGTTTGTCAATTGAAAAACTAAGAGTCGTCCCTAATTCTTCTTAAAATAAGGAATATTTTGAGACCTAAAAGAGTACCTAACATTATTTCCTTTTCGAGAATAGTTCGAAACGCAAAACCTAACCTCAATTTTCGAGTTTCAAAGTATTTTCGGAAAATAAATAATGCTAAATATTTTTGTAGGTCTCAAAATATTCCTTATTTTACGAAGAATTGGGAACGACTCTTAATTTTTCAATTAACAAACTACTATTTAAATAAATAGCAAAAATGTAATTAGACAAGAACAGTAGAGACGGCTTCCTCGTAAGTTTCTGCATTCTTTCGGCATTGTTTCTTTACTCCATATGGCACAAATACAATTATGAATTATTTTCTTAAGTGCCCCCCACTCCCTGTTTAAATAGATCGGTCCGCAAATGGTCTACTCCTGGGGCTCTATTATTTTTTAACTTATTGATTGCCTTACAGACCTCATGATAGGCTAGGCTGCTCGATGTGTGGTTCAGCAGTGTGGATTTCGTTATTGCTACCGAAATTCTGATGTAAAACAGTTGTTTCAATTTTATTCAATTCTATAGCGCGTTGGACAGACGGTGTTATTAGGGGGATGTTTGTAAAAATAAAAATAAAAATGATATTTGAATAAAAATAATGAATTTAAACCAGTATCATAAGGGGGTAGGCCTGGATTATACCCCAAAAAAGATTTTTTTACTAGTCCAGAAAACTTTTTGTGTTTAAAAGGAATCATTCTGAAGAATTGTATGCTATCAATACTTAATAATATCTTAAATTTTGGCGTTGTAAAACCTCAAAATCTTAATCCTACACGTCACAATAAATCACTGTTTTCAATACCATATTTATTAAAGGAACTTTCTTCCTCACACGATTGTAGGTGACAAGATGAACGAAAATTCTTTTTTCGACTGTTATTCGACTCCTTTTGACATGTATTACAAAAAGAGCGGAGCGCTTTTTGGCTAAATTTTTTTTTATTATTTTCTTTTCGGAAATCTGATCGATTTTTCGAAAAAAATATTAAATTCTATCGGATTTAACATCGTCTATATGGCTTTGCCCGACGAGCGTAATTTTTTTTAACATATAGAATCGATATACCGGATACGATATAACGGATCGACATACCGGAACTCATGAAATAAAAAATAAAAAAAATTTAGGACCACTCTACTAAGTACGACTATTCATTTTCTGAATTATTACAAATTTCATACTCTTAATCACATTTTATATCCAGAACATAATTTTAGCTATATAGAGTCAGCCGCGACCATGAATTGCAAAAAGTTCAATTAATAACAAAAATCTGTCAATGTGATAGATTTGAGTGTGTTTGTTTTGAAACAAAAAATGTGGTTATTTTAAAAATGATGCTGTTGAAATAACAGCATATTCCATTGGAACAGTTAAGATCTCGAATGTCGGTGAATCAACGACATATAGGTTGTTGATTCGTCAATATTTTTGTTAAGTTAATTAAATTTTTTTCTCAGTGCACTGAGAGAAATTTTGTTCTGAAATTTTACCTGGTCAAATTTAGTGAAAACAAATAATTAAATTAATCTATAACCCATTTCATTCATTAAACAAACTTTTGATAATATGTATAATCAATTAAATATACATCAAAAAATTATTTTTAAAAAAATACCAGATGTTTCAAATAAAATTCATTTTATAGATGGTCCCGGGGATTCAGAAAAACATTTTAGTTCAATACTTTGATACATTATTGCTTTCTCATAAGAAAGCATTGTTTTAATAAAAAAAATGTATGTAATATTTTAATGTAAAAACATACTACTCGTATATGACTTGTGGAGTTCGAAAAAGCTACTCGCAAAAAATATCCGCTGTATGGGAGTATGTGTGTGTGTTTGTGATTGTGTGTGTGTGTGCGAGCATGTGTGTGTTTGCGTGCGCGTGTGTGTGTGTGTGTGTGTGAGTGTATGTGTGTGTGTGTACTTTCTAGAAATTAGTTTTGAAAAACCTTTAAAACTATAAAAAACATCCGATATCTCATCGAGCCTTGGAGATTTTGAAAGAAAACTAGGAATCATAGAGGCACTACGTGCATCACAATTTCGTTTGCTGCCATATCAATATCAATATGAATTGCAGAAAATAAATATAATATACCGTATGAATTAAATTAAAAAGTTAATGCAATAGTAATTTATGTAATTTTTCTAATGTTCATTAGAAATTTAAGTGTTAGTGATGGTTTATGTAAGGGTACTGGATTGTATATATTGGAAATATTCCTTAATAACGTCAGCAATGTGTAACTCCTCCAGCTAGATGCTCTAGTACGACTAAAACACTTGACGAAAAGGGCATAAGAGAATTTCGGGGCTGACGCATATCGTTCCCCACTCTTTTCTAGACTATCATTTCAGTTTATGTCTTTGGGACATTTCTTAGTAAGTCGATTCATTTTTGTACAAGCATGTAGTAGTGTAGAACTACAGTTACACACATAGGTATGCTAAAGCATAGCGATATTCCAACAATATCAATAACAAAATTATTCGATTATTATTTAGAAGCAGAAATAACCACATCCGAAAAAGTCGGAAGTAAAGCTTTTATACCTAGAATCATAATTACCATTTATTCTTTATATAAAACAATTTCTTCTCGTACTAGCTTTTGCAATGACTACTCGTATTAATAACTCTCAAGGTCAGAGTTTTGATTATGTAGGTTTATATATAAATAAACGTTTATTTGCTCATGGACAATTATATGTTGGACTATCTCGATGTACAGATCTAAATAATATATCTATACAAAATAAATTAGTAAATAAGTTAGACATTACTAATGTTGTATGGAGTGACATTTTTTATTAAATTTAATTTACATCAATTAAAATAATATAATTTTAAAAAAAGACGCCAAATATAATCTACGCGCATTGGCTCTACACATATGCCTTTATCTACATAAACAAATTCTACATAAATATTTTCTACACAATAATTCCTTACACTCTGTTTTAATTTAATAAGGTGCACCGGAAAATTATACTTATAAAGACTCAACAATGACTTCAACAATAATATGTATTGTTAAGGTTTCAGTAGAGATCAGAGTCCTATACCTTATATCCAGTTACCGACATTATCGACTTTTCGTCTAAAGCAGTCAATTTTTACTTTAATAAAATGTAACAACCGTACGCACATTCTTAGTAATAAATAGACTGCGTACATTCGTGAAATTTGAAAATCTCATTTATTCATTGAATAAAATGAAAAACAGCAACGTCGATATCCGGCATCCCCTTAAGGGGGCCAACCTGAGATAAACTAGAAAATAGAAAAAAAATTTATGAGCTAATAAAAATTTTTCCTTTTAAAGTAACTATTTAAAAATTTTTTTTACTATAAATAGTTAATAATATCTGTAATTTTACCGTTACAAAACCTCAAAATCTAGCTCCTACGTGACACAAGATATTGCCATTATCAACAGTATATTTATTGGTAAAACTTTGCTGCGGGCAAAATTCTAGGTGACATGATTAACAAGAAAAATTTTTCCGATGGAATTTGACTTCTTATGACATGTACAAAATTTTTACGGTTTACATTTTCGTTAAAAATTTTTCTTAACATTATTTTTTAGAAAACAAACTAATTTTTTAAGAATCACAAATAAAATTTTTTTTAAAATATGTTTGTTATCCAAAAGATAATGATAAAAAAATTTTTAACGAAAACGTTAACCGTAAAAGTTGTAGTTCATACCAAAAGGAGTCAAATTGTCGTCGGGAATTTGTTTTTTGTTGACTGTGTCACCTAGAAACGTGCACGTCGCAAAGTTTTTCCAATAAATATAGAATTGTCAACGGTAATATCTTATGTCACGTGGGAGAAACATTTTAAGGTTTTGCAATGGTAAAATTATAGATAATATCAAGTATTTATAGTAAAAGAATTTTCAGAATGATTGCTTTTATAGAAACAAATTTTATCGGCTCATAAAAAAAAGTATTTTACTGACACTCTGTGTTCTAATTACTGTCGCCCTGTGTACCCAATATACGTTCTAATTGCCGACACCCTGTATTGTCCTAATTGCCGACAACCTGTATATACGGTTGGGTATAAGAACGTCCTAACTTGATGCGAGAAAAATATCATATATAAGATATAAAAATTAAAAGTTTATATTTTGCATAACTTACTCAAAATTTTCTTTATTCTTTTACCTTGAGTTCAAGAAATATTCGTTTCAACTAGAAACATCGCTAAAAGTGAAACGCTATACTTTTCGCATAAGGCACTCGCAAGTCTTTAACGAATGATCATATAAGGGAAGTATTAATACCATATAAGGGGAGAAAAATTCGATAACAAATAAACACGATGAATCTAATATCACGATAATCTAAATACATGTTTCATATTAGTACAAGTGAAGTATGTTGATGGTATATTTTATTTTACTTCACTATTTTCACATTTCAGGGACAGACTAAACCCATTCGGATAACTGTTGAGAGAATCGTTTAAATTTTGTAACATAATTGTAGAAATTTTTATAAACGCTCTTACAAGGAGCGTGCACACCCTGCAGGAAACAAAATTCAGTCAGACTTTATAAGGTGTTTTCTGGTACCAAAAAATGAAGCCTAGTACTAGTAATGAATTCTAAATTTACTCGAAATATTCGTTATTTTAATGAAGAAATGTACCTCTTCTTCTATCCCTATTTCTACAAGTTTTTATTAAAGATAAATGACTCAAAATATAATAAAAAGCAGGAAAAAGACAAAAGACTTTAATTTAAGCTTTTTGTGTATAAAAATATTAATCTGATCAAAAGTTATTTACAATTTACGATGGTGCCCGAATTTCATGAATATTTAAAGAAATTTAACACTTTTAAATTTGTTGATTTTTCAAGTTATAGTTAGAAGAAGAGGTACCTTTTTTCATTAAAATAACGTATACTTCAAGTAAATTACATCATATCTCGATAAGAAGGGCCCATTATAATGAATTAGAGGTGCTAGGCTTAATTTTTGGGTACCAGGAACCTCCTCCCGAAGTCTGACCAAAATTCGGTTCCCAGAGGGTGTGCACTCCCCTTGTTAATTAGAATTACGGCATGACCATTTTTGCTGTTTTATTTGTTTTATGCAGAAAAATGTTTGTATTTTTTACTAAGGCAGGTCATGTTATGTTTCTATACTTGAGAGTAAAATCTATTTCTAATAGCCCACGATAACTGCAAGCGTAAAACCATATGAATGTTGCTAAAATTTTACGGACAGATTACCTTTGATTTCGAATCTAAAATTGGTCAAAAATGGCAAAATAAGATTTTTCGGAATTGAATTTTTTATTCAAAATCTCCAAGGCCCGATGTGATATGGACTTTATTATCTTTTACAAGGTTTATTAATACTAATTTTTATACAGTAGTTGAAGGGTTTGTCCCTAATCGAGCGCAAAGTGGGTCGATTTTTCAAATTTCGAAACCTAAATTTGTCAAAAATGGCATAATAGGATTTAACGGATTCATCTTCAAGGCCAGATGAGATATCAATCAACGCATAGCCCTTGAACCCTTGAACTTAGCGACTTGAAATTTGGATGGTATATATACTAAAGTTCAGTCTTGATATGCTACTTTGTAAAATGTGGGCAACACCGCGACGGGGGCTGCTAGCTACTTGAAATTTCGACGATATGTATCTGAAATTTCAGTTTTGATATAATACTTTGTAATAATCGTGGACGACGCCGTGACGGGGGATGCTGGTTGTATATAAGGGTAATTCTAATGTTTACGGCTATATCTCATGATTGTGGCAGCGTTAGATGCTTTTCCCATGTAAAGTCTTCAAGGTAAGGTACAGTAAAACATATCCCAAAGTTTTAGCAAGATCCGTAACCTAAACCCCTGATATATGTCCTTGTAAGTTTATTAAATCCAGAGGATTTGGTTCACACGAATTATTTTCATTTAACAGGCTATGTTTAAGATTTATTTATTTGAAATATCAAAATTTGAAGAAAAGAATCTGAATTCTGTATTTTTGTTCCGGAAGAAATACGGGAATAGCAGGACTTACGTGGTTGAAAACATTACCCATGTATATGAAATATATCTCGGCTTCACTAGGCTGATAGAACTCTGTTCAGATCTAGGCAATAGTTTTAATATCAGAATTAATTATTTCAAATACTAAAGATGGGGGTGAAATTTTCTTTTTGGAGCTCAATCTTAATTTCGATTGGTAGTGTTTTTCTGGAGGATAGTACAGTAGTACATGTGACATATTCAATATCTTCATAATCTTAACCATTTATACAGGATAAAGAATTAATCAAATGTTTCCTATAAAAACTAGCAGCAAGTGAGAAGACTATCACGACTTTTTTATTTACCACGAGAAGTACAACATATTTGGATTTTCACCACGATAATTACCACTCTTTATAAGTTTCCCATGAACACAACCACATTTCGCGATTTTCCGCCGCCTGATTATTTTGGGCTACTTTTATTTATTCAGGTAGCTCGATTATCTCAGGGAAGCGATAACTTTTAGAGTACCAAAAGAACCTAGTAATCGATAAAAATAAAATAGACCAATACTTCGAGCTTATTGGCATGACTCAACCCTAATTTATATACATATTGTATACGAATATTAGTAGTCTTCGTGGGAAACTCATGAAAAGTGTTAGTCTTCCTGGGAAACTTATGAAATGTGTTAGTCTTTGTGGGAAACTCACGAAAAGTGTTGGCATTCGTGGGTATTTGTGTAAATGTAAGGGCCATCGATATATTCTTGATAAATACTCTTGAAAATCAACTTTTATTAACCTTCGATGCAGAATCTGTGAAGTTGTGTGATGCGGAAACAAATTTTAATAGCCAAGTAAACAAAGGTCTGAAATACGCTTTTCACCTCCATCTCTGCCAAGTGAATATTTAGTATCTTTAGTCAATTAGAAACTTTTTTTTCTTACACAAGCAAGTTCAAAAATGTGTCGTGGGGGAAGGGGGGGGGCAGTAAACAAACATTTTTTGGCCCCTTTCTCCGAAAAGCTGAACGATATTGATAAACGGTTTGCAGCACGTTATTCAGGAGACATTAATGCGTAAAAATGCACCATTAATTAATTTTCGATGAGCGAGAAATAAATAACTAGAGTGATTTTTATATTTATGCAACACCAGTATATCTATATACATTGAAAAAGACGCGGGAATTTGATCTCCTTCGCACTTACGTGCGTGTGTGTACGCGCACCGTGGACGCGTCAGCGCAGTCACGTGATAAGTAATGGCAACGACTCTCTCAGACGCTACAGTTGGTACTCATGTACATAGATATATTAGCGTTGTGTAAATATAAAAATCACTCGAGTAATTTATTTCGCACTCATCGAAAATTAATTAATGGTGCTTTTTTATGCTTTAGTGTCTCCTGAATAACGTTTTTGCATATCGTTTACTGTTTCGGGAAAAGGGGCAAAATAGGTTTGTTTACTGTTTTCCCCCCCTGCGACACATTTTTGAACATTTTTGTGTAAGAAAAAAAATTTCTAATTGACTAAAGATACTAAATATCCACATTGCAGAGACGGAGGTGAAAACTGTATTTCAGACCTTCGTTTACTAGACAACTAATATATATATATATATATATATATATATATATATATATATATATATATATATATATATATATATATATATATATATATATATATATATATATATATATATATATATATATATATATGAGTAATTTTCAGTGAACTGTCAAATTTCGTGTCTTCGATAATTTATACGTACGAAATGAAAATTGAATAAGTCTTTTCATGGTTTTCCGAATAAAAATAGAAAAGATTAAACTTTTTCTATTGCATAGAGTCATCATAAACTATTTATTATAAAAGTTATGTACTGTATATAGTGGTCAAAGTGTCCCGTCCGTGGCATGTCCTTAATTGAAAAACTGCTCTTCTATTGCATATTTATCGGTTAAAGATACATCTTAATGTTAATATCACACTTTTCATCTATAAATACGAAGAATTACTATCTATACATACGATAAAAACGAATCTGTTAATACGAAGTCCAAAATTTACTTTTTATTTGAGGAGCGATTTTAAATTTGTCCTTTAATTTATGCTGTTTACAAAAGATAAATGCCCATTGTTTATAATATAGTAACTAAGTTATTTAGAGTAATATGGTGCTATCGGTTATACTCAATTACGAGATACATTTGAAAAATAGAATGGGCAATCAGGGAACCATTTATAAAAAATACGACTGGAAATTTAATTCGTTCACCTCCGTATTATTGAAATCTCGGATGTGGGGTAAACTATATATAATTTATTTGCATTCAGGAAGCATTCAGAAAGCCTTTTCTTGTCCAAATCTGAAAAATCAAATTTGTAAAGAAAGAGTGAGAAAAACCGACGCAATGTCACCTATGTGGCATATCACCTCCGTGGTAAAAATATCTAATGTTAAATCCTATAAAGATTTAATTTCAAAGCTAAAAATTTTCCTATTATAATTACGTACTATAAGAATGTTTTTTCACAACCTAATATAAAAATACATATTTTTAACTAAAATTAAAATTTGAGAAATTTTGGATCCGAAATCTGACAGCTCGCTGAAAATCACCCATATACACGCGGTGCGTTCATACTCTACTTTTTTTCTAGCGCATGATGCGCTTCGAATAGATCTTATTCATTAAAATCATGTTTGTCAGCGACAGGTGAAGAAAGTCGGTGCAAAAGTATGCAAGTTTTAATATTTAAAAATTTAGGGGAGGTTTTCTTATCAATACCCATATTTAAAAAGTAGAAATTTCGCCCTTCAATTAGATTCTTTATTCTATATAACACCTTTTTGTAACAAAACTACGACCATTTGAAATTACGATCTTTTTTAAGAAAAAAGAGTGTTCCCAATATGTTTTCGGTGTGTTATTATATAAAATAATTAAAATAATTAAAATAATTAAAATAATTAAAATAATTAAAATTCTTCCTATATAGGCATAGAAGAAGCCAAAAATCAAGCACTGCAAAGCGATCAAAACTTACGGATTTTGGTGATAAAGTCTCCAATAATAAGCATACATTCCTCTAATATTCAAACAGATCGCTTGCTCACTTGTCTTCAAAACTTACCTATAGAATTGCCTAAAAATATCTGGATACATCGTAAATATCTGCATTTATCGTTTTAACACAATTATTGAATTTACAATCATTAAGTATTAAATATTTTTAATTTTAGAAACTCATAGTTTCCCCTGGACTCTTGAAATATTAAACTTTGAATGTTTTACGTTAAAGGGCAGCCTACAACAAAATTTTATTAAGAAAATTTGTTTTAAAGCAACATTTGACTTGACATCAAAAAATTCTATTTCTGATTCAATAAGAAATAAACTTTCTGCTTTGAGCTTATGCTTGTACATTGATACATCACCTATAATTATTTCTGTATCTGAAGCACAGGTAACATTTATTTCCATAGTTATTTAATTTTTATAAGAATGCATGATATAGGTGCAATATTTACAATGTTGCATATATTCGCAGGTAATATTTTTGAATAATATATTTATAAGTTTTGCAAAAATAATGCAAACATGGTCACTCGGCAAAGAAAATGCACCTAACAACGCTGCTAAAGATATCAAAGATATTTCTTTTGTTATACCAAGAAGTTCGTCTAGTCCAACACAATTGCCCTACCCTGAAGATGCTACAACAACATCTACTATATCTGCAATCAAAGATAGCGCAGTGCAAGGTTCAAACAAACTCATGTCACATATACATAGATATTCAACCCTTTGGTTAAAACCGTTTTCATACAACTCTGTTATGCATTATACATCTGTGGCTTCCCAGGGTAACGAGTTAACTGCATTTTTTTCAAAATAGAGTTTATCGGTGCTTCCACGTTTTCTTTTATAATGGAATAACCACCTTATTGTATTGTTAACTGAAAGTGACTTCATCCCCTTTATAAAATGCACTATTAAAGAAAAAACATGAAATTCTTTAAATACAAATTTATTACTGTCCCAGTATTACTCCCGCAGTATAGACAACATACATGATGTCGCAAATCAATGCCTATTTTTTCTCTTGAGCACATAATCATATAAGATTTAATTATCAATGGTTATTTGGTTAAAATTATTCTTTTACATTCAAAAATAATTAATTAAAAGTTGCTAAAACTTCGTACCAAATTAAAAAACGGAAAACGGCCTGTGATTGGCTGTTGAAATAATGGCGTCGGAATTGACGGACAACATGACCTATTTAAAGCTTTACGCAGACAAAACAAATATAGCCACTTTTAGAAGTTATAATTTTTGTAAATAAAAGTTAAAAAGTAAGAATGAGACCAAAAATCAACGCTGGGTTCGAAGAAGCTACATCACAAAATTTACCACAGGTAGATTTAGAAATGTGGTTAAATTTTTTGTGCAATAGTGAAAATTTTGTTAGTGTTGAGATGAGAGGTATCAAAGCTGCAAAGTAAGATTTACCGAAAGTATTTAAAAATTATGTAAATTTTATAAATATAATTATTAAGGGGACAGGCCTGGGTTAAACTCAAATAAAAGACTTTCTTTTACGAGTCCAGATAACTTTTTATGTTTAAATGCAATGAATCTTAAAAATTTTGTGTTATCAAAACACAATAGTATCTCAAATTTTGCAGTTGTAAAACCTCAAAATCTTGACCTAACACGTCACAATAAATCACTGTTTTCAATACCATATTTATTAAAGGAACTTTGATCCTCATACGATACGGGGTGACACGATGAACAAAAAAATTTGTTTTACGGTTATTCGATTCCTTTTGACATGTATTACAAAAAGAGCGGAGCACTTTATCGTTAAAATTTTTGTTATTTTTTTTTTCGAAAATCCAATAGATAATATTTTTTTCAATAGATTTAATATTTTTTAAAAAATTGATTAAACCGCCGAAGAAAAATAATAAAAAAAATTTTAACGCATAAGTGCTCCGATCATTTTGTAATACATGTCAAAAGGAGTTGAATAACCGTCGAAAAAAAATTTTCGTTCACCATGTCACCTCAAATCGGGTGAGGATCAAAGTTCCTTTAATAAATATGGTATTGAAAATAGTGATTTATTGTCACGTGTAGAATCAAGATTTTGAGGTTTTATAACGGTAAAATTTAAGATATTATTGTGTTTTGCTAGCAACAAATTTTCAGAATGATTGCTTTTAAACATTAAAAGTTTTCTGGACTCGTAAAAAAAGTCTGTTTTTCGGTTTAACCCAGGCCTACCCCCTTAATGGGTATAGATCCACCCGAGCAACTTATGATGATGTAGCGATAAGACAAGTTCAATTCAAACGTACTGAAGAAAAATGCATTGTGAAAGCTGCAATTGGTCCGGAGCACAAAATACATAAAAAGTCATAGCTGTTACTATAGTGATCGATGAAAAAAATGAAATTATTCGAATAGCGAAGGGTCATGACTGTCTTGCATCTGCTGGAAGTTGTAAACATGCCATTGGTGTGTTAGCCTGGTTACACAGCAGATTTGAAGATCCTTCTACAACATATACAGAGTGTTATTGGAAGAAGTGTACGCTTTCCAAAGTAGGCACAGTAATAAAAGGACTCACTTTAAAAGAGATGATACCGAGTGTCACTAATGATTCTTTCGAAATAAATAGTGAGACCAACAGTGATAATCAGGAAGATTTCTTGATCAGTGTTATACGATAGGAAATTGAGTTCAATTGTGAAGCCCAACTTATTTTAGATTTTGTACATGTAAAAACAATTTCCCTGTTGTTATAATTGTTGTCGAAGAGCATGTAGGTACAAAACATGATTTGTACCTTTCTTCGACCCATGTTTCCAATTGTTATTTTGGAGTAAAATTCAAATCTTAATTTACAGGTTATGTTGACTGTCGCAATCTCCGCCATGTTACCTTTCTTAGATCACGTGACTTTTAAGTCCGTTTGAACTTACTTTCAGAACATCCGATTTTCAATAATTTATTAAAAAATAAATACGCACTTGAAAAATATTTTTTTTATGCTTTTGTGTATCATTTAGCATATATTTTCATTTAAAATATAAAAAAATACATGTATGTTGTCTATTGTTCAACTATGCCTGTTAACACGTGAAGCCTGTCCCGATACTGCGGTCTATATATACTTTATAAAAATTGTAATTATTAGCATAAAAAAAGGTTAATTTTATTAGACTCATATTTTTTATCAGATCCTAAAAATGCCAGGCTGAGCGATAGAACACATTCTTTTCAATGATTACGAAGTCCTTTTTGATAAATAAGGATTATACAATTCGTACTCTAAAATGTGTCCTGGTATTGGGTACTTTATCTTACTGAAAATAACTAAAAGGTGTGCTATTTTGTATGCTGAATTCTTAATAAAATCTGCCAATAAAGGGTTCAAAAAGTAACGAAAAAAAAGTTTTGTACACATTTGCAACCACATTTTTCTTATATCTTAGGTCTTACAAGGGACGGAAAAAAATTCCAACGTGCAAAAAAAAATATATAAATTTAAATTATTTACATTAAAAGGGAAACCTAATTTCAACATTTATTACTGCGGCTGTAGTGCCAACATTAGAATTTTGTTTTCTTTAAATACGTAAAATGCAGTTTTGTAGTCATTTTTGAAAGCCACAGATATTTTTTTAAAGAATACCTTCATTTTTATAGTCCCATCTGGCTGTTTTTCAATATTTACTAAAACAAAGGAAGAGTATACATATTTTTTTTCTAGAAGAAGATGATTTACAGCTTACGGCGTGTATTCAGTGGACAATAACAAAAGTAGCGTTAAAACTATATATTCTGGGGGAGCATGAACATGCCACTTTAAAATTGGTCTTGGAATTGGAAGATATTATTACCTCAGTTGATATACAGTCAGTGTACTTCAAACTGAAACATAAAATCACAACAGCTACAATTTTCCATTATACGAGGTACTATAATTAATAGCAATTAAAGGAATTATATCACGTTTGCCATATACTTTTAATATTAATGAAGAATGTTAAAAATAGAGGACCGCAGGCACAACATTGGGAGTTTGGTGATTACGTTGGACTTGTGCTTTGTGGAAGAGAAGATACATTTGAAAAAAGCGAAGATTCAGGATTTTTAAGTCTCACCTTAACGATTGCAAAATCAGGAAATGTGCATACAAGATGGGGTGCACGAAAATCTTACAAACCGCAGAGGGTTAGTTTCACTCACATTGGCTCACACAAATTATAAAACACAAACAAATTTTTTTTTGCAATATACTTAATTATTGTAATTAATAGAAGGATCTTAGAACAGAAGCATTGCAGCCGACTAATGCGTACATTACTGAAGCTCTTGTAAAAATTCAGATGGTTGACATTATTGTGCCTCCTAGCGTTCTAGCCAAGTACATACAATTAGTGAAACCTTTTTTTAATAACAAGTCACTACAAGAAAATCAGACGATTTGTAGAAAAAATAATGTCTCACCACCTTTTATTGGCATTACGAATCTACGAAATGAGTCGCTTCCCTTAGTTTACTTGGAATTCAAAGGTTTTCGCTTAATGCTACCAGTTGCTTCAGACTCTAATCAAGAGTTCCCACACGATCTTTTAATGATACAGGTATATTTCAAAAGAATTTTCTTCCTAGCATTTTATTTATAAAGTACCCATCTACGCATACTTGTGTATGGCGTTTTTTACGCCATATATACTCTCTAAAATTCTTGAAGTGAAAACTGAACATCTCTCTCCAGTGAGTGTGTTTTCAGAATCAAAAAATGTGAAAATACAGACACTAGATTGAGATTTTCAATCTAGAAATTTTAGAGAGTAAATGAGTTTAATTGCGTGAGAAATGTTATACTTTGAATACCTTTGTGTACTTTTTCATGATTAATGTTTATCTGCCAAGAAATTTGTATAATGTAATAAATAATAAATCAAAATTTGTGATGCTTAAAATAGCTGGACGGTATTCGAATCACACCACATGCCGAGAATCCTATATGCAGAGTGCCTCTTCGATCTGATATTTATCAATTGGCCGCACAAGCGAACATACTAAATGTACCAGGCTCCGCTGTTGAAGATCGACAGTATCAAATTAATGTTGATGGTATATGTGCCCATACAACTACTTGGAAAGATTATCAGCAAAGTGTAGTAAAGGTATATTGCTTCATATTATTTATGATAATAGCCAAGAAAATGTACTAATTTTTTAACGCAATTAACGCCATGATGGACACTCTTGTTCTTCATTTTTTATAACATTTTTATCTGTGTCTGTGACATTCCAGTAAAAAAAATCCAGGTGGTATATCGCATATGAATTAATATTAATAATATGTATATATATATTTTTATATATATGTATATATATATGTTTCTCAAATCGACTTATATCGGTATGATTCTGAACGCCCCATATGTGTATTTTAACTTTATTTTTTATATTTTTATTTTATCATCAGAGAGTTTAGACATTTATTTTTACAGCGAATGTCACAATCTTATTTGTATACAATGAATGAAAATCCTGCAGTCGAGTGGAATAAATTAGGAAACGGAAGTAGTCTTGAACCTCATTTCTCAACTCTTCCCGTCATTACAAGGTATATTTAAATTATATTTAATCTCTATGTCCGCATTTCCCATTTAAAAGATGTTAAAATATGCTGCGTAAATGTTGCTAAAGACTCAGTCTATTGATATAATTGTTTTTGTGAAATGGCGTTATAGGATCTAAGGTTTCTGGAGGGAAGGTGAATAAGTGACATCAACGGTTTGAGTAATATAATCATATTAAACGTATTAAAAGAGTATAAAATTATGCCATTAAGGTGGACATTAATTATTAGTACGCTTGAATACTTTCGACAATAATAATTATTATGACTAATCGCAGCACGGCTTGCGTTATCCTCTCGACAGTGAATCATGATTATAACACTGCAGTCAGTTCAATATGATTAGGGGAGAACGGGGTCCAACCGATCGGGTGGGTCAACCGAACACTTAATTATGAGAAATATTAAATTTATTGAATAGTCTAATATTTTTATATTTTTTAGAATGTATCTTTCAACTTAATAAATGCTAAAAACAAAACAAAGATGTCTTTAAAGATATTGACATCGATAGATTTTAGCTACTTCTCTTATAAGACAAGTTTGCATTAAAACCATTTTTACAATTATTTAATTTAATTATTGGAGGTTTTAATGTGAGACAAGAAAAATATAGCATTTAAACTTTCAAATTCATGAATTTTGATTTGCCTAGCGATATTTATTATTGTTTAAATGAATTTTGAAATTGTGTAGTGAAATGGGGTTATTTCGATCAGTGTGTATTTAAACGGGGGTAGCACAAAAAGACCTTAGGATTACCGTATATTTTCATAAGGTGATGAAACGTTTGTAAATGCTCTTTTTTTACTTTGCTGGTGCAGAATAGTTTCTTGCACATTAAATATGGTAAATTTAACTTTATTTTACGTTTTGTTTAACTGATGCCTTGTACTATTAATGTTGAAAAGCGACTTTTTTATTTTGATAAAAAAAATATTATATTTATATATCTGTTAGTTAAAACTATTAAAATTGAAAAGGGAAAGGTTTGAACTTATTCTTAAACGCATAAAAAGTAAAGAAATGCTTACATTTTTCTATTTATAACAAGTTTTTCTTAAGTGATCGGCATGTCCGTGTTCTACCCTTATGTATGTGCGTTTAACGCTATTTATACAATAGGAAGTGCGGAAATCAAAGAACATAATCCAATACCAAATTTTGTACGGCTGGGTTTAATGTATTCTTATTATTATAGATTCGATTTTGGTTTCATCGTTGCCCCAGTCATTATATTTAAACCCGATACTATGGTTTGTGCTAGTGCTGCTGAAGTCAACTGCTTAACAGATTTAGAATTAATGATAAATCTTAATCAAATAAAACTCGTGTCAAGTTTGTGCGCGCAATTCAAGAGTTTAATGCCTTCTAACGGCACTGACGAAATTGATATTTTCGAGACTCCGAAATGCTCTAAGCAAAATTCAACAGCGTTAAGTACCAACAATAGTCATTCAATAAAACAAGTAATAGTCGAATCTAAGACTGATTTTACCAAAGATAGTGGAATCGATTTTGAAATTTTTAGTGCAAATTCTACACATCTTGTAAGTATATAGCTAGATACTATGCAAAATTGATACAGATTTCCATCAGTCCTACAAAATTAAAGTGTATAGGGACTATTATTCTGACTTTATACAACGTTAAAATTTTAGGAGAAGCCTCTACTTTATGAAGCAACAGAATTTCCACCGTTTGAATTTTTAATAAATTGTGGAAAAGTTACAATGATTGTATACGATATTAAAAAAGCAATGAATTTTGATCATGAAATTGTAAATATATCTATACTGCGTAATTGTATCTAATATAATAAATATAGTTTGCGAAATTAAATCATTGTTAATATTGTTGTAGAATACTTCTGAATTGCAAGAAGATGATGTCAATAATGCAAAACAGCCATTGCTTTATGCAATGATCGATCAGCCAAATTTTTACTTTTCTCAACAAAATTATGATCAAAAATTACAGGTTTGTTTTGAGAAAATTAAAGATTAATGCAAATAATCTATCGGGAATTTAGAAAAAACATTTCATTTGGTAATATTGCAGGTATCTTGCTTTGACGTTGCTTTATTTCTTGGCAAACAAGGCAATGATAATTTGGCGTCTATACCGACGGAATCGGATTTTAAAATTTGCCTCATTGAAACCAAAAGCGGTGAACCCCACCCTGATACAGGAATACCGCCATCATTTTTAGTAGTGAAGTATGACATGCTCATGGGCAAAAGTCCCCAATTAAATATCATAATGGGTAGACCAACTAAGGTACATTTTTCGCTTTCTCGTTTAAACGACATAATGTACATGATTAATAAGGTAAGAAGCATTTCGGAATATGCTAATGTTAATGACTTACAAGGAGAGTGTTGTACCTCCGGGACACGAATTTTGATGAAACTTTGGAAGGTGCTTTCTGGTACTTTAAAATGAAGCCTAGAACCCGTAGTTCATTCTAATAGGCCCACGTATTCGAGATATAAGCTTTTTTACGCCGAATATACGTTATTTTAGAGAAAAAAGGTACCTCTTCTATAGTGATTATAACTATACATAGATTAGCACTATTAGAAAAAATGACCCAGAAGATAATAAAAGTAGGCAAAAAGAGCTTTAATTTAAGAACAGAATCGCCACAAATGTTAAAAAATATTAATCTGAGCCAAAATATTAATAAGAAAGATGGTGACTGAAAATGCATGAATATTCGAGCAAATGTAACTGTTTTAATTTGGTTGATTTTTTAATGTATTTTAAGTCACTATGTTCAATTGTTAATAACTTAGGCTCAGATTAATATTTTTTAACGTTACAGGTTTCAAATTAAAGCTCTTTCAGCCTACTTTTATTATATTTTGACACTTTCTCTAGGGCTAACCCATGCATAGTTATAATCACTAGAAAAGGTACCTTTTTTCATTAAAGTAACATATGGCTAGTAACATATAGTCGGAGTAAAAATGCTTATATCTCGAATATAAGGGCCCATTAGAATTAACTACGGGTGTTAAGTTTCATTTTTAGGTACCAGAAATCACCTCCCAAAGTTACGTCAAAATTCGTGACCCGGAGGTATGACACTCTCCTAGTTAGTAAATAATAAAAAACAAGGTGAATTAATAAATCTGGCTTTAGTTTTCAGCGTGCTTTACAAATGAGTATTCAATGAATTTGGCCGCAAAACGCAGTAATGACATTAAAACTAGCGCTCACTCAAATTCGACCCTTGCAACAGAGCTACCGCCTCGAAAATACAACGTTCCCGATGTCAATGTAACAACCAAACAATTTGTCCTCTCATTTATATCAGATTCCAATGCTGAATTGCTGTTGAGTTTGGCATCGTTCTTCGGAAGTATGACAAACGTTTCGAGGCCTGAGAAGATCTACGGAAACTTGATTTGGGACTCGCTGATCGTGTCGACAATCCTTGACTCCGAAATGACAGTGCTATTGAATCCGTGCTCGTGCAGTGCGACTATCTGCCTTGTCTGGGAATCGTGGCAGAGCAGTGCAACCACACCCCAAATTCAAATTCAAGCGGAAAGCGATTGCGTTTATTTCGATTTTGGTCCTAGGTACATCCTCATTATAAAGTCTGTTTTATCCGATTATGAAAAGATCATCGGCATACTCTTGCCCGCGGATGACAGTGCGAAATTGAAGCCGTGCCTAGAGGAACCTACTGCCTTTACAGCTCATGAGCAGCATTACAAGGACGATTTGAAATCTGGAGCATTTCAATTTGTTGACGGCACTGCCGAAGAACTTCCTTTTCCCTACCAGGTCATTAGTTATGGCAACGATTCAATATAGTAGTTCCCATTGAGTATTTGCTTTACCATGATACTTTTCCTTACAGGTGGTGTTCTTTTCATTTCCACAACAAGCAATGGCCTGGCGGTATCCTCATCCACGAGCGCTCACGAAAATTCACGTCAGTCCGGTTCCTCTCGAGGTATGCTCTATGCTCATGTTTATTTGCATGATTAATTGTTAAACTAACCAGTTGTTGCTTGTTGCTTATTGTTTGATGGCTTTAGACGTACCGCGATGTGGGGGAAAAGGTAGTGGATCGAGTGGCGTGTGCCATTGAATACTGGAGCGAAAGCCAAATGGCGTATCAGCGTTACGTCGACTTGTATATCTCCGAAAGTGAGAGCTATAGACTGGATCTGCCAGACAGAACGCCATTACAAGTTGTCGCTTGCGTCTGGCGCATAGTACTGCTGCAGCCTGAACCCACCTCTGAATTGGAGCATTACAAGCTCTCAAGCAAGGCTCTCGTTGCTTGCTTGCGCATCGATTCGTATTTCAATCCGCTGATTGTTCCAAAGATTCAGGCAGCTTTGAGCGTTCGCGCGATCCAGCTCTCCTTCTATAACCATCTGGAGCCAAGCTATTACGAGACTTTACCGGCACCACTCGCCAACTACAAGCTCAATGGCATGATTCCCGAGAGGCAGTGCTTCGCTCTGCTCGAGTACAAGGCTGCGAGCTTCCTCCTCAGCAAGTGGCCGGATAACTCGAGCCTCTTCGATCTGACAGGGAGTTTCGCTTTTCACGTACTCGACTACGGACTCTTGATTCTTCAGGAAGTTTTGGATTCGGTCAAGATGAAAGCTCAACTATCCATTAGCGATGCTAATGACTTGTCGCTTACTTGTGACTCTTTTTCTCTCAAGCTCAGTCCATCGACTTTTCACACCCTTGCCTTATCCACTCATTTGTGGAACAATGTGCTTGACCAAAAAGATAAACCTGCACTAGTGCTCACTACTAGATACGTCATTGCCAACGATGCCAATATTCCGATCCGCTTTGGCCAAAGTGGCACCGATGACAATATCCTACTGGAAAGTAGGCAATGCCATTTCTACTCTTGGCGACACGCAAATAATCAGGTATTGTCACATATTACTTTATAATCTAATATAATCTAGCTGATAGAAACGACAGTTCAAATATAAACTTTGATATAGGTGCTAAGAATAGCAGTAGAAGAAAATGGTTGGTCTTGGAGTAAAGCTTTCTCAGTGAATATTGATGGCTTGTACTTCGCCGACTTCAGTAACTCATCTCTAGACATCGTTATTTCTATCAGTGTTACATCTCTGTCTGCTTCTCAAAAGCTTGTAACATTTTCCGGCCAGCTGATGATCTCCAATCAATTATTAGACAGCTTTGAGATGAAACTTGTGAAATACGATGCTATGGCGAAAAACAGATCACTGGTGTCTCGTGACATTTTCCACATTCCCGCAAACACTCAACCTCCCTCCATTGTGCTGACTGATTGCAGTAGTATGGCAATGCGTTTGCGGTTCTCCAGCATTGCTAATTTGTCCTGGACTGGGGACATACCCTTACAGCCAAATGCAAAGTGGGGGCAACCTTGGCTTGTTAAAGGTAATATTGTTCTAACTAATTGACATTTTCACTAACAAGGAAAGTGTCTCACATGCATGGAACGGATTTTGTTCAGGTTTAGAGAAGTGTTTTGCGATACTTTTTCCCATTCATTATTTATATAATATATTTAAAATTCTTAATTAACTTTGGAGTCAGTGTCAGAATCAACAATTGCGACCATTCGCAACATTTAGACTAATCATCGTCGTGTTCGTATTGTAAACAGTTTGTAATTTGCTTGTTCACAAATATTTTTTACATGCACATATCGGTACAAACTCTCATAGGACCACTGCAGGGCCATTCTTTATTGAATACAAAAATAATCGTCAAAATCGGTGCAGCCATTCCTACATAGAGGAGATCGGGTCTAAGTTGTGGCCACTTTTCAGTTGTGATTTTCCTGTTGTCGTAGAAAAGAGCAAATGGAATTATGTAACACTTGCATTTACACTTTTCCATGAAAATTGTATAAATAATTTTTTTTTATATGTCAAGCAAACATTGTAACCTCGTAAATGAACTTTACAGTTCGGAACATCAACTTGCCCCTAATTTTTATTTGGGGTCAATTTGTACACAACCATAAAAATTGATTAATACTTCAAATACTGCAATACTTTCTATGCGTATGTGTTTCATTTTATAGGTTTTCTAAACTTGTACTGCGAATAGTTATTATTAACCGTTAGCTACCGGCATGGAATTTTTATCACGTAACTACCGTTATGTGGCTTACAGACACTAAATGACTTTTTATGAACTATTATATTATATGTGACATTTTTTATAAAATAAATGTTATAATTAAGTGTTTACACAAATGAACAAAGTCAAATGATTAGTTGACCGAAAATTGGACATTAATATTGAAAAAAAGTAATCGATGAGGTTATGTATATTCATTGTCGGTCGTGCCAGTGAGCACGTAAACAATATATTCATTATAATAATCAATAAATAAAATATAATCAATAATAATGTATTTGATCTTCATAAAATACACAAATCTTTAAGAAAAATCACATTTTAAAGTAAAAATGTCAGTTTGTCAAATTTTTATAATTAAATTTTCTAGTTTTTGTTAACAAAATCGTTTATATTTATTAATCTAATTAACATTATTGTACTAAAATTTTACATAATGAACATTAGAACATTTTTCAAGTTTACATTAATATAAGAAGCTCTAAAACATATATATAAAATTAAATATTTATAAAATTATAATTGTTTTTATATCAAGTGGTGTCTGTCAGCCATCACTATGATAGCTATGGGTTAAATGTTATTTTTGAAAGGTACACTGAAACGTCCATTTCCATTTAAAGTATACGTATGTCCCACGCGTCGTGCAGGAAGGCTACGTAACTTTAAAAACGAATGACCCGTATGGCCCACGACACTCGTCCCTTTCTCTATCGGTATGACTTGCCTTCGTCTCTCTCTTTCTTTTTACTTGTAGTTGCGCTGAGTTGTGCTCTCCGCTTCCGTTCATCCTCACGGATTATTTATTTATCTTATTCATCTTATTTCATATTTATCTTATTCATCTTATTTCATATTTATCTTATTCATCTTATTTCATATTTACACTTATTTATCTTATTTCATATTTACACTTATTTATCTTATTTCATATTTACACTTATTTATCTTATTTCATATTTCTCTAGCAAAATAACTTGCAGAGAAATGATACGAATTATAGGTACCACTTTTTACTGAAATAATGCGTATTTTTAACCCAAACGGTTATATCTGGTCCCCAAGGGTCTATGGGACGAAACTACGAGTGCTATAAGGCTTCATCTTTAGGTACCAGAAGACACCTCCCAAAGTTTCATCAAAACTCGTGACCTGGTGATGAACACTCTCCTTATAAGTTCTTTGCCCAGATCATGAGGACTTCTATTTTTTAATATATTCGAGGTTATATATTTTTTTTAAGGACCACGCACAGAGTAAATGGAAATCGGCAACCGGTCAAATTGTCAGAAAATGAAATATGTTTTAGTTTATGGTGTGCTGAATAAAAGTTCTCATGGGTCCAAGACCCAATAATGGCCAGTTTCGGCACTAAACGGCACTGAATATCAGCGAATTTGATAGCGTACCTAACTACTTACTATTGAAAAGTTTCAATAATCCATTTTCAACTTATTTATAGATATATTTTGAAATAAGAAATAAATATTATTGATGAAATTATCTTGACTTTCTTTTACTTAACAAACTTACTTGAAAAAATACACAATAATAGTTATCTCTATATGTGTATGTATATATATATATATATATATATATATATATATATATATATATATATATATATATATATATATATATATATATATATATATATATATATATATATATATATATATATATATATATATATATATCTATGTCTGTATATGTATGGGTGTGTGTGCGTGTGCGTGTGCGTGTGTGTGAGTGTGTGTATAAATCAATATATGTGTATAGATATACGTATTTTCATTTCTTAATAGAACAAAAACGGCCACATTTGGTTCCGTTCGATAAACACGAAAAATTGCGAAAATCAATACATATGTCACAAAAAATACGGTGTGCAACATGGGCGAGATGTTTTTTCTCGCCCTTGGTACACAATATACTATTTTATTCACTTAAAATATCCTTCTTTCATATTATAACGTTTCTCATACTGTATAATACGTAAATAAAATTATTTTAAACATTTTTATATTTAAGGTTGATTCTTGTAGATGAACCACCTTCATTGAAGTTAAAGAAATGTGTTTCCTTTAATTTGAGTATCTTTCATTTAGTCTCAATCTAAGCAATAAAACCAAATAAAAATATAAACCCTTACAATGTCGAGAACAAAATTGGGAATATGGTTTTTAGAAACGAAACAAAAAAAAATTAGATAACATTAATCAATTAATGCAATAACTTCATTGTATCAGAACTCTTACATAAATACTAATTAATAAATATACAAATACGGTTGTCTCGCGTTATCCCGCATGGAAAAAACTCTCAAGTTGAGTGTTATATCGTTCCCTCAACTGAATTTTTATATTATACAAGTCTAATAACCCACCAAATCTTAGTTGAAGGTTGAATAACACTCAACTTGAGAGTTCTTTCCATACGGGATAATACCGACATTATAACAAGAGTCCAGTGTCATTTTCAATGAACAGTATTTATTTCCAAGTAAATTTCAATTGAATTATAATGTTCTATCTATCAAATATATATTTTGAACGAAGATCGACTGATTATTCTCTATTTATATTGAATCTTATAAGTGCCTCTTTTATAATCTGGCATTATAACTCAATACTACTGTAAAACAATTTGAATAGGGGGTTTGTTATATGACAGTTAAAATACTTTTTTTGATTATTTACCAGTATTAAAAATATAATCTCCATATAAACTATGAAACTAAGTCAGTAAAAATATGAATGATAGATTCATCTATAACTCAGTAAAAATTTAATTTTACTTATTGCGGATGATTTACGAAGGCTCAAACGTGATGGTCTAAAAAGACTGTCTAGACGATAAAGGCGATTAAGTAACAGAAAGCACGTTCAAACTTCATGAAAATTAATTCATTGTGCCTCATTGACACTTTCCTTGTAAGCTTTCTTTAAATCTACTGAATGCTAAATTTGACAGAGGATTTTTTGAAAATTTATTTCCTCATTCTTATTCTTATTTTTATGTTGCAGTGCCTTTGCAAGAAAGAGGGCAATTCATAAGTATTTGGGTGAGAGTAATTGTGGAACAACTGAATGGAAAAAATCAAATTCTCGTACGTTTTTGTGCAATTGACATTCTGTAATTGATTCTTGTAGTTAAACTTGTTACTTACTAGAACATTATTTATTTTAGGCAATCACAAGTCCCCTCTATATGATAAGATCTTATTTACCTGTATCGGCAAAAGCTCAAATAGAAACGCCATCGTTAAAAGTATCACTGAATGCGGTTATTAATGGTCGTGGAGAACGACAACAGTTATATTGTCCTGGAACTTTTGAACATTTTCATCAACTGACATTTCAAATTGAGTAAATATAGCAGTTTGCTCAGAGTATTATGCAGTAATTCACATTTTCTTTACACATTTTTTATAATTATTCATTGCGTATCCTAATTTTGTAGGTCCAGTATCTCTGCTTCAAATCCTTATGTACCTTTATCCTATAGTTCGGTGGATCAGCGTAAATTTTTTAAGAGACCTGAAAAGGAGAGTATTCGAGATGTATTGACAGCATTGGAATCAATAAAGGAAGAACCAAAATGGCCATTTCAAAGCGACGATTTCAGTCCGTGGATACCAGCGAATCAACCCCAAACCCATGTTCAAGTATAGCTAAATACAGAATGTTAATAAAACGCAATTACTTAAGGAGGCGGGCCTGGATTAAACCCGAAAAAACAATTTTTTTACTAGATCAGAAAACTTTTATGTTTAAAAGCAATCATTCTGAAAATATTTGTGCTATATATACTTAGTAATATCTTAGATTTTACCGTTGTAACCTCAAAATCTTGATCCTACACGTCGCAGTAAATCACTATTTTTAATACCATTTTTATTAAAGTTACTGTGTTGCTCACACGATTGCAGGTGACATGATAAACGGAAATTTCTCTTTCGACGTTTACTCGACTCCTTTTGACATGCAGTACAAAAGGAGCAAAGCACTTGTTCGTTAAAATTTCTATTTTTTTTTTAATTGGCTGGGTTTCAGAAAAAAATAGTAGAAAAATTTGTTTCAGAGATATTTTCAAAATTACTACTTTTAAACATAAAAAGTTTCCTGGACTAGTAAAAAAATTGTTTTTTTGGTTTAACCCAGGCCTGCCTCCTTAATTTAAGTCATTTTTAATGACTATGTAATTAACATTTTTAAATATTATTAAATTGATAGAAATAACTAACATAAATTATTTAAACAATATAAAGTTTATTTAGACTATTTATAAAGTCTATGGAAATAAAGACAATTTTTATTGTGTTTTGTAAGGTGAAGTATGAAGATGCTGGATTAGCATCAAGTACGCTACTTCTAGAGCTACAACCTTGGTGCTTTATATTAAATTCACTTGGCACTCAGATTTCTATTGTGTCTCAAGATACAGAGCTTTGTAGAATACCGCATTATGGTGTAGTTACCCCACCAAAATTAGAAGTAAGTCAATTTCAATGTAGTTATTGTAAAACAAAATAAACTAAAGTAAATAAAATAAAAACAATAGAATAATACTATATATAATACTTACTTATTCTTGATTTAGGGTACATTCCATGTTGGAATTGGTATTGCTGAAACATTTTACATGTCTTCTGCTTTGCAACTAGTTGGATTGGATTGGAGTCAAAGCTTTTATATGCCTAGAATACAAGGACTGATTCCTTTAGAAGGAAATATTAAAGCTTGTATTGATTGCTGTTCCAGTGTAAGAATTCATTAATACTTTTAATTTTACTTTCTACATTTCTAATATTTTTGTATAACATTTACAGATATGTATGATAAGCATAAACTCAAATATGCACAAGGATATGCGTGTAATACGAATAAGTAGTAATTACGTAATAGAAAATTTGACAGACTGTGAAGTGCGTGTCGCAACACTGGCAGTACCAAATTCTACGACTGACTTATGCTTACCAAATGATCTCTATTCTCAAAGTATCAGTATTTTGCCTTCTACAGATCAAAGGTTAAAAATTAACACTATTAATAAAATTAAATTCCGAGCCAGTGCTATTAAGTAATCTCTTCTCATCGCTGTTTTTAAAGTGTAATTTATTAGGGCAGTGACATCAATAGTTGTACAATGGATATCCGAAAGAAAATTTATATTTAAGCTATTTTAAAAAAATTCACATACATATTTGGTTTCACAATTAATTAGTTCTACTTAATACCATTCACAAATTAACCAATAGATATTTATCCAATCATAATATGAGAAAGATTGTTGTCCAAAAAGCTCAAAGGATTGTTTCAGTAAATAAATTTAAAATGAATGCAGAAACTCCTAAATCACTTGTCTTGGGAATGTTTTAACAAATAAATTTGACATTAATCGAATACTACGTATCCACACGGTTGCGGTGCAATAATTTGATAAATACAAAATTAAATTATAAATTCTAAATTCACAAACCTATGAATTATCTTAAAAAATATATAAATTTATTTAATTTCCTTGCTCATTCGCTTCGCGAGTTATGAGTATCTATTTCAGATTTTAATTTTGTATGTTTTATCTCCCTCGCCCTTGCCCCCCGCCTTTACATGTCACAATCCGTCACGAAATATCAGACCCTCTCCCCTAAAATATCGAGATATTGAGGTTTAAATTGTTAATTGCCATTTAAATCTATATGAATGAATAGAATGTTTAAATAAAGCACATGTTATGAAAAAAGGAAAGTAATAAATGAACTTTTGCCACTTTTGACTTTTTGTATGAAAGAAATCTGTAATGTACACCCAACGAACATTAATTCGTTTCGCGCGCTTTAAGAGCGCACCAATACGAATACTTACATTTGTGTTTCAGCCAATGAGCCCCAGCTAAATTCAAATAACCTTAAACGAATTAATGTGCGTAGGGTGTACATAAAGGAGAGACGAAGTAGACAGCGAAAAAATATGTTAACGACGGGATTCAATCCGGGGAGCCCAAGAGTGTGAAGGACGTGCCCGTCCACGATGCAAGCCGGTGCATCTCGCTGTCTACATCTTTTATCGCTGACTAGACTCATAGCTCGCAGTGCGAATGTCGCGGATTCTTTCTTAGAAGATTAGGAAAAACTCAATTTTAAACAAGTAGACCTTATTTCGATGGCCCTTACCAAGACTATAGGACGTCTTTGCCGGCGGTTTCAGGTAAGAGTAATACATTTGGATTTTCATCACGAAAGCTATCACTTTTTCATGATTTCCCCACAAAGACTAGCACATTTTGCGGATGTTTGCCGCTTGAATTTTTCGGGATACTTTTATTTTTTCAGATAGCCTGATTATTTTCTTAGGTAAATCGATCATTTTTTGAGTACCTAATGATTCTAGGACCCTACAAACTCAATAATAAAATCGATTCGACTCTTTGAGAGTTTATCGGCACAGTCCGAATTTATATATTTTATATGAAAAGTGCTAGTCTTATTGGGAAATTTATGAAAAGTGTTAGTCTTCATGGAAATTCCAAATGTGCTAGTCTTGGTAAGCGCCATCGTGTTGTTGAGCTTCCAATCCATATAAAGTTATTTAAGTTTTTAATAGAATATTTATTCTTGCTAACAAAATTTACATGATAATTATAATCTATGTTTTAAGAAATTATTGCGAAAAAGCTAATATTGGGCCAGGAAATATTGTTCACGCTTTTTATTAGTTCGATGCTTTAAGCTTAGTTATAAAAGATTGACTAAATATTAAGTGGTTATAATTAAATAATAATTAATTGTAATGATCGTTGCAATAAAGAACTTGCATGGAAAAATTAATTAGGTCCGTCAGGTAGAATATCACGCGACATTTTAAGTTGCTGTAACTTTGTTAATAATCATTTAATGAAAAATAGAAATACCAGAAAAAATTATGAGTTTATGTTCATAAATCGCGTTATCCATTTTAGAATATCGTTATAAAACAGAAACGAATCGATGTGATTTTAGTGCTATTTATAATTTTACCGTATATGTTACTGTTATCATTGGTATATGTATAATTATTTCCTTTATTATGTTTATTATATAGATACGCAGTTCCGATTGTACAGTGGTATACCTTATTTGGCAAAAATGATGAATCGTTTGTTTTATATATTTCGTTACAATTTCAAAATAAATGTTGGTCCTGTCCTATCCGTGTAGATCAGAGTCTTAGCCGTAGATGTATTACTCTTGAAGTGAGTTTTTCACTGTTTTTCATACAGCTTTTTCCTTTAATTAAGATGTACATTAAAATAATTTCAATTTATTTTTGAAGAACGGGCACAATTCTATTCCTCTTGTAATAACAACCCAAGAGGACAAGAGTACAGTATACATTATGATTCATGTAGATCGGCATCCTCAATTATATGTCGAGAATATGTGTCAATTTAAAATTATTATTGGACAAGCCAATGATGAATCAGGTAAATACAAATATTTTGCACTTTAGCAGGATTTTTATTTAAATAAAAATTACTTAATATTTTACAGACAACATAATCCCGGATACACAGCATTTCACATGGACATGTCAAATTGAAAGTAAAAACTCGTGCTACTATTCAATGCCAACTATTGGAAGTAGACTACCAGACTTACCTAATAATAATAATAAACCTATTTGCATGTTGATATCTACTTTACAACTAACAGAAGAATCTCATGCTAAGACAGGTTTTGATATTTATAACTTTAAGGTTTTTCGGAAATTATTTTGTATAAATTATGTTAAATTATTTATTTTATTCCAGGTAAAACTAAATTACATTGGTCTAGAAGTATACAATTGTCTGTTTTTCCGACTGAGCAATTTATACAACTGCCTTATTATGGAGATGTTAAACTTAACATGCAAATGCGATGTTATACAACTTTTATATGTTTTACACCAATTTCACAGGTACTGTCATTTAAGATCTTCTAGTAAATATAATAGTAACTGTAGTATTATTCGAAATTATATTTTATATGTTATGCTTTAAATAGATAGAGATATCTGCTCAAGAAATTAGAAATAAAATTGAAAAAAAATCTATAATTCAACAAGATGGGAGTGATTTAATAGTAGATAATATACCCATTTCCTTAGAAGGAGAAAGAACATTTTTAAATTTACAAGTATTATATGAGTTGTTTTGTATGGAACAAATAATTTATTAGTTGTACTAATTTTTTAACAAATATTTCTAGAGCACAAGCAGTTCAACATCAACCATGACGTATTTCTCAGCTCAAGATGAAATTTTGGAAACAGACTTATCAGTTCCCTCTATATCCAACCCAACAATGTCTTTGAGCATTAATCAAATAAACAAACTGCACATGACTGGAACCGATTTAATTGCGATTGAAGAATATGAAGAGGAGAAGATTCAAAACGGATCAGCGACAATTCATCTTCAAGGTTTTTCTATCGTTGTCATGAAAGATGTAAATGATAGTTCTCAGAGAGTTGAAGTTGCAAGTTTGTGCATGATTGATACAGTACTTATGGTGGATTATAATAAAACACTCACAAATTTAAGTTTATACGTTGGTGATATACAACTGGACAACCAAATGTTTGAACATGGTGGTTTCGATTTTCCAGTAGTATTGATAAGTCAAAAACCATTCATTAAAAAAGACTTAGCCATTTATTTAAGTAATAGTCTTAAAAAAAACATAAAGAACATAATCGAAAATTCATTATTGACCATTGATTTAACGTGGGAAAATTACCGTGATAGCAGAGGTAAAGATATTTCTTATGTGTTAATCTTTAATTTAGTATACACTTGCGAAATAGACTGTTGTGGCTTTGTAGCAATAAGATTCCTCAAAGTGTGTATTATGTTAATTTAAAATAGTATATTCTGTACCAAGGGAAAAAAGTGGGTCTTTTTTGACCGAATGTGGAATTTGCAGTACGCGTCGTGGTCTAGCGAGCACGAGCCGAAGGCGAGTGCGTATCGCGAGCCGGAGATGAGTAATGCAAACACTTCAGTTCAAAAAAGCCCACTCGTCCGTGGTGGACACCATATTTTTTGTAACGCAAGTATTGAATTTCATAAACGTATTTCTATTGGCGGAACGAGCGGGCGTAAAGTATTAATTTTATACCCGCTGCTCGTTTTACTTTACGCCCGCTCCTTCCGCCAATAGAATTGAGAATATAACTGGCCTAAACTTGGTTTGTGAAAATCAATAAATGTGTTACAAAAAATATAGTGTGCATCACGGGCGAGAGTGCCTTTTTAACCTCGTGTGTTTACGCAGAGATGGGCGAGTATTCGACCTCAACATGTTTTCGAATACTTTTTTTAATTTTACAATGAAACTTTCAAAACAAGGAAAATTTGGGTTTCCACAGGCCTTACATGGCATATAAGTGCAATATGGACCAGTTAGAAAAGTATTCGAAAAAGTATTCATCGTATACTTCTTTTCGAATAAAATGTATTCGAAAACATGTTGAGGTCGAATACTTGCCCATCTCTGGTTTGCAGTACTCGTCTCCGGCTCACTGAACGCACTTGCCTTTGGCTTGTGCTAGCCTACGACTCGTACTGCAAACTGACACTCTGTCAAAGAAGGCCCACTTCTCGCCATTGGTACTTATCTACTATTTTGAGTCCGCAGATTTAGCATTTACGGCCGCAAAATAGTATATTGAGTACCAAGGGCAAAAAGTGGATCTTTTTTGACCGAGTATGAAGGCGAGTACGTGTCGCAAGCCGGAGATGAGTAATGCAAACATACGTGGTCAAGAAGCACACTTGCCCGTGGTGGACACCATATTTTTTGTTACACATGTGTGGACTTTTGCGTTTTTTACTTTTTCTTCGTCGGTCGGAAAACGGTTACTTTACACCCGCGTTGTAGGGTGGAAAAACGCGAAAATCGTGCGTGTGTGACAAAAGTACTTGCATCATATTTCAATGTTTATATGATATGATATAAATACGTATAGATTGAAATATGTTGAAACTTGCTAGGCAGCCATACAAATTATTTTTATAATTTTTTTTAATTATATTTAACAATTACAGCTTGTAAAGAAGTTGCAATGAAGATAGCACCAATAAGTGCATACATCGAAGGAACTTATGTTACTCTATTAATGGACTATGCTACTTCGATACTGCCTTCATGTTTTGTAGTTCCAGAACTAAATTCAGAGAGAATTTTAGCACAATCAACAACAATCAACAATATTTACGTACCGGATTATATACAAATTGATGCTAAAATATTAAGCAATCCATTGAGACTTCAAAGCTTTGTAATCGAGCCAGTATCAATTTTGCTCAGTGTACATACTTCAGTCCACCTATACGTAGCGTTCGATCACTCGCCATTATACTTCGAAGCATTTGATAGAAAAAACCTGATAACTACTCCCTACCGGCTTGGAAATGCACTTGCTATGCATTATTTATCCGGAGCAATTTTCGGCGTAGGTAAGAATTTTATAATTTTTATTTCTTCTATAAAAATTGAGCATTATTTGGTTAATATAAATTCTGTTTGTATACTATACTTCAAATGCAAACGTTACGGAATCTCAACATGCAAGTAATCTTGTTGAAAAGTTTAAAACATTAACCCTTTAAGTCCCAAGGTCTCAAAAAGAGTTTACGATTGGTTTTTAAAAGAAAAAAATTATCTTATTATGATTTATCGAGGTGGGAAAAAAAAACTACTATGTCCTGTTTATACTCTTATATTTATATGTTAATTAAATTTTAACGACTAGCATGATAATTAGTTAGTTTGAACGTTATTATTCGCTACATGCAGAACTTCTAAATGACGCTGTTTTGCTCGGCTCGGGTGTCAATTTACACGTGCTATGGACTAGCCAATACTTTTCCTCCCTAGATGCGTAATATACTATTTTATGTCTGAAAAGAGGGATCAAAGCGGCTGTTTTCCGACCGGCGAGCGAATAGTATATTACGCATCTAGGGAGGGAAAGTATTCGCTAGTCCACCCCAAAACGGTTTGCCCAGCGGGCAAAAAGGCCGTACTTTTCGTCCGCTACTCAAAAACTCACTGTATGTCTATGTACAAGCGTGTTTACATGCGTGTGTGCGTGTGTGCGTAAAACTTTGTCGAAAATTTTGAGGTTTTAAAAATTTGAAAATTAGTTACAAGATTTTTTAAAATGATGAAAACTGTGGAAAAAAGTTTATTGATATTTTATTTTCGTTTTATAAGTATATGTTTATACCGATTCGAAAAATATCCACAATTACACCCGATTTAGAGACATAAAAAATGCGAAATAAAGACATATATAACAAAAAGTACGGTGTGTACCTTGTGTGAAAAGACTTTCTTGCTCTTGTGTGATTGCAGTACTCATCTTTGGCTCGCAATACGCACTCGCCTTGGGCTCGTGCCTGCTCGTCTCGACTCATATTGCAAACCCCACGAGGACAAAAAAAGACTACTTTTCACCCTTGTTACACAATATACTATTTCTGAGTGCTTTCTATTGAAGAGAAAAAAAATTAGCGTTATCTTTCACATCATGTCTGTTCCCTATTTTTCGCAAAATAATGGGTTTCATGCGGCAGACCTAGTAAAAAACTTATAAGAATGCATTTCTGTAGGTCCCCGAAAAAAAACTTAAGTCCACTTTTCATATTTTTGAGATATTAAGGTTTAAAGTTTTTAATTTACATTTAAACTACTGTTAAAAAAACTTATAAATGTAAATGTAACTCTCAGGCGTCAATAGCCCTCATTGCTCCCGAGTGTAGTATACAACTTTTTCCCAGCGGAAAGTTATTTGTGTTTAATTCCCGATTTCTGGGTCGAAAACGTCACATAACCTCTCTTCTAGAAACTGCGACGCGGGTGATCGTCTCTACTTTTGCTCTCGCCCTAGTGTGAGAAATCTATTAAATCCTATTAATTCCTTTTTCCAAATATGAAAAGATCCTATTTGCGAATAGGATGTATATGCAATTTTTGTATTGGTGAATAGCATTTAATAGATTTCTCACACTTGGGCGACTGATGCCGCCTGCGTAATTTGCAGCCCGAGCGAAGCGAGACGCGCATGAACGTGGCAGTTTCTAGGCGTTACTTTACGGCAGGGTATGAGTAAAACGCCTTTTCACCCATGGTACATGTGTGACAAAAGGCAATGTTCGTACCTCGGGCGTAAAATTGAATGCCCTCTTGCGCGGCGATACTCAGGCATATAAAGTTCTACTTCACGCCCTTGGTATTCAAAGTACTATTTAATATTTTTTATATATATTTCAAAATATTCTTTCAACGAAACGTTTTACGTAACGGATGGTCCATATTAGTTTACTCATCAGCAATATTCAAAATAAGGGTCTTCAGGGCTGGGACCACTAAAATTGATAAAAGTAAGCAACTACATTAATTTTTTTCCTATACATTTTTTAATTTTTGCTGCAATACACATCATTTTAATTTCTGCGTTTAAATTTTTGTACACATTCGAAGTCCCAGCCATGTAGACTGTGATTTTGAATCCGTTATCAAGAGAACATACATTAAACTCATTTGAGAGTGTAATCGTAAGGTACATTTGCGCTCGACCACTGCTCAGTTGAGTCATGTGTAAAATATAGAGCTCTGAAAGGAGTAAATATATGTTGTATTAAAAGTATAATAAAATAAATAAATTTACTGAAGATTAGTATATTTTTTAAATAAATATTATGTTTTTTTTGTCAGGATGGGTCGTTGGTTCTTTAGAAATTTTAGGCTCTCCCGGAGGTCTAGCGCAGGCGTTAGGCTCTGGGTTAAAAGATTTTATATCAATGCCGTTCCAAGGACTACTGCAAGGACCTTGGGGTTTTCTTGTAGGCATCACACATGGATCGGCCAGTCTTGTCAAACATATTACAGCAGGTAAGCTTTTCTCATATATGGCTGGAAATTCAACATTTTGCGTACTTACAACTTTCAAACTTGTATAATAGACCAGGGTCTATTGGTAAAAACTTTAGAATGATTAGTTAGTGTATGCCAATTTAAGGGCTAATTATTATAGATTTTTAACGAATTATAAGCGTATAATTAGAGTGCGCTCGCATGCAGCCATGTTGCAAATTAAATTTTGTTTTCTAACGAGAATTAATGATTCTGAACGATTAGTTAGCGCATGCAATGTGGTTTTTGTGAAATTTCGAACAAAAATAATACAGTGGAAGCTAATTGGCATACGGTTTCCGCGTGTAGGATGACCTGAAATACTGAATTTCAATTGGAAAAAAAAAGATGTTTAAGAACAATAAGTTCGTGTATTGCCCCGTCTCCATTGAGACTTTAAGTACGTCTCGCTTTAACTTTCAATGTTGAATAATATTTATTCTATTCATGTAAACAATATCTGTTATGGTGTAAAAAATAAAGAAAAATATACTGTACCGATTGCACTTCTTCGAAATAGCCTGATTGTTACAGTATCAATAATATTTAACATTGAAAGTTAATACAGGACTCACTTAAAGTCCCAATGGAGAGGGGACATATGCCATTGAACAAAATCATTATTATTGTTATTGGGTTCATGAATAACTACTTGACATACGATTACGGCGTGTACACGTGTTCGAAGTAATTTTCAAAACTGTATTATTTTTTTAATAAAACGAAATGGTTAGTAAGTGTGTGCAATTGAAATATAAGAGGGGTGCAGGAAATGTGGCCACCAAAAAATCCTACAAGAAACTAAAAAATCTATTGGAGCATATAATGCATGGCTTTTTCGTGATGATGATGATAATAATATAAATATAAATATTGTGTACTTGTTGCTTTAAAGGTACTGTAAATTCGGTTACAAAACTAGCATCAAGCGTGGCCCGAAATTTGGATCGATTGACATTGGATGATGAACATTTACAACGTCAGGAAGAATTCCGCAGGATGCGACCTCAAGGTGTAGCACAAGGCCTTTATCAGGGATTGACTGGTTTGGGAATGAGCTTACTAGGTACGACATTTTTTTCCATAAATATTTTATCATATGAATGATTGACCAAGCCTTAAATTGCGATACACAATTTGTAGCGGCAGTGGCTGGACTGGCACATCATCCTCTGCAACAAGTTTGGTCGGGGGAAACATCGACGAGAGGTCTAGTTACTGGAGTAGGTCTTGGACTTGTGGGCGTCGTGACCAAGCCTCTAAGTGGCGCCGCTGAATTGGTTGCCCTAACAGGCCAAGGTCTACTGCAGGGGACCGGATGGAACTCTTTACCAACGGTACTGCATTATTTTTCTACTTTATAATTTTAATTTAACGTAAATACCTACATGGAACGTAGTAGTAAAGTAAACGTCTGTACGTTGATACAAATATTGATGTTCCTTTAATTATTTAGCCTCGACAAAGGCCAGTCGTACAATACTCCAATGGATTTGGTGCCACATCTTTGAGATACGCTTGGAGGCTCATGCCACTTCTAGCAAAAAGCCATGATAGTATTTTACATGTGTCTAATGCAGATCACGTCATGCTCCAAGGTAGCAATAGAGCTGTCACTCTTGTTCTTACTAGACAAGCATTATTGATTGTTAATATTGCCGAGGATAGCGTTGAAAAGATATTTCCACTGAAAGACTTAGTTGGGGCAGACCATCCATCTGAGTCAACTATGTTCAGACTCTATTGCCTAACTAGTTCTCCGCCGCAACATTTCAGGAAAATGTCTCCTGTTGAACACGTTGAAGTACACGTATGTATTTTATTTCCTATTCTTCAATTATAAAAATTAGCTTTCTTAACTCTTATCATCCATCAAATTGCGTTTCATTCAAATCAATACAATTATTTAAAAAATCGCTGCCAATAGATTGGCATTTAGCTTTTTCAAGTTCAAACACTTGTTTGTATTTTATATTTAAGCTCCATATAAATACGGTTAAGTCTATTTCAATTATCGTTCAATTTTCTCTGACATTCCTTGATTTTCGATTTATACAAGACGTAGGCAAATTTTACTTTTTAAAAAGTATCGCTTTTACATGGACCTCATCTTAGTGAGCATTATGAGCACAAGTGTGTAAGGAAACTTAATATCTCATTTTAAATCTCGCTATTTTACATATTAATTTCGAGTTGTCATACTATTTATTCCTCCAAAAGAGCATGCGATTTTCAAAAATTTTTCATTATTCCAATTTTAAATGTAATTTAAATTATTAAAATCAACTTTAAATTATAAAAAAAACTTTTTGTTAATATAAATATGCTTTTAATCCTATAAAAGTCATAGGAAAAAAAATATTTTTATAATATTAATTCGTTTATCATATAACTATTTTATATATTATTATATTATTTTCACATGATAAATTTGAAAATTTATGCAAAATAAATATGTCCATTAGATCGAAGTGGATTTTTAACCACAAAGGAACCTAAAGAATTTTGTAGAATATATTATTTCACATATCCAAATTCTCAAATCCGCAACAATCATCCCTAAGTTTTTTGAAATAATTTTAAAGGTTTCTAGACTTGGAATTTAAAAATTACAATTTACTAATACTATTTTTTGACTTACCAACATGTGCACATATATATACAGTTTAATAATATTTGTCGTACTGATCTTTAAACAAAATTCTTGAATTTACAAAACATTTAGACATGTAGACATAGAAGAGTTAAGAGACAAAAGCACAATGCTATATGTTTATACATTTTAATTTTAATAACTATAATTTGTAAATTTCAGATGGATCAAGAAATGAGAGCAAGGGTTGCGGAATTCCTACGTACAAGCAGTACTGGTATTGCTAGTGTTTCTACAAATAGCGACGCACAATCTGAAGTACATGATACTGTATCCTTGCCGGATTCTGAGAATAGTTTGACCTTTTACATCAACTCAGATTCTCGCAGTTACCTGCTTTCTGTTTTTAATGTTGCTAAAAGACAAAGTCAAGGCAATGGCTTTGTAGTAATATAGTAAAATTTTGTAAAATAACTTTTACAGAAATTGTTAGTGCTGAATTAAAATTACATTTTTATTAATTTTTATAAATTATTGTCTATAAATAAATAAAAAATTGTCAATAATTAAGACTTGAGCAGAAAATATATTTTTTTAGTAATACAATAATAACAGCAATTATAGCATTTCTTTATTAAACTACAATTTCAAATAAGTTCTTTTCTTATCTCATTTAACAACAAAAGTGTCATTCGGCGAAGGAGGTCTGAGCAACATATTAGTCAAAACAGCAACTTATGAAAAATAGTTATTTAATAGAGAAGTTTATGACAATGTATCAAATTAAATTAAACATTTAAAAATCTTTGAATATTCATATTTATATCAAACGCATATTTATGTTATTACTTTCTGAAAAAGTTTAATATAGACATTGATTTGACTCTAACCTCTAAGGTGGGGCCTGCGGCGGCTCAGTCGGTAGAAGTGTCGGATTCCCACGCCGGTGACCCGGGTTCGAATCCTAGTCTCTGCCGATTGATACAAGCACCACTGTAAAAATTACATGTGCTTTGTTTACAAACACACCGCAGACCCCTGTCGTCAATTAGCACCACATGGGAGCATAAACATGATGACGTTAAAAAAAAAAAAAAAAAAAAAAAAAAACCCTCTAAGGTGTTTCTCTGTTTTGAGTATTTCTTTTGTGTTATTCTATAAATATATCTCTAAAATGCCAGGCAACCCTATTTTTTTTATTGTATGTACATAAACTTTGAAAGCTAAGAATTAATTTGATACTTTAATATTTTACCAAAGTTTCCTATAAATGCATGAATTTTTCATTTCAAATGGTGAAGAATGCGTTTTCTGTATATTGAGCAGGCGAACTTTATAATTAAATATGATTTTGAAATGCCAGGCAACCTATATGTACTGAAAATTTGTCTGTGGACTCAAATAATCTTTATTAACAATTACAAAATAGATTTGGGTCTTAAAGTTTAAAATTACTTTTTGCTCATACCCCCTTAGTCTCAGCTACAGTTACAAAGTATAGTATTTCAGTATACATACATGATAGATATATGTATACAATGCACCCACTGAACCCTGCAGCAGGTACTATATTTGGAACAAATTATATTATTAATATTTTCAAATGATACCTACAAGTCTCAAATTCAAGCTTTTACCATCTATTTTCATAATCTTTTAAGAAAAAATATTATCTCTTATTTGTGCAGATTAGTCACCAAATCTTTTGAAAATACTAGTGCCACCAGATGTTAAAATTGTGCACACTACTATTATAACTATATATTTTTTGTATAGGGCTACAACCCCGTTTAAAAATAAATAAATAAATAAAATAAAAATCTTTTAAGCACTTTTACTAAAATAATGTGCAATTGAGGTACAATGGTTTATATCTCGAGAATATCAGAATAAGGGTGCAGGCTTAATTTTTAAGTACTAAAAACATTTTACAAAGTTAGAATCAAATGTCGAAATAGCTTGATCTTAACTATGAGGTAAAAATTTGTTTCATATAACTTCCATACAGTATGTTTAAATTTTAAATAGTACACATATGATTACTTGAATAACCAATACAAATATTTTAATATAAGAAATTTATTTTTATGTATAAGATTGTATATAACGTAATTTATGATTGACAATGCATGAACAATCAATATTCCTATATTTATTTTTCTTTTCTGCTTAATAGTACACAAATATATAACAAAAATAATGCAAGTTGTATTTATAAAATTTTTAGTGTCATGCGAATTTTATTTCATAGAATTTTCAATTATTTGACTATTTTAACATTTAAAATAATCAATACGTTCAAAATACTTTTTTTAGATATAAATCTCGTTGTATCAATATGAACTATAAATAATTTTGAATTTTTTTATTTTACTTAACTTCTCTTTACACTGTCTTTTGTTGGTTCTGTTGTGCGATTTTTAACTATCCAAGGATGGTGCAATATACCATCTAATGTTAGTCTAGACTCTGGTTTCACAACAAGTAACTGAAAAAGAAAATCATTTCATATTATTCAATTATCATTTTCAAATGATCTTAAGTGTTGTTTAATACACACCTTAGAAATCAGATCTTTTGCCCCATTACTAAGATAGTTAGGGCACTTATAGTTAGCTTTTTTAATCTTAGTGTAAGTTTCATTGTAAGTATCAGCCAAAAATGGTGGTTGACCAACAAGGAATTCATAAGTCAAAACGCCAACTCCCCACAAATCAACAGTATGATCATGTGTTTGACCATTAACCATTTCTGGTGGTAAATAATCCAGAGTTCCACATAGTGTTTCTCTACGTGAAGAAGGAGCATGAACTGACCAACCAAAATCAGCCATTTTTAGTTCACCATTTACTCCAAGAAGCAAATTTTCTGGTTTAATATCTCTATGTATCACCTTCCTTGTATGACAGTATTTTAGTGCATCAGCCAATTGGGAGATGTATGTTGCAGCTCTAATAACAATGCATTTAATTATAATTAAAATTATAATAAAAATGAAAATAATTTTATTTAGAAAAATTTTAGTATATAGTGATTTCTCATAATTGATTAAGTAAGTGTACCTGATTTCATCAAAACGTTTATTTGGTTGAGCATTAAGTTCTTTAAATAGTTCACCATTTGGAGCATATTCTAAAATTAAGTAAACTCTTGTATCATCATAGAAGTATCCATACATTCTCAAGATATTTGGATGCCTGAAAATATAATAAAATAAGTTTCCATAAAGTTTACATCATTTTTTATTTTGAAGTTAAATCAAAGCTTATTATCCTAATTTATATACCTATAACATAATTATAAACGAATGTTACCTTAAGTGAGTTTGTATTTCAATTTCTCTGCGAACTTGATGTTCAATGTCAGCTTTTATGATTTGATCCTTAAACAATACCTTCATTGCTACAATAAATTTTGAACGTTTTTCTCTTGCCAAGTAAACATTGCCAAATTTTCCTTTTCCCAAGGGTCGACCAATATCAAAATCAGTTATAACCCATTGCTTCTTTTTATTATTACTTTTTTCTTCTACTTTTATTTCTGGGGGCTTAGTGATTTCCCTTTTCCCATGACTACTGTCGGGCTTCTGTGCAATAGTTACTTCTGTTGGTTTCGTTAATATTGGTAATTTAGGAGGTGGCATCAGCTCATTAGACTTCTTGGCAGTATTTGATTCTTCAAGTCTTGTATTGTATACTTTTTTGTCAGATTCTGTTCCACTGTTACTAGGTTTCATTTGAAATTCTTTATTTTCTTGTGATGTTTGAATTTCTGTCAATATAGAGCTTTTAGTGATTTTCAATTGGTTACGATTTATCTGTGAACTATTTTCTTTTCCCTTTATCATAATTATACTTAGTTCTTAGACACTGAAACATAAAAATAATACAAGTGTTGACACATATCACAAGTAAGTTAAATGTAAAATGGGAATAGGAAAATTAAAAAGTTCGTACATTGAATACAAATCCTTAAACATAATGTAAAATGTATTGCAAATTTTGCAAAACGTGACGTATAAATCCCAATTAAGTTTTCAAAAGTCTCAACTTAAAATAATATTGCTGAGAAATAAAGAATACAAATTTTTTTGCTATATGTAGATGTGTGAAAAATAACAAAAAATAAAATAATGGTAAAAATACTTAATACTAGGTATAACTTACCAAAGTTTTAGAAGAAATAGGTAGTAAACATGAAATAAACGGAAGTAATTGTTATTGGCCTGCACTATAAACAAGACTAATTGCTTTGGGAAACGAAGGTAAGTAACGCTTTTTAAATGCCAAAACGTTTTGACCGCAACAGTCTTTCTATTTCGCTTTGCCTATCAATAGTATCAATCTCTCTTTCTCTCTCAGCTCTCTCGCTCAATGTCCTGCACAGCTGCAACGCATGTATAGGTATATATAGGTAGGTAAGCAGTAGGTAAGTACAAATTTTAAATCCTAACGAACATCTCTACCTGGTGCCCGATTGGTCAAAATACTGACGAATTAGAAGGCAAAATTCTTAGTTCCAAACTCGACCACCAGGTGCTAGATTTCTGCTTGGATTACCTATTATATAGCGCTGGCCTATAGCCGCTGACTGCTTTGCAGTATGCGCTCAGTTTTATTTATCATTTACGGACATTTTGGCGAATAAAATAATTAGTTATTTGTTTATTTATTTTAATACGAAATTATGTGTTTTTACGACTAGCATAATAGTCTGTAACCTAGAATAATAATTCAAAATTCATTTCTTATGTTCGATCAGTCTTCAAAACATAAGTGTTATGATAAACAGAATGGATTTTAAGAAAATTTAACGCAAGCCACAGGATATTATTTCGATGGATTACTATTCCTGACAAATTATTTTTACGTATTTTTTTCTTTTTTGTGAAAATCGAATTTGTTTTCAATATCCTTTCTAAATGGTAATAATTAATTACCTTAAGCAAATATTTAAGGAATAATAATTGATAACCTCAAACTTTAACTATAGATACTTATAGGAATCTCTTCAGTTGTTCTAAAAATATTTTCCCAGACTTCTTTTCTATTATTATTAATCCATTTGACTTATCTTGTTCTTTTTAAATTTAACTAGTTATACGTAAGCTACTAGTGTGAATAACTTTTAAGGTTAAGTATTTTTTATATGTGTACATACATAGTTAAAATGCTAAATATTAAGGAAGTTCTGGAATAGTATCATTTTTACTTGTAATTAATTATATGATTGTTCAACATGAGTAGTCAACTCTTCAAAACAGTATTAAAAAAAAGAGGGAAGGGATACTCATTTACATACTAGCCTTGCTTCTAAATATGGTTGTGTTTCATTTTTACTATCACCTACACTTCTTTCTCAGTATTATTTAAATTTGACTAAATCATTCATTTGTATATTTAAATTTAAATTTATGTTCAGCATTATTATATATTATAACATAAAACTAAATAATTTTATTTTACTTGAATTTATTTCTTTATTTTGATATTATGTTGCTCATTTGATAAACATGCATTTTTAATATTATTTCTTTTCATCTTCACCAGTCGGATCTAGATGCACGTGCCAGTCTCATCAGTGCTGCTCGGAAATTAGCAGATAGTGAAATTCAATTGATAAAAGCAATTGAAAATTCTAAGCATGATAAATCAGATAAAGAATTGACAACTATGACATTAAAGGCAAAGAACACTAGCAACTTTATCAGCAAAAAGTCAACAAGGATAGCTAATGTAACTTATATATTCTTACATTGGTTAACTTTGAATTAACTAAGTATAAGTAAAATATATTGTAATATGATTTGACTGCCCATAAGATTTCAAACTTTAATTACATAGTTTAAACTTTAATTATTTCTTCTTGCTTTTGGATGCAATTAAATTTGTAAACATTTCTATTAATTAAAAAATTTATTAATTGCATTAGTTTTTTTTTTAAACAAACGCACATACATTTACTTGCTTCCGAAAACATATACATTATAATGTGCAAAGGCAATAAAGACATTTTCAAATTCAAAGTGACATTTTTATCAATGGTAAATCATTAAAGTGTAACATTCTGTATAATGACATTAACATTTTTCATTTTATTTTTTCAATTGTCTTATCTTTCACTTTTCATGTATCTCATCACTTGTTTTAATGAATGTTATCTTATCATAAATAAACATCTTTTAATAAGAAATAATGCATGAACATCTTCATATCTTTGTAGGCAAAACCCTCTGCGGCTCTCCTTGCTGCAAAAAGAGAGGCTGCTCAGCGTAAAAAAGCTTCAGATAAGAGAAACAGCTCTACAGTTATACGAGATATTTACCAGAAAGCAATTGATGCTAAAGATATGATTCGTAAAGATACTGGTCTTGTTTTTCATCGTTCTATGGCAGAACATAGATGTTTATGGGATGATAATTATCCAGAATGTCCAGAGAGATTCACTAGAGTTCTACAAAGATGTGAAGAATTAGGATTAGTTGAACGCTGCAAATACATTACACCTCGACATGCTGAGTATAATGAACTTCTTTTAAAACATACCCCTGCCCACATAGAAATTTTAAAATCAACTGAAGATTGTAATGACACAAAGAAATTGGAAGAACTGGCTTCAAAGTATGATGCAGTCTATTTTCATCCTGTAAGTATTATTACCACCGTAATAATTATACTTAAGGGGAGGGATTTTCGTCTCAGGATCTACAAAAGATATTGCTTAACCCATGCATAAAGTTTATTAAAATTATCTGATGCTATTAAATTAATTTTTGAAAAAAAATTTTCATAATTATAAGAAAACAGATTTGTAAGATGTTATTTATTTTGAATTAAATCACATCTTACAGGTTGAGCGCTAACCATGAAATTAGGTGACCTGCCTCAGGTACTAAAGACAAAATTAGGATAATTTTTAAAATAATAAAAAATAATATTATATAAGATATTTTGCATACTTTTACATTTTTACACCGTTATTTGTCATTTATGTATTCTAATGTTTATAAAAAACCTTCATTACATCAGCAGGAATACTGTTAGTCAATTCCAGCGCCATTCTAATATTGTTGTTTTAAATATTTCATGAACCATATATGACCACGTAGCACCTGAGAAGAAATTCATGGTCATATATGAGTCATGTTTTTAAAGGGTATTTATTTATTTATTTATTCATTTTATTTAAGAGTTCAAATGACCTAAAATGTATAGTTTAAACAAAATTGGAATCTTGAATACATAGCTTATACAGAGAGAAAAACTCTGCCGTATTAGCGTTGTTATGGTAAGTCAAATCAGCGGTAGGATCACACCTTCAGCGCTGCTGTAGAACAAAGCAGTATTAGCTTGACTCGCTCCCCAACAGTAACCCGTTTCTGAATCGCAAAGCTATAACTGCTTTGTTCCACAGCCAACACTGCTTGGTGATCATGTCATTCTACTGCTTGAGCGACTAAGGCTGTAAGTGCTGGGGTCTCCGGTAGATGTAGTTGAGTTTTTCTCTCTGTGTATGCAACAATTATAATGACACTGTGATTGCTTTCAACTAAAATAATATAATTTTATAGTTTATGTGATTACTATGAACTTCTCTCTATAGCTAAAAGTTTTAATAGCACAAAACGGTTTCTACAGTTTAATATTTCATTTGGAAACTATTCCACATAGAAAGGAATCTGGTTAATATTGAGCTTTGAATCATGTGTCGACTTGTACGACAATTCTATTGAATTTGATGAATGCCTGATATAATAATTTTTGCAATTAACTTATTTGTCCCCAAACAAATCAAAATCATTCTCATTTAACAGTAAAATATTAAAGAAAGTAATATCATTATAGTGATTAAAATTATGGTCAAATTAGTCGAAAGTTTAGGTAGCTTTTTCTTGAATGCTAAAAATCGTAATAGTTTCCGTATGGATAAAACTCTCAAGTTGAGTGTTATTTCAAATTTTAGTCGAGGGTTCGAAATAATACTCAACTTGAGAGTTTTTTCCATAGGGTAGATGTGTATTACTGCAGATGTCCCAACTACTGCGGATATTTGTAAAATGAATAATGTAAACCTTCCTATTACGATTAAGGTTAATGTGCTATTTGTTTTCTCGAAGAGAGAGCATTGTTTGATACCAAAATTTCTTTGTCATTTTGTAACGTATAAACATATTATATGAATTAGGGAGTTCGAATAAGCTACTGTGTTTGTGTGTGTGTGTGTGTATGTGTGTGTGTGTGAGTATGTGTGTGTGAGTGTGTGTGTCGGTTTTGGCTGCGCTGGTGACGCTCATCCGCGTTAAAACCTTACCAAACTTTGCATGCATGTTTGTTATATATTTATAGAGACTGCTCTAAAATTTCAACAAAAATGGTCATCTTATTTTGTTTTTATAACCATTTTTAAAAATTTAAAAATTGACATTTTTTGAAAACTTTTTAATGAAGAACTGTTTGTTTATAAAGCGAATTATTAACGGAATAAAGTACTTATAGAATCCTTCAATTTGACACCGAAATAGATTTCAAATATACCGTTTTTCATTTGTTATATATTGTGTTTAGTAATTTCCTTTAGCCTCTATAACCCGCTAATTAAATTATGAAATCTAATGAAATTTATACTGAAATTAAAAAGATCTTTTTGAGAAAGCAAAGTGCCAAATCAGTTGGCAGCGTTTTTAGCCTCTATAACTCGCAAATTAAATGATGAAATTCAATGAAATTTTTACTGAATATTTGTTTTCTATAGAACTATAATTCGGCAAATTTTCAAGTCGCAAGATTCATTACTTCTTAAGAGAAAAAAGTAAAATGTTAACAAAATGCATTTTGTTGGACTATGAAACTTTAAATCACTTTTATTTTTTCCTTTCAAAGTTACAATGATAATGTATTAAGTATATAGATATATACGCCCACTAACATTGTTTTGAGAACATTTTTCGACATTCTTTTCACGTTACACTAGATTATATTACTTGAGGAACGAAATGACATTTTCCCAAAAATGACGTTTTATACATGTCGCTCATTCGCGTTCGAATATTCCGCAGCAAGACCTGACAAAACTTTGCATACATGTTTGTTATCTATGTCTAGGAGTGGCTATAAAATTTCAGCAAAAATGATCGACTCATCTGGATTTTATAGCCATTTATCAAAATTTAAAAAATTAAAAATTGAAATTTAGGTTTTTTGAAAATTTTTTGATGAAGAATTGTTTTTTTGGGAAGCAATTCTTTTCACAATAAATTACTCATAGAATACTTTAATTTGAGATCGGAAAAGATATAAAATATACCGTTTTTCATTTCTTATACTGTGTGTTTAGTAATTTACTTTTAATTATCTCTATAACTTGAAAATTAAGTGACGAAAGTTAATGAAATTTTTACTGAATGTTAGTTTTATATAGAGCTATAATTTTGCAAATTTTCACGCCGCACAATTCATTGCATCTTAAAAAAATGTAAAAAAAATGCATTTTGTTGGATAACGATGTCTTAAAAGACTTTTTATATTTTCCGTTTAAAGTTATAGTGATAATTTATTAAGTATATAGATATACTTGCGAAAAACATTGTCAAGTATTAAAGTATGCATAAAATAAAACACTATATAATAGAAAAGTCAAATATAATGTTTAATATTATTGATGAAAATTACTACATAATGATCTATGTTACACAAAACTTTTAAAAAATATTTTAACAACAATAATTTTGAAAGCAAAAAAAAGTTTCAATAAAGTTGTCAAACATTTAGTAGACAAATCTTAAAACGCAAGAATAATATTTCTGTAATTTGATTCATGAAATTATTATATAAAAAAACAGCTTTTAAACCAAGTTGTTAAAAAAAAACAGCTTTTATAAACCAAGTTGTTCAACGTCTCCTCAATGAATATTTGTCAACAAAGGTACATATCTTAGAGCTTATTGTACGTTTCAAAAAAAGGTTGAAAATTTCCTTTTCAACGTTATTTTATATAAAAAAAATAATGCAGAAACATTTTCGAAATATTACAAAAATAAAATTAAAAAGATCTCTTTGAGAAAGCAGAGTGCCAAATCAGTTGTCAGCGTTTTTTAAATAAAAATAGCTTTTTCTGCAGTTTATGTTTTTCTTTGTTCAAAACATTGCAGGTACATTAACTTTTGGCGAAACATTTTGAAATTGATTGGAAATATTCTTTTTAGCATTAAGAAAAAATTAGTTCATCGCCAAGGTGCTGTATGTTGATCTAAATCAAATAAAAAATAATTAGTTATAAAAAAGACTATAAATTACGCAAATATACGAGTTTTTTTTATTTAAATAAAATGATCTCATTTTTAATTATGGTTACATGTATTCAATTTTGATGATAATGCACAAATATTTTCAAAATGGTATAAAAAGTAAGTAGAAATTTTAGACTGTATAAATAATTATGTATGCACCAGGAACGTTGGCAACATATGTGAAAATCTAAAAGAAATATATAATAAGGGGGAATTTTAAGAAAAATGGTGGGGGACCCCCCTTAAGTCATTTGAAAAATATACGATTCATATGGACTCAAATTCCCCTTGTAACTAAGACGCTTTGAGAGGTGAAGTTATGTTTTTAATGATTCTAACGTTTCCTTTTTATTATTTTAGGCTACATATCGATTATCTCTACTTGCAACAGGATCAACAATAAATTTAGTTGAAAATATTTGTAAAGGGAATATTCAAAATGGAATGGCTATAATAAGGTATATCACTCACTATACTCACTTATGCAGTAATGTAAGCATTTACATATTCATAAAAATTCATCTATTAACGATGTAATTATAGTTTAAAATATATTTTACTTGTTTAGTACATTGTCATATCATATAACTTACTTATCATTAATATTTAATTCTTTTTTGCTTTTTGCAATATTTTATTCATAAATAACTATTTTATGCGTTATTTATCAACCTTATTTCTTCAACATTCATTTTGAATACAAATTTAAATATTTTTGGATTACTTAGTTCTAAACACCAATTATTCCATTTTTCCATATTTTTTCTTTTGGTGCTCATATTATTTTTATTTTTTTTAATGATTATCCTATATGAATGTTACTTTTATGGGTTTATTCCATGAGTTTAAATGTATTAGTTTAAATGGTTTCTTAGTAAATGTGATGATTGTACTTTATTAAATCTAGGCCACCAGGTCATCATGCTATGAAAGCAGAATACTGCGGATATTGTCTTTTTAACAATGTAGCTATAGCAGCCGAAGTAGTCTTAAAAAGCAATTTAGCGAAAAAAATCCTTATCGTGGATTGGGATGTTCACCATGGACAAGCAACTCAACAAATGTTTTACAATGATCCAAGGTAAATTTACCAAATCTTGAAAAAATAAATATTAACTTTGTTTATAAATTTCCAATGCTTTTCTCTTTTTAACTTCTAGAGTAGTATATTTTTCTATTCATCGTTATGAAAATGGAGAATTCTGGCCTAATCTGAGAGAATCAAACTATCACTATATTGGAGATGGAGCTGGTGAAGGATTTAATTTTAATGTCCCTCTTAATAAAATTGGCATGACAGATTCTGATTATATTGCAATATTCCAGCAAGTTTTACTTCCAATGGCTTATGAAGTAAGAAAGTTTCTTTTGGAAAATTCCTTAAAATTCTCAACTAAAAATAATGAATATAAATAAAAAAATGTTTTTAGTTTCAACCGGATCTCATCATAGTCTCTGCGGGTTATGATGCAGCTCTTGGTTGTCCAGAGGTAATTTTATACATTTTTATTAATTTTTCTTATTTCTTTACTCTAGTTCTGCCCTGAGCTTATCCTTGTATCCTCTGGATTTGACTCAGCTTATGGTGATGAAAAGGTTATGCATCAATTGTATAGATACTTGATTCTTTTAAATTTCTATTAACATGTGAAGACTTTAAAATACAAGATAATACCTACACGAAAATTTAATACCTGTACATTTTTCACGAGAACATATATAATTAATTCTTGAAAAACGGTACTAGTAATTGACGTATGATTTATCACACATCAGTATTTATTAAAAGTTTTCATTTTTAAACAAGATTATTGTTTATGCTTACTTAAATCCTGTTAAAAAGAGTATGCAATTTTATATGGTTTTCTTATATAATGTATATATAAGTGTGTGTATATATATGTGTGTGTGTGTGTGTATATATATATATATATATATATATATATATATACACACACACACACACATATATATACACACACTTATATATACATTATATAAGAAAACCATATAAAATTGCATACTCTTTTTAACAGGATTTAAGTAAGCATAAACAATAATCTTGTTTAAAAATGAAAACTTTTAATAAATACTGATGTGTGATAAATCATACGTCAATTACTAGTACCGTTTTTCAAGAATTAATTATATATGTTCTCGTGAAAAATGTACAGGTATTAAATTTTCGTGTAGGTATTATCTTGTATTTTAAAGTCTTCACATGTTAATAGAAATTTAAAAGAATCAAGTATCTATACAATTGATGCATAACCTTTTCATCACCATAAGCTGAGTCAAATCCAGAGGATACAAGGATAAGCTATATATATATATATATATATATATATATATATATATATATATATATATATATAGCTTATCCTTCAGAATGTATGTTCTTATCCTACAGAATGTATGTGTATTTTTTCAGATTTTTTTAAACACTTAGCTTTGAAGTTGATCAAGGCTAAATATGAGCATGTAGCCATTTTTGACCTTCTATAACAAATTTTAACCTCCATTTATTCAACAAAAATAAATCTTTATAAAAATAGCAACCATGTATTTTTTAGAAAATTTTCTGAATTATTCATAAAAAATAGTTCCAAAATCATTTAATGCCCCTTTCGATTAATTAAACTCATTTTAAAACTAAAAATCCTGAAAAAAGTGGATTTGATCACTCGAACCATTATATATAAATGGATAACTCTCGGAAATCGAAAAATAGAACATTTATTTTTTTTTTTTTCAGAAAAAATGCGCCTTCTAATATGTAGAAAGCATGTAAATTTTTTCAGATTTTGTTAAGCTCATTAGGTTTAAAGTTGTTCTGAGCTAAATATGACCATATTTCCATAATATATATATATATATATATATATATATATATATATATATATATATATATATATATATATATATATATATATATGATTCTCTAGAAAATATAGAACAAAAAGAATAAAAAATATGACTTTATTGATAAAATGTGCATTTTAATAATTTTTTAAATATGTTTGATGTTATTTTGATATTTATTATGTAAATATTGCACTTCTGCCATTTTACTGAAAAAAGGTATCTTCATGGTTTTTGGTGTAATAGTTCTAGTGATCAAACCCACTTTTTCAGGTTATTAGTTTTAAAATGAGTTTAATTAATCGAAAGGGGCATTAAAAGGTTTTGGAACTATATTTTATAAAAAATTCAGAAGATTTGCTACAACTTTGCTAGAAAATTTGCTTAAAAATGTAAGAAAATGGCTACATGCTTATATTTAGCCTTGATCAACTTTAAACCTAAGGATTTCGAAAAATCTGAAAAAATTCACATACATTCTACATACCAAGAGAAATATTTTTACCGAAGAAATAGTTAAAAATATAATTATATATAAATATATATACACAAATATTATGAAAATAAGATTGATTTTTACGTGATATATAAAACATAATCTTTATTTTCATGAACATTTTTATCCTTTTTTAGCGGGTGAATATATTGCTTTCATCAATTAAAACTTATATTTTTTTGTATTATAGGGTTTAATGAATGTCACTCCAGCCTGTTATACTCATTTGCTGTCTTCCCTTCTTTGTCTTGCAGCAGGAAGAGTTGCAGTGGTGTTAGAAGTAAGTTACATATTCATAAGCTGTACCTAATCGACGTGTAAGAAATAAACTATCCCTGGTAGAAAATTATCTAGTTTTATCGAGGGCCTCGATTATTCATATGACAAACTAGATAGATCTACATAGTTCTAGATTAATTTTCCACCAGGGATGCTATCTGAAATTTACGTTTCAAACGATACTATATATAGATTTTGAACGAAACTTTCAGATCGTATAGTTTACCTCTAGCCCGACGTAATATTGTTTTTTATACTAAATAGTTATTATTTACTTCTGAAATTTTTAGGGAGGTTATTGTCTGAAATCTTTGGCAGAAAGTGCTGCACTAACTCTTAAAACTCTTTTAGGAGATCCTTGTCCTATGATACAAAACTTGATATCACCTTGTCAAAGGTAAATTAATCAATTAGTGATTGAAAAATAGAAAATTTATCCTCAAGTGATACAATAAAAAATCTAATATTTTGTTATTTTTATAGTATTCAAGAAACCATATTGAATGTAATATATGCACATAGATTACATTGGAAATGTTATCAATACCAAGATTCTTATAGTATTAGTAACTCTATTTCTGGTGAGAAGCAAGACCAGCATTTACCTACTGTTTCATTTAAGTAAGATAAATGAAAATATATTATGTAATAAACTCACAAAGTAACAAATTAATAAAGCATTATTTTTATAGTGGTCCAGACACATTACCAACTGTTTACGAAACTCGAGATTGTTACCCTGTTCAAAGTAAAGAAGAATTACAAGAGATCAACAAGAAATTAGATTTCCTCATACAAAGTAAATTTGTCTGCTATACAAATTTTATAAATAAATTAACTTTTCAAGATGTCTTATCAAAGTTTTTAAAGTATTGTTGTTAAAAAATTAAATTTTATTACAGTTTGTCGTTTATATGACTTCAATAATAGTACATTATACAACAAAGGACCAAAGTCGTAGATTATTCCCGCGGGCAGTAATCACCCGAGGTTTATTCACGACTTAACTGTGTAGTCACTTTGTTGACTTGAAAAGTGGAACCCACTCATTCATTGTTAAAACAAACTAAAATTTCAAAAATTTAAAATTTTTCAAAATATACAATATTTTTATATTTTCTAAAATTTTCTAAATTTTTAAATATTTTCAAATTTTTTTTAAGTTTTTATAGTATATTACTTCTGAATTTGCGGAAATAAAGTATTTTATTCCTGTACTTTATTCCCGCAAATGCGGGAGTAAAGTATATGAGGGAATAAAAAGATACTTTAGTCTCGCTTTGCAGGTCAATAAAGTGGCTATAGTTTAGTCGTGAATAAACAATTTTATCCACGTCTTAACTATAATGGCCACTGTATTGACCTGAAAAGCTGGTCGAAAATGGCACTATATTCCCGCAAATTTACTTTATTCCTGTAAATGTGGGAATTAAGTAAATTATTAGTTTCTTTGGCTTTCTGCCTTTTTTCAATTTTATATTTATATTAATATTAATATAAATTTTCAATAAAAGTCAATAAAGTGGCAACAGTTAAGTTGAAAATAAAGTTCTATATGCAACATGAGAATAAAGTCGACTTTATTCCCTTGTTGCATAATGTACTATTATTCCCGACTCAATCGTAACGGCTACTTTATTGGCCTGATAGTGAGAGAAAAGTAACATATACTTTCCCTCTTATCTACTTTATTTTAAAATTTTTCTTTATTTCCGTAAATTTACATTATTTCCCGCAAATTTTTTTTCCAAATCTGAACTATTTATTTTTCTTCCCGTGGGTCCCACTCTTCAAATCAATAAAGTGGCCACAGTTAAGTCGGGAATAAAGTTCTATATGCAACACGGGAATGAAGTCGATTATTTCCTTTTTGCATAATGTACTATTTTTAATAAGCTAATTAATTAATAGTTTTTTTGAATAAGATTGGCCTATATATTAGAATTCAAAATACTTTTAACTTTCGTGATAAATCTTAAAAAAATTGTAAGTATAATAGCAGAAAGCTTAATATTAAATTGTATTAACTTAATATAATGCTTTTCATAAAACCAGCAACGAAGCGAAATCGGTTTCAATGAAATCACTTTACTATGTGATATATTTTATCGAAACAAATCTAATCATTATGTGTTAGTGCCAATGCTCTACCGCTAGCTTTTTATTCATTATTTCGGTCAATATATTTTTTGGCCTGTTCAAACGATTTAACGTTTTGGCTTTGCCTTTTATCTATTATAATATGTTGTTAGTATGGATTAGGCGTTTCTTAATATTTTTATTATTGCGTTATCAATAACTCCTGTTATTCTTAATGTTTACAAATTTTTTAGATAATAAATTAATAATAGTTCATTTTTTAACCAACTTTATTCTAGTTACAAATCTTAACAAAGCTCCAAATCAAGTTTGTGTCGTTTATGATGAAAGAATGTTAAAACACTATAATGTGGTAGATGAATCTCATCCTGAAAAGCCAAGTAGAATTTCCAGCATTTTCTCTAAACACAAAGACTACAATTTGCTTGATCGATGTTATTTATTACAGGTTTGTCTTTTTCATTGTCATAAAAATGAATTGAAATTGTTAACATTAAGTATATGTTGAATATTGTAATTTTTAAGGGAAGAATAGCAAGTGAGGAAGAAATTTTGCTGGCACATACACAAGATTATATCGATAATATTAAAAAGACAGCTGAATCAAAGCTAAAAGATTTAGCAAAGCAGGCATCCAGTTTAAACTCTGTATACTTACATCCCGAAACCTGGACTAGTGCAAGAGTTTCAGCTGGTTCATTATTACAAGCAGTCGATAGTATTTTAAATGGAGAAAGTCAAAGTGGAATAGCTATTGTCAGGCCTCCTGGTCATCATGCTGAACAAAATGCGGCATGTGGCTTTTGCATTTTTAACAATGTTGCTATTGCTGCTAAATACGCTGTCTCTTTTCATCGCTTAAAAAGGTACACTTTTTGTATTTAAACTGTATTATGAATTATAGAAAAAGTATCATTTTTTCAATTTGTTAAAGAGTCAGTCTATATTACATGCAAATTTGCTTTCCGCTTGAGCAATAACGATATATCTGCAATTCGTATGTGAAATATGGTCTGAAAGGCTCTTTTCCGTATAATAAAATAAATACAAGTAAATGAATATAGTCAGAGCCTTGTAGAACGCGATTTGTGATCTTTGAAAGCCTTTTTCGAAATACTAGAATTGCTTTATTTTATTTATAGAATAATCTTTAACCAATTATTATTGAAAAATTACTGCATGTCTTATCAACTTTATTAACGATGTAAATATGCATTATATAATATATGGTTTGTTTGTTTTTTTAGAGTGCTAATTATTGATTGGGATATCCATCATGGAAATGGCACACAATCTATTTTAGAAAGCGATCCAACAATTTTATATATATCGCTACATCGTTATGATAATGGTAATTTCTTTCCCCATTCTAAATTAGCTAATTATACAGTAGTAGGTTCTGGTAAAGGAGAAGGTTACAATGTAAACATTCCTTGGAATAAGGTATGTTATGTATAAAGTATGTATCTCAATTAAATTTGTTAATTCCCATTAATATTATAGAATTGTCAATGTATTTATAGAAAGGAATGGGCGATGCCGAATATATCGCAGCTTTTCAACAAATAGTAATGCCAATAGCCTATCAATATAATCCTGAGTTGATACTAGTCTCTGCAGGCTTTGATGCTTGTGTTGCTGATCCATTAGGAGGTAAGTACAAGTGTTTTTGAGCAAGTTAAATGAGTGAGTTTTAAAAACTTGTTATCCTAATGAAAAAGTGAATCAGTAGTTGCTGTACCCATTATACATTGCCAAGTAGAGTGTTTTTCAGATAAGTAGAATGAGAATTGTTTGCTTGATTGAATGTTGTTTTTAGGCTGCAAAGTTAGTCCTGAAATGTATGGACATATGACGCATTGGCTATCTTCGCTGGCAAATGGACGAGTGATTCTTACACTGGAAGGTGGATATAATGTAAATTCGATTAGCCACGCCATGACAATGTGCACAAAAGCCCTGCTTGGTGATCCACTAATTCCGTTGGAGGCATATCAGGTTGCTTGTCCGAGCGCGGTCACTTCTATCAACAATGTCCTCCAAACGCACAAGCAGTACTGGCCCAACTTGGTCTTCCAGAAGTCATTACCGCAAGAAAACGTTCTTCCGAAGGCTCGAGTACCCCGAGCCAAGCCCACTGAGCGCTTAAGCACTCGTGATAATTTTCCAGGCCAAAAGCAAGACGAGAAACCACAGCAAGATACCGATCAACTTCTACAACTTGAGATTCAGTTAGACAATTTGCAGATTAAAGAATGCGTCAATTCCGACAAGAGTAAGCAACAAGATTTTAATAAGCCAGGAGAAGGTTCGGCAAACAGAAACGCCAACAACGATCAACCGGCTACATCCTCACAAGCCTCTGCCAGACAACGTTTATCCGATTATCTACAAGATAATTTGCAGGTTTAGGAGCATTTCAATTCCTTATTTTCTACTTTTCTCTTTTTTTTTTATTTCTCTATTTTTACATTCCACATGTACAAGATTTAATTCTAGTTACTTTGAATTTGAATGTCAAATGATGAGAGAAAATCAAGTGGTGCTCATTTTATTTCTTAACTATGCATAACACATTGATATATTCAGTTGACTATATTCACACTTGACTTATGATATAAAATGAAACATAGTTAAAAATATGTTAAAGTAACGATTATTTTTAGGCACTGGTGGATCAAGAAATGTTCGCTGTTATTCCACTAAGTGATTGTCCACATTTGGGCTCTGTGTCAGAAGTTCCAGAAACCGGCATTGATGCTAACGGACCTTGCGTCGAATGCACGAGTACTATCGAAAATTGGATTTGTCTCGAGTGCTATACAATACATTGTGCTCGAAATATTAATCAACACGCATTGCAACATGAGCAGTCGACTCGGCATGAATTGACCCTTAGCTTTAGTGATCTATCAGTTTGGTGCTATGCTTGCGAAGCATACATAGACAACCCAGTAAGTATTTAAAATTACAGTGCTACCTTAAGGTAGTACTCTCGGTACTGAACTAGTCAAAATGTGTACGCTTCATTTTACATTCAATTTCTTATTTGTTAATGAGGTGAACGTTGTTTAAATTATCGCATAAATAAACTAACACCAAATTACGACTATACATTGAAATCAAACAAATGTAATCAACCTATTTATTTAAAAAATTTGATATAGATTTGATACAAATGTAATACAAATTTAATACAAATTTAATGCTGATTTGACTCTGTTTTTGAGGTTAAATGCACCTTTTTTGTGTTGAATTAATTTATATTTAAACTTATACAAAAATTGTCCACAAAAACTGAATGGTCACGGCCGTAATATATGTAAACTTTTGTTATTTCCCATAAGGCTCCATTTTAAACGCGTGATAATGAAAATGCTAATAACTTTTCTCTCACGTATTCTGGCTTCACAAAAATTTATCTGAGTCACATTTGGACTAATATGTACCAGTATGTTGAGTTTTATCAAAATCTGAACGGTAATTCTATAACCGAGAGTACTACCTTAATATTTTGAGAATACCGGCTACGGAAATAGCTCATATGGGAAAACATCCATTTCTATGAGTTCTTTTTTCTACTGGTTGATTAACAATATTATTTGCGTTTTATTATTCTACATTAAATGCACTAATATAAAAAATGATTACGTCACTATGGGTAATTTCATGTCAACTCAATATGAATTGGTAGAGACATGTCTGGAATATTGACGTAAGCATATTTTTTAGATTCTGTATGTCAAAATAAGAGACTTTACAATAGAAGTTAAAATCCGATAAAAATTAACCCATTTCCAATCCCTAACTGACCCAGTATAACTAACAAAGGGAGATCACGGAGTTTCGGTCACGGATTGTGATGAAACTTTAGGGATTATTTTCTTGTTTCTAATAAAAATTAACCTAAATACCCGTAGTTTCATCGGATGGGTATTTATACCATAGATAAAGCATATTTCATCAACGTTGACTATATATATCTTATTTTTATTTCCTGTAATTTTGTATTCTGAATTAATTAACTTTGATTGCAACTCTGTGTATATGACCTTATTGTCTAGATATTCAAGAGTGAAAAATAATTTTTTGCTTTTAGCAATCGGTAGTCCGAGGATCTCTAAATCGGTTTGACCTGGCACAAGAAAAAAAAACAATCGTCATATTGTACAACATAAAAACTAACAAAGTGGTTAAAATTTGAAAAAAGAAGTTCCGATTTTAATTAACACATTTTTGTACAAAAATGTCTGCAGATAAAAGAAATTGTCGGATCCAAAAATCCATTTGTACTTCGTTATAGATTTATGTTGTAGAAGATAACAGAATATATTTTACTTTTGGATCCAGGTCAAGCGGTGATCCCTGAACCGCCGATTGTAGCGTCGCTTAAGAAAGGTTTAATTTCCAGCACCACTATTTTGTTGAAAAATATTATTTTTCACTCTTGAATATTTAGATAATAAAGTCCTGTGCATAATAGATTTTCTAAGATAATTAACCATTTAATAGAAAAAAAATTAATAGTACACATTGCGTATTTATGCGTACAATTGCAATTGCTATCGGCTCTTATTCTTTTTTTTTTTTACATAATGTATATAGTTATTCTATGTAACATATTTGTTTTTCAAACGAATTCTAAAAAAATACTAAAAGTCATACATAAAAATATACCATTAAGGCAAGCATAGTATATATATATATATATAGTATATACATATAGTATAGGCCCTACATATTAAATCTCAAAACTTTGATGTTAAATATCTCGTTTACCGTGACGCTAGGCTTTCTAAAACTTTGAGCAGCGATAGATAATGTAATCATCAGTACATGATCAATGTTTTAAAAAGATTGTAAGAAAATTAATTAGCCCGACTACCCCCTTAAGCGAATCTCTTTGAAACTTTTAGAACATTTTATTATATATATAAAAAATATCTAAAAATTATTTTCAGTAAAAATAAGTTTCAGAAGTAGAGAAATAAGCGCTGGAATGCAGGGCCTTGCCGCTGAAGTAATCAATTGGTGGGAAATATAAAGCTTCCAATTGTAGGCTTTAAAAAAATAAGGATTTTCTAACACGCTATATATTTCTATAATCGGTTAAACTAAACAAAAATAAAGAAAAGTGCAAATATGTTAGAATAACAGAAAATCGAGAAAAAGTAGCAATTTTCGCCACAATAAATTTTAGCACAAAAGTCCTGCCATTTTGATATATTTGCACTTTTTTGTGTTTCTCTTTTAAGGTGGTTCTTGCATGATTCATTCGACTTAAAAAAAAAGGTAATACAATAATTTGTTTACTTGTTACAAAATCATTATAATATGAAAGAGGGCAGTTTAAAATATTAAAAGATTGTTGTATGAAAATTTCGATATTGTAAAATTAGATATCGCGTAAATTAGATATTGATTTACAAATGTTCCGAATCTTTTCCATTTTTTAATCGATTTTAATTTATAATGTCCCATTTTGTTCCTTGAAAGATTTCAGGAGGACTTACTTATATAAAAATTAAAAAATTTTAATAACCTGCAAAGTTACACTGCCCTCATCATAACACACCGTGAGTCAAATTTTTTCAAAAAAGAGATAAAAATTGCATTTATATAAGTGAAACCTGCACAATCTTTTGTTGGTCTTCAAATTTGTTTATAACATCTTATTACGGAGTAAAAAGAAAGTATTTGTTCTTAACAAATAATCATTTACGTATAGTTAGTTAGTCCCGACTTACGTCGTTTTTTCGTGCGAAAACGCCGTAAGTTGGAATACTTTGTTTATAAAGTAAAGTGGCATATCAAATGCGGCTTAATAACACCTATTCAATTTTAGTTTCCTTTTTGAAATCTCCCACGAAGACTAGCCCATTTTGCAACTTGGGCACTTTTCGAGATTTTCCCACGAAGACTAGCATATTTGGCGATTTTCTGCCGCCTGATTTTTTCAGGTTACTGTTATTTATTCGTGTAGCCTGATTTTCTCGGGTAAAGCGATAATTTTTTAGTACAAAAAGGGTCTAGTATCCGACCCGAACCCGATAAGAAAAGAGTCGACCCGATTCGCCAAGAGTTTATCAGTACAACTTAAATTAACATATTCTATATAAATATAGTGCTGGTCTTCACGGCAAAATTGGGAAATGTGATAGTCTTAGTATGGGTCGTCGATATTATCTTGCTTAAATAGGGGTGTTTATCATTGGTACTTTAAAAGAAGCTTTCTTATTGTAAGATATAATGATATTTAAAAAGAAAACTTTTTCTACTTAACTAGTTGATTATTAATATGAAACACATTTCTGCTAATATCTCGATTTCATTGAAACCCAACTTACGGTGTTTTATGCTGTGGACGGCAGTTAACAACCAATTGTCGGCGAGCTCCTGTGCACCAGCTCCAATATCTCTCCTTCAGAGACTTATTTTAACTTAAAAAGATTTCTAAATATTCTTGAAATGCCTATACTAAAAGTTTCGATGAGTTTTCTAAGTTTTCGTTGTTTATTAATTTCTTTACAAGAAATTTCTCCAAAAAATCGGTTTATTTTCAGCGTTCTAATTAGGATGAAAAGTAGTCGATTGTTGCCCTCTCCTAAAAAGTAGTACATTATGCAACAAGGAAGTAAAGTCGACTTTATTTTCGACTCAACGGTGGCCACTGTATTGATTTGAAGAGTGGGACCCACAGAAAGAGAAAGAAATAGCTCAAAATTGAAAAAAAAGAGGGAAAGCATTTACGAGAAATAAAAAAATGCATTTGCGGGAATCATATGCTACTTTTGTTCCGCTTTTCAAGTCAATAAAGTGGCCTTTACGGTTGAGTCGGGAATAAACGATATTTTCGTTCTTTTCGCGAAATTACAACCCGCGTGACAAAAAGTACGGTGTGTAGCATGAGTGAAAAGGCTCTTTTTGTCCTCGAGTGATAGCAAATTAGATGCGGGTAAAACAAGCCCACATTGTTCCTTGGTACACAATATACTATATTAGTTTCAATTAAATGACATTTAAGGGGTCAAGCCTGAGTTAAATTCTGTAAAACATCATTATCCACTTTATAGATGGCAAACATATTTTGATGCAATTAAGTTGATGCTAGCTTCTATGTCTTAAATATGTATATTATATGTGATTTTGCCACGAATTAGACTCGTCTAAGTCCCCTGAAAATTCGCTAATCTACATTATTGAATTTAAGCCTTTTTAAATCATGCGGAGAATTTTTCACGGTTACCGAGGCTTAACAACATTTTCCAGAAGTGTACTCATGGATTTAAGCAGCTCCATTTAAAATAAAAGATTATTTTCAATTGTTAGACACACATGTATCAATCAACAGTAGTATTTTTATGGAATTTTCATAGTATTATTATTGATACATGGGTGTCTAATAATTGGAAACAATCGTTTTTTTTTAATGTAGCTACTTAAGGAAGCACACCACCTTTGAACCCAAAAACAAAACTTATTTGTACACTGAGAGAAATGATTCTTTGCGGCAAACGATATTTCTTAACAGTTAAACGTATCGTCTTAATAGTTAACAACTGAGTACTTGAGTCGCTTGTCAACGGCTGACCGCCTGACTATAAGGTTAACTGAATTTTTCATATTTCTAAGATGTTTATATGACCTTTACATGTTAGTATAAGTTTTCGCCTGCCACGATTATGTCTACGTATAGGATTTTTTATATTTTAATGCTTGAAAAGCATCATTACATGCTAGAAAATCGTCAAATAACCTTTCGTACTCGGCATGTTTATCTTACTCGTACAGACTTTTCTCAAGTTCGAGTTCTTAACTAGTAAAAATTCAACATTTGCGGCAAGTACGTGAGAATTTTATTCCGCAAGTACACGATTTGCCACAAGGATCCACAGGAATCCTTTCTCTCGGTGTATTCGAGCTCATAAAAGTTCTTCCTTTCAAAAACAATCATTCTGAAATTTTTGTTACTATTAATACTTGGTAATACCTTTAATTTCCCCGTAAAAATACCTCTAAATCTTGATCCAGCACGTCATATAAAAACACCATATTTATCAAGCTCCTAATCCACTGTCCACGGGAGTCCAAGTGATCCCGGCAATAAAAATTTTCCAGATTTGGGGATATTACATTTCAATACATCAGTTATGGTATGAATACAGGAATAGTATATTATGCAACAAGTGCGTAAAATGCGATTTTGCACACGCGTAGCGATCGCCGCACACGAGTCGCTGGCATAACCGGCAAACGAGTGCTGCACGATAGCACGAGTGTGTAAATCGGAAGCACGAGTTGCATACGATATATTTTGCAATAGCATGTGTAAAATTCGCCATTAAAGTACTGCATAAAGTACCTCGTCGACCGTCAGATGTACAATTATATTTATTTTGGGATACGGTGATAGTATGGGTAAAGGAAGGTATTGGGGACGGAAATAACGAGGGTGAAGGGTGGGATGGGGCGAATGGGACCGGGTCCAGGGACGGAGGGCTGAGCCCCCCCCCCCCCATAAAAATACTTATTAATTATTAAAAACATATAAAAAATTATATAAAAGTTTAAAATGAAAAATTAAAATAAGATTATTAATTTTCTTATATTTTTCGATATCCATTTTTCAAAATTTATTCAATTATTTCATATTTTTTCAATTAATTCAAAATTTTCATTTTTAAATTTTTTCAACATTTTTAATTATTTTCAATATTTTTCAATTTTAAGAAAAATTTTTTTTTTTCAAATTCTTTTATTCTTTCTATTTTTTTTCAATTTATATTTTACGCATTTATATATGAGTGCGTAAAATCTGTTTTTATGCACACTGTATCGAAAAGTGTCATTTTACACATTCAAATTAGTGCGTAAAATCGCATTTTATGCACATCATTGCAAAAATTAAATTTATTACGTAGAAATTTTTTTTATTAAATAATTAATGAAAAAATCAATAATATGTATTTAACAATTTTTAGACTCAGTAAAAATTAACTGCCTGTATTCATACCGTAACTAATGTATTGAAAAACTGTAAAATTGTAATATCCCTAAATCTGCAGAGCTTTTTATCGAGGGGATGTTAAAAAGATTGGATAATGTGATAATTATTTACTAAATTTTTGCCACTCTATATAATTTTCTGTATCCTAAAAGATCCTCTTAAAAACGCGTGGTAAGTGGATTTCTTTCTTAGTTCGCGGATTTACAACCTTGTATATATGTAGATAATTAAGAGCCTACGATAGCCATAGTTATAGTCAACTAATATAAAAAATCCGAGAGGTGCGATTCTTTTCCGTTTTACCTCTTCTATGCAATGATCTTGTTTGATAATATTCCGTAGCTTCTACGATGTGCCAGAAGGAAAATAAATTTCGAGGCGGCGAATTTTGGCCAGTTGCGGGCTTTGAAAAAAATACGAGGGTCGGCGGAGCGCGTGCGGTTACTTCATAGGGTATTATATATTGGCCAACTCGAAATTTTGCCTACTACATTTAAAATACAGGAGAATACATATTTATAAAGTAAATATATGTAAATATATGTTACACATATCCTATGTATTCTATATATTTAATTTATATAGTAAATATATTTTATATATAGAGTTTACTGTTGCAATACATGATTTAAGGATAGTAGGCAAAATTTCGAGTAGGCTAAATTACGTCTACCCCTTCATATGACAACTTTCATTTCCAAGTTATAAGGAAGGAAAAGTTTAGGACTTCTTCCTCCACTTATAAGGGCATATTCTTACAAAAAAAATAATAAATAATACTATTGTCTATAAATATTAGCCTAATCTAATTTCTAAAATAAAACTACAATTATCATGGTAAAAATAGTTATTTCTTCGGCATTCGTTGATCATCAATCTTCTTGCTCAAAGCGGGTGAAACTCTATGAAGTTGTCACCAAATAAAATAGCTTTGTTTTCAAAACTCGCAACCTGCTAAATTTTCGCCGTTTCGAAATTTATTTTTCTTCTGGCACATCGTAGAAGCTACGGATTATTACCATACAAGATCATTCCATAACAGAGGTAAAACGAAAGCGATCGCACCTCTCGGATTTTGATTTCATTAATTTTTCGCGACGTAAGTACGAAAGAAATATTTCCCCATTTACTATATATATTAGTTGACTACAGCTATGTCTATCGTAGGCCCTTCAGTTTTATAGGTATCAAACTGACCTCGTTTGTGTCTTCTTCAAGTAAGAAAAGTTTATAAAATATGTTTATAATCAATTACTGTCACAATTTTATTGTTATTGTATTGTTATTAAACTATAAAATATTTTATATGTAAAACTTTCATTCTATTGTTATTCATTCTTGTTTTTCAATATGAATATTTTAAATGTAAAATATATTAAAATTTTTTTTTGCAGCGATTATATGCAGCACGAAATGCCGTCCACCGTAGTAAATTCAATACAGATTTACCTTGGACATACACAGACAATGCTGAAAGTTCAAGTTGAAGTAAACGCAATAACAAATGAGCCAAAGCTCTGAAGAGTCTATGCGCAAAGCTTAAGAAAGTATTAACAAAATATAAATAAAATACGGTTGAACCGTCATGTTTATATTTGGTACATATTATGTACTTTTATTAAAAAAAAAGAATATTTTTATAAACCAAAATTAAAATTTTCTTTATACTTCTTGATGCAGTTTCAACTAAACTAGAATATGAAACTAATCAATAAGCAAATACAATCTTTAATACTTACCAAATTTTATATTATGGCAATTATGTACAAATACAATTAAACATATAATAATAATAATTAATCTATCTCATTTCAAATTTGTTTAAGCATGCTTGTAATTTACTTCTGATCTCAAAGTGCGAAATTAATCATGTAGATTAATATGTTTCTTACATATTTATATAAGTCATAACAAACAGAAATAAAAATTATTAAGGCTTAAACTAAAAATAAAATAAAATAAATATATTATTTAAAATTGTTAATATAGAAAAAAATGAAGTTATGTATTTAAATACAATAATAAATCGATTTTTCACCTGTAATTAATTTATTTCCATATTTATTTCGCAATATTATTTACAATCAAACTTTGATATATTTACAAACTTTACACGAAAAATGTTTTTCTAATATGATAATATTAATTAATAAGATAATAATTATTCTGCAAAGTATCAGTAATATGCAATAACTTAAAACTAATACTAATCAAGAATAATTTTGAATATCATATTTTTATAAAATAATTCAAACCAGTGAAATTTTATTTTGTGAAAACAGTAAATGAATTTTATTGAACAGTGTTTTGATAAAATAGAAGAGCCAAGGAATAGCTTTCTCAGAAATTATTTTACTGATTTGAATAAAATAGAATATATTTTTAAATTCTTCACATTCTTTTAAAGTATTTAGTAAACGCATGTCAACATAATTTTACATATTTGAGATACTCAATCATCTTTTATTTTGATGTTCAATTTGTAACAGTACTAGAGTAAACTGTCTCAAGTAGCTTACAATATTATCGGATAAATTATCTACAAAATTCAAAGGACAATCTTGTAGAGTATTTGAGCTTAAGCAGTTCCAAAAAATATTAATTTGTGGCAGTTTTTCCATTGAAAGATGTGGATACATGGACTTCACTAAATTGAATTTGAAAGCCTGTGTTTTATTATTCAATGCATAGTCTGCAAACTCATTATAAAAGTTAAATGGTAAAGCATAATACAGTCTGTAAGGAATTCTTTTAACATGTAAATCCTTTTCACATTCCTTAATAGTTTGTGCAATCCTGTTATATATAGTGTGCAGATTTCTTGAGCCCAACTCATGGATATAAAAATCTTTTGTAAGTGTATATTTGTGCCCTGAATCACTGGTATAAGTCTTTTTGGTATTTCTTAAATGAAGAAGTCCAGTAGGTATAGGATAAGTATGTGAACTATAGAAGTGAATATGTGTAAGATAAGGTTTTGCTTTTAACTCCTTAAATACGTGAGATGTTAAAGGTAAAACACCACCTTGATGCACAAAGCCATAAAATAATACTAGAATAACATTACAGAGATACCAAACACCTTTCAATCCAAATTTGTTTTCTTTGCTTGATTTGGAAGGTTCAGCTTTTTTTTTATTGGCAATATTCACTGCTCCTATGTCAGGAGGACTCTTAATCCAATGAGAAAATAAAAAAACTAATGGTAAGAGCACAGGTATAATGAATCTTGGCTCTTGATGGGGAAAAATCGAAAGCAGTGCAATGGGAATAGCAAAAGAAGCCACCATTAAACTTTCAATATTTTGAATGCGTGGTAGTTCTAACCACCTACCTCTTAAACCACTGAAAACAAATATATAAATATAAATTTTGCAGTAGAGAGTTCTGTAATAATTAAAATGCATTACCTATTCAACATTTTCCCAATTGTAATGATACCTATGACTCCAAGTACATTAAAAAGTAAAGGTACATTTACAATAAAGTGTAAAAAACGCGGATGAAGTCCATGATTCTTGAGATTGTCTGTAATTGAGTTGTATTTTAAAAAATTAAATGGAGTAACAACAAAATTATTAATACCAATTTCGAATTTCCCGATTTCTGCCATAGTCAAATATCCAAAATATAAACTATCATAAAGAATCAATCCAATAACAGTAGGAACTCCAAAAAATATAAACATAAAAATTCTGATATGAAAATCTAGAAAGCCAACACTTTTTGATCCAAGGCCTCTATGTAACCAAAAGAATATTGGTGGAAATGCAAAAGCTATAAAAGTAGGTCTATTAAAAATCCCAAAGACTGTGATTGTTGCTAACAGTAGACAATCATTTAAAGAATGTGGTGGGAGAGACATACGAAGTTTATAAATCTTAGCACGTTCCACCCCACTTTTAGCTTTATAATATTTTTCTGCAAGATAATCACTCTGAAGAATCACCTAAAATTTGTTTATTGGAATCATTTTAATAAAATTAAACAACAATATAACAATTAATTCTATAAATACAAACCTTATTTGAAAATTCAATGCATCGTGAAACATAATAGATTAATATGGACGTCAGTATCATTTCAACAGAATTTGAAAAAGTGCGACAAGAGTATATCAACATGACATAAGAGCTTGCAAAAATAGTTAATCTATCTACATAAGGTTCACGAAATATTACACAAATTTTAAATAAACAATAATCTGATATAAATGACAAAATAGTCATCATGAGACGAGGAAAAAGCACAAGAAAGTACGGAGTTTTTAGGGAAATGCCAAAATAGTATTCACTATATGGTGTAAGACCTTCAAGGATAAAGTATGGAATTCTGACACATAATTGAGGAAACAATGAATTTCTCACAGGGAATGTAACGTTAAATTCCCAAGGCTTATAAACATCGATATCAAAAGTATCACCTGTGAGAAATAAAACGTGATATACATACATACACACAAATATATATATATATATATATATATATATGATAAAAATATTAATTTTTATACATTTTACCTGAAGCTACTTCTATAAATTGGAAAAATTCATCTGGATGAATATATCCAGTCTGTGGTATAAAATTTAATAAGAGTCTAAGACTAGCAAATATGCAGTACAAAGTTCTTCTTGAACAGAAGTGTAAAATTCTGTTGTTGCCATTCTTTAAGCAACAATATATTGAACTGCGTTGCATTTTTTCGTTTTTTAATTTTTTTATCCATCAAAAATTAGTAGTAAAGAATTCATATACTTCATCAGCAAAAAAGGAATGTTTACTTTTAGTATTTCCATTGATTCTTATCTTGTTTATTTAGTAAACTGTAAACAAGTTTTGAATTAGAGGTAATATAAGGTTCACAAAGCTTTTCATACTACACTTGAAATAAAAATACAAAATTAAAATTGTCTACAGCATGATGAAAAATATATATAAGTTATACATTTAATTCTCTTATATATTTAAATAAAATATCGAAGTTTATTATTAATAACGTCAGGTAACACCTACGTATAAAATAATATGTACATAAGACAAGACTTACGCTGCGCGTGCGCTTACAGTTTAGCGAATTGGCGTAGGTAGTAGGTATATGGTATATCCTACTTGTTAGTATTAAATGTTAGGTTGAAGAAATAGAAGTACAAGCCATTAGTACAAAATGTAAAGACGTAATCTTATGATGACCTACATGTCAAATTTTTATGCTACCTTACTTTTGGCATTATTATGACTATATATTGAAATAGACTAAACAAAATATGCAAGTTATTAGACTGTGCACCAGCGCAGCCAAAACCGACGCCCGACAGAAGTGGGGGCAGCGCGAAATTCAAATAATGTAATTTTTACCCAAAAAAAATATATCCAAACATTTTTTTATACCCTGATAAATTAACTTAAATCACAAGTAAACAAGTTACAATAACAGAAATAATTATTTATATTTATTTATCTATATTTGTTCGATTTTAAAAATCCATCATTGTAACATGATTTCTTTTAAATATGGACTTATTGTCACTTAAAAAAAGTAAAATAAGATAGTTTAATGATGTACATAAAGTATGCATTCGATATAAAGTGGAAATAATTAGTTATTACCGTTGTTAAAGTAATTATAAAAATAATGAGTTGATCACGCTTTAGCGCTACGTTGTTTGCCGACTTGCAGGTAAAACAGATGGCGGCACTCGCGATTTCTTTAAGGCTTTTCATTATGTAGGTACTCCGAAAACGCTTAGAGACTAGATTCATATATAGACAATTGTATTGATGAATTTTTCAAAAAGTAATCTGAAAGAGACTTTAATTCGCCTAATTGTTTATTTAATATCAAATTTTTTTTCGGATAAACAACTAAGCGTCTTTGTAAATTGCATTTATTTCTGCGTACACAGACAATTACAAAAAAATTAATTTTTTGTTAAACTAATAAGTGTTTTTGAGTAAATTAAATTTATTTATGTCTAAATTGATAATTTAAGAATAGGGGTTCGTGCAAAAGTATTTATATGAGTATGCACATAATTAGAAAACAATGTTATTCATTCAAAAATCGCCGCAGTGCACATCCTAGTCTTCTATATTATCAGCGTATTCAGAAATAAATTAATTCAACTCATAAATACATATTAGATTACAAAGAATATGTATTTAATATTATATAAACCAGTACCTCGCAATTAAAAACTTTTGCCCTTTGTACATACTTCATAAATAAAGACAATAATTATTATTATATATATTAGACGTATTATTAACAAGTAAATTGTTCGAGGCCGATATCTCTTACCCCATTCCCACTGCATACATACGTGAGAGTACAATAGTCAAATCGAGGTTAAAGAAAGCGGAACAATCTTTAATTATCAATCTTGGTAAACAACTTTAAATTTAAATAAACAATTGACAGTTAAAAAGGAAAAAATGTTAATAACTAACCGTGGAAAAATTAACGCAGCATATTCTGGGTAATTTAACGAAGTCGGGACGGGTAATCGTGAAAGTGCAAAGATCTTCAATTTTTTACAATGCACATAACAATAAGATTTTTTATAACAAAACCCGTGTGGAAAATCTTTCAAGTTGAGTGCTGTTTCACACCCTCAACTGATATGTATTCGTAAATGAATTACTTAATATTAGTGCACAATAACGCGAATAAAAGACTTTTACACTTTCGTTATTCCCATTCCATGCGGCCTAAGAATCGCAGTGGTAAAACATACAGTCCTGTACTTATCAGCGTAGTCAGAAATAATCGCCATTTACTCAAAGACACTTAATAGTTTTTAAAAAATATTTATTTAATATTATATACACCATTACCCCGCCATTAAAGACTTTTGCAATTTGAACATACTTCAATCGTTGTAGTCCAATAATCGCATCAATGAAGTATATTGTTTTTAAATCATATGTGTATTCAGAAAAGATGCATTTTACTCAAAAACACTGAGCTATATATGAAAAAAAAAATTTAATTCAAAATAAACAATTACGCCAATTAAAGACTTTTGCACTTTCGTTATCCCCATTCCATGCGGCCTGAGAATCGCAGTGGTAATACATACAGTCCTGTACTTATCAGCGTAGTCACAAATAATCGCAATTTACTCAAAGACACTAATGTGTTTGAAATAAATTATTTGAAATATTATATAAATCATTACCCCGCGTTTAAAGTCCCACAGGCTACAACATCTACACACACAAACTCCCCGAACACATTGACCCCAATTATCAATATCTCTGTCTTGCCGATGACATCACTCTCTATGTCTCCTCCCCCAATCTCGATTTTTGCCTCTCTGTTCTCCAAAATAGTCATTACATGATCGTTAAATTGCCAACAAGAAAAACCAGCTCATCGTTTTCACACGCAACCCCACCGACACTAATTCCCATGCTTCCCTCACTTTCGGCGACAAAATTACTTGTTCTCTCCGTCCCTTCGACCTGCTCTGCTTCCTGCTAACTCTTCTTAGTCCCTACTATTTCTGCGTAGTAAGTTTCCCTCACAGGAAACTAGGGTTGTTACCTAGCCTCTCCCTGAAGCTCCTTTTCTTTTTTCTGTTACAGGTTGCAGACTTCCCGGTTCTCGGAGACTATCACCGTTCAATTCTCCCGCATGTATTATTCGCATGCGCAGTATGCGAACCGGCAGTTGATGGCCCTACAGACCACTAACCACAAATAGAATAGAATAGAACTGTCGTTGTGAGTGTGCCTGCCGCCTGGTATATATACCTGTAGGTGTTGACTATATCTGACCTGAGTGTTGGCAGAGATTAGTAGAGAGATTGCCAATGCAATGCTAAAAAGGTGAAGAAAATTTCAGCGTGGCGCTGTCTGGCGGCTGCCGCCCGTACTATACACATAATTTCAGACAGCGAGATGGAGGGGGAAGCACGCGTGAAAAGCGGCGGAGGAGAATGTACGGCGGGATTCCTTATGAGGCTCCGTCTGGATACCTGGAGACACCGTGTAATTTACTTTAAGCTTGCTTCTTGGTGCATCGTTAATAGCTAAGATAATAAATTAAGGGATAAGGTCATTTGAAAGCAATTATAATTTACAATGCAGAAGACACACAGACACTCGTACAGATTATCCGACACCAGTGGGTATTAGCGCAAATAGTTGAATTGATCGGAAACTTCTCCAGGATATATGAATGCCTTTTCAATTTTTTACAGGGGCTGTGCGAATAATTTATTAAAAATTAGTATATACGTCATATATAAGCAAAATGAAACTGTTGCCTTGCAAGTAACAAAACAAAGTCATAAATGAACCCAAAGTATATATGTTTATGGCTTCTACGAATAGTAGCAATAATAAAATAGTTTTGGCCTGAAATTTTTCAATTTAATACTAATTTACAATGAACAATATATGCCCAATAAGGATATTATGATTAGCACTATTTTTTACCAACATTTAAAAATGCTTGATTATGAAAATCGACCACCGATTGTTTATTTTTTAAAATTGATAAGTGTAACTATGAAAATTGAAATTCTCTCGTTTTTCTACCCCAAATTAACAAAAAATCATCAAAATCGGTGCAGTAGAAGCCGAGGTATATCATCCTGAAGCGAGCGCGCCGATTTAAAGTTTCGCAGCCTATCCCCTCCCCTCCGAATTTCGGCTCCAAGCGCGCACTGCACAATGTTTATGCAAATTTTTGTGCGTGATGCACACGTGCAATGTAATTTTTGAAAGCAGATACGAAAACATCTCGGATAAACCTATCGATTGGTATATAATTTATTGTTACATCATTAACCGTTACGCCGCATACCCTTCCCGACTTTGGAAGTTAATATCTCAACATCTACTGGACCGAATTGGATGATTTTTTTTTAAAGAAGCATCTTTCCGAGTACTATTTTTCTATACTTTCCGGTTTTTTCCCACTCGCAAATCCCGCTTCACAGGCTTATTTGTTTAAAAGCCAAAATTTCCAAACTTTTTAAAACCGCTCAAAAAGTTATTAAAAATTAAAAAATGGTTGAGATAGCAATTATATATGATAGTTTAAGGGTCCAAGAAGGTGTAAAAGCGCGGGCGCAAAAAAATATTCATAACTTTGAGCCTGGCACAAAATTAAAAAAAAGATCTTTTTTCCAGGTAGGTTACTTAACAATTGCATTATGCAAAAACTATCAGTCCGATCTTAATCGGCCTTGCGGCTCTCGTTTTGTATTGCAGTCAAGTGCTTTTATTTTTTCATTGTTAAATAAATAATTTAAAATGACCTTGTTTTTTACCTACTTTTTTTGCACTTTCGAGCATTTTGCAGCGAACATTTCAAATCTACGGATATCCGACCAACTCTACCTTGTAGAAAATTTCATAACGAACAAATTTATAAGTATACATTTTTTCTCTAAAATGCATACTTACCGAGTTATATGCGATTGTTTCCGGGAAAAAATGCGATTTTCGCATTTTTTTCTTCACTTTTTCGTTGTTTATGCAAATAGCACACCTTTTCAAGCTGGCGCACCTCGATATTTTCAATAGGTAACCATTCTCGAGCGATTCCAATAGTTATCTAAGTTATGTCACGTTAGAGCCATAATTGAAAGATTGCGTCGTAATTCGAAAGTCAGGACGGTCAGATTCTGCACATATGAATGTGGGAATTTGAAAATATAAATTATTGACCAAATTATAGTCTTTAAAAATCATATTTCATGATAAAATTTAAAACAATACATAAATTATGACTTTGATAGACTATACTTTTGGTTAATAATTTTTATTTTCATATTCTACATACATAACATAACTATGTGTATTTTTATCACAATAAAGCCTTAAAAATCTAATCCGATATATTTCTGTCTCAAAACCTTGCAGTAGCATAAGAAATGTACAGGTTTCCAGTATTGTCATTCAAAGACACCTAATGACCCTTAATTAAAAAAAAGGATGCTTTTAATAATATTTTAATAAAATATATTTAAATTTATTAACAATATATAGTTTTATTTAAATAAATGAGTTCGATGTATATATTTCTTCGGTTACCGCAAGGTTTAGAGAGCCAATGTGATCGAATGGACACTTTCAAGGTTTTATTATGTTCAAAATATGTGTAATTAGGGTATGGGTGTGGGAATTTGTATATAAAAATTATTGACCAAAGTTATAGTCAATTTGAGCCATATTTCATAATAAAATTTTGAAAAAACGAAGAATTTTCGTTTAGACTATAACTTTGGTCAATAATTTTTAAATACAAATTCCCACACTCATACCCTAGCTATACGTATTTTGAACATAATAAAACCTTGAAAGCGTCAATTCGATCACATTGACTCTCTAAACCTTCCGGTAGTCGAAGAAATACAGAGGTTTTCCAAATTTTTAAAAAATTTGTATAGTTATATTTTGATACAATGTTCAAATTTACCGAAAAAATCAGGTAATATAGTGCCTTAGTTTTACCGTAAAATGTATTATCAATTAATTTAAAATTTTAAAGTCTATCTGGCCCCTTAAACGCCGCAAATTTAAGTCCTTTATTTATATCTTATATAATTTCATAATAACAATACTAGACGTGATATGTTAGTATTTTATAGTCATGTAATGTATTTCGAGCGACTTGAAAGTGAAGATAAAGAGAGAATATATGCAGCACAAGCGAAATAAAGATTTACACGAACAAAAAGAACGGATTAAGCAGAAAAATAAAAACAATAAAAATAAAATTTTATTGTCTTCTCAGAGGTACAATTAATAATATTTTAAGCTTTTAAAGTATTAATAAATACGTTTATAATCATTTTAAATATTTAAAGAAGTACAATTTATAGTTTTTAGATCATACAAATTATAAATTTCTGACATATTTGAGAAATTAGGCACTTGTTTTAGGCTTGTTCGTGATTATATTTTAGTAGTTTATAGTCTTAAGAAATTGTGTAAAAAAATTAGAACTGTGATCCTAAATTAATTTTACCTGATTTTTAATGTGAAAAAGTCAAAGGTTCTAGAGATTTACCCATATAGTCTATACACACTTCTCCTCTTCTCCTTCAAGCGCGCACACACACTTCCCCCTCCGCTCTGTGATCAAATTATGTGTATAGTTCGGGCGCTCAGCCGCTAGGTTCGCTAGCTCACGGCTGACAAGAATCGCTCCGAATCCGCCCATGCTCACTGGCAATCTCTCTACTAATCTCTGGTGTTGGGTCGGGGTTCTCTCTTCTCTGTAGTTCTCTGCAGTCTGCAGTCTGACTCTCGTACATATAGATACATACGAGACATAACCTAGAAAACACTTAATGTAATGTAAACGCTGTAAACATTTATTAAATTGAACTCTATAATTCAAACTATTATGTTAAGTTTTTTTTTCGCAATACGAATCAGAGTTTTGTTTATATTTTTTTAACCATTATATGAGTGTTGAAATCGATAGAATTTATTTAAAATCTGTTTGTATTTTGACAGTTTTATAATTTAAGGTTATCTATTCAGAAATTATTCTTTTTGTAATTAAAAGTTTTATTAAAACAAATTTAAAATTGAAAATGGGTCGACGTTCTATAAATACCACAAAAAGTGGGAAGTATATGAATCCTACTGATCAAGCAAGTAAGTAAAAGTGCATTATTGTTATATTTTAATAATATACATAAATTGAAATTTTTATTAATATGAATGTGAATATTTATTTTATTTTGCTTAATAGGAAAAGAAGCTCGAAAAAAAGAATTGAAAAAGAATAAAAAGCAAAGGCAATTGGTACGAGCTGCAGTATTAAAAGGAAAAGACCCTAGTCAAATAATTGAAGAAATGGAGAAGATTGATCAAATGGGTATTTCTTTGTCCATTTTTCATGATAATACAAATAAATTTGTTAAATATTCTTTACATGATTAATGAAATCATTTTTTTTATAGAATACAACGTCATGCAACCACCACCATTAAATGAAAAGGTTTTGAAAGATAAAAGAAAAAAATTAAAAGAAACATTGGATAGGGTATTAAAAATGTATGTAAGTATATGTCCTGTACTCTTTCTGTACTCTTTTTTTTTCATAAATTGAAATAAGTTACATTTGATGATAAAGAAAAAAATATTTAAGTATTTATAAATTGTTATTTAGGCTAAGGATGATCAGGAAAAATGGACTGAGCTTAAAGATCAAATGATTCAGTATGAAAGAAGAAGATTAGAATTAGTGTCTTATTTTGAAGCTGTAAGACATGCTCAACAAGTACAAATAGATGAGATCCCTTTACCTTCTACAGGCAATGATATCAATCGAGTGTATTCAGGTATAAGCAAAAAAATAAAATTGAATTAAATTTAATTTATAACTTCTATAGTAAGTGAAGTTTGCTTACATATTTGTTACAGGTCCGTTGCCATCTCAAATTCCATTGCCGGATATGCCACAGCCACCATTACATTCATATCCACCACACTCACATTATCTTGCTCAACATCATCCTCTTGTTAATATTCCTGTACCACCAAGTATATTAAAGAAAACAAGCATATATTCATCGATGGCAACTTCTTCCATGATGCCAACTAATAGAGATCCACCAGGTGTTCCGCCGTTCCCTCCCCCAGATTTATTTGTGAGCGATGATGAAGATGATGATAGAGTAAGCATTACATAAACTTATTCAGTTTATTTTTAATCTTGAAATTGTTATTTTTATATATATTTTTTATATAAATATTTTAGACAAAATCATTTCACAAATCAAAGACCATTCGTTTTGCTGATGACGATCGTATGGATGAAGATAAAAGAGAAGAACATGATGGTAAAGATATAGAAAGAGATAAGGAAAAAGAATTAGCAAAAGTGAAACCAACAAGTTTACAACAAAAGATGTTGGCCATGGCTGGTCAAGATATTGATCAATTCATGAAAGAAATGGAGGTAGTACATAAAAAGAGAGAAACAGAGCGTGCTCAAGACTTGAATGCACGTCTCTCTTTACTAGAAGGTGATTCTGCAAATAACGATCAAGATAATCAAGGTGACCAATCTACTGCAGATTTGCCAAGCAACTTGATATCTACGAATAGCTCGAGTTCTCAACCTCCAATGCCTCTGATGGGACTGCCACCACCACCACCACTTATGTATCGACCACCACCTCCACCTCTACATTTAAGGATACCCCCACCACCACCTCCACGCATTGGGATAAGACTTCCACCAGGTAACCAAAATATTAATGTACTTTATCAAAAAATGTGCGATTTCTTTTGTCTACTTATAACATTTTTTTACTGAAATTCAGGACCTCCACCTGGTATGCCAAGAATGTTACGACCAGGTGGTCCAGTGCCTATGCCAAGAGTTTTGGGCCCACAGATTCAGATGCCAGGTTTACCACCTCCACCACCTATACCAACCAGTGTTTCAGGTGTGTCTAATGCCCAGAAAACGCCAAATGTACTTTCTGCGGCACCACAGCTGATTAATGTTAGAAAAGACAAAGACAGTGGCAAAAGTTCAACGACAATTGAAGCTAAACCTCAAATTAGGAATTTAGCAGCGGACGTTACGAGATTTTTGCCTACCTCATTACGTATTAAAAGGCTAGATGATAAGAAAAAGCCTTCTATGCCTACTGCATCAGTGAGGATACCAGAGCGAATGCCTGTTGAACCACAGAATATAGTTAAACCAGTGCAACAAGTTAAAACTAAAGATGATGCATATTTGCAATTTATGCAAGAAATGCAGGGTTTGCTGTAAAACTTTGCTTAAAGATATGCAACTTGCGAATTTCTAGACATATTATAGAATAAATATACATTAAGCAACTATTGTTTTAGTTTTGTATAAATTATAACGCAAATTAAATTTGAAAACAAATTTTCAAAGTTTTTTAACCAGATTAGTGAAGCATCCCTGATAAAGAAAATCTATTAAATTCTATTGACCAATACAAAAATTGCATATACATCATATTTAAAATTGTATCTTTTTACATTTAGGAATATGATTTAAATAAGATTTAATAGATTTCTCACATTAGGGATGAATTGATCATATGTGTCAATCTGCCAAACATTTCAATTTTTGGTTTTAAGAAAATTTTTTCAATTTTTCTTTATAGGTATTACATAATGTTGAAAAGGTGCCGTTACTGATTCTTACAAGGCATTTTTATAAAAGTGCCTATTCATGCACTAATTAAAAATAATACAGTGTAACAGGGGGGTGGGCAGGCTTCTTCAGACTCTGGTGCTGATTTGAGTACTCGCGTTAGTCTCGACTTCTACTCATGCTCAATCATCATCCTCATTTAGAAAAAATCCAATTTTTCCCTTTTTGTTGCCCAATGTATTATTGTAGTCATTTTTGTAAGAATGTTTGTATATCAATAATATACGTCTGAATATTACATGAGTCACCGGTAACTTTAACTTTTAAGCCTCAGCGTAAAGGTTAAATAATTAAAATAAAAATATATTCAAGTTTTGGACTAAAAAAAAATTTACTTGATCCTTTGACTTATTTTGAGCCAAAATGATTCTTATAATATTTTGTGTATCTCCTTAAATTTTTTTAAAAAGTTCCTAAAATTGCTAAAAATTGTAAAAGTAAAAATTAAAAGAATCTTTGTTAATGTTGATTGCTGAAAAACACTTCGATTAAAAGAAAATTAACTTTTTTAGATACACAAGCATCTATCAATTTTTTAAATTATTATTAAATGATTTTATTTAACTTGACTTATGTGTCTGTCTGTCTGTTACAATCAAATATTTATTGTCCTTGCTTTTTTTATATATTTACCAATAAGCTATAAAAATGAATCTTTGACAACTGTAGGCCGGATGACAATACATTTTAATAATTCTTTTAAGTCAGTTAAGAAAATATTTCGCTAGTTTGGGATTTTTTTAATTTTTTTTATATGTGCCTGTATATTATTTTCTTTCGTTCAAAAACGAATTTATTAAAAAATGCTAGTTAATTTTAATTAACATTTTACAAATACATGGCAGACTAATAGGTTAAAAAAACTTTTATGGAAAAGTTGTATGTACTAATAGAGAAAAAAATAATTGTTCTAAAAATAATTTATAAAAGCATAACACCAACTTCAAACGAAAAGCAAAAATAAAATTAAGTTTTCTTTAAAAAGTATGGAATAATCCTTTTCATTATATGTTTAATTTCAATGACAATTTTTTGGAGTCAGCGCTAAAATTTTAAGTAATAAACAAATTTATTTTCTTGATGTGAACTAATATTGCGAAAACAAGTATTCTTTGGGTCATTTGGTCAAATCTGATTGAATCAGAGCTGATCAGATAAGATCTGAGCAAAAATATCACATAAAATGATTGAAGAGCCAATTGTCAAATAAAAAAAATTATTTATAATTATGTAAATACATATATATTTAGATAAAACCCAAACTCGCTTGTGCTTTTTATTGAGCAATAATAGACCACTGTACAAAGTTTCAAACGTTAAAATGAACGGCACCCTAGAAAATTATTGGATTGAAATGTTGACAAGTTTCATTTCTATAATTCTTTAGGGTACCGTAGATACGTCAGAAACTTCGTAAAGAGGTCTATTACTATACTCAATAAAGGGCGAGCGAGTTTGGGTTTTGTCATTTTTATTTTTTATTATAAATATAGTACTTATTTACTTCTCGGTCGGCAAAAATCAAGGCAGAAAATTTGAATTTTTAACTGAGTTTATGAACCCCATCAATGTTTGAGCACTCGCTTAATTTCGACTTCTTTTAAGTGGTAAAATACCGCAAATACTGAATTGAGTGCTATCATAAAATGTAAATACTTGTCAAATGTTTTAACGTTATACACAATTAATACACAATTAACATATAATAACTTAATTAAAAAAAAATTTATTAAAAATAAATGTTTTATGTACATACATAGAAATTATGATTTTTTAATGATATAACGATTAAAATATTACATTTTCAAAAAACAATATCTTTGCATTCTATCATCATGTTAAAGCAAAAATAGAATTTCATTCATCTTTTTTATTTCATTTGTTTACGGCAAGTCCAACAGCATACATATCTGTTACATCGACCATAATTTGGCCACTTAATGCACGTTCTCGTCTTCGTACATAATGTGTTTTACTTTCTTCCAGTTTTGCTGATCGCGAGATTTTTTTTTCCTTTTTTTTACCAGATAATATGAGTGCACTAGGAATCAAAGGAATAACTTTAGCCTTACTAGTTCCTTGCGTTTTTTTATCAGTCTTTCGATCTTTCGTATCGTTATTTCGTAGTTCTGCTAAACCATTACTTAATACCTTAAAAGATTAAAAAATGTAAATTTTGAGTAAAAATAGCGTTAATAATAAAAATTTGAAAATATAGGGAGACGCGGAATAATAGTAATGAGTAGGGAAGACCGGGGGCTACTTCGTAAACTTTTTCTTTCAATCTTTCTGGTTTTCTCTTATAATTTTTGTCAAAAATTTAGGGGGTTGACTAGCTAAATAGAGAATAAACCTAATGTTGCATCTGAATGCAATTTTTTGCTTCCTAGTACATAATTATTATTTCTCTATTTATAGACATTTAAAAATAATTAATTAAAAACCGCTAAAATAATGGCAATTAAATCGACAGTTAACCTAACACATTTAACGCGATACGTACTGTTAGAAAAAAAAACTAATGTTTATATATTTATTAAACATTCAGATAGAGAGCAACCGACTTTTTCCATTTGTTACTCTGGAATAATTAAAATCTTAGGTAATTTTGCTTTAAGAAAATCAGATTTTTAATATTTTATAATAAAAATACTTCGTCTTTGAGAAAAATAAATAGCATATTGTGTACCGAGGGCGAGGAATTGGCTTTTACCGCCCTCGTGAGTTTGCTGTACGAGTTGGAGGCGAGTGCGTTTTGCGAGCTGAAGACGAGTACTGCAAACACACAAGGGCGGAAAAACCTCTCGCCCATGGTGCACACCATATTTTTTGTGACACATGCATTGATTTTTGCTGTTTTACGTGTCTATCAAGCGGAACCAGGTGTGGTCGTTTTTCGACACGGTAAAACTGTCGTCCTGTTCTATTAAGAAATGAAATATGTATATACCTACACATACTTTAATAGTTAAATAATTAAACTTACATTTGATAATTAAAAGTCTTTACCGCCCGTTCGAGATCGTTTTTGTCGCCGGTCGGTGTTACAAAAAATAATTCATTATTTAATGTAGAATAGTGGACGACAGAATTTTCCTAGCTGTATGAGCATATTCTAGCGAGCTTGAAAATACGCCCCTCCGTGTCACATACCCTATTTTATTAACAAAGGCATGATTGTGTTAATATTATGTTAGCTATACATTCATTTTGTGTTATGTTTGAATTAATGTACAGGAATACATAAAGAATTTAAGATTCCGAATTCTCCAAAAACACTTCTGTAATTTGGTGAGTCATCTGGGGTTGACTCTCGGATTTCTGCGGTAGGACTAGAATGTAAAAGTAAGATTTTCAATTCCTTTCAATGTATCAAAAATATTTTTCTTTAATTTTGAACATAAAAATAACTTGTTTCAACTCATGCATGAAATAGGCCTTTTTTATGCCTGAAAGCGGGATAGAAAATTATGCATCTCCAGCGTGTTTGTACAAAGTGTAAAAAAATTCCATTTATTCCCGACTCAACCGTAATGATCACTTACTGACCTAAAAAACGGAACAAAAGTAGCATGATTCCCGCAGATCAACTTTGCATTTTGCTAAATGCATTTGCGGAAAAAAGTAGCACAAATGCTTTCTTCTCTTTCTTTTCAATTTTGAGCTATTTCTTTCTTTTTCCGTGGGTCATACTCTTCAAATCAATAAAGTGGTCACAGTTAAGTCGGAAATAAAGTTCTATAGGCAACGCGGGAATCAAGTCGACTATTCCCTAGAGTTTTTACTCGCCTACGACTGTTTGAATTTTTTTTTAAATACGGCAACGTTATTGGATCGAATGCTTGTTTTCGCTAACCTCATTGAAGGATTTCAAAAAAATTTAAACAAACTCGATCACCCGGGTAATAATGGCTCATATACGATCATATATTATCATATATGAGCATATATGCTCAGGTACGGTTTTTTGTCATTAAAATATTTATTCGGGAGGATTTTTCATTATACGACTTAAAAAGCTGCACTGAACTAAGATAAAGTTACCATTTTTGAAAGTATCGTCCGGATGATAACACTCAAACTGAGGAACTAAGCTATGATACAATGATGAAATCATAAAATTGAAATCCTAAAATTGACAAAATTGATTTCATTTATGCCCATATATGATCATATATGATTATACATGATTATAATAAGGCAAAATGAGATGCCATATATAATCATATATAATTAAGTATTACTAAATATGACTATATACGATTATTATATATGACTGTACATGCTTACATATGAGTATATATGGATCCTTTCGAACATCCAAATGAAACTTTTGATATGTCCATATAGGTATATATATAATGGTATGAAGCCATACATGGGCATATTTGACCATAAACGTTCATATGTGCTTATATATTCCCATAATTCGTTTATGATCTTACACGGATTAATATTTGCATATATGATCATATATATTTATATATCTTCATATATAATTTTCTTATATGATCATATATGATCATATATAACTATATCTTACATGAAGTCATTTTTACCCAGGCAGAGTTCCGTCGAGTGTACTACTTCTTCCCGCTCAAGAAGGGAAAATGGATTTTTTTCTCGCGTATGCCAGAATATCAATTTCATGCCGTTGATTAAAGAAATACGGTGTGTAATACGGGAAGAAAAGCTATTTCTATCGAGGGTGAGGTGTTCAGCACGAGACGGAAACGGTGCTGAAAACACCTCACCCGAGTCTCTTTCCTTGTTCCCCAATGTACTATTGTTCATTTAAATAATTTGAATTTAGGTTTATTTCAATATTCTTTGTTGAAATACGACATTAAAAAAATTTGATTTTTCAAATTTTAAAGTGGGGCTGGTGCCCTTAGAAATTGCGTCAAACGAACTGATCATTTCTAAAATAATTTGTTTATGGTTTCATTTGAAATTTAAAAATAATTTAATAAAATATTTACAATCCACTAGATGGGTCATACGTAGGCACATTTCAGCGTGTGAAATAAGTTCACGACCCGATATACGGATTTATGTTTATGTGCATATTGGTCAATGTACTCCGGTAAGAATGTTTAGTTTTCATTACAATTTCAGTATACCGTAAAGAAAAATACAAGACATTAAGTATGCTTTTAAGATATTTAAATAGATTTTTCTAAGTTGGTACGTTTACGAGGTAGCTCCTGTCTCTTCAATATTTGTGCGGTGTCTTTATAATTGCATAAAAAATGTAAAAGTATTTAATATTAGGAAAGTTACTGATAGGTATAATATAAAAAGAAATCCCATAATGATAAGTAAAAACTTGAAAGATAGGTTTTCCCCTATAACAATGTTATTAAAATACATACCGAATTGTCAGGTGTTCTTACAACGCGATATGATTTAGACATATTTTTCGAAGTTGCTGAATTACTTTTATTCGTTTCTTTTCGTAAATCTATGATTTTTGACATGATTGTCTTAGTAGCAGTTTGCGAAGTATTGATTGCATCTATATTTTTAGTCTCATTGGCAGTTGCTTTGGTTTTTAGTGCCTTCCTACTCGTTGAATTTTTTGTGCCACTCTTCGAAAACTTTCCTGCAACATTCTTTACAACATGCTAATTATAATATTTTCATCTTTAATTTATAATTATATCACGGCATTATTGATAAATAACCAATTACCGTAGAGCGGGGTGTTTTCTTCAACTTTTCAACTATCAAGTATCATTCTTTATTGTCATGTTTTAAAATTTTTTTCGGTAGCCATACTTGGGTATAGTTACATACTATTATTGATTCTCACATCTAAAGGTCCATTTATAGTGGGGACGAAGAGTTACAACTAGTTACAACTCGTTGTAACTCCACTAAGCTTTTACAGTGGAAAATTACATTTGTTGATAGTTAATTGGATAATAGTCGCTCTAAAAATAAATATTCCGTATTTTTATATGCAGAACATAACATTATTTTCACTAAATTGTAAAAATACTAATGCCGAGTTGTAACTAGTTGTAACTCTTCGTCCTCACTATAAATGGACCCTTAGAAACCTGATTATCATATTAAAGAAAAACTACAGCCAAAAAACATGGTGGACGAATAAACTTCATAGACCGAGGTGTCTTGAGCTACTTAGTGCTTCTTGCAATACTATTGTTAGAAATGTATAATTTTCAGGTTTACACGATGATTCGAATCAAAATAAAGATTAACAAGTTTTCTAAATAATTAAATAAACAAATTAGCGCAATGCGAAAAAATTCGGTGGCCTAAGACATCCCGGCAATCATAACACATTGGCTGTTGCGTGCTCAATATTCTCTCTACAGTCAACCTAGTTAAAAAATGATGTATCTTAAACTCGATCTGCATAATATGATGTATATATATGTGCCTCTAGTTTGGGTACCTATTGAACGATAAATACGAGTCTTATATTTATTTAATCATAAAAGTTAGTGTAACTCAAAAATTTGTTTGGACTAAGTAAGTACGTATGTACCAACAACTTGTAATAAACGATTGTGAGGTAGATTTTGTTGATTTTCCCGAGGTTAGAGGCATGTGAAATAAAAGTCACATTAACGTTTCGGTGGCTATGCCACCCTTTTCAGAAAAAAACTGTAAAGAGGTTTTTTGATTATATTGTGAAATAATATCCGAAGTTGGTATAACAATTTAGCAAATACAATTAAATTTACAATATGTATAAAAACAGTGTAGAGTCAATAATACAAAAATAAAAGTTACCTAAACGGCGAGTCAGTGATGAGAGGCAAAGTCAAAACAAAGCTTCCTCCTCCGCAAGTGGAGCGGGGAGGAAGGGGCTCGAGAGTGCGAGAGGTGTTGTTGCACTCGTGGTTTATTTTTGTTTGGACCAAGTGACAGCAGAACAGTCTCCTTATTAAATAGGAAACTGTCTACAGCGTGTGTTTACGTTCGTTTCGACGGGCAACGTTATAGCATGATTGTTTATTTTGATTTGTCATATTTTCATGTTGTGTAATAAGTGTGTGTATATGTTATTGAGGTTTTGTGTATCATCTTTTTTATTTATTGCTTTCTGTTGCAAGTGAATATATAACATTTCAGATATTAGGCGTTTATTTTCTATTGGTTCTTTGTCGAGGATTTAAAATTTTTCAAAATCAAAGTCATGTTTTAATTCATTTCTATGAATAGCTATAACGTTGTCTTTCGATTTTCTATGTTCTTCGATGCGTGTGTGTACAGTTCTTTTGGTTTGGCCGACATATGTCGCAGGACAATGTTTACAATTCAACTTATATACTACGTTATTTTCTATATGTTTATCACGTTTGTCTTTGCCTTTAATAATAATGTTGCTCATGTCTCTATTTACTTTCGGAATCGGAAGTAATTTGTTCGTAAAATCCTTTTATATATGGTATACAAATTCTCGGTGTGTTCCTAATTTGGGCGTTATTATTGTTGTAGTTATTTTTGTTTGTGTTTGAATGTATTAATGCCAGTCATTTGTTCGTGAATTTTGTTATGAAAGGGTCAGGATCAACAAAATCTACCTCACAATCGTTAAAAAACACTCCGAGGAATAACGTCATATTAGAGCTTCGTCTCGAATTACATAACTTGTAATAAATATTAACGCTAATATGTCTTATACAGATTTCTCCAGAACAAACATTCCGTCACAAAAATTTAATTAAAATTAAACACTTCAATTCGATGTTTAAAATAATAGACGTGCATATATATTTTAATGTGACTAATAGTTGTTGAAAACCAACATATTCTTTAAGTATTCGTTCCAGTCAGACTCGGAAAACTAGTGCACAGCTGCTTTTAATTCTGATAGAAATTTACTTTAGAATAGTGGCCCAAGACACCCCGCTCTACGGTTCTAGTTAACATTTAAGTGTTCAATATTGGGCTGTAGTGTGAGTAAGGGCCGGGGTATCTACTATAATTGCGCCGAAAATAGATTAATTTTAAAAAGTTTGTTTTTTCGATATTGGACGATTTAATTGAAATTTGTACTGTTTATTAAATAATTCTTAGCTATATATTATAATAGCATTTAATTATTATTTTTTTAATTTACAATAATGTATAACGCGTGACAGGCGGTCGATTTACCTCTTTAAAAAGACTGACGCAGGTGACTTCAATTTGAAATAAAAAAACTAAAATTTTTTTGATAAGTATTACGAGTGTAATTCCGTCCGAACCAAAATTATTCCCATAAATAAAAATTGTAAACATGGTGCGGAGTTAAAAAATTTATATTAATGCAAAAAAGGGTTTTCTTGATATTTAATAACTTTTTAACCAACGCCATTTTCTTAATTTTTTATTTACGAAAATAATTTTGGTTCGGATCAGAGATATACTCATACTAGTCAAGAAAATTTTTGTTTTTTTCGCTTCAGACCATTGTGTTATCCGGAATCATCTGTGCCAGCAAAGCATATACTTATTACGGAGGCAACTTATTCGACCTATGTTGTATTATAATTACTATATTATAAAATTTATTATTAATTTTTATTATATGATGAAATCCCAAAAAAATGCACTCTTTCACGCGACCAGACACTATAGCGATAATAGGGATTATTTGACATTTAACAAGCAAAAGCAATGTATGCAGATCCGCATTTTTTAACCCCTATAAAAAATAAACCTACTAACCCCATAGCCGTCCCCCTACAGCATTGAGTAAATTTTCTCCCGTGCAGGGTTGTATGGCTGAAGCGGCTCCGTTGTCTTTCTATCAAGTGTTAAGTGTAAAACACCTTTAAAAAATAACCCAGTAACCCAATAGCCGCTCCCGAGTGCGTTGAGTCATTTTCCCCCGTATCGGGTTAATGCAAATTAAAAAAGAGTTGACGGGCGCGAAGCGACGTGCGTTAACCTCTAGCTGAAGTGACTCCATAGTCCATTGTATTTTTCAGTATTCTCATTTAATTTTTAATTTTTTTTCAATTATCTCAGTTGTCCGGTGTTCCTTAGTAGATTGAGAACACCGGACAACTAAAGATTTTAACTTTTATTATCAATTAAATTAGAATAATGTAAAGTAAAGAATAATGTAATGTAATGCAATGCAGAAATCTGTAATCGGTTCCGATCTCCCCTTAATCAAGTATTAATTTGAGTATTTACTTTAACATTATTTCTTAAGGAGGGTTTTTCGCTAGATATAGAGCATGATACAAAAAATCATCACAACAAAATACGAGAGTTTATAAAGATCCTATGATATCAGTAGTGAAATGTACTTAACCCGTTAAGGGCCAAAATGGCATAAACGATGCGACGGTCTTTGACGCCGTTTAACTCATGCTATGATCGAGTAAAAAAATTGAGAGAGACATATTTTTGAAGTTAGAGACCTGCTCTTTCGAATGGTGACCGCGGATTCGATCTAAATTATTTTTTTCTATGTAAAAATTCAGTTTAAAAAATAAAAACACGATTTTTTCGACCTTTTTTTTTCTTCAAATCGAGTTTTAGAAGGTTTCCCGGTCTGTTAACAAGCTGGAACCCGTTCAAATGGTGGAGTAAATGTCTGAACTTTAAAAATATGTTGGGAGGAAGTTAATTTTTCACTTTGGTGTTTACAAAATGGCGGCTGATTCACAGAATTTTTATCAATGCATTCACGATTTTTTTAGAGGAAAATATGAGTGAACCGAGGAAATTGCTAAGAATAAAAAGTTCTTAGAATCACTCAAAGAATACGTCAAAATTTTTTCGAAACCTTTTGAGCAACTTTTTGATTTTGCAAATTGCAAAATTTTTGCAAAATCAAAAAGTTGCTCAAAACTCTCCGGAAAAATTTGTGCGTATTCTTTGAGTGATTCTGAGAACTTTTTATTCTTGGTAATTTTTGTCTAGAGCCCATTGCTTCCAAGAAAAAAATTATCAAATATCGAATTTGTATCCGTTGTGAAAATTTATCCTGCGCAGCTTTATTTCTCTCATGCCGGCGTTGCCTCTCGATATTTTGCAACTTTTTCCTATATCAACTCAATTCGATCAATCGAATATACTGTGGTGCTGTCGAAGATATAGAGAATTCCCAAATTTCATCATTATCAATATAAATCTGCAAATTTATACGAAGCAGAACATAAGTACTCGAGCAGTATAATTGATTGCAAGCTGTTTTTACAACTGCTGAACGTTGACATAATACCGGATTTTTCTATTTGACTTAAAAATAAGTAAACGGAAAGCAATAAAAAATTCAGACGAAAATTATCCTGAATCGTCTGATGATGAGTCTGATGATGAGGAATCTGATGAAGGTGAAGAAAATCTTTTTATACCTAATGGGAATGATTCTGGCTCTGATGGGGATAATTGGTCAATGTAAACTTTGTTCGCAGCGGACAGACGATGAATGTGGAATCCTGTCAGAGTTTTACGTCTAGTACTACTTTGATAATTTTTTTCTTGGAAGCAATGGGCTCTAGACAAAAATTACCAAGAATAAAAAGTTCTCAGAATCACTCAAAGAATACGCACAAATTTTTCCGGAGAGTTTTGAGCAACTTTTTTGATTTTGCAAAAATTTTGCAATTTGCAAAATCAAAAAGTTGCTCAAAAGGTTTCGAAAAAATTTTGACGTATTCTTTGAGTGATTCTAAGAACTTTTTATTCTTAGCAATTTCCTCGGTTCACTCATATTTTCCTCTAAAAAAATCGTGAATGCATTGATAAAAATTCTGTGAATCAGCCGCCATTTTGTAAACACCAAAGTGAAAAATTAACTTCCTCCCAACATATTTTTAAAGTTCAGACATTTACTCCACCATTTGAACGGGTTCCAGCTTGTTAACAGACCGGGAAACCTTCTAAAACTCGATTTGAAGAAAAAAAAAGGTCGAAAAAATCGTGTTTTTATTTTTTAAACTGAATTTTTACATAGAAAAAAATAATTTAGATCGAATCCGCGGTCACCATTCGAAAGAGCAGGTCTCTAACTTCAAAAATATGTCTCTCTCAATTTTTTTACTCGATCATAGCATGAGTTAACCCTTTCAGTCACAGAAGCCGATATATCGGCTCCCTATTGTTTTTAGTCACAAAATTTGATTTCTATTGTTATCGCAGTACAAATATACGTTTTCTATGTATTTTTGATCGTAGAATACGAATCTGATATCAATAATTTTATAAATATAAAAACAACCCTTCAAATGGGGTGAAAACCACCCTTTTAGTCATGAAATTGAATTCGTTTGGTTATGAAAGTAAAAAAACCCCCTCCTCATTAGAACACGGGCTTGGGACCGTCTGTGGCAGAGTTATGTTTTTTTCTTTTTTTTTTTGTTTTTCTTTTTTTCTTTTTTTCTTTTTTTTTTCTTTTTCTCTTTTTTTCTTTTTTTCTTTTTTATTTTTTTTTTCGTTTTTTTTTCTTTTTTTTTTTATAATTTTTTTGACGTTACATTCGTATTCTGCATTCAAAAATAAATTGGAAACATATATTGCACTTCCATAACAAACGGATTGAATTTTATGACTATAAGGGTGGTTTTCACCCCATTTGAGGGGTTGTTTTTATATTTATTCAATTTTTGACACTTGATTTGGATTCTTCGTTCAAAAATACATTGGAAACATATATTTGCACTTCCATAACCAAATGAATTGAATTGCGTGACTGAAAGGGTTAAACGGCGTCAAAGACCGTCGCATCGTTTATGCCATTTTGGCCCTTAACGGGTTAATGAGAGTAAGTTCTATAACTAGATGGAAAAAAAATGTTCAACAAAATCGCCGTGTATCAAGTGTAAATATTGTCAATTAAAAGAAATTCAGGTGAACTCCAATTATTTTCTTTATTTCTTAACCAATTTTAATGTTTTTGTGTTTCGAGTTGTGTTTCGAGTAGTGTTAAGAGTCCTGTTTCAAATTGTGTTTCAAGGCTTATTTTTTCATTAAACATTTATTTACAAAGTTATCAAAAGGAAATTTTAAAATAATATATCTGTAATAAAGGAAAACTAATTATGTATAAATGAAACGTAAAATTTTATAAGCAATTAGCTTTCCTCTATTAGATATATTATTTTCAAATAATCTTTCGCTAACTTTGTAGATAAATATTGAAGGAAAATAATAAGTTCCAAAACATTAATATTCGTTAAAAAATAAGAAAAATAATTGGGGTTCAGCTGATTTTTTTTTCATTTGACAATAGTTACATCTGTAACACGGCGACTTTGTTGAAACAATCTTTTTTCCATTTAGTTATGGACTCTCATTAAGTACATTTCACTACTGATGTCATAGTGACTCAATACTTGAGTGAAAAGAGACACTCAAATCCACGAGACTTTTTGAACACCTTCAAATCCGAAATTTTTTACTCTACTGATGTTCAAGGATGGATAACATAGATACATCAGTAGTAACATCAATTATATTCATCATAAGATTACATGTTACGCTCCAAATTGAATGTTACTCTAATTTTCCGGGAATGTGAACTCTTAATATAGGTGTCAATCTTAACAATTCAGAGTAAACTAGCAAAGTATGAGATTCACTTCTAAATGTTCAGTATTAGCACATAAATTTCGTGTATTTATGGGTGATTTTCAAAAATGTTATGTTTTAAATGCAATCACAATAGTATTTTTTATTGTGCACAACTTAATCTCTAAGCACAATTCTCCTCATTGACTTTGGCCCGCTCAATAGGCAAAAAAAAAACCAAAACTCGTGCATGATACAAAAAAAATATAAATAGAAGGTTCTTGTATGATATAAAAAATAAATTTTTTTTTTTAATTCATTACAAAACATACACTCGACACAAAATGTAATATTTTTGAAAATCATCTATAAAATCAATTATGAGTACGAAAATTAAGTGTTAAATGTAACTCAAGAACGAGTGTAAACGCGACAGAAAGTTCGATAATATAGTAAACCCTCGATAAAACGAAGTAGAATGGATCAGGATTGGAATTCGTATTAGGGGCCGTGTACAAATTACGTAAGGGTCGATGAAAGGGGGTGGGGGTCTGAACCAATTCTTACGTAAGGTAATTTATTTGGATATCCTTTTCTAAACAATGTCTTTGAAAAATTGTTTACTAAATTTTTAAATAGCCGCGCGCTGAGTATAGTGGTGGGACCTGCGCATGTGTAGCGTGAGTAGAGCACGCAATCCCGGGTAACAAATACATCGCAATTTCGTCGCAATTCTGCTGCAATCGTGCGTACATTCATAGAAATTGCAGAAGCCGATGTGCGGTCTGCTTTTTCCTTCGAATAGGTTTCTGTTGTACGACGATTGCAGTAGACGCGTGGATTAGAATTGCAGCAGAGTTGCAGCCGACGAGTGCGACCAAGGGGGTTGAAATAATGCACTCGCGAGTGCAGCAGAATTACAACAGAATTGCGTACGACTATTGCGTCAGACGGGTGTGGCAGGATTGCAGCTGACCGCGCAGTGAACAGAGCCGGTGGAAGCAAAGCGTATAGTTCATACGTCGCCGCCGCTAGGTGGTGGAACTCTCATTTTTTTGTTACCATTCTTGGTGTTCCGAGGATTTCTGCTACGAGGTGTGTATCTCGATTTTGAAGTATACTTATCTTCTTTTATGTATAAAAATTCGTTTACAAGCGGAAATATTCGGCGCCTTTTTCTACAACTTCTACCGTTCTTTTTAATTATTTTAATTGTAACGTTTGTCAAATACTTTTAAATTTTAAATTCATCGATGTGGAAATCCACGTGAATTTTTTCAACAGGGGTTCGTCGGTAACACGTCAGCTGCAAACGTGCCGTATGCGTCAGCTGCAATCGTCGTACGCATATCTGTCGCAATTCGGCTGCACTCGCGAGTGCCTTACATCATCCCACTTAATCACACTTGTCGGCTGCACGTCTGCTACACTTCTGACGCATACGTCTGCGGCAATCGTCGTGCGCAATTCTGCTGCAATTGTGTTACGCTCGCGAGTGCGTTACTTCATCCTCCTTAATCGCACTTGTCGGCTGTAAATCTGCTGCAATTCTGATGCAAGCGTCTGCCACAATCGTCGGACTCCATTCTGTCGAAATTCGGCTGCACTCGTGAGTGCATTATTTCATCTCCTTTAGTCGAACTCGTCGGCTGTACGTCTGCTGCAATCCTGCCGCAAGCATCTGACGCAATTGTCGTGCAGCAGAAACCTAGTCCAAGTATGAAGCAGACCGTGGACTTTCGGCGCAATCGCGAGTGCGTCAGACTGTGTTGCCGGGGCTTCTATGCACATTTGAATTTTGGCTATGAGCAAGTTCATGAAAGGTTCGATTTCAATTGCCGAGCCATCAACATCGACTCGATGAACTCGATTCAACAAGTGCTCTAGCAGGTAAACTTAGCTACATGAACCAAAAGTGAATGGCGAGTGTACATAATTAGCTTCCGAATAAGGGGGACTTTTCTAAAGTATTAAAAAAGACACTCTAACTAAAATACAAAAGTGAAAAGTGCATTTCTAAAATTACTCAGTATTAGACTAATAAAATTCTTGGGACCAAGTGATCAAACATAAAAAAATGATGTTAAAATACTATTATTCAGAAGAGCCCTCTTGAGATATCGACTTTTTTCAACTTAATTTTTCTGTGGAATTCGTACAGGAACCGACAAGACAAAAGATAAAATTCATGAGCTATGTGACGGGTGCATCCGAAAACTCTACTGACGGGTTGTTCTTGATGTAGACGTATGCATCCACTACCGTAAGTGTCCGAGACGTTAGTAAGCAGAAAAAATGGGTTTTGCTTGACGGCATCCCAACCTACTGAGGTTATTAAAAAGTTAGGTTTATAAACAGGGCATCCACACAGAGGTGGTAGATGTTCCCCGTAAAAGGGTGTAAAGCCTGTACGGGACTCCGTATGGGGACAGATAAAGTTGATACAATGCAATACAGGGGCTGTTCACAAGTTTTGCGTCGCAAATTTTCGAGATTTTGACTCCCCCCCCCCCTCCCACCTCTTCTACACATATCATTAAAATTAAAAATGAGTAAATGATTTGTGAACGGTCCCACAATACTATTATTCAGTGATGAAATTGATTTTAATAGCTAAAAACTGTAGCGTTAACGTTAAATAAATATTTATAATTAAATTTATGAAAAGTCTTTAAATAAAAATAGTTTACCAAAAACGTTTCAATTTACTGACTTCTTTGTAAATTAATTATTGATGGTTTATTACTTTATTTATGAATAATCATAAAGTAATAAAATGAAAAAATAATTTGTTACGGAAAAATTAAATTATTTTGATATGGTATAAGTCTTCGAATAAGAAAATCTTACGTAAGAATGGGATGGGGAGTAATCAAAATCTTACGGTTCTTTACGTGGGGACAGGGGGGGCTCAAAAGTACGGAAAATAGCTCTTACGTAATTTGTACACGGCCTCTTAACGAAGAATTCGTATTAATGAAGATATATGCTCCCTGGATAATAAGAATTTGTTCGATTTAACGAGGTATACATTTTAATAATAATTAATTAATGTATTGTGGGTGTACTTTAAGAATAGATAAATATATATTTATTAATGAATTATTTTGAAATAAGTATCTTAGTAATAATTAAATATGAATGTGTTATGTTGATGACGTGTAGGTGATTGAATAATTTTTTCTTCTTCCTTCTCTTCGTTATTACTTTCATCCTTAGTCTAAGACTTTCTGGATTCGTATAAAGCAGGAAAATTTACACGTATGTAACGTTAAAACCAATTCGTACATCATACAGACGAGGATTCGTATTAGCCGAATAAATCGCTATATGAGCCTATACAATTCTGCTGGGATCGAATTTTTAGTACGGTTTACGGCGAATTTCGTTTTAACCGAGTACGTCTTATCGAGGGATTACTGTAGTATATTACGCAACAAGTGCGTAGTATACTATTATGTTAATTAACGGAATAATATTTACAGTATTTCTGATTATTTAAATTAATTTACAGCCATTTTTATTACTCATTTTAACATCAGCATTTGAAAGAAATTATTAATTTTTTATATTAATATTGTATTAATATTAGTTTGTATGCGAGTATTTATGAATGTTAAATAAACAACAATTGTTTATTGCGAAAGAAAACGTGTTAAAGTAACATTATATATATATAGTATTATTTATGCTAAGGCTTTTTTCATTTAAGGGGGCACACCACCTTTAAAATGTGAAACAAAAAAATTGATTAGGAATTTTTATTTTGATATTTATTTTAATAAGGATTTTTTTTCCTGAAAGTATACATAAAAACCTACCAATTTGTATATTTTTTACCTTCGTTGGACCTTCTTTGCCTCCATGGCAAACCAGACTGTTTTCGAAGACTTTAAGCACTGTCCGTATGATTCCAAGTCTACGCATGGATGGATTGGGCTAAAAATTTATGGAGATACTCATTATAGTAGTACTTTTAGTATGAACGTAGGGATTTTGATTTGAGCGAGTAGAAGTATTTTTCTATATGAACATTGTCAATATAACACTTATTTTTTAATATTTTTATCACTTCTATAGATGTAAAAATTTTTCTACTAGTTCAATCAAAATCCCTACGTTCATACTAAAAGTACTACTATAATGAGTATCTCCATAAATTTTTAACCCAAACCATCCATGCGTAGACTTGGAATCTTACGGACAGTGCTTAAAGTCTTCGAAAACAGTCTGGTTTTCCATGGAGGCATAGAAGGTCCAACGAAGGTAAAAAATATACAAATTGGTAGGTTTTTATGTATACTTTCAGGAAAAAAAACCCTTATTAAAATAAATATCAAAATAAAAATTCCTAATCAATTTTTTTGTTTCACATTTTAAAGGTGGTGTGCCCCCTTAAGTAATTATAGTGATGAAGCTTATAGGTTCGGTAATACTGCCGCATCGCCCCTAAAAATGAGGAACTCAAGGAAAATAAGTGTGTTTAGATGAGATGTTGTAAATGAATGAGGTGTATGACGTATTTCGTGCTAATGCATAGTATATATTAGAATAAGTATAAGCATATAAACCCGTTGTGCGCTGCTTGGCGAAGACATAGACGTGTTGAATGTTGTTTGCGAGCTCGTAAGCTGCAAATTGAGATGTCTGGTTAGGGTGTTGGTTTGGACGTCCGATAAATGATTAGACTGCGGCCGATCGGTTCGATCGTCAGAATCGACTAGAGGCAGAAGTTGCCTGGAGAGTTTTCCAGTTGAGCCTGAGGTGGCGGCCTTTCTGAGCCTGAGGTACTCGTAAAACTCGTTGTCCAGCTGAAGCTCGAGCTCCTCGATGAGGTCGACAAGAGCCGGTCCGCTGGTCGCAACTACAGCCGGCTCCTGAGCACTGGCCACTGCCTGCACCGCGCTCATTGTTCCAGCAACTTTTCTCTTTCCCAAGGAAGTCTGTCCCGCGCTGGTGCTACTGCGCCTCTCAATTCCGACTGATTGTGACACGTGGTTAATGCGAGTACCGTGAAGAGACAGCCCGCTACCCAGATAAGCTTGGCAAGACGAGACCTTTTGTTTGTACACGAGCTCGAAGTCTCCGGTATCGGCACTCGTATTCTCTCTGTGATCGATCACCACTTGAAAGCCCAAGTTCATTCCATATTAATAACTCATTATTCAACGCGGTGCGTAATAATTCATTACCCTTTATCGTATCCTCTATGGCTTTGCGGCAAAGCCTCGTAGTGACGCTCGTCGAATTGCTCATGTCCGGATGACTGTTGATTTCTATCAGCCACACCGAAAAGTCTTCCATTAACATAAAGTCCGCGCCGTACAGTTCGAAGCTGTTGTTTCGGCGGTCCATTGCCTCTTGGCTCGCTAAAAGAGATCCAACGAGACCTTGCTTCATGCCTGGGTATATCAGCTCCTCCCAGGCCTCAGCCTCACCTCGACATCTGAGGATTGAGATTTATTAATTTTTTTTATTCCAAACTGCCGTCATAAATGTGCAGTGTATGTTAATATACTTGAGATACTCTTTGAAGGTAGCGACGTCCCACATGTTTTCAGCTGGCAAAGATGCATCTCTATCGGGGCTATTCTTGTATTTACATTGTACTGCATTGTTAGAAAGATGAATCGATTCGTGAAAATCAGTCAAACTAAATTTTTGCGAGCAAAACCGCAAGTAACTTTCTCTGGGCAAAAATGGAATAAATTTATGAGTGAGTAATGACTGCACGGCTACTGCGTACATCGATACATTGACACATTGATACATTGCTGCAGAGCTACATTGCTACGGTACCGCCGCGCTCGCGCCGCTTATAAACACGTCTTTAGACTATACATAACGCAAAACTGGGTTACACCACAAATTGATCTCCCCTTACGTGCTAAATTTGGTAAATCGCGAGACAAAGTTTAGCGGCAGTCGGTCGTTAACTAAGTAGGCTAGTTCAACAGCTTTCATTACTGCAGTCAGAAAATTATTCAATTGAAAATCGTTCCTCGCTAGAACTTCGTGCGCGTGAACGGTGCAGGTAACACAATAGCACAGGCTGATCAAACTTCAAATATGTATAATTATATTACCTGTACATCCATAGCGTCAAAGGCTGAGCGTTCGTGACAATAAACCACTGCCTAATGTCAAACTTGGTTTCATAAATAAGAAGAGGTCGTTCTACAATTGATTCAAATATACGAATTATGAATATTGATTAAAAGGTATTATACACGCATTTGATAGTGCATATATGTATGATGTAAGATAACAATAAGATAATAGTGCTGCTAACCGATGTACTTTTGTATGACGAAGCGCGCGTCCGCAGTCTTGTTAGTTGGATTGACTTTTGCAATAATGTCTTCCAATTTATTGATGAGAACGATACCGCGGCCGCGGCTCTTATTGCCAGGCTTCAAAATCCAGATATTCATGGTGCCGTCCATGTCGAGCTGAGGCCAAAATTTCTTGACCTTTTTGAGGAGGTGTCGCGCAGCCATCAAGTATTTCTGGAATTTTGGACTTTGGGTAGCGAGCGGAGGACGTAGATCTTATTCTACAATGCTATCGGAACTCACGTGAATGGGAACGTTGTTGGCGATGAAGAGGGCGTGTCCGTGAAGAAGTTTATAGTACCAAGTGATGAATTGGTCCCATTGGTGCGACCAGACCTTCTCGAGCTCCTGGTCGATGTCCTCGTGCGACTTGCTCCCGATCAAGTCGCTGCAGCGTGCTATGGCAAAGTCGAGCGCCCTCAGAGGCACTTGGCCGGTCGATGAGCGCACCGCCTCCTCGCCTCCGATCTTGACCTTGTAAACCAGCCACTTGAGCAGCGATAGACACGCTGTCAGTCTGCCATTGGAATTACAATCAACTGATTTACATTTATATCACTGGCAGCGATCAACTTAACCCATTTCTTCTCAAGCGGACATTTTATAGTCAATTGGTTTTTTGTCGAAAAAATTGTCGAAAAAATTTTCCAACGGAAATTTCAAAGTTCTGACACCAGAGTCGGAAAGAGCGGACAATTTTACTTCAGAACAGTGCTATTGGTTATTATTATTATTTTTTTCGACAATTTTTAGGCAAAAAACCAATTGACTATAAAATGGCCGCTTGGGAAGAAATGGGTTAAATTACTAATCGACTTAAATTACATGCCTAAAGTCATCGATAAAAGCGTGCATTTGATCGGGTTGGCTTATATTGTAGCAGCGGGGAAAGAGAGTGTTGGCGATACCGGCTTCGTAGTACCAGTGCATCTGGCGCACGTTCGAGCACAGACCCACCTAATTAACCCATCAACAAATTGAAAAATTGAAAAATGGATAAATGAAAAACGTATTATACTTTGGAGGTGAAATTCGCCCTGCTGAATCGGTTGAAAATGGTGGTTTTGTTGTCCTGGGAGGGCCAGCCGGTCCACTCGGAGCCAGAGTTCCAGATAAAGTCGACCGTGTGGTTGGACAGCATCTTCGCTATGAGAAGCCGCTCGTTCTGCCGGTCGTTTAAATTCCCGATTCCCGCCAGAAGCGCAGACGGATTCGAGTCAACTCCGAGCTGCTGCATCTCGCCGACTACAATCATGCGATATTGCACCGACCTACCGATCATCTCGAGAGATTTGAGAGCAATTTATACCTACCGACTGTGCTCTTCTTTTGCAGCTTTTCGCACCAGCCTCTGCTCAGCAGGCACTCACGGATGATTCGCGAGCGACCGTAAATGATGAAAGTGTGCCGGTCGGCGATCGCTTTCTTCACAATCTCCTTGATTCGAGCAAAGTGCTTTATCTGTTCGCTGGGCTGATTGACTGGCTGCGGGGGTCGGGGATTCGCTGGATTCGTCGGATTCGTCGGATTCGCCGGATTTTCCTCCTCTTTGCAGCAGGTGCTTTCGTTTTCCACCTGATTCGCTTCCGCGCCGACTGCTTCCGCGACTGCATCGCTCTCTTGGCCGGGAATCTCCATCGCGTCAGCTGCAACACAGGATTATATACTTTAGTTTTTAGTTGTAGAGGTGCGAAGGCAGCGCGTGCTGCTGGCACAACTGCCACCGGGCAACTGCCAACTGGAAAGTCGAAAGACTACTCGTGCTGCTCGCAAGCTCTTATCCGTTTAACCGCGGCCAAAGGGGTCGCTCGTACCAGCCGCGCACACACCCGCGACCTACTTTTTATCATCCCAGCTACCTGTCGCTCGCATGCGCGCGCGCGCGGCCGCGATTGCTCGCAGCTGCTGCTGCTGCTACTGCTGACGCTGCCTCACCCCCTTTCACCTGCAACGTACATCAAGCGACCTTTATCTCTGCTTGGTTATGTGTAGCTTCATTCGCGCCCCACAATTTTAACCGACGACTACTTACCCTGCGCAAACTCCTAATTTATCCTTACTCCATTCTGCAGTTAACCTTCCTCAACCTAAAACTACATCCTTCCTGCCGCCTGCATACAGCAACTTGTCAATTTTCAATTTCATTCATAATTGTCACTTCGACACACCTACTGTTCAAACAAACCCTACCCCCATATATACTCCGATATTCCACTATTTAACACTATTGACTATTTAACAACTTCACTCGCCTCTTTTTCACACACCAAATCTACACAATTCTCATTCATTCAAATTATACCTATGCTTTTGCTGCTTCTTCGTCACTTATTTTAACACGATCAATCTTTCAAACCTATTTCTTACATCCAAAGTATTATAAGAATCGATATTATTTACAATTATATCAAATAAATTTATTACATACAAAATTACATTCATTAAGTACAAAGTATAAGATATTACTTTTTATCGTAGAACGCACATACATTTTTGATATTGAGGTGCGCAGACATAAAAAGATGATCCATCTTAAATTTACAGTTGTTTTATTATTATTATTTTATCAAAAAGAGCAAATTTTCGCCTGACATAAAAAAAATAAAATTGTATTGTACGTATGGTATTTTGTTGCATATAATAGTGCTATTAAACATACTCCGAGATCATTGCTTTAAATTCAAAGCTGCAAAAGTTGTTCGGAAAAATAGTCGTTAAGCTAATTTTACCAGCATCAAATAGTATATTGTGTACCTAGGACGCAAAGTGGGCTTTTTTACCCCGAGTGTGGAGATTGCAATACGAGTCAAAGGCGAGCTATTGCACGAGCCGAAGGCGAGATCAAAAAGTCCACTTTGCCCTTGGTGCATATTTTTTGTAACGCATGTATTGATTTTTGCGTTTTTCTAGCATATTAAGCAGGGCTAAATATATATATATATATATATATTAATTAATAAAGAAAAGTTACTTCTACGGTCTAAAAAATCGTTCTTTAGGCCCGCTTAATAGGTACAGAAAAACGCGAAAATCGTGCTTGTGTTACAAAAAGTTAATTTTAACAGCTCAGTACTTATTGTGCAAATAAGTTTGTGTCTTTGTAGTAATTTATACATGATATTTAAACCTTTATTCTGCTAAAAAAATCCACGGTGTCCCGATAATTCCCTACCCTAGCGTAATACTATCTAAATTGGTAAAATGAATTTTTTACATACTACCGCCCGCATAACTTATGCCTAGTACCGCCCATATATTATTATATATAATTTTCGTAATTAAAGTTTTTTTAACCTATTAGAACTTAAATTATATTGTAAGATTCTCTTGAGCTTTCCTCCTTTGTATTTGTTTGAACAGAAAAATGTCTAAAATTGAATACAAGGTAAAACAAATGGGAAAGAATGTATAAAAGTCACAAAATGACGACTGATAAATAAAATATCACAGAAAGAGTAGGAGTAGTGATTCTTTTGTTTCTAACAAATACTAAAGTACATATTCTTAATAAAAATACTATTATTTTATCTTAAATACTTTTTTACTATTATTTATTGGCCATTCACATCATTAAAACTACGAAAACTATTAGTGGGCGGCACTAGGCACAGCTTTATAAAAATGCAAATTTTAAACTTGGATTTACAATTAATTCAGATTATTATATATTTTAAAATTTTTGTTCTTTAAAAAAGTCCATTCAACAAACAAAATAGCTATGGGTGGCGGTACTATGCAATTCTCCCCTAATGTTTATAAAATTACTTTCTATTTAGTTGAACTCATAAGCCGTTTTCAAAAGAAGTTTTTCGCACAATAAAATTCTATTTATAATTTATTTTATTAATTTTGTACCGTTTTTAAAGTTTCCATAGTTTTCATAGTAATTTTTGTTATAGACGAAAATTTAGCCCGATATTGCATACCCAATGTGACAACACCGTTGGCGATACTTCATAATAGTATTATAAACCACTTATGTACAAGGCTTTCTTTATACCACGTATTATGTACACAATTTTCTCGTTTATTCATGTTCATGTCACAGTGTTATCAAAGTTACCGTTATTGGACCGGAGGGCGATAAAATATATGGTTAGCGGGTGCAAACAAATGTTTTGGCCGCTTTCTTTACGTTCGCTAAAAGATGTTTTCTTCTTAAATTTTTTCATTTTACATATTGCAATTACATGTACGATTAATGAGTATTAATAATTTATTATTTCCTTAATTATATGGAAAGTTTGGATTATTTTAATCATTCAATTACTTAACAGGATCGTGTTTACAAACGGCCGTATTTCGTTTTGCTTTATGTGCATGAAAAAACTCATAATCAAAAATCAATCTGAATATATGTTTTACAAACAATGAGTTACAAACAATTTCTAACAACAGTGACTCACTGTGGGAGGCCTAAATTGTAGCCATTGTATGTTCGCCAATGTTCATAGGAAAACAAACAACCGTTATTTGCCTAACAAGCAATATTTAAATATTTCTTAAATACTAACTAATTATTGTTAAAAAATTATAAACAAATAACCAATTAAAGAATATTATCTTATTTATATTACGCAAGAAAAAAAAATTTTCCATTCAAAACATCTGCAAGAAATAAACGGATTTAGACAGCGTCATCTTCTTGACACAAAATTCCAAGATCGAAAATATTCTGGTTTTATTTGATTTCTATAAATTCAAACTGCTAATAAAGCAGGAAATGTTACAAAAACGTTTCTCCAACGTATTTTTAGAAATTTAAGTACTGTACGTTCCTATGAAAGTTTCAACAACGTCCCAGAAACGTTGCAGAAACCTTGAAATATCCGCTTTTTTTGACAAAAGAAGCCTTGTAGAAGGTCTGCGACACATCCATCATCACATCATCCGGATGGTACTGCCAAATTGATAGATTAGTCCGAAAGGTTTTGTAATTTTTTTTATTATTTGTTTACAATTTTTTGTTAATGTGTCTGTTAAAACGTTGTGGAACCGTTCCTACAACATACCAAATAATACGTTACCTAGCTCGAGGTAGCCAATATCGTCGCAGAAACGTTTCTACAAGGTTTCGTTTGACACGGAAAGCGAACATTTCAAGGTTTCTGCGATGTTCTTCAAACTTTCATAGGAATGTATGTACACTCGACGTGGGAAATTTCTGATCAAATGCGTTTGAAATCTCCTCCAATAAGCTTAGCGAAAACGTGCGTTCGATCCAATAAGATCCAATGAAATTGCAGCATTTAAAAAAAATTCAAACGCATTCGACCAGAAATTTCCCACGTTGAGTGTACAAACCTAAGTTTCTAAATACATTGAAGAAACGTTTCTGCAACGTTTCCAGCTATGTGGGAAATTATGACAATAGTGATATTTTATAGTTTTTCATATTTTATTAATAATATCTCACTTATTTAGCCTAAGTAAAAATGTATTTAGAGGTAACGCCACAATAAGATTTTGTAAAAATCGATTTAAAATTTTAACTAACTATTCAAAACAACATCATTTTTAGTAGTACGTAGGGTTTTTTTTGATTAATTGAATCTTTTTCGTTATAATTTTTTACGAAATTTTTACACTAATAAGCGTATTTTTTGTTGAAACACGTGTCATTTCTATACAAATAAAGTTTTCTTTTAATTTTCTAAAGCCATTCATGTCTAGAGATTGAATATCTTTTAGTTTTTTGTTTTGAGTGAGAAACACGTCCAGCAGCAGAGAACCACCCATGTGAGAACCTTTTTTTACGGAACTATAACGCTGCTATTTTGCAAACATAAATTATACTATAAAATAATTTTTATATAAGGAAGACTTGCCTATAGTACCGCCCTTTGTCTAATACCGCCCACAGCCGTTTCTCTTTTCCACTGCTAGATGGAAGCTCTTAGGTACGGTAATTTGTTGCACATTATAGTGTTAATAAACATACTTTGAGATCATTGCTTTAAATTCAAAGCTGCAAAAGTTGTTCGGACAAATAGTCGTTAGGCTAATTTTGCCAACATCAAAAGTTAATTTTAAAAGCTCATGTATTTATATTGTGAAAATAAGTATGTGTCTTAGTAGCTATTAATTTATACATATTTAAACCTTATCGGCTGAAAAAGCTCGGTGCCCCGATAAGTCCTTGCCCTCGCTCAATATTATCTAAATTGGTAAAATGTATTTCTTGCCCAGTACCGCCCGCACAACTTATACCTATTATTATTATATATATTTTTTGTATGAAAAGTTTTTATTTAATATTTAATATTAGCAACTTAAATTATATTAAGATTTTTGAGCTGAAAAAAGGTTAGAAATTTAATATAAATTTCCAACATGTGAATGTGTTTTTAGTACAATTATTTAGTTTAATCATTTTTAAACACAAAAATTCACTAAAAACTGATAGTGTGCGGTGTTGGGCACAACTTTTTTAAAGTCTCAAATGGAAACTTTATATTTCTATTAATAATTCATTCAAATCATTGAAGGTGAAAAAACTGTGGAAGACTTCAAAAAGTTCCATTCAAGGAATACATTCTGTATTTTATTATAGCCAAAATAGCTATGAGGGGGGGGGGGGTGGCGGTACTAGGCACATCATAAGGATCAAGATTTTGAGGTTTCATATTGATAAACGCAAAGGTATCCAAAATATTTATAGTAAAAAGTTTTCAGAATGATTGCTTACTAAAATAAAATTATGAACTCATACGTAGAAATAGTATATTGTATACCTAGGGTGCAAAGTGGGCTTTTTAGATCGAGTGTGGAGATTGCAGTACGAGTCGAAGGAGAGCTATAGCACGAGCCGAAGACGAGTACTACATCCACACGAGGTCAAAAAGCCCACTTTGCCATTGGTGCACACCATATTTTTTGTAACGCATGTATTGATTTTTGCGTTTTTCTGGCATATTGAGCGGGGCTAAATATATATATATATATATATATATATATATATATATATATATATATATATTAGCAATTTTCCGAAAAATTTTAGCGGGTGCAAAAGTTACTTATGCGCCAGCTTATAACTTTTGCGCCCGCTTATTTACTTTTACGCCCGCTTATTTACTTTTGCGCCCGCCAGTCTGAAAAATTGTTCTTTAGGCCCACTTAATAGGTACAGAAAAACGCGAAAATCGTGCTTGTGTTATAAATTAAATTATTTTTAGAGTTTATAAACCCATTCTTGTCCCCTTTCTACGGCAACGTAAATTACAGTATTTTATTTCTTTAAAATCAACATCTAAACTCTTTAAAACTTATATCGTTTGCTTTCATCAAATAGAAGTAAGTTCGTCGCCCTGACCAAAAATACAGAATTTATATGTTTTCATGTGGGCGGGAGTTCATTAGCCCCCTTGATTTTAACTCTTGACCCCATGTTCAAAGCCATTTCAAAAATATAGATAAACATTTGAAAAATCTGATTTTATTTGACTTTGAACTTACTTTGAAGATAGATTTCATGGGATACAAATTGAACAATTCAAGTATTTAAGAATTATGAGTATTGTTTTGTTGAAAGTCGAAATGTATTTTATTAACTGAAATATAATAAAAAAAAGTCTTTATTTATTGCTTCGACTTTCTTAGCTTATTTGTTTTGTATTAAAAGAAACTAAAAGTAAAATAAATTATAGTTAAATAAATAATAAAAAAATGTTCATTTTATGTAAATAATTTATGTATGCTAAAAATTGAAGTAATATTTTGCGCTCACATTTTTATAGCATCTGTGTTACTTTAACATTACGAATTACGAAATTTTTTTTAAGTAAAAAGAATTTTTAAATAGCTGCGGTGCAATCGCCGATAGAGGCAGCACTTATCGATGTGTTGTAGATACTATATATATATATATATATATATATATATATATATATATATATATATATATACATATGTATAAGCAATAACCCTACCTAAGATAAATTTAAGCTTCGGCAATCAGCATTCGGCAGACCACGGCCGTCTACCTATACTTCAAAGCTACCAACGTGGTACACGTAAGCGATAAACATGGCACAATTTATACAAGAGCTACCGCTACTTTTTTTCACAAAAGAGTGTCTAAAAGAATATTTGGAAGATTTTAATTTTCTTCATGGTGAGTCTGGGTTGTTCTTGTACAATTTATCTTCATTGGCTAAACAGTTAGTTCACCTCTCAACTATTGTTCTTATCTTACATTGTGCCTATACATTCAGATTATTGAGTTACATATATTCATTTTTTTTACATCTCAGAAAATTGTATAAATTTATGCTCATTTTTTTAGCCGAATGTTTCAAAGGGACACTTAGTAAAACTTTGGGTTTAGGAATTATTGCTGGCTCAGTGCTTGGTAAGTTTATATCTAATATTGTGATTTCAATATTAAATGAATCCTTCAACTTCTTATTCAATAATAAAACTATATTTGTTTTCAGTCAAAGTACCACAGATTGTGAAAATTCTTCAAAATAAGAGTGCTCAAGGAATAAGTGCAATTAGTGTAATGCTAGATCTCTTTGCTATCACTGCTATGGCATCATATAGTTTAATTAGTGGATTTCCATTCAGGTAAATTTGTATTTGACATTTAGTTATGTACACACAATTTAATCTGCAAAAGTTTCATTAAACTAATATCTTCTTGTTTGTCATTGCAGCTCTTGGGGAGATGCAGTATTTTTAGGTTTACAAACAATTACAATTGTTTGTCTGGTTATGTATTACTCTGACGGCGTAGTAAAGGCCACATCATTTCTTGTTGCTTACATTGCTATAGTAGTTTCAGTTATTGCTGGTCTAGCACCTCTTAATGTCCTATGGTTTGGACAAGCTATGAATATTCCAGTTATTCTATGTAGCAAGGTATTTCATTTTTTTCTCACCTTTACTAATATAGAAATATAAAATACAGCTTTGTTTACCATAGTGACATAAAAATTTAATATTATTTCAGTTTATGCAAGCTTATACAAACTATTCAAACGGAAGCACTGGACAACTTTCTGCTGCGACTGGTTTTATGTTGTTCTTTGGGTCATTGGCTCGAATTTTCACTTCTATTCAAGAAACTGGAGATACAACTATGGTTATCATGTATATTTGTTCCACTCTAGCTAATGGATTAATTGTTTCACAACTCCTCTACTACTGGAATGTATCTCAGAAAAAGGCTGCCATATCTAAAAAGAAAAAGTGATAAAATATCTTCCTCTCAATTGTTGTTGTTTACTGGACATTCCAAAGAAATTTTATTGTTATTGCTATAGTGTAATAACCAAATCAACTTTAAATAAGTCAATTTACTTTATACATTGGAAGACAAGAGAAAATAACAATAATAATGTATAAACAGATTTTACACATTTAAACTATAATATAATATAATATATGATATTATATATATATATATATATATATATATATATATATATATATATATATATATATATATATATATATATATATATATATATATATATATATATATATATATATATATATATATATATATATATATATATATATATATATATATATATATATATATATATATATATATATATATATTCTTGTAGAATTTAAAGTATAATATAATATAATTTTATTGTTTTTAAGTAAATAACACATTCAAAACAAACGTTTTAACTGTAAATATGACACTTGTAAATTATTGTAACACTTATACAGCAATAAAAAGATTTATAATTTTACAATACCAGGTATATCTTCTGTTTTTTATTATGTAACAATTATCTTGTTCATTGAATAAAAAAGTAATTTTCTACGTAAAGGGGGAGATCGGAGCGAACTTTACCATTGTGAACTCCACCTTGCGCCGTATTTTTTGTTATACGTCTAAAATTTACATAGTAACATCAAAATCGAGGGTGATAATGATTTGTTATTGAGTAAAGAACAGTGGACAACAGCAATTTTGTTTATTACTTAATAGTTTCAAAAGTTTTTTATTATGAAATATTATTATGATTGACAAATAAAAAATGGTCCAAATGACGGTCATCTTATCGTTTTTTAACGTCATCGACGGCTTCATCTCGCGTCATATTTTTCGTTATACGTCGAGATTTTATAGATTTTATAATCATTTATTATTATGTATAAAGAATAGTACACAACGACATTTTTGTACTACAAATTTTTATTCTTGTAATGCAAGTTTTGGAGGTTAGGTCTAACTTTTACCAATTAGAATAACTTCGACATCGCCCTAAAAAGAAAACAAATAGAAAATTATTTTACTTTCTACAACTAAATTTGATTTCGTTCTCTGTAGAGCTTCACTGCAATATTCAAGTTGGCAACTCGGAATATATACACTGCACTGACTTCACAAAATAACATCCTCAAACTAAAGATGACGCTAGTGTCTTCCGGTTTCATTGCTATTGACAATGTGGCAACGACGACAACGGCGTTAGTCGGCCATTTTAGCTCATGGTGCAAAAGAGAATCGATCCATATGGACGCCATGTTTGTGCGTCGTCATCCTCAACGTCGTTGAGATGGATTTCCTTTCTTTAAAAGAAGTAACGTGAGACAAAATAAACTTAACGTTGAAAAATAGTGCGAGAACGGTGAGTTTCATCATTAACTTTATCCCACAATAAGCTTTTATTCCTAACATGATATGTATATTATTCAATCTTTCTTAAGATTCTAATTTTTACATCAGAACATACTTTGTCCCTAAAAAAGTACATTAACAAATTTTGAGCAATATTGTGACTTTATAATCTAATATTAAGCGAATAAAATAGAGTAAGAAAGAATCGAGTGAATTTGTTAAAATTATTTTTATTCCAAGACAGAATAACTTAGATTTTTGTTAGTTAATTATTTTGCTGAAAAAATCATGATACTTTAATGAATGTAATAATTTTAATAAACTTTTTTATCTAGTTTTTAGGGTGACAAGAGGGTATTTTATAAAATATTTAAAAGATGGACTCAATGGATCCACATCTTATAGCACAAGCTCTCAACTATCATGGACAACAGCTCCAAAAAGTTTGGGAAAGCGAGCGCAACGAATCAGAGTTAGCAATGCTAAATCTTAAAGAACCGAATTTTGAAATTTATCAACAACGTCAAAAAACATTAAGGTATTTTATTTTTCAATATTTTGGTGCTAAAACTATAAACATCTAAATGAATAAAAATATAAGTGGAAAGTTGTGTGTTCATTTTATGTAGGTATACCTACTCGAGTAAAACAATATTTTTAAGATTCAATTGTATATTTTGAAATTGTATATCTAAATAAAAATCTTAATATTATTTCTTTATATTATAATATTTAGGCATTATGAAGTTGAAGTTTAAAATAAAATATTTTTGTAATTTTGATTTAAAAAATTTTAATTTTATCTTTTTAGAAGTGTTATAAAGACAAAAAAGTTTATATTGTGAAAAATAACAATCATTTACGCTGGTTTTGATGATTAGTTTCAGTGACAGGGGTAAAAGATTAAAACTTCAACAATTTCTCGCGAAGAAAGCGGATGCCTTGTATGACAAATCTAATCTTATCAGAAGTGCTGATCCAATCAAACAAGAGCTTGGCGATGAAGGTGAATATTAGAACTCAAACAGTTAAAATATATGAAATATATAATTATTAAAAATTTATAATATTTCCTTCTTAAAGAATTCTACGCCACAATGCCTGGTCTGGATTCATTTGTAGCTATGGAGAAGTCCCAGCGAATACGTAATTTTTTAGAGGTAATTTAATTAATTATTTTTCATAATTAAAAGATTTATGAAGAAATTGTAATCAAAATATGTTTTATTATTTTTAGAGTTTAATAGTTGGTGATGTCATTTTTGCACAAGTGATGGGCAAAAGTGCTGCTGGTCTGTTATTAAAAGTTCTTTGCAACTGCAGTGACTTTCCAAGAGTTGTTTCTGATCTTGGTGTAAAGGTGATTATTTATTCAAGTTATATGATAAAAACATTTAAATATTTTTGAATGAAAGGAATGGAATTGACATAATTTTTTTTTGTTTATAATAGGCTTTGATATTGAATACTGCTACTGTACCGGCAGTGGATAAGAAAGGTGTTACTCGAGGGTACATGGCCAATGATCTTGTCTGCGTTGTTGTCGGTGAAGTTAATGTGGAAGCCGAGCGTGTTGTAGCAGTTATGAATGTGTCTGCTCGTGAAGGACAAGCTCCTCATCCACCTATGGGACTTGTACATGCTGAAGATCTACCAGACGCTTACAAGTAAGCTATCTTAAATTTTCAGTCACTTTTGTCAGTGAGTTTTGATGAGCATTTGTGTTTTCGAAACTTTTATACAAAGTTTTTATTGGATTTGAGATCTTGTGAGAATTATTTAATGTTGACGTGTTTGTCAAATTGTTTATTTTTTTTTTTATTGAATGCAAGTATCTATTAAATTTAGGTAGGGTGGCACTCATAGTCAGGTCTTAAAATATAAGATCTTCTCAAGTAGGGTCGCCTTATGACGTATATATATATATATATATATATATATATATATATATATATATATATATATATATATATATTAAATTAGCTATATATAATACATATATATATATATATATATATATATATATATATATATATATATATATATATATATATATATTTAGATGATCTCAAAGGTTCTAACAATTTATGATCTGACTATTAATACTACCTATAGTTACAATGATGATATTTACTTTATAATGGAAGCTAAAAAATTTTCCAAGGCAAATGGGCCATGATTGTTATTAACGATCATAGAAAGTGGGCTTTGATTGTCTCTTACCAGCTTTTATGAATCCAGGTGCCAGACAGTCTGTAATATAAATGTCCGTAGTTGATACAACAATGAGTTTATAATGCAATAAGAAAGATTTGAAGTTCAAGCAGTGGTTGACACAGCTGTTGTTGTTTTCACGTTCTATCTACATTTGTGATAAATGTATTACATTTCAAGCACCAATGAACGTGTCACTAAACACCACATGACCTCAATGTATTTTGAGATTGTATTTCCAGTATGAAGCGCTGTTTTGGGCTTTTCTGGTCTAATATTGTGGATGGTAGGTATAAAGAAAAGAAGTAGTTGTTTGGTCTTTCAGTAATGCATTTCTTTTGAAAATCACAGCCCAAGATTGTGTGCACCTTTTTGTATTTATGTTACTGTTTGTGATGCTATAGTGTTTTAGCTTTAAAATTTTAGTTTAGCTTACTTTGTTTTTGCAAAAAGACCAAGCAACTCAAATCGTGCATCCAAAAGTGATTTTATTTAATCCATGAATGATTCGCGCTTTGACAAAATGATTAATATATCATTTAAACTTACAGCTTTATTTGACATAAAAATGATGTCATTTGATCATTACACCACAAAATGTGCTACGTCAAAAACATTTTTTTGGTCAACTTGTGGATGATAAAAAAAATATCTATAAATATATTGACGTGGCTTTAAAACCTACCCTAGGGTTATGCATATTATTTTGTTGCACAAAATGAATTTTGATATTAAAAAAATATTATCTCTGTATCCGAGCTAGGGCAGCACATGCTTTAGTCTTGAGAGAAAATATGTTACAGAAAATAATATGTACCAATGAATCAGACTATCTAAGTATACATCTTAGGGGTAATTAGAAAGGTGAGACATGAGTTTTCATAATTTTCAGGTGTTGTACTGTTGTACAAATTATAGAATAAGAACAATTGTATCAATTAAAAGTATGTCCTACCTTTAAAACGTGTATACGTGGCTGCTTGTTAACTGCAATAATATGAAATATTGGTTGTTCCGAAAATATGTGGAGCAACTTACTCTTAAGCAGTGATAAGTTTAATTAGTAATGGTACGGAGCTTTATCTGCACAAAATAAGGAGAAAATGTAAGTCTCAATAAAATCAGCATCACGAAGAACAAAATGGATTTACATTTAATAAGGTCCAATGAATCAATGAATTAAATGAACGCAAAATCAGTAATGCTTGAATCTAAATAAGAAATTAAAGCAATCTGCAACGTCCAGCTTCAACCTTAAAGGGTAATAAGAAAAGTGCAAAGAGAGCGAGTGGGAGTGAGAGCGAGAGAGAAAGTATAGCGAAATGTACCCATGAATTTTGGTTTATTTAGCGTTAAGAGTGAAATGTCGCAATGTTAACAAGGCAGCCACTTTCTTATGTTCTTTAACAATAGCTAATTCAAGAAGTCATTACGTGTTGATAAGATTATTTTTCTTATTTTTATGTAGAAAAGCAATGGACAACAAAGGACAAAGCTATGAAACAATCATGGAGAATAGTTCTGGGTTCAACAATCCCAACAACATAAAATATCTGTCTGATTTATTGGGCCTTGGTCAACTGAACTTTTCGAACATGGTGGGCTTGAGGTAACGATAAAAAAAAGTTGATTCAGACTTGCATTTATTAGATAGATATTGATTTCCATGCGTGTTATTATCCGAGAAGGAGATTGAAAAATTGTAATGTTTGTTTTGTTAAAAAAGAGAAAGGTTCCCAGCCAACGAGTACGCCAGTGAGCTAAGACAGGCCCAGGCCAGCAAATGGGCATTTCGAAGCGTGGCTGAAGGCATCGATCATTTCAAGGCTGGCCGGCATTCCGAGGCATTCCAGTGCTTGAACAAAGCCCTGACGGTCGACCCGCGCAACGTCGAAGGCCTCGTCGCCCGCGGTGCACTGTAAGTACTTGCTCCTGAAGGAGTCGAAGGAGTCGAAGGAGTTAGGATGTTGGTGAGCGAGCCTCGTTGTCGTTGCAGGTACGCGAACAGCGGCAGCTTCAAGAAAGCCATCGACGACTTCGAGACGGCCCTCAAGCTGAACCCGAGCCACGCGAACGCGCGCAAGTACATGGCCGAGACGCTGGTCGCGCTCGGCCGGAGCTACGAGGACGAGAAGAAGTACGAGGAGGCGCTCAAGGCCTACGAGAACTGCCTGAGCATAGCCCCCTACCACGAGGAGGCCAAGAACTCGATCGAGTACATAAAGAGCAAGGCGAACCTGCCCGCGGGCGCGTCCGCGGGCGTGCTGGTCCCGGGCACGGGGGCGGCGGCCGTCGTCGCCGCGGCCTCGGTCGCCCTCGAGCCCTTCAAGGCCTTCGAGAGCGAGGCCGCCGCCGCCGCCGCGGCCGCCGAGGCCGAGGCCAAGCGCGAGAAGAAGAAGCGCAAGAAGGAGCGCAAGGCCCGCTCCAAGAAGCGCCAGCGCTGGAGCTCCTCCTCCTCCAGCTCCTCCGGCGGGGGCTCCTCCTCCTCCTCCTCCTCCTCCGACTCGTCCCTCAGCTCGAGCTCCTCCGCCGGCAGCTCGCGCTCCAACTCGAGGTCGCCCGGGCGCAAGCGCAAGCACAAGAAGGACCACCACGGCTCCTCCCTCTCGCCCCTCTCCAAGCGCATGGCCCAGTACAACAATCCGCCCGCAGCCGCGGCCGCGGCCGCCGCCGCCGGCCTCCAGCCCCAGCACCCGCAGCACCCCCACCTGGCCCTCGCCGGCCACGACATGCTCGCGCCCGCCCTCTACAGCTCCAACTCGCGCGAGAAGGAGGACTACGAGATCAAGGTCCGCAAGTTCCTCGAGCAGACCAAGGACGACTCCGACTACGAGGACAAGGTAGGCCCCTTCACCCTTCACCCTTCACCCTTTACCCTCCTAGCTCAACCCCTGATTACTCACTCACCCTACGATCGCAGGTCAGGAAGTTCCTAGAGGAGACCGCCAGGTGGAAGCGAGAGAAGGAGAAGGAAAAGAAGCACTCGGAAACGCTCGCCGTCGACAAGAAGATCAAAAAGAAGAAGAAAGAAAAGAAGGCCAAGGACAAGGACAAGGAGGAGAAAAAATTGCGCAAGAAGAAAAAGAAGGAGGAGCGCAAGAAGCGCAAGAACAAGGACAAGCTCGAGCGAGACTTGCAAACATCCTTGCCCGATCTCGAGCAGCTCGAATCCAAGCTCAATGCCTATTATGCCAAGGTTGAGAAAGAAACTGCCGTCATTAAAAGGTTAGCTCCCGGACATACTCCATTCTCTTCTCGTGTGTATATTTCGACTAAGCACTTCACCTACTCGCCCTATTACTTGGAGGCTATCGTCACTTCTCTGTCTCTGTGTCTGTGCGTGTGTGTGTGTGTCTGTCTTAATGTCGCACCGTATCCTACACAAGGTTTGCGCGGTTCTGCTTATGCTTGGGGCCTCTTTAATACTTGACTTGTCTTTTTATATTCAATAGGTATGTAGATCAGTATAATGACATGCCTTCCCCTCTTAGTAATGCCGAAAAGCTGGCCGAGTCTACGCGCCGAGAGGATGATATGCGCAGGGATAAAGATAGAGATGACGTCTTTAAGTCGTACCACGACAGAGATCCCAGGCTGGCCCTTCCCCCGCAGCGGAAAGGTAGCGCGCCGCGATCAAACGACCAAACGATCCAATGATCAATGTCACCGATAACCCGCTAACAGCTTCTTGCCTTTCAGATGTGCAGCGCAAGCCCTTCTCGGACATATTTGAGCAGGAGTCGCAGTTGATCCACCCAGAGCCGAAGCTCCCGAGTTTGGATACCGTTGCGCTCAACGCCAAGTGGAAAGCCGTACAAGCCGCCAGGTAAGCGTCGGCGCTATTTACCTTCCTCGTTATCCACCTCGAGCAAAGTCTCAAGTAGCAATTTGGTGCGTAGGCAACGGGAGCCGCAGCAGCAAAAGTGGCAGGAGCTGCAGCCGGAGAAGAAGATGAAGTCGGCGATGGAGAGCGAGGAGGACGAGCCGGAGATGCAGCGGCCCCTCGACAAGTCCCTCAACATCCGCAAGCACATGCAGCGCGAGATAGCGGAGAAGCGGGCCATGCAGCAGATGGCGGCGCCCACGCCGGCCGCCGGCCACAAGGAGTCGCCGCACAAGCTCCAGCAGCAGCAGCAGCAGCAGCAGCAGCTGCCGGTCAAGTACCCGACGCCCCAGCCGCAGAACAAATTCCAGAGCTACAAGGACACCTCGCTGGGCTCCATGCAGCAGCAGCAGCAGCAGCAGCAGCAGCAGCACCAGCAGCCGGCCGCGCAGCAGGCCGCGCCCGCCAAGTACTCCAGCCTCGGGCACAAGTTCCAGCCCATCGGCCTGGCCAGCGAGGCCAAGTCCAAGGGCGCCTCGCGCTCCGACTCGGAGAGCGACCGCGAGCGCGGGCGGCGCGGGGCCCCGGGCATGGCCGGCGGCGGCTCCCACAAGCACCCGCAGCACCAGCAGGCCGCGCACCCGCAGCGCGGCCATCCGGCCCGGCACTCGCGCTCGCGCAGCCGCAGCGGCTCCAGCTCCGGATCCTCGCGCTCCAACCGCTCCGTGCGCCGCTCGCGCTCCCGCTCCTACTCGAACCGGCGCTCCGGCAGCTACGAGCGCAAGTACTCGCGCTCGCCCTCGGGCACCTACTCCGGGCGCTCGCGCTCCCGCTCCAGGTCCCGCTCCAGGTCCTACTCCGGGCGCTCGCGGTCCCGCTCCCGCAGCCCCGAGCGCGGCTACTACCGCAAGCGGACCTTCCGGCCCTACAACAACCGCGGCACCTACTACAAGCCCCGCTTCCAGCCCTTCAACAACCAGAACAACCGCGGCCCCGGCGGCCAGGGCAACTTCCGGCACAACAACCAGCACCAGCAGCAGCGCTTCAACAACTACCAGCACAACAACCAGAACCGCTACAACCACCAGAACAACCGGCGCGGCAACTTCCACCACAACAACCGGGGCGGCCACATGATGAACCACCGGGGCGGCCGGATGAACCAGCGCGGCGGGCGCTTCTTCCACAACCGGCAGAACAACTTCCGGGACAACTTCCGGGAGCGCAGGGAGTTCCGGGACAACCGGCGGTTCTCGCGCGACCGGTACAGCGACCGCAGCTACTCGCCGGACCCGATGCGCAAGGTCGACGAGGCCAAGGAGAAGATCAACAAGATGCTGGAGGAGGGAGGCAGCGGGTCGGCCGGAGGCGCGGCGGCCCTGGAGGAGCGCGCGGCCCAGAGGTCGCCGCGCTCCAGGTCGCCCCGGTCGAGGTCGCGCTCCAGGTCGAGGTCGCACTCGCGGGGCCGGCTCGGCCGCTCGAGGGACAGGTCGAGGGAGCGGGAGCGGGAGCGCGACCGGCCGAGGGAGCGCTCGAGGTCGAGGTCGAGGTCGGCGGGCACGAGGGAGCGCCGGGAGCGGGAGAGGGAGAGGGAGCGCGACCGGGACCGGGACCGCTCGCGGTCCCGCTCGCCCGCCGAGAGGGAGAGGGAGCGCAGCGAGCCGCCGCCGCCCCCGCCGCCGGCCAAGCGCCGGGGCGACTCCCAGCCGCGCACCGACGAAGAGGAAGACTACGAGCGCTGGGGCCAGGGAGAGGAGCCAGACGGAAAGGTGCGTAGCTAAGATAGAACAACAAACCTCCCTGCTATCGCTAGGCGCTCCTATTCTCGCTACTTTTTCCATGATCTTTTCTCTCGGTGTATGCTCGGCTAACGTACATTCAGCAAACCTACGACATATTTCAAGGCTTCTTTTTGCCTTCTTTCTTTCTTGTTCTATCATTGTCACCGTATATCATGTGTACACAGCAGAGAAGAGGTCAATCATAACGTCATGATGATGATGATGATGATGATGATGATGCTATTGGAAACGGTCAAGAACGTAACTCTCATTTGTTGTCAGAGCAAGGAGGATTCAATGCCAGCCGCGGGCGATATTATACTGGAAGAGAAGGACGATTTCATTCAGCGCATGAAGCAACGCAGCCAGAACGTTCTGATTAAGAGAGCCATCGAAGCTAGGACGTGGTTCAGGCCCGCTTCGCCTTAGGATAAAGACTATTTTCACGACAAACGACACGTTTCTCACGAGAAAGAGACATTCAGAGAGTGAGATAGAGAGAAAGAGAGAGAGAGAGAGAGATTACATGCGTATACTCCTAGCCTCTTTTCTGTGCGTTACCGCCGACATAACACACGGACAACAGGTTCAAGTTCTTTTTCTTCATGCTATTTTTCACGAACCCTCAGCATTTCAAGCCTCTACTCGAGTAGACAAACCAGATTTATCGATAGAGCAACCTACAGCATCTTGATTGCGCAACAATCGGAGCCCCCTGGCACATATCTTTTTCCTTATTGTACAACGGATGCTTATCTATCCGTTTCACGATTTGAATTATTCGTTGTAATTATTAGTTAAGCAAATGTATTTATCTTATTTGATAAACTTCATTTTAATAAACTCGTCGAAAGAAAAAACAAACGAAAATGTATGTTTACTTTAGAAATATTAAGAATGAGCTGTAGATTGACCGAGATTGACCGATAGGTACGGGCATGCGTCCTGTAACTCCCGTTGGAAGCTGCATTCAACTGCGGCGCTGCACTGCGAAACTGGAACGTCGTTGGCAGTTCGCGGCAGAAACGCGATCTGCCTGCATTCACCTCCGCGCTGACTCCGCCCTTACTTAATCATTCAAACTTTCGTCATTATGAAATCGCTTTATTTTTTTAATTATGCTAACTTTAATCGTGTAGAAATATTGTAATAAAGATCATTCTTTAATAAAATACGTTTCTTTCTCCATGTCCATGTTCTCGAAAACGACAGCAAATTCGATATCTATTTCATTTACAAACTAAACTAACGCAACTATCTTAATTATTTATTTTCTTACTTACAGCTATATTTAGCACTTTCAAATCAGTCGCTGATAAAATCCTAAAATTTACTTCTTAGTAATACGCTAAACGGGAATGTACGCTATACAATTCATTTTTAGTTTCTTTTTTCACTAAAAAATAATAATATAGATAATATTAAATCACGACAATTTTATATTTTCTTCTTAAAAGTTTTAAATTAAATAACGTAAATCGTAAAATAAGTAAAATATTCCGTACCCAACGTTGTTCTATATCTTTTCGTATAAAAGAATTCTCGCATAAAGCGATAAAGTCACATTAGCCGTAAATAATTGAAAAGATTTTTTATTCAAGTGCAGGTCAATTCAGCAAGAATAAGGGGTGACCCGGTAAGTTTTTAATTCAATTTATCAAGTAGATGTGTTTATAACAGAAATCGCACACAATTTGTTTAGCACTTATATATATGCACAGTTAAAAATAGGTTAGTGGTATTTCATTCGTTGTCAAATGTATTGATCCACGCAAGTACTAATACTAATGTAGACTTGATTCTGATTCACCCAAGGCATTAATTGACCTACTACGTTAATCTTTTGATAATTCTAATACATATCAATCACCATTGAATAGACTTCTTTGGTATACATAAGTAAATCTTTCATACAGCAGTACTTTTAGATACGAACTTCACAATCAATTTTGCATTGGCAGCTCTGACGCTTTCAAATTACTTCGTGTATAAATTTCAACATTTTAAAAGTAAACTATATAATATAATATACTATTGTACAATTCTCACCTTTAATTATACTTGATCTTGTTTAGATAAACAAATAGAAAAAAATCATTGGATTGCTATTTATATATATTAAATAAATCTAATTTAAAAAGCAATGGTATATTAGAATGTAGATTTAAATACTCTTACATATTGAAGATAGTGCAACTGCTAATATAATTAATATTTAAATTGTTATTTGAGGAATTTTATTTAACACTTTCACTGCTACATATACCAAAAATGCATTGTAAATTTTTTTGCATGGTGCTACACGACACATATGGCTTGTGCATGTTTCACGAGTTTTACTCCTTCAATTCCGTCACGGTGCCAGTTTCTGATCAGTTACGACCTATTTTTCATAAGCTCTTGTTTCAATACAAGTAAATTTTGCTTAAACATTTTACGCTTTAAACATATATATATTACAAAATTATCAGGAATTGGTGCTGTTAATTACGGTAAATAAGGCATTAATAATAATAGATCGTGATACGTGCGATTAATATTTTAAGTTTTACATTGGTAATCATAAAGGTATTTATCAAGTTTTTATAGACCAAAAAGTTTTAGAATGATTGCTTTTAAAAATACGTATGAATTAATAAATAGATTTTGTTCTGTTTAACCTAGACATGCCCATACTATATGAAAATCCATTATTATTAATTGAAAAAAAAAACAATCTTTATTTGTAATGTAGAGAATATAGCAAAGGTTCTGATTCAAATAGTACATTCGCGTTGGATTATAGGTAACCAAAGACAATTTTTTATTTTCATTTTTGATTGTAATCAATTTTTCTCAAAAGTATTTTAATATTAGGTAGCTGGACAGATAATACAATAAAGTAAACAGCCAATAATTGCGCTCAACCGAAATTAATAGTTTTTTTTAAAGAAGTTGTTATAAAAATTTATTTGTTAAAATTTACAATTTTTTTCAAAATTCTATTATGTTACAAATTTATTTATCTCAATAATTATTTTTATTCAAATTTATTTACTTTTTTGTTTAGGGAGGTAAGCCACTTTTGACATCTGTAAAAATACATACATTTTACATGTTCATATATTTTTTTGAGCCACATCAGAAACAAATATTTTAAGTCCTGGTTCATGTAAAATTGTTTACCTGTGCAAACGGAACCCTGCGGTAAATGAATTTTTCTTCGAAAACAAAGTCAATACGTGCATGGATGCTATTGTAAATAAAATTAAATCTACCAGGGCTTAAATTATAGGTAAATATAATATATTTTGACACAAAAAGTTTCAAAGTTTGTCTAAAAGAAAAAAAACATTAATTAACTTGCGAAATTTATGCATTTTTAAAGGTGTCAAGATGTGTGCAAAATATTCCCGAGCGTTTGTAGTCCATAAGCCCCTTACGCACACTTCCATAGCTGCGCGGACTGCGGCTATAATTTGTACACACGCGCGTTAGTCTGTGTCTGTGTCTGTGCGCCGTCGTGTACCCTATCTTTTTCATGTTTCTATTTTTACCCAAAATACTATCAAATAGTGCACTTTATACTGCTATAACTTAAAACTGTTCCTTTGAAGGTATTCATTTTTTTATGTTACTCCTGTAAATACTCTGCGTAACATTAGTTTTTAAAAAAAGTATAAATTATTTTCGCTCATATTAATTAAAAACTCGGTAAAATAGTAGCTTTTTGAATGTTCTCTATGCTAAAAGTTACAACTTTGAACTTTAATATCTATATTTCTGTTCGTGGAGCCACTTTAAATTTTACACAGTAGTAGATAATATAATTGTTAGTATGTGGTCAAAATTTAAAAAAATATGTGTAAGGCGATTTTGAGCGAACCTCCGTAAGACACCTGTAGCGGATGCTATACTTCTCACTGATTCTTACCTTTTACGACGAAGTCTGATAGCGAACATCTCAAATATCTATAAATATCGTTGATTCCACCGTAATTTGCATACTTCCGGAGTAAAAAAAATTCTTATCTTAATTAGCCTTTATCAACTGATTAATAGTTTTGGTATTGTAAAACATATCGAAAATAAATCTACATTTTATTATTTTTACGTGTTAAAGTAATGGCACGAAAGTACTACGGAATCGACATTTATTCAATGATAAACCGCCTGTAATTAATTTTTTTAACGGTATTAAAATATTAGTTTTAGGAGGCTTACACGTATTTATGATATTTACTAATATTATATTTCATGTGTTACGGAACTGACAATAGGTAAGAATACCGATTTTTAGTTAACAGTGTGTTGTTATAGAACGTAGTATAGTTTCTTTGTAACCTTTAGAATTTTCACGATATCTTCAAAATTAAAGAAGTTATAGTTAAATCTTTAAAATCGTTGTAACGTCACTTCAGCCGGTACCTTTTCACGTCGGCTTAGATTCTCTACCATTTGCACAAGTGTCCATCAAAAAATAAAATTTGTATTCTTTCCTATTTCGTGTTTGAATTACTCTTACAACGACAACTAGACATTCAAACTTTTCCGCACGTGGACTTCATGTATTTACTACTTACAATAGTTAATACAATAATATATAAATAGGGGTGTTATTTGAATATTGGTGATGGCTACGAAACTGACTTACATTTTTGTACGCTGAAAACGCAAGTAAAAAAACAGTTCGTATACGTTCGTATAGTGAAATTTTTATGTCCTGGTGACTTTCCCAACAGCATCCAACATATTGGGCTTATACTTTGAGAATTTACTATTGGATTACGTTACAAAACAAACTATCGTGGGTTTTAATATAGTGTCATGAACATTTTATCGTAATTCGCTGGACTAAAAGCACACGCATTTTTAATAGCACGATTAGTATTGTTTCGGCTTAAGACGTCACGGAAGCATAGTATATATTTACTTCAAATATATAGTAAATTGAGAAAAGGGTAGATGCTTTGTGTCCTTTTTTTTCGAAGTTTTCCGATCCTTTCAGAATGTTTCCGGGCACATCCGATATCCAAATCCAAATCATGTTGAATTGTTCAGAACTTGTATAAAATTAACATTTGAATTTATAAGATTTTTGGTATTGAAATCGTGATAAATAAAATATTGAAACATTTATGACAGTTCTATTCGAAACCTTCAAGTTGTTTTCCGATTTTCTAGACTTGTAGACAACTACTTAATAATATAATTAACAATAGCATAATTCGATAGCGATAAAAATAAGATTGAGACTATATTTTGAAATAACTTGGTCTTCTCTTTCAATCTTCTAGATCTTTTCCGAAATTTTAGATATTAAAAAATTGTTTGTACAATGTAAAAATATCTTTACAGTACATTATACATGTAATTAAATAAAATATTTGCATTTTAAATACTCCTGAAACTGTTCAGTTCCTGTCCGAAACTCGACGATATGTAGGAATTAAAATTTATATCGAATATCGCAGTTGTTAACAGTAATTTTAGTTCTATTTAATTTTAGATTAAAAATTTGTTTAAACAATGTTGTTTTTATTTTGATACGAAAACAAGTTTTAAAATTCAGATCGGTTTGTAACAAAACCTAAGGCATATAGAGTACTTGATATATAGTTTTTAATACATTTTCAACATTAATTAGTATTTATTACAAATAGCTTCAGTGACTGAGAAATCTCCAGAGATTTTGAGTTCTCTACTGTAGACTCGCCTTAACAATGGTATTAGAAAATATTTAATTTTTTTTTAATGTAAATTGAGAAGTAGGTTAGAGCGCGAGAATACGCGCAGAGCAATCGGGTTGCAAGTAACGCGGGAATAAGCTTACGTATAAATAAAGAAAAGCAGGATCGATGAAGTATAAGAGTTTTGTTAATTTTAGGCGACGAGAGGATGAAAGTTTAAGAAAGCGAGAAGGGCTGAGAGTTGCAGAACTGGACCAGGAATCCAAGATGAACCTGAATTAGCATTTGTAAGAGATAGAGGGCAAGATGGCCAAAGTGTATAGAAGTAAGGTTCGGCAAAGTTGAATATTTAAAAAGTAAAATCTTGGAGCAGGTATAACGTAGCTGGTGTTGCTTTTAGCCGGTGTCGGAGTCGTAATGGAAAAGGAGCTTTTGCTGCACGAAGCAGTGATAAGCAATGAAGCTGAGGCCGTGCGTAAAATACTTGATGACGGGGATGGATTGAACGTCGACTGTCGCAATAACGTAATTAAAAGCGGCTATTCGGCGCGTAGCCGATCGAGAAAGAGACGTTGTTTCTAATGGAGAATCGAATGTTTGTTTGAATGTTGAAGTACGGCCGAGGTCCGATCCACTTGGCGGCGTCACGGGGCAACCTCGAGATCCTCGACATGCTGATCAAAGCCAAATGCGACATAGAAGCGAAAGACAAGGTATTGCCTGGTGGTTGGGCGATCGTTGAAGGTAGGTGGCTCTAGATTAGTCGGTAAAAAAAGTAAAATAAGACTGTTGCGGGGGATGGCTGAAGTTCGGGATGAGAGCGCTGCACATGGCGGCCTGGTACGGACAGCCAGAGGCCGTGGATCTGCTGCTGGAGGCCGGGGCTACGGCCACGGCGGTCGACAAGGTACGCCGCGCGCGCGCGCTCGATTCTCCCGCTCCTTCGGCTACCATTTGGATGTTGGAACTGTTGCAGAAGCAGCGCACGCTCTTGATGATGGCCTCGCGAAGCAGCAGCAGCAGCAGCAGCGGCGGCGGCGCGCTGCTCGAGCGCGTCGCGAGCCGAGCCTGCGGGCAGGACGCGGCTGCGCGGGACTGCGAGGGCTGCACGGCCCTGCACCACGCGGCCCGGGCCGGGGAGGCGGCCGCCGTCTCGACCCTCGGCCGACTTCTCCCCGAGCTCGAGCTCGAGGCTCGCGACCAGGTACTCGCTCACTTAACGAAGCTACTCGCTCGCGTCGCAAATGGCGCCGAGACTAAGCCATCGGGGCATTGCGCAGAGAGGGCGGACGGCGCTGCTCGAGGCGTGCGCGGGGGGCCAGCAGGAGGCGGCGGCCCGGCTGCTGGAGCTCGGGGCCTCTCCGCTCGAGCGGGACCGGGAGGGCTGCACGGTGCTGCACCTGGCGGTCGCGAGCCGCGAGTTCCGGCTCTGCGGCTGGCTGCTCGGCCAGGCCTCCCTGAGCCGGGAGCTGCTGCGGGCCCGGGACCGCCGGGGCTACGGCCCCCTTCACCTCGCCGCCAGCCTCGGCTGCAGCCTCATCCTCGGCGAGCTGCTCGCCGCCCTCGAGGCCGAGCCGGGACAGCTCGAGGTCCGCTGCGCCCTGGAGGGCAACGCGCCGCTGCACCTCGCCGCCCGGCACAACCAGGCCCAGGCCCTCGAGCTCCTCCTCCAGGCCGGCTCCTGCCTCCACGCCCTCAACAACGTAACTAATACCTATTAAGCCAGCTGTACTTGTAACTCTAGCCATTGTGCAAACCAACCAATTCTCTTGAATGATCGCCAAGGAGATGCAGACGCCGCTGCAGCTAGCCACCGCGATGGGACACGGCGAGGTCTGCAGGCTGCTGGTCACTGCCGCGGAGAAGCCTCGGCTGGAGCACGAGCCCGAGCCTGCCCGGGATAACACGGCGATACACCAGGCGGCCAAGAGCAGTCTGGCGAGCATCGCTAACATCGTCGCGAGGACCGCGAGGCTCGATTATCCGGCCCTTCTGCTCAGGGGCACCAGAGCTCTCTTCAATTCACCCAACAACTCCTAACCCAACAACCCCAACGACCCCAACAACCCCTTACGATAGGATTCACTACTACATACAACTCAGTACAACTTACTTCTTTTATTAAGCTCAATAATTATTCGCGCTCCTTATCCTATGACACTCGTCTTTAACAAAGTATTCGCTTATACATCTCTTTTGTACAAACTGCAGTCGCGCACTTTCATTCCTTTCCAAATACTACGCATACAACAATCAGCTTGAAAATCTTATATCTTATATCTTATATCTTATATCTTATATCTTATAACTTATATCTTATACGAATGATCATTAAAAGTAAAATAAAATGTAAAGAAAAAAAAACAACTTAAAAGTTTAATGACTTAAGTTACTTACTTAAATTATTAATTAAGTAGTCAAGTGAGTAGTTGCATCGCGTTTATGCATAATCACGCTAATCGAGGTAGGAGCCTTATATCAATCGTAAGCTATGCTACGAAGGATTAGAATGTTGCGACTGAAAGACTTGCGGCTTCTTTGCGCTTGCTTGCATGCTTCTTATCGTCGATACGGGTGGTAACTGTTGCTGCTGTTGGTAAGAGCGTGAGCTCTTTGCGGTCCAATACCTCCCGTAGCTCCTGTGTGTCCGTTGCCTTCAATAAAATCACTGGCCTGGTTCGTCCCAACAGCATTGTTCGTAGTCGCCGTGGCTGCTGCGCCGCTTCCTCCACCTCCTCCTCCTCCTCCTCCTCCTCCTCCTCCTCCTCCTCCTCCTCCTCCTCCTCCTCCTCCTCCTGTCAGGGACCATCGACAAATCAAAGTCAAATTGTTCCCCTCCATCGATCTTTACCGAAGCACAACCGACTCTGTACTCAACACGTCCCCTATATTTTATCCCACCGCTTCATTTTAAAGCAGTGGACCACCTCTTTTAGCTCATTTATTTATTAATTTCATCATTTACTATTTACATTCCTTTCATTCGGATATACTCTTTTCACATCCTCTCTTGTCCCCACAACAAGCATTATCGTCATATTCACTCAATCTTAGAAATATTTTATTCTTTTGAATAAATCACAAAAATATCTTTCAAATATAAATATTTCTTAACTTCTAGTCTTAAACATCTAAAAAGTTTTTTTGTTCTTGTAATGAATAAGTTAGTTCTAAATGAAAAACAAAATACATTCATAATCTGTTTAAAAAATATAATATAATGTACGCAATTGCTTGTTAGATGCAATGTGCATTGTGATCTAAAGGTAACTCAATGAATAGCCAAGTACCAAAGCAATAAAGCAAACATAAAAAGATATTTTAGAATTAATCAAGTAGCAATGCTCATTATAAAGTCACGGACATACAAATTGATCAGTACCATATTTGTTCATTTTTAAAATATACCTCGTTATTGAACAATAAATGGCTACACTAAAATGTATATTTAAATTTAAAGCTTAAGACCTATTTTCTATCAACATAAATGTTTGATCAATAGTAGGGTCCATGACAGTGCTTTATTTTACACTACTGAATTCGTGCTTAAAATTAAAAAGCTTACAAGTTTATAATTACGCGGAAATACTAAGAATTTGTTTTCTGTATTAATCAAAAATCGCATGAGTTTTAATATCGCCTCTTATTCTTTATTGATTAAACAAATTGTTTTTCCTGCTTAAAAGTGAATAAAAATCTGATATCATCTAAGGTATACGTAAAACACAAATGTTTCATTTTGAAAGAAATGACTTATTGCTACAAGTAGTGTATTATATTATGTGTAAGTTTAAGAAAAAAAATGTAATTTTTGGGATCTCAAGGATAACGAGAAAAGGATGGAATAAAGAGATAGCTCTCATATATTCTTCAGTATCTTTTTTCTCCATTTAATTATCGTCCTCATAATCATCTATACCATAGCATATATTTATGAATAATCCATTTTTATCTCTATTTTTAAACATTATATCATACTCACTATAATCATTTATCGTGTCAACTTATGATTAATATATAGCTATATATATAATAATCGTAGTAGTGATAACGTATAGTAGTTAATAGTAGGTAGTAATATTAATATAATTATTATTAGCATTATTGTTACCATTATCATTATTATTATTGTTATTATTATCGTATCTTAAGTATCAATTAATCAATTATTAACCCTTTTGTGAGGTGAAAAATTCTGTCCAGTACATCATTTGACCACAATCGAGTCCTCCTGGACCCTGGTTTTAAAATATACCTCTACAAAGCAATAGATATTTAGAAAACATACTGAAAACATAATATACGGCGCCAAGAAACATGCATTTTTTGTTGTCATCTCTCATCCTCCTATGTCGTTATAGATTATCATACGTATCGTTAATCATGAAAGCTACTTTTCCATTAAGATTTGATAAATTCGCCACACTCATTTGTTTTCTGTGTCTGTAAGTGTGTATTTCTGGTAGAAAAGTTTCGACCACGTTGAGACATGGTTAAGGTATGTTTAATCCAATTAAATCACACTTGCTTCACTTAACAATCTCTATGTCCAAATAAACAATAACCTCATAATTTCAGTTTATGTTTATTAAATATTATTATATAAAGTTTGTTGCCGTTTGTTGTCAAGAATAAAATACACTCAAAAAGATCGGCGTTTTTCTTACTCTAATATCTCAAGATCGATCATTATGCTCAGACTTTTGTCGCTCTAAAATTTTATCCGGCGACGCTATATTTTGCAGACTATTAACATTAACTTTTATTTAATTTAACAAAATTCTGTATATTTATATCCAGTCGCTTGTCAATGAAAATTACGCAAGTTTTTCATATTCTCCTCGATGTATAAGGTATTATTTCGTTCTCGAGGGAGAAAAACTAAGAGGAACGATGGCTTACGTGCGAGACTGAGGAGAAAGATTAAGATAAAGATATAGTGATAGACAGTTATGAGGGAAACAAGTATAAGAAAAAATAAAGCTCAATTTCCACACGTTTATCGTAATAAGCGCTAAGAGTCTTTGAGGTACAGCAAGTACTTTGAACTTCGTCAGGGATTCTATTATTTAACCATAATCCTCGTTTTACCTATGATATTTTTACAGTACTTAACTATTTTTTTAACTATTTTAAATTACGGATAATTGCAGTCGGGCGCCTCTTAACGCCTTTTTTACTTAAACATTCGGACCACGTGAACTGAAATCTCGTGAAATGCTGTACCCTCGTAATGACTTGATAGAGATATTGTATTACGTACTTGCGGCCTTACATTGTTTAGTAAGTGCACGAAACTAAGTCATAAGCTTTTTCATTCAAGATCTTTCAGTGCACTGCGTCCGACTTTAAAGATAATTAAGTGTACAGATAATTCCAACTAACACGATAAATGAGAGGAAAGGCTCATGAAAACACCTACAATAAACTCTCGTCGTGATTTTTAAGTTTTTATTCAACAGAAAAATAGGATAGACGGAGAGAAATCAAAAGTAGAATACAATAAATCGAAAAATTATAATACCTCGATCCAACTATAAAGAAAAATTAAAGTAAAAATTGCGTATTTCACGGACCTTTCGGTAAGGATCAAATTTGTCTGGATTATTAAGAAGAGAAAACGCAACTACAACTTTAATTTCATTCAGTGGAGTGTATATAATGCGTGCACTTTGCCAACAAAAATAATCCTCAATTTTCTAAAATGCTATCAAAGTTTGAAGATAATTAGAAAGTTTAAAAATAAAATAATAATAGAAAATATTTTAAATGCAACAAGCCTACCACCAGATAAAACATTTTATTTTTGTTTCATAACTTGTTTCGTGTTTCTTTTTTAATAATATATACAAAAAACTTTTATAAGATGTACTAAAAATGATAAAAAAAGTCATAAGCTGGATCAATCATAAGATGATAAAAGAGATAAAGTTACAAATGAATTATAAGAAAGTATGTGCTGTAATGGAGTAATGAATGATTTTGTGCGAACTATTTGGTATTTAATTACAGAGAAAAATGAATCAAGAAAATACCGCATATGTGGCAGTGATTTGAAAAAGATGGCGTGAACAAGGACGAGAGATTGGTTGGAAAATTATCGAAGGAGCTTGGGTGATAATACATGGCTGTATGTTTGTGTGTGTATATATATATATATTTTTTCGTTTAATAATAACTCAAGTGATTCCCAGAATGTACTTGTTCGTTAAAAGTAATTTATAATATGTATATAGTATAGTAAAATGTTTCAAGCGCTGTATATTAAAAATCATCATCACTCTTATGAAAAATACATATTCGATTGAAATATATATATAGTAATATTAGAATTACATTTGACTTTCGTTTTCTTTTATACGAAGAAGAAGAATAATAATGAAAAGGCGAGGTGAAACACAAACAAAGAGTCTTACAACTAACCGAGGGATCGTTTAAAAAGAAAGGTAAAGGTAAAGGGAAAAGAATCCGATCGAGTCATACGATGTATTACAGGAGGAAAAAGAAGGAGGACGAGAAGCGGGGTTAGGGTTAGGGTGAGGGGCAGGGGCAGGATACAGGAGGATAAGAAGAGTGCGCAACGTCCTGCAACCTTCTTTTGAATTGAAAATCTGTCAAAGGAGAGCGTAGGAGCGCAAGAAGCGACGATCGAAGCTCTCCCCTCGGCGGTCATCGATCTCGGAGTCCGCAGAGCTGAAAACCGAGGCTTGGCGAGATCGCGCCTACGAGGGAAGAATGCGGCCTTCATTTTCTATACTTATTAGTTGGCTTTTTTATTTCTCGATTCCTTAAATCCTTAAATTAGATACATACTGGATCGTGCGTTTAACTCGTTTGTACAAATCGCGGACTTGGTCATAACGTAGTCACCGCGCGGTTCTTACCATTTTAAAGAAAAACCACGAGCACTCAAGCAGTTTATCGCAAAATTTATCATTATGCCATAAATGTATTAAATTACATTAGAAGTGAGAGCACGCTAGCATATCATTTATAGTTTATTTTAAAGTAAAACTCATCAACATACGAGTGAACGGTAGGAGAGTAAAGAACTTGATTTCACGATCTCTATAAGACATATACGTATAGATAATTATGTAATCGTATTTTAATTAGTCGCTAAAACCAGTCTTTATTGAACGGGCCATTCGTGGCGGAATCCCGATTGAATATTTAATCTATAAACTTGACATTATGTTTATCGTTTACGAAAAAACTTTCTTCCTATCTCTATTATCTTCCTTACTCTCACTCTTTCTTACACATTTTTCCTCACACACGCACACACACACACACACACACATACGCACCCACGCCCCATTCGTTCCAACATTCGCTTGTTTGGTAATTTCCGCATCGAGTACTAGGTACTTAACGTTTTATGAGCCTATGTAATATTCTGATCGACTAATTATCACGATAATTAAACGTAAAACTCGATGTGCTTAGCGGTATTGATCAACTTCTTCAAATCTCTCTCTCTCTCACACTCCCAAATATAACCCGTCTCTTACTCTCTGCTTATTTTTCTTTATCTCTTACGCCTATTTTTTCCTCACTCTAAAAATTTTGTCTTTTTTATCATTAACTTTAAATCTTTACGACTTATCCGTTTTCACTAAGAATTAGCAGCTTTAAAAACTTTAACGATTAATCAACGAAGGAGGCAACGCACTGCCTGGTTTTAAAAAATTTGTCTCCATAATTATATGTATTCTTAAATTAAACTCTCCTCGTCTAAGGGGTTCAGTCGACTTAGGTGCAATCTTTATTTGATTTTGTCCTTTCTTACAGGTGTTTTGTTTATTTGTTTGTTTGTTTGTTTGTTTGTTTGTTTGTTTGTTTGTGTGTCTGTGTGTATACATATACATGAGCAAAAGCCGCGAGTGGTGTATAAAAAACGAACGACTTAAACCGAAGAGAGACTATTAGAAAAGTAGTTAACAACCCTGAGAGCAAGCCGACGCGGACGCGGCCAAATAGTAGTTAATAAACGATTCCTTAATAATCCGAAAATTTAACTTTTTCCTAAGAGCTATTCTTTTACAGCGATAAGTCAATATTAGCTTCTGTGTTTCACTTTCGAAAAATACTAATGATATTTTCTTCAAGTATAAATATATTTATCTGTTTAGCCTTAATAAACGCCTTTATCCATTTTATTCCGTCAATCATTATATTATAATTCATTAATTGTACGCTCGTCTTACTCGTCTTTTAGTTTTATTTTTAATATTATTTGCCTTATTATTTGTGCCCTACGCCATTATCCATTACGTTATATTTAAAGCTGACGACGCCATCGGCGGGGCGCTTTAAATTACACCTAAAGCTCTCGGATCAACGAGACTTATCATTAAAAATTCTTATTTATCAAGGACACTGAAATTCGAGATATAATCGATTGGTTATCAAGTCGGAGAGAAGAGAGATCATTCAAACTTTACTTTCTTCCTTTCTTTCTTCCTTCCTTCCTACCTTTCTTACTTATTTATTTTTCTTATGTACACTTACAAGACTGATGTACTTAATAAAAGCCAATTCAAAAACACACTGTGTCTCTGTCTAGTAGTAATGACTAATTTTTATTAATTTTAATTAATTTACCGAGTTACTTATGATTTTATCGCTTTACGGTGACGCAAGTTTACTTAAATTTCCGTTTATCATTATTATTATTATTCATTATCAAAAGTAAAAAAAACTCTTTAAATCAGCAAAATGTCAGTTCAGTAGAATCTCTATAAGGCTTCAAAAATTATCCGGTTATAGGAAGTAGAGAAGCAAAAAATAAATACTAAAACAAATTAAATACACGTAAACGTTCAATACGATAAGCAAGTTTCCAAAGACGGAAACTCAGGGAGGAGCGAGAGAGTCAGAACTAAAGTTAATTCTATCGTCCAAGTCCGTTTATTCATGAAGCCAGAATGTTAATAAAAAAATACGCAAGGCACAAATAATAAATGGCAAAAGTTTTTGTTGTACAGTATCAATAGATTAGCATTTCACAATAACAGTTAATAGTTGTAATAGTAAATAATAGCCATAGCAAAGCTATAAGTATTTTAGTCCATGATGGAATAATAGTAATAATAACCATAAAAATTACAATAACAATGATCATAATAATATTATAATAGTTCATTATAAAAAATGATGTATAACTGCTGTTTACACCAACATGCCTAATTATTAATAACTATTACAAAACCGAGGTAAAATATATGTATATTTATATATAAATTAAAAAAAATATCAGTTCATTTCTTAAATTCAACGAGACGATTAAAAAATGGTTTTTAATTTACATTCCGCATAAACAAAAAATTAAAGGCTTATGTAAATATTCTCTTGTTCTCTCGTCTCCTTTTTCTATTATACTTGTGCAGAAAAATAAACTTTAGCTAACAGTTTAACTAGCGCATGAATTAAGAAAATAGCAATAGTATTAATAGTAATAATAATAATGATAATGATTAATATAATAGTAAAATATGTCGAGAAAAAAGTATGAAAAAATAAGAGGAAAAAGAGACAAGAAACTTATTAAACGAGTATACAGACGCCGATTTTTTTACAGCATACAAAAGTAAAATTACGACGTACGATTAAAATAGGCTAAAAAAGATCACGAAGGAGCCCATGTCCTGATGTCAGTTGATTTACAAACACGCATACACAATTGTCAAAATTAGATCTACGTATGTTACACTACTGTCGAATAGTTTATTTTAATTACTGGTAGAATCGGCCTATGATATTGACTTATATAACCGCATTAATAATTCGTCGTTTCTTTCTTTCTGTTTATTCGTTATTAACTACTACACAATAGTAGATCAGTATTGATTGTAAAGGGTTGGTCGTCTCGATATTGCGAACCTGTCGCTTAAATTTAGTTTGTCGACCTTCTGACTCTCTCACTCGTTCTCTATCTCTCCCTCTTTCATTCTTTCTTTATCTCTCGCGCACGCAATCATTACTTTTGCTCCTTATCTTGCACATTCACTCACATGTACACATGCACTCTCGCCATCTTTCTCATTTTAAAAGTAATTTTTAATATTAAACTCGTAATTCTTTTTCTATTGTAACGTACATCGCCATTGAGAGATACACGAGCACCAAATTTTGCAACTTACTAGAAGAAATATAATATAATATAATAAACAATGAGCAATTTTGACAATTTTTTCAGCTACAATTGTGTCTTTAAGAGGGGTGAAAAAATAACAAATGGACAACGATATGTACTCTGAAAAGATCGAGCGCTCGTCCATCTCTCGATTTAGCGTTAGGGCCACTGCGGTGATCGCCTTCGTCGTCGATTCCTCTTTTCTTTTTTTCAATCGCTCCTTCGTCTCGATTGTAGATCAATTCAATTTTTTTTTTCTTTCTTTTTATTATTTTAAATTTTTTTTCTGTTCAATTGTAATTTTTCTTTGAATTTGGAAGGTCGCAGAATCTATATACGACATATATAAGCATGATTAGTTTTCTGCCCTCGGTGTCCCAGCGCCGAAGGGCTCTCTCTCGCTTGCACCATGGGTGGTCTATTGTCGCTTTCATCTCGACGTAATATTTATATGTTAATTTGTATAATTTCAATTTTTCCCCATTCTTTCAGCCGTTCTTGCGAGCGATCAATTTTCATCAAACTCCGTATCTATATATATTTGTTTTGCTTTTTCTTATTTTCTTTCAATTTTGACGCTTCCATTTTATGAGTAAAAAAGAAATTCTACCTCAACTTTAAGATTATTTCAAGGCTCTGCACGATCGCTCGAGAACAGCGTGCGAATGCTGTCTTATTCATCTGAAAATGACCCATTTTATAAAAAAATCCTAGCGAACTTTGGCGTCGATCGGTCGACTTATATAATGTTACATTCTTCATCATATACACAATTGACCTTCTTTCAACTTATCTTATTTTAATCATTACATCATTACATCGTTATATCATTACATCTACTTATTATACTTTCTTTGACACATGATTTTTGTTTTTGTCTTTTTAGCTCCTTATAATATTAGATAATCGTGATCTAGGCAAAAGTTCGTTAGGATCGGGTTAGGTGAAAGGTAGGGTGTGTGTGTGTGTGTGTGTACGTGTCTGTAAATGTAGTACGTATAACCTAAGGTTGTGAATAGTTATTGAAAGTATAATGAAGTTGATGTATCAGGTCGATCGCTGCGAAGTCGAGGTACGTAGACGACAGTTGAGTTGAAAAAGGTAAGCTCAAAGTTGAGTTGAGTTGAGTTGAGGTTGCAAGTGAATTTTGGTCCGAGAGTACAAAAGTAAATGGACAACCCACGAGAGCAAGGCCTTTAAGCCTTGGGCGCTTGTCAGGTCCGTGAAGACGGAAATTTTGGTTGAAATTAAAATGGTCATGAGGTGGGCCACTCTTTGAAATCAAAGCCTTGCTGGCCGGGTTTAGGAGCGCTGGCGGCATACCCACCTTGGCTGCTCTCGCCACCCTGATAAGAACGCTGGGGGTAGCTTGTGTCCGCGTAGTTGCTGTAGCCGGTGTAGCCGGCGTAGTCCGGCGTCTTGGCTGAGCTGCTGCTGGATCCTGGCGCTCCTGAGCCGCTCGTCTGCCGCGAGTACATGTCACCTGTAACAATGTCCACTCCTTACTCACTTATTCTTTCTCTCCCTCTTCCCTCTACCTTCTTCCCGCTTCCCACTACCCTTCCATCCCTAATATACCCTAACAATCATTAGGCTGATAACTGATCTAAAAAATAAGAAAAACAGCCACACAATGAACAAGCAAATGTTTAAGAACATTTTCAAAACATTTATAGAAATATATTCTATCAACATTGAAAAACCCGTGCATCGTTTACTGACTATACACTATGTCACTTCTCAGCTTAGCTCTGTCTCTCGCTTGAACATTCTTTAGCGGGTTATTCACTGTTGATAATAAATTCACTATTTTTACTAACAAGGATGGGAAGGAAACACATGGAAGTCCAAAGGAAATGCATTACCCTAAGCTACTATCTAGTTTGTAAATGCATGATATTTCCTTTGTGCGTTTTGACCAATCGTTATACTCTAACTAACTATCCTAAACACTCGATTTTCAATCATTGCAAATAACATTATTAGTACCAGTATTATCAACTACATTTCTCAACTTCATTAATCATCAAAAGATGCTAATAATGCTTTATTGCGCATGAGGTTTATCTATCACCATGCCCAGGAGAGCTGTAATGTCCTTTTCTAAGTTTGCACGATACAGAAAGAAAATACCACAGATAACCAAATTAAATCAATTGAACTCCAGCAAGGAGCAAATTTATCAATTTTACACCATTGCCTGGTATGTAGTATACAAGATAAGAAAGGAATTTCCGAAATCTGAAATCTATACAAGCCTAATTACAAGTACATATTATTGTCTTAGTGAAATGTCAAAACGAACGGCGTGTTAATAAAAATGTAAATAAAAAGAAAGTGTAAAGGACAAATGAAAGAAAAAGAAAGTGATAACCGTCACGTGCAGCATATCCAGAATTGCATTCTTTATGGGCATTTAGGGTATATCAGAGGGATGCAATTAGGAAAACGTATTATTCAAGACACAAAGCAGAATGATCCAAGTGGAATAGAAAACGCTTGGCGTTATACATAAGTGTAGGAAGCTGTGGATGACTGGGCAATGCACTAAAGGCTAAGTAAGAAAGCTGGTGGATTGTTTGGATTTCTGATTGGATAGGAAAGTAAAGAGAGAGACAGAGAGAGAGAGAGAGAGAGAGAGAGATAGATAGAGTTAAGAGAAGCTGGTCCACTAAAGAATCTCAAGTCTATCGTTGCAGTCAGATGAAATACAGTGAATATACAACATAGAGATAAAAAAGTTTGGACTGTGGAAGTGGAGGTAGAGACGGAGGTGGAGGTGGTGGTGGAGGCTAGGCTGCATTTGCATTGATTTTGACTGAGCTTGAAGACTCACCCTGTGGACCAGAGGGGTTCGAGTTGGAGTTTGGCTGCGAGGAGTTGGGCTGAGGGGGCTGGGGTGGAGGCTGGCTCGAGTGCCCGGGTGGAGGGCCATTTTGTGGCATGTTCCACGAGTTCCAGGAAGCTCCTGGTCCTCCTCCCGCAGCCCCGCCAGTACCCGCCGTGGGCCCATAGCCCCCTGAAGCGGCCGCTGCCGGCCCACCTGCGATCATTAACCACACCAACACAATTCACCAACCGCAACTCTACAACAGCCTTCCTCTCTTCCTCCCTTCCCAACGACCAAGGCTGTCTGTTTGCTTTTTCAACAAGCACCCTTGACCATTGCTGCCTTCATTTCCTTTTTTTTTCCTTTTTATTATATATTATTAACATCAATCATTATCCATTTCTCTCTTTGCTCTCGTTTCTCATTTCTCATTTCTCATTTGTCCTATTGTATTTTCTTTCATCTTTTGCTTTGTTCCTTCAGGGGGCATCAACAAACTTCACTCTTTTTTTTGGCTATCTTGCTTTTTCAAAAACTCCAAGCAGAATGGATCGGGAAAGGACAGGATGAAAATTATCATTTCATTGTGTAATACATACATAAAACTATGCAATTTAGAGAGAGATAGATAAAGAAAGGAGGAGGAACGACAAAATAAAAGACTATGTTTGCAAGAATAGATTTGCAGCATTGGGAATCATCCATCGATTGTGGCAAAGTTTATAGATAAGCCTGATGAGCCATTGAATATACACTTTCAGATTACAATAATTGACCTTGTCAAAATTATTTTCAAGAAAAAATATACAATTTGAATGCGAGATTGAGACTTGAATAAAAATTTCTGTATCAGAGATATTGTGCATAATAGTGAAATTTAAGAGATGATTTACAGCAGGGGTCGCGGCACTGTGAAATGACGAGAGCGGGCTAATGCGGCACTGTGAAATGACGCTATTGAAATGCGACCAATGAACGGCGTGCGCCGAAAATCGTGGAGAATCCGCGCATGCGCACCTGCTCCGAATCTCATGCTCAGTTTTCACAGTGCCTCGATTGTTACTCTGATTGGCTTACAGATTTTCTTGCAATCATATTTCTACATTGGTTTTTCTTAGTCTATAAAGAAAAAAAAAATTGAATTTTTGCTTTAGGACTGACCGTAGCTTCCATAAGCCTGATTAGCTGCAGCTGGCTGGACATTGTAACTGCTGCCCCACTGATGAGGTGGTGGCGGGGGTATCTGTTGCTGTTGCGGCGGTCCAGGTGGTGCACCCCAGCCTTGAGCATTATACTGGGCGCTGTAACCTGCATAGCCACCAGTTTGTGGACTAGTGCCCCATCCTTGGTACTGCTGCATCATATTTCCCGGCGGTCCCATGGGTCCACCCATCATTGGTCCTCCCATTTGCCCATTGGGTCCGCCCATGGGGCCCATGTTTCCGGCCATTCCCATTGGTGGCCCTTGCTGGGGTGGACCCCACTGGCCTTGATGACTGTCGTTCATCTTGCTAGACGAGTCTCGCGGTTCGGCGCGCTTGATCTCAACCTGTGAACAGAATATCAGCAATATGTAAGGAGGAAAATGCGTCTGTGTCAAAGATAGGCTATTCAAAGCGGTACGCAGAATTTTCAAGGTAAAAACTAGTTTTGCGGTTTTTAATTTATCACAAAATAGATGCTAAATTATCTTATTAGTAATACTAATTAAATTATTATGAGAAAATTGTATTTTACTATGTATAAATATAAAATTAAATTTAACAAATTTTAACGTAAGATTACCTATACTCATAAAATCGAATCTAAATCTAGTACAATAAATACGTATGTATATACACACACACATATATATATATATATATATATGTATATGTTAAAGGAACTTATAGTCTACTACAGTTAAAAACTTAAGTAAATTCTTATATAATGATTATAAAGTGTATAGTAATTTTAAATTTACCTACAATAACTTATCTTAAATGTATAAATATTAATAATAATCGTAAGTTTCCGAAACATCGTTGCAGCATCATGAGCTTTTATAATCGTTAAGTTATAAGTATAGATTCGTTTCGTGCATATATGCTATACCTGTTTTCCATTCAAGTTGACAAAGTGTTCTCCAACGCATCGGTCCACTGCATCTTCATCCTCGAAGCTGAGAAAGCCAAAGCCTGCCATCCAAATGCGACACAACGTATATAAAAAAATTGTCCGTCGAATATTGTTCGAAGCAAATACAGATCTTTTTCATTATTAGAGACATCACCGCCATCGAAAAGTTCTTACTAACAATAGATATATCTTTACACATACATAGCGTCGAGCATATTAATTTTCTAACTCCATAAACTAATGGTCATTCTTTTATAGTAAATTTACAAAGATAACACTGTTGAACTTAATCCATATAGTTACACATAAATAATTATACATAACTTACAATAGTATAGCCTGACTCTATGCCTTAAGCTACACTTAAAATGTAAATGTGCGCATTATCTATAAAATGAATGAAGTCTCCAATGCAATAAATGGCCATGCTGAATTTATATACTTATGATTAGGTCTACTTTTTAGAATAGAACTAGAAGGATAACAGCAGCTGTTTTAGCATTAAAAACTTGCCGCGGGAGAGTATGGGCAGAAAATATAGGTGAAATAGATGAGTCAATATATAAGTGTATAAATTCAGGCACGTTGGCTAAATATTCAAAGAATCGAAAAAAATAAGAATGAAAATTAGTAAACTTAGTAAAAATAAGAAAGAAATTATTCTGAAAATAATGTAAATATATTGTAGACTTAGACGGAATAAATGACTTTTCAAAATGACGTAAGTGTGCTCTCTTTGACATTTGGGATTCTGCAATAAAGGCGAATGAATCTCACCTCTGGATTTCTTCTTTTCTTGGTCGTACATGATGACGACTTCCATGACCTTGCCAAAGCGTTGGAAGAAGGATCTCAAGTCGGTCTCGGTGACGTTGCTGGGCAAGCCACCGAGGAATACCTTGGGGAAGCCTCCGCTGCGCTTTGGTTTTTGGAGCGTACGAGGGTTGCATGGTTTGGGGTCGATCTGCGACAGGAGACAAGAGACACGAGACATGAGACGGGAGGTAGGCGGAGAGGGGAGTAAAAAGCTGGCAAGCTGGTGGTTCGCTTACCGTGCGTCCGTCCAGCTGATGGGGTCCGTTCTGCAGGACCAGTCCGACGTTGGAGGGGTCGCTGAAGGTGACAAAGCCGAATCCACGGCTCCGCCCGGACTCGCTGTTCTTCATGACGACGCAGTCTATTACCTCGCCGTAGCGGCTGAAGTAGCGCTGGAGGTTCTCCTGGGTCGTTTCCCATGACAGTCCGCCAACGAATAATTTTCTGAAAATCGAGCGGCCAGGGCCACGTTGCACACATGTAGACACACGGACGTACAGTCGCGATCTCGCAACGCCACGGGCGAAGCCTATCCTCGCCGCGGAGCGCTACGGAGCGAGCAATGCTAGCGCACGTATATATATATATATAGGTATACACCGGAGGTGGGTAAGTGCGAGCTGGCAAACCGGTTTGCCCGTGTAGCTGCCTCGGCGTTGGCCGCTGCGGCCTGTGCGATTTCCCTCGGCGTTGGTGAATTTCGCCCAGGACTCGCTGGATTTGGCGGGAGGAAAATGCGCGTTTGGGAAAGTCGGGATCGCGGCGGCCGAGCAGAATTTAAGAAGCGGCCCGAAGTAGGCAGCGAACGCCAAAGTGGAATGAACGCCGGCTTCGCTTCGCTGCTGCGGCGGCGGCGGCGGTCCACCTTATGCTTCTCGTCTGCCAGGCATTTTGCCCGCTGATCGCCGCTCATTTTCGCGAATCAGCCATCGGCTCGAAAGCTCGAGGGACACGAGGCAGCTCCGCACAAAGTGTGGAAGGAAGGGGGGGGGGATAAGAGAAAGCACAAAGAGAAGAAAGAAAAGAGAAAGGAAAGGAAAAAAAGTGTCCATGTTCGAGTACTCACCCCTTTTCGTCGTCGTCCATTTCGTTCTTCACTCTCATAATATTTCACTTGGGTCTTGCGCGTGCTGCAGGGGGGCTGCTGTGTCGTGTTCGAGAATATGGCTGTGCAGCTAGCTGCGTGCGTGCGCGCGCGCGTGCGTGTGTGTGTGTGTGTGCGTCGCGGGTCGTCGCTCGTCGGACGAGGCTAATGGCTCAATGGCTCCCAGCGCTCCTGTCTGCCCCTGCCTGCCGCGCTCTGCGCTCCTTCGAATCGCTGCCGCTCACCGCTGCCGCTGCGTATCCTATATACGTGCACCGCACCGCTGCTTTCAAGTGCCTGCCGCCTGCGCCTTCGTGTTCGGCAGCTCGGACTGTTTCGACTTTCCCCGCGCGTCCCTCTGCTCGCCTTCTGCTCTCTCCCTCTGCTCTCCCTCTCTCCAGCGCCAGTGCCGAGCGCACTTGGCACTATAGCGCGCGCAGCAGCGCCAGCCGGGGGCCAGCCACGAGACGGACGGAGACAGATGTTGCGAACGCGACCAAAGCGACGAGCGTCACTTCCGATCCGAGCCCCCGAGCTCGCCCGAGCACACCCGAACGGACGCGGCCACCACGTGACTCAACTACAAAGTTTTACCCAACTTATAACTATATGTATAGGCCCGCTATGACATCCTGCCCCTCCATAACCAATAACTCGCATGCTTATTTACTACCTAGCATTTGTTTAATACCTTCTTTTGCAATCTACTTTCGACAATTTTTTTTATTTCGACTATAGACAACGTTACACTCGATGCATCTTTTCCACTTTTCATCTCTCAATAGTCTCAATACTCCCAATGCGCATCGTTATATAGCTGAAAAGAAAATAAATACCGCCGGCTCAACTGCAATCAAGCACACAAAATCTTTTTATCTCGCGCAAAGAATTAATAAATTTCAATTTTTTGCATCCTGTTTACAAAGAGCAATATATTGTTTTCATTGAAAACAATATTTTTTAAGCTTCTACGGTTGTGAAAAAACTTGCGTAGTAGGTACGTATAATGTAACACGTGTGATTCCTTTGGCGCTAAATTTAAATTTCATCTTTTCACACAATTATCAATTACTACCTGTCGATGCTCCAAGTTTTTATATCAACTCAAGGCCAAAGCAAAAATGAAGATTATTAAAAATGAAATGTTTATCTGTACATTTTTGTCGACGCATTTTGCTTCTTCAGAATTATTCATCATAAATGTTGATAAAATATATCAAAATTTTGACCTATATATATGATAATATACTTTGTAATAGACATCTTTCTACATTTCTTAAAAATTTGTCTGTAAGTATCGTTTTGAAGTTGCTATCACATCGATATTTTAAGTAATTGAATAAGTTAATGGCAAACAAGAGATATCTGCAGATATCTTTGAGCATCTATACGATATCTTTTAGATATCGATTGCGCACTATATGAGCATTCGATGTCTTTAAGGTATCTTATGTGTTTGTTGGAGAATGAGATATATATATATATATATATATATATATATATATATATATATGATAAGTTCCACGTCAAGTCAGGCGATCAAAAATTTATTGTCAGTGATCAAACGGTAAAATTATCGCAAATTGGTAAAAAACATACAAAAAAAATTTCAGATCCTAAGCTTAAAAGTATAAAAAGTTATGTGGATACTTAAAAATTCAATTTATTAATTTTCTTCATAATTTCATACTTTAATTTATTTTTAAATGGAAATTCTTGGGGTTTAGAAAAAAATTTGTAACAAAGATTTTTTTTGAAAATTCTATGAAGAACATGTCTCAATTACCTCAAAGCTTAAAATTCCTAAAAAAATAGTTATGACACTTATTACACATTTCTCAGAGTTTCTATGTCTTAAAAGTGTCTTAAATTTAACTTTATGTAAATAACTTTTGTTATAGGTTGTGTTCCTTCTTTCTGCATGACACATATTAAAGTTGAAAAAACGAAAACTTTTAGACCTGAGAAAGAAAAATTAATCTGCTCGTACTTGATTACATTTGCATAAATATGTTCTATTTCTTCGCATTAATCAGAATTCACCATTTTAAGTACCTATTGAGAAAATTCAGGCATGTTCTTCATGGAATTGCAAAAAAAACTTCTTTATATATTTTTTTCTAAACCCCAAGAATTTCAATTTAAAAATAGATAAATGAATGAAGTTATGAAAAAAATTAAAAAATTAAATTTTTATGTATCCACATAAATTTTACACTTTTAAGGTGATGCTAAAGCCACCTGTCACCGGCAAATACGAAGAACCACTTTTCTCATTTAATTTTCAATTTTTTGTAAATATCTTTATGAAACGTTATTGTCCTAATCAGAAACAATAACTTACCATAGAGATATTTTCTCAAAATTGAAAATTGAATGAAATAAGTGGTTTCCCGTATTTGACGGTGATAGGGGGTTTGGCATCGCCTTAAGCTTAGGGTCTGAAAATTTTTGTCTATGTTTTTTTAATTATTTCCGACAATTTCACCATTCGATCACTCATAACAAATTTTTGATCGGCTGACTTGACGTGGACTATATATATATATATATATATATATCTATATGGACCTGGTTTTGTTAGCATATTCACTGAGAAATATTTTTGCGTTTAGTAAGTATTTATTTATTTATTTATTTATATTTAACCCTTTTTCATATAGATAAGTGAAAAATTACTACAGACTTAAGTTGTAAATAATCAGAGAAATTTTACTTTAAGCTACTTTCCACAAATAGTATCTAATTTAAAATATATCAGAAGTAAAATTAGCATATCAAAATTAAGATCGAATGAAGAACAACTAACATAATTTGTTGCTCTATGTGATAAACAACTACCAATCTATATAATTATAAATAAAAAATTATTTTTTGTTATTAAGGAAAAAACAATATTGCCATACGTATTGCTTTATTGATTTTATTTATTTATTTATTTAACCAGAGTAATACATCGTAATACATGTTGTAGTTAATCTCCAGATATATTAATTATATCTGGAGTAACCCACATCCTATAGAGGTAGTCAGAGCTACCTGTACATAGGTCCGGTGTGTATAATAACTTAATAATTAACTTACAATCTAAGTAAAACTAAAAACTAACTTAAAACCTAAGTGTCCAAGTACATATTTGTCTTGGATAAAGTAACAGTGACTTGTTGATGTTTATAATATATTCGTACTTATCCATTTTTTTAATTTTTTCTTATTATAAATCTTTGATATGTCTAGTATTTTAAGATTTATATTAATTGTTGGTAAGCAGTTATAAACTTGTATTGCTCTAATGTGATTACTCTTATCACTTACAGCTTTTGAACATTTTGGTGGTATAATAAGTTTATTTCTGGTTTTGCTTTTAGACGTTAAGTATAAATTCTTGAGTTCATTATAATGATACGATACACATTCATAAGCAAAAATTTGTTTTAAATTTAATGGGTTGTCCTGATTGAAACTATTTTTATTAACAATTTTTAGGATTCTATTCTGAGTCTTTTGAAGTAACTCCAGATTGTTTCTGTATGCACCACCCCAAGCTATATTTCCATAAGTAATTATACTATGAAAAAATGCATAGTATATTATCTTAAGTGTATCAGATTGCATGTATTTTGACATTTTGTAAAGTATAAATAATATATATTTTGTTTTCTTTATTATATATTCAATATGTCTGTCCCATTTTAGATTGTAATCAAATACAATACCTAGATATTTACAATATTCTACCCTACAAATTTTAGTACCCTGTATTTTTATGTTCATATCTTTAGGAACACTATCACAGTAATTGCCAAATGTTATGTAGGTTGTTTTATTTATATTTAAAGATAGTTTGTTCAGAGCTAACCAATTAGCTATATCATCCAAGTACTTATTCATTTTATTTTCAACTTTTTCCCAGGTATCATCAGATGCTATAATTGCTGTATCATCAGCATATGAGATAGTGCTGTCAGTTCTATTTATTAATAAATCATTAACGTAAATTATGAATAGAAGTGGTCCTAGTATAGTACCCTGGGGAACACCTGTGTCTATTGTTTCATATTGACTTTCTGTTATTCCAATTCTAACTTTTTGTCTCCTATTGCTTAGATAATTCATTATTAGTTTATGTGCTTTACCTCTTATACCATAATTATATAATTTATCTAATAAGATAGAATGGTTTACAGTATCAAACGCCTTAGCTAAGTCTAGGAATGTGATTGCTATTGGTTTGCTTTTGTCTAAATTGCTATATATTTCTTTCGTTATATAACTAAGAGCATCTTTAGTACCTTTATTTTTTACAAATCCATATTGATTGTGAGTTAATAGTTTAAATTTATCAAAAAATTCTTGTAATCTTACAAAAACAATTTTTTCTAGAACTTTTGTTGCAGCCATGATGTGACATCATTATTTAAAATTTTAAAGCAAATAGTTATAATATTTCTTTCTCAACATGCGAGAAAAAGGCCCTTTCCCGAAGCGTGAGGTTACAGCGTGAGATAATGTATATTATCTCCTACTCCTGAAAATCTCTGAAAATTATTTCAAAATTTTACCAAAATTTTATTTTTTCAAAATTCGATTTTTTTTTAAATTTGTTTTTGTTTTAATTATGATTTCTTTCAAATTTTTTTTTTTTCACAATTTTGATTATTGTTTTCCCTAGGGAGGAAATGAAGTCATTTCCTTCCTTGTAAAAACTATCAATTCAATAAAATTTCATAATTTTTCAAAACTTATAAGTATTTAATATTCATTTTTAATCGTATTTTGTATGTGAGTGGCACACAACTCAAAATGCGCCACTTCCCATTCGCCTCACACACATAAAAAGGGCCTATATATGCACTTATTAACAAAAAAATACGGTGTGTAACAGGGAGGGAGGGCAATTTCTAGATCGGGTTATTTGAGCACTCGACTCCTATTTCGTGCAAAATCATTCTACCGTCACGAGAAGTAACCCATTTCCCTTCTTGTTGTACAATATACCATCAATTAACTAGTTAGTTATTTATATGTATTTTTCTTCCAACCTTAGTTGCGCACAATCCAGCGCGTTCCTACATTAACCGAATGCTAGCCCGTGCCCAAAACTACCTTATATGCGGAATATACTCTGCAGAAAAACTTAAAAAAATATAGAATTTATTAAAAATAATTTGGATCGATATTTTGCGATAGAAAAATTATTTTATAAACATCAAAATTTATTTCTTATGTTTAAAAAAGACTTGTTTTCGTTGTAGTAATAGGGAAAAAACGTAATTTTTAAGATAAAAAAAATATTTCACATTTTTAAACTTCAACTTGACATAATTTTTATCAATGAAACTTTTACATAATAATCTTTAGTGTGTTCTATGAGATATAACACGTAAAAAAGTACAAAAAGATATTTTGGAAAATAATGACGAATTTTCAAATTGAAGATATCTAAAATATCATATCTTATTTGACTCATTCGCAGCTCGACCAAGAACTTCGATTTGTCAAAATAATATATTAAGAAAGTGTTGTCTATGAATAGAGTTAATAATCTGTGTTTCTTCAGGATATTTTTACCATGAAAATTCAAAATAATTTCATGTTTCTTTATAGTTATATTATTTTTTTAATTTGGAGTCCGCAATTATGAGTGGTACAGCTGTTAGAAATTGCACATTTTTTTTTCAAATGCTATCCTCGCATTCGCACGACCAGTATTGAAAAATCATCCATTTTCATTATAAATTGCTATTTTTTGCTACATATCTAAGGGTTAACTGCCTACAAATTTACTAAAATATATAAAAGATTTTCTTTTAAAGTAACAAATATAACTACCAATTTTTGAAATTTGTATAGTGTAACCAGCATATTTTTCAAAATTTATTATAAGACTATCTTAGGTTATTGCAGATTAAAAAGTATTAAAATTACAAAAACCAAAACTATTTTTTCAAACTAATGTAATTTAAACTTAAATAATACTAAAAGAGTTTTGAAAGTGAAAGTTCATAACTTTTTGGCTGAAGTTTATGTATTGACGAGGCCACTTATCAAGTCTGATACTTTCTTTCCATTGCTATAGTAAATATAAAAATTTTATGTTCTAAACTCATATTTAGTAAAAAATATTGTAATTAGATATTTTTAAAATCATTATTATAATTAACATGACATTGTAAAAAGAGCGACTAATGACACGCTATGTCAGATCGCATCAGGCGGCAATGCACTTATGTTATCTGGATGCAAAAATCTACAATTCTTTAGTATTACTGGACAGTGAATCATTCATTACTTTTGTAAGTATATGAGTAAATCCATGAAACTTTTTACCTTTTTTGTTACACTTTTTTCGAAGTCATTTATTTGCTACCATTTAATTGCTGTCGTGCGAAGCCATGGGCAAAACTTACTTCAATATCTCATTAAGTTGGATCTAGATAATTCACTCTCAAATTTATATCGGCGTTTCTTATAAAGACTAGCACATTTCAGATTTCTTAAAACACCTAGTTCTTTTCAGAGTCCCTTTATGAAGAACTAGCACTTTTTAGATTTTCTTATATAACTTTGAAAAAATCATTACACAAGAAGTGAAATGTTTCGTAAATTTGCCCATGTATCATGAAAACATCATTTTATAAAAGATCAACACACTTTTCTAATATTGTCGAAGTCACTTTTTCTAACTTTGATACCATACCAGGGTCAAAGAAGCTCTATATGTTTTACCGCATTGCTCTCGCAGCCGTTGATGCACTTTCTAAAACCTTCAAATCCCCCCTCCCCCTTTGATCCAGGTCTACTCCGTCGGAAATTACGTGATTTTTAAAAATGAACAGGGTCAATGTGACCCTAATCATTTATCAGAGGATTTCCATATATATATGGGTGATTCTGCCATAACTGTTCCAGTTTCGCTTTAAAAGTATCCGAGAATTTATTAGACCAAAAAATTTCTCTTCTCAATAACTAACTCTTTCTCAGAGTTTGATTATATTTTGGACTCATAATAACATTTAAAACAAAATACTTGAATAGGATACATTACAAAGTATACCTATCAAAATGTATGTCTACAATATTATATGATGTTAACAGGGGCGGAACTGACATTCCAGGTTAAAAACGCTCGTAACGTCTCGTATATTTGTTATTAAAATTTTGTCGGATACATAATTTTTATGTCCTCCAAATACTATGAGAAAATGAATTTTATTGACCAATAAATATAACTTAAATAGTGATTTACGGGGAAGCCTGGAACTAACTGAAATGTTTGTACGTTAAAAAATTAAAAAATCTTGTGCGCGTTTGCAATTTTTTAAAACTTTTGACAATTCTGACATTTGCATTTGTACACTCTGGATATATACTTTGAAAATTCGGCGTTAGATAGTTCTGATACGTTTTGAAAGCGATTAATGCTGTTTTCGACATTTTGGTACAAATTGCTGAACAAAAATTATGCATCGTTTTATAATAGCGTAGTAAATAATTGAATTTGCTTTTAAAACTAGTAAAAATGTATGTAACAAACCCTACAGTTTGAAACACTTAGGTATGCTACGATTTGGCTTATAACTTATTATTTTTCATGTGGTATAAGGTATCACTGAAAAACATGTTTTGGATGGGGGACGAAACTGACATTTTGACCCTATAATACTGATTTATTCTAAAAATAGTTAGCAAACACGGTTCCTTTAATTTTTCCAAGAGAGTTGACAGCATTATACATACATCAGTCAGTCCAATATTTGGTTTCGTCTCCGTACATTCGTATACGAGATCACATATTTAAACATATACAAACATTTTTTTTAATTCGCAGTATCATATATCTAAGATAACCAAAGTTCATATATCTAAACTCATCGGACTAAATTGTTTGCACTACGTACTTGAATGCACAAAATTAATTATAAATAAGTTATCAATTCCTCCTAAATATTGGGTACTTAATAAGTATCATCCGCATGGTATTACATATTTAGGAAGGATCTTTTGTAGAGGGTCATACTTGAGGGTCTGGTACAGTTTTATTATTTTTCGGACTTTTTAGTGCACGAAAAGATAAATGAAGCCTCGTACAATATCTGATTTCGATTCAGGAATATTGAAATTCGTAAATCTTGAGATTTATTAAGATCTCGGATTTCAAAACTTTCGTCATTGTGTAACTGTTTCTTTGAAAAAGCAAAATTAACGTCAATTTATATTATTTATACAAATAATTTAAATCATTATTCAATTCGTGGCATTACGGTACAGTAATAGCGATACAGCGGTGCCGCGATAAAAAGTCATTTTTCAATTAATGAATTGAACATTTATGTAAAACGTGTGTATTTAATTTTACTTTAATTAAAATACTAAGATTCATAAAATACATGACTTGTCTCTAATTTTATGCCGACAATACTGAATTTATCAGTAATAGAGTTTATTGACTGATTATCTGTAATGTAAATTTCAAAAGGTTGTATAAGTGTAAAATCTCGTACAAGTTGTTTCATAAGAATATAACATTATATTATTAAAATATTAATTTGCGGCGATGCTGTTATTTACCGCTGCTGATGTACTAATGATGCTACATCGTTGATGCTGATCGGCGGCGGCTACGGCTGCGGTGAGTGGGGACGGCGACTTAATGAAAATAACAGAACGCGATCCGTTAGCTTTGAATCAACAGGCAAGCGAAGCAAGGAGAGATGAGCACAGCATTGTAAAAAAGTAATGCAGTGCACAATGAGTGAATAAAGAAGAAAATAAATTCTCAACTTTGTTTCGCTCTTCTGCATTGTCTCGTTAATTATTATGCTCGAATGTTTGACAAACTGGAGAAGAACATAATGCTGGTTAAAAATGCATTTTCTAAGCTTTTATGCGCGATGAAATTCTCATTGAAATGTTCTTATTATGTATTAGTTGAGTTTTAGGTGGCGATCGGCGATCGTCATAAGTGAAATGGTGCGCGGCAAGCGTATTTAGCTGCTTTAGCGTTGAGTGGTGTGGTAGTAGGATCGGTATAGCAAAGGCGAGAGAGGGAGAGAGAGAGAGAGGCAGTTGGCCATGACGCATAGTAGGGTAGGATATAAGAAGTAAAGCAAAGTAAAGAGCCTGGGAGCAGCGTCGGAGGTAGGGACCGCGCTCGAGTCGAGTGCAGAGGCGGTCGGGGGACGCGAGACGCGAGACGCGAGAGGCTCGCTAGTCCGTTTAGCTCGTCGAATACAGTGGAGGCTCTGTGCTCGGCGAGCGCGCCTTTATTGCCCGTGAGCCGCGCGGAGCCGAGTCTCGAGGGCCTTTAACGGGGCCGATACGCGGAACTCGGGGAGAGTCGGTTCGGCGCTGGTCGCGCAGCTGTGCTCCGCACGTGCATCCCGCAGTGAGCAGCGGCAGCTCGCGGCGTTAGCTGGCCGAGAGGGAGAGCGCGAGAGAGCCGAGCATGCTACCGAGCCATGCGCAAGCGACGCGGCCTGAGTAGCGCCGTCCTGGGCCTCGGCGGCGGCCTCCTGCTCGGCCTCCTCCTCCTCTCCGGGCAGCGCTCCTACCCGAGCAAGCAGCCAGCCGAGCCCCCGCCCCCGCCGCCTACGATCGGCAGCAGCAGCAGCAGCAGCAGCAGCCCGCGAGCGGAGAAGCAGGCAGCCGGCGGCGGGGGCCTGCTGTACGTCGGGGTGATGACGGCGCGCAAGTACCTGGGCACCCGGGCCAAGGCCGTCTACGAGAGCTGGGGCCGGGAGGTGCCCGGCGAGATCGGCTTCTACTCGTCGGAGGGCTCGCGGCCCCCTCCCGAGTGCCCCGAGCTGCCCCTCCAGGCCCTGGCCCGGGTCGACGACAGCTACCCGCCCCAGAAGAAGTCCTTCCTCATGCTGCAGCACATGTGGCAGCGGGCCGGCGAGCGGTACGAGTGGTTCCTTCGGGCCGACGACGACCTCTACGTCAGGATGGACCGGCTGGAGAGGCTGCTGCGCAGCGTCGACTCGCGCCGCGCCTACTACATCGGCCAGGCGGGCCGCGGCAACTCCGAGGAGTTCGGCCTGCTCTCGCTCGAGTACGACGAGAACTTTTGCATGGGCGGGCCCGGGGTCATCTTCTCCCGGGAGAGCCTCAGGCGGATCGTGCCCCACATCAAGCACTGCCTCGCCAACCTCTACACCGCGCACGAGGACGTCGAGCTCGGCCGGTGCGTGCGCAAGTTCGCCGGCATATCCTGCACCTGGAGCTACGAGGTACTTTTCTTCTCCTCTCTCCTCTCTTCTTTTCTCCTCTCCTCTCTTCTAAAAATACACATAGGCCAAGACACGAAATTCATAAGGAAGTAGCTCGTCAACGCTAAGCGAATCGTGAGCCCGCCAAGCGACCAGCACCTATGTCTTGATAAAGCTCGCTCGCGACAAAGAGATCCTGCAATTTAGCCGCGCTAATGGCCTTGAATTTGCAGCGCTCGCAGTCGCAATTTCGCGCGGCAATTCGACAGAGCTAGAGACTGCACACAGAGTAATAATCAGGTCTGGTATGCAGAGGTTCGGCAGTCGGCGAGCGCAGGAAGCGCGTAGTTGAGTCTAATTGAGCGAGAGAGCGGTGCGAGTGACGAAGTAACTGGCCTTTGCAGATGCAGTCGATTCTCTATCACAACAGCAGCGGCGACCTGGCGTTCACCGGCAGGCTCAAGAGCAAGGAGGTCCACCGGGCGATCAGCATGCATCCGGTGAAGAGGGCGCCGCACATGTACCGGCTCCACAACTACATGCGGGTCAGTAATCCACACTTTGAAAGATAGACGAGCGGCAATTTGTTACTTTAGGCCGGTTCCTCGGCGGCTTGACAGGGCCTGAAGATCCAGGAGCTGCAGCAGGCGAGGCTCGAGCTGCGCCGGGACATCGAGAGGATGCAGGGCGGGCCCCCCGCCCGCAGGGCCGGCCCCGCGCACTGGGACTTCGTCTCGCGCTCCGAGTACAGCCTGGCGGACTCGAACCCCCGGCGGCGGCTCCACTCGGACCTGCGCGAGGGCCTGGAGGACGCGACCCGGGAGGTCATGGCCTCGATCAACGCCTGCTCGCGGCAGCGCGGCCGCTTCGTCGAGGAGCGCCAGGCCCTCTACGGCTACCGCAGACAGGGCCCCCTCGGCCAGGACACCGTCCTGGACCTGCTCCTCCTCTACAAGAAGTACCGCGGCAGGAAGATCACCCTGCCCGTCCGCCGCCACCTCTACCTCCACCAGCACTTTACCGGTACGCTAAAGATCTTCTCATTTTCACAATTAACAAGTAGCTTGTATCGTTGTCACAGTATTTAGCCAGATAAGAGATAAGAGATAAGAGGTTGAATAAGTGCAGGTCTGGAGACGCGAGAGGCGCAGACGGAGGATCTAGATAAGCGAGTCATTCGGTTCGTCGTGCCGGTTAGGGGCCGGCAAGAGGCTCTGCTCCGCTTCCTCGGCAACTACGAGCGCGTCTGCCTCCAGCGGAACGAGAGAACCGAGCTGCTCGTCGTTCTGTATCCCAGCGGGCGCGAGGCCGGGGAGGCCGCGGCCCCGATGCTGAGACTGATCGAGCGTTTGAAGCGCGAGTACGGGGAGGAGAAGGTGCGCCTGGTAGAAGGCGCGGGCGCCTTCTCTCGTGCCCGAGCCCTCGACCAGGGCGCCAGTCTTCTTCGGGCGGAGGATCTCATGTTCTTCGTGGACGTGGACATAGGGTTCGACGCCCCGGCCCTCCTTAGGATTCGACGCAACGCGCTCAGGGCCCGACGCATCTACTTCCCGGTGGTCTTCAGCCAGTACGATCCTAGGATGGTGCAGGGGCGGCCGGTGGCCGAGAGCCAGCAGCCGAGCAGCCCGATTAGCCCGGCCAGCGGATTCTGGCGGCTCTTCGGCTTCGGCATTGTTGCCATGTACAAAAGCGATTACGATGCCATTGGGAGGTTCGACCTGACGATCGAGGGCTGGGGCAAGGAGGACGTCGACCTCTTCGAGAAGGCCGTCAGGTCGAGCCTGCAGGTCTTTCGCGCGCCGGATCTCGATCTCTTTCACGTTTATCACGGGATCAGCTGCGACAGGTCCCTCGAGGAGCATCAGTTCTCCATGTGCAAGGGTACGAGGGCGGACACTTACGCGAGTACCGAGCAGTTAGCTAGCTTAATTTATCGAAATCACGAGTATTTGGATTTCGCTAAGAAGCCAAGATTCGCTAATGCTTCCAGTTCAGCTGCTTAGCGGCACCTGGCAAATTTATTTATTCCTTATTATTCACTTTACGGGCAGCAAATCTTTCCGCTGATTATTCTCAACTGATTATTGTACATGATAATTTTACTAGTCTTTTCAAAGACTTTCGTACGTGCTGTAAAATAAATGTGATATTGCACTGTCTATTTAAATCATATACAATAGAATTATTAATCCATCAAAACATTCCCATAACAAAACATAATCGAGCATTTTAAAACCTATTCAGAGGCTTTTCAAACTACTTTTTACTCTTTCCTATCGATAACTTTTAATGAAGAAAAATTTTAATCTATAAAATTAATATTACGTATTTTTCAACTAATTCAGAATAAAACAATAATAATTTATGAATAGGTACAAAATGTTATATTATATACACTATTCAAATGGAATAGATGCATTTACTAACGCATTAGTGAATATTATCTTTTCATATTATAAAACAACATTCTAAACCTTATAACGTTAGCTCTCAAACATTGATTATCGAATACTTGATTTCCGAATTCTAAGACAATTTGTTGAAAACGCTTGATTAAAATAAAAAAGGTAAAATCGTCTTGTTAGACTAACTGTAGAGCTATTTTTCTATTCCTAGTATAAAGCCAACAAAAATTCCGTAATTGTTTTTATAATAACGTTTAAAAGATTTCATAATGTACAGAATCTCAATATGTAAAATATATTATTAATGAAAACTAAATTACAATTTATTAATATTTTTGTTTTGTACATAATTCCTATACAAAGGAAAACTCCCACGGATGCATAATAAATAAGGGGCCGCGGGGGGACGTATAAAACTGACTCGAACGTTGAAAGTTTATCAAAATATGAACATTAAAAAAAATTAATTCGGCGAAGTAAAGGGAAACGTTAAAAAAGAGGGTTAAGTTCAATAAAATTAGTGAAAAAATCAAGATTTTATCAGACATCAGTAGTAAAAAATTAAAAATCACTTTTTTCATGATTTACACTTTATACATCAGAAGGAAATTTGTATTTGAATAATTAAGATTTTATATATCCTTCACGCTTATATCAGTTTTATAGGTCGCCTATCAACGTTTTACCTGGGGCCAGCATAAGCTATCCATAGGCATCCTCTTTTTAAGATGCCATTTCATGCAGTGAATAATATGCTATTCGCTAAAACATAAAATATGTAGAATTATAAACTAGTTATCTGAAGATATTCTAGGGCGGATATATGAGAATTCTTTTCATTATTTGTGAATAAACCCTGGTAGAAAATTGACCATTTCGTCTGGTCAGTACTTGTATTAAGTATAAAGTTCAGTAAGTACTTCAATTAATGTTATACATTTTTGTAAACAAATCAATTGATTTATAAAAATTAAGATATTTATACAAGCGTTTAAGCTATAGGTATATTGTGCGGTATGAACAAATAAATCTATCAAATAATCTTAAAGTGATTGGTGATTCTTTTTTTAATATATATTACAAAATAGTTGCATTCAATACAAATATTTTAACCAACTCGTTAGAAACTGTGGCACTGGTAACGAAAAACTCGTCAACGTTTCTACCAGGGAAAAGTTTTAAATTTAAACAAAATATTTACAGCAAGTATTTGCTGAAAATGTTGAGATATGACCATATGACACGATATGTTTTTCTGACGTTTCAATCAAAATCTTGTTTGAAATAGTCTAAACGTTGAACGAACATTCTTTAAAAGTTATATTGTTTACAATATTCTATTTTACAATATCGCGGCGAATTATTTGCTGATTAATAATAGGCATCGTTATATAAATCGTATACTGTTAAAATATCGTATTCTGACAACGCTCGGCATGTTTTACCAAATAAAGATATGTAATGCAATTTGTTTATCTAATAAAAGTTGAACGATATAATTACAATGTTTTAATTATTAAAAAGATCTAATGTCTCTTTCCAGACAATCATATATACAGTATTCCTTTTTTGCTCTTACACTTTTAACAATATATATATATACTGCAAATTTTACTATGCACAACTTTTTAACACGGGTGTGTAATCAAATATTGTGGACTAAACTGTACATACTGATTTTTTTGCTGTTAATAACATACAAAGTACATTTAAAAAATATTCTGTTGTTATTTATTATTTTTATTTTAAAATTGGGACAAAATTCTTACGAATTAATAGTTTGGAACTTTTCAGTTAAGTAGAAATAAAAGCTTCATTGTATCGTTATTTATCTCACATAATTGTTAGCTGGATCTGTTGATCGTGAAGAGACAAGATTGTAATATCTAGATGCGCCTTACAGGCTCTACATAGTGTCTGCTGCTATGTGAGGGTATACCTATGTATATCGCCGAGAGTCAACCTGCACCTCACTACAAATGTGCCATTCCAGAATGTTTAGAATTACTTATTATATAGAATTAAAAAACGATTAATGGATAACGTATAATAAAAAATGCCATATTCATTGTTTTAACAATATACGATACATATCTATTCCAATGTTGGTATTTATAATAAATAAAAATATACATATTGATCTATATAATTATTTTAAATACAATAACTATTGGCTTACCGATCGTGCACACTGGAGGGCATTTTTTATTGTCGTGAATGTTTTTTCAAATATCTGTAATCCTCCAATGTGAAGACTAAAAAAACTTTATCACGTTATACGATATTTTAAAAATTTGAAGAACGTTTGTGAAAATGGAAAATGTCTGAGTGTATGCACATTTGCTATTTGTGTAGTTTCATACAAAGCTCATAATTATTATACGTGTTATTATTCTTAAATTAACCTCTGATGGTTATAATGTTACCAATGTTCGATAATACAGCTAGCGCCTTCGTGATACTCTTACCGAAAGAGCAGCATAAAATAGACGTACTTTATATCAGTAGGTATAACAGATTCTGCTTAAAATACGGACATTCTCTTGCGAATACCTTATAGTTGGGGACTTGAATAAAAACATTAGTAGCTAATAAGGTAAATCTTTTAAATTTTTAAAAGGAATGTTTTAGCAATAGTTTTACTCATTTATGATAGAATACAAATGTAGCCTTGAGCTTGGATAATTATCATACAGAATATAGAATCAAGAGACATTTTATAACAATGGCTTTGCGTACTATATATATGTGTATATATTTCATGCGCTACAATATTTTTATTATCATGGTAAATTTTAAGGCATCCAGTGACCTACGATAACAAATAGCGAACAAGCCAATCTTTTTTTGAAGATTCATCATAGACACTGCGATTCTTGTGCATCTCCGACTTGTCTAATAAATTACTTTCCTTATCAATGACGTAGTTCTGAAAATGATATACATACTTCTACATTAATCAAATAATATGTTTTATTCAAAAACAAATTTAAAAAAATCATCGTTATTGAATAATTGAAAAAAGGTCATATGAATGGCTAATTTTAAATGAAGAATCAGATACCTAAGATTTTGTAAGTTACAACTTACCAACTTATCACCTTGATCAAATGTGCTGTCATAGTCATTCCAACTTTTGCTCAAATAGTGCGGTCGCTCTTTTGTCCCGTGTAAGATAAGTTTTGAAATGCCAATAGTTCCGTTATTTTTTTGGGGACCAGTCTATTAATATAATATATTGTTTTGAATAGTTATAATGTAATGATTGATTAACATAAGCACTTTTATTACTTACTTCGTCGAGTATATCCAACGACCAGGTTCCTTTTGGATCTTCGCCCCATGTAGCTACCGACATAAATTTCCATTTAATAAAACCTTCGGTAGAATCATCATGTTTTCTCGTACCGAGTATCTGAACCCTTGTACCTGATAATTAAAGAAATATAATTTTAGATACAATATATAATTAGAGTTAGAATAAAACTGTTTTTAAAATTAGCATGAACGTTAAAGAGAAAGAGTAGTAGGTATATGCAGGAAAAAAGGAAAATGAGTTAAAAAGAGAATAGAAGGAGTACAGGAGGAGCATTGTGACAACGTACCCGAGGGTGCTGTCAAATGCATCTGAAGAGCGCCACGAAGCGTATATTCGACATTTGTCTCGACTTGTACATGCTCCAGGTAGTGGATTTCGTTGGCTGTACCGGCACAGCCGTCCGCCTCAAATTGCACCCTTCGCGGCAGACCGTAACTTACTTCCTGCCCGACTCTGTGAATATTAAAGCAACCACTTCAAATGCCAAATTATCTTCTTAAATATCATAATAAACTTTACAACTCTATCAAATATTTAACTATTCTTATCATTTAATAATACTTTATAATTATCTATGCCTCTATGTATTTATGTACATTGAGAAAACTATATCGTAAAAATTTACGCAATATCATATCGTACAAATTTACCTATCGATATCGTAATTATTCAGCGTCAGATGCGATATTATATCGTAAAATTAGCAGTTTGAAATCTTAATTTCTACATTACAAATACAATTTTAAATAGTTTAATTTCTCTTAATAGGCAAAATATTATGTGCAGATCTCATGCTCATAATTTTACAACATTGGATCGAAAGGAATTTTATCTACGATATATGAATCGAAAAATTTACGGTATGATAATTTTACGATATGAAATTTACGATATGGTTTTCTCAGTGTATACTAAGAATAATTAAAGTCAAAATACGCTATAGAATTAATATAAAAATAGAAACAGTTGCTTAAATTTGAGGAAGCTAAATACCAATCTATTGACATCGGCTTTTCAATTTAGATTTTCTAAAGAAATATTATGCTTACAATGGAGAAGATGAAACTTGACATACAGCTTTCTCAGGTACATTCGTCCAATTTGAACTTGCTATTACTAAAGCATAGGCATCCATTAATCCAAAACCAAATCGTGAATTGAACCAAAATCCAACTGCATTTTTAAACCAGCCTGGATTGTCCCTATACGAGCATAACACAATAGAATACAAAATACAAAAGAGCCGTCGGCAATATTGCTTGTTAAAAATTACTTGAGTACTTTTTTAGATTCTTTTCACATTTTCTTACCTCAATGGACTGTGTTCTGAGGTATATATTACAAGATGTTGCACATCTCTCCATGTCAAATTTTTGCTGAAATATAATAAGATTTAACGAAAGGAAAGCATACACTAAGCAACAGGCATGGGTCTCACATAAATACTTTTATATCTATATGATAACTATACTGGTATTGCTCGAGTAACCGTACATATTGCTGTCGTAGCTATATTACAATTGTCGCCGGTATTGTATGGTTGCCACAACAAATGCGCAGTTTAGTTCGGCCAACCAGGATCTGGATACTCGAGTAATACGTTTTCTTCAGCGTATACTGGCTTTACACTTGATTAAGGTAACATTCTGCCGTTCTTCAGCAAGATAAAATTTTTTTTATTATAATATCTTCACCTTTGTAATTATAGCAGGATACTAAGTTCTTTCAGATCTCAAAACTCAGCGTTTGAACACATTTATGTAAATACATATCGTGTGGTATGCAAAAATAGAGAAAAATATTTTCTATCCATAAGGCTATTAAACATTTATTACTGGACTCTGATTGTATTCATTTTATTCCTCTTTTAAAATCAAAGCGAGATTATATTGAAGTCTATAAGGTGTGGAAAGGGCAGTAATATGTAGCATTCAAAATTAAAACTTTGGTTTTTTCAAAACTAATTTTTTTAACGTAAACCTTTTCGTGCACATGTACACATAATACGTACATTTATATTTTTGGTATTTCTCTAATAACATTGTTCAAAAGTATTAGCTGAATTCACAAATTTATATTATTTTTCCAAATCACATTTTTTGTAGTTTCTAATCACAGGCATTACGTACACATAATAAAACTCCAAAATTCGTGCTAGATAATGGAGTGTGCAAGAAAAGGTTAAAAAGTGGCTTTCCCGGGAGGTTTTAATTAATCTTTTTATAACTTTTAAGAAATACTCCTCACATTGCACAAACATATACCTATACACGCACGCTCACGCTCACGCATACGCACACCCACATAGATATACAATATGCACATAGACATAGACATGTACATGTACATTCAGGGGGGGGGGGGTATTGAATAATTTATGAATAATTGAAATCAGTGTGCTCATTGTTCACCATACTTTACTTTTTTTAGGACTATGTGAAATTCTTCTTATCGATCATACGTCCACTGCTCTACATTTCTCTCTTGACTATACAACCGTGGTAATTAGTAATTATTATTTACTTCAATAATTATTTTCATCATTGTATTTTTGACTGGCTATCGCACGAGCACGTGTTATTTATCAGGAATTATAAAAAATCGCGGTATTCTAAAACATTTTCATAATTCCAAATGAAAACTATTTTGTTTTAATACAGTATAGAACATTTATGAAATCTATACAATAGTTTCATTTGATTACTAAATAAGAATTATACTCAATTTTTTCCGAGCTTTAAATTATTTCCAAGTATTTCCCCAATAGATCAACAGCAGTAGCGTTTACGTATTTGAAACTATGTTAACCTATTATGTATAACACGTAAACGTAGGTAGACGGACGGGGACAAGTACATGGACGGACACCGAATATTTTAACATTCAAATAAAGGGTACATAATACGCACCAAAAACGTAATAATTTAATCCGCAATCAGGACGTGAAGTTTGGAAAGAACATTCCGAATAAAACTATAAAACGTACTTTCGAAGAGAAATAATATGATACATGCTAAAAACGAAAACATTTTACACTCAACCCTTGTTTTCAATCCTTCAAAGTAAACTTCGAAAAAGTCCTGAGTTTTAAAAAGCATGTGCTGAAAAACCTCACAAAATATAACTTGAGGAAGTTAATAAATTTGAGGAAGATCGTACCAATGAATTAGAAGTGGTTTTTATATACGAAAGAAACATTATTACATTTACATGTACCTGTAAAACTAAAATTTTTGGGTTTCTGTTTGTAAATTTTGAAATACGTAAAATCAACTGAACAAAAACCATATGCTGGCAATATGCTCGCAGTAACGGCTATTTTTACCCTAGGCCTTTAAAATTTTAGCTCAAATAGGCTCAAAGAAAGAAAAAGTTTTTCATTAAGTCTGCTGCCAATTCATTGGCACTTAGCTTCCTCCAACTAAATTAATTGTTTCAATATGAAATTCTTTGCTCTTATAAATTATTTTTAAATTGCTATATCTTACCGAAATATAACCGCTTAAATCATTTTATCATTTTGATTATTATTATTATCATTATCATTATCATTATCATTATCATTATCATTATTATTATCATTATCATCATCATCATCATCGTCATCATCATCATCATCATCATCATCGTCATCAACATCATCATCATCATCGACATCATCATTGTCATCATCATCATCATTGTGGACCAAAAAATAACATAACAACTCCGAAGTCTCCAGATTAATAAACGTCAAGTAAATCCGATTTATATTGAAACTTAAATTCACCATTTTGAATTTAGTATTTTTGTTAGAAAATGTATAGCAACCCCAAAAATACCCAATTATCAACTTTCAATCAAATACAATTGATTTTAAAAAATTTTAAAAAATCATAAATATGAAAATAAATAATAAAACAAAAACGAATTGATGAGTCTTAAGAAAATATAGTATATCCAAAAATTTTATACTCTTTCAAATGCATTTACACTGAATCGATCATATTACTTCTACATACCAAAAAAAATTACCTCATCAATTTCTGAATATCGTAAAATAGAAAAATAATTATAAAACAAAATCGAGTCGATAAATCTTAAAATTTATTCGTAATTCCGAATCCTTATTAAGAAACAAAAAAAATGAGGCCTGGTTGACAAAAATTGACTGCACAGTTCTCGAGATATGAGCGATCAAAAATTTTTTGAAAAAAGACATAACCTTTAATATTATGAAAAACAAAAGTTCTCATGATCTGGGTAAAGAACCTAGCCAAGACATTACTAAAAGCTACCTTTCTGGATAGGTTCAGACAAATTAAAGCCAGTTTTAGACAAGTAAATAGATGACAAAAGAATAGATTTTTTTTTTCACAAAATGATTTCTTTGTCAGAAAAAGAAAAGGAAAAGAACTAAAAAATTTTACAGAATATTCTTCGTCATATTTCTAATCACCTCAAAATTTTTCAAACATTTTCCTTCATATTTTTCACAGATATGGCCGTTTAAACAAAAAACAATATTTCCGTGTATAACGTAAACAGGGAAATGACTTTTTTAAATTTCGGGTCGGAAAAGATAGACAACTGTATGCTCTTTAAAATGCATTTAAAATAAATAGATAATATTATTTTAAACATACAAGAAAAACCGAAAAACTAAAACTCAAAAATCGAAAAACCACTCTAAAAACAAACAATATCAAAAAATAAAAAAAAAATTTTTCAGCTGCTTTTCTTAAAAAAAAAATCCAATGAGCCCTGAGTCAGGTAATTTAACCGTGGATTACTCGAGATACAGACGGAAACATACATACATACACACATACACATCCATACGGACATTTTATAAAAATAGTGTATTTTAACTTCTTATGTCTCAAAACATGTTTCTAACATCTTTTAAGCAAAAATTTTTTTTTACAATTACAAAGCTTTCTTAAGGAGGAAGCAATAAATATTCAGTGATAGCCGCTTTTATTGTAATCTTACTTAATGTTATCACCCGCTTAAAGTTATCCAAAATCCAAGTCCCGATTTATAGCAATCCTTTTACATCTAAAATATTTCGCTTAATGTAATCAATTTGCGGTTAATGTTATCAAGTCAAAGTTCTTAAGGTAACTAAACACTGTGAGTATAAACTCGTTAACTCGTGGTGTTGACTAGTCAGTAGTAATCGTACTTTGAAAAAATACCCGTCTATCACATGTACAAAATGAGCATACGGCGTGATTTGAGTTTATCTGAGAAAAACGAGTTTTTAATAAAGTATGATGCGTTACCAACTTACATTACACAACGCAAATCTGCTGCCAAATTGGAGATTTCTCACGCTTTGCTGTGCAGGCTTTCGAAAAATCGATATAAAATCGAGACAGCTTGTATTGACGATACAAATAAACGTTGTAAAAGGAAAAGGCGTGGGAAAGACGAGGAAGCAGAGAGTGCGCTTAAAGTATGGTTTGAAAATGTGAGAGAACAAGGTATGAGAGTTAATGATCTTTTAATGAAGAAAAACGCTGAAATTTGTATTTGCCCCTCCACTGTACTTCTCGTCGGCTATTGGCATCATTCGGTTAATGTTATCAAAATCTCTGGTACCAATGCGATTACAATAAGCGGCTAGCACTCTAATAAAATTGATAATTCTTACTTGACTTGTAAAGCTAAAGCTAAAATTCCAGCTGCCAGAGGAGCTGAAGCAGATGTTCCAGTGTGACTAGTTGTGCAGCTATTTTTTAGATCAGTCGTTGCCTGCAAAATTACAAGGTTTCATATCACAAGTCTTAAGGAATATGGAAAGTAGAAATTCCTATTTGTTTTTGCATAATAATTCATAAATATAATTGAACATTAAAACATATAATTGGATAATAAAAGCCAGCTTGTTGGCGAATAAGAATGGTGTATGATGCATAATGTATGTGTAGAATAGTATATCGTGTACCGATGTCGAGAAGAGGGCCTTTTTTGACCGAGTTTGTAGGTGAAAAAGGCCCTCTCGCCCGTGGTTCGCACCATATTCTTTTTTTAACACATGTATGGATTCTTGCGCGTTCAAAAAGCGGGCAAAAATTGTACTTTGTGTACCAAGAGCGTAAAGGGAGCTTTCCTTTAGACCGAGTGTGGAGTTTGCAGAACGAGTCGAAGGCGAGTGCGGTTTGCGAGTCGAAGACGAATACTACAAATACACGAGATCAAAAAGCATACTAGCCCTTGCTGCACACAATATTTTTTGTGACAAAATGTCTGGATTTTTGCGGAAAAGTCTCTAAAAGTACAAATAAGTAAATAAGCACTTTAGACTCGCTTTTTAGGTCCAAAAAACCGGCCTAAAGTGGCCGTTTTCCAACCTGCAGGCATAAATTGAGTGATGCTCATTTTAGGCGGGCGTAAAGTGTCTACTTGTCCGCTGCTCGTTTTACTTTAGGCCTGTTCGTTCAGCCAAAAGAAATGAGAATAAAGCTGGCTTAAACTTTGTTTGTGAAAATCAATATACTCGTCTCCGGTTCACAATGTACTATTTTGTCCTACTTGCACCGAAAGCGTTTTTTCGTGTACACAATGCGGGTGGAAAGTGGTACTTGTCCGCTCGCTTCATATATGCAGGAAAAAATCATCCTTTCAGTACAGGTAGAACAAAAAGTATTGTGTGCACCACGGGCGGAAGTCGATTAACGCTCGTGCTGGTTGGAATCCCTCGGCTCGACTCGGGTCGCTCTGATGACCTCGGCTCGACCTGCAATGAGCACTCATGGCAATCGCCTACTTACACAATATACTATTTTTGCCCTATGAAGTGGGCAAAAGAGACTTTTTTCGCCCGCCGGTCGGAAAACAAACCGTTTAGTCCCGCTTTTTAGGTACGAAAAACGTGAAAATCGTACATGTGTTACAAAGAGAATTATATTGTACGTATAATGAGATTTGACCGTTCATATATGTGGCTTCCAGGAATAACTAATGCATTTTTACTTTGTATTTTAAGAATATAGTTTATAACCAAATCACCTGCAAAAATTCAACTTGATATATATATGAAGGGATTTGAGAGTTATGGTATCCCAAAAAGGAGGATACCCACGGATGCGTAGTACAAACGTATGAAAACACAGGCATGCGTACAAAACTAATTCTATTATTTAGAAAGGCAAATATATGAAAGTAAAAAAAAAGTTAATCTGAGAAAGTGAAGGGAAACTTAAAAAAAAGGGCCTAATTTGATAAAATAAGTGTTTATCAGACATTCAATTGTAAAAATTAACTAAATTTATTAAGTAAATTTTTGTTTTAATGTTTAAGATTTTTTTAATCCTTTATAATATTTATGCCCATTTTATACGTTTTACCTGTAGCTGGCATGGGCATCCGTGGACATCCGCCTGTGGTCACACACATACACATACGCACACGCACGCACACACACACAAGCACGTACACAGACACAGACACACACAATCACGCATACACACACAGACACAAACACACAAGCACGTAGCCATACACACAAGCGTGCATACACACGCACGCGCTCACACACAAACAAGCACGCACACACACACGCGCACACACACACGCATACACACCAGCACACACGCATGCGCTAACACAAACACAAACACAGACATACGTACGCACACTGAGATTTTCTAAAAATAGTGTATTCTGATTCCCGATGGCCCAAAACGTGTTTCTAATATGTTTTTTTAGAAAACGTTCTTTACTATTATAAAGCTTCCTTTAGGAGAGAGCAATAGCGATTTTTTGCAATTGAGGTGGATGAGGAGGTAGTGTGAATGACTTAATAGTATATATTGTGTACCAAGGGCGAAAAGTGGGTCTTTTTGACCGAGTGTAGAGTTTGCAGTACGAGTCGCCGACGAGCAAAAAAGACCGACTTTTCGCCCTTGGTACACAATATACTATTTTTATCATGTGTACATGTATGCATAGTTGCTTTTCTGATCGAGAAACAGCATCATTTTGACTATCTGAACGGGAAGTACCCTTTGCATATCCAATTTATTTAACACTGCATATTGCCATTTTTATTCCCGTTAATGATTGAGTTTGAAAGCAGATACTTTGAAACAGTAGTAGAATGGTCTCCGGTTGTCAGGAAGAGATTCGAGGCGAAAAGTCGTATGAATATGGCGATGATTGATGAGGGCGATGGGCGATAGGCGATGATGAATAAATTCAGGCTGCACTGACTATCATCTGATCTTGGAAGGCGCCGCTGCTGTAGGTGGTGGCGAGAGTGGCCGGGCACATCTCGCCGTACCAGGGAAAGGTGCCGGTCTGACTGGCCGAGCCTATGGCCAGGGTGTAGATGCTGCCGACGTAGCCGTCGCAGCCGCAGTCGTCGGCCTTCGATCCTCCGTTGCCCGACGCCCACACGTAGATGCTTCCGCGGCCCTCGCGGCCCTGCGCACGGATCAAGCGTAACAAGCGACGCGAGAACAGAGACTAATAATACACAGCGCAGCTTACCTGGAGAATGCCTCTCTCGAGGGCCTCGGACGCCAGTCTGCCGGGGGTGTCGAGGCTCTTGCCGTCGTCCGGCGGCCCCCAGGACGCCGTGTAGACGTCGACGAGGTCCGCCCGGTAGCCGAGTGCCTCGGCCTCCACGCGGTCGTTGACGATGCCGTCGAGCATCTTGATGCCGCCGATGCTCGCCTCGAACGCCACGCCCACGCCGCACTTCTCGTTGTCCGCCTCCATGGCTATCTCGCCGGCGCACCTCGTCCCGTGTCCGTTCGCTTCTTGCCCATCGACAAAGGTAACTCGGATTATCTACTTGCTCGGCAACCTCTTATACAGAGTGAGGAGAAAATACCGGGACCCGGGACCCCTGAATAACTTTTCAGGACGAACTTTACACTGAGAAAACCTGGTTCAAGATTGCATATTATACATTACGCGTGCTGTGAAATTAGCCCCACAACTGGTGATGTTTGTTTACGGTCACACGTGGCAGCAAAAGTCGCTCACCCTGGTGTGATATTGGCCCCACAATCGCCAGATGTGGGACGAATTTAACACCACAGCGAGCAACTCTTACTGCGACGCGTGGCCGTAAACAAACATCGCTAGTTGTGGGGCTAATTTCACACCACGGTGAGTGATTTTCGCTTCCACGCGTGATCGTAAACATGCGTTGTCATTTCGTGGGGAAGATTTCCCACCACTGTGAGCGACTGTAGCTGCCACGCGTGAGCGTAAACATCCAATGTCTCTCAGTGGTGAAGATTTTGCACCACAAGTGGGAGTTATCAATGCCCATGGTTTTCTCATGTAGATACAGCTTTGATCTTCAACTCGAGGTCAAATATTCACTTTTTCCTCACCCTGTATAATAAGAAATACAAGTTGGCATTAGCTGTACCTGGCTCCTCGTAGCGCGGCATTGGGTCTTCGTCGCGGTCGGTCACGTCATAGCTGATTTCAGGGTCCTCGAGCAGAACATACACCTTTTTATCCACCAATCTTTTGTCCAACTAATCTGAGTCGAGCAACTTACGTAATTGGCGCGAAGATCCTCGTGGGTGTACTCGATCCCGTCGTCCAGCACGGCGACCCTGACCCCACGACCGGTGATGCCGAGTCTATAGACCGGCAAGACGTTCAGGTCGAGTCGGGACTGCCGCGCCTCTTCCGCGTCTTTATCCTTTCTTTGATCCAGCTGCACTTGAACATACGCAGCGTTATTGCTAAATGCAGTTCTGCCTTACAATAATGCTACTTGCGCGGGATATATAATTGACCAATTGTAGCGCAATAGAGTAGCAAAAGGGAAAGCTTCTCTCACATATCGTTACCAGATACCATTCTTGATCCCAGAGTTCGTCGTTGAAGGCACGCGGCAGCTTTCTTCTCTTCGCGTTCGAGTCCGAGTCCACGGGCAATCGGAAATCGCCATCAGCAATATAATCCAGAGGTTCTAAGTAGCCTCGCTTTTGCCGCCTCACGGATTTCTGCTGATCGGCCCATATTATCTGTTGAATGACAATCGCAAATCAGTTGAAGGCTAGGGCGGCTACGTGGAGCTTTGATCAGCCGTTCGGTACAGTACCTTCGCTCGTGTCCGCAAGGCGCTCATGGCGTAGGGCATGCCTCTTTTTTTATAGCGCACGCCGTCTATCGCACGCCACAAGTAGGTATCCTTGAATCCGAGTACCTGGCGGCGACGCGCAAACGGAAAGTCAGAGGGGCAAACATATGAAAGTCGAGGAGGGAATGCACGCTGAAATATGAATAATGTTAAAAGTGGATCGGCGCAAATCAGTCATTTTTCTCTCAGGGCTTGATGTATATGCAGCGAGCCGCAAGCCGATAAATCCAAAGGATGAAGCGCAAAGTCGGAGAAAACGAGGATAAATGGCGGCCAAGTCATTACTCGCTGATCAGAGCTGACGATCCATCTTATCGGTATTCAGATTGCGTCTCTGCTAGCGTCTTAGAAGCAGCGAGAGGTGAAATGCAGGCCGGTCGACATGGCCGTATTTTCGGCCTCGAACGGAAAGGAGAGGAGAGGAAGAGGGAGAAGGAGAAGGAGATGGAGAAGGAGAAGGAGACAGAGAAAGGGAAAGGGAAGAGGATCCGGGCTATTTTCGCAGTCCATTTGTTTTGATCGGATTTCCAACTGTCGGCTGTAATCCCTCGAGCTCCGCTAAGCTCCCCAGCAGCCGGCCGCGCCCGTGCCGCCCCCCAACGTCGCGCAGCTAACTACGTATATTCTTCGCACGATCGCAGTTCGCGACCCTCCATTAACCAAATATCTTCTCCTGATTTCCTTATTACGTTACTAGTATCAAAGCCTCGGTTTGATTCAAATTTTTCGAAATTCACTTTATATACTATTCGCGTTATTTGCGCCGCAGTTCGATTCGGAGGACGCCGAATGCGTCAGCAACGGCGAAAGAGTAGATACGAGAAAACGAAGTTGAGGGAGGGAGGGAGGGGCCGGTTGAGACAGCTGACGTCTGTCAAGCCGTGTAACGGCCAGTTCATTATTGCGTGGAGCGGCTTGTCTCGTCGTTTATTTCAATTACTGCCGAACATCGCTGCTGAATCAGCATACCTCCCTCATTCCGCTGCAACACTGTACGAGCATTTTTACGCTTATTACTCCTGCAGCTCTCGCCAAAACAGAAATAAGGGAATAAAGAAAGCTCCGACACTCTCACCAGACTAAATGCTATACTTTTTCTTTTCGCAATCAGTTCAAATTTCATCTGCATTTATTTTACAATATGACTCTTCCGATCCTTTCATAATAAATACATATAATATAGATTAACTTACAACTCTACACCCTCCGACAAATGAATTTCAATCGGGCTTTGGAAAGTGATTTTTCATACTCTAGAATCTTCTCTAACCATACGTGTATATAATGGGCCCTTGTTTTTAATATATTCAATGTTCTACTTCAAATACGTATTATTTACTTATAATCATAATTATCCAAATTCTTGTTACATTAGGAAAATGATAAAAAAAAACATATAAAAATTGACGGAAAGAATTTTAATTTAAGAGACTTATCTATATCTTTAATTGTATATCTATATATCTATAATTATATTTTAGACTTACATATATAAATCTATTTGTCTACCTGCTTCTCTGACTGTTCGTTAGCGCTTCACACGAAAACCGCTTAGCGGATTTCAAAGGGACGTTCACAGAAGCAGCTTAGAATTCAGTATAGATTATATTTGGTTACTTCTTACCTTGCAACGAGAAAAGAGTTCCTTTTTACCCAGTACGCTTCTTTATATAACTTTAAGTTCATTAACTTAAAATACAGAAATCTAAATATTTATTAGTAAATCATCTAATGAATGTTTAGAATTTAGAATGAAATTTGTGTTTTATAATATTGCCAATACAGTAATTTATTTATATTAAAGATATCTATCTCTCGAAGCACGGAAATAAAGTTCAAATGACTTAAAAAAAGTATAATTAAAGACACAAGAACACCTACACTGAGTTTCGTTGTGGTTGGTAATTTGTGCAGATACTTTTTGAATTCTAATTTTATTCGCTCAAAAGCTGCTTAACTTACTTAAATTACTGATTCCCGAAGATTTTAAGCTATTATTTATATTGATTTAGACCCTATCTAACTACCGTGCTTCATGCGCCGAATATATCTACTGAATCCAATCTTTGTCAATTATGACCGTACTAACCAATTGCATCTCCGATAAAGTGGAAGTAACAGCAATCAATGATAATTTGTTTAGCAGTATTGCGACAGTAGAAGATATACAATCAATATGTCCATGTCTTTAATGTTAATTCTAAAGCATATTTTAAGAAATAAAAACATGATTTTGAAAAACGTACCTATTTGTCAATACATTGTCAATAATACATTTACGATGTCGTGACAAATTACTGCTGAAGATTTTCTTTGAAAAGTATATTTTTTTTCATAAAACGTTTAAATACAATTGTTTGGTTGTACAATCCTCATTGTGCATTGGGCTTAATTTTTGGGTAGCAAAAACCACATCCCGAAACTGGATAGAAATCCATTTCCCGAAGGGTATGCAGTATGCACTCCCCTAGTTAGCTAAAGTATACCTTAGAATTTGTAAAGCTTACGCAGATTATATACATTTGTATACGCACGAGATTGTATAATACATGTATGTTAACTAAATTACTAAATTCCCTTCAACTCGCTCGAGCCCTCGAAGTTTACCGGAAGAAAAGCAGAATGTTATTCGTCGTTGTTATATTAATCGGAAAAAATTGCATCACAACTGGAGAGGTTGGAGCTGGTGGCAAGAGCCGTAAATAATTGGAGAGCATGGGGCAGTAGCTCAGTAGCTGACTAGTGGCTGATGGGCTTGAGCCGAAATAGATGCGGCTACGCATTGCGCGCTGGAGGCGCGGATTGCGGGTGACCGCATCGCTTAATCTCACGATAATTGTACCAGGTACTCGGCGTACTCCCCAAGGCGCGGTTCTCAAAGGAGCCGCCAACGCCGCTCGCAGCGCAGAGGCCGCAGTAGGACGTGCGTATAAACAAACTTCACTTGTACCCGGCTAGCTTAACATTAGCTCAATGCCGATGAATCGATTTGAAACCTCTAACTCCGGCGCGAGCATATGTCGGGGATTATTTTGCATCGATCCGGCTACTGCGTAAATGAAAATCTTCACTCTGGTAAATTTGTACGAGGCATATGTCAGCTGCGCGCACTCGAATGTTTGAACAAGACCCGAGCTGATAAAGTGACTCGTTATCGGATAATCCGCGCGTGCTAGATATCCCCGTTGAAAGTCTATCTCGAGAGGCGAAAGAGTGCAGGTGATACCCGATCTTTAGAATGTAATTATGCAGTGTCTTACCGGGCCGACGTGAGAGTATCCCGAGCGCAGCGCAAGGAGGGATGCAACTTCCGGACCACCCTCCAGTCGAACGACCCATTCATCCGATTCTCGTGGCTGGCGGTGCTGGTGCTGCTGGTGGTGCTGCTGCTGCTGCTGCTGCTGCTTCTCCTGATCTTCTCGATGCCGCTCCTGGTGCTCCTCCCGCTCCTGGTCGGCGGTGCAGCTGCACTCCTTGCAGTTGAGCACGAAGATGTAGCAGTAGTAGAGCGCCAACTTCCAATAGGACTGGGAAAGCCTGCGGCAAACGGGCGAGCGTCGGTTGATCGGCCGTCGTCGGGGGGTGAAAGCTACTCACCTGTTCATGGGTGCAGTGGGGGGGAGGAACGAAGGCAGGCTCGGGACACGCGCGGGAGACGAAGGAGCGCGAGAACGGCTTGCCTCGGCGCAAAGTATAGACAAGACTGACCGAGACAGCGGGCGCTGCAGCGGCGCGACAATTAGCGGCCCTTTCCTTTTTCTTGGATGCCTCGCTCCTCCCCCCCTCTCGCAAAGCTCGCCGCGATCGGCCATTGGTCCTTCCTCGGCTCGGCATCTCTCGCGCTCGCGGCAACATCGCGGGCACACCAGCTATACGCGCCGCGAGAACGGCTGATTGCTCGAGGGGCGCGGGTGGGGGGATCGACCTCGAATCCTCAAAACTGCCCCCCTACCGAGCCACGAGCCACCAATACCCACCTACACCCACCTACCCTCCAGAGGTCCAAGCTAAGCTCGGCTATGAGCTACTTGCTGCCGCTGGCGTGTAAAAATCCACGCCGACCTATTAACCAGAGAGAATGATTAATTAGCTGGCTTAATTCGCGCGCGCGGCCAAGTAGCGTGTAGTGTTGAATGAGCGCGCGGAAAATCGATAAGCCCGACTGACTGAGAAAAGAAAGAGCGAAAGTGTGCCGGAGTTGGCCGGTAATTACCGCCAGAATGGATGAAACATAAAGGGGGAGCGCTGTAAATATCTACCTCTCACTCGCCAGCTTTTTCTATTAATCTCCGCGGTGCATAGAAAGCCGTGCCGAGCCGCTGGTAAAAATCGATCAAACTCGTATAGGGAAATCGCTCGCTTTCGTACCTCTGTATTGGCTCGTACGTGTGCCGGAGCTCCAATTTGCATTTAGCGCTTTATGCCGGAAGTTTAGCGCTCGCGCTAATGGAATACAAAGTTCTGATAAGCGTGAACGCGATTGAAGAAGCGCGCGTCAAACGCTCCGGGCGATAAAATCGCGGGGGGCTTGCGTGCTTGATTTTTCGGAAATTCACCGGACTCGGGGATCCAGCTCGGTTTTATCGCGGAATATCGCCGAGCGCAACGGACCGGATTTTCTTGAGATCTGCGGAACTGCCGCTGCAGCAGCGTAACATATGCGCAGAATGCCTCGGGCTATTTAGCGCATCTGCAGCTCGACTTGAACTTGCAGCCCTCAGCTATGAGAGAGAGAGAGCGAGAGCCGGGAGGGAAAATCGGAGATTTGCCATTCTCCCGTACGTGACCGATGCGAGGACCGCGCGACTCACCGCAATTCTCCTGCAGGCCCGCAGACATCCCGACTAATTTTCACCATAGACCTTTGCTTCCCCTAACCCATGTGCACCATATCGTGTTAACTATTTTACGCGTTTACGGTATTTTTCTGTCCTTTACACGCACGTGTGCGCGTCAAGCTGCATCGAAAGATTTCATCTGGAATTCTGCTGAAATAGGAATGACAAATGGAACGCAAAGTTCAGACTACTGTGCAACACGATTATCGCGAAAACCGCGAGCGCGCGCGCGCGCTTTTAGATAAACGCTCGTTTGCTAATGCAAATGCAAGTGCATTCAATATGCCTCTGCGCTATTTCACCAAATTCATCTTTTAAATCAATTGAATTTTGGATAAATTGCCGTTACTTGTCTACTAATTCGTTCCATTCTTATTGTTATTATTATTTTAAATAAATATTAGAAATAACTCGTAATTATGATAAAAGTGCAATTGACTATAAGTTTGATATTTGTATAGAGAACATCCGTGAACACGAGTATTGATGTGAAGTAGCTTGAGAGGTAGATAATGTAAAATTTCTGAGCTCTCGTACGATCGATTGGAAAAATTGGAATAATGGCTGTACAAAGGTACACAAACGTGCCTTGTTGTGGGCGGAGTTTGTGTGTACTGAATTGAGAGGTTGCAACTGACGTAGATTGAAGTAGGGAGATTGAAAAGGTAAAGATGATGGCGCAAAGTCTCATTAGCACAGCGCAATGGCGATCAGAAACCAGAGCTCGTCGCTGCTAGGCTGTCAGCGGCCGGTGCGCGCGAGAAAGCGGATATCGGATATCTTGTTATCCCAGGGTATAACCAGCAATGTATCTCCCCTCTTCCTCTCCCTCCCTCCCCCCCCCCTCTCTCTTCCTCTCTGCTGCGGCTAAGATTTATACGATTGGACAGATTTCCTCGAGAGCTCGCGCGTGCCGCGCGGCTGATGATCAGCGCAGCTACTTACTTCACCGCGGCGAAAAACTTCCAGTCAGCTTTAATGAACTCGGCACACCTTCAACTGTATAACTTTTCATCCCGATTTCCACAGCTGCGCGTACATCCAAAAAACTTGTGTTTCTTACAAGTTGAGAGATACAGGAATATAGTACGTCGGGTGCGGTGTAGTGCGCGCACGCCACGGAAGATAAGCCCGCCCGACATCTGTGCTTTTCCATTAGAATGAGCCGTGCGCAGCTCGAGAGCGCGGATCAAATAAAGAAGGACCAAGTTGCGGCCCATCTGTCTCGATCCCGTCCATAAATTGCAAATCGCCCGTCGCGGCTAAATAAGCCAAATAAATAAACGCGCGCGCGCGTTCGACTAAATGTAATGATCATACGCAATCGCAACGCGCGCAGCCGATAAATTGGCGAATGCGATTTAATTAACTTCCATCCGCGGCGTCGCGTCGCGCTGTTTTCTTCCCAATTTCCCTGATTCGCCGTATTTCACGAGCAACCGCGGCTGCTCTAAAATTCGAGTGAAGAATGCCTGACCGTATCCGGACACTACTACTTGCACATTTAACAAATCGCGGTTCCAAGTACAAGTTCGCCGGATAAAATGACGAAACGTTAGTTTTGATGAGCGGTGGCGGGGGGAGATTGCGATTGGATATGCGTAACATCGAGAATCGCGGAGCGCGCGCAGCTGCACAATCCGGGACTAACGAAGTACCGAACTGCAGCAGCCGCGCGACATTACGAATATTCTGCTCTCCGGCATAGCTGGCAGCCTCGTTCCGTTCCACTGTTCCGCTCTGTTCCGAGCTGCGCGCTGCCTTTCATTTATGAATACCTAACCAAGTCCCGCCGAGGAAAATTAGATGCGCGCCGCACGCAGCCTGTACGTCCCGGCCACAATGAAGCCACCCTTCCCTCCTCTCCTTTACGAGCCCTCGATCCACTGAATCCAAAGCCAGTCGCACGCGCTTTATTCCGAGACAAATATAGCCCGATGAGCAAATTGCGACAGCGAAGAAGAAAAAAGCGAGCAAAGTGAGAGTAAGTCGTTGAGCGCGGCCTGCGCGGCCGCTCTCCCAAGGCGTTTAATTGGAAAAGGTAAATCAGAGCCAGAAAGAAAAGTTCGATTGGGGGGCTCGCGACGGCTGACAGCTGCCAGCTCCCGTCCCTCCGATTCTATCAAAATGTAATTAAATACTTTTTTCTGCTGCGCGCTCGTTGCCTTCTCTTTTACATTCTTTTAGCCGTCCATTTTCACGCTGAAACTGCCACCGAGGCGTTACGCAAACGGCTTGCAAGTGCTCTTGTCCTGTCTCATTTAGATTATTGCTCTTTAGTGTATCTTGATGTGTCAGGTGAGCTCCGGATGGGACTGCAAAGATTGCAGAATTCATGTGTGAGGTACATATGCGATGTTAGAAGGTATGAGCATATCAGTCCCTACAGGAGTAAACTTGGCTGGCTTGATCTTGAGTTGATATACAAAGTTATTAACATGGGTCAACCCACGTATCTTGCAGCCCTTTTTCAAAAAGACCAGGCTCGGACCTCTAGTAGGACTGATTCTAGGGAGCTCTCGATTCCATCCTCGCGTACCGATACAGGGTTGAAATCTTTTCAATCTCAAGGTGCGCGCCTATGGAATATGATCCCTCGACGTATCAAGCACTTGCCCTCACTACGCAGATTTAAAGCGACAATTCGCGACTATTTGCTATGTAAGTCCAGGGACATGGACCATGTATATCTAATGTAGAATGACGCTAATCATACGAATCTTGACTATAATAGAAATTGAAGTTTGATAGTCACAAAAACATGTATTATTCGTAATGATAAGAATATGTGATAAATTGATGTACGACAGATATAATATTGTGCAATATATGTAAGTTAATGACGAGCAATGTCGAGCTGTGATATGATTGACTATATACTAATGATCTCTGTAAATATGTATTATTATTGAATGTAGTTTTATTGTTTTTGTCTTGCTTTTAATTTTACACGTTGCAGTAGCGAGTAGGAGGGCTCGACTAGTCGGAAAGAGGCAATTCTCATATTTTTTCAACTTTCTCCGCAGGCCCGCGAGGCCGTAAGACTGTTTCTGTTGGAAAGTAGGTGCGCGCTGGCTATATCGGCGGGGCTCCATTCGAATGCTTGCACTTACACGAGTGCTTTATTTGCTTTTGAAGGCGAGCTTTCGGAGGAGGAAGCGCCGGCCGACATGCGAGATGTCGATTTAAAAGTCTAATAAGGAGCGCGATGCTTTTCTCGGCAGTCGGCGGTAGGTGTTGATGGCGCATCTTTCGTCCCTCGGCGGAGGCGCGAAATTCCCTCGAAAAAGAGCTCAGTCAAAGGATTACCAAATTGAGGGATGACTCTTTAAGAGTCATGCAAACTCGATTCCCTTTTTGCTTCTCTTTATCCTCGCGCTCCGGCGCTTTATCTCCCGCGCGCTTAACTTCTTGCCCCCCTCGCCCTCCACATGGCAAAGAGAACTGCAATTCACGCGTGTGTGCAACGGCATTTTTCTCTCGATTCTCTTCTTCCTTACTGCACTTGGAGTGCCAGAATTAGGAAGCAAGTATTGTAACGTAATTCTCCTTGGAGCGAGAGGAGAGGAGAAGTTGGCCGAATCTAGAGAAGAGGAATAAGATGAAAGCGAGGCTGGAAGGTTAATAGTAAAAAGGAGGAAAAACAAAGAAAGGAATGAGCAAGTAGATGCAATTGGCTTGAAGTGGCGCTATCTAGCCGGTTGAACAGTTTCTCTCTCGAGCAACTATCAGCGCGAATATAAATTTGCCCTAACCTCTCGATCCTACTTGCCTCCCTCCCCTCCCCTCCGGCTCTTATTCTTGCGGAAACCTTTGGAAATTAACGATCTCAATTTGTTCGAGTATGCTCCGCTGCTCGGAACTTTTGTCCCGCGGAGCTGCATCAATTGCTATTACGTACCCATCTTTGATTCACGTTTCTGCGTGAAATATTTTGTCGAAAAAGAGCGTCCGCGTGCGAGAGCAAAGCCGTCTGATTAATTGTAATTGTATAGCTTGTAGAAAAGCGAGGGACGTTTGGCGAGAAGCGATGTTTTACCAGTGCGCATCCTCCATGAAAAGTCGACAGTGATGGACGGCGACAAGGTAGAAGCGCCTCTCTCCCTCTTTCACCTTCTTTCCGTCTCTCCGCGTAAATCTCGCAACTGCAGTCTAGTCGCGAGATGCGCCCGTTTATTCTCCTCGAGTCGTATCATTTTTAACGTTAAATCATCCTAATTAATATGCCTCCTCGCGCCCTTTAACGCGCATTCCGCGTAATGTCAATTTCGCTTCGGCACACAAGAAAGGCTGCCCGAGATAGGCTGGATGCTATATGTACACCTCGAGTGAAATCGCGCGTCTGACAAACGGTGCCCAGGAGTCAAATACATTCTAATCGATACACCGTAGCGTGCGCGCGTGCATTTGCATAGCAGTAGGTACAGCGAGTATATCTATATAAATTGAGCTTGTAAAAGCGAGAGGGAAGTTGGGGGTGTGATTAAAAAAAATAATACACCAGGGAGGAGGGAGAGGAGGAGAAGGAGTTAAATTAGCAGCTGGCTGAGCCGGTATGAGATAATGATATTAGCCGGTGCTCGCAGGCGCGCGCGCGCTATTATTATTCCCTTTGACTCGATAATTCAATTATTTTATAGAGCATCCTCCGCACATCCTAAGAGTTCAAGTTTCCATCTGCAGGAGCTCGGGCTTATCTATATCGGGCTTGTTCGCGCACCGCTCGCGCGAAAGCCCTTAACAGCTTTAATGGCTTAATAGCAGAAGTAAGCGCATTTTCATGCATACTCGCGCTTATTTAAGAATAAGGCGGAAAAGAAGTAGGCAAAATTTAGGGCCTGCTGCTGCTCGTCGCGGCGAATTGTTGCGTCGGCGTTGCAGGATCGAGGATCCGCCTTTAGCGTGTTGCCGCGTCAGCCTGCCGCCACTGTCTTGTTCTTAAAAGGGAGGGGGTGCGGTGCAGCTCGTCCAAACGAAGAGTAATGCTCGGGCGGCCATTAAATATTTGCGCTAATTTGCGAATCGAGCCGGTGGCAAATAGTCCTCTGGCCCGCGGCAGTGTACGGCGTAGCTGGGAGCAATTGACGCGCGAGCAACGCTATTACGCCGCGGCCTTGCCGCTCGATAAACTCGAGCGCGCCAGCCTGCACGCACTGCAGCCGCGTAAAACATATTACAAGCAGTCGGCTACACCTATAGCGATTCCCTTTGCCGGCTCGCTATATACGCTCTCGTTCTTTACAATGCGCTACCTGCATCCGATATAATTGGAGCTCTCTTGCTACTGCTGCAAGAAGAAACTGCAATTTGTCGCCAATGTGTCCCGTGAGCTCCGAGGGAAAAAGGAGGAGCGAACGAGTGAGTTGATAGAAAAGCCATTAGATAAAAGCGCGTAAAGTCTGTAAAAGGAGTCGATAAGTATCGCGGAATAAAGGATCCTTCTTATCGATCCTCTTTAGAAATGCTGCTGCTGCTGCTGCTGCTGGCAAGAAGTAGGCTGCGCTCGGAAGTGTTTCGAGAAAGCAATCGCTGGGAAACGATAGAGCGAGGGGGAGCTGCTACGTCCTCCGCGTCTTAGACATATAGTGCTATGGGAAGGGCTGAATATTTGCCTTAACCTGAGAAATACGAACAGCTAAAGTGGCTCAAGAGTGCTTCAGATGGAAGCCAACAATTTTCATCCCTTTCATACATATGTACGCGCGAATCACAGCTCTACTCGCAGCTTATCCACTTTCTCAGCCAAGCGAGGATTTTTCATTTGGCGATAAATAGCTTCGGGGCTCTCTGTGTGCTCAACCACCGCTGATATTTCAAATACTATACAATAGCTGTTAATTTTAGGACTTTTACATTCTTACAGATTTTCATTGCAATACGCTTCTTGTCAAGTATTCTTCGTTTCACGTGTCTAAGCTATTCTTTCACGGATCCTTTCTTCGAAAACTTTAATTACGCGTAAAACGTTTCTTCTGCATAACAAATAGCGATAATGTTGAAACTGGCTTTAAAAGGCTTTCTTTTTAATGTAAGTAACATATCATTTAATAAGATTGATGAGTTTTGAAAATTATCGGTGAATAGTTTTGATTAATTTGTATCGCATATCCAGGACGACCGGAATTATAGGCCCATAATATTAATATTAATATTATTCTTAATATTATTGTAATTATTAATTGGTAGAGAATTTGGAAAGATAAACTTCAATGCATCTGATTGAAAAGATGCGGGGAAATGAGGTGTTTTGAAAGCATCAACAGAGAGGGAGAGGGAGAGAGAGAGCGAGCTTAATTGGAAATTTAACGGGGCATCGGTTATCTGTTGGCATATCTGTTCAAGTTGGCCGGGAGGTAGCGTCTGTCTTTGGCTTGTTGCATGCGTTAGGTGGGACTGCGCGGCAGTGCTATTTGCACACTGGGTCCGGCTATCAATTTGACGCCATCCATTAGAGCATTAACGAGGATTTCCAAGACTTAGGAGCTGCAGCCGCGTGAATATGCGCACAGCATATACGAGCTCGGGCTCGAGCCAATGCAGCTACGCAGCCAGATGCAGCAGCCAACACAAGCACCACTACCGCAGAGACCAGTATCAACAGCCTAAATCATCCTCCGCCCTCGCCTACTACCTACTATTTACAACTAATGTCGCTGCGTCGCCCATTTTCTGCGTTTACTTTATTCGCTCGCTCTATTAAGGCGAGGATTGCCTTTTCTCCTTTTCTCCTTTTCTCCTCTTCTCTGGAGGTCCTTTGAGCTTCGAAGGCACGGGAAGAATATATCCGTGGAGCAGCGGCAAGATTGGGGTCGCACCGCGCGCCTCCCTCGAGTAACCAGTCTTATCTGCTCCCCGCTGGCTTTCGCAGCCTGGGCTCCCCTTTTAATCACCGCTCGCTGCCCGGCGCAGCGCCAAAAATACACCAAAAATACACCTCCGAGGAGCAAAAATCGCTCCGCGCGAGTGCACCTGATTCGGAAAATCAATGCTCCCTGTATAATAGACTGTAGACCTAGTGCCCGTCGCGGCCTGAAGGCGATGCAATGCGCGACAGTCTACACACTCTGTGTATACTTGCGCGCTATCGCCGCTCAACGTCAACGGCCACGATCCAATTATTTTACCTAGTTGGACGTCTGACGTCTTTCACGCGCACAAAGGACTCCCGGCTCCTCTGCGTCCGCGTCCAGGTCCAGCTTCCTCCCTCTAATGGCCATATCGATCGCGAGAGAGAGAGACACCACCTCGGCACTTACACCGCTATTTCACCTTTGACCCCTGAGAAAACAAGCCAACAACGAGTACAGCCCGGCCCTAATGCATGTAATTATACCAGTCGAAGCTGCGAGTGTGCTTGCGCGGAAATGCAATCCGGACAAGAATTCCGATAGCGGAAAGAGAGAGGTCCAGCCCTCTTCCACCGAATGCTGCTCTTTGCTTGTGCTTCTATACCGCGCGCAGCTACATAAGTAAAAGTCGATTCGTTAAAACAATGCCGGCTGGCATAATTGATCGTCCTGAAAAAGCGTGCCTAGGTATTATTATTATTATTGCATTCAGGCGGGTATCGCGGCGTCGGATGGGTGGGAGGCGCAACGCTTATTTATTCGTGCTCGAGAGGTGGCGGAGGTGCAGCTGCTGGCAGGCTTAATAATTCGGCAGCCGAGAGCGAGAGAGAGCGGCAGCGACGGTCACGGCTGGATGTCGAATCGCGAGCCGCGGGGGTGCGAATAGCGACGGCGGTGCGAGTGTTCGAGGGAGGAGGGGGACTCGGGAGAAAGTAGGGATCGCCGGCTCGGCGCGCTACGCGAGCGCCATCGGCCCCGAGCGGCTCCCGCTCCAGCCCCAGCAGCGCCAGGCAGTTCGAGCTCGGCAGCGCCGGCGCCCAGACTCGCGGCTCCTTCTCCCCGCGAGCCCGTCGGTGATACGCACACATACCCGCGCGCACACGGAGAGAGCCCGCCGAGCAGCTGTGCGCGCGCCACGCGGATACCGCGATGCCGCTACGGGCGAGTGATCGTTCGCGCGAGTACCCGCTGCCGTCGCGCGGCCAGAGGAGCTACGCCGAGGCCGAGGATCCTTCGGCCAGCGAGATCGATAGCGCGAGTCCGCCGTGGGCGCTGCTCGCCACCTCCGCAGCCCCGATCATCGCCACTGGTGCAGCGCCGACGACGAGGAGGCTCCTTCGGCCCAAGCCTCGTCTCGCGACCCGCTGAACCGCACCTCTCGCCTCTCTCTCTCTCTCTCTCTCAACGACTTGCCCCGAGCGCAAGGCCAAAGGTCAGTCCTCGACGATTACTTTTTGCTTTGTTTTTTTTTACGTATCTGCACGCACGTGGAGAATGGAGCGAGTAATTAACGCGCCGCGTGCACCGAGCGACGCACGCGAGCCGAATGTCGATGTGGAGCCGCTGTAGGGCCGTGCGTGCTTTTAATGGCTTCAACACGTGCTACTTATCCGGAGAGTTAACGGGCTTAGTCGCGGCCCGAAGGAGAAGCAGGAGAGAGAGGCCTCGTTCTCCCTCTCGAGGTAAATTGTCACGCGATTGTCGCGTGCAGCTGCGAGTGTAATCCTCTCGCAGCTTCATTCCCAGCACGTGCGCCCCCCCCCCCCCCCCACATATTTCCTGCGAAATGCCCCAGTCACGATCGTTTCGAGTGCGTTAACAGAGTCAAGATCAGGCTTATACGTAAAAATAATCGCCGCCGTCTCGTGCTTCTGTCGGGTCGCACGTTGATTTCGATCACTCGTTCTCCCACTACTGAATTTTAATTTTCCCGCGTGTAAAATTAGCCTCATAATAAAAGCTGAGTGCAAGTTAATCAGTCCTTTTATTTGGGAATATACGCGTGTGGAAAGTTTCTCCTGGGAAATCCGGTCGCGAGATAAAAAAAGAGGAAAACAAAAAAGAGTAGCTGCAAGCAAGGCAGCAGCAGCAGCAGCAGCGGAGCCTATTTTTCCTTCATGAATGCACGCTCGGTCGCGTATAGTACAGCGGCGGCAGCACTGCTCGCGAAGAGGAAAGACAGAAACTCGAGTTAATTAATAGCGACTTGTTCCCTGCTCCCCCTTAGCCCCCGGTACGGGCCTGCGCCAGGCTGCGCGAGCCCCTCTCCCCTCTCCCCTCCTCCCTTTCTGCCACTTGCCAGAAACAGGAGCTCCACTCGCCTTTCCGTCTTCTAATTATGTCACTACAGCCACCTCTTTTTCTTTTCCTCTTTTATCGTTTCTTTTAATTCTTCTCCTTCCGCTTCTTCTTCTTCTCCTCCTTCTTCTTTCTTCTTTCTTCGCTATCTCCCTTTGAAAATGCTCGAGCGGCCAAAGGATTGAGGCGCGCGATTCAGCAAACTTTACATTTGCCAGCTTGGAGCTAAAGCACGGTAAATCAATTCAGTTGGCGCGCGCACCCTGTGCCGGCACACACACACACACACACACACACACACATCAAAGCTCCAGCTGATGATTGATGACTCGCGAGAGCGCAGCGACGTGTGTATGCAAGCGTTCACGCGTTGACTGGCCCAAGATAAAGAGACCCGCTGCCTGCTGCAGCCAACTGTTACGATTCCCCGCGCTCCTACTCGTCCGTCAATTCCTCGATCGAGCGAATAACGCGTCGCCTCTTCATATTTATACGTAAACTATTTCCAAATTCTAGGCGAATATATTGTTCCATCGAATTTTTAAACAGTAGATAAAGAGAAGTTTTCTCCTGGCTTTTCCTCACAGCACGAGACGCTCGAAGGAATTGCGCCAGCGGCAAACTTGGATCGCGCACACATCAATATTTCATACAAATGTGCAGCTGCATTCGGATAACGTACTTTGACCTTTCCGCAGCCAAGATTCGTATTACTATTTTCGCAGTCTTGCGAAATCGTTTATATCATTGTAGATGTAAAAATTGTGCCGCGGGTGATTAATTAATGCGAAACGAGGCCAGCGCAAGGATCGCGGCTCACGGGTTGGCTTGGCTTGTCGAGTATTTGCGCCCGATGAGAATTTAAAATAGATTCGCCGAGGCGAGAGCTTCGACATCGGCGCTACTGGTAGTAGTAGCTGTGGCAAGGCTCGGCTCTGGCTTCGCTTCCACGGCTGCAGGCGCGGGCTTATCGCGACTCGGGCTCAGCTGGCAAGGGCTTTGACGATGCCACAACAGAAAGCTCAGGAAGCGCGGCCGGGCTCGCAAGCCGAAAGATAGACCGTTTTATGGAGAGTTTGCCGCAGCAGCCTTGCTCTTCTCTCTCCTCTTCTATTCTTTGCGCTGCGCTGCTCTCCTGCCCTCCCCTTCCCTTTTCTTTTCTTTTCTTTCGCTCTCGACTTTTCCTTTTTGCTTATCCTTGCGCCGCTGCACTCGAGACGCGAGATAGATAAGGCTAACGGGCTAACTACCTCTGGACATCAATTTTTATTTACTATTACAACTCGGCTAACGTTAATGTCGGCCGGTTTGTGCAAATTTCACTTTTTCCTATTACGCCGATAAGCGAGCGCCTCGCTAAACACTCGACTTATCTACCTGAATGAAAAATGTTCCTCGATAGGCTGCGAGTGACTTTTACCGTTGAATGGGGATCGTTAGCGTCTGGCAAAAGCAAAAGTATAATAAGAGGCACGGCCGCGGGCAGGCTCGAAAAGTTCGAGCGGTAAAGAGCGAAAAGCAGCAGCAGCAGCAGCAAGCGCGCGAAAGTGTAGAACCGAAGATTCGTTGGTTATTGTGAGCGAAGAATGGCGGGTTAGTCGGTGACGGGTTGCGAGGTCGACGAGGAGCAAAAGGGTAAAAATATATATAGCGGGCGCGGGAAAGTGAGAAAGTAGGCACCGGTATAAGAAAGTAGTACTGACCCCGTTGGATGTTTGGCTCCGAGCGTGGGAACGTGCTCGCAATTTAAACTCCGTCTTATAGAATTTGCGAAAAGTTTCCCTTCCCGCTGCGGGCGATCCTTCGGCCCCGCGACTCTCCCACCTATTATACCCTCCGCTGATGATGTTTCCGCGTTGCTGTGCTTGCAGGAATCACCCATGGGACAGTGAGGATGTTGTCAGTGGGCTTTTTCCGAGCTGTCTTGGCGCTCCTCGGAGGCTTGCACACGCTACAGAGCGCTCGGCCCGCCCTCCTGCCCACGCTCAGAACAATGGGTAAGTTTCCTAAATCATGATTCCTCGATCCGGATAGACTTACCATGCAAGAAGATTCTAATGCTCCATGATTGGACGAGTACTTTTTCCCAGATATTACTGTTCTAATGCTGGGGCAATACTGAAATGATAACAATGGGCCGAGGTTGGCAAGCCGGTACTGGGCCAATGCAGGAATTACAAGAACTGCCGATATTCGCAATTTTGGTGCAAAATATAACAGAAAATATATCATTTACGGCAGAGATTTACCGGTTCACTAAAATTACTATGCATAGATCTTAATCGTATGATTCCGCTGTTTTATATAATTGGCAAATATATTTTAAAATAACATTTTACAAAAATTAGAAGTTACAAAGTAGGTTGTGACAAATCCGCGATACTTTTGGTTTTCAATCTGACGTGCTGAATTTTCAAGTCCGGCTGAGTACTGGCATTACAGTAAAACCAGACATTTATGATAAAAATGTCATTACTGAGCCGTTGTTATCATTCCAGTAAAAAAAAGTACCGGAGCGATGCTGGCGTCGGATTAATTGTTTAGCAGTAAGGAGCCAGCAGTGGCCCGTATTGTGAGTAATGGCAATTCTTACATGGGTTGTTCAAAAATTAAGAGCGATGAATATGCGCGCGCCGGCCAAAGGATTTGCGAAAATCGACTCGGGGGGGGTTAATGCATAAACAATGCGCGCGGCGTTTATCCGCGCGGGCTGCAAGCTGGCCAGCGCGCTGCACCCGACTGCCCGATGAATAATACACCATCCGCCGCGTGTGGACGAGGCTTCAGAGGGGGGAGAAGTACAGAGACTACGACTCGCCGAAGGAAAGAGGATTATCGAGGAAAAACGTCCAACGCCTGCTACACTACGGCCCCACCCCGAAAACTCGCCCTTCGATATATACCAAATGTCATTACTTCGCTGATCTCCCTTGTAGCCTGTCGAGAAAGAGGCGCATTCTTTTTTTGTTCACCAATATTCCGCAAGCTGATCTGAATAACAAGCGCCGCGGGCGTACTTCCCTCCCGGCCTTCGCTTTGGAACGCTTCCAATTGCAAATCGAACCGTTAGTAACTGTTGAACGTGAATTACGGCGTTTATTTATTCTGCCGCGGGGCTCGAAATCAGGACTCGCCGCCGGGCCGCCGACTGGATTATGCGATTATGCTCCTTGCCAGCTGACACCGCCGACTTCGCGTCATTTACTTACGCACACTCGATTCGTCCGCCTATTCTCCGTAGACGCGCGAGCCTCTCTACTTCCTCTCAGACTCGCGCGGCAAATTCTAATAAAGGCTCCTACGTTGCTTTTCTCTTGGAGTCTCGAGGCGTACGCGCGCGACGCTCCCCTACCTCAGCCGCGCTTCTTTCTCCCGAGAAAAAAGCCAGCCAGCGCCTCGCATGTCCTATCTGCCATCCAGGGAAATTATGCGATGCACTCCCCCAGCTTCTTCATCACATTACTCGTCGACGAGGCCGTCTGATAAAACTTTCAGCGCCTCGTCGCCCCATCCCCCCTATCTTATCCCGACTTGGTGACTTTATTTTTCACCTCTTTCTCGTTCGCTCAATTTTCAGTCGGCAGCTCGCGCGCCACCTCTCCGCTACTGTTTGTGCACCGCAGCTAGTAAAAATAGCGGTACTGGTCGTTATGCCGGAGCGGTATTGCACAGAGGGACAATGCTGCAGTGACGATACTCAAAGTACTGCATTAACGCTGCGCGCACTGGAACTGCGGCTGGGCTTACGTTTCACGGGAAACTGCGTGTAAACTGATTGCAAGCAAATACCCAGCAAGCGCCCAGCTCACTGAGCTATGATTATGATTGCGTGTTTGTACATCCTGTGTAATATTCTACTGCACAAACAGCGCTTTCTCCTTTTCTTTTCTCTCTGTTGAGCCGAATAAAGAAACTAACGAGCACTTCCTTATCTCACGCCTGCTGCTACTTCTATCGACTTCTTTTTTCTAACACTTTATCGTCGATTTTTAAATTACCTCTTTTCTGCACCGATGATACTTGTCGAAAATTTAACCATATCGCACATCTCTTCATTAGAACAAATCAACATTTAAAATACAAAATATTACTTAGAAGTTTAAATTAGAGTTATGATTAACTTATGATTCTCTTTAAATTACAATTTTTTTTACACTTTAATATATTACAGTAAAAGATGGTGTTACCGACCCGACAATTACAGTCCAGTGATAAATAGTACAATTAACTAACACGAAAGACAAAATTGTTGTACATTTGTGAAATGTAGTAAGTAATTTGATAAAACCACAATTACATTAAAATACTACATAATATATTCGAATAGTAATAGTTTCGTTAATAAAATAAATGGATACACTTATCTATTATCATACGTAAGTAAATAGCAGTTTCATATAAAATGTTTATTGATTGCTATTTAACATCCCCTTCTTAAGCAGCGGATATGCTCATTGAAAAACGCTGCCAACTTTTTTGGCATTCAGCTTTCTCAAAGAGATATCGGGCATACAGTAATTATATTATTATGCATAGGTGAATCTCTCTTGATGAATTTGGCAACATGCGTAATATCGCACCCCCAGAACAATACTATGACAATAATTACAAAGTATGTTATTATAAAATCCAGCTAGTAACGTAAATTGTTCCTCAAGTGAATTTCTTTTACATGAATTTTATTATTGTACTATAGTTCCTCAACCCTTTTAAAACAATTTTTTGAATTTAAATTTTCGAATACTTATCGAAGTATGGTGAAAAGTACAGTGACCTCCAGATATATAGTCGCAGTATCGGGCTGTAGGAGAGGAAAATTCTCGAAACGGGCCATGAGTGAAAACCTTTTCCACGCAGAACCGATTGTCGATGGCAACGCTCGTCCACACAATGTAAAAAAGCAAATGTAACATTCAACTGCTGAGTTCTGGAAATAAAGCGATCCTTACTGGGAAGATGATATTTACTTTTTAATACTCATGTGTAATTCTCGATTTCCAGCTTCAGATTTTGAAGTTCGTTCAGATTTAGAACTCGTAAGCACTCGTTTTCTTTTCTATTATACTTTAAACTTAATTTATTGGTAAACCTCTAATTAATTAAAGGCAAAAATTCCCAAACAACCGACTTTTGCACGAGTTTCAGAAATTTTCCAGGTCTTCCAATTTCTAGTATAATTTGTGCCGAAGCTGTAATTTTACATAAACTTTTACATGTGCTTTTACACAATTTGGGAATGTAAAAATCTCTAACTCAGCATAAGTCGCTTTATTTCCAGCACTCAGACGTTGCAATTTACATTTTTTTTTGTTGAATTATCAATTGAGTGCCCTTTCTTGAAAAATATACAGTTATGGGTTGTGTACAATTACACTATGCATTGAAAATGACATTACTGAATTAATAACTTTTCATATATCCAGTAATGTATATTTTTACACGATTTGTGTTATTTTACGTTTGCTTTTTTACAGTGGAGCGACGCGCGCCGCCGTGGTGGGGAGCAATATTTGTGTGCATATATTTAGAGTTCACTATACTTTTACTTTCGTATGAGCCATTTTATGTACAAAAATCAAATTAAAAAATGTTGAATTGTCACAGTCTTGTCCTGAACGTGTGATATGTTATAAAGCAACTTTTCTTGAGAACTTCATAAGTATTACGAATATTTTAAGTTTAAATTTTAACAGCAAATTAAGTTTTTCCACACATTTTGATTATAATACATCAATTGGTTTTATTAGCGCGGATAAGCTCCGCACACATGCACGCACGCACGTAAATACAACGTACATTTTCTTGATGAACCATATTTAGACTCCCCAAGTCATATAATCTGGTTTTACGTGAAAACAATGTTATTAAAACAATTCTAAAGGCCTTATATCCCGACACTTAACAAATTATCACTGTAACTTTCAAAACGAAATATAAAAGAATCTTCTAAATTATCGTTGCCCAAAACAGAATGCATTTTTTAACGTTTTGTATTTTTCTCATAAGAAGCCATGTACCTTATGACTTGAAAATTTGGAGGATTATACAGTTCTATATGAAACTAATATTTAGTGAAAAATTCATTTAAGGGGTAACACCACTGTAATAGCAAAAAAGAAAGCGCTGTTTAGATTTTTTTTTTGAATGGAAAGAAAGGTTATAAAGAAATGATATTTGGATATATTATTAGTCTAATATTATAGTATATTTAAAAAAAAATGAGTAAAAAATACAAAATGGCTGATTTATAGCCAATCTATTGAGGCCTCTTGCATCGGAAGTGCTCCGCAGCACGCAGTGTACCGACGCACATTTCAACTTGGAACCAAAAAAAATCCACTTATTCTTGATGTTAATAGCTAGTGAATCACGTAGGGGATTTTGCAAATTTGGCAGTAAATTGAAAATAAATTAAAAATTTTCATGAAAAAAAAGGCACGTTTTTGTTTATAAAAATTGTTTAAATCAATTTATTAAAAATCCCCTACGTGATTCACTTCGAAATATAATAATTAAGATATGATTAAAATTTTAAATGGATCGGATGAAAACTGTTCAAGTTATGTTGCGTTCCCGTTGAGAAAAACTCGTTTCGAGAAAAATCAACTTAAAATTTCAAAATCCCGTTTCGGAGCGACCAAAGACGGTCCCGAAATTTCAAATAAAAAATTTTTGTTTCGGGATGGGACCTTTTGTACCATATTCTAGAAGGTTCAAAGCATGTTTTAAGCCAATAAAAAACATCGATTTTTTGAAATTTATACAGGGTGTTACCCTTAATTATATTCTTTAGTTTTAGAGTTATAGAGGTGAAAAGAAATTCTTAATCATAAAGTATAATAATTGCAAAACGATACATTTCTCATTGCTTCCAGTCTCCAATTGAAGGATTTAATGAGTACTTTATTGTGAAGAAAAATTGATTGCCAAAAAACATTTCTTCATTAATAATTTTTCAAAAAACCTAAGTCTAAAAATTTCTTAATTTAAGTAAAAAAATTCTTAGTTTGGTGAGGTTATACCGCCGAATATTCAAACGCCAATGGTCAGTACACACACAACACATACACACACGCACACACACATACGCACAGACGCACGCTCGCACGCACACACGCACACATACACACACGCACGACCACACACACACACATACACACACACACACACATACACACACACACACGCACACACGCACGCGCACACACACACAGACACACACACATACATACACACGCTTTTCGTAGTAGCTTATTCGAACTTCCTAAGTTATATAACATGTTTTTACGCTAGAAAATGACAAAAGAATTGTCAGGTGATGTGATTCCCTAGTCCAACAGAGGTATACTTAAAAGGAATTGTATCTTTATACCGTAAGGTTCACTCAGTTACTCATAAACCAGACAGAGTAACAATTTCTCGTGTCCCGCGCGCAGTTCAAAATTCGCTAAAAATTAGACAAAAACATTAATTTAAAATTGATATATGATCGTAAGGTGCACTCAATTACGCATACGAGCTGTTACAAAGCAACAAATTTCTTTCTCCCTGCACGCACTTGCAAATTTACTAAAAATTAGACGAATCAATTAATTAAAAAAGAAAGTAAAAAATTGCAATTTTTCACTTTTATAATTGAATTTTCAAAAGCACATTGTTTGAACCTAGATTCTATTTCCGCAGAGTTTTCCCTTAAAAAAATAACCAAATTAAATCACGTATCATCATTTTCTCCCCTGTAAGTTTAAGAGTGGACAGTGGACAGAAAAGTATTTTTCTATTAAAAAATAACCAAACTAACTCAATGGCCGCCCTCGGAGAATGTTGAATAATTTTCCCGCATGTATGGTTAACCCAAATCGAAAGAAAGTCGACGCGGGCTAACCTCTAGCTGAAGTATTTTAAACACTTATAGGCGAAGGTACTAAGTTTGAGTCCCAGAAATAATATACACATATCAAGGGGAGCGATAGGACCCGATGGCAAGTTAATAAATATAGTTCCCAAATAACAAAAGTTTCTGAGAAACATGTTGCTCTTGGATTGCGCATTGTATGCTTTTTCTTGCTCTTAGATTATTGCTGTAAAGTTGCTGTACATTAGTAATTTGACGGCAACTGGTGGGATATTGGTTATCTGTCCAAATAGCAAAATAAATTCAAAATGAATTCTTTTTGAATGTAGAAATTTTTAAAGAATTCTTTTAATCATTCTGAATTATAAAATAATTCAAAACAAGTATCTAATGTCACACCATGAAGAGTTCAAGAAGAGTTCGTAAAGAATTGATGTTAAAAATAAGTTTTAAAAAAGTTATTAAAATTTCTCAATATTAATTCATTAAGAATACGTAAAGAATATATAATAAAGTATAATATATCAAGTGTCAAGTGAGATAATTCATTTTAAGTCCATAGAAATGTTATTGAGTATTCTAAAATAATTCACGAATACCTGCCTAAAATAATTCATAATATAATAAGGTCTTAAAGTATTTACATTGAGAGTACTAAAAGAGCTCATTTAGAGAATAGTAAAGGATTCATTAGGTAATCATAAAAGTCCATAATGAATTCATTTAGAATGTCTAAATCTTGTGACATTCAAGTACTTTTTATGAATTCTTATATAATTCAAAATTTATGAACTGAATGGGTTACCCCCAACGAATATTCTTAGGACCTTATTTATTAGAATGGATATCATATAGACGCGTATCTATCCATATTCATTGATAAGATCTATCAACACCGCAAAAGTGCAGAGGGAATAAAAGCGCAATCTGGAGTTATCTGACGGGAGAATAGATTTACCGAAAAATCAAACAAAAACAAACTTAACCTATCCCGCTACGACATTTGAAAAATTTGAAAAATGTTTGCAACAATGGAAGTACCCTAGAGTGTGCATACAATGTATACATGCACGTAGCTCAAAAGCATACTGCGCACGCACACTTTCATACGAACTCACACACTCACGTGTATGCACGCACGTATACGTGCGAATACATTTTTTTGCAAGTAGCATATTCGGACGCGCCAAGTCAGATATTTTTCTACGTTAACCATCTTACGCACATAATGTATTCCCGCACATGTGGATTTAATTGAATGTAGCTCTGCGCCTAAATGTTCTGAAAACGTCTGCAATTTCAAAGATTTAATTTTGTAATAGAAAAAGTAGGTATACAAGAATGTCATGTTTTTTGAATTCACAAAATAGATTTGATACATGATTTCTTTTTGAGGATGCAAAAATAAAAACGAATACTGAAGTAATATAACAAATGTTGCAGATAAATTAAAATTTATTAACGTTTTATATCAATCGAGAAGTCCCATTTGATCAAATTTGACCAACCTTCTTACCATAGCTTTACGATATAGTTTGCCTTTGTAAGCTGGATTATTATATTCTCCTTCAGAACCCATTATCTCGCCTAAATCTTTAGCTTCGCTTTTTTCAACGAGTAGCACAGGAAGAATTACAAAGCATGCAATCATTCCATGAATCGCGCATTCTTGCAGCTTCTTCTTTAACTCGTCCATTGTAGGTGGGGCTGTTCTACAGCCCACCTTGGACATTGTCAAAGATAGAACTCGCAGGTACTCTTGTAACAGGGTCTCCTCGTTGCCTAGCAGAGTATCGTCGGTCAAGCTTGTATTAAAGAAATACTGCAAGTCCGTGGCTGGAGTTGAAAATAAACACATTTGGAAGTCGACCTAAAACATAATAAAATCATTAGAAATGCACGATAGAAACAAAATATGCAATATTAGTATCTGATTATCTTGACGCGGATTCTGTGATCGTCGAGTGATGTGAAGCCTTTTTGGGATTACAGAACGTATATGTAAGCCAACGAATCTACATTTAATTTTTTTTTTAGTTTTGAATAATAAATTGGCAGAGAAGCACGAGTTTTAATTATTTTTGTTCGAGTTACAAAAGTGTACGAAGTCAGCCTATGAGTTGAAGTTGAATTGAATTTCAGCGCACGTATTGAATTGGAAATGAAATCGTTGGAGGGCGCTTTTGGAGCTCGATGGAAAGAGAAAAAGTGGAAGAGGGAAGTTGGGGACGGGGGGAAGGGTGGACAGGTTCGGCATAGAACGCAAGATAAACGAAGAAAAGAGGTAGGATTTGTGTTTCGGAAGTTCACAGACAAGGAGTCAAAAATCATGTCGCGTATAGAAAAGCTAAAGGTTCACTTGCATATACTGCATTTGAAACATGCACCAATACGATTTTATGCATTATATATATCGTGTTGAAAGGTAAAATCGATTTTGCAGCTGTAAAGATCTATTTAATATTAAATGTCACAGCACTGAATGTGGTTTCCCGATATGTACAGCCGATCAATGTGGGTGAGTTACACAAAAATTTCAACTGCGTTCGAACTACGTAACCTTGTTATACTCTAAATAATATTAAATAATATTTATATTACAAATAAATTATCTAGCTAGGATACAATTTAAAATGTTTGTTGGAAACCATTCATATCAAGCGGACATGTATATATCAAAAGTCCACTGTATAGTGTATAGTATATACTTAAACAAACTGAAAGATCTCGCTAATGAATAAAATATTTTCAATTTCTCAACTGAATATTATGATTCAATGTGAAAATTGGTTTTCTTTTCATGACTTACAAAAATATGGTCAATAGGTCGGTTCTTCTCGTTGTATTTGAAAAGCATGTTGTTGACCCAGAAATCACCGTGATTAATTACATTGAATTCGTTTTCACGGTAAACAGAAGCTTCGCATCCTTTTTCATAAATGGTATCGGCAAGTTTTAAAATTTTTTCCGAGTATCTGCAAAATTGTAGAGAAAAAAATGAAATTCAAGTGTTCGTTTTCATAATAAACTGCTAGTAACTTGTTACTTACTTTGGATCTAGCTCAGGCCAGTTAGCAACTTCTCGACCGAGTTGCTTTGTTCCTTGGATGAAAAACATACGCATTTCTGGTGGTTGCTTCATATTAAACATTCCACAATTGTATAGTTCTTTTTGTCTTGGTTCCTAGAGGTGAAAATGTAACTTAAAATTATCTGTGTTAATAAATGTTGTTGGGAAATTCCGTGGTATTCTGTACCTTTTCACAAAGCGCGACAGAGCTAGCGTGAAATCTCGCCAAGCCGCGAATAGCCAATAAGCAGTGGTCCATGTCGAGGCCGGCTTGACGATCCGCCATGCGGAAACCAAGGGGCGCCAGGTCTTCAATGACCAGTAACGGCGGATTCTCCTTTTGTGTGAACAACCCTCGACCATTGAGTGGCTTTCCGGAACCCAGTACCTCATTCATCTTTTCAAGTGTGTCCGACATCATCTTTATTTCGGTTGCAAAAAGAGACGTTTTTGACACCTGAGAAAATATATAGTTTTATTAAAAGAAGCACAACTAATCATTTTAAGTATACAACAAAATCACATTTTCATGCTTTTCAAATAAATAATCTTGACAAAAACGCTCGCAGTACGAGTTATGAGACGAGTCAGCGATAAGAGATGTAGACAGAGAGATGCGTCGGCTTGCATAGTGGTCGTAGCTCAGTGCTCGAGCACGAGCTTCGCACTCTTGGGCCCACGGATCGAATCCCGTCGTTCACATATTTTTTCGCTGACTACTTCGTCTCCCTTTTTCGTACGTTACAGATTATATGGCATTGTATACGACGATGTATTGTCATACATGGCCACATATGAATTAAATGAAAATTTTGTATATTTTGGGTGTTTTAATGCTGCTCCCTAGCAAAAATATGGGACCAAAACTTGGGCACCTGATTGTACAGAAAATAATTATTGTTTTCACTAAATACAACTTTAATCGTATGCATGAGCGTGTCATCTATTTATTAAAACATTATTTTGATACTGGCAGAGTAAAATATTTCCTTTGAATGCAAAACTCAATCCTCGCGATTCACTCTCGTATTATTAATTTAACTATAACGATTTATGACTGTATTTTTTATTAAAACAGTCATTTTTCACCCGTGTCCCACTATAGGTCCCGATTTTTATGTGTCCAGCCATTGGTGCTTTTACCTGAGGTCAATAATACTAATTTAAACTATTGCACACTAATAGTGTATGATTAGATTAACAATTTAAGCCATGTAGAGATAAAATGTAGTCGTATTATACACGTCGTGTAAAACACTGGTACACGGATACGTTAACACGTGTATTTATAACATATACACTTGTAATTATAACTACATTTAATTTCAAGTAGAATATATCTGTGACTTCGAGGCATAACAACTTAAGTCCACTTTTCTTGAAAAGGGAGTTTTAAGTATGATATATTTTCTATATTTATTTTTAATTTATACTTTCCTACATAGGTATAAATGGTAATTAAAAAAAATCATACACTCCATAAAAATCATAAACCCCATACTAAACCCTAAACCCCATAACAATTACAAACCCCATAAAAATAATAAACCTCATAAAAATCATAAACCCCATAAAAATCATAAACATCATAAAAATCATAAACCCCATAAAAATCATAAACCAAATAAAAATCATAACCTCATAAGAATCATAAACCCCATAGAAATCATAAACCACCTAAAAATCATGAATTCTCGTAAAACTATCAAAATCGTAAACATTGGAAATCCAATAAAACCCATCAAAATCATAAACATCGTAAACCCCATCAAAATCATAAACATCGTAAACCCCATCAAAATCATGAACTCCATAAAAATCATAAACCCCATAAAAATCATAAACCCCATAAAAATCACAAACCCCATAAAAATCATATTGGCAATCATACTTGGCCGAATCACAACTAAAGTTCGACATGAGTCCATTTGAGTCGTCGAAAGCTAGAAAGGACAATTATCCTGCGATTGTATTTTTAGCACATAAATTATTGTGTATATCAGCAACGTCTGTAAGTTCTGAACGGTGCTTCTGTACTGCAGGGAATATAGTAACTTATAAGAGAGCATCATTGGACCCTAGCACTGTTACTATACTGGAATTTCTCTATCATAATAGAGTTTTGATAAGAAAAGATGACTACATTAGCATCAGAAAGAAATAATACAAAATAAACTAAAGTACTTTCGTTACAATGCTTAATTATTTAAAGTACAAATTAAATAACAAAGTTAACAATATATTTATTATTTGATATTGTATAAACAACATTTAATTACATCAAATATTTTGCTACATTTGTTTTTCAAACATTGTTTGTGATATTTATATAAAAAAATTTCTAAAAAGTTTATATTTTTTATTATATTGTTTACACGTTAATAAATTACATCATATAATGATAAAACTGCCTTTATTTTGATACCTACATTTTTTTTAATACACGTCATTCATGTGTAGTCCATGAACCCGTGTAATACACGGAAGAACGTATACACGCAACTCTTAATTACGCGTGTAAGCCATGTACACGTGTAATCGAGAGTTCTAAAATTAAATCAGTGGTCTCCGAGTAATAAGCCGTCAGATTTTCAGAGAATCGCATTTTTTAAAACTTTGGGTACTTTTTACTCAAGAACTAAGCGGTTTAGAAAAAAATTCGTAAGAACGTTTTTTGTTTAGAATGATTGAATTCTACAAAGAATCCAGATAAAAAGAGTCGATTTTTTAAATTATTGATAACAATTTTTAATTAATAATTAAAGGCAAAGGCACCACTTTCAGGTTTCAACACCAAGAAATTCAAAAAATTTTGGTGCTAGCCGATCTCTCAGATCGGCCAGCGATCACTACAGTGGCCGCTGGACTATACAAAGACTAGCACATTTTGCAATTTTCCCACGAAGACTAGCACATTTTGCAATTTTCCCACGAAGACTAGCACATTTGAAAAATTGCCAAGAAGACTAGCACATTTGAAAATTAACCACGAAGACTAGCACATTTAAAAATTTGCCACGAAGAGTGAACCATTTGACGATTTTCTGCCGACTGATTTTTTCAGGCTACGTTTATTTATTTTAATAGCCTGATTCTCTCGGGTAAGCCGATAATTTTTTGAGTACCAAAATGATCTAATACCCGATCTGAACCCGATAAAAAAAGAATCAATCCGATTCACTGAAAGTTTATCAGTATAACTTAAATTTACATATTATATATGAAAAGTGCTAGTCTTCGTGGCAGAATTACGAAATGTGCTAGTCTTCGCGAGAGAATGGCGAATGGTGCTAGTCTTCGTGGCAGAACATCGTAATGTGCTAGTCTTCGTGGGAGAACGCGAATGGTGCTAGTCTTCGTGGTAGAATTACGAAATGTGCTAGTCTTCGTGGGAGAACGGCGAATGGTGCTAGTCTTCGTGGCAGATTTCCAAATGTGCTACTCTTCGTGACAGTTTGAAATGTGCTAGTCTTCGTAAGGGCCGTCGATATGTACTTTCACATTCTGCAACTATATGATGAAATAAACTTGCATGTGTGTTCGTTGATTTTAATTTAAAAAATAATAACACTTTCGAGGTACTTGAGATAATTTTAGTCTTGCTTAAACTTTTCATAATATCTATAAATATTGTTCTTATTTAATTTTACCCAGACATGTACTGAATTCTAGAACATTTAAGGCTAAAAACAGAACCTGAAATTTGCCATTTTTCGAACCATTCCTTAAAAGCATGTTACTATGTAAATGATACGCACTCGGGGCAAAGTGATTCTAGGGTGATATAACGTATCAAAACATGCAGTATATAAGAAATAAGATTCTTTTTGTTAATAAAGTGAGTTTTAATTATGTTATCATTTTGACTTTCCTAATTTCATGAATTAATTAGTCAGAATTAAATAGAAACCGTTTTTTTTTCATTTCTCTTAAATTTTCGTCGATTTTTTTCTTATAAATATGTTTAGCATAAACACATATGTTAGAAACATTCTTTTTAAACATACATTTGGAAAAAAATTAATTGTATATTATTTTTACTACTTAATAACTAAAAGCTCACTTTACCCGGAGCACGGTTCACTTTGCCCCGGTTGCCCTACTTATGTACTATAAAATATATTAGCATACATTGCTTATTAGTTAATCATATGTGTTTACATGCCTATTACACCAAAATATGTTGTCGCAACTTTTCGGTTACGTGCATTAACATATGATAAATATCTCTACACGTGTACAAAAATTAGTAAATCCTCAAAATCTGCATTTCTCAAACATATAAATTTTGATAATATATAAACCTGTCGTACTCAATTACTCATAACAGCACACACTTTTCCTTTACATAAGTTCTATTCTATACCAATATCTAAAAGTAAAAGAACTAGAAGCGCGCATTTTTTGTGTTGTGAGTGTAAGTGTGTGTGTGCATTTATATCTCGAGTAATTCACGGTAAAAATTAATGTTTCAGGGCTCATTTTATTTGTTTGTTTTAAACGAAGGGGACACAATAATAATCTTTTTGTTTTTCGGATTCTCTTCTGTCTTTTAGCAGTTTTTCGATTTTCGGCTTTTAGTTTTTCTAAAGAGCATACAATTATCTATCTTTTCCGACCTGAAATTTTGAATAATCAGTTTCCCTTGTTTTGTTATACACGAAATCACCATCATAAAATATAACAAATTTACTTAAAATATATAGGTAATAGGTAATAGGTAGTATTATATACGTAATCATAAGTATTAGTACGTATAATTAATGTTTACTGACTTTTAAATCAGTATGTTAATAATGGATTTGCATAATGAGACAAGAGAACATTCTTGTAGGAGAAATCCTTTTAATAAAAATTGTTTCGTTTACCGAAGTTATATTCACGAATATTTGCTACGTGTAAATACATTTATTGTAATCAAGAGAAAAAAGTATTAGAATTTTGAAGAAAAAATTATTTTGTTATTTTTATTGCATATTTCATTATTAAATTGTAGTGGTCTAGAAAATAGAGTGAAGATATGTTTTCAGACAAACATTAATACTTATTTAGTTATGAAAAATCTTACCAGATCCTTATGAATTCCTTCAGTCATTGGCTCAACCTTTACAATGAATGTTTTTTTCTCTGAAAGATTCTTGTTATCGCTGGGACGAATGTATTCTATATTTGCACGAAACATGTCACTTGTGTAATTATCACCTTTATTCGTTGCTGGTTTAATGACAACATCGGTTACCTGAATGTTGAGATCATTTTCCGATTTCCGCAGAATGTTTTCGCAAAACCTAGTATCCACAATCTTTTTTATCTTGCTCATTATATCGTCGTCCATTTTTGCAGATAAATACTTTGCTCTGTAGGGGAGATCGATAAGCACGTTGTTAAACACTATTTTGTTGTGCAAAACGTTGTGTTTTCTTCTGAATTGCTTCTTCAGTCACAAAATCTATCTCTCTTCACTGTTGAAAGTTGAATTTTGGAGGTATAATCGCACGAGCACTCACCTGACGAACTGCTTGGCACTGTACGGGCGATATCTATCAAATATCTGCAGTGCGATCACGCGCGCTCTTCTCTATGATTTCAAGATAAATGAGCTGCAAAATACTACGCGTCAGAGCCTTTTATAGAAGAGTGCAAGTTTCCAGAGATTATAAGACCTCTTCCTATGCTGTTACAGGCGGACAAACGGATAATCACCGCGTAGCTGCACGACATTTCTGCCTGATTCTGCTCTGTCATTAGTCAGTTCTGCCGTGTAACTTTTTTTACTAGAAGCACTTCTCTAATTCTTAAAGTTCAACATTATCTCACTAACAAGAACATTTTCATCCATTAATGCTACATTTTTTAAACTTTAACTTAATAAAAAAATTGTACTTATTTCAATAAAAAATGTAGTTTTTATTTATAACTAACTATTGAAAACAATACTCAGTAACGACCATAAGCACAAAAAATTAGCAATTTTATTCATCATGCAAATTTTATGTATCTTCAAATTGAAGACGCTATGAATCTTTCTTATTCGAGTGTGTTTGATGGCATTAATTGCAAGATGGAGATCATTTTTCTTTCTAAAAGAAATATCACATTTTATGCTATTACTAGTATTACAAAAATTTTTATGCGCATTTTCACTATTCACTATACATAGATCAAATGATTTAGTGAACAAAATTTAGACTTAAATATAAAACATATTTAAATTATATTATTACATATACTCAATAATACTTATAACTTATGCTGTAAAAACTAATAATGTCATTCACGGTCATACAAAAATATAACATTCAGAGTAATTGAGTATGTTACGAATATCACGATGACAATTAGAAGATGGAGTTACGTAAACAATATGAAAATGTAATTTTTGTTTTCTTTTACGTTTGCCCGTACAAGTCGACGTTGCAAACATATAAATACATACAAATTTTTTTACCAAACTATGACTTTATTATGTATATGTAATTCATTTGTAAATTCTTCTGAATACTGTTGACAAAATTATTGTAGCTATTTTTCAGTGCGACGTATAATTTTCTGTGAATTAATAACTGTAATTTTTTGCACGCGATGTCTAGTTTGTGATTTATGATATATATTTATCGCGTTTTTCAGATTTTTCATTCTATTAATTTATGTCACGTAACCGTTTCCTACATTATTATAATCGTAGTTAGCAACAATGTTCGTACTCCAAATAATGCATAATGTGGACGTCAAGCGGTACGCAAAGCAGGTGTCAAATGAAGGATAATTATGATTGCGTTATAACGCCTTCACGTACCTATAATTTCAAGATGATGCACGGCATGTATTTACTTTGTATCTTATATATGAAATAATACTGCAGACACATGTAACAATACAATTATGCGTTTAAATTAAATGTTAGATAAATATTTATAAATAACAAACAATATAATATTTATCTGATAAATATCTTTTTTGGAAACGGCAAAAAGAAATACGTTTACTAATATATATCTACATATTTATTAACGTAAACGGTAATAAATGATCACACTAATTTTATAACCATAAATATTTTTTAAATATTTTATTTTGAAAGCGATCGTTTTATAAACTATTTTAAAAACATATACTTTTGATAATTTATACGCTTGTCGCCATATTGGTTTTATATGCATATAACAATGGAGTGTCCAGACCTATTTATATGATTGTTTCCCCAGCAAGCAACATATATTATATTTACCTATAATGTAAGTCTTGGTAGACTTCATTTTATCACAATATCATTCCTACTCATCTATGCATGTATGGATCTATTTTATTTTTTATCAGAACGTTTTGAGACCTGCTTGATATAAAAAATAGAAGTTTTGATACAATTATAGTCAATAATTCATGGGGACCTATAACCACCTTAAAATTAAAAATAAATGGGTTATATATATTTAGGTGAGGATAAATTATTCGTGATATATTACCTACTTTTTGTCGATAAATTTAGACATTTTATCAAAATCTAACGGAATTTTTAAGGTTTTATTGTGTTCAAAATATATATAATTATGATATGCGTATAATACTTTGAAAATAAAATTATTGGCCAAAGTTATATAGCCTATTTAAGCCTGACTTAATCAAATTCTTAAAATCTTTAAGTATAATCATCGTCACAGGGCTGAAACCGTCTAAGGCTCCGTAAAAGGCTCTCTCGAAGAGCGCAGATCGCTAGGTAAGACGGGGGCAAAGTGAGCCAAAAAATTTGTGTAAAAAAATATGTAAATATATTTCAACTATTAATACTTCTAAATATATTAAAACGGTAATATAGACTTTGTTTAATATGAATCTCGAACACCAAGACTGTAAAGTAATTGAAAGTATTTTAAAAATCATTTACAAGAAAATAAATGAGAAGGCTCACTTTGTCACGAGCACGAGTTTCATTAAATAAGCGAATAACAGTTTAAATTGCGATAAATTAAATAGTTTTATTAAATTTTTAAACGTAACATAATCGACATATAAATTTAAAGCTTTACAATATGTATTTATCATACATAACCGAAGAGCCAGTTTGAGGTTAAGCTTTATTTTTAACATTGTTTGTATAAGCTCTCTTTACCCCGGTCAGTTTGCCGCGAACGCACGCGTGTCGTAAGAGTATTTTTTAAGAGATTTACGTGTTCTCGTAATGTATTAAGCAAATATCTATTGGAAATTGAGTATGCTTAGTATAAAATAAAAAATCTCTGCTTTAAAATAGCATACATAACACTTCTTTATCAAAATATACAAAATTATCATTTCGAGTTGTTCAAAAATTCATTGTTAAATTTTTCATTAAATAACCGATTATATGTACCATGAAGCATTTAAAAATCATTGTTTACTTAGATTATTTCATTATATGAGTAAAATTAATATAAATGTTTTATGTATGTCGAAACGTAAAGAAAGCTCACTTTACCCCGATCTCCCCTATATTATGCGAAGCTCCGAATGCTTTGATTTGTCAACGATTAATTATTGTACGGATACCCATATTAATAAATACTGTTACGATCGGGTTTTCGAATGACGCGAAGTCGAACAGTCGCGAGTCGCTATGTCTAGACGTCAACATCGTCAATCTGCAAGTGACAAGGGGGGGCCACAGAGTTTGGGTCACGAACTTTGATGAAACTTTAGGGATCGTTTTCTGATGCCAAAAAATGAAAAAGCCCAATACTCGTTGATGTAGCCAATGGGTCTTTAACGGTAGATACAGCGTATTTCATTAACGTTGTTAGTATATACTATATGTATATATCTGATTTTTAGTATTGCCCATATGAGCAATGCTAATGTTTTTTTACTCTGTCTCAGATTTAAACACCCAGTGGATAAAACTACGGATACAGTGCTTCATTTTTAGGTTCCAAAAGTCGCGATACCGAATTTGATCAAAATCCAAGACCCGAACTTCGGGGTCTCCCCTTATGAGAGTCAGAATGAGAGGTTGTGTGTCTCGTGTTATTGTTGAAAGTTTGTCTCAATAAAGTATCGTTTCGGGTTCTTTTATAAATAGTGTTCTCTCTGTTTATTTAATCCCGAACCCGGTTTTAACAATTTCGGGGCTCATCCGGGATTTCGTTGCCGATCTATGCGTAAGTTAAGATCAACGATGACCCCTAGAACACCAAACAAGACGACTGTGGCGTCTACGTCGATGCCGATGGAAACGGAATCTGCAACAGAGCCTCGAACGCAAGATCCATATTTGCAAAATTTTAAGCTAACAAAAGAAAGGTATGAACAGGATCGCCTTTGTTGGGAAACCAAACTGCAAAAAGAGAAAAGAATTTCGTGAGTAACTTGAGGCACATTGATCCAAGGAAGTTTAACTGGCTGTGACTTTCAAGAGCGACGACAACGAGACGTTAAAGTCCTTTCGGTGAAAGAAAAACTTCACGACATGGAGCACCGCCTAATTCAGCTAAACCAAAATCGTTTAATTGTACTAAATACACCAAGAGAAAACATACACACTTCATAAACCCGTACAACGTAGCATATCCATAGTGTTCCTATGAGGTCCAGGACAAGAATTCTGGTAGGGGTGTGCGAGTACTCGGAAATCCGAGTTCGTGTCAAGTCGAGTATTTTCTTGACTACTCGAATTGCTTCGAGATACTCGGGTCACATCGAACTACTCTGTCATTCCGAGTTACTCGGGTCACATCGAACTATTCGATCAATTCCGAGTTACTCAAGTTGCTTGATGCATTCCGAGTTACTCGAGTCGGATCTAACTACTCGAACTTTTGAAACTACTCTAATTATTTGGATTACTCGTTCGCACGAGTATGTAAAACGTACGTACAGGTTACATATGATATTTTTTTATACAGAGTGCGTAAGATATTTTATGCCCGTTTTGAGGACGTATTATGCAATTCTGTGTAAATAAAAAAAAATATTTTTTCGTTTGGGCAATGAAGTTAAGCCGGCTTGCCAGCCTTTATGTGTCGGTATGCACGTATTCACGCCCGAGTATGAAATTCCACGCCTGAATTGTTAAAACATGATTTTTATATGAGTGCGTAGTATAGCAATTTACACTGAAAATAGTGAGTAAAATCTCATTTTACATACACTGTACGGTAAAGCATTACTTCAGATATTTTATCGTTTCAAAATTGTATAGTCAAACCTCGAGTAGTCGGAGCAGTGATACACTTTCAGTTTCGAGCAGTGATAAAAATCAGTAGGGTATTACAATGTAAAGTATTTGTACGAGTTCTGACTATTGTTCTGATTGCGTGAACAAATTATTTTTATTAGAAAGTAATGCAGTCATACGTAAGAAAGAACTTATGATTTTAGACATCCTAGATCATCGAGAATAATGCTCATATGCATATATGAGTATATATATCTATGAGATATATTGTGACTTTTATATAATCACTGCGAAACTTTCAGTCTTAACTCCTATCACTGCCTGAGGTTCTACTGTACATTTTTTGGATGCTACCCGTATATTATAGATACATATTGGTACTTTAATTTAGAAACTACCAATTTATATTAAATATCTAAGTAGTTATACTTTTGACTAATCAAAATAAAATGTTAAAAATTAAATAACATCTAATTACCTGCATAGTTACAACCTATAGTTTATAAGTCCATGCATTGTATTATATTGTAAGTTTGAGCGTGTTCAAGTATAAACTTTAGGCTGTAACTTTACAGGTTATTTGATGTTATTTCATTTTTATATGGGTAAATTCCCCTGAAATCTTTCAATGAACATTATGAGACCTTCAAAATTAAGATCGGATAACAAAATAAAAAAAGTTTCCACTGATTTGTCATCTTTTTCTTTTTTCAAGTCTAAATTTGATGATATCTAATTTTACAATAACGGAATATCGGTAAAAGGATTTTTTTATTTTGACAAAAATTCCTTATTTCATAATATATTGACTTTCATATCATTATGTGAGATTAAATTGTAGTAAAAATTGTATGTGTTTTATGACGTATATCTACGCATACAACCTCCTCAAAAGATTTTTTGGTACAATACTTACTATGTTCAAAAATTTTCGGCAGTGTAATATGAAATTTTAAAGCTTTATTTATTGACATCAGCCTGTTGCTGTTGAACTATTCTCCTCTTGAACAGCACTTTTTAAACGACGTTAGTCACTTTACTTCATTTATCTAACATGTGTGCACTAATACATTTTTAAGAAAGGCGTTTTCGTCTGTCAAATCCGTAATTTTGAGAATTTTACTAGAAAAAGGTTGTTGTACCGAAAAATTAAAATAAATAATATACATTTCTTTAACAAGGCTTGAAACGCATTACAGTTTCACGGTTTAATGTACACTTTTACTTACAATGGATAATCTTTTTAGAAAAATCTATGCGCTATGAAATATTTATATTTTTGTTTTAGCAATTATGACAAAGCTACTATCTAATTTGTTTGGAATGTTTTTCACTCTTTAGGAGTACATTCTCACTCCTATGCAATTATGAAGAAACAGTCACTTATTTTGGAGTTTATCTTCACTTTTAGAAAGAGTGAATAATTCATTTTTTTGTAAAAGTGACTTCCTCACTTTAAGTAGATTGAAAGAATACGCGTATAGATAAAACAATTATTCCGGTTTGTTTCAAGTTTTAGAAATGTTTTGATAAATGTTACAGTTTACTTACAAGGCATCAAGTTGAGAGATCAAGGAAATAAACTTTAGAAAAATTGTTGGTTGAATTTAAACTTCGGCTCTTTTGGTTCTCGTGTTCACATTTTTATCAAAAAAGTTGTTTCATCTCGAATAACAGACCCTGTAAAAAATTCTATTTTCAAAAAAAATGATTTACTATTTCCTTCGAATTTATAAATACATTTTTAAATACATTATCTGGTTAAATTTTTAAGTAACTCTAACTAAAAAATACCTTTTCACCTTTGGTTAAATTATTTAATTGCATAGTTGTATATATTTTCAATTCATTCTTTGCACAGTTAATAATGAAATTACTTAAAAATTGAGTCAAAGATTCCTGGTGCGAATAATGTTTTTAAAGTATAAAGTCGGAATTCGAATATTTGATTAATTCATAAGTTTTATAATATAAATTTCACTCCAAACTAGTGTGGAAATTAGAGTGAATCATTAGTCGCTCTCTAATCGAAAGTGATATAATGCTCTCTTTAGTGATAAAAAAATCGAATTTGCAATGATTCGAGCTCCTCGTGAGATTCGAGTAACTCGAAATTAATCGAGTAGCTTGAAATCAATCGAGTAGCTCGAAATCAATCGTGTAGCTCGAAAAATTTGAGTACTTCGAAAAGTTCGAGTAGCTCAAAAAATTCTAGTAGCTCGGAAAGTTCGAGTAGCTCATAGAGTTCCAGTAGTTCGAAAAATTCGAGTAAGTCGGAGAATTCGAGTAGTTCGGAGATTTTGAGTATTCTAAAAAGTTCGAGTTCAACCTCGACTCGACTCGAACTAGTCGAGTACTTTGATAGAGTAACTCGAACGACCGAATACTTGCACACCCCTAATTGCTGGTTAACGATTAAGGGTGGCTATGACAGATCAATCAATAAGATAAACACTTCAAATTGAAGGTGTTACATCTGTGCAAAAAGCGATTGTCCGAGCCATGGAATTCAAGGATATAAATAACAGCTTTGTGCCAAGGATTAGTTCAGAAACAGTAAAACCAGGATTTGTCGAAATTAAAGGGGCGAGTTCGGCATCTTGAAACAAAGCCCTAAACGACAGTTCTCGTTTTGTATATTGGGACTTTGGTAGAATCGATGGAAATTTGAAATATCCTACTGGCGAAATTGTTCTAGTGGAATGTAGAGTATTAAATGAGGTGAAAATAGGTAAACATAAAGTAAAATTACCTATTTTTGTAGCAAGTATTTAAGATAGTTGCATCCTTGGAGACTTTACCAGAAACTAAGATTTCAGATAAAATTTACGAGATTATTAAGGACGATTTGGGATTGACTGTAACAGAAGATAAACATCAAGAAAATGTTTGCTTTTGAATAACAGATTCGTCTAAGATAATGCCTGATTTTCTACAATAGATGTTTGAAAAGAATTCTGAAGAGTTGAATTCTGAACAGAAGGGCATGTTTTCAAAATTTTTAATTAAATTTCAAAATATATTTGCAGATGATGTTATTGCGGGAGCAACCATTTAGAAGAATTCCATTTCATTTACAAGAAGAAGTTGACAGACTACTTGAAGATATGAAGACGCATGGTATCATTGAATAGTCTTCAAGTGCTCGTGGTTGGCGGTTGGTGCTCTCCAGTAATAATGAAGAAGAAAAGGATGGTTCATTAAGATTCTGTGCGGATTTTCGAAAGTTAAATGCTGCAACTGTAAAAGATTATTTTCCATTGCCAAGGCCTGATACAATACTTTATCGTTAAGGTGGACTATCGTAGTTTTCCACGTTGAATCTAAAAAGGTTATTGGCAAATTAAAATTAGGAAAGAAAATCGAGAGAAGACTGCATTTTCTATTGTTAAAGGATTATGCCATTTGGTTAATTCAATACACCAGCTACGTTTGAAAGTATTATGGAAATGATTCTTCGAGATATAATTTACAAGATATGTTTGGTATACGTTGATGACATAAAGGTTATGGTCCGATCTTTTGAAGAAATACTTCATAACTTAAAACAGGTTTTCATTCTCTTGGGAGGTGCAAATGTGAAGTTAAATAAAAAAAATGTTTTCTTCAAGAAGAGGATAGAATTTCTAATTTGTAGAAAGTCATATTATCTTAGAAAAATGTATAGAAACAGATCCGAAAAAAATTGAAGCAGTAAATCGATTAGCCGACCCCGACAACAAAGAAGAACGTAAGGAGATTTGTAGGATTTTGTTCTTATTATCGTCGTTTTAAAAAAAAAACTGTCAGGTATTTTATTACCTCATCGGAATTGAGTCTATATGTCTCAACGAAAACATTGTATAACATGAACAGTTTGTCTGAATAAAATATCGTTTCGTATTCTAGTATAAATAGTGTTCTCTATTTATTTAATCTCAAACCCGGTTTTAAAAGTACAATTTATTGTTTTATTATTTAAAAGTGTTTGTTTTGCTCACTTGCCTTCCCCGCGGCAAAACCACCTTCCTTCACGTACCGTAGTGTATTTTTAAAACACAAGAGTGTTGCTATAGCCAAAAGCTAGTAGATTTATGAGAAAATCTGCAGAAAAATTTGATTAAAAATGCGGTAGTAACCCGCTAAAGTACGAAGTCGCTAATCGTAAGCTTTGTTTCGAAAAAAAAAATTAAGTAAGGTGAGTGTATCCAATATGGCCTATCTAACTTAAAGCATTTTCCATAGTTGATGTATTGAAAACATTTTATTCTGGCCGGTTGTATATCAAAATACACCACACATTTTTTAAATGATAATATGCATATAGGGCAATTCGATATTGCCAAAAAATAGGTTCCATACATAAAATTCATCCATTAAACTATTATTTAAGTTATTTAAGGATTATGGATACAGAAATAACAAAAACAAAAATTTAGTTAGTACCTTTCGGTAACTTCTGTAACGAATACTCTTAAATACATTAAATAATAGTACAATACGTACTTCTTTTTGCCTTAAATCTATCTTTTTGCATTATTCTTTACTTACACTATGTATTCTTATGTATAAAGTCTAAGTGAAATTTTCTTTTATAGAAATAAGATCTAATATGAAATTAATCTTAGCTCATCGAAAAAACTGTATGAAGCGATATATCAACTCTATCCTATAAATAGTATACGCGTATAAAAGAGAAAGAAAACGTGTATCCGCGAATAAAAACTGTTCCAGTCGTTGTATGCAGCATATGTAAATAAATAATTACGTGTCGATTCGATTATGTCGAATATAAGCGTTATGTAAGCTGTAAGTTTCAGGTATGAAAGTAGTGGTGCGATGCGCGATGATAGTTGCATATAGGTTTGGAATAATCAGAAGCAGAAGCAGCAGCAGAAGCAGGAGCAGCAGCAGCGTCGAAATTCATTGTATCGATAGCTGCTGCCGGCATAACAAATAGCACGCGGAGCCATGAGCATAGCGCGGGTCTATTGAGAGAATGCAGCGCTTGCCTTGGGAGCTCTCTGCAGCGCCGGCCAACGAGCATCGTATCAGCGCTCGCAGATAACGAGGGACGCGAGCATGCTGTACATAATTTGCAAGTCCGTTATCGATCCGATCCGGCCGTGGCCCCGCGCTCGGCAGCTGCACCACTGCCACCGCCGACACCGCTATCCGTTTACAGTGCCGCAAACTTTAGCAGATTATCAGAAGCAAAGAGCCGGCCGAGCGACGCGACGCGACACACGCTCCGGATCAAATTACCGCCCACCAAAAAGCACAGCCGCGCTCCATTAGCAGCTTTCACTGCCAAACATTTTCATCTGTCCCGAGAGCCGAGTCTAATATAGAGGGCGAATTTTTTCACTCTACAGCGCACTGCAGTCTGCAGTGCAGGCTCCGCAAGAAAGTTTGCTTATTGCGCACATGCCGCGGCTCAACTTGCCCTCGCGCGCTACTTCTCAACGACCTGCGCCGGCTAAACGCGAGGAACACGCAATTATTTCCAACTTGCTGCATAGTTGGAAATGCGCGATGCGAGCAAATTACCTAACACGAACGAGCCGAAGAAGCTCGTGCCATGCTGCTGCTGCAGCTAAATGCTACACACCGCGCGCTTTTAAAAAGTCAAAATTAAGTTCTTTCTCAGCCACGAGGATAGACATTATTTGAAAAGCGGCACCGAGGGAAAACACCGCAGTGACTCGAGGACACTTTGTTAAGCAAGTTTAATTAGCAATTTTCTGGAGAATGTCTGGCTGGCTGCTCGTTTTATCTGCTGGTACTGTTGCTGCTTTAGGGGTTGCGGCAAGTTATCTGGAATCGGTGCCTGAGAGCAAGGAGCAGGCAGCGTTGACCCTCGAAGATTTGGAGAGAGAAAGCGAGCGAGGAGCGAGCGACCCGGGGAGAATGAAACGGAAACACGAGGGAGCTCGAGACAATATCCATGGATTTAGAGGATCTTGATTAATTGCTTGGACAATCAAGGAGGAAAAGCGAGAGTCAATACCCTTCTCCATCCGGCTTCATTCCGATTTTAGCCCCTCCCTCCTCCCATCTCGATCGACTCTGAGCAACTTGCTAAAGTTCTTCAGCTAAAATGCAATCTAGACAGCGTTTTCTTCAAACCAATGCACGATAAATAAAAATAAAAATATATTTTTCCTTCTTGTTTCAGGGGGATCCAGCCTAGCGAGCGTTGTCTCGGGCAGCAACAAGCCGACAAGATCGTGGGATAAGCCCTACTTCGATGACGTATCACCTCGCAATGTCACCGCCATCGTCGGTCAAACTGCTGAGTTGAGCTGTCACGTTAAGCATCCCGCCGATCGCACGGTAATACTATAATAGCCTCTATCATTTTATCGCCCATTAACTCGGAAAAATAACAGCATATTCATCATTTATTAAATCCTGCAAATACACCTCAAATGAAAATTATCAGATCGCACGCAACTAAAGAATACCTACCTATATTGTCTTTATCGTCTTTATATATATATATATTAATTAATAAATGGTCCGAGTCAAGTTTATTTGTTGAGTCCAAGTTGCGCGATTAAATCACGTGGGAAATAACCAAGAGATATCGGGGCGAGCCTTGCGTCGTCGTTACTGGCTGCGAGCACGAGTTGCCGGCTTCGAGAATTGATTTATAATGCTGGATTAGGACCGTAATGCATATAAGTGCATTATGTTGGGACGCCGTTTAAACTTAGTTTAATTAAACTCTGGATTTATTGAAGACTACTAACTACCGAGAGACGTGTTCACTCCGTGCATTCGCTTTATCATTACTATTCCTTTAATAGACAAAAATGTGCGGAATGAGGCAAAAAAGTAGAAATGAGAGAGTTGCTGGTTTATTCAATAACGTATATATTTAAATGGACAGGTATGGGAGGATATTCCTGCAAGACTAGAGTATTATGAGGAGGTGGCCCTTTAATCTGAAATCCAGTAAAGCGCGCCCGGAGCACGATCATCGTTTTCGAGCTTAGAAGCGCTTAGAGCTTCGAAATTCTCGGCGGGCAGGCGAACATCGCCAGGAGCAGCGGTAGAAAGCCCGCTCAAGATGAATATCTTTGTTAAAGCCTGAGTCTGCTTCCCCACACGTGCGCGTGCCTTGAGAAATAGGAAACAAGTTATTAACTCGGACTGCTATATAATATAAAGGGGCTTTTTCTTTATCAAGGGCGGGCCACAATGAAATTCGCCGAATGCCGAGATGCCTCCGTGAACTGGCAATAAACGATCGACCCTACATTTTCCGGCAAGTCCCGGAATGCCTTATAAGTGCGCGGCTCATATATATTGACAGCTATTCTGAATTGTCGCAGCTGGACTGTTAACAATTAATGTAGAAAAAAGCAGAAACAGGTGTTCACTCGTAGGCAATTGCCGTGTGCAGTTGCGAGGAGCGAGGAAAAAGTGCGCTGTTTGTATTGCGGAAATCCTTGCGCGAGCAGCAGGCCACATATCACGAGCTTATCCTACATCTTAGCTTCCTTTTCTCGCTCTCTTCAGCAGCTCCTGCCTCGAAACGCGCGGCGCCGGCGCCAACGCTGCGCTACATCCAGCGCTATAACGGCCAACAACGCAAAAAAAGCCCATAGCATTCCGAGCGTAGGAAAAGATACAAAGCAGCCGGGCGCGGAATGTATCGCAGCTTCGACCGATCTCCAGATGGAAGCCTAGGGGAAAAGAGCATCAGAATTTATCTCATATTGGAAAAGTGCATTACAAATTTGCCTTGCCAGGAGAAATTACCTACTCGAATCTCGACTGTAACAATGTAGCTGCTCTGCAACTCCGAGAAGCGGGAGGAAAAACGTCGGCGGAAGCTTTGAGAGCTGGCAGCTGCGAGGAAATAAAAGGACGAATGCACTTTTGCACGCTCAAATAATGTTTAAAATTTTTTCCACCAGAGAATGTTTTGCTCTCGCAAAGTTGGGGTTGTGAGTTTCGAGTGACTCTGTGGAATTGTCTAGTGCAGCGAGGAAGAGGAAGAGGAAGAGGAAGAGGAAGAGGAAGAGGAAGAGGAAGAGGAAAAGGAAGAGGAAAAGGAAAGTCAAGCGTCCGCCTTTGGCGCGCAACTAATTTGTCAGTTGCGCGTCCGCAAGTGGCTGCTGAAGCGGCGGCGGCCCAGCTCGCACGAGTTGTTACTGGCTGGCTGCCGACTTGCGCACGCTGCTCAGCCTCTCAATCTTCAATCGCAAAGAATATCAAAGAGCCTGGGAAACAATGCCGATAAAAAGTTTAAACCACTTGGCCGGTACTTACTTTACGTAAATAGCGCACAATGAAAGGGAAAAGGAGCTTTTTACCGAAAAGACAGATTTACGAGCTGCGCTGCAATTTATCACCGGCAATTCGGAGCTGAGACGATGCCGAGCTGCCGCAACCCTAGCGATATATGTACTACATTTTCTTTCTCTTTCCCTTCCCTTCCCTTTCCATCCCTCCCCTTCTCTTCTCTTCAAATCAAACCAGCAGGGCGAAAGATCACCCCGTAGGCAGAAGCCAACCAAAGCACCACGTACTCCTTACTCTGTACTTTTTACCTTAAACAAAAGTCTCTACTTAATTCATACGACGAATTGGACTGTTGCAGATTTCGTGGATGCGAAAGCGTGATCTACACATACTCACGTCCTCGGTCTACACGTACACGGGAGACGCGAGATTTTCGGTCTCGCATCCGGAAACGTCCGACGAATGGAAGCTCAAAATTGCATACGTCCAGCCACGGGATGCGGGGATTTATGAGTGTCAAATTAACACGGAGCCTAAATTAAATCTCGCGTTCATGCTACGGGTAGAAGGTAACATTGAAAAGACGAATTTCATCATCCTAAAATTTGTTTGACCTATTTTTATATACTTTCTAATTCATAATTAGATTCTCCCTTTATAATATCACAGGCTTGATCACTATGAATCCCTTATATAACATATACAACTTGCATGCTGCATCCATTTACATTCCTCGCGCTCTCATCGTGGTACATTTATTAAATTGATGCATTAACTATATAAACAAGATTTCAGTTAACCGAACTACACGATGAGAGTGATGGATATTTATATCAAATTTTAATATGCATTGAACACCTTATTACAGAGATATACCATATATTTTGTGAAAGTGCACGCTGTTATAGCCCGTAGAATACATTTTGTATAACTTTCAAAGTTCGCAGCTATTCTTTTAACAACAGGAAAAACGCGTGATTTTGATTATTACATTTTTTCCTATAGAATTCTGTTCTACGTAAACTCGATTAATTAAAGCATCTGCAACTATAGCATTTGATTTATACTTAGAACATTCAAATGAATACATTTTGTTTCTTATGAAAATGACTTTTCTAATCATTTAAAATATTTAATTTTATCATTAGTTGGACGTCTACTTGAAGCATTGTAAATTTCATTAAAAAAAGTGTTGAATCGAAAAAAAACAACATCGTAATTATTAAAATTTAAAGAATGTATGATGAAAGAAAAAGTGAAATAGCTATATCGGCGAGAAAAATCTTTTGAAAGTTGTGCTAGCGCGGTACGTGCGAATGTAATTAATTTGAACAAAATTTTCTGTCCTCCCATTCCAGAAAGTGCCCCTGTCCCCGCTACCACACCAAACGCCATTCACCGGACGTTCAACTCAGGTTAGAATCATGCAAGTGCAACTTCCTCCCGTATTTTTTATCCTTTGCCGCATATGCAACTAGAGATATATGTCATCCATCAACCCGTACTATACGTATAATTATTTTCACGCTGCACATGTTAAGCCATTGATAATTAATCAATAACTGAATAGATATCAAGTCAATCAGCTTGGCTTTTTCCATAGTTTTTTATTCTTCAGGTACTGTAGTCCTTTATTTCTTGTCCTATGATATAAATCTGCATGCGCTTGCAAAGTCACATATCCTGAATACTTTACATGAATTCTATTTTCCCGCCATGAGCTTTATAAGAAGTATGTATAAGGAATAAAAGAGTATTCTTGGCTTAATTTGAAAGCGTAAAAGAAAAACAGATGTTCGGTTAATTATGTTTCAGCGGCGCAGGCTAAAATAAGGGAACCAGAGGACGTATACGTGAAGAAGGGCAGTACTATAAGCTTGACGTGCACGGTGAATGTACAAAGTACACCACCCAGCAGCGTCTCCTGGCATCACGGAACTTCGATCGTCGATTTCGACAGCCCCAGGTACGAAGACGATAAATCACGACAACAAATTGTAGATAGCTAAAAGCGCCTTTCCTATTTAACGTTTTTCGTGCAGATATTCCATTATTATTAAACTGATTTGTCTGCATTGTTGAAAAGTCGATGAGTGAGTAGGTGATTATAGAGCAGTGTATAATATAGCTTGAGGCAGGATTGTAGGAAAAGATATAAATTGAGCTTTGTGGATTATGGAAGGATGTTTGGTAATTCAGCATTCATCGCAGGGGCGGAGTTTCCTTGGAGACGGAAAAGACGGAGAGCGGGACGACGAGCAAGCTCCTAGTGACGCAGGCTCGCATCAGCGACAGTGGAAATTACACTTGCATCCCCAGCAACGCTAATCCTGCCAGCGTCACGGTCCACGTCCTCAATGGTATAAGCACTCTTGAAACCCCGCCAGCTGCACTGCAATCACTTCTTTTCTTCATCACCTTCCAGAGACCACTTTCGAAATGTCGAGCACTCCTACCTCCTACCTCCTACCGCTTACCTCCTACCTCCTACCTCCTACCTCCTATAGCTATACTGCATGCACTTCTTCCTCGCTTCTTTTCAAAATACAAAAAATATGCTTCCTTTGTATGAGCAAATAATCAAATTGGGAGCATTGCGTTTCGAAACTAATTATAAAAAGACAGTTTTATAATCCGTACAAAACACGTAAACTGTTAACATTTTTATCAGTGAATCGTTTGTTAGTGAAACATTTTTCACAGAATATGACTGAAAATGTCACTTTCTACCAAGTACCCGTGTAAAAAAATTAGTCTGGCAATAGTCTGGCTCAATAAGTCTGGCGAAAGTCTTGCAGAAGTCCGGCAGAAGTCTGGCTTTGACCACTATGACAGACTTTAGACAAAATGTGAAAAACAAAAGTATCGCGTCATGTCAAATTGCCAGTGCCCTAAATTTTTGTCTCTTTTTTACAAATATTCATATTTTAAACAAGATTGCAATATGTAAAAAAACTTTTCTCCTATTTTATCGAAAAGTACGTATTTTCACTATTCTAGTCGATACTAATAATTAATGTACTACTCTAATTATTTACTTGTGAAAAATGAGTTTTCTCGACATAATTCCAAAAAAATTCTGGCATAGTGGCCCAAGCCAGACTTCTACTAGACTTTTGCAAGACTTTCGCCAGACTTGTTAAGCCAGATTAATCCCAGACTAGTGCCAGACTAATTTTTTACACGGGTACCTTCAAACTTCATTTATTCAAATAACTGAGTTACAAAAGAAGTTTCTCAAAGTAATTATGTTTAAAAAGACGGGTAAAATTATCGTTTCCCGAATTATCAAGTGCAAAATTTATCATCTGGTCTATCATTCGGAGTTGTAAAAAAGAAGCGTGTGCCCTTACAAGTAATAGCGTACAATTGCCTGAAACAAGAAACATATATTATAATATTTTGTTACGTTTGAGGAACGTCGATTTGGAAGATATGCTCATATAAAGGCAAGCTCCGTAGGTCGATAATGAAACCAGTCTTATATAAATGCCTGAATACGTGTGTTGTTAGGCGAGCATCCCGCAGCTATGCAGCATGGCGGCACCGGCATCAGTGGAGCAGCTCCCATGGTGCTCCTTGCGATGCTCACCTTGCTGCTTAGCAGCTTGATCAGGTGAGCTGGCACGCATAGCGACGGCTAGAGACATTATCCGTACAATCGCGCGCATGTACAAAAATCAGAGACTAAGTGTGCAAAGTGATCTGTGCGCACACGAGTGCATGCCTGCGTCATCACATAAGTGCAGAGACGACTAATGGACACTGATATTACTCAAGGCCTCAAGATCAAATATATATGAACATATATATGGGTGATTCTGTCGTAAATGTCCCAGTTTAGCTTTAAAACTTTCCGAAGATTTATTACTTCAGCTAAATTTTAAAACTAATGAAAATATACGTAATGAACCCTACAATCTCGAACGTGTAAGTGGAGATTTTACATATTCGCTTCTTTTTCACGTGGTATATTTCATATTGAAAATCATGTTTTGGACGCATGACGGAACGGACATTTTGACTCTATTTTATTGATTTTTTCTAAAAAAACAATCAACTAATCGGTTACTGCAATTTACCCAAGAAAGCTGACAACATTATACACACATTAAAGCCGGCATAACATTTTTCTTTCATTCGCAAACTCGTATGCGAGCTCTGGACGTCATCTGGGACAGTTATGGCAGAATTACGCATATATATGTATATATATGATAGTTATGATCACAGTGATCGCACGTCAAAAGTCATTTTTTATCGGGCTGCAAGCGTACCTACATTATAAGTATCACACGTAGCCGCAGCTCTTCTGCTGACAAATAAAAGTATTTGCGTGAATTTCTATTATTCTACGGTACAAACATTTTTAATAATATAAATCAGAGCATTACTAAATCAAACATGAGAGTGTCAAAGCAAAAGCAAAAAGATTACAGATTTTCTTTGAAAATTTAATAAATTCACGTAAACACTTACTGATAAATGATTTGTAAATTCGAGATGATGTATATCTTAGATGAAGAACTATGAATGACCGTTGGACGAGGATGTAATTTTAATACCTAGCGTAACATACTGGTATATTTAACAATGTCAACAGTATGAGTCTAATTTGTTATTTGTTAACTTTTTCTTAATTGTGTAAATAACTAGAATTATTATTATGCAAATTAGTATGTAAGGTAATGAATTGTACAGTAACTTGAAGTATAGGAAAATTAGTCTAACTTTATGCCGTTTGTCGGCAATAAAAGAAGGACCGTGTAAAAAATAAAATTCGCAGTGACGAATATTTATATTTGATTCTTGTAAAAATTATTGTTATTGTTATTATTATTAATTATTTGTTTTTATATTTTTGTAAAAATAAATAGTTCTACTATTTACTTAAAACGTTGCATATTCAAAATATAATTTACGTGCGTCAGGTTTGTTTTAAAAAATTTTTAGTGTATGCAATGCAATGATTTTATTGTTCTATTTCATCCACCAAAAATTAATCCAGAAAATTATCATGAAATACATAAAATATATTTATTATTATTATTGTTTTGAAATTTACTGTTATACTTCTCACAAAATTTATAATGGGAATCAAACGGAAATCATAGGGAGATGAAAGAGAAATTTGCGATTATAAATAAGTTGTATTTATTATGTACATGATTTTTTGATTGAATAAGCAGTTTTCGATACAAATGGTGCCAAAATAATTTTTACAAGATTTTATAACTATATCATATATCGTTTATAGGAAGACATTTTTTCTTTTATTTCAATAATCATATTTTTTGGTATTTCGATTGCTTTATATTACTCAAAATTTCGAAATGGCAAATTAATTCAAAGTAATACAAGACTCTTAGATCAACGCTGATATTATTCTACCCCGATACGCACATTATTATTCGATTTTTGTAAAACTTATTATATTTTCTTAGATAGGTTGATAATTACTTGTAGCGCTTATATTTATTACGTGTACTTTTGTAAATAACCAATACGTTCGATTTAAAATTACTAACTTAAGTTAATGTACATTTTAAAATAAATATAACAAGTGTAGAACATCTTCTTAAAGAGGGTCCATCAAATGTTTGCAAATATTGCAAACGCTTAATACTATTTTCCTTGATATATTCAGGTTTGTTGCTTCAATTTATCGGTATAAAATACCAAATTTTCATCCTTTCGGAAAGAAACAAATGTCTGTTCATTAAACGTAGACCCTTTTTATGAAGCCGTATACAGATAATATAAAATTGCATCAGGAACGCTTGTTTCTTTTTTTAAACGCAAAACTAATTAATCGTATTATATTGGTTTATGTATACATGTTTAAAGAATTTTAATAGTGTCAAAACAAGAATATTATTTATAAATACCATGAAATGAAAAAAAATTGTATTACACTTCAGTATTATATTCTCTTGTATTCTTATATAATATTCTTAGGTAGGAAACATTAGATTTTGAATTTACGCACCTGAATCCATTATTAATTTTAACAAGAACCTTATCCGTATAAGTATAATAATGTTGCAGTACTACACTTTAATAAGATTTATGTTTTTTCGTTAATAACTTATAAATAAATTTCCATTTTTTGTACCAAAGCTAAAGTACGTTGTTACAATAAAATACTCTTGACTTAAAAATTCCGCAGTTAAAATACATTCCTTCGCATTCATATTTTAAAATAATTCAGAAACATCCACCTCTTTAAATAATCCTTAGAATTATAAAGCTGTACAGATTAAATATTTTTCTTAGTTTTTGTTTTTACTCTCTGAGGTAACATTTTTTTCACTTTTACCTAGTGCAGTTTAATAACTCTGTATTCTACGCAAAGCAAAAGTGTATATAAATATATATATATAAATACGTCAATATTTAAAGTCTTGTACATGGAAATTTTTACTTAAGAGAATGTCGAACCCACATAAAGATTTCTACGTCATAATTTTCCATGAATTTGTTTGTAAATCTTCATGAACACCGGATGACAGATAATTAATTAAAGTGTCCTCTTAAGAAATATTGATAGTCCAACATACGTAATGACAGTTATGTCCACTATCACCAATGTGTACATGTAAGCAGTGACTAAAATTTTGGTAATCGAAAATGTCAAGAAAATACTAAAAGTTTTCGAATATTCGGGTAAAGAAAAGTGTTTAAGTAGGAGGTAAAGAAAGGTATCAAGCATATACTGCGAACAGCAACACCGGAAGTAGCATAAACAGCGTCACGTTGCATGGCTTCTGAGCGTTCTCCTGGAAGGAAAAATATTCATATGAAATGTTTAACATTATTCAAGAGATAGAAATGAAGGTATATGCCTTGCAGGTTCCGTTCGAAAGTTAACCTTTGTCTTTGTTCTCGTACGCGGACTTACCGTCTTGAACGTAAAGGGCGATGGTATCGGATTTACCCTCAGTAGGTCTGCAAGAGTATTTGCCTGTATCCTGCCACGTTATGTTTGCCAAGGTTGCTTCGGTGAAGGTTTGCGCCGTGCCCGTCACAGTTTCTACGTTGATGCCACCTCTAGCAGCCTGACGAGCACACATTTTACGTGAGTACACAAAGATATGAAATGAAATTTGTAATATTTAATTTGCGCATTTATCGATTGAGAGTACAGTACCTGGAATGTAAGTAGTTTATTGTTTCGAAACCATTGCACGCCCTTTATGGGACGAGTTTGATACGGCGAAGTTATAACGCATTTTAAGGTGATTGTCGAGCCAGCCGGGACCTTTAGCTCGCGGGGACCCATTATGGCGGCGACCGGTGCCGTGCTCTCGTAGCCTAAAAATTGAGAAAAATTCAGAAAAATTGAGAAGAAAAAAAAATACACAAAAAAGGCTCGTCAGTTGGTCGGACACGGGACAGGATCAAGCGAAACTTTTCTTTCAAAAGTCGCGGGACAGAAAGTTGAAAGCCGTGCACTCTCTGCGAAGTGAGTTTGCATTTAAAAGAGCACGAGCCGTAAATTTAAATCGGGCTTTTTCATTAAATGGCTGTTTTACTCTTTGCCACAAGTAAACCTGCGTCTGAAAAAAGGTGCTAATTTGAAATGCTTAAGCGTGCTAATGTTAAGACGAAAATGCATTATTCAAAGCGGCCTAGCTCTTTTTTCTTCACTCGTACGTCAGAGTCGTAGTCGTGGAGTCGGCGTCGGAGTCGGAGTCGAAGTCGGAATCGGAGTCGGAGTCGGAGTACGAGTCGGAGCAGGGCTACATGCGGATTTACCAGTGGATCGCGAGGAGCAAGAAGAGGACGCGAGAGAAATAACGAGAATGGAAAACGTTCCGGGTGCGCGCGACTGTCACGGGATTACGGCTAATCCCATTATACTTGAATTAATCCCAGGAGGACAGCAATTGCCGAGCAACGAAATATTACGCTAGCCGATTATCATTGTGCGTCTTTTAACGCGCTTTCCTCCAACTATCATTCGCCTCGACAAACATTCTTTTCTACTTCATTTCAATTTTCTTCTCCTTCCTCTTTCAACATTCTCTACTTTAACCTTCTATGCTCTACCTTCTACCTTATCCTCGCATTAATCATGCCCTAATTACGTTTTCCTAAAGCATTTATTCAAGCAATCGTGCTTAATGCTATACCTCGAATTTTAATACTTACTTATTCGAGTTTGTTGAGAATGCGGTTCATCATATCCATCTGGTTTGTTGGGATCTAAAACGCAATATTATTTTACAAATTCACTAAATAATAATACTGCTGTGAAAAATTCATTGTGTATTATAGGGAAGAACCGCATCAACTTGCATAATTTTCAAAACCGGGGAGCTCAACGGGTTAATTTTAATCAATGTTCTTGAAATCCACACTATAATCCACAACATGCATAAAGATATAATAGAAAGATAAACTTCCCCTCTGGAAATTCAAAGGATTAATACTAGGGAGCAGATAAAAACAGTATTTTTTCTTAGCCAAGTGTAACGCTACGGACTAGTATCTCACGCCTAATCGCCTTCATCTTCCCCAATCTGTATAGATCTGCTACCTATTAGCAACTGGGGAAGCAGGGGACGCTTACAATATCGACTTTAGTGAAAAAAAGAACTTTTCCCAAGCTAACAGATGTATCTAGCTGCGATCTGCAGTGTAAAATTAGACCTATTGTTAAATTTGTAATTCGTAATTTTATTAAATTAATTAATCGATCGTAATCAGCAGTTTCGAAAATTTAACAATTTTTCAAATATTTTTTCAAAAAGAAAAGATATTATGTTACATCAAAATGTACGAAATATGTACAAAGTTACCCAGACTTCTCTGATGGACTAAAAACTAAATTAATGCTAAAAAGTGGTGTTATTATGTTCCGAAAAGTGAAAGCAGCGTTATAAGCTCAAAGTGAATTAATAAGAATGTTTGAAATTTTACCTCGAACAATCAACTGAACCGCGTACATGATTTTTGGCTCTGTGTTAACTTGACACTCGTACCGGCCTGCGTCGGATTTTTTAACATGATCGAGTTGTAAAGTCCAGGCATCGCTTCCAGTCAAGTGCTGTGGTTTAAAGCGCTCATCCGAGCTAAAAGTAAATTTACCGGACGTCAGGATGTGTAAGTCTCGACTCCTCATCCACGAGACCTGTAACTCGAAGCAAAGGATAATGGTTTATTATATGAATATTACAAAAGTACTATAGATAACAAAGTTTTGATTCTAATTTATGTGTCATCTTTGTGTCTTATTTTCCTCGAAGAAAGAAGAAGTGTAAATGAAGAGAGTAGGTGTACAGAATACATTCTCGGGCTCTTTTTAACATCTTTCTCGCTGTCGTACGGTTCGTGCCTATGTACCCAAGCCAAGTTGAATGTAAAAGAAGAAGAGAGAGAGAGAGAAAAAAGACAATAAGAAGTCTTGCTGCAGTAGGAGCTGCATTCGCTACTCGTCGAGCTTTCGTGATGCACGAAAGTATTTGAGGGAAAGGGAGCTCGAGCCGAGCGTAAATGTCGTGACAGAAAGGCTCGGCAAACAACGCGAATAACTAAACGTCGGGCAGGTAAACATCGGGAGCGGCCATAAGTAAGAAAGCTATATAGAGGACAGAGGAGTGAGAGAAAGCAGCGCGGAAAAGTGCACTACTTACCACGCCCTAAGAACTTTGTCACATCTTGCGCAGCACCTCCTCGTTACGATGTACTTCAAAGCGTAAATACCCGGTCCTTCACTTGACTATATGTACGCACTTATTCTACATTCTCACAAAGCTTTACGGTCTTAACTTTAACAATCGATAAACTCCCCCCTAATTTATGCAGTAGTTGCGCGCTACAAACAATCATTACGCCCTCACCTTCCTTTTTAAAAACTAAAATTCATAATCCTAATTTAAATAGCCGTTTTACAAAATAATAATAATAATATCGGAATTGCAATTATATACTTGATGGCGCAATGAGATCCAAACGGTCTCAAATCAATCACTCTAATTGACTAGATGATTATCGTGCTATGTGACCGCCAACTAAAATTGGTAACATCGGCCGATTATCCGTACGGGCAATAATGCCTGGCACTCTCGTTAAACAGCTGATGGGATCTGTGTTATTTCGTTGGGGCCAATGACCGTGAGCGCGAAATAACTACCATCACCTTACTTCCGCAGCTCGCGAGAACTCGGTTGCTCAATGAGAACTTTGTATTCAGCGCGCACGTTTAACCACTACGAATCAATTCGAAGATCTTGCACTGATATTGACAAAAAATAATCTCACTGTTTCCTTTCTATATTATTATTTCTATCTTGATAATGAATTCAACAATGCCGTGTCAAGTATATAATATATTATAAACACTATGCGTCCTGCGGCCCGCTCAGTCTTGTTTTTAATTATATTGTGTCTCGAGTCATTCGCTCATTACCTCCTTCTCGTTAGGCTCTTGGTAAAATAAAATTTACAATTTATGAATAAACAAGGCTGCTCTTGACATTAATTGAATTCCATGCCATTAAACAATGAAGAAATAAGCAGTTTTTACTTTGACACTTGGATTTTCATGTAGCGTGCAGCTGCAGCAGCGACATTACCATAAGGGCATTCGTATGTACGTTAGTTCGTATACCTATGTGTATATGTAGGTATAGCGCGCCATGGCGGGGCGCAGAGTCGCGCAAAGCCGCGTTAAAGTACATCCGTTCATTCGCTCGTACGTTGGCCTTTCTTTTTCTCTTTTAAGCGAGATATTGCCCGGCTCCTGGCACTTTTCTGACCTTGCTCAACGCCCATAACGTTCCTACTCCCTTATCGAAAGACTAGTCTAAAAATCCTTCCTCTTACCACACAAACCTATAAATCACTTGAGTTTGCGCATTTCCAGCGCCGAAGCCGCTCTGCTAAAACGTTAAGGCTGAGCACGAGAAAAGGACAAAATCGCTTTCTCAACTTTATATTCTTTTTTACTTTTTCCTCTCCTTTTTTCGAAAAAGATAAGTTGCGTAACAATTTCATGAAAATTATTTGAAGCGACAAATCTGCAGCAATTCGAGCTTATTATAAATAGAATACATATCATAGCGCAATATCAAAGGCGACATAGCATCAATGAATCAATCTGAATATTACTGGCTATAACATTAATTGATAATAACCAATTTGAAATTATAGATGCTTCATTATCTTCCAAATACGCTAATAATCGTACTATTAAACTTCTAATTAATTTCATTTATATTTTGTGTAATCTTGAAAATGTTGAAAAAACGTTTTCGAGTACTTTCGTAAACAAAGAGATGTAGAAAAAGTAGATAAATCTGGTTTCATGGCTGTTTAACGGTTTGTATATCCTAGTTTATTTTTTATGTATTTTTCGCGAAAATGTTAATTTTCCCGCATAGCATAGCGGTGTGTACAAGTCGGAATTTTAATTAAGACGAAGCTCGAGTGGAGATTCGGAGGAGCTACGCGAGCTTGACTCAAGATCTGAGCTGAAGACAAGCTCTCTTATATTTTATATTTTATGTAGTTGCTGCGCACGTAATTCTAATTTTTATAATTTCAAAAGCCTTATTTTAAATGAAAAAGTGAATGTCCATTTTTCGACACATACAGCAGATTCCAAGTGAAGTCTTTTTTGAACAATGTAGGTATATCGGATTAATTTTGACTGAAAAGCTGTTTTAATCCCGCTTATTGTTTGAATGCGTATAACACACAATGATAAATATTCTGAGACTGCCGGTACGGTCTGGTTTTATCGGGTCGTCTTATATGACCTCTTCCTTTCCTCGTCTTTTCTTCTTCCGCTCTCGAGTCCCTGTTCTCTCGTAGTTCGTTTTTGCCGAGAAAGAGAAAGAGAAAGGGGGATGGGGATGGGGAGAGTGCACTAGTGTGAGGAGTGAGCGCGCGCGCGCGTAATCGTAGCCTATCTGATCCAAGTGCAATTCCTCGAGACACCTGGCACTCTGAGGGACGAAAATTAATCGTATTTGCTCGCGCCTGCAGCTCCCAAATGAATAATGCATTAAAGTCCAAGATTATTGAATTGTGCCGCAGGCAGACAGCCGAGAAATCGCTATTTCCCTCATTTCATTGGATGTACATAATATAAAATACAGTAAGTTTAGCATGTTATCTATCAAATTTGGAATTGACTCACAACTTTATCGGCCAAATTGTGCACCCGACAGGGCAGATACACCGTCTGTCCCTCGAAGGCCGTGACGTTCGAGGCTGTCTGCTCGAAACTCGGCAGATCCTCCTCGGGACTCTCCTGTTCCTTGGCCCGTGGATTTCTATACTTCTCCATTTGCCTTTCTGCGGATGCTGTAAACATGTCAAGCTTTAAACCATCAGGCCCTCAACCACAAACAATCGACAGAATCGATATTTATCGCATGATTTATAAGACGCAGCTTTTTCATCTATTCTTTGTTTAACTTTGTTGGGGCAGCATATCAAGACCTCGACACTATAGCCACTCTGGCGCACTTTAGGCTTCAGGGGAAAGGCACATTTTTGTTCTACACCCCTCGCGTTATGATCTCTGATCAGCTCTCCCCTCGGACTTTTTTCATACAATCATTTCCAGCTGCATGCATGTACGCACCAACATTTTATTTTCGGCTAATTTCATTTCGAAATATAATAGATTTTTCAAACAGCTGGAGGTGAAGAATAGGACAAACAAATCAGTGGTTTCATGGAAAAACGCCTTAAATTTTTTTTAATACAGTTTCCATATCATTTGATATGTTTAAATAGGTCATTTTTATATAAAAAAGTACGCGATGATTAAAAACAGTACATTGTATAACTACTTAAAAGGCCATTTTTTTAAATGTCCAGCAATCACTTAAGCTATCTTAAAAATGGCTTATTTATTTATCAGTTATTCTTAGCTAATTGTTAATGCAATATTAACTTACAAACAATTTAATATCATGTATTTTATGGATTGTTTCTTAGCAAATAAAATAATACACCAAAACGAAATTAAAATAAAGCATGCTTTATTATTATATATTTATACAATTCAGTTATAAAGATAAAATGATACACAAATATTTCGATGATTGCTTCTAACAGCAAATTGTAGACGAGATTTTTAGAGTGTCTCATACACTCTTTAACAAAAAATCTACTATATTTATTAGAACAACAGAAACAACTACTCTGCGGGCAAATACCCCTCCCAGCATTATCAAAAATAGACGTTCAAATCATTTTTAAGAAACGAGTGTCCGTATTAACATCATACAAACATTCCAATCGATACACAAATATATTTCTTTAATAGGTAAGATCTTAAAGATAAAAAACTTTTAATGCCATATCAAAACGGTAGGTATGATTAAGAGCAAACCAATTAGTTTAAAATAAAGAAATAAATTTGTACGTCATGTACATACGTGCCAAAATTTGCCAATGTATGTACGAATTCGAGTATGGGTTTTGAGAAACCGATTTTCGACCTAATATTATTGTACAAAAATGATAATTACAAAAGCATTTTGCAATATTATGTAAAACCCGGACATATTTTGATACACTATATAATGAATAGTAGTCTATGAAAAGTTCAATTAAATCGGATAAAACCGTATATGAGAAATCGCTGCCACCAATTTTAGAATTACTTTTCGAGAATAACGATTCTAAAGTTTTTAATACAGAATTTTTGATGATGTGATAGACATTTAAACAACGATATAATAAAGAGTTATACTAATACTTCATTTTGTGTCAATTAACTACGGCATTATACGTTATATAGCTGACGAGTTATTTAAAAGTGAAATTTGAAAATTTGTTTTCAGAATTAGCTTCCAATGCGGCGGAACCACTTACTGCACACAGCAAGGTGCTTCAATCATCTGCTTTTTGACATAAAAAATTATGATCTGGAACTACTTGCATCCTATTTTTAAGACTAAAGACTAATGATTTAAGAATAAAAAATTCTACTTTTTTGTAACTGTTCCCCCTTAAGGAGCTACCCGTGGTTGAAAAAAAGGATTTCTCGAGGATTTTTGTTACAAAAGTATATGTATATTTTTTAAACTGTTCTTATTGCTGAAGTTGCAGTCAATGAACAGAATGAACTTTTTCGAGACTCGTATTTACAACTGCGACAACTAATTATAAGGAAGAAAATATAAAGATTTTGTTACTATAACATTATCTAATTTTCAATCAAAAACTTTTTTTAAGCATGATCCAGTAAAAATGAAAATTAACTGAACATAAAAAGAAACTGAGCATTGAAAAATGACACCATTTGATTAAAGACTAGTTTAAAATCTCTTTAAAATTGCAGAACAATTAATAAAGTGATTTTCGAGTAATCGTGGTCATAACACACGATGTTTTCGGAAAAGTGCATTTTGAAAATGAAAGAGTTTTAAGTTTAATGTGTATGCGGTGCTATATTGCGGTGCTAAAATTACATGCTTTGGATGCTGCATTTTGAACATATTTTGTCGAATTGACTTGAAATTTTCAGTTTTTTTTAGATGATGAACTTAAAGAAAATGTAATTTTCCAAAAGCATATACAACCTTCAATTAAAAAGCTAGTAACAATTTTACATAAGTCTAAAACATGATAAAAGTAAACTTTTAAGGTGGGGGCAAAATTGAAAACTTTTTCAATATTCAATCATTTTTCCCAAACTTTGTATACATATTTCGCATTAAAAACAAAATTTTGAGAATTTTTTTAGCTATTTAAGCTGAATATATTAAGCGTTATTACAAATGATGCATTGTATTTTAATAAATTGCACACATTTACATAAGTCTTTTGCACACTAAATTTCGAAGTAGACCTCCAAAGAATTTGTATGTTTTCTTCAAAGCAAAATGAATACCGAAACAATCTAAGAATCTTTTTTATACCCGAATACTTGTTTTAAAAATACAGGTCTGTAATAAACAATTTAATTAACAAAAAGCACTTTCTTATTATACATGCATATATTGCATATGCTACGTTCTTTAAAACAAATCTTTTAAGAATCAGAGATTGTTACTATGTTGTTATAAAACCAAATGTAGTTTTGAGACAAGCACACTTTTGTAAGGAAAAAAGCTATTTCCCAAAAATAATTCTTACTTATACTTAACATAAATCACTGAAATCATATTTCACTTTTCTTACTTACAAATAAACTCTTATATGAAGTAAAATGTCCAAAGAATAAAAATAAATAAATAAAATAAAACGAAAAAATTGACAAAATTTCACTGTAACTCCAACTTAATACCAAATGAACCTAATACGTTTAATAGCGAGTATTTATCTGTTCTCAGATTAACAACTTAAGCCGACATTAATCCAGACTTTTACTTAATTTTCTTGTATAACAAGCTAAGTATTTTTAATATTTGATATTTCCATTAATGCCATATTTTATATCGTATTCATAAAGTGTAAAATAACGTCTCGCTTTAACTTTTAATATGAAATAATATTAGTGATAATTACTAGTAAATTAGAGATTTGTTTCTTCCATTTTTTTTATACAAAAAACGGTTTGCTTTTCTAAACATCATAAATGTTATTAGATATTAAAAGTTAAGGCTCTATTAAACTGCCACTGAAGACGACGCATAAGTTTACTTGCTATCTCTCATGTTTAGATCTAGAGCAATATTGCAAACATGAAAATCTTAATATTTCAAAAACACGAAAAATAGGCTTATAATAAAAGTGTCAGAAATTTGGATCCATAAATCTCCTGCAACTTTGCAATATATTCTTCTCAAGAATGTAATATTTCATTAAAAAATGGTATCCAAAGTTCTTATCATAACTTTGCAAGTTTTTATTATGCTAAAAGTTATTAGCAATTGTAGATGCGGTGACTGAAAGAACACAAATATTTAAGGAAGGTGAATTCTTTTAAATTCGTTGATTCTTTATGTATTTTAAGACACCATCTTCAATTATTAATAAATTTGGAACAGTTTAATATTTGCATATAAAATAATGCTTAAATCAATAAGTTTTTCCTGCTTTTATTATCTTCTGGATTATTTTTTCAGCATAGAAACTTTCAAAATTATAATTATCTGCAGTTGAGGTATCATTTTTTAATACTTGGAGTAGGCCAGTCGATATTTGAAGAACAAGGGCCTATTCAGAAAAATGCTGGGAAATGTAATAGTTTGTAATAATAAAATATATTCCGAGGGCTCAGGAGATACCAGGAGCCGTATGTCTGACACTTGTATTGTTAGTTGTTTTTCCGGGAATCGAGAGGAAAAAAATTGCATTAAATATACAAACCAGCATGAATGGTGTTCGGAATGAAGAGACAGTCGAGCGACAAAAGTAAAGTCAGCAAAAGCAGAAGTAGCGGCGGTCTCTTTTGCCGACGGTCATTGAAAAGTCCGATGATCCTCTTCATCACCTTCATTATCCATGCGACACGTCGAGCCTCGGCATACTTGCTCTCTCCAAATAGAACTCGCTTTTATTTCCTTCGATACTTCACATCCACACTTTCACCGAATCGCTGCAGCTATCGACAATTGACACAGATACGGATCACATTAGAGGATATAACTATTTTGTCCACGACACCTTCCTAGTTCCTACTTCACGCAACATCGACCTACAACAAAATCATACATATTGTCTTGACGTTTGCTAATCTTTATACATTAAATTGTATTTTTTAATTTGAATGTAGTTTATTCGCATGATAAATATATCAAATATTCCTTTTGCTCATTGTTAAGGGACTTGTTTCGTGTTGCAGACAAAATATACATTGCCACTGCATCTTAAAAAAAGCATTGTAGGTATGAACAAAAGAAAAACCGCAAGTAAATTACGCCTCGTACAAATTATGCCTTGAGGGCAGCGCCGTAATTAAAGCCATTGTTAGTGAGGAGGCGCACGCGCAATACCTTGGCCGTGTTTCTACCAAATTCACTAGCACTCTCGGATTCGCACTTATAATTATAATAATAATAATGATAGTAATAATATTAAGTGAAAAATATTTCTCGGTTTTAAATGAAAATATTCAAAAGCAGAAACGTAAAATGGAATTTATATAGAAACATTGTTATTATTGCAGTGTTTTTCGTACCGCGAGGACGGAGTTAGAGCGTCGGCGAGCCGTAGGGATAGAAAGAGAGAGGGCCGGAGTAGGAAAAAGCAGCTTATATGGGACTCGTGATAAATTTAGTCTAATACCGTGCGGCGACAGAGCAAAGATATGCCCCGGTGGAAGCTTGTGGCCGCCTACGCTCGTATTTTCAGAGCGTAAGAGATTTTCGACTTTTCACTGCGTTGTACCCTTTTTTCGCGCCTAGCTCGAATATTACAAAATTCTTGCGTTTCAATAATTTCTTCCCACTAAAAATAACTTAGCATTATATCAAACTTGGGGCTAATAATTATTCTGCTGGAGTACGTAATACCTTTCCTCGCGAAGAAACGCCAGGATGCTTGAAAATCGTAATTATTCATGAGCACTCGAAGCATTGTTATGTATAGATGGCTGTTGGTTTCTTTTCAGTCGGTTTGTACACGCCTTATTTCTCGCGGAAAATGGCTTGATTGCACTGAGCGACTTTAAGAAAATAAGATAACGTATTGGAAGCAGAGAATAGCAGCAGCGGGAAAAATCGGTAAATTTTCCGAGTTAATAAGAAGCCGGCGCAAAGGCGAACTACGAGTGGCACGTCGCGTTTGGTGCGTGAAGGCGCGAGTATCTTCGGAGCAGCACTAAGGTTGTCTCCGCATCGGGAGCCGTGCGTTACTCTGGCAGTTCGCCTTCTCTCTCTCTTTTTCTCTCTCTTCTCTCCCTCGTCTCGTGTACACTCGTACCAGCAGCCGCGGCAGCGGCATTTTGGTGCCGCCGCTGCCGTACACACCACGCACGCACGCACGCACGCACGCACACGGACGCGGCCCTCGACAAATAAATCCACGTGTTGCGAGCTGGCACATACGCAGTTGTCCCCGCTGCTGCGTTATATGAGAATGTGCCTGTACGGAGAACGGGAGAGCGGGAGAACGGAGGATGCATATAGATACGCGCAACCGGGCCAGATGAGCATAGGAGAATACGTCGGCCCGCTGATCGCGCAGTCACGAGACAAAAAAATGCCTCTTTTTCTCGGCTCAACTTCTTTCGACGCCAGCAATCTCAATCATTCTTACGACTAGTTTTTTCTTTCTTTGGCAATTGCGCGCGGACATGGGCTCGTGAGAAATGGGAACATGCTTTGGTTGAAATGAAGTTTGATCGAGCTCACACGGGAAGAAGAGATGCAGTTTCAGCGGATTCGAAACTCTCGAGAGTTATAATAACGGATGTCTAGGAGATGTAGCCGGAAGTATGTATCGACGCTGGCACGTCCGGTGGCTGAGCGCGCAGGCTGCGCGCACTGCAAGTAATAAAATCCCGCAGTAACACAATATCCGAAAGCGCTGAAAAAGTATAGAATGTGTGTGTGTGTGTGGTATGAGTTTCAACCCAAGTACTCACTGCACCGAGCTGCGAGCATCTTCTACCTTGGCAACTGCGCGTGAATAGTGTCTCGTAACTCAGCGAATGTACACCCCTCGACCGCGAGTCCGTTGCAGCTGTATCAAATTATATATTAGAAACGCATTTTACTGCAGCTAAATTTCTTATTTCATTTGAAATTCAAAAGGATCGGGGAAACACGTAGCAGTCAAGGCAAGAGACAATAGAGCTGCGGACAATGCGTACTATACAAGTTTTCTTAGAGTTTAAAGCCTGCGAAGATATTGAGACGTGGGCGCATCGGACAAATCCAAAAACCAAACCCCGAAGCACCGAAACACAAGCCGTGAAGGGCTCGTAATGGGTAATGGTTAATTGCCCCCCCCCCCATAATAAAAAGCACTAGCTGTTGCACGTGGTCTTCCGGTTTACGAGCCGGTCGGGAAAAGCTCCGATGCGGGATTAGGGATTAAGTAGTTAACCCGCGTAGCTGCAGCTGCTCGACTGCAGTATACTACAAATATATTTGTACATGTATATACGAGCATTTATACCTGCCCGGCGCGCCGCCGCGGGAGAAGGAGGAGATATATAGGAAGTAGGAGGAAAAAGGGGAAAAGGTAAATGGCCAGTAAACGAGTGTCTGGGATTTCTATAAGAGCGCTCGGCTCGCAATGTTCTACTATGTTTGCAAGAACAACAGGTCGAAAGCGTATAACAATATAATATGTAGAAAAGGAAGATACCTGGGCACGTTATACGGGAGAACGCAAGGCTCGGCTTGATGTAAGCGCAGTACATGCAGCGTATCGGGGTGTACGACTGTACGCTACATAATATATATATATATATATATATATATATCTAAAGCATTGTTTTCGTACCTCTATTCTACGCCAATATAAACTACAGTATGGGAGACCGAGTAACAGTTAAATAATTTTCCTACATGCTACATTCAATTTTATTGCTAAAATTTAATTTATTCTTTCAAAGCTAATTCGTATAAAGAAATGTTAGATTCTGAAAACTAAAAACAATTAGCTATACATAACGACATTACAAGTAATACAAACAAATTTGATAATATACAATTAAACTTGATCTATTACGTTTATCTATTGGGTATTAAGAAACCTTAAATGTCTTTTATACGAATAAGCTCCGAGCAGAGTTAATATTTCGTATAGAAAATTATTTAAATTTCCCAATAACATTATATCTAAAAAACAAATATTAAATAATGAATTTGCAATATAAAAGATTCGCTTTTAAAACACATCTAAAGCATTTTGTTTACTCAGAGTAGAAGTTTTGTAACACTGAAACAATGTTTTTCTAAAATACTTTCAGAACATCTTTTTACTTGCTGCGAATTCCAAAACAATTTTTAAAATATTCGTTTTGATGTCTGTTGGGAAGACAGGGACAGAGTCTAATAGTTTGCTAATCATAATAAAGAATATATATGCAATAAACGCCTTGAAATTATTTTCAAATCATACTTTAGATTTTAATAAATGATATATAATTTACAACCTTAATCAATAATTAATAAGAAAGGTTTCTTAAACATGTGAATGTTTTGTTTGGATGGGTAATCTGCTAATATAACAAAACCGCTGCAATCTGATTTAGCAAAATATTTTCTCAAAGAGAAGTCCTAAATTATCAACTCAGAGAATTCTTTAATAGAATCGATTCGATTCGATTACATGTAATGAAAATCACGCATGTTTTAAGAATATGTGCGAACATTTTATATCTTTCCAGTATCCAAGCGCTAAAAAACTTAATGACGATTCACTGAAATACCTGCTTTTTGAAAAAAATTATACGTTCTTCAAATTTATGTTTTTTATTAAAAAAACACTGTTAACTGATTTAGCACTCTGCGTTCTCAAAGAAAACTTCTTAATTATTTTTTTGTAATATTTAAGTAACGTTTCTGCATTAATTTTTTTGATGTAATGAAACGTTGAAAATAAAATTTTCAACCTTCCTTTGAAACGTACATTAATCTCTCAAAAAAATTATAAAAAATATATGTACCATTTTGGTAGGGAAAACGGATCATTTTGGTTGTGCCGTTCAGATCGCATCAATAAAAGGTACCTATATTTTACGCAAAGTGGTATTCTAATTTTAATAATTTTTTTATCTATAATAATTAATGAATAAAGTACAGAAATATTACTCTCGCGTTTTAAGTCTTGTCTACTAAATATTTGATAAAGAAAATACCAACTTTATGCACAGTAATTAAAAAATTTTTGCTCCTCGACCTTTTTGGGGCAAGATAAGTTTCTTTGGTTTAAATTATTATGACAGCAATTCGCAGTAATAAGTACTGAGAAACATACATGATATAGAAGGATAATTGAAGTCTCGATATAAAAAAATTCCAATACATTTATCGATGAAATGTATGTAGGTAAAGTTTGGAACGTTCGTGGAACTATTTTCAATTTTTGTGTGAATGGATTTGTTAAGGTCTAATACAAAGTATTTGACATGCATAAAATAGGGTTGATCCTTAGTAAGGTTAAAAACAGCCTAATGGTAAGGAATGATTTTTGTAGCCGTATCTAGACGTTTATCTCGCTAAATTTTGTGCGAGTGAATGAAAAGGCTTAGAAATTACGTACACAATTATTTTCATCAATTTTTTTATGAGAAGCCAAATTGAGATTCAAAAAGAAAATGAAAAAATTGATTCTATTTTCTTATTCGAAAAGTCGGTGTTTTATCTCGGTAATTCTTTCACATTAAAGTAAAGATTATTTTATTAAACATGTGTAAATTTTTTTGAACGATTTAATTATGAGGAAAACTTTGTATCGAAATAACAGTAAATAAAGAACATTCATTTGTGGTTAGAATAACAGATTTATACTTATTAAATCAGTTGGTCTTGTTACATCTCGTTAATTCTTTGACCATTACAAAACGAATCAAAAACTGCACTTATATTAACACTTCCACGCCAATTTATTACGAGGAAAAAAATTCGTTCAGATATTCGCAGTTCTAATACTACCGAAGCTTATACATTATGCATTCGACTCATCTATTTTAAAACAATATTGCCAAAGTTATATCCCGCTCATTTGTATACAATATTTTACGTTATAGATCTAAATATATTCTTGATTTTTTCCTAAGCAGACAATCACGGGGAACATTAATTTAGTTGGCTTAATACAGTTTAAGGAGGTTTGATAGATATCCCGCACGAGGCGAGGAAAGGAAATTTATTGTTATTTAGATAAAAAGTTTTCCTCGTAATTAAATCGATCAAAAAAATGTACACATGTTTAGTAAAATAATCTTTACTTGAAAAAATTATCAATACAACACGCCGACCTTTCGAATAAGAAAATTAAACTGATTTTTTGTGTACATAGTTTCTACGGCTTTTCATTCACTCGCACAAAATTAGCTATATAAAACGAACATAGGTCTACAAAAATTATTCCTTACTTTTAGTCTGATTTAATTTATTATAAGGATCAGCCACATTTTAGGCATGTCGGATACTTTGTTTTAGAGCGTAACAAAACGATTAACGCAAAAATTGAAAATAGTTCCACGAACGTTCCAATCTTCACCTACATTGAAATATTATACACACAAATTAGTTGTGGTGAGACACGCGTGCGACGAACAGCGGCAGCGGCGGCGGCGCTATTTGCGCGTGAAAATTTGTTTTCGCGTCTTCAAATTACCTCAATTTTCGTTATTATACCTTAAAATTGTCCGATTTTTATCATTAAAGTTTTGATTTGCTTTGTTACGAAAGTTATAATAGAATTACGCTTAAAAATGTTTCATATATATATGATTTGATAAATAGGTGATTTCATTGATATAACTAATGAGTGTAATAAAAGGCTAATAAAGGGGTTGGGGCGTGCGCTACAGAAGGACAGTCATAGCTCTCAGCTCAGCATGCGCATTAATTGTAGGTAGCCATCGAGTAAATGCGCCCCTGCTCACGAAATACAATTTTCCTTTCATTTTCGTCTACTCTCTACCTGTTTTCGTGCAAAGGCGTAGGAGCAGCTCGTTCTGCGCCAAATGACGTAGAAGGAATATCGGTCCCTCAAAACCCGTCTCGTCGAAATGTACTTACTGCTTTGGCAATCTCCCTACTCATCTCTGCTCAAAATCACCCCGGTTTACGGTAATTAAAAATATAAAGAAAAAGCTCACTGACTCAATTAGTGGCAAATTTACTGATTTTATCGGTCAGTTCTTTACAGCTTCAATAGAGGGATTAACTGATTCATCAGTGAAATTTTCACTGCCTAATCAGTGGATTTTCACTTTTTGGGAAAAGTTGAATTTACGTGCCCACGCTCATTTGTATTAATGAGTTATTTATTACATTATAAATTGAAACATAGCGATTATGCTAGAAACATATTTATTAAGAATTAAATTAAATTTATTATTAATATTAGAAACCTCTTTTTGATTAGCTATTTTTAATTTCGACAGAATAGTGTAGAGTAATCTATAAATGACTGTTAAAAAAGTGGAAGTCAATTTCATTAATTAAAAATATTTTTAATCGTTTAATTTTATATATGTCTGAATATGCAAGCGACAACTCTAAATAATTACTTGTGCTCCAGATATTCATATTTTCCAAGTTAGCCCTGTATATATACTATTAACCCCGGTTTCTCTATCAGTGTTATTAAACGTATATTTATAATACAAGTAAATGTCTATTTGCATTATAATTGTATATAAATTGTAATATACAACAATCCACCAACCTGTCGCAGCATATAAGTTTTGCTACTCAACCTTTCCGAATGATACTGATTCAACAGTGAAATTTACTGATTTAATAGTGACTTAAGGTTTCACAAAATAATTTATAGATTCTGAGTGAAAACCACTGATTAATCAGTGAAAATGTCGTTCATTGAGACAATTAGTGAAAATTTCACTCATTCATTTTAGAGAGTTATATCTCGGGTTCTTGTCTTATCAAGTTTCATTTCTTAATTCTTTTTCCGCCATTTTAACTTTCAGACGTCATAGATTATATTTAATAATGTAAATATTATTTTCACCATATCGTGGCCGAAAGTACCACATTTCCTCCCGGCTCCGAAACTGAAATGTGTCATTTTCGGCCCGGGTATGGTGAAAAATAGTATACGCAACACGGGAGAATAAATGGCTACTCCAAAGCACGTGTTTACCAATTACACATTCTATGCACTAGTCAATACTTTTCCTCCCTAGATGCGTAATATACTATTAATTGGTATAATAAATAACAAATTTTTTGTGTTTCAGATATTATGAAAAAGAAGAGTTTTATTTGCAATAACCCTAATTTCTCAAAAAGTAACTTTTAATCTTCAAAAAGTAGCTGGTGTACACAGGTATAATCGATTTAACTGAAACTTGCACATAATACCGTTAGAAGCATTTCAAATAAAACTTGTTATTTTTTAATAGACCAAGTTCATAGTTAATGTAAAAATATTGTAATATTAACAAAAAAGTTGTTTAAAATGTGTTTGATTTTTTATAAGGTTAAAAACAAAATATAATTTAAAAAAAAATAAAACGTTTTAGTCATCACATGTTTAAAATAGTATCAGAATTTTTTGGAATCGTTTGTTCGATAAACTTTCAATGTTAAATTTTATTTATACTGTAACAATTAGACTATTTCGAAGAAGTGCAATCGGTTGAGTATATTTTTCTTTATTTTTTACGCCTGAGCAGATTTTGTTTACACGAATAGAATAAATATTATTCAACATTGAAAGTTAAAGTGAGACGCACTTAAAGTCCCATGGAGACGGGGCATAGTGTTTTCAGAACAAAACAGGAACCGCTAACAATTCATTGGCACTTAGCTTCCTCAAAATATATTAATTGTTTTAATATAAATTTTCCTTTGTTCTAATAAAATAATTTTAAATTGTTATATCGCTTTTTAATTGGGAGCTCAAAAACTTTGTACTGATTTATCATTGATGATTTAATTCACAACAGTTAATTAAATAGCTGTAGCCATAATCTTATTTTTATTATATATTTATATTTTTAATTTATATCTATATATAAATGAAATCTGCTTCGCTCCCGAGCGAAATTATTTTCAAACTTGGAATAATAACTCTTTCAAAGAGCGGAGCTTTAGTTTTTAAAAAACTGAACCACTGATTTTTCGTTGGAAAATCTTGAAATGAGCTAGTCTTTGTAGTGAAGATCCAAATGTGTTACTCTTCGTGGGAAATGCAGCAGATGTTTCGTACGGGCCATCTGCAGTATTACAAAATAAAGAATTTTATTGAAGTTTTTGTAACGGACAGAAGCAGTGTACATCTTTTAAAAAATAAAAATCAATATGTTGAAATGAATTTATAAAATTTAATCAAATTATTAAGAATGATTTAATGAATGTAATTATAAAAGAATAAGAAAGTTCAAGGACGAAGCTACTTTGGTTACTAGCATAAAGAGCTGATAAAATGTTTTGTAGAGAACACGTCCTCGAAAGGAAGAAAGGAATATGTAAACATCTGAGGGCCGACGTTGGTCTTTCGTCGACAACAAGAGAGCGAAGCAGTTGCGAATCGAAGCTCGAGATGTACACATCGCACCGCATTATTCTCATTTTGATTTTTATACCAGCACCTCACAGGATAATTAGGGTTTAAAAGTTAATAAAAAGAAGCATTAAAAATGCATGATTTGTTAAGTAACAATTTTAATGCACGAATTTCAAAGAATAGCTTGTAACGAGCGCACTATCGATGCGCTCGTATTATTTAAATGCGCGAGTAATCCGCGCCGTGTGGGGCCGGTGCGCGAATTGGGAGTCGCGCGGATCGAAAGAGAGAGAGAGAGAGAGAGACACCGGCGTGGCTGCCGAAACGCCTGGACGAGCGTACGGAACTTAAGGTATAATATACAAGTGTTTAGTTAAGAATTGAGTCTCTCCCCTTCTTTTATTTATTCTACTTGCTGCCTATCGCGGGATCCTCATCCTTATCCCCCGGTTTCGCGGGAAACGACCCCGGAACCAGGCTAGCCGGCTGCACATTGCCGTTGCACGAAAGGTACACACGGCTGAAGCGAGATACTCGGAATTAGCAGGTAAGCTAAAGGTCGAGCAGCGCGCTATACCTACATTGTTATTATTATTATTAACATTCGGCCTATTAACCAATTCCCCCAGGGGCGGTGAGTCGGGTTCGTGACTGGGTATGGAATTTTCGAATCCTAACCCTCCCCCCCCCCCCCCATAAAATACTCTGAATAGCTCAGATGTTCGTGAATAACAGATCGGGATTAAAATATGAAGATGTAGTAAGCTATTTATTATTATTATTTATTTGTTGTATAGTACAATTGTAATTGTAAAATAAAATTATCACACGTGTCTTATTATTACACTTACTTATTTAAAAAAATATATTCATTTTATTTATTTTTTTTCTTCTCGAAATGCCAGACAACCTATAATGAAAATTTGTATGTTGACTCAAATAATCTTTATTAACAATTACAAAATAGATTTGGGCCTTAAAGCTTAAAATGAGTTTTCGCTCATACCCCCTTAAATAATCACACGTGGGTTATTAAGGTTTAAGAGTTTACAATTTAATTAAAAGAATTTTTTACTAAATAATCACACGAAGGGTATTGAGGTTTAAGAGCTTAGAGTTTGTTTAAAATATTATATTTATTGAATATTTACACCTGGGTATCTGAGGTTTAAGAGTTTAGAATTTATTTAAAAGAATTTTTTTTATTAAATATTCACCCATACCCTCCATACCCAACGTGCCGCCCCTGAATTCCCATGTTATAAGCTATAAAACATAAAAGAATTAGCAGATTTCGCTGAAACATAGATAACATACCTGTGTGACTCACCTTACACTGTGTCGTGCATGCGTCGACTTTAGCACCGCTTGCCATGTGTGAATGCGCGTGTGAGCGCCAATTTTTATACGATAACAATGATAGTGTACAACGTAACGCCCCAAGGTTTTCTATGTACTGCTCGAAATAAATATAATAATTCAGCATAAAATATTGTGTACTGTTACTTAAATAACCTCCCACGATATCACAGAAAGAATTTTATTTGCGCCGTACGTACGTACACGTGTAAGTCGGATGACAATGCATTTTTATGCTTTGATTGATTCCGTTCGAACATTATTGGGGCCACTTTGAAATTTTATCAAATTTTTCATTTATACCACATCGATGGCCCTTTCGAAGACATGCACTTTTCAGGATTTTGTCACAAAGATAAGCACATTTGAAAATTTGCCACTAGCACATTTGGCGATTTTCTGCCCCCTGATTTTCTCAGGCTACTTTTATTTATTCGGGTAGCTTGATTTTCTCGAGTAAACCGATAATTTTTTGAGTACCAAAATGGTCTAGTATTCACCCGATTCACCGAGAGTTTATCAGTACAACTTTAATTTACATCTTTTATACGAAAACTTCTGGTCTTGGTGGCAGAATTACGATCGAAATGTGCTCGTCTTTGTGGCGTGCGTGCGTGCGTGCGTGTATGTGTGTGTGTGTGTGTGTGTGTGTGTGTGTGTGTTGCAAAAAAAAATAAATCAAGAAAATTGTTTCCAAAATACTTTTCCAAAACAAAATATGGATGGTACCCCATGTTCAGGGGGGCCTAAGCAATTTTAAGATCAATATGATACACGCAGGGCCATCCGAATGTAATACCTTTTCCTGTGGAAATCTCAGATAGTAGGGTTTTGAACAAAAACTTCAGATTGTATCGTTTCCAAGCGAGCTCTCAGATAGTATCGTTTTGAACGAAAACTTCAGATAGTGCAGTTTACGCCTATATATGAGCAAATCCTCAGAATCGGCGTTCCTCAAACATACAAAATTTTGATAATGTTTGAACCTATAGTACTCAATTACTTGTCAAGCCAGGCACATACTTGTTCTTTACAGGAGGTCTATTTTATACCAATATCTAACAGTATTCACAAAAAATATGAGCCAAACTGGATACGCACACTTTTTACAATGTAAAGTGACGATCCTGACATTATTATTAAAAAATCATGGTTCTTTTGATTGCTTATCAATATTCAAAGGAGTTTTATACCATACCAAGATCACGTGATAGCGATAAAAAATTAGAGCCGATCTGGTTGCGGACAATTGTTATAATTTCAAATGACGATCATGGACATTTAGTTTTATGATTCGGGGAACAATAATTTAACTCGCTTTTTAACTTTCGAAGAAACCTCAGCTAACAATTTTATTTTAATAAAGTACAATTTAAAGTATATAACTGATATTTTTCAGAATTTTTAAACGCCATTGGCAAGGTTTACAAGCAATATAAGTTTTCGAATCGCAGAAATCACGATTTAGCTATATATATTTACACTTAAATCGTAATTCAAAGTGATAAAAAAGTTTTCTTTACTTACTTATTGTATAAAAGCAGGAAAAAGTTTTCGCAAAAATTGCGACTTTTACACGCTTATAAAAGTATCTGAGAAATAATTATGAATAATATACATCTAATCGATATGTTTTTATTTAATGTACATTATCTCTATTTACAATTACATACATTTAAAGTCATATACAAGTATAAAATAATAATGGAATAGATAGGGAACGAAGAAATGTACTTTTTGGCGATTTGCTTATATGAGGACCTCTACAAAAAAATACAACGTACGAAAAAGACCTTGTGACACACTTTTTTGTATATCAATTTTTTTTATGGGAATTTAAGTAGTAGAATTCCTCATATACTTTATTCGAATTCGCCGAGATTCCTCTGCCCTTCAAAAGAACGAATATCCAAAGGCAGTAATATTCTTATTTGTCTCATATAAAATATAATTTGCATCAATTAACTGCAGCGCAAATAGTCGTCAGTTCATTAACGTAGAATAGATAGTGTACATCGCCTTTTCTATATATGTACTTATATAATATGTACTTTTCACTACAAATACTCGAACTCATTTCACATTCGTCAAACAGTTTCGCGGAATTCGTTCTATAACAATCAGCTGATTAACAAAAAAAAACTCAAAAATGTTCTCCCGCTACTTTGTGACATTCTTTATTGGTGCTCTGTTTGCTTTGGCTATTGTAAGCGTCCGATCAGACGAGAAAGTCGAGCAAAAAAATCCGGTAAGAAAGAACTATTTATACAAAATTGACTTACGCTCATTATAAAATTTGTTCATATTTCTCTAATGAGTTTGTTTGTTGTTCGGAACGTTGAGTATAAAAGGGTCTATTGAACCCTTGACTATAATCAAGTATAATTTTTACGGTGACTTATAACGTTTCGATATAAACACACTCCTTATAAATTTGTGCAAAAAATAAACCTTTGAATAACTTGCACCTTTCTGTAAACTTTGACTAACAAGGATAGTTTTACACACCTTGTGGGAAATGATTTTTTATCAAACTTTAGAAGGTGGTTTCTGGTACCTAAAAATGAAGCCTAGTTGTCGTAATATTTTCCAATGAAACCTTGTTCTCGAGATATGAAATATTTTACTTCAAATATGCGTTGTTTTAATGAAAAAGTGTACCTCATCTTTTGATAACAACGATAATCAACGTAGGTGATAATAGCTACAATTGTTTTTGTTTCGTATTAAATCATTATTCTGATGAAGTTATTAACAATTGAAGATGATGATTAAAAATACATGAATATTCGATGAAAATTAATTCTTAAATTCGATGATATTTCATGCATTTTTAATCATATCTTTAAATGATAATAACTTTACATAAGAATGATTATTTAATACGAAACAAAGCTTAAAATGTAGCTCTTTTCACCTATTTTAATACTTTTAGGTTGCTTTTCTAGTATAAAAACTTGCAAAGTGGTTGTTAAAAGAAGAGGTACATTTTTTCATTAAAATAACGCATATTTTATGTACAATACCTCATATCTCAAGAACAAGGACCCATTGGAAAACATTACGGGTGTTATGCTTCATGTCTAGGTACCAGAAACTACCTCCGCAAGTTGAATAAGAAAATCCACAAATCCATAAATAAAAAATAATACGCTTGGCACTTGAAGCGCTGTGACATTGAATGGAACCTCGCGTACATAACCTCATTTTACATGTAAATGTTTCGGAGCTCGAAGAAATCAGGAGTGAGTATCGTTTTAATTATTTTTTCGGATAGTCAAATTCAGTATATTCCATTGTCTTACAATACTGAACTAATTAGCAACTAAGTGACGACTGACTTTTTATTTTAAGAAAAGCAGTTATCAGTGCAAAATATATTTTATTTTACTTTGTTACTTTGATCTCAGTATTTTATTACTGTTAAAAATTATTATTATTAAGTTACAAAAAATTGTTAAAATTTTTCAAATCATTTATAAAATACTAAAAGACTGTAAATGTTACAAAGATTTTTAAGTTACGTTAATTTATAAGAAAGAAACAAAATGTGATACATTTAGTAAAAATGTTATCATAATAATAAGAATGAAACAAAATGTGATAAATTTAATAAAAATATGTTATAGTAATAATAAGAATAATGTAACAGACTGACTCTAACTGATGTACATTAATAAAAGTAAATTTGAAGCTTTGAACTTTCTTCTGCAATACCGCGCCAATTTCGCCCCACCCGCATGCCAATATTACCCCGCTAGTCAGAAAAGCGGGGCACGTTTGGCAGGTTTCATTTCGATAAATATACAAAAAATATTATACATGTATGCTTTTACAAAGTACGCCATTAATTTCGGTGATAGTTAATAAGTAGGCTACGATTTTTAAGATTCTTAAAGTTAATTAGTTTTTAACATAGCCTGGATCAAAGTTGACCTGCCAAGCGTGCCCCGCTCTCCCCTACCCACTAAGTCGCTCTGTCTCTTTCTCAGTAAGGACGATAGGGCCGATTACACGCTAAAGGAATAAAGAACACTACCATAAGAGTATCATTGGTTAGTAAATCTATATATATACAATGAACCAGAGGAATAATAGATGCTTGTTCCTCTTATTCCTCATATTTATAGATATACTAACCATTGTTACTCTTATGGTATTGTTCTTTCTTCCTTTAGGCTGGTTCTACAACGGGGTGTTTACTCGTGTTTGAGGTTGTTCGAGCGTGTTTGTGCCAGATGGAATATCTAGTAATTTTCTAAAATACTAACCATAGAATGAAAAGAGAACCAGAACAGAACGATGAATTTTGAATTTCCTTTTTGGATCTTTTTTTCTTTCTATAGTTGGTATTTTAGAAAATTACTAGACATTCCATCTGGCGACACGCTCGAACATCCTTAAACACGAGTAGACATCCTATTGTAGAACCAGCCTTAGCGTGTAATCGGCCTAAGTGCTCCGCTTGGACCAGCGGTCTATACTTTATAAGTCTATGGTACTATAGGTACGCCTACATTAGCTAATATATAAACCTATAGGTTAAATCTGACGGGCAAACAAGCTTCATGGTCGCAAGTGGTCGATGGTCGCGTAATCTGTATTTTAAATTTACTGTTTATCAACATGCTGCGAGTCTCGCAAAAACATACACAAAGGATAAAATTCACGTATCATATGTCAGAAAATCGCATGACATGTGCACATCAACTTGTCACGTGATATATCGCGCTACATTTTAATAAATTAAAAAAAAATGCTTCCAAGTTTTTAACTGCATTTTGTCACGTGACGTAGTTCCTGGCCTCAAAATCTAGGTATACACGAGCTGACAGAGGAACAATTTGTTGTCGCGCATTCTTTTTTGATAGAAAAAAGGGTGATGGGGATCTGACACCGAGCACTCGCCCTCTGGCGGATTAAAGCTAAACCAGACGAGGCCCGGAAATTCTTGAACGCAATTGGTTGAGACGTTAACATGGCGCAGACAAGCCCGAAATTATGTATACTATATATAGTGGCCATACCCTCTTCTCAGATGCCAATTGAATGACAAATTTAGGCAATTAACCCTCTGGCGCAGTATCCCGACATATCTCGTCCAAACGAGGTTTTTACCGTAGCCAGGAGGACGAGATATCACGTTCTGGCATTTTTGGCCATAATTTTTGACTGGTACACTTTGAGAGTATCCTATGGCCACGCAATTAAAGCTGACAACTTGCTCTTTGTGATAAACTTGGTTCGAATTTCGAATTTTTACATGACCCCGAAAACATAAAGAGAGATGTTATCTAATTTCCGAACATGTAAAAAACAAATATGCAACGGAAACGTCTGGTAAAACGCTTACGCAGAGAGGTTAAATTAGACTACTAAGTTAAAAAAATTGTAAAATATAAATTCAAATATTTTTTTTAAATGTTATTATCATATATAACATAAAACTAAACACAACATTACTTTTTCGATGCGGGTTAACCAGCTGTGGCTGCAGTGGTTCCAGCCTATATGGATTTAAACCTGGATTTAAACATTGTCGCTCTAATAAGTGTTGAAAGCACAAACCCTTAAGAAAATAGCCCAATAACCCAATGGCCTCCCCCCGTAACATATTGAGTAATTTATCCTCGTGTCTGCTAATCCAACCGTGAAGCGCCCGTTAGCGGATGCGTCAGATCTACTTTACCGATCGAGGCAAACAAAAATAAAATTTTCGTTTTTCGTAAAAACTACGCATCAGAATCAGTTTTCATTTTAGGGATCACTTTATTTGGACCAAATAAATAGCGGAACACTGAAAAATTGAGGTAAATCATTATATTATCAATAGGAAAGTGAAAAAACAATGTTCTTCGAAAATTTCGTTTTACACCAAAAATACGCATCAGAATAAAATTTCGTTTTCAGGATAGCTTTATCTAGGGAAAATACATAGCCGAACACTCGAATTGATATCAGAATCGAAAATTAGCATAATCACATAATTGCCAATTTTCGATTCTGATAATAATTTGAGTGTTCTGCTATGTATTTTATGTAAATAAAGCTACCCTGAAAAGGAATTTTGATTTTGATGCGTATTATTTGAGAAAAACAAAATTTAGAATGGATTGTATCGGCAGGTAAAGTAGGTCTGACGCACTCCCTTAAGTCCTCGTCTAATTGAGTTTTCATTCATAATTTTAAGAGAAATCATTTTCTTTTTAAATAATAGTTGTCCCCGCTTCGTTTTATAGTAATCTAAATATATGTCCAAGCTGGTTTCATACGATTGTTTTGCTTTCGAGAAAACTTTGACACACTATGAGGGCTAACTACATGAAGATTAACCTAAGGTGTCAAACCATTCAAATTTCCCGCCGAAATTCCTAACCTCAATTTCTTTAACAATTGATTACAATTAATAAATAAACTAAATTATGAAAAACCAAGACATCATTGCCCTCCATAATACAATTATCTACCACTGTGCGAAGTTTCAAACAAATACTTCAAAACCTCTACGAATGCCATTCGAACGAAATTTATATTAGTCTATTAGTCTAGACTCGAACCTTCAAATTTCGTTCGAAAGCCAATCGTAGAGGTTTTGAAGTTTTTGTTTGAAACTTCGCACAGTGATAGATAATTGTATTACGGAGGGCAATGACCTCTTAGTTTTTCATAATTATACTTATTCTTTTAATTAAAGCCAATATTTTATAATTCTCGGGTCGGTAAGGTAGGAAGGATAAAAATTGACTTTGACACCCCCTTAACTCTTTTTCAACGCGGATTAATCTGCGGCAACAGTGGTTCCATTGTTGCTCTCTTAAATGTTGAAATTACAAACCCTTAGCAATAATTCAAAAAGAAAATAGAGTGTAAAATACGGTTATCCTACTTTCGGAAAAAATTTGTTCAAGAAAATTCAATTGTGACGAAAATTACATAATCATTGCAGACTGTAACGTTTCTCCCATGGGTTCTCTGAAATTGTGGAAATTGTGTACCTACCTACATAAGAAAGATTTTGAATCTGCCACATGGCGCATGTGCAGATCGTGACTTCCGTTTCGCGAGAAAAATATTTCGCTAACCGCCTAATGTCGACCCCCGCGAGTTTTCGATAAGAGAGCAGGACAAGAGGATATATGAGCATAGAGGTAGGAGAGAGAAGCTCACGGCCTCTCAAATAGATCGCCATTCTCTATTCACCAGTTCACCTCATTAGCAACACTGCGATTCACGAGTTATCACATTTTTTCATTTGACATTTGATCTTTAGAATAGTTCTCGGAGCACTGGCAGCCTTTCAAATAAGACTAATAAGAGTTGTCGCTGTGCTTTTACTTACCGGTAAGTCGCACATCAACTTGCGTTGCACTAATTCAGCTTGAAAATCGCGCTTATCGTCGCTCCATTCTTTTCTTTCTTTGCACCTGCACTACCTACGTAAATTATTTTTCGACCTAAATTCCTGAGACGTGAGAGAACGCGCTCCAATTACAAACGTTATTAAGATTTTGATGTAGCTAAGAAAATGTATGTACTAACGATACACGAAAAAATTAAGCCAGCTAAAGAAGTGTTGATTTTTGAAGATTTGTAGGTTACTAGTGACGATCTTGTTCTTGAATTTCTAGGAATTTGTATTCGAGAGACGCCATACGAGCATTCGTTGGAATGTAAAGCAAGTTGAGTAGGTTTCGGCCAGTGGCCGAGCTCGTGCCATTATTAACGACAGGTAAGCAGAAACAGCAGCAGCCAAACAATCACGATGGTTGCAGAGAATGAGCAGTTTCTGCTCGTCGTGACCCACGTCGAAGCAGAGGGTCAGTATCTCAAGATTTGGGCGCAGACAGACGAAAGGGTCGTCCAGTCAGTCGCGTCAATGCTGATACCTCTGCAAGAGAAGTTTGATTATTACGGCACTTCCAACCACATTTCACCCAGCAACATTGTGCCTCACACTCGCTGCTGTGCCAGGAATAGGAATAATGATTTTGCCAGAGCCAAAATTCTCAATCTGCGTTCGGATAGCATGGTCCTAGTTCAGTTCGTGGACTATGGAAATCTTACTTATGTTCCTATTCACAATATTCGCTTGTTGGACGGTGTGTCCGAAGCTAATTTTTTGTTTTCGGTACCTGAAGCAGCCACTGCTTTTGTGCTAGCGGATGTCCTTCCAATTGGAGGTAATTGGCTAGATGAAGTAGTTAATAGAATTAGGTCTATTTTGGTTAATAACAAATATTGGGGAGTTTATCAAACTGTTAATAATTTGAAGACCATTAAATTTAATATGATGAAAGAAGACTTTGGCAAAATTCTAATAACCAGAAACATGGCTTTATACAGGTATGAATGAATTTGTATAACTATTCTAAATACTTTAGAACATTTTTTACGTAAATATTAATATTATATTTGTAGTCCAACCTGCATGAACAACATGCAACAAATGACACCTTCATCGATTCCTGGCCAATCTCTTCGAACGCCACATCAAATGAATAACATACAACAAGATAACTGGAGAATGCCCGTACCTCAGAATGTTGCATCTGCACAAAAAGTAGTAAAATCAAACTCCTTCAAAGCGATTCAATTAGAGATTGGTTCTGTTCACGATGTACAAGTTTCGTATGTTGAGGAAGGGCCTTGCAAATTCTCAGTCCAGTTAATAGAGTCGATACCATATTTGAATTCCATGATGGAAAAAATCAACTCCCAATCACATCTCCCTTTGCAAGAACCACCTATTGCAGGAACAGTGTGCTTGGGCCAACAAACTCATACCAACAGACTTTGCAGAATTGTTTTAAATTCACCTGGTGATACTTCATGCAAGGTAAAATTTCATCACATTATTTTATACTTCTTGCAACCTTAAGAGTTATAAAATATATCTCCTCAGGTTTATTATGCTGATTATGGTCATCATGAGGTTTTGCAATTTTCTAACATTTACCAAATACCAGATGAATTTGTTGTACCTAATATATATTCCATAAGATTTACTCTGAGTGGCATCATGAATTGGACTGTATCACCAGAGATGAAAGATTACTTTGGCGGTCTAGTTCACAATGAAAGCTTAAAGCTTAGAGTGTGCAGAGGTCCAATGTCACCGCTGACCCAATATTGTGACTTATATGTGCGTGGAAAAAGCATAAAGGAGATACTGAGTGAAAATTTTCCAGATTCATGCGAATTTGTATATAATGAGCCAAAACGATTGCAGGAGGGAACTAGGGAATTAGTTTTTGTATCTTATGTTGAATCAGTTACAAAATTTTTTATTCAAATAGAAAGAGATTGTAAAATGTTAGATGAAGTTATGGATCGAATTGACCAAATTTCAAAAAGTACTGTAAAATTAAATTCTGCACAAATACGTTCTGAAATGCCGTGCATTGCACTTTACAATGGTGATAAAAAATGGTAAGCAAAAACAAAGATATGTTAAACTTATTTAATATTAATTAGTACATTAACTAAATATCTAATTTGGCCAAAATACATAGATATAAAAATGTAATATTTAACATAATTTTTTTAGGTACCGAGCATCTATTCTTGGTGTGACTGATAGTGATAAAGTACGCGTTTTTTACGTAGATTATGGCAATGAAGAAATTGTTTCAATAAATAATTTACGAGCCATTCCTGCAGATTTAGTTAGAATACTTCCAAAGCAAGCAATTAAATGTAGCCTAAATGGATTTAAACCTGGAGGACCTATGGATAAAGAGTTTACTAAGACCTTTGAAAGTTTAGTTCTTGAAGAACGCTTAAGCTTGATAGTTTTAAACAATCTTCCTAATACTGTAGTTGTGGATTTATATGAAGGAGAAAATGTGCCGAATGCAGCTATGCAAGACATTGCAGCAAAGCTAAAGGCCATTGAAATTTCAAAGAAACCTGAAATTATGACTGCACCTGATAGATATTCTGAAAAAGGTTCAGAATCGTCATTTAAAGCACTGCAAGCAAAAAATCAAAAGTAAGATAATCTTTTATATATTTTATTGTTACTTTTATTTGAAACAACAATTTATATGAATTTGATTGACTGGACTACTTACTCATAGTCAGAGTTTTCTTATTTGTTCAATTTACTAGAATACATTTAGCATTATTGTCAATTAATTGCTGTTTATTTGTTTTAAATATGCAATTATTTTATATTAATTTACTTCAATGACAATCTTTTACACGAAATAAAAAGAAAACTGACTTGGTTGCATCATAGGTGCGACGCGAAAACTCAAGTACCCTTGGTTCAGAAGCAGAAATTTAAGAATAAGAACATGAAAACACGGTAAAAAAAATTAAAAGTGGAAACTGGAATCATTGCTTATAGCTATGTTTGTCTAAGTGACAAGCAATTCCATCTATTCCTAACTTCATCACTCTTTTATGCTTATAACATACACCCGCAAAACTCGATAGCATATTCGAGTTGATTTAACATCATAATTATTTACATTCTCATGTTTAGTGGTTACGTGGCTGCAAAATTTCTAAAGAATAGATACTGAACTCTTTAGTAAATAGTTTTAAAATGTAAATACATTATTTTTTATTCTATTCTTCAGATCTTTCGAAATTATTTGAATCTCATAATTATGGCACTAACATATTTCGTTTTTAATTAGCATAAACAAAAAGAGTTTTTTTTTTCACGATTCTGTTAAAAGTTGACGTTTTAACATCATTAACAGCTTTTTCTAATAAAAAAAACTAAGTCATGCATATTAAGGTTTTGGTGACTATGAACATTCACTGCATTATTGTGTTTGCACTTGGCATGAGAAAAAAGGAAAAATGAAAAATACTAATTGAAGTGGAATGTTTTTCAGCGATAACGGAACTGGCAACTGGGAGAAAGAAGGAAATCAAAATCAAGCTCAGTCCTTCAAAGGCAATAATTTCGAGGCTTACGAGAGCTCCAAGTCCAAGTTTCGCAAGGACAACGAAAACGAACAGCGATACGACAATCGATTTCGAAAAGGCAGCTCAGAGTACTCGAACGGAGGGCAAAACAATCGCTTCGACAAGGAGGCAGCAAAGCCCGAGCGATACGGCCAGAGCGAGAGATTTGGCAAGAGCAGCGACGCGCACGGATCCGCAGGATCGAGGGACTATGCGAACAACGATCGCTTCAACAGAGGTCCGCGCAACAACGGCTCCGACTCGAGCGACTTTCGCGCTGGCAGAGCGGGCAAGGAAAATGCAGGCACCAGGCCTAGCATTAGCTCGCGCCTGGATCGTAGCTTCAACTCGGACAAGGGAGGCAGTGACAAGGACTCCGACACGTCGTCGAGAAGCGGCGGCAGGCGAAGCAGCCGAGGCGGAAGACGAAACAACGAGGAGCAGCGTAAACGCGATGGCCCGGCGAATAATCGCAATCGAATCGGAAGGTGGGAGAGCGAGGAGCGAGAGCACGATGCTTATCGTAAAAGCCAGAACGGTGACGATTCCTTTTCTTTTTTTCTCTTCCTCTCGCTTTCATTTATTCATATTTTATACATATATTTTTTATATCTACAGGTGATACAAGTATAAGTCCCAATAAAGCAAGATCGCCCCGGGATAATAATCCAGCGAATTTCGATAAGGTACATAAACAGAATGTCAATGTACGTGCATCAATTTTAACAAATGTATTAAAAAAAAAATATTACAAAATTTTAGTCAAAAAGTTCAGAATGGGATTCGTCATCGAAAATGTCCACAACCTGCAGCAAAGACACCACCCGATATATTACATCCACACCAATATCTAAAATTCCCCCACCGAATATAACAATTGGGGCAGTTAAAAATTGTATGGTAGTTTATTATACAAATCCATCAAATTTTTATGTACAACTGTGCCCAGATAATAAGGAATTAAATTCAATCATGGACAAAATAGCTAACATTTATGAGGAAGGTGGCAAGGTAAAATTTGATTACAATTTTTTTGTATTATGTTATGGAACAAATTTATACTCTAACACGTGTGATTATAATAGGTTCTACAACCATCTGAGATCAGAGTTAACTCGCAATGCATAGCTCAATATGCAGAGGATCAACAATGGTATCGGGCAGTAATCAAGTCAGTAGAAACTTCTACGGCTTCTGTTCATTTCGTTGATTATGGAAATGATGAAACAGTTAGCTTTGGGAAAATTAAATACATTGAACCTGAATTTTTGAAGCTCCCTGCTCAAGCCGTCCATTGCAAATTGTTTGGTCCTTCAAAATCAAGTTGGACTAAAGAAGAGACTGATAAATTGGCTGATATGACAGATGGTACAGAACTGGAATCGGAATTTGTTACCGAAGAAAATGGAGTATACCATCTTCTTATTAATAAATTAAATCCTGCGAATCCCAGCTCAACAAAGTTCATCAATGACTTGTTTGCTAATGGAATGGATTTGATCAAGGAAAAAGAAGCTATACGAAACAAATCTAGAACAGCAGTTCGAGTAGAAAGATTAGCTCCTTCTGTTTATGCTCCTGATTATGCTGCAATGGACGAAAAGTGGCTGGAGAACAAACTTGACTTTGGGTCTCAATATGATGTACTTCTCGGATGGTTCATAAGTCCAGAAAGCTTTTACTGCCAACTTGCAAAGCAACAGAAAGAATTTCGTGACATGATGAATGAAATCCAAACAGTTTATGCAAAACGACAGCCTGTCTCTGAGCCACTTAAGGTAATAAATATAATTAAAACCACTAAGAATATGCACTTATAAATGTACGATTTTACAGGTTGGTTCCTCAGTCCTAGCAGTTCTTCCAGATGATGGAGTACTGTATCGAGCTGAAGTTGTAGAACTAAATAAACCACGTGGCCATGTAGTACAGTACATAGATTATGGAGATCGAGCCATGGTCGATCCACGCAAAATTTATCCAGTAGAAAGAAAATTTATGACATTACCAAGACAAGCAATCTTTTGCAGTCTCAAAAATATCGCACCTGCACCTGGATCTAATTGGTCTAACTCTACAGAGACCAGGAAATATTTCAATATGGAAAAGTTTAATTGTATTTTCCATGAATTGAAAAATGACAAATACTTGGTCTCATTAAGTGGTAACGGCATTGATATTAGTAGTGTCTTAGTAGAAAAAAATGTGGCTGTGTTCTCATCAACTTCTGTAAGCGAAGCAACTGATAGTAAGTAATTCAGATAATCTTTAAATTAAGCAGATCGTTTAATTAATCTTTATGTTGATTACTTTTTAATTCTGTATTTTTAAAGTTATATTCATATTTACAATTTACTTCCATTGGATTAACTATTGTTCTTAAACTTAAAAATTTAGGGATGTGAAAGTCGGTTAAAAATTCAGATATCCCGCCTTAAATTTTACTGACCAATAAACGAACAACTGAAAATTATGAAAGTACATATCGTCAGTTAAGTGGAAGAAACGGCTATCTCAGAAAACGCTTGAAGAAAAAGCTAACTCGGAAATAGCGTGAATAAGGGCTACTTTAACTAATTATTTCTCGTATTTAATTTTGTAAGAGCAACAACAAAAAAATAGCAAAACACATGGTTAGCAAAAAACTTAATTTTCCTATTTGTTATTGTTACTCTTTACAGCATTAAACGCAAGAAATAATTAATTAAAGCAGCTCTTCTTTGTACGATTTTTAAGCCTCTTCTTCAAGCGGAATCTAAGTTAGCCTCCTCTTGAAGCGTTTTTTGAGATAGCCTCTTCTTCCACTCAATCGTCGATATATTTAAATAGATAAACATAGCATGTTATAAATACTATTATTTGTAACATGCTATGTAAAAGGGGTCATTCATGTATAAATAAATAAATACACTCTGGTGCAGTTGGTATAATTTAAGTTGACTTTCTGAGTTCCTTATAATTAAGCAAGTGTTGCTAATCTAAATTATAGTTAGTTACATTACCCTGATATTTTAAATGCAATATGACACGTGTTATTTATATAGTATGTACATGGTTTTTCAGCTCTTCCAGAAGATAAGATCGAGGATCTTCAAGAAGTACCCAGAATTGATATACATCTGCTTGAGGGACAGACATTATATGTGAAAGTTTCAAGTGTTCAAGGAGTTGCTAAATTTTATGTTCAATTCTACACAGCCGATGCCTGCCAATCCACTGTAGACACATTCATGACAAGAAAAGATCCACAGGTATACTAACTTTGTTTCTAGTACTATCTGAAAATTAATTTAGTCAATTTAAAAAAAAAATTCAGATAGGATAATTATAAATATTAAATTAAATCCTTAACTAACAGAGAGAACGGTACCCTGCAAAATTCGTATTTTAGGAAATGTTTTGTAGCTCCTGAAAATGTACTCCTGATGTACATTATTTTAGAAAAAGAAAAAGACCTATACTTCTGATAACTCTGTATGTCTTTACACTAGAAAGATTACCCAAAAAATATAAAAGGGCGAAAATAGCTTTTCTTTAAGCTTCCTTTCGTATCAAAATTTCAATTTAATCTACAGCTATTAATAATTAAATGTTATGACGGTAAATACATGGATTTTTTTTAAAGAAATGTAACTGTTAAATTAGTTGACTTTTTATGCATTTTCAGTCAATACCTTCAATAAATTGTTGATAACTTTGAAACGGAATTATGTTTTTATATAAAATAAAAGCTACAAGTGATAGAGTTCATTTTTAGGAACTAGAAAATATCTTTTAAAGCCTCATCAAAATCCGAGTTCCACGGGGTTGATGTTCTCCTTGTAAGTGTTTCAATTTGATACTGTATACAATTTTTCTGTATACTAAGATAAGTGATAATTGAGGGGCTGCGCTAATGGGGCAGTGATAATTGAGATGATATAGCTCAAAACTATGTTAAAAACTATTCCTACTACTAGAACTCAATAAGTGCTTAAAGAACTCAATGAAAATTTCAAGTTTTACCGTAGATCCAGTCCATATCTTATTGGTATACAATTTATTCTAAAGAAAATTTTTTTTTAAAATAACTAAATCTTGATAAATATTGCTTTGATATTATATTTTGATATTTTATTTATACAAAAAGGATAATATATTTTATACAACCACGCAGACTTTCTGCATGGCATTGGTGTGCCATTTGATTTCCAAAAAATTGTACAACTCGACTTGTACCGTTTTACCATGCAGCCCTTCAAATATTTATTTTGTTTATATTTGACATTTTCTTTTAAAGTGTCATCAAATACATTGGCCAATTTATAATTATTAAAAATTGTATTTCTATATCGTAAATTAAAAACCCAAAAAGTTTTTCAAACTATTTTTGTAAATTTTAATAACTGGAGATAAAAAAATTAGTTACGGGTTTTGACATAAGATATATTAAAAAGAAATGTGCCAATGTCAGGTGATGCCACGACTATTGTGTCATGAAGTGTGTCTTGGCGCGGGATGTCTAGTTAATTGTAGAGGAAAATGGAGACGAGGTGTAGTCATTAATTTTACAAAAACGAACTATGAATATGAAGTAAGACTCATTGATACTGGAGAGCACGAGACAATTTCTTTGAAGAGCGTGAGTTTATATCTACAAAAACTCAAAGTGCACGTCAAATTGGTTCTTATTGCCTGCGTCCATAAAAATCATTAAGCATCGATTGTCGAATCATCAGTTAATTGAAGCAGCGTTATAATTAATATTTAAACTATTACATGCAAGGCGCTCAACTAATCCCATAAATTTCAATATATAACATTGTGATGCAGCATGCTCCATTAATAAATTTTTAAACTTTTATATTTGAAATTTCAGGAAATATTTGGACATCATACTAAACTATCATACTTAACAATCGTTTAACAACAATTTCAAATTTCAAATCTAAAAATAATTTATACTAAACTTCCTTAAGAGGTTACACCAGAACGATGATTTCATCACATTTTTTATTGCTAGTTAATGATAAAAACAATTTTAGAAACATTTTGTTGCTGTATTAGAAAATAAAAATTAAAATTTTAAATGTGTTTTGAACAAATCGGCATTTTTGTAACTGGCAACCTCAAATCTATGTCAGTTTTTATCTACTTACGTTATTTGTAAAAAAGCCTTTTTGACTATCATCCTGGTGTAATTCTTTACTGTTTGTACTTGTGTGCTAAGAAATAATATTTTAGGAAAAGTTTTTGTTAAAACATAATACAGTTGACAAAAATTAAAAAACAAATTTTTTAATTCAATATGCGTATAATAAATAATATATGACATAATTTAATTTTAAAATTTTGACTTATTTAGATGCTGGGATTACCGGGACAACTTTCGGCAATGCAAAATCAGGCGATTGAGTGCGCCCTTTTTGATGTACCCCTATCAACAAAGGCAAACGATACACTTAAAAAAATGGTCACTGGGAAAGATGTCAAGATTTTTGTTGAGAAGGTCGAGTGCAATAGGTATTATATCTTGGTATTCCTGGAATCGTGAAAAAGAAATGATCAATATCGCCTGCGTTTAACTCTGAAACAGATCTGACTTTTATATTATATTTATCAACGATAATTTTGTTGGAAGAAATCTTGACTGTAGTGATAATCAGGCCATATTGTCTCATCCCTTTTATTACTGCTTAATTTAAATGATCTTTATTCACGTTTAACCGAGGTATTTTTTTGTTTATTTAAAAGACTCGTAGTTCGTCTGTTTGACTTGAATGGCAACAAGATTAAGGTGGTCGACACTCAAAATACCGAGAGAATAAGTCCAGTCTGCAGCATGCAGATTTTGAGCTCAACACACGAGGTCACCGTGAGTTGCATCAACAATTCCGGCAGCATATGGCTGCAACGAACGTCCGAAGCCCCGACGGAAGAGGAGCTTTCGAAAGCCCTGCGCGATCATTATTCCAATGTAAAAGGAGAAATTGTCCCCGAAGAAAAGGAGGTGTACGCTGGTCTTTGCGCAAACGGAAATTGGTATCGAGTGAAAGTACTGAGAGTAAAGGAAAATTTGAGCACAGTGATGGCCATCGACAACGGATACGTCGAAGACATTCCTACGGAGCAGCTGCGAGCTCTGGAGAGGCAATTCTTCCTGCCTCATCAGCTGGCGATCGAGGTGTCCTTGTCGGTGAGTCTAGCCGGTAGCGAGGAGGCTCAGTCGCAAATCCTCCAGCCGCTCTTAAAGGACAAGATACTAACGGCGACGTTCTACAACGTGAACCGCAAATGGATCGCCGAGCTGAGCGAGAACGGCGAGAAGCTGAGCGAGAAACTCGGCTCGCTGAAGGTCGTCAAGGAGACAACAAAGACGCAGTTCGAGTACGTCGATCTGGCGGACATGGTCGTGGGCGAGAAGTACGAGGTGGTCGTCTCGCACGTCTTCACCCCGAAGGAGCTCTGGCTGCAGCGCGCCGAGGAGCTGGACACGATCGGCGAGCTCCAGAGGCAGCTGCAGGAGGCCTCCGCCCAGTGCCCCGACTGCCAGGGCGTCCCCGAGGACCAGGGCCGAGGTCCTCGACGCCGACGACGACATAACGACCGTGCGCTTCATCGACTACGGCAACACCGACGTCATCCACAACAACCAGAGCCGCATCAAGCAGCTGCCCGACAAGTGGAAGCGCCGGCTCAAGAAGTACGCGCTCCAGTGCAAGCTCGACCTGCTGCCCTTGGGCGCCGACGAGTGGACCGACGAGGCCTCCGCCAGGTTCTCCGAGCTCCTCAACACCGAGGACACCCTGCGGGCCCTCGTCATCACCGACAAGGCCCCGATGCGCGTCGACCTCTACCGCGAGAGCCGGAGCATCTGCAAGACGCTCGTCGAGGAGAAGCTCGCCGCCTACGTCCAGAGCTCCGAGGACCTGGACGAGGAGATCCTCGAGGAGGTCCAGCTGGATCCGCGCTCCGCCTTCGTCAGCAACGTCGTCTCGCTCGAGCAGTTCTGGCTGCAGGAGGAGAAGTGGGTCAGCGAGCTGGAGATGATCGAGGACAGGCTCGTCATGGCCTCGATATTCCCCTCCGTCGCGAACATCGCGGAGGGCCTCGTCTGCATCGCCCACTTCCCCGACGACAACAACTACTACAGGGCGACGGTCCTCTCGCACAGCGAGGAGGAGACCAGGGTTCGCTACATGGACTACGGCAACTCGGCCCTCAGCAAGGATCTCAGGACGATTCCGGAGGACCTGGCCGCGATTCGCCCCCTCTCGCGGAAGTGCTGCCTGGCCAAGCCGGACGGAGTCGAGCAGTGGCCCCGCGGCGCCCACGAGGAGTTCCTCGCCTTGGCGGCCGGCGGTGCGACCGTCTTCCTGCTGGAAGTCATCGAGGAGGCCGAGACCTGCCTCGTCAGGCTGAGCCGCGACTCCAAGGACGTGGCCATGGAGCTCCTCGAGCTGTGCGCGAAGCGCCCCCAGGCCCGGCCCCAGCCGCTCGACGAAGGCATAGGCCTGGAGGAGGTCAAGGACGTCATCACGCTGGAGCGCCCCTCTCCGATAGGCGAGGAGGACTCCTCGGACGCGCAGCTGGTCTGCACGATCAGCTACGTCAACTCGCCCTCGGACTTCTGGATACAGGACAAGGAGCACTTCTCCGAGCTGAACTCCATGATGGAGCACCTGCTCGCCGCCGAGAGCTTTGCTCCCGCCTCGGACCCGAAGGAGGGCAACATCCTGGCGGCCAAGTTTGAGGAGGACGGCCACTGGTACAGATCCAAGATCCTGTCTCACGGCGAGAGCGGGACCGAAGTCTTCTACATAGACTACGGCAATTCGGCGGTGGCCGAGAGCGAGTCGGCCCTGCGGGAGCTGCCCGAGGAGCTCGCGAGGCTCCCGACTCTGGCGACTCGGTGCGCCCTCGGACTGCCGGAGGGCCTTGACGCCTGGTCCAAGAGCGCCTGCGACGAGTTCTGCGATCTGGCGGCTGACGGAGCTACGGAGTTTCGATGCAAACTGCTGGACAGGAGCAGCCAACCCCTGCAGGTCGCGCTAATTTTCCAAGATCAGGACGTCGCTGACATTCTCGAGAGACACGAGAAGACGCTGCAGAAGCCCGAGCAAGACTCCAAAGAGTCCAAGGACATCGATTCGACGGGCGACAGTGCCATTCTGTCCGAGCTGGACCAGCACACGCCCGAGGTGGATGTTCGAGCCAATGCGAGCTTCCTTCGAACAACGGCGACGATCCAAAATTTATCCACCTCTGTAGAGATACTTCAGGATACGAGGCTGTGCAGTAGTGTTGATATTACCGGAAATGAATCGACTCGAGTTACCGAGGAGGAACCAACTCAAATTATTGAGCAGGAAATGACTGAGATTACCGAACAAGGAGCGACTACAGTTACCGAAAAAGAAACGACTGTAATTACCGAAAAGGAAGCGACTAGAGTTACGGAACAAGGAGCGACTGAAATTATCGAGCGAGAAGTGACGGAAATTTCCGCGGTAAGCGAAGAAATTCGTACAAAGGCTGACGAACTTAAGGGAAAGGAAACATTGATTGACACAAATTCGTCTGATGTCACAGATAGTGATGAGCCTAAGAATTAATTTGATCAACGTAAGAAAAATACTTATAAGAGTCTAGTTCACCAACTCTTCTCAATGAAGGAATTGCAAGATTCAGTCCAGGTCAGCGAATCTCATCCCCAAAATAGAAAGTCATTTCTGGAAGCATTAACAAAGGCGACGACAGTTGTGCCTACATAGTTGAATTTTAATGCGTCAAAAATTGCACACGCGAATAAACTCCTAGCTAGAACTGTTAATGCTCAAACGACTCTAATGTATGAATAAGATGAGATCATTGCTGTTGAGGTGAACAAAGACATTCCAAAATCTTAAGAATTAATAAGCTATATATTTTTTCTTTTCTTTTAAAAAAAAAACAACAAAGTTTTAAATTGTATTCTTTTTGACAAGCTTACATTTTTTATAATTTTTTTCTTTAATCGTTACACACTAATTAAAGACTAAAATAATATGACTTAAAGATTTAGCAATTGCTAACTTGCTGCATGAGCTTGTTTACAATTTTGAAAATGTTAACTATAGACTGTTTATTGTTTATTGATTTGTTTTTCCAATTTTATAATATAGAATTTTAGGCAGGGGGATTTGTCTTACACATTTGTTTGATTTACACTAATAATTTTATAAAATTCATGTAACATATGTATAAATGTTATGTAAAAGAAAACAGAAAAGTTGGATTATTAATTTGTTATTTAAAATTATATTGTGTAAAACAATGATTGTGTAAAAGATATCCATAGCCAAAACTAGTAGATAATCAATTATGAAAGAAAATAACCACTACGTGGCTCGCCAAAGACTAAAACAGAATAAAATGAGTCAGTGGTGAAACTACAAAGTAAATCTTTTTACTTTATAAATTATTTCATGAATAATTGTAAAAGTTTCATAAGTCTGCGAATTTCATTTAGAAAAAATTCATTTATATAATTTACTTTTTTATTATTTTTTTAAGTGTGCCATTAGAATGTTTTATTTTTCAAAATATTTGGCACATTTTAATTTATTCTTTGAAATGCAAATGACTGCAATTATATGCTTTATTATATGATAATTGAGCAGCTTATGTAAATAATGATATTTTGTATGGTGCTTTAAACACAATATTGTGAGAAAAGAATTCTTTTGGTTAAACTTTTCGTATATGTATGTAAATTTTCAAACAGAATTTTTTTTATATTTACTATACTTTGTATAAACGAGTCGTTTCTATTTAAACTATTAACGCCATAACTTACTGAAATACTTAGAAAGAGAAGTATTACATGAAATTTTGAATTTTCAACAATTCAGCAATTATCAGACACGGATCTGACAATGGTTCCATCTGCGTGCTACAATTATTCAAGTAGAAAGTTTGAAGAATATTACAGGATTACTATTTACGTAGTAAGATGTAGAAAGACTTTGTACACTGCGCAAATGTAATTTTTCTTAATAAAGTTTGATACAAAAGAGTACTTTGAGCGTGGTTTATTTCATACCTACGGATAAAAGAGAAGGAAGCAAGAGGGATAAGTGCACTTGCGTCGTGGGGTGCTAGAGGGCCGCCCTGGGCGATCGAGAGCGCGCGGTCGCGAGTCGCTTCGGCGCCGATTGCACGCGGTCGAGCTCCTCGAGGCGAACTCGGAAGTTCGGCCCGCCGGCCTCGAGCACGACGCACGCCAGGCTGGGATCGTTCTCGGGCCGGCTGTTGGTCAGAGGCTCGTCCCTGCGGGGCTCGCAGCAGAAGCCGTAGGGCTTCTTGCTCGGGGAGACCGGCTGCTGCGGTGCTTGCTGAGACTTCTGCTTGCCGCTCGTCGTTGACTTCTTCATACCGCTCCGATGCGAAACACCGCGGAACAGCTGATTTGGACTTTCTTATCAGGTGCGCTCCAACCCGCTCGCCCCGTCTGATCGCTGCCGATTCTTTACACACTTTTCTTTAATAATAGCATCACTTTTACCTTACCGCCTGTTTATTTTACGCGAAATTACCTATTTGTCTTTATTGTCTTCAACTCGTTGATTCCTTTTTCTTTGTGTTCAATAGGTTAGGTTTTTTCCTAAAACTAACTTTTAATGTTGAATTTCACGAGTGAACGTCCCTTTTCTATCTAGTGTAAGAATATATTTTTTCTTTTCGGCTATATTTACGATATTATTTTGGTAAAAAATGCTTTTCCGTTTTTTTGTTTACTTTAAATTTAAAAATTTTCCTTTGCCTAAAGTTATAAATAATGACAGTTTGTGAAATTATTCCCTTGTAGAGAAACAATTGAAAGCATGAACACTTCTGGTTTATCGTCAGCAAATCTAGGTCCATCACCTGGTCAAAGAATACAGGAATCAGAAAGTTCAGAACCATCCAATACAAGTAAATTTATGAATCATATTAAATCTGATCTTCAAGTTCAAAAACATCAGAAACGTGTGAACCGAGAACTTCATCTTAAACGAGTGCAAAATTTAAGAAAGGAATTAGAATTCTTAAAAGCAACCGAATGGAAGTATCTACCTGTAGATAGGTATCTATCAATAAATTTATTCTCAACAATTATATTTTATTTTTATTTTTGTACTAAAACTTTTTATTTAATGTAGAAACTCGGATCACTCACACCGAAATTGAAGACAGACAGTCAAGTCATGGAACCTCAACGAAAAATCTTTTAGCTTTAAAAAAGGATATTAGAAAAAACTGGAACTGAAAGATACACGTAACTATTATTAAAAAGAAACACATACTTATGAGCAATAATGCAATAATAAAATAGCTAAAAAATGTGTCAAAACTTATTAATTTTTAAATTGAAAAATTTAAATAATAAAGTGAAAAAAGTAAGATAATGAAATAAAACTAGCCAAGTTAAAGACTAAGAAAAATCTGGAAAATATAAATTTGATGAGCATATATCAAGGTAAATATTATAAACAACGATGATAATATTAAATGTTTATTTCACGAATAAACGGATTTTTTATAAGATGTAAATATTATGTATAAGTATTAGCTTTAAAAAAACTCAATTTTTTACATGGATATTTTTTTATTCTCATTGCTCACACTGAAAAAGCCTGCTAAGCGCGTTTGTCCATGATAGTTGTATTTATTAAAATGTAAATTTTTAAAATTCATTTTATTTTGTGTCTTGTATAAAAATCATTTTACTTATTCAGAATTATCAGCATATATTCTCTTTATTTTGTCGTAAAACTGCAGGCTCCAGTGCGATTTAGTCTGAAATTCATGTATCGAATGAACAAATAATTTTTATGTATAGTAAATAAATTATTTTTGTACACTAAATAACAAAGATTTACCTTTATTAATTCCATACTATACTGATTGGATCTTGGTTTTTGGCCTTAACTTTTCGTTCTATCAGATTTTCTAGAGCTTCACTTCGTACGCTTAACGTTTCAATTTTTTCAACGAGTTGCTGGTATGGAGAAGCAGGTTGACCACCCATCACTACATGCCCCAACTTACTGTCAATCTTTGCATCAAGTCTTGCATTTCGAATTAAATTTACAATCCAACACTCTGCTACTTCAACTTCCATGTTGAGTTTTTCAGCAAGCATTCTATTTTCAACAAAATATGAAATTACAAAGATTTATTCCATAAACAAACTGAAACTTTAACAGGTTGAGTGCTAACAATGTAATAGAATTTATTAGTCTCCTGTGCTGAGGATAAATTGGAATTAATTTAAATATAATAAAACCAAAATGCTTTAGCACTATTCTAATGTATATTATATATATATATATATATATATATATATATATATATATATATATATATATATATATATATATATATATATATATATATATATATATATATATATATATATATATATTATATTATATTATATTATATTATATTATATTATATTATCTTTGATTTGTTCTTTGAGTCACATAAAATAAGAAACATATCAGTTTAAAAGATTTGGTTATATTCCCAGTCCAGATATGATAGTTAAAGGGTGGTATGTATATATACTGTATAGCACCAGAGGCTAAATATCACAGTACATATAAGTATCGTGTAGCACTCAACCTGTCAAGTAATTAAATAAAATATTAAACTCACTGAATGCTTATGCATTGGTGGATTCTGCAGAAAGTCTCAAATATCATCAATCTTGCATTTTCGACAAATTCATTCAGCAGAGCAATGAGGAAAAAGTCATTGCATAAAACAGTTTGACATTCCTGCAGTTTTTGACGAGCACCATCGAAATCAAAATTGACATAGAGATGTTCAAGAAATTCAGTGATTGGGTCTCGGTAGCTATAGGATTCTTGTTGAATAACTTTAACAAGATCTTTTAAAGCCGACCTCCTCGACCGATTGACAATAACTGCAGCAGCCAAGTAGCGAAGAATATGTGGACACATTGTTTGAATTGCATTCAAGTAACTAGAAATTAAAAATTTATTCTTAACCCTTATTTTCATAATTATGTTTACTTAAGTCTTAAGGTAAGACAAATTAAAACTATTCTTAATAAGTAGTTAATATTTAAAGTTCTATACATACTGTGGTCTGTAAAGAAACATATCAATGATCATGTCTCTGCCTTTGATATGATTGAAGAATACAAAAAGACTCCAATGAATGAGCCAAGTTCGCTGTTGTAGCACTTGCAGCGAATTGCCTACTCCAACGTTACTATCGATATATTCTCGTACTTTATTGATATCTTCAAGAGCTGTATCCCACTCTTGTGTAAGAATTTCCGATGCCAATTTTCCCCATGATGCATTTAAATAATTCTAAAAATAAGAATTTTGTTTATAAATAATTATACATAGTTTTAATAGAAGTTCTATATTAAGAATTGTGCAAATATTATTTACCTTATCTGTAGGTGGCATAACTAACATATAAAAGTATAAATATGAACTCGATACTTGATAATTACCACACTCGTATCTGTATTTTGCAAGTTTTACAATTTCATCCATCATGTCTATTTGGAACTGAAAAATTGATTGAGAATTTAATAACATCATTAATTACAATTTACAAATAAAAATATATAATGAATACTAACTTCTGTTTCTTCGGTAAGAAATTTAATCAATGCTTTGGAATCACGCATACTTTCCATTTTCTTCATAATGTTTTCATTTTGGATTATATCCAGGATTATTTGAGCATTCTCTTGCAGTCGTTTTAATTCTTGTAGAATTTCCCCTCTGCAGTTTTTCATTTCCTGTGGATTACCAAATAAATAGATTAACCGTTGTCTAGATATAGGTATTATTAGTACGATAGTCAACGCAACTATCATTTGCTTACCTCCAATGCATTGATATCAGGGTATAACTGCTGCTTCACATCGATCAAATAATCAATCATGTGAGTTTTGCTTAGAACGTCAAGTTTGGCTTGAAGGATTTCATTTTCATCAAAAATCTAGAAGAGAATAATTGCATAAGAATGATATACTGTAAAAAACGGAGAGTACTGTTTAAAATGAGAAAAGTCTAAATGTATATGAGAATAGAGTGTCAGGGTGAGTCACATGGAAAGATGAAGCAGGTGTCGGAAAAACTTACTCCTTTAGCGCTGAGAAACTCGAGATGAGGAAGAACCAAATGCCGGTCGAGGTACTGGCCGATACGGCACGTCAAATCGAATTTAGCCATCTTCGTTGGGCTGCTTATCCTCTTTTTCACAAAAATTAATGACTGGACGCGTTAAAAAAATTGAGGTTAGCCGACGGAGAGCCGACTTCGAAATCGCGTTGCAGTCGCGATTCGAAAGGAGGCACACGCACGCACAATTCACGAAAGCAGGTTAGTTTGTCGTAATAGTGTTCGCGCTGGTCGCTAGAGCGATGAGTAGCGCTGCTTTCGCCCAACCTACACATGTTTTTACAATTGCATTTTGCTCCGCTCAAAGTAAACATTTACCAATTAGCGTTTTGCCTTTTTATTTTCTTATAAGTATCTCATGATGCAAGCTGTCACTAATGTCGGTAGAAACTACTCAAAGACTTGAATAACTGTGTTGAAGCACAGTGATTTCGTGGAACTTTGCCATCACCGGCTTGTTCCATTACTGCAAAAGCACGTGGCCTCTGTGTCAAAATAACGATAAAGTTTCCTTTCACTTTTTCACCTCAGATATAAAAGATTGAATAAATAATAAGCACATGGTAATTTTTTACAAGCAATTTTTCAAATTATTATAATAACCTCTTTTTGCAGGTGCATTGAATAATATTGACAATGTTTTTTCAGCACAAAATAAAAAAAAATGGAAGAAGTCAGGGAAGCTATTGGCATTGACAAAGTTGACATGAGTGGAAATCTAATATTTATTGAAGAACATCACAATGCAGATGCAAATTTCATTCTTCATGCTATTACTTCTCACTGCAGGAACAAAAATAATATTGTATGTTTTGCTTTGTTTCATAATACCTTTGGTCATTTTCACAATGTTGGAATGAAACTGGGCTACAATTTAAAAAAAGAATATAATTCAAGCGTTAGAGTAGTTGAACCTCTTAAAATCATATCTAAGAATATTCACAGTGAGAACAATGCACAGAGTGCTGACGGAAAATCACTGGAATTTGATGTCAGAAGCAAAAGTCATGATTTGGTAAAGCAATTAGCCCGAGTTATTAAAGATGAGTGTATATCAATCAAGAAAGATTTGATTTCCCAAAAAGTATACATAATTATAGATGATCTGAGTCACCTGTTTGATATAGGACTTAATATTCAAGATGTTTGGCTTTTCATTAGATATTTAAGATCATTTATCAACGCAGAACCATTTCTAACACTTTGTATTGTGAGTCATGTTTACAAAGCTACTCAAGAAGTATGCCAACCAAATGTAATAGCTCTGGCTTTGCGACATTCTGCAGAACTTGTAATAAATATTCAGCCATTAGAAACAGGCTATTCCAAGAATGTTTCTGGTAAAATGATTATATGTTGGAAATCACAGCATGAAAGATTAAGGTTCAAGTGGCCAGAAGAAATGGTTTATTTATTTAAATTATTTGATCGGCAAGTGAAACTTTTTGCTCCAGGAAGTTCGCATGTTATGTAAATATTATTATTATTATTATTATTATTATTATACCCAAAAGTGCTGATATTTTTACAATAAAAAGAGTTTATATATTTATATAAATAAAAAGTGTCTGATAAATGTATTAGAAAATGATAGAAGAGCCTTATCGTTTCCTATTGTTTCTACAATTTTTTCTCATTCATGTCTAGGATAAAATTCAAATTGAAATCATAAGTGGCAGAATGTTACGCGACTGTAATGGCTGTATAATGGCCAAGTGTTGTAGTCGGCACAAGCTTACATTCGGCTTGTTTACGATTTGGTGCGGATTTGGTAGAAGACAGGAAATCGGGGGTCCAACTCCCGTCAGAGCACGCTGCAATCACTGCTGAGAGTTATAATAAGTCACGTGATTCGTGGAGGCAAGTTTAAACACGAAGAATAAATTAATTGTATAGTCAGTTATAAAGGGTCTCATATCATTTTGGAAGTATTTGAATTGATTATAATTCCATTTTATCAGCTTTAAAATAGTTTTCTACTAACGTTTATTTGGGGTTTTGACAGCTCTGTTTTCTTATAACTTTCAGTAGTTCTAAATCCAACCACCCCGTGGGGACTACTTTGCTTGGACCCCCGAATTTCGAAGGCGGGCTTTCCGGCTTTCCGGCTTTCCGGCTTTCCGGCTTTCCGCCTCTGGGTTTCCGCTTGCCATTTTCCCCCGCTTTTCTGTGCGCGTCTCGTTCCCTCTCGCTCGCACTTCCAGTGATCGCACGGACGCGCTAACGACGCTCACTCGGCTCACTCGATCTCCATGCAGTCCGAGACAGACGCGCGTTGGACTCCGAACAGTTCGGATAGCTGACATGTTGTGATTTGACAGAATATTTTTCATTTATTGACAAATTCTACATCTTCAATACGACCAAGTAATTTGGTAAGTTACTTTCTTCTTAATACTTTATTAAATACTATTTATTTATTAAATACTATTTGTCGCGAGGCAATTAGTCATCTACTGTGCCAGAAAAAACTACGGAATTCAATTAGATTCGACAGACGTGGAATTTTTACTCCGGTAACATTTTATACGATGATTTTCTCCACTTTCTCGCTTTCTCTCGCAATTTAGAATAATGCAGACTCGTACTTATTGTTAGCAGCTTTTCATACAGCGGAATAAGAACTGTTTATCTGGTGTTTAAAGCTCACAACAGCGTGACTCGTGAGAATGCCGAGTTGTTTACTTTTAAGGTTATGGCTTAACAGTTCGATTTTGATTGTTTAATTTTCCCAATTAACGTAATAGAAAATGATCGCGTAATTAAAATATGTAGAATATCGATAAATTATAATAAATTAAACGATTATAATTAAAATTAAAATAAAAACAATTTTCTATTCTAGATAGACTGGTCACTATCTACATTGCAGGGTCAAGTTGATGATTTAAATAGTAATTATAAATATATATATAGATGTGGATCCAGCATGGAGTTAATAGATAACACAGGAGAAGTTATTTTATTACACCATGCTGTTGAGCATAAAAGCGAAGAATGCATACAAAATCTTTTGGCAAAAATGATCGATATTAATAAAGTCGATAAGAACAACAGAAGTGCCCTTCACATTGCAATAGCCAAGAAGAGAAGAGAAATAGTCGAGTTACTCGTAAGAAATGGAGCAAATGTAAATATTAAGGAGAAACGCTTGGGCATGACGGCACTGCACCTTGCGATTAAACAGAGGGACTTGCTCGTGGCAAGGCTATTACTACAAAGAGGCGCTAATCCTAACGAAGTAACAAAACACAATTCCACTGCACTCCACATTGCTCTCGAAGTCCAAGACGAAGATCTGGTGAAACTCAGCCTCGATCACGGTGCTAATATCCACGCAAAAAAGTTTGGAAAGAGTCCGCTACACCTTGCCGCGGAGTACACCAACGTAGGCTTAGCAAAGCACTTGCTGGACAGAGGAAGCAACGTGAACGACGTTTGTATAGATGGGCAAACAGCCTTACACATAGCCGTCGAAATGAAGGACACGGAGATGGTGCGACTTTTATTGAATAACAACGCAAGGACCGACGTGAAGAAGTTTGGCAAGTGCCCTTTATATCTGGCTGTGAAAAATGACTGCATCGAAATAGCAAAGTTGCTGCTCGCCAGCAGCAGCGGCAACAGCGAGGGTTACAAGAACAGGTGCGCGGCCTTGGAGCTAGCGTTCAAGAACAAGAACGCGAATATGGTTAGAGCGTTCCTGGAGCTTGGGGTCGACCCAAAATCGAAGATGTCCGACAAGAGCGCGCTGCACCTGGCTAGCGAGTGCCAGTGGGAGGAGACGGTGAGGCTGCTGCTGGAGAAAGGAGCCTCGGCCTCGACGGCGACAAGCGACAACGTGACCTCGCTACACGTAGCCCTGGAGAAACAGCACATCGGGATCGTGCGACTGCTGCTGCTGGCCAAAGCCGAGGTAAGCAATCGATCGATCGATCGAGCGATCCAGCAAAAATATTGTAGACTAAAAATGTAAATTTTCAATCGTTCGAATCGCAGGTGAACGCGCGGCAGTGCCGGAGCGGCGTAACGGCCCTGCACATCGGCGTGAAGAAGGGCTGCCTGGAGACGGTGCGGCTGCTGCTGGAGGCGGGCGCGCAGCCCAACATCCCCACGAACCTGAACATCACCGCGCTGCACCTGGCGTTCGAGGCGCGCGACCGGCCCATGATCGGCCTCCTGCTGCGGTACGGCGCGGACCCCAACCTGCCCAAGTACGGCAAGAGCCCGCTCGAGCTGGCCATCGAGTGCCGCTGGAGCGACCTGGCGCGGCGGCTCCTCGAGCTCGGCGCCGACCCCAACTCCCTCGGCTCCGACCACCAGAGCATGCTCTTCAGCGCCATCAAGCAGAAGAACGTCGAGCTGATCGGGCTCCTCGTGGAGTTCCGGGCCGACCCCAACGCGGCCGACCCCCGCTCGCAGATGTCGCCCCTGCAGATGGCCGCCAGCTGCCGCTGCGACGAGGCCGCCGAGCTCCTCGTGAGCGTCGGCGCCCGCCTCGACTACGCCACCGAGGACGGCACCACCGCCCTGCACCTCGCCCTGGAGCGGCGCCGCGAGCGCCTCGTCAAGCTCCTGCTCGAGCGCGGCGCCAGCCTCTCCATCAAGCGGCGCAGCCTCGCGCCCCTCCACGTCGCCGTCGAGAGCCGCTGGCTCGAGGTCGCCGAGATGCTGCTGCTCCGGGGCGCCAACGTCAACGAGCAGACCGTCTACCTGGCCACGCCCCTCTTCTACGCCGTCGAGAAGAACGAGCCGCGCATCGCCAAGATGCTCCTCGCGCACGGCGCCGAGGTCAACTACAAGTGGTACGGCAGCACGGCCCTGCACCAGGCGGCCAGCCTGCGCCAGGCCGAGATGGTCGAGCTGCTGCTCGACTCGGGCGCGCGCGTCAACGACTTCAACGACCAGGACCAGGACTGCGTCTCGGCCCTGCACATCGCCCTCAAGAACGCCGACGAGCGCGTCGCGCGCATCCTCCTCGAGCGGCGCGCCAGCGTGAAGATGCGCGACCGCAAGATGGGCCGCACGGCCCTGCACCTCGCCGCGGAGTCCGGCTGCCTCGAGGCCACCAAGATCATCCTGCAGCGCGGCGCCCACGTCAACGAGGAGGACCGCCTGGGCGTGACGGCCCTGCAGCTGGCCGTGATGCGCGGCCGCGCGCGCATGGCCGAGCTCCTGCTCGAGAGCGGCGCCCGGGTCAACGCGCGCAACCGCGCCGACCACTACACCTGCCTGCACTACGCCGTGCTCAACCTCAACTACGGCCTGGCGCGGCTGCTGCTGGCCGAGGGCGCCGAGCCCCACTGCGACCACCCCGACGTCAAGACGCCCTTCGGCCTGGCCCTGCACAAGCTCGAGGACGAGCGCATGCTGCAGCTGCTGCTGCTGGAGCGGGACCCGGGCCCGCTCGTCCACCGGCAGATGCTGCAGCAGGCGGCCCGGCTGCCGCAGGGCCAGGCCTCGCCCGTCGGCGAGACCCTCCTGCGGCACCTGGTGCGCCGGCGGGCCGACCTGGGGCCCGCGCTCCTGGACGCGCACAACATCGGCGAGCCGCTGCGCGGCTACGCGGCGAGCTGCGAGGCCGAGGCCCGGCGCATGCGCCGGGAGGTCTTCTACGAGAACGCGAGCCTCTTCGCCGTCCTGAGCAAGCCCGCGCGCGACCTCTCGGCCCTCGCGCGCAACCAGAGCCTCTTCGAGGCCTTCGAGGCCTGCGGCTACCGGGCCAAGTACCCCATCTACGAGAGGACCCTGGGGGACAGCATGCGCGCCGCGCGGGACATGAGCCGGCTGCTGGACGGGGCCGAGACCACGCTGGGCCGGCTCTTCCGCTGCGTCCTGCCGCACCTGCTCAACCACATGATCCTCGCCCAGCTGAGCAACACCGACCTGCGGATCCTCAACAGCATGAACGCCCATTCGCCCCCGCCGGAGCAGCCGGCCGCCTGAACCCGAACCCGAACCCGAACCTTTTACGTTCCACCCTCTCATCCTGATCAACCAAGACATTTTTTACAAGGCATTTTCATCCGTTTATAGGAATTTTCAATTACCTCTCGGAATTACAATCGATTTGAATTGTACAACTGCGATATAGTATTGTGTTACTTTGGAGGATATATAGATATATATAGATTTGTCGAGTCGACCGATCAGTTATTACTTACAATGAACTTGTAAAGATACACTAGTTTTGTATTACTTTGGAATAAAAAAGAATTGAAATACATTATAAAGAGGAGGAATTGGTGTTTTTATCCTATCATTAAGTTTTGATCGTCGGTGAAGTCGTAGGGCGGGACGACCAGGTTCTTGGGGGCGGGGCCCCTGCGAATGCGTCCCGCCGTGTCGAAGTGCGAGCCGTGGCAGGGGCAGAAGAAGCCGCCCGGGACGATGCCGGCGTTGGGTATGGGCACGCAGCCGAGGTGCGTGCAGATGCCGATGAGGATCATCCACTCGGGACGCTTCGACCTCGCCGAGTCCTCCTCCGGGTCGCGCAGCTCCGCGAGGGGCATTGCTCTTTCTCTCTCGATCAGTTCCTGTCCGCTGAAATTAACGCTCTTTCGATCAAACATTCATTGCTCTTTTAAGAAGAGTCCGTATCTACTGTCCTTGTCTAATCACGTTTTTGCTACTTATTCAAATTGTACTTTGTTCATTGAAAAACTGAAAGTAGGCCCCAATTGGTAAATTCATAAATTAAAGTAAGGAATATTTTGTTAGATACTTTTTAAGATACCAATTGGGGCCAACTTTTAGTTTTTAAATTAACAAACTACAATTTCACAGTAGATACGGACTCCTCTTAAAGACTACATTTCATTCAACATATGTTTACAAACTCAATTATTCATGGCTATTTATTTTCATTTTTATACCAATTTCGAGAGAATTACCGATGATAAATAAAGACGGGCCGTCCTTGCCACTTGATGATTTGGACCTTATTTTCCGGAATTTTGGAAATGTTGACTTCGGTTTTAGCCAAGGCCAGGACATCGCGACTCGGTGCCAACATCAATATATGCTGGTGGAGAATGTTTTTTGCGGCGTAGAGTCCCGCGACACTGCCCACTATAAAGTACATGTATTCTTTTCATTCACTGGTAATTACATTTTTAAACATTTAAAGATTACCGAAAGTAGGCAAGTAGGTCGCTACTTTTCTTTCATCGGCGCTTTCCGAAGCTCTAGCATGTGGGTTCTTTGTCGAATCTTTGCGTACTTGGTCAAAATCCGGTTGCGGATAATCGCCGTGATAACTTCGACAGTCTGTCGGTAAGGAATGTCCTTTGAAACGATTTTATTTTACTATCCAATTAACCTCCAGCAATCACAACTAATATGTGTTATTTCTTACCAATCGACAGATCAACTCCTGCAGGTAATGCACGCCTAAAATATCTGAGGCATAGAACTGAACTCGATATCATGCTGCTTATTTTAACCTTATAATAACCGAGACTATTCTAACACTGTTTAACGTTAACGTTATAGTAAAAAATACTTTTCTGATCAAGTTAATACGCAAAACATATAAACAGATGAGCATCGATACAAATCATAAATGACTGTCGGTCTTGTTAAAATTTAAATGGTCTTGCATGACAATAATTTATTTCATTGTAACTATTTATAAGTAAAGAGAAACAAACATACAAGTGGGTGTATTTTGTCCATTCTACAAAATAAATGACTTTTAAGAAGTATTTTTCATTACGTTAATTTTATTATTTTGTGTAGAAGATCGATAGCGCTCGTTAAAAAATTTGATAAAATACTCTTATTCCCGACTCAACTGTAATGGCCACTTTATCGACCTCAAAAGCGGGACAAAATCCGAGAAAAAATGATTTATATATAACCATGTATAGTTATATATAATTTTTATATGCAATTATTATATGCATTTTTATATACAATTTATATATACTCATATATGGTTATATACAATTATATATGAATTTTGACCTTATATCACTATATGCATATAACTGTATATATTCAAATAAAATTTGATATCACTATATATAAAAGTTATATAAAACTATATGTGAATATATACATTTGGTTATATATAAACATATATATCTGTACATAACTTCAAATAAATTTCATATCATTAGACTTGTATACGACTAGATATGATTTTATATTGTTATACATGATTATGTAGCAGTATATATATAGTTATATATGACTATATATATTTATATAAGGTCAAGATCTGTAGATAATTATATACAATAATATAAAATCGTATATGATTCTATATATATATATATTCCCTGCAAAAGCATTTGAGGAAAAAAGTAAATTTGCGGGAATCATATGCTACTTCCCGGGAAAAAATGACATATATATAATCATATATTATGTTATATATAATTTCCCTTGTTACATAATATACTATTTTGCATTTTCTTCTAAATTATTTATTGTGCGACATATTTTCAATCTTTTATTTATGAAAATACTTTTTATTTGGACGAAAATTATACTCGTATATGGGTGATTATCTCAGAAACGGTATTTTCAGTGTCGCCAATACACTGAGTAGAAAGGAAATATTATTACGGTCTGGTAAACGTTTGAAGTTCTTAAAAACGATGCATTTGAACATCTTAAACACAAAACTAAGACACTTATGCTATATTTTTAACACACAAGTGATAGACAATAACTTTAGGATTTAATTATATCTAACCTATGAAACTTTAAAGTACATACATCAATACGGAACACTCGACGTGGGAAATTTCTGGTCGAATGCGTTTGAATTTTTTTGAAATACTGCAATTTCATTGGTTCTTATTAGATCGAACGCACGTTTTCACTAAGCTCATTGGAGGATTTCAAACGCATTCGACCAGAAATTTCCCACGCCAAGTGTACAATATGTTCTAATTTTTTTAGATTTTTTTTCAACTTAACTGTCTACAGGAGTGTTACGAATGTTGTCGTCAAGTTTTTGAGTTTTAAAATCCCAGCTCAATTTATCGCATTGTAATAAGAACATCAGCTTAGTATCGTCATCTAACCTATGAGGTTATTTAGTTCGAACTTCAAACAACTTAATTGCAGAAATTGTAGTTAGTTTTAACGTTTTTCGTTTTATAATTCCAAAAATTAATAGGATTATGCGGTATTCTGGTGTAATATAACGTGTGTATATATACATACTGTGTGGAAAAATATTTTTGTTACACTAAAATAAAACTACGTGCATTTTTCTAGCAAAAAGTAATTACCGTGGTCTTAATAGTTAGTTTTTTGTCACCTGTAGCTGTTTCCAAGAAAAGTTTGTCTTATTTTACCATAAATAACAACTTAAACCCCAAACTAACACTAAAAAGGAGATTTTTAGTTTGGTCCAAAAATTAGCATTCCATATACCAATCAAGCAAATTTATGGTTTTTAGGTTCAAATTGTATTATCACCCGGAGTCACCTGCGCTAACTTGTGTTGAAACCTCAAGTTCAACCGTTTGTTGCACTATATAAATTATTGTTGAATGAAAAATAAAAATACTATAGTATAAATAATACAGTTTAAGGGGATCCGAAAATCAATTATAAATTAAAATTTCCCGCCTTGATTTTTACCGACCGAGAAGTGAATAATTATTAATTAGGGTGCTATTAATTCTCAGAAGGTCTAAAACTTTGTGCGGAGGTTTATTACTATATCAATAATGGGCATTCGAGTTTGGGTTTTGGTTAAATGAGTAGTTATTCACTTCTCGGTCGGTAAAAATCAAGGCGGGAAATTTGAATTTTTAATTGACTTTTGTGCTCCCCACCCCCATGATTAATCAAATGTGAAATTTTCATTCAAATCATTCCATTCTTTCTATCGAAAAACAATTCTTCATATTTCTTTATGGCGTATTACAGTAGAATTACTATTAAGCAAACGTACAATTCTTTTCCTTTATTACAATTTATACACTTCCTCTTGCTGGTCTCTGCCTAATTCCAGGGAAGACGTCTTCTCGTATCACCCAAGAACCTTCTCGATTATGTGTTTTCCAAGAAATATCTGTACTTTCACTGTCTTTATGCGTTTTTCTTCTTCTTATATAATTACTTATGGATTCCAAACTCAGAGCAAGCAAACCCATCAATACTCCGGAACCAAGAATCAAAAACATACCCTGGGTGTCTTCGACCGTCAAAGTCCGATCTTCCACTTGAATCTTTCTTGAGATTTTTTTGGTAATCTAAAATGATGTAATTTGTCGATTGAGAAATAATTATACCAGATCAACTTTAAATAGTAAACTTTAAGTAGGAAACAAAAAAGTACTTGTTTATTCGTTTTCATGGCGATACGCTGAACTTCCCAATCGATGTCAGTTATGATTTTGTCTAACAGGCCAGTTTCAGTAGCTCGAGCTATGAATCCATTCATGGATCTCGTGTAGAGTGATTTAGCAGGAAAAAGCTGCACGACGTTGTAGCGAACAAAGCACTCGTCGCTTACGTGCATGAGAGTACGCTTCGTTGACCACCTGTTTATTTACCATCTATTTTAAGTCCCGTTATAGTGGAAGTGGTCTTTTATGCTAAAAGCATTTTGCACCCGGAGAACAAAATAAGAAGACTATTATGACAACTGAAAAACATCATATCAGTTAATAACAGTATACAAAACAATTTTTAACTCTTCCCCCCACCCTTTTCTTGCCAATTAATTAACCCAAAGATTAATAAAGTGGACTTAAATCGTTTTTCGGGTACCAACTGAATTATTTTTTGAAAACCACGCAATGTCGATCCACATAAAGATGGACTTAAGGTAGTTATCCCCTAAAATCAAAAGTCTCCAGAAACTTCTGAAATTTTGAGCAAATTCAATTTCTATCTGAAAGAATATCCTTACAAAATTTCAAATCGCTGTACCGTATAGATTTTGAGTTATACTCATTCAATGCTCACGCGTTTCGGGTCTTTTTCAATAGAATATGGTAATTTTAACGAAAAATCGATGAATATGAGTTTATTTGAGCTCTAGCAATTGACCAAGTCTCGAGAAATGTCTGAAAATCTGGGAAAAATTATATGAAACCCTAATAAAGCATATATTTTCATTTCCAAAAGCTGGTCCATACAGTAATGAAATAATATTAATCCAAAGATCGTAAATCTCACTTTCGATCATAACTACGTAAGTCCAAAGTTTATGTTTCCTTTGCAATTTATATATTCTTCGTTTTAATTGCATTAAAACAACATAAAAATAATTATTTTGTGCTATTAATATTTTATATTTTAAGAAATTCATGTATATTGAGATTTTTATTTTTCAGTTTGGTTTTGACTCAAATAGTTGGGGAATAACTATCTTACCTTAAGGGGGTCCGAAAGTCAATAAAGAATTCAATTTAAATTTTATAAAATTTTCATTCGAATAATGTTTTAGGGTTGTTTTTACGTCTGAAACTTCGCACACAGGTTCATTATTGCTCAATGAAGGGCTAGTGAGTTTCGGTTTTGTCTAAATATAAGAATTTTTATAATTATAAATACTTATTCACTGCTCGTTCGGTAAAAATTAAGGCGGGAAATATGAATTCTTAGTTTAGTATGTCGGGCAAAGATTTTATTAAATGGACATAAGTCCGTTATGTTCGGCTATGATAGCTATGCTACAGAAATTTCTACCACTTCTACGTGAAAGGGGCTTCTTACAATGGTGAAATCTAGTGTAATCCCAAAATTGAAACAAGTGGACTTAAGTCATTTTTCCGGTTCGCCACAGATATAATACACGGTTTCGCTATCAAGAAATGGTTGCTAGACCAACGCCATCAGAACTTCCGGTAGGCTGACCCGAAATTTAATATCTTACGGATGGCTATCGCGCTACGAACTTTTGTTGGTAAAAAGCAATTTGCTGACGATTGGTAGACGTCTAATCAAAAGTGATTAAAAACTTAATTTTTTCGCACTAGATGTTTTATCAAAATTGGTCGTAAAAAATAATTGTGTGCTCAAAAGTGTATAATACTTTGTAACGCGGAAATGAATGTAATTACGAATACAATCCAGTTGGACTTTCTGCAATCGGTTAAGAATTGCATATAGTTATTTTATTTATTTTGTTTAATTATCAACGGGCGATAAGCCCTTTTTTTTCAAGTTATGGTGTCGCTGGTGCGCGAAAGGCGACTATTGAGATAAACGCATTTAAAGTTTCTTTCTCCCCACATCGCGCTTTCAGCTTTGATTGCTTTATACATTGCTGTACCGTATAAATATATACCGTAATGAATTTTGTTCTGAAAATTTTTCTGGTCACTGTAGAGGTGTTTTACAATGATAATAAGTAAGAGAAAAAATAGAATTTGAGTTGTGATGATCTTGTTCTGTGGGTGCGATTCGGCACGCTTTTGACATAGCTCGGTACACTTTGACACATTTTGACAGAAATAATTTACACATTGAAATACATTTTTTAGAAGATGTGTATTTATTTCTTCTCGAAATAAGTCATTGCTTGTGTGCCAATTAGTGGCAATCTTTGTCAATCTATGCTAATCAGTGCCCAACTATGTCTAACTGTGCTAAACCGTGTCAAACTGTACAGAGTTTGCCAAAGGACAGTAAATTGTTATTTGTCAAAGTTTGTCAAAGTTTACTAAAGCGGTGTCCATTAATGTGCCAAAGTATGTTATTAGTTTGTGAAGGTATAACATTAGTGTACCAAAATATTTAGTTGGAGTATTAAATTCACAAATTTGACACAAGTTTCTCTGTTTTCAGACGGTTGGTATACTCTGGCACACTCTGGCGGTTTTGATATTTTAACAGACTTTGACAGACAAAAATATTATTATAGAGCTGTTTATACCCACGTTGGGGCAAAATCTGTTTGAATGATGTAATCTAGAGTGGTTCTGGAAGCCAAGAAGGCGTACGGCCAAAAGTAGGCGCGACTGGCATTTTGAACCCCTTCCAACACACTTGGCACGTATTCGATTTTTCGGAAAAGCCGTTTGAGGAATGGGTCCTCGGTGGTATTGACGTTGAACCAGCTCTCCCAGCCGTCGTGATCTAAATTGGCAGGAAGTGAAATCGGTTAGAGAACAAACGGCAGCGGATTCGAAGCGAGAGGAACATATTGTTCGAGCCTCACCCAGCGTTCCAATTCGATAACGATAGGCCAGTAGTTCTGCGGCACTCTCGATCGCTGATGGGTAAACGGGAAGCGTTATGAAAGCGACGATAGAGCCGGTGTAGCAGGCGGTGACAATGATGGTGAACACCCAGTAAATTCCTGTAAGCGTCCTTTGCATGACGGAATTCAACTCGCTCGAACGGATGGAAGAAAAGAAAAAGTCATTTACCCAAAAGAATGGTGGTGGAATTTTTGGCTATCCCGTAATTTAGAAGAGGATTCTTCACGACAAACGAGTTGGTGTACGTGCTGAAGACGAACCAAAACATGTTGTTTAATCCGGAGGGGTGTTTTATCAGCGAGAGGATAGTGTAATTACTGTTAAACGAGAGCGGCACAATCAGAATGAAATAAGCAGCGCACAAAAGCAGCCAGACGGATAGCTGAAACGGTCCTAAAATCGCTCGATATCTGTTAGGGAAAAAATGCAGAAAGATTATAGACCTATGCGCGACATAAAACTGCGAAAGTAAGGCAGGAGACAGGAGAGTACTTTGGTAGAGCAGTTGAAGCCAAGGAAATAAAAGCGGCGCAATCTTCTGCGTGGGGTGTCGTTGCGTCGAACATCTGGCCCAGCTCCGGAGTCAAATAGATACCACCGACTGCCGCTGATGTTATTCCAAGTGACACGTCGTTCTTTATCGAATCGACAGGACTAATCTTGTGCAATGAAATTTGTTAAAAATTGTATTAATTCATCTATTTATTTGGGAATAGATAACGAGTATTTATGTACCTGGGAGCAGATGAACGCGCTTCAGTGAACTCTACTGTAAAGTTCAGATATTTCGCCGATAGTTTTAAAAGTCTGATTTCTAGTCCATCCCAATTTGATTCATCTGAGCCGGTTAACGACCTAATTATTTATTCACTTACTAAATTTGACTTAAATTTGAAAGATTCATTTTTATAGAGCATCCAAATCTGCCTACCGCTTGATTGTAAATGGAGGGTTCTCAGCAGTAGAGACAAGTAGACGATGGCCCATGAATCCAGTTCTTAATTTTTCAGGAAATATATTTACACTTTTAACAGTAATGCTGTGGTTTATCCAGGAGGCCAGCAGAATCGGCTGTGTAGATCCACTTCCTTCGGCATAAAGCTTGTGCGTGTACAGTAAATAAGATCCATCCTTGAAATGTTCAATATTTGTTATCATATCAACTTTCATTATACATTCATATATCTAATATAGATAGACAGATATGCATTTATTTGCTTTTTAATAAAAAATGCATGTGCGACATTCCGGTCATATTTCGTTTTTCACGACAATTTTTCACACTCTTGCTTCACAAATTATATGTTTAGCGTGTTAAATAAAAATTATTTTTGCGATACAATTGAGTATAGTTTTTGGAAGTACGTACAGTGAATATTTAGAAATACTTTTATTAGTCGTTTCAAATATCTGGAATGTAATTTTTCGGATTTGTACGTTGAAGGTTGAATCTTAAAAAAATAATTTGTAAAAACAGTAAAAACTTGATAATCCCTTTAGGTTATACCATGTAAACTTTATAAAAAAAAGGTTCTTACGTAGCACCTTATTTATCAAAGAAACTTGGCGGTGTACTCGATTCTACCTGATGCGATGAACGAGATTTTATTTGGGTTACTATTTTTCTTTTTAAATAATTCAATTTTATAAACATTTTTATTAATTATTTTCAACTAATTCGATAATTTTATGATAAATAATACAATAAAAATAAAAATAAATTTAACGTTAAAGGTTTTCACTTAAGACTTAGTGTATGAGAAAAGAAGTCAAGTTAATCGAGTTTCGTCTCGTCAAATCGTGCAGACCGCAAAGTTCCTTCAATAAATAAGGTACTGACAATGGCTATAGATTTTGATTCGTAGGATCAAGACAGTTGGTCCCCTAAAGCTTACGCCGTTCTTGCGACTTGTGCTGTGCGCAATAATAAGAAGGTTCATATAAGATCTCGAGATGGGGCCCCTGAGAAAGTCCTTGACCTCCCAGGGCGTCTCCGACGAGACGATGACGATCTTGCTCTTCGTGTCCTGAGCCATTACGTGCTTCACGGCGAGTATGTTGCAGAGGAAGACGAGGTAGTTGACGCACTTGTCGGTGCGTCGCTCGCGCGGTTTGCCGCTCGAGGAGAAGTCCACGCTCTCCTGACTGACGGCGAAGCCGCTGCCCGCGAAGTAGAGGCCAAAGTCGATCGGGTGGCTCTGCGGGTAATTCGCGTCGTAGATTATGCCGAGCGCGCAGTCCCCGAAGTACTCGCGCGCCACGCTGCGCAAGAGCTTGGCCAGGCTCTGGCTCCTAGTATGCTCGGACGCTGAATATCTCCGCGGATCATTGCGCAAAAAGCGCTCGTTAAGGGACAGACTTGCTCCCAGGAGGCTTGGAATAATCCACGCGACGAGCCAGTGCATATTTACCTTCGGCTGTGCACAACGACTGTATACCGAAATAAATTGGAGCCGAGATTGCCTCCTGTTTTTATGACGGCAACGTCTTAGATCGATCGATGCACCGCCAGTCATATCATATTTATTGCTTATCAATGCACGATGCCAGCGTGCTCGTCCATTCTTAGCTGAAGCAATCAAAAACTTGTTCGTGTTATCATATTTGAAATGGATAAAGAAGAGACGAGCGAGCTCGCTAATAAAGAATGTGGACTTATATAATAATTAATTTTTTTTTTTACTTTTACTTTTACTTTAATTACTACAGCGATTATAGAGTATGGCGTGCTCAAGTTGAAACCACTGCTAATAAATTTGTTCGAGCTCGTGTAACTCTTAAAAATAGAGGTTTCTTTACCGACTTTTTATCCTTAAAAACATACTTCTTTTCAGCAAAATATTCAACTGTCATGTTGTTACTTACCTTTTTGATTTTTAGAGATAATTAAAAAAAATTCTTACTATAAGGTTTTATGTATAGTATTATGGAATAAAGTAAACACAACAAGTAACAACATTTTCATTTTGTTTTCTTCTTGGAAACCAGGCCTCTTTTAGCTCAGAATGGCTAAAATGAGTGACCCTGACTTTAAGGGAATGTGAAAACGTCCAATATGCATTGCTTACCACGGAAAATATTTAGCACCATTTTCCGGTTACAAATAACAACGAAATCTTTTGAAATTTTATTTATTTTAGCTTTGTTTCGTATAAGAGTTCTACTCGGTTTTAAAGTTATTAACAATTATAGATGTATATTTCAAATACAGAAATATTCGAGAAAAGTTAACTTTATAAAATAGTTGATAGTTTTCATGCATTTTCAGTCACCATGTTCAATTCGTAAGAACTTTGATTAAGTTTAAATTAAAGCTCTTTTTACGAGCTTCTATATTTTTCAGGCTCTTTTTAAAGTACATGCGATTATATCTTCCTATAATAATTGTTATTATTGATAGTGAGTTTACTTTTTCACAATTCCATATGCTATTTAAAAATATATTATTTTTTACTTTTTGGAGGGTTTTTTTAAGTCTAATTTAAAAAAAAAATTATTTATGATCACTTTTTTGTGTTCTATTAAAAATGATATGAAAATTCATACTTAACCAGTACTAATAGTACCGGCCCAGTACTGGATCAAAGCAGTAAAGTGCAACTCAAAGGGCTATATCTTTTGATAAGTTATGCAGAGAAAGCATCACTAAAAATTCAGTTAAATATGTTATTCCACTAGTACTGGTCATGCTATACTCGCCCAATACTGGTACAAACTTGTATTGGACCACGTACAGGGATACCCTTTATTGAATAAGAAAAGAATCATCGAAATTGACACAACCATTCCTGTGCAATTGGTATAAACGTTGAAGAATTATTCACAAAAAATATGGCTTTTGGTTGTACTGGTGTTGTACTAGCCCAGTACTTGAACATTCTTGTTCCGTGACGTAAGTTGAACGATGCCAAGATAAACGCAACAAAAAACTACATTAAATGGTTTCGTATTGCTCGAGAATATCGCGGACTAACATATATACATACATACATACATACATAGAATCTCCTTTTTTGAAGTCGGTTAAAGATTAGTATTCAAACCGATGCATCGTATTTTTAAACTTAAATAGATTTACAAACTAAGCAGAAAGTGAAAACACGAAGTAAGTCTTTATTATCAAACAATATATCAAGTATTTCTCAAACAATATAGTTTTATTTATTTATTTATCGTTACCAAAGGAGTGGTACAGCTCTTAGCGATTGGCGTGCTTAAGTTGAAACCACCGCCGAGAAATTTGTTCGAGTTAACTTGCGTAGATGGAAGGTTTTCTTTTGCCCGCTCTATGGTCTTTAAATCTTTCTTCTTTTGAGCAAGATATTTCGCTTTCATAATGTTCAGTTCCCGCTTGACTCTGTCGATCTCAAACTTATGCTCCGCTGTTAAAGTCATATTTAGTTCTGCCACCAGGCACTGCTTAGAAAATGTTAGGAATAATGAAAAACATAATTTCAATAGGATCCGTCGTAATAGCGTTATGGAACAAGGTACAATACCTTCATCTTCTTTCCTCTGTCTCTCAAGGCTCGTCGCGTTTTACTTAGGTGAACGAGTACTTCCGGTCCAGGCTGCTTGGCGATGATCTCGCGAAGATTCATGTACAACTTTTCCGTTTCCTTGATCTTCTTCTCCTTGCCGATCATTTCAGCTGACATTTTCAATATTCTCTTCTGCAAGATTTGAATCTTCTTGAGCAGCTCGTAGGTGTCTGGATCCGTTCCCTGTCTCGCGCAATCATCAGCTGATTACATACTTGTGTTGTGTTGTGTGCAGGAAAAGTGAAAAATGAAAATAATCGAAAGCCAGCTGTAGTACCTCTAAATTTCGCCAGCGATGCACGTTCAGTGGATTCTGCACCTCCTCCTCGAGTGCCATGACTTTGAGCCTCTCTTTGGTGAGATTGCGCTCGAGATGAAAGACCTCGCCGCGCAGATCGCAGAGATTGGCCGTGGTCTTGTCGAGCGCCGCCTTCTCCAGCTGCAAGCCCTTGATCTCGAGCTTGAGCATCTTTATCTCCTCGAGCCTCTGCGCGTACTGCTTCTCGCCGTGGGTCAGCGTCTCCGTGAGGATCTGGATTTTCGCGTACTGCAGGCTCATCTCGTCGTTGCGACGCACGATCTGCGTCCCTATGACGTCGCGCTCGTTCATCACACCCTCGATTTCTTTCCTCTGCCTGGCCGTCGTAGCGTCCGCTTCCCGCAGAGAGCTTCTCAGCTGCTTCTCCTCCTGTTTCATCTCCTCGAGTTCCCGACGAATGTCGGACACGTTCTTGCGGCTGCTCTGAAGCTCTGCTTTTAGAGCCTCCTTTTCCTTTTCCGTCTTGCTGAACACTGACAAATGCGCAATAAACCAATAATGAATACTTACGCCAATGGAAACATGTTAAAAAGATCATTATTTTTAATCCTAGATTATACGTACGAAATTCTTGCTTCACAAGATTCGCCTCCTTCTCTGCCAATTGCTCCTTGAGTTGATCAACCTGCAGGTTCAAGTTTTTAACTTTGTTCTTTAATTCTCCGACTTCGTCTTGGGATAGAGACAGACTCTTTTTGTACGCATTTCTTTCAGCTCTGATGTCCTCGAAGAGACTCTGCTGCTGCCGTAATTTTGCCTCTGCTTCGACAAGACGCTTCTGGTAGTCCAAAATCTCGTGCTGTTTCAGTTTTACTTCGTCCACATAATCTTCCACCTTATATTACAGACATATACTTGAGTATTATTGAATTGACAAAATAATTGAAAGTATTAATTATACGCGGATACATAATAGTGACCTGTTGTGTTAATTCTTGGGCTTCAAGTGTACACCTGTCTTTCTCATTCTCGAGACTCTTTATTTGCCGTTTCATTTCGTTGGAGTTTTCCGTCATTTCCTCCAAGCTGGCTTCCATTTTTCGATTAGTTTGTTCATACACTCGAATTTCCAGCGTCAGCTTCTTGTTCATGTCTTCGAGGATGGTTACGTTTTTGGCTGCAGCATCTTTATCTCGATTGAGTTTTTCAATCGTTTTTTTCTCCGCATCCAACTGACGTTTAAGAGCCACGACTTCTAGCTCTGCGCTTCTCAAGTTTGCTGCAATTCGTTTAAAGTTATCCTCAGCCTTGTTACTCAGATATTTCTCCTTTGTCAACTTTTTTACGGTGTTTTCTTTCTCTGACTTTAGCTTTCCCAGTTCATCCTTCATTCTGAACAGTAGGATCATTTGTTGTCAGTCCGTCAAAACAAGTTTTGTTAAGGTAGGACTCTGATGTGTTTTGGCCAAAATATCAAAAAAAATTTATTCAATTTTTTTAATCTTTGTAATTGTAAGAATGTTTTGAAATCTACCAGATATCAGAACTTGATGTTTTAACAAAGTTATGTGCATTTAAGTAAAGCAATTTACATTAGATAACATATACAGCAACTAATTTTCCACACTTTAAAAAGCGGCTTGCGCATGAGGTTTTTATGAATCTTTTTGAAACTTTTAGAAAATATACCTTAGTATATGTAGAACATAAACTATGGACTACATTTAAATTTTTTTCTTATCTCATTTTATCGATCAGTCATTATCAAGGAACGTGATTTATATGGAATTAAATTGTTTTGTGGAAGTAGAAGACAATTTTTTATAGTCCATCAACAGCTTACTTAGTTGCAAGTAACATTATGAAAACTGGTAATTTTCGATTAAAAAAATCTTATTTTTTCAATGACTCTACAAATAATCGATACCTTGATCTGAAACTTGATTCAGAACGTATTGATATCATCCAACATAATCCATCAAATTTTCAACTGATAAGACTGAACAATAAAAGAAGTTTGTCTTTTCACCATCATAGTCCTACCTTTAACTGCAATCTTAAATATCTTTACCGTTTTATTTCCTTGTTCATTTCTCTCATGTCCTTAGTTTTCTCAAACAAATCCTTACGGGTTTCTTCATTTCGGGCACTAATTTTATCCGATTCGGTTTTCATCGACAACTGCTTGAGCATTAGTTTCTGTATTTCCTTCTGATTCTTCTCGTTCTCAAGAATTTGTTCTCTTAACAAGTTGTCCTGCTTAAACGCGTTGTCCGACGTCGTTTTCAATGTCTCCTCGGCTGTCTTAATAATTCAAATTTCTGTGAAATCGCGTGAAAGCAAATAAGAATAGCAAAGACGTTAATTATTCTAAAGAAAAGGACCTGCAAATCTGCCAAACGCGATCTCAGTTCTTCGTGGACAAGCTGCAATTCCGACTCGAGCTTTTCTCGTTCTCTTCGCTCCTTGGTTATTTCATTGCTTTGTCGATCAATCTTGTCCTGCATCTCGGTGCCGCGTTGCTCGCTCTCGGTCAGTTTCTCTTCGATTTCCTGATTATAGGAAGAGACGGTTTTCAACCGCTGTCTCAAAGTTTCCATTTCTCCGAGCAGACTCTCGCGGTCTTTCGTTAGGCCGTCTTTCTCCTTGCTTGCTGCCAAGCTGCAATTATGAATGAATTATGGAAAACTTATTTGCCTGTGGCCAGCTGCTTATTAGCTTATACTTCTCGTCCGCGGCGAGTTGCTTGTTTTTCTGATCGAGTTCCTCGGTGAGCTTGGATATCGAGACCCGCAAGTTTTCTATGACTTCTTGAGCCCTTTGTTCCCGCGTGTGCGCAGCATCCGCCAACTTTTTACCCTCTAAAATATCTCTCTTTAGCTGCTCTATGCTTTCCGCGTCTGCTTCGATTTTTCGCTCGAGTTCGGAAATTTTGCTCGTTCCTTCCGTCAGATCCTCCTGGAATTATGAAGCTTTGCAACAATTGCCTAACAGCATATTATAATACGCCTAACAGGTTATAGAGGGATGTACTGTATATACCTTGAGCAAAGTGCATTTTTCAGTAAGTTCTTCCTCCAGCCGATGAGCCTTGTACAAAGACTCGAAGAGGCGCGTGTATTCGCCTTCATAGGCAGCTAAAGCTTCGTTACTCTTCATCTCACTCGTTATCTAAAGTGATAAGTATACATAAAGTTACGTCAAAATTTCAAACTATTTTACAAATCTACCGAAAATAAAATAAAATACTCGAGCGAAATCCTGTTCTAGAGTGCAGTACACGCTCCCGGCTGAACTTCCTTCGGAAGAGGCTTCTCCCGTTTCGCTACCTCCATCCTGTTAAATATATGTAGAGCAAAATAACAGCGTCGTTTTAGTACTAGATGAAATATAAAGCTTATTTATGAATTACTTTCATTGACAGTACGAGTTTTCTTATTTTTAGAGCAATTTTTTTATACAACTCTAATAATTACTTACTCAAACGTCTTATTATGTATGTAAATGGAAATGACAACTGAGGGAAACTGTGAGAAGCTATGGAAAAATGTGAAAATTGTTCATATAAAAAATTGGTATATATATATTTCACATTTTTTCCTTGCATCTCTTGTACAAAGGAAATCACAACTATGGGAAAGTGTGGTAAGATGTAAGAAACTGTGAAAAACTGTAAGAACTACGACAAATATCTGATACTCTTTTAAATCCTGCTCCAAATGTAACCCCAAATTCACCGTATTTTTTTTACCAATTTCACACGTTTTTATACACTTTTTCACAGATTTGTAACAGTTTTTAACATTTTGAAATTTCCACTAGAGGATTGTAAAAAATCGATCGACGTGTATATAAAGGCTCTCTTATATTATCTACAGAAACATATTCTTAATATTTCTACTGGTTTACCCTCTCAAGTTCTGCATTGAGTTCCATGTCCATCATGATTAGAGTTCTGTTGTACTCTCGCTAAAAATATCCTTGGTGTTTTCCTTAATTTATAAGGCGCGAGCACAATGTATCGTAATACCGCATAACGCTACTGGCGTAAGAAAATATTCTTCGATTTTTGTTGACGAGCTCCCATGACAACCGCGAAACGCTACGAATATCAATTAACGACTTTGAGAGAATCGATATCCAAGTCTCTATATGTAATTCTCTGTATCTTAGAAAACAATGTTTAGTACACTTTTCAATATTTTATTTTTAATTTTTTCATTATTTTTGTCAATAAGAAATTGAGTAATTATTAAGGAGAGGTTGCAGGAGTTGACTTAAAAGAAAATACACGCTGCAGTTTAGAATAACAAACTTTATTTACATTCATTATCGTTCATCATTATTATTCGTAGTTAAAAAAAAATTGTCGACCGAAACCGCTAAACCAGAGATGACAGAAGTTGGCTTTGCCAATTGTCGATATACAACATTTGTTTACTGGCTACGTTCAGTGGATGAACTTTGAATATCGTTATCATCCCTTTCTCCAATCTTTCGACAAAATTCGTATATAGCAGTGCAGACATATACACATTGGTTACACTTGTGATGTGTGTGTGTGTGTGTGTTGATATACAGTGGCACGCAGTTCCGTCTAGTCTCAATGATGTACATACGTAACAAAGTCAATGCTATTGCCCGCGATTCTTGTGATCTAGCTTTCCCTTCTATTTGCCCTATTACAATTATTTCTTTAACATATAGGACAAGACTGCTTTTGGAACTGGTTAAAATTCGAAATACAACTTCTATATAATGAAGGCATTTTTATGTTATTTCCCCTAAAAGGGGGGATAGCACAAAAGCTCGCTCGCGCTTTCACATTCGAACATTCAGCAAATTATACGTATACAAAAATAAGTGCCATTTTACATGTATTTTTTTTTAATTTTATTGCTTTCGCATTCTGAAGCGAAATCCTAAATTTTATCTTATCGTTCTTTTTTTTTAATCGTCGATTTCGATTTCTTAATAAAAATGAGTTTGCGCGTTACATTGATTGCGTAGACGTGATTTGAGTAGTAGCAAAAAATTCAGTAAAAAGAGTCAATGATAATTTCAAAAAAGATTTGAAGAATCTGCATAATAAGTAATCTCAAGCTGTAATCCACCGCAAAGCTCTCTATCAACTAATCTGGTAGAATTGACCTCATCTAACTATGTCAGAAAAACTTTCAATTTAATGTCATTTACGTCATTGACGCATTTGAATGTAACTATAGATTCGTACTTACAAAGGTCTTAAGCAAGTTTAATATTTTAAACTTGCTTTTGCAATGTAAAATTGTTGTACAATCTTTTAGAAGTCGTAGATTTTCAAGTTCACTCGTTAACTCTACTTCAAAACATACACTAAACATAAAAAATTATCTCTTTTAGCTTCCTTAAAACACTTATCACTAAGACTTGGTCATATCTTTTAATTTTTATAAAAAATATCGTGTCGGGAAATATCGAGAAAAATTGCGTTTGGTGTTTGAATTTCGCTAAATATCTTAGGACACTAGTTAAATTACGCGTAACGATTCAAAATGGAAATCCATTAGAATCAACGATGGATAGGATTATATTCTATTTTGACACAAAGTCAAGCAGTATAAAGGAGCGTTTTTAGCTTACCGTTTATTTATTTAATTCGAAAATGAAGCAAGTCGCTATAAGTCTGCATAGGCCACGTTTCGTATTTTTTTTACCAGAGCCCCTGCGCAGTCGTGCACAAGCATTGTGTATACATTGGCAGATGGAATGTCAGCGAAAATTGAAACAATTAACGAAAGTTCTTTTGGAAAAAAAGTAGATTGATATTCAGAAATAACGAAACACTTAAAATTATTTATTAGTCCGTAGTTACGACAGCTTTATCGATTTTATAAAAGTTTAAAATTTACCATTAATTTCCTAGGAGATTGTACAGTTTTTAATACCCTATAGAAATTAGAAAAGTAGGTTATAAAATTTTAATTCACAAGGAATCTATCTTTATCTGTCGTAAATATTACGTCAAATTACAATCGTGCGCTTCCAAGACCGTCGCCGAATAAGTTACAGTAAGATAATTCTATAATACTTTAACATCTATGTTTGAGAACAGTCTTTCAAGTCCAAATGCACGAGTACTAAATCGAATATTCCTTGGCCTTTTTAGCGTTTAAATATAATGTTTAAATAAGCATTACGTTGATTTTACAGGCTTTCGTATAAATTTTAGCTTGGCGCATCGACAGGAAAAAGAATTTCATTTATTGTCCGATGAATTTGGCACGTAAGTCTTTTTATGTGGTATTTTGTTAAGAGATACCTGTAAGAAAAGTATCCTTCAGTACCAAGGAATATTCGGCGCAGGCAGTTTTACTTAATGCTTACTGAATGCTTAATTAATTGATATATCATATATACAGCATGTACACATTGAAATTCAAGTTTCACAAGTAAACTTTGTCAAGGAATCAAGTGTCAAGCTATGTATAAATTACAAACACGTACGCAATATTTAGATTTCACGTAAAATCATGATAATATAAAGTTTCCCTCAGTTTAGCCGCTTATACAAGAATGCATCTTGTACGCTATTTTCATAGGATGTAACATATGTAATTTTTACACAGATTTTGAGTTGTACAAGGATAAGTCTGAAATATTTGAAAAGGTCATAGACAATGATCATTACTCTTGTTATTTGTTTTCTTCATTATATCGAACATTCGAGCTTGCTTGTAAAACGTAAAGACAAGTACGAGTGCAATTCATGAATTTCAAGACACTATTCCTGATTCTCTTCCGATTCGTCGACTCCATTCGCGCTGAATGGCTCGTCTTTCGTCTCCGTCCAGAGAGCTGCACAACAACGACACGAGTGCCCGGCTAGAAAGAAAGGAGACGAGCGCTGAAGCAGGATCGGAAGCGCTTGGGCGCGTTGTGCGAGTGTGTGTGTGTGTGTGTGTGTGTGTGTGTGTGCAGGGCAGGGCGCTAGTAGGCTTCTCCCAGGGCGCGGTACGATTGCCTTCAGCTGGTCGAGGGCAGGGGCGAGACGGTGAAGGGCGTCACCTGGTAGAGGAAGCAGCGATTGCAGACGCGCACGGGCTTGGTGTGCCCGTAGCGCGGCAGGGGCACGCTGTTGCCGCTGCACCGGCCGCAGAAGACCTTGCCGCAGTTGCGGCAGTGGTGGCGCCGGCGCACCACCGTGAAGCCGGCCTGGCAGGCCATGCAGCGGGGCGCCACGCTGTCCGGGACCCAGACCGGAGCGCGCTCCACGCACTCCTCGCCGCGCTCCGTCACCGGGGAACCTGAAACACCTACGCGTTTCTTACTTCAAGCTCGATCGTTTCATTATCCTTCATCGCTCATTAATCTCATAGGGTAGTCTGCCCAATAGATAGACACTGACCAGTAGATACACGATTTATAAATGTTATTGTATCTACTATTGGGTCTTCGCTATGTATAACCTAATAACCCAATAGATAGACTAACAAAGTAAATGGAAATTGAGAATCGTAATTTCTAATTAAACAAGAACTTCTAACACTATTAATATTTTTTTACCGATAAATTAAAGTTTGTTACATTCGATAATTGTCAAATCGTTTTATACAAACGATATTATCATACAAAAATCTTATATACAAAGTGCGAAAATCCTTAAGCGTATATCTATTGGCAAACAACTGTTATATGTTCAAATTCATTCAAACCATTGACAACTTTCGACTACAATAGTACATATTCTATCTAAACAGGATCTAAAATTCAGATCTCATTCTTTCATTTTTACGGACAAATATTTCTTCATGGTCTTAAGACGCTGAAAACAGTTGGTCTTGGTATAAAAGGAATGAATCTACCATAACACGTAATCTATTTTGAATTCTTTCAAGATCATGAATTTATCTTTATCTCCAGTGTTTTTGCGCTTTGAGATACGTACTTCGGTCTTCCGTGGGTTCGAGATCCTCGGACACGTCGTCGTCCTCCACGGAGTCCTGCCGTTCTAGACTGTCGGTCGGGCTGGGCGGATCTAGCTCGATGGGCGAGGCCGGAGGCACCTCGATCTTCTCCTCCTCGCTCGCCACTTGACTGCTGTTCATGAGAAACACGCACTTGAGTATGTTCCGCAGATCGGAGGCAAAATTCGTTTGCAGCTGATCTGCTACTCCGGCTATGCAGACGAAGAGCCGGTGTACCAAGTCCTCGGAAGACCTTGGGAGAAAACATCGTTAATTCAACTTCATTCACGAATTCAATTCACTTAAAGGTTTATGTACTTTCAATTTTAATTACATTTTTTATTAGATTAAGCAAAATGAAGATTATTCAGTACTTATAAGGAGAAGGTATGAGATGTGGGTCATGATTTTTCATGAAACATTCAAGAATCATTTACTAAGTTAGAGATAGAGCTTCGTACTCGTAGATATTTTAGATATATTTGCTAATGATTCTTAACTGGTTTATTAAAAATCATATCCCACATCTTGTACTCTCTCCTTGTTAATAAAGCTTAAACAGGCTTATTTTTTTTAAATTACCCAAATTAATATTAGTGAAACCAATTTTTTAATGGTTTGCACTTTTTATAATATTGGTTGTTGTGAGGAACTGTATTGCACTCTGTGCAGTAAAATTCCAAATCAACCGGATAAGAATTACACAAAATACTTTACAGCACCATATTTTGTTGGTGATATTTAAGTAAAATACACATGTTTAAGCGTACTAGGTGGTAGATAATAGAAGAAATCAGTTAAAGTATATATAAAAAAAGTTATTCATGAGACGGAAAGCAACATTTTTAACAAAATTTTAATGAATATGTATTCTTTATTCGCTTTTATCTTATTTTATATCTAAGGTCTTACTTTACTCCTGAAACAGTATACTATAAATCATCTTGTAAAATTTCTAATTATCTATGCGTAAGAAGAAGAAGCTAATTGTTTTTAAATTTACATCAATTTATGTATAAGCAAATAGCTTTGTCTTCTTACACATCACCGATTTGATATTTTTCTCAAGATGATCTATAGTAAACTGTTGTAAGAGTAAAAGGAGATCTGAAACGTAAAAAACGAATAAATTTTATAATTAATGGATACTATCGTATACTTATGAGGTTAGAATTTTGTTATGAAATTTGCATCCGTTTCATCGAGTACGCTTCTTTTAAATACATCGTCGGTGTTCCACAGCAAAGTTAATAAACTGCAATAGAAATAATAATAAAGAACCTCGTGGACTCACCGAAACTTGGCTCTAATCTGGTTCCTATTGGCGATCTCGGCGGCCTGCATCGCGAGCGCGATCTCCTCGTCGTCCTGGCAGTCGCTCTGGAACTCGCTGGTCTCGGAGCTGGAGTCGCAGCAGCTGGAGCAGCTGGAGCTAGATCCAGCTGCAGCGGCAGTGGCGGCAGAGGTAGTAGTCGTCGGCGTCGTTTCACTGGTCACTATGCCACTCTTGTTGGTCCTCGGGCCGAGGCCGTCGTTGATCAGATCGCACTCCGCCGCGCCGACGACGACGACGGTGCTGCTGCTGCTGCTGCTGCTGCTGCTACTGTGGTTGCTGCTGCTATTATTATTGTTGTTGTTGTTGTTGTTGTTGTTGTTGTTGTTGTGGTGGTGGTGGTTTCGCTTCTTGTAGTGATCGAGCTTGGGCCTGTCGCGCTTGGTGCTCTCTCGGCGCTTGATGCGCTGCAGGTGCTCGGAGCGGGAGCGCCGGTGGTCCAGGAGCTTTTTGCTCTGGGCGAAGGACGAGCCGGAGGAGTTGCCGTGGGGGTAGGGCTGCTGGTGCCGGCGGGACTCGCGCGACTCGAAGTGCTGCATGCGGGGACTGGCGTGCGGGCTGCAGCCCCCGAAGTTCGGCATCTGCCGGGTGTTCTGACTAGGATGGAGGCTCGCCCCGAAGTTCACCAGCCGCGGAGGCTTCAGGTTGCATCGGTCGGTCGAGTTGGAGCGCGAGCTCTCGGTGCTCGTCGCCGGGAGCTGCACGCTGGGCCGGTAACCGCCGAGCTGCCGTCTTCTCGGGTTGTTGTCGGCGCACTGCTGCTGCTGCTCGTCGTATTTCCTGCGGTGGTGTCGCCGCCTCTGCTTCTCCTCCTTTCGCTTCTTGCTGCCGCTGCTGCTGCTCGTCGTCGTCGTCGCAGTCGTAGTCGTCGTCGGCGTCGTCGGCGTCGGCGGCTTCTTCTCCTGGGAGCCCGAGGGGCAGTTCTCGCACTTGAGGTCGTTCCAGAACTCGCGGCGCGAGGACGAGGCCTCGATGTTCAGGTTGAGGTTCTCCCAGTTCTCGGTGTAGTTGATCTGGAAGCTCGGCGGCTGCTGGTTGCCCTCGCAGACGGGGATCTGGCCCTGGCCCAGGGCGATGCCGATTATCTCCTCGTTCGAGCTGTGCAGGTTCGAGGACATGCGGCTGGTCTGCTTGCAGGAGGAGTGAAGCGAGGGCTTGAGGTAGGCGGCGGAGGAAGACCGCGGACCGCGACTGCTGCACACGCACGAGTTGTCGGACTTGCTCGAGTCCCGACGCTTCGGTGAGTTCAGGTTCGAGCAGGAGTAGCTCGTGTTCTCCTCCTCCTCCAGCTCGTCCTTCTTATCGGCATCCCCTCCATCCTCCTGCTGATGCTGCTGCTCGTCGCTCTGATCGTCCAGGTCGTTGGCGAAGCTCTTCTTCTCCTCGGGACTCTTGTCGTAGAGGCTCGTGTTTTCCGAGGATATGACCGTGCAGATTCCCGAGTCGGTCTGCTCGGAGATTTCGTTCTGGCAGTCGGTCTCGAGCAGCAGGTTCGACAGGGTCTTGTTCGCCTCGGATATCAGCTTTCGCGAGTCGATGTCCGGCAGCGAGTTCTGAATGTCGACGACCGTGTCCCCGGACGCGGCGTTCTCGTGCGACACCTGATTCAGAAGATACTGCGTCTGCGGAATCTCCACGGATACCGAGTCACCTAGTTTTCGAGCACAAAAAGATGATTCAAATTTCAACCTCTGCAGTTACAATAAGCAATGTGTCATCGAGGAAAATAGTTCGCTAATACCATAAATTAATGATTAATAAAGTTTTCCTTTACTCGTGGCTACTTCTTATTGCTGTAACGCTTCGAATATTATTTAATTTTCATATACTTTCAATATCCTCCATAGCCAGAGAAAAAATCCATATTTGAGAAAAGATTAGTTTTTGCTATTGTTATCCGATTTATGAGAAAGGTAATCTCGTAAACGAATGCTCAAATATTTATGCTTATTTGGCCATTCTCTAGAGTAAATTTGCATTATGGTATTAAGGAAGTATTGTTCTGCGCGGTGGAAAGATTATCCACGTACAGGAGTAGAAATCGGACGAGCCGCTGGAATCGTGACGAGCCGTCGGCGCTCTGGTTATCGAGGAGTCGTCCTGACTTTGTGCGTGCGGAGGTGTGGTCGGCGAGCGCTGAGCCTGACCTGGCTCGGTATGATTAGTCTTGTCGGTGCTGGTCGTGCTGGTCGTGCCGGTCGAGCTGGTCGAGCTGCTCGGCTCCGGCGGAGTATCCGAGCTCGAGTGGTCTTGCTCGAGAATGAGAACCGCGTCGTTGGCCACCTCGTCCATGTTGCTGCCGTTGTTCCTCGTTACGGTGTAAAAGTCGGCGATGAAGTCCTTGCAGTTGGGGTAGCCCGTGTAGAAGTTGTAGACGAACTCCTCGAGGTCCGGTACGTCCTGGCAGGTCGAGCGGCCCGCCTGACTCATGGACGTCGAGGCCTCCTCGATCGAGCAGAGCAGCTTCTCCAGCATGTACAGCTCGCGGTTGTTCAGCGTCCACAGGAGTTCCCTTATTTTCAAAAGGAGCGTCTGTCGGAACATGAAAAGTTACAAATATTAAACTCTGCCCAGTTTGAAGCGAAGAAAAATTCTCGAATAAAGCAAGTTGTCTTTTTTTTTATGACTACAAGTCGATAAGGAATATCCTACCATTAGCAGCAATAAATGATTCATTACTGGAGAGTGATTCAAGCAACTTGGAACGTAATTTGCTGAGGAGGAACTGCTTATTATAAATAGACAAAAGCGGATAATTAGAGAGCATCAGAAGACAAGTTATATTTTCAGATATTATGACATATTGATTTTGAGACTCTATCTTTAATTCCTTCAATTTTAATGTCTTAAATGATATTATTACATTTTTTAGGATTTGCTTGCAAAGATGTTATTTCTTGCAGATAAACCGATTATTTAAAGCCCCTGGCTTATTTGTTTTATCGATTTTTTAAAATGATTCTTTAATCAACAAAAATAATATCTCCCTGAAATTCCTTATCTAGAGGTTCTTACGATCTCTTGTTATAAATTGAAAGTCCGATTAAAACATTCGCAAAAGTGTGTCCAATATAGAGGAGCAACATAAATTCTTCCTTTTTAATTCAATCTATCGTATTGAAACCGCAATTCTTAATTTTCAAAATCTGACTTCCGATTCTCAATAAGTGACTGCAGGAATCTATGTAGAAAAAATGGCAGTTAGCCTTAGTACAATTACATCTGTAACAGCTGCAATTTGGACTTACTATAACTTGCAAGAAGAACAATGAAAGTTGTTACTATTGCACTGGGTAATTTTAACCGTGACAGTTGCAATTGCAGTATACTTATGTCATAAGAAATTCCGAGCAGTGGGTAATCTAATCTGGTAAAATAAATAAATACCAATGAAAAGATTTCGAATGATTCTGGATAAATGACATTTGTTGCGAAAAAGTACCCGTTACCAAAGGCTGGAGTCGACGAATTGAAAAAATATATATAAGGAACTCACCCTGAAGGGTCTGAACATCTCGCTCATGGTGTCGAGGGAGTTGAGGCAGAGCGGTCCTCCGGGGGGCGCGAGGAGGCCGGCGACGATGGCCAGCCTGGGTATGGTGAACATGAGGGCGGGCTCGTAGTTGTCGACGTCCGGCTGACTGAGCAGTCCGCGCTCCAGGGCGCGCTGCAGCGTCTCGGAGAAGAGGACGCAGACGAGCTCCTGCTGCTCGTACTCCTTGGTCGACTTGACCGGCACCATCACGCCGACGTAGCAGAGCTCGAAGTCCGCGAAAAGCCGGTCGAAGATCTTCAGAGACTCGATGAGCTTCTCCGCGGCGGGCTCCAGTGGGTTCTGGGCCTTCAAGTTCGTCTGGCCCTTCGCAAAGGATGTACACAAATTAACAACCTTTTTCTTATTTTATCCTGTCTTAGGTGGATCGTAATACGAGCTTTACGGACAATTTTTACACCAATATATTATTTTTACAATTGGGGAAAGCCGAGACGACTTTCCACACTTTTATATAGGACCAACAATTTTTACGCCGCAATAAACGCTGTTAGAATACGTATAGGTAGGTATAGTAACGGTACTCCTTACGAAACTAGCACATTTCAGATTTACTAAATTCAGCTACTTCTTGGCAGAATACTCTTTTAAATAACTAGCACTTTTTAGATTTTCTGATAAATATTAACACCTTTTTAGAACCTCTGTGAAAGTGATAGTTTTTGTCCGAGAACGTGAAAATTGCCCATTTTCATAGGAGGTTCCTGAAAAAAATTAATCTTTTTTCAGAAATATGAAATGTGCTAGTCTTCGTAAGGAACGTCGGTATATAATGTAAATTTTAACAAAAATAAACACCAGAAACGACCAGAGAGTGACGTAATCTTACTAGCGGCTCTCTTCGGGCCTCAAATTGTTCGTAATCAAATACTCTATTATTAAAAAAAAATAATCGACTCATATACATATAGATCTATTTCTATGATGAATTTCAATAGGGTTTCAAAACATTATTGAGGTACTCAAAAAACAATAATTACATTGAAAAAATGCCTTGCGGAATCTCCCACTGTTTTGGGGAAATTACAAACTAGCCTGTATTTTCTGCAGAATTTCATGCTATATAATCCACATGCTTGTTTGGAGTTTCCCGAAACAATTGGAACTTCCCCAAAACATTATTTTCTGTACAGGTAATAAAAGTAATATAGGTTTCTGAAATAGTATTTCATAACTTTTTTCTAAACATTTTTTATACTCGTGCTTTTACTTTGTCTCAATGATAACCGTTATTGCTCATGATTGACGTTATTTGCATTAGCTCCGCGTTCAGTTTCACCCTGGTCTGCTATTTCAAAAAATCGATTTTTTTTTCATAAACGATAATGAACAGTTTTCTAAAAACGTAGAGTCTCATTTTGTTCCTCAAATATTTTTGTACAATCCGACCAAAAGAAATAATGAATATAATTTATGCTTGCTAAAATTGCATGAATAGCGAAAACGTTTTATCATGTTTAGTAACTTTTGTTTCAACTGGCATGGATCATGTTTGCAACATCATTGAAATAATACACTGAAAAAAAAAATTGTTAAATCTAAGTAAACGTTTCCTTGAATCGTACTAAGAAGAAGATTTGATAATAGTAAATATTGAATTATGTTTAGACTGGTATTCATGAATTCTTAGATTTAAGAAATGTATTTTTCAGTGTAAAAGTGGTTGAAAAATGTTATTTTGGAAATAAGTGAATACCTTGAGGGCCTGCTCGCGCAGGAGGTTGCGCACGATCTCGAGGGACTTGGTGAGGGCGATGGCGAGCGGTCGCATGTTGGAGCTCTCGGCCTCGCGGTTGAGGATGGAGGAGCCCGCCGCGAGGCACTCGGCCCCGAACCAGAGCTGGCCCGCCAGGTTCTCCTGCATCACGTCGTCCGGGAACTTGACGCGAAAGTCGCGATTGGCCCGGGCCTCCGGTATCAGCTCGTCCATGATCTGATTGCAGATGGTGAGGACCTTGTCCTGGCAGTGGCGCAGCTGATTGACCAGGGAGGTGCAGCGCTCCGGCTCCTGCCGACCGTCGAACGAGTCCAGCTCGCAGGCCACCCCGTTCAGCGACTCGTCCGCGTAGAAGAACTGCGCCAGCAGGCTACGGTCCTCCCGCTGTCGCAACGATAACAACATTAGTCGTGCAATCAACTACTTTATGTCTACAAATAGTTTATGCTAAAATAATTAGGTCGTATTTTTTAGTTTTTCAATTTAACGAGAATTTAAGTAATTATGGCCATTTGGAAAAAATTAGGAAACTTTAAACGTTTGTAACTTTCAACATTTTCATATTATTGGCAAAAGAAAAAATACGACCTAGTTATTTTTCACTATTCTACTTATTTCATGCGAAAAATCAACTTTTTATTTTTATGCAACATCCTAATTAACTTGATCGAGACAATTTTTGCTTAAAAGCACTGCTTCAGCAGTGAATATTCATTACCCCGCTAGAAAATTGCCCACTCCAAATGACCACTTGACTAATTATTTACCAATTTTATTCATTTATTGGCCAACAGCTACCGACTGACTACGATCTGCGTCTCATTCGTAACTTTAAACTGTCTAGTAATTTTATTTTTTTTAACTTCTATAATTTAAAGAAATAATAATTGAAAATATAGATAATAAGTAGCTGTCTAAAGAATATTGCCAAATAACAACAAAATTAAAGCTAGAATACGAAATTAATTGAAACCGTTTGATAGTATGATGTATACTAACAAGGAGAGTGTACGAAGTGCGGGTCGCGAATTTTGATGAGGCTTTGAGAGCTGTTTTCTGGTACCGAAAAATGAACCCCAGCACCCGTTTTGCCTACCGAGCCCCTGTTATGGAAATATAGCAAAGTATGCCTCAAATACCCGATTTTTAGTGAAAAAATGGTACCTCTACTTTAGATCATAACACCGCAAGTTTTTACTCAGAGTAAATAATCCAAAAGTAGGTAAACTTAGAACGAAATAGCTTTAATTTCCGCTTTGTTTCGTATAGAAATATTAATCTCTTGCAAAATTATTAACTATCAAAAAGAGTAATAAGAAATGCATGGAAAATCAGCGATTTAAAATAAAATTAAAATCTTCAATTTTTCATGTATTTTTTATCACTTTCTTAGACAATTAATAACTTTGCAAGAGATTGATATTTTTATATGAAATGAAGCGGAAATTAAAGCTATTTTATTCTACTTTTACCTACTTTTGGGTTACTTTTTCTGTGTAAAAATTGGCGGAGTTATGATCTGAAGTAGAGGTACCATTTTTTCACTGAAAACCGGTATTTAAGGGCATAATTGGCTATATTTTGATAACAGGGGCTAGTTAGGCAAAACGGCGGGTGCTGGGGTTCATTTTTAGGCACCAGAAAACAGCTCGCAAAGTCTCATCAAAATTCGCGACCCGCACTTCGTACACTCTCCTTGTAAAGTAATTAATCAATTTTTATAAACCTTATCCAGAAACAGATTTAAATTAAAGTAAGTACAAACAATAATATCAGAATCATACAACTGTTTAATATACTACCATCGTCATCACGCATTTCCGTGTATCGAATATTATATAAGCTCGAATTCTAACATAAACTTTATTTATTTTATTTAAGTATAATTTTATCAATTTAAGTAAATATATAACTTATTTGAAATAACCTATTATAGGAAATAATAATATATTCATTTTCTCGTGATTTTTAAAATGGACTATTTTTTAGGCACTCTGGGGGGAAAATTAGTGACAAAATAAGCATGATTATTTATAAGAAAATTGGCAAAAAGTTGGCCAATTCATGACGATTTGGCCAGAAATTAGTTAATAAATGCTGAATGTTTCTACCAGGGTAATTTATAGCGCAAAAGTTAATATTCTTTGTCGAACAAGTGGATTTGACATACTTTTATCTTTCAAATTTAGAGAGTAAGATTTAAAATTCATGAAATTAGCTTTTTTTAAAATCTGTTAGCAATTAAATATTATTATTAATTTATTATCAAAATCAGAGGAGACTGCCTTTTTAGCTTGTTGCTTGAGCTGTGTATTCCTTCTTATAAAATTCAGTTGCATCGAGTTCGAAGACAGTTACAGTACAAAAAGTAAATATGTCTTTCGTCTTTTAGAAATCGACATTTTCGGGGTAACAAGCAAATTACCGATTTTCATTACGACACAGCATTCAACCCAAAAAGTAATACATACTAGTATTCTTTGGACAGTCAATAACTAATGCTATATCGACTAAAAATAATACTGGAGTCCATTTAATTTGACTGCCTCATTATAGCCTACTTATTTTCGGCGTGCCGTTCTATACCTTGGACACGTGTCGCTTATAAGTTTTCTATTTCTCAGTCTACTTGCGATATTGCACAATAATTCAATCCACGAGATACGTGCAATCGATAGCGGTATTATATCGACTTCTTTTTTTCGCACCGCCTATAGAGTCATCACCTTGGCTGCGAGTCATTTTTTTCACGCTCGCATTATCCTTGCGCCGATCGAGAATCCCAGCGCGCCCTCGGATCTTTGTCGTTCGATTTACAATTGGCGCGAGTGAAATCCGTTACTTTTGTTTTTATAACGCCGCCGCGGCGGAGGAGGAAAGAGGTGAGCCGCGAGTTTGGTGTCGGGATGTGACGTCAGGGGCCGATGCTTAGAAAGTGTATCACGCGGTTCACGGCTCGGCTTGCTCTCAGCCCGACTAGCGAACACTTTGTTTTCGACTGTAAGAAACTGCCGAGGATTTTTACGAACGTACTTGTAACCTTATTCCACGTATTGAAAAAGTTCTGTATTTGTTAAAAACGCGCTACGTGTACGAGTAACGTACAATAAGTTTAAAAATAAACCAGTGAAATTGAGCTCCGTCGAAGTTTTCATTTTATTTTTTTCTTTGTTACCGCGTCCTATACTTACGGCGCGCATTATGTCGAGTGCGCCGCGCCTCGTAAAACAATAAAGCTCGCTCGTGTATATACAGGCATGCGCGCAGGCAGCCAAGTCTGCGGAGCAAAATACACGCGGCGCTGCTGCTGGCTGCTGTTTTGCATCTTTCGATTCCCAGCTACTCGCGTGTTTATCGCGCAAGTCGGGAGAAACGAAGAAGGCATAATTCGCACAGCGTCCTTGTTTTCACTCGAGTCATTAAAAGCTCCCTGGGCTCGCGTCGCCCGTGCAGACATCACACGACCTGACAAAAGTCTAATTCCGATGATTGAATCACGTGCAGCTGATTGCCGCTCTGCATGCACGCGCGCGTACATATGCCAGACATTGCCTGTACATATATGTGTATCTACGTGTATACATCCCGTGCACTGCGCGACGAGACATACTTTTCTGAAATAGCTACAAGTATAATGTATAGGCGGCGCTGAATCGAAAGGCTTTTTCAGCGGCGGCAGGCGATCCTGCGCACGACCACTTGGACGAGTGCATGTGTGTCACGCGTATAGTCTGAAAATTCATTTGCCCAATTAGCCGACGAGGAGATTCCTGATTAACAGCTGCAGCTCTCTTTCCTCTGCGGGACGCTCTAAATATTGTAATACACGCTCGATATTATTATATCTTTCTCGCGGTCGTGGTATCGACTGGCGCGTTTGCGCCGATTGCATAAATGAAAAATTAAACACCGCGCTCGGTTGATTACATCTAGAATCAATATTTGGCTAAAAAAAGAGCGATGTTTGCGAGCAAAGAGTCGAGCCGAGGGGCGATTATCTGATTATCTCGCGGGTCTTATCTACCGCGGTGAATCAATTTGCTCGGAAAGAAGAGAAAAAAAAGTCCTTGGGACGAGTGCGCGTGTACATTTGGGCAGCGTCACGAGCGAGACTCCGTAGCCGAGTGTACACGAGAGAGCTTAATTCCATTATTTCCTCTAATTGTGGCATCGCTCAGCTATGCACGAGTGCAAGGAGGAAAGTGGCAAGTGGGCTGCTGTGCACGTGCCTAGAAAGTCATCGTTCCGGCGTCTTTTGTACGAATCGCGCGGAGAGTACGCACCGTGTGTATTACGCGAGAGCACAGGCAGATTATCGATCGCGACGGTAGTAGCAGCAGCACGTGACTCATCGGCGAGGAGTCGTCGTGCGTTATACCCACTGCTCGGAGTCGGAATCGTCCGTCGCAGCCTCCCTCGCGTACGCGAACTGCAGCGCTTAGATATTAGGGGGGGCCAAGCTCACGGGGGAGCACTCGACGAGTGACTTTGAAATTCGAAGGCGAGCCTCGACGTACTCGTGTATATAAATAACGACAGCGGCGATCCACGGGGAGGAAGCGAGATTACATCGACATTCCCCCCCGCGAGAGCGTTTCTCGCGCCGCCAACAATGACGCCCGTCTGCTTTTTTACGCCTGGATTATTTTCCCTTCGAGCTCGCAGCGGGCAGTGTCAAAATAAATAAGCCGCGAGTCGGGAATCGGCGACTTTCTCTTTTTACAGCTGGGGCCGCCGAGCGCGAGAGAAAGAGAAAACGAGCGAGCACAGCGCGCAGCTTTCGAAGGCTGCGCGAAAACGCCAGAGAGAGAGAGAGAGAGGAGAGCCGATAAGAGCTTGCAGCGCACGCAAGCTCTCTCTCTCTCTCTCGGGCAGCAATCAGCTGATAAGAGTTGCGCGCGCGCGCGCACTATTGTGCGTGTGCCGATGAACTTGCGCAATGTCCCCGTGCGCTTTTTCGATCGCGCCGTCTCTCTCTGTCTCTCGGCCCAGCAGTTGGTGGCGCAATTTTCCGCGATGCGACTGCAGCCGCGAGCGCCGATCCATAATCAGACGGACGGACACGGCCGAGAGAAAAACACAAAGAGCCGCGCGGGAGGAGGGAAGAGAGGAGCAAGGTGAGGTATAAATGTCGCGCAAACAGGTGGGCCTGCGGCGATAGACGCGAGAGCCAAAGACTCGGAAGACTCACCTTCGGCCTGTAGAACCATTTCCTTATCGAATCCATATCGTAGCTCGATTGCCGCTGATGCCGCTGATGCCGCTGCACTTCACTGCGCCATTATTCGCTCCTCAATCTGCCTCATGCCATCTCTATCTGCTGCTGCAGCCGATCCGCGACGACCGCGACGACCGCGCACGGCGCACGTATATATAAACACACTCGCGCACGGCTTCAGATCAGGGAGAGCCGAGACAGAAAGTTTCTACGTCAGAGCATCGCGTGCGCAGCCGATTTTTCCCGACGAATGTCTCTCCTCTCTCTCTCTCTTGCTCTCGTTCGCTCGTGTGCGCGACCGTACCGCGTCTGGCGCGCAGCCTCGACTGTCAATTCTCTCTGCTCGCTGCCTTGCGGAAGGTCCCAAGTCTCGCTCCCGACGCTGCACTCTAGGCGCGTCCGTGCATCACCCGGCTGGAGCGAGGGCGGCCCGATGTCGCGGATCGCGGCTGCGACGACGACGGCGTCCGTCCATGGCACCTCCTGCACTCTGCGCTCGCGCGCGCGACGATACACCACGAGAATCCTCTCTCGCCTCGTTTCCCTTCTGCTCCGTTCTGACTTCTGCCGCGCGAGCGCAGCAGCGAGCGGAGCCGCTCACCGCTGCCTCCACTCCGCTCTCTCTCTCTCTCTCTCTCGCGAGTGCGCCTGCGCACGGCGACTGCTGCTGCTGCTGCTGCTGCTGCTGCTGCTCCCATGACGTCATTCGACGCACACCAGCGACACTCGCTATACTCCCTACTTGTGTGTATACTGTGTGCCCATGCGTGTTTTCCGTCTGTTCCTTTTTTATCGAGGCTCCGACCACCAACGCCACTTTGTTTACGCCGATCTCCGATGGCGCACTTCTTCGTCGGCCGAGATTTTTCCAAAGCGACTCGATTCGCGCTTTCTTCCAGCTCCCTTTGTGATGCGTGTCCCTGCTGCTCGGCGAGCCGTGCTGCGTGCATCGAGTTGGCAGGTGTTGGCAGGTGCGCGGGCACCGCATTGTCTTGCTCGTCGCCAGGATTTTTTTACAATCTATAATTCGGAGGCCACTTGACTTTGTTATTGCAAGTGCGCTGCAACGGTTCTTCTTCTGTGGATGCTTATTGTGCTTCCAATGCCTCGTACAAACCTGAAAATTCATACGTTTCGCATGAGTAATGCGATCGAGATAAAGTAGCGTTTCGCGTTTAAAGACCTCATCGGAAAATTCATCGATAATGACATTTAGCTTTTGTCTCAATTTCGAGATTCACAAGATTGTAATCCTTGTATTTATTGCTTCTATCGCTCTGTTATCGAGCGAGACAATATTTTTGAATCGAAAAAAATAAACTGCAGTCTTGCGGACTGCTTATCGGAAGAACCTCCTGATAACAATTGGAACGACAAGATAAACAAAGCCATCATTACAAAAGAATCTGCGTTCTAAAATCAAATATGGCCTTCGGCAATATATACCTAATATTTTACAGTTTTCCGCAATTGCGCACTTATAAAATTAGAAAAAATGAATGTTTGTAGCTATTGTTCGCTAAACAAAAGAGTCGGATGAGCTGGTGGGGCGCGCAGCCGCGCTAAATAATACACGGTCGAGCAAAACGTTGAATACAACCCAGGATTTTTGTCTTACGCGAACGCTAACTGATTGTAAGATTGGAAGGGAAAATACTTGGGCTTTTCCATGCTCGTGCGTATATTTAAGACAGAGAAAAAAGGCCAGGCACGCGTCGTTTGGAAGTGTACTCGTATATGTGCTTTGTAGTATAATGTGCGTATAACTGGCGCGTTAACAATACACACGGCCGCAGGTCGGGCATAAAAAGTCATAAGAATAGGGGAAGGTGGGGCACGATGGGTTTGGCGGGTGGATTGGGCATTCAAATGTTCACTAAATAAATGAATATTCTAACATGATAGTATTTTTTATATGTTGTAAATAGCTTTTACTTTTTCCCTCTGCAAATCCTAAATGAAAAAAATTAATACAAATCGTATGAGAATTATTAGAAATTGAGGACTTCAAAACGTTGTTTTTTCCATAATTCTAATCCATTTCTCAAGAACAAATAAATCATATGAGCTTCGAAAGGGAATTATTTTTACAGTTTAAATCTTAAATTTTTAATAGAATTTTTGATTGATGATCTCCGAGGCTTAGGAAAAAAGTAATATTACATATAAAAATACTCTAAAATGGGGCACGACTGGCACCACTAGCGGGGCACGATTGGCATACGTGAGTCGTCAATTTATTTCCGCAGAGTTTAACAGCTGATTTTCTTAACCTTACTTTTGCGCCCTTAACATTTCGGAGTCGGAGTCTTAGATATTGGTGAAAGAGTCAGTGTTAATGAAATAGTCTGGTTTCTAGTTTTGATCCTCAATCCTATAAAATGCAAATTTAATAGTAACGTCCAATATTTTTTTTTAAATAAATTTTTCATTAATTCACCGTGCCAATCGTGCCCCACCTCCATGCCAATCGTGCCCCACGGGTGGGGAAAATGGGCAGTTTTAGCGGTATTGTACTTTGCATTATAAAAAACAATGCAATATATATTTTATAATAAAAAATAATGTATCTAAATCTTGAGATATTCTACTTTAAGAAGCACTTTTAATAATTTGTATTGGTACAAAATAGAAAGTACAGGATTCTTTTGAAGTGAGGGTGCCCGTACTGCCCCACCTTCCCCTATAGGTGCTCGAGGCGCGAGCTTGTAGATATTCACGCGCGCTACGTCTTTTTACCGCAATAAGCGCCAAAGTTCCTGGCATTTTACGACTATTTTCATTGCCAAGTCTTACAAATGAAAAGAGTTTCGGATTCTGCAACTGCACGACAGCACGAGCTGCATCAGTATAGAAAGTCGGTGCTCACGCGTGCGCGCGTACATATACGTGTATTTGTTTTGGAAAGTGACCGCCAATCGCTGCAGTTACGAGCGTTTGTATTTGCAAGTCGATTTGAGCAAAATGCGCGCGGACGCAATGTCTTAATGAACTGTCAAGTCGTTGAGAGGATCAGATTGTCAATTATCGAGAAGGACATTACGCATGTACATACACCTCAGCACATAATACTGATCAATAGTGCAGTTTAACGATCTTAAAGTATCAATTTTTAAAGATTTCGACTATTGAAAGAAATTATGAAATACATTGGAAAACAGTTTTAATGCCACATTTATTTAATATTTTATTGATCTTTGACCCTTTAACGCCCTAGGTTCTTATACATTTGAAAACCAAATAGGTACGAGAAGTAGTTTATTATCTTTAAAGTGGTTCCAATACGTGCAGTAGTTTATTGCGGGTAACGTTGTACCGATTTTTCATGTAAAAATCGATAACTTTGGTATTACATAGAATTAACGTTTAAACAACGAAAAATATACTTTAATTAGTACTTAATGTTGTTATGGCTTAAAAAGAGTTGTTTATTGAAAAATAAATTATTCTCTTTCCACAGAGTATGAATTCTGATTTTTGATAATACAAGTGTTGTTATCTTGTAATTTATACACACAAAGAAAACATCGTGAATTTCTTATCGCAAATTATGATATCGTAACTTTTCCGAATACCTCTGTATCCAATGTTGTAATATCATCAGCACAAAAGATACAACAAAATTTTCGCCTACTATAAGAAATTAAGCTATTTAAAAATATATTTTTAATGTAGAAATTAAGATTGCAAATTGCAAATTTTACGATATCATGTGCATCTCTATAAAGTAGTTTTTCTCAATTCTTAATTTTAACTTTGATAGTTGCGTTTTGCGCACCAGATTTTAGTTTTATGTTCGAAATGTATGGAAAACTACTTTTTAATAGTATAATATTACGCACCTTGGGAGGTAAAGAGTTGCACGTGCTATGGGATCGCCGTATTTTCAACGCCAGGACGAAAATACCATATTCCCGTTCTGGGTACCGGGAGGTAATGTGGTACTTTCGGCCCGGCAGTGAAAAATAGTATATCTAGGGAGGTAAAGAATTGGCGAGTCTATAGCACGTGTAAAATACCACCCGAGCCAAAGGCGAGGGTGGCAAACACGTGCTATGGGGTCGCCAATTCTTTACCTCCCTAGATGCGTAATATACTATTTCACCATACCCTGGCCGAAAGTACCACATTTCCTCCCGACTCCGAAACTGAAATGTGTTCATGTGCTCGGGTATGGTGAACAATAGTATACGTACCCCATAGTTCGTGTTTACCACCCGAGCCGAAGGCGAGGGTGGCAATTTACACGTGCTATAGACTAGCCAATACCTACCTGCACCGAAAGTATGCTTTTTTGTGCATAGAAAGCGGGCGGAAGGTAAAACCATTGGGCGGAAAGTGAGTTACTATTCCACCCTACACTGAAAAAAAAATTTGTTAAATCTAAGTAAACGTTTTCTTGAATCGTACTAAATTTAGTAAATATTTATTGAATTGATGAATACCAGTCTAAGCATAATTAAATATTTACTATTATCAAATAAATCTTTTCTTAGTACGATTCAAAAAAACGTTTACTTAGATATAACAAATTTTTTTTTCAGTGTAATAACGCACTTTCCGCCCGCTTCATATATGCAGGAAAAATCACCTTTTCGGTCCAGGTAAGACAAAAAGTATCGTGTGCACCACGGGCGATTAACGCTCGTGTTGGTTGCAGCCCTTACCTGGACAGCCCTCGACATTTGCTGCTCAGTTTGCCTCAGCTAAGCTTGCAACGCCCTCGCGGTAATTGCCTACTTTCCGCCCTTGATACACAATCTACTATTTTTATAAATCTATGTTGAGACCTATTGATAAAAGTTTAGATACAAATTTGGCTCGGTAATATTAATAAAAATATGATTTTTGAGAAAATAAAAAATTAGAAACTTAAATTAGCGATTTATAGAATTTTTTAAAAAGAAAATAAAAATAATATTGCAGCATAGATTTCTAAGATTTACTTAAAAGAATACATAAATTCAAGCTGATCAAAATTCACCGATGCCTGTTTCGAAAACGATAATCAAAAAAGTGTCCTCTTGTCAAGATTCTCAGGCTGTACTGATATTTTAATGACGGATAAGAGGGATCTTATCTAGTGCAAAAATATTCTTTTTTACATATTATTATGCATAAAAAAGAAAATAAATATATTTCAATGCTTAACAGATTTTGTATTCTAAAGAACACACTTTGCGCCCGCTGGTCGGAAAATAGTCTATTTACGCCCGCTTTTGAGGTATGTAAAAACGCGAAAATCGTGCACGTGTAACAAAATATATATGTATATACATGTATATTGTGTATCAAGGGCGGAAAATAGGCGATTACCGAGAGTGCTCATTGCAGGCGGAGCATATATATGTCGAGGGTTACCGAGGCAAGGGTTGCAACCAGCACGAGCGTTAATCTCTTCCGTCCGTGGTGCACACGATACTTTTTGTCCCATCTGAACCGAAAGAATGATATTTCCTGCATATTTGAAATGGGTGGGAAAGTGCTACTTTGCGTTCTAGCGCGGAAAAGAACCGCACAATTCCACGCGAGGGCTTTATTGCCCGCGCGCTTTACATGTACGAAAAAGTATACTTTCGGTACCGGTAGGACAAAAAGTTATTTTATGAAGTTGACCCGAAGAGTTGACCTCTTTTTCCCTAGGTAAGTTTATGTCTCTCTAATAATTTTTTATATTAAGTTTAGTTCTCCCGGTATAACCTAAAATTCTATAATATACTTGTCGTGCAGTATGACAAATACGATTGCCATACATAATGGCATATGTTTACTTATTATTAAGTATTATATTGATATTATATTACAATACAAGTAAGTTTGCAGTATTAAGAATAAGTGCTGAGAAAAATACACGATATAGAAGGAGAGTTAAAATATCGATATAAAAAAATTCAGATACGATTAACGATGTAATATTCTATAAAAGAATCAGTGAAGGGCGACGTAAAGGTGGGGTAGTAGCGGTAGCGGCGGCCGCCGCTGCGCGCGAATAATTGGATTCGTACCTTCAAATTACCTCGATTTCATTATCTCGGCTTCAAAATGACATTAGGGCTCTCCGATGAAAAATCAAAATTCCGTAGCTTTAAGGCTAACAAAATAATATTTACATGGCATGTTCGTAATAACATTATCAATTCATACACACCTATTTCAACATTTTTATCAAAAAATATTGAAGTTATTGTGAATAACAGGTTTATTTTCTATAAAATTAGGCTGTACGGTAAAAGTTTTTGGCGCACACCACAATGACATTTATGAACCAAAGCATTTTATAGTGTTTTTAACAATAAAATACAAATAAGTTAACTGAAACTACCCATGTTTACTCAACTATGTGGTTTTTAAAAACAATAAATATTTGTTGTTTAAAAATTGTTAATACAGTGCAAACTTGTTAATAGAATCATTTAACATGAGCATTGTTATGGATATTTACAAAATATTTCAGCTAACTAATGTTGAGAATGCTTCAAAGAACGTATCCTAAAAGTTTCATCAAGATTGATTATTTGGGTATGCGCCAACAACATTTTGAAGACTGAAAACTTAAATAATGAGAAAACAGCAATTGATGAAAAATAATGAAAAATGTAGCTTTATTTTATAATACGTTAATACAAATTTACCAAACTTTATTATATTTATAAATCTAAAAAAAAAGCTTTTATAAGAAAGTATAGACCATTTTTAACATACAAAAACAAAAAAAGATTCTCTTTCATTTAATTTTTACAGCCTTTAAATGATCGAAAAAGGAAAAATAACGTGAAATTGCAATAAATAGCTTTACTAGACTAAACTATGAAATTCTTTAGCTTAAAATGTAAAATATCATTATATTGCTGTTTCTATTTGTTAAGTAAAAGTTGAACCAACTTTTAAGACATTAAAAAACTTAAGGCTTCAATTTTTTTTAATTTGGGATAGCTCGTTGAGATATTTACGAATATGCACAGAGAGAATTTTCTGATAAAAATTACCGTAAAAATCATTGTAAACGTGGGATATTCTGACTTCATGGGAAAAAATACCCTACTGAACGGTAAAATTTACTGTGCTGAATGGTAAAATTTATAATGAATAACGTTAATTTTTATCGTTCAGTAGGGTAATTTCCCCCCTGAAGACAGAATATCCCACGTTTACAATGATTTTCACGGTAATTTTTATCAGAAAATTCTCTCTGTGTGGCATCAGTTTTTCGAATTAAAGTTGCCTAAGTGTCCAAATCGTTAACAATTTACTTGTTTATGCATTTTGGTTTAATTTAGTTCATATTAATCATGCTGCGCAATACACTTAAACGGAACGATGCAATAAAGGTGTATTAAACGTTATTATACGAGAAAGCACCCAATAAGCAAAAATAAATTTTTGGTGATACTTAAAGCGTTCTTTATGAACTCTTTTTTCAGCAAAAAGTCTGAAAAGAATTCTTTGAGATTACTTTTAAGAGGCCCGAATGATCGGTTTATTTAATTATTAAAGCCTTCTTAAAGAATTCTTTTTATTAATCAATGTATGCATAGAACGGCACGCTTTGTCTAGGGTTTTGTCATAACTCAGTACATAGTTTGAAAAAGGTCAGCTTACTTATTTAGGCACACAAAGCGCTCTTTAACACAGGACTTATGCAGGTGCCTAAATATTATTAAAAAAAAGAAAAAATTATACTTATAGGAATCGAATTCTCAACCTCCACATTCCGGATCAGTCCTTCACTTTACCGCAGAGTCATTTTGTTTGTTATACGTTCAAGTGCAAATATTGTATGTAACCCTAATACTAGTCCTAATGGTGCCTATATAAATATAATTATACGCCGTACTGTGTTTAACTGTGCCACACAAATATATTTATTGTAAGTAATCAAATTGGATAAATAAATATTTACATTACTAATTTCTTTATTATCATTCAGGTAAAAAATATTTTTTTAATTTTTAGAAAGTATGTATAAAGAATTTCTCTTTGCTTCTTAACTACAGCAATGTGAAGGGCACTACTGTTGTTTTTGTCAACTTTATTAACATCAATCTTTTTTGCCAAAAGATGTCTCGTAAATTATTAAATCATTATAAATGGGTTTAAAATTAAGGAGGTAAAAGGGTATCTATAAGTATAAGAATTCGAAGAAATATTAATGGTTATATATTAATTATAAAATTAAATTTACGGTTCAGGTTTATGAATAATCATAATATTATCTAGATAACAAGTAAGTTGAAAATCATGAAAAGAAAAACTTATTCAATTTGATCCATTGCTACTAACTGCACTCATCAGTGTCTTTCAACATTGATTCTTCCACAGTTATATCCAAAGATATTTTTTAATTATTACTTTATTCTTAAAAAAAATTGTATACATTCTGTATATACAGCCATTGTTGTGACTTAAGAAACCAAACTACCCTAAACTTGATATTATATTACAATACAAATTGAAACATACCTTAAACTTAACTACACCAAACTGTTCATTTTGCAATAGCAAAAATTCAAGCAATTAAGCCTTGCACTCTAACTTCTGAATCCGAAAACCCCAAGCTGAGCATTTGCATCAATACCAAACTTAAACAATAAATCCGTGAGCACAAAACCCTACTATTCCAAACTGATTATTTTGCAATAATGTAACAATTTAAACAATAAGCCATAAGCCCTAAACCCTAAATCTACGTATCCCAAACTGAGCATTTTGCAATAATAAAAATGTAAATAATAAATCCCAAACGTAAAACCCCTAACCCATCTACCCCAAGCTGAGCATTTCGCAATAAGGAAAGTTTAAAAAATAAAACCCTGAGCACAAACCCCTACTGCTTCAAAATGGTTATTTTTCAATAATATAAAAATTTAAACATTATACGCCCTAAACCTTAAACCAATCTACCCCAAACTGAGCATTTTGCAATAATAAAAATGTATTAATTAAACCGTAAACCCAAATCCCAAATACCGAAACTATCCATCAGATAGCACGCCTTGTTGCGGGAACGTTGCGGCAACGAGTTTTTGACTACATGGACGTGTAACCAAATAAAGTGACAGAAACGGTGCCGCAACGTTATAGCAACGTAGAAAATGTTCACGTGTGCGTCAAAGGCACGTTGTAGAAACGTTGAGGCAATGTGTTTACAACGGTCTACCACGTACCTAGAACGTTGCCAAAGAAAATTGGAATATTTTGTTGAAACTTAAAAATTAACAATTATAATTTGGTAACCCGGTTGGTGAGACCCAAATTACGAAGTACCATCCGGAACTTATCTACTCCCCCGTTGTAAACATTTTCAATTTAATTTGTATACGTTAATGTGGCAAAGTCCCTGCAACGTTCTTGCAACGTAAATAGAGAATCGAGGTAAATTCATCGTTTATAAGAGACGTTCCAGAAACGTTCCAGGCACGTATCTAGGGTAATGTTCCAAGATCGTGATAAAACGTTAAAGACACGGTGCCTCGACACGTTTCTACGGTGTGCAATTGACACAAAGGCAGACATTTTCTACGTTGCGGCACCTTATTTGGTTACGTGCCCAATATCCACAATGAATAGAGGCGTCGCAAGCTTGCATGCATCCTAATATACACATAGTTTCATAAAGTTTAAACATTTTTTTTCGACTGTAACAAATCAATGCATGAAAATGCTTGGACGCCCGGGGAACGCATAGCACAAGTTACACATATGTGACATTACGCAAAAGGCGGAAGCCCCACTTAACGTGTGAACTACTTCCTGGTATTCGCAGCAGACGAGCCTTTTTTCTTTATATATATATATATATATATATATATATATATATATATATATATATATATATATATATACCTTATGTGCGACTGGGGGACAATGCATTCACACGCACACATAAGTTTTGTCGCCGTGAGCTCGTACGTCACACAAGAGAGAGAGAGAGAGAGAGAGAGAGAGAGAGAGAGAGAGAGAGAGAGAGAGAGAGAGAGAGAGAGAGAGAGAGAGAGAGAGAGAGAGAGAGAGAGAGAGAGAGAGAGAGAGAGAGAGAGAGAGAGAGAGAGAGAGAGAGAGAGAGAGAGAGAGAGAGAGAGAGAGAGAGAGAGAGAGAGAGAGAGAGAGAGAGAGAGAGAGAGAGAGAGAGAGAGAGAGAGAGAGAGAGAGAGAGAGAGAGAGAGAGAGAGAGAGAGAGAGAGAGAGTAAATGTAAAACGAAGACTTTATCTTGCTCTCCCTCACCATATAACCGATACACAAATATAATGATCGCGATGCGTAGCGCAGGAAACTTAATGGAAGAGGAGAGCATGTTATGAAATTATATTGTATGTATAGGAGAGCAATTTCATTCATTCTCCCACGCATATATATCTTCGTCTTTTTACGCTTACATATGTAATTATACAATTAAATAATTACGAGAAAATATACTCGTATAAGCAATTCCTTCAATGCTTTCAACTTTTAATAGCCATCTACAAATTAATGCTCTCCATGTAATAAGCTGTAATTGTCATATACAATATACCAATGTAAGTAATGGTTAAAAACGTTTTTATATTTATGTAATACATTTTCGGCTATAGCTTCATTATAGTTTTCTTTATACACTACACTAAGTTAAACTACGAGCAACCTTCGTTTTTTTTTCTAATTTATGTTAGTTAAAGTTTAAAATGATAAAAAATTATTGAAATCAGTGTATTTGACAAATGAATCTTGGACAAAAATTAGAAGCAAGATAGAAACTATACAAACATTATAATCAAAAATACTTAAGTTTCGCTCCAAAGAATCGAAATAAGGTAAACTCGATAGAAATTTTTGCATATTGTAGAATATAAGTATTATAAGTAATTATAGATGACTATAATTTGTATGCACAAAATTTGAAGGTAGATCAACGATCTTAAAATCAAGAAAAAATCACTAAATTCTCAAATTTGTTTCATATAGGCTCATACAACGGTATATAAAATATTTTAAATGTTTTACTTTCGTAAGGAGAAAGTATTGTTTTTATACAAAATCTCTTCATGATTTTTCACATACAATCATATATTTATGACTTGGTATGTTTACATCTATACTCAATAACGATTCAACCTGAGAAACAGAACACCAAAACGGTAAAAAACATACTACTTCTGTAAAATACTTCTATAAACATACTACTGTTAGAGTAGGAAATTATGGGACTCTGAGACTAGTAAATTTACTATTCTCGGTGTAGTACATATACTATAAGAACAGTGAATTTACTGATTTTAGAATAGTGTATTTATTGCTCGCAGAGTAGATCCCATAATTTCCTACTCTCAGAGTATTATTTCTATAGACTACTTTTTACAGTGAAGTATTTAAATTCAAATTTTTTATTTCGTATGAATATGTGTTTCAATATTTAGTAATCGCTTGTAAGTTTCAACTGATTTCATCAATAATTCGTTTCTGTTCTATAATCATATTTCTAACTTATGAAAATTAAAAATTAAAAAACTATGAGTCAAAAGCTATATTATACAATTCAACGAAATCTTTACTGAATATTAGTTTCAGGTCATAAAATTAATTGGTTTCTGAGAAGAAATAAATAAAATTTACAAAAGTAATTCATTATATAATACTTTGAAATGTTTACTGTTAATTATGTATACACTAGAATAAAGTATTACTTTTTAGCCACTTTGGTATATTATAAACTATTTAAATATTTTAAGTTATATAATTTTTGTTTTACTCTCTATGCTTTAAAAACTAAATGAATAAGTATGACAATATTTTTGCTGTAAATTGAGTTTGAATTAAGCTTTATTATTTTAAATTTTTAGTAAGATGAATACTTCTTTTTGTTTCTTCAAAGAGAAATATTTTGGCTGATAGTAATTTTTTGTTTATTTTTAACGAATGAGCGTATTTTATAACTTGAGTTCAAATATACAAGTCTTAAAATATATACGTGCGTGCGTGTGTGTGTGTATGTGTATGTGTATGTGTGTGTGGGTGTGGGTGCGAGCGTGCGTACATGCAAAAGATACCTTTTGATAAATGTTGCTTAGATATTTGATATCATTATCCGGTGTATACGCTTAATAGTTTCTGCGAAATCCGTTGATTCTTTTTTGTTTTATAGCGACTACCCTGGTAGAAACGTTCCCCATATGTTCGCCAGATTTTACTCTATTTTATAGGGAATGGCCTATTTCTGCTTAAAAGTCTGGCCAGAAACCCCGCTACCTGTCGACGTTTTCTCGTCAGAAACCTGACCAACTTATGGTTAATGGATAAATAAATAAAAAATAACGTTTAACGAATTTTTATAAGTTAATAATGATTATTATGTCATGGATTTAATAGCTTATTGTTAATAGAATGCTAAGATATATTTGGGATAGATTCGAAATAAAAACTAAAAACTTATTTCATTAAAAGTTTTTTTAAGGTTAGAGTTTTATAATTAAATAAGACATAAAAAAATCAAATAAATAATCGAATAAAAATTTGCATGCTGTTTTAACGCAGAAGTACTATAATGGGATTTACATTTTCAATAATTTTTTAGGGTTATGTAAGCTATTTAGATTTTCTATAAATTTCTGGTCAGATGCTGGTTTATTTCTGGCGAACTATTAGGAAACGGTTCTGCCCAATAGATCGTGAACCGACCATCTAATATGCTCAATTTTCTACCGGGTAGCTTTATTACTGATGCATGCAAGATGTGAAATAATAAATAATATTTAAGTAATGTTCTTCTTTTTTACAATGTTGTAACCCGATTTTCCGCGAACATTACCTCTCATAGAGCATTATTATTTATTTTTGTGCGGACATTTGAAGATCCTGTCTGCATGTATTATTACATTAATTTTTCAAAATTGCAAAACTTCAGAAAGTTCTGTGTTTATGAATGTTTATTTATCTACGTTTTCCGAAAAGCGTTTTTTTTTATATATTTCTATTAGTATTAAAATACTTATTTTAATAAATTAGTAGAAATTTAATGAAATTTAATAAATTTAATAATTTAATATATATTAGCGTTTATTGAAATATTCATAAACCCCTTCATTGTGAGATTTGATACAATAGAATAAGTTTTAGTACCATCGTTCATTTTTATATACCTACAGTAAAATCGAGTACATATATTTTAAAATCTTATAACTCAAAAATGTAAGATTACATTATTGCTTCCTGAGAAAAGAATCAAATATAAAAAAATACTTCTTTTGTACTGCCCACTATAATTTGTTCACAAGTTAGAAAATAGAATTTTTATTACAATATATTATATTATAATTATGCATATGTTATAAATAAAGTTCATTCGCTTTGCGACATTTCATTTTCCAGTTGTTAATTTATGGCTTTCTTTACGTTATTCCCAACGTAAACGTGTTTACTTTCCTTTATCTTCAATTGTAGATGGTTTCTTGTTAAAAAAAAGCAAAACTTAATGAGTATTTTTTAATATAAATAGTAGTTCGTAAAATAAAACCGCATTTGGATTCAATAAGAATAAAATCACGTCAAATACATTACTAGATAATCACAATTATGTTTGTCAGGTATATATATAATTTCGCTATGGTAATATCTACCACGTCATGGTTTATAGTAAAAATACATGCATACTCACAAATTTTCATACACGCATCAATACCCTGGTAGAATGATTGACTAACTATTCGCCATATAATGCCTAATTTTATGGTGTGTAGTCAATTTATGGCCTATATTATGGTCAACAACCCAGCTTATGGCCGACGGTTTATGGCCAAAAGGTGGTGTAATTGATAGAATATATATATATATATATATATATATATATATATATATATATATATATATATATATATATATATATATATATATATATATATATATATATATATATATATATATATATATATATATATATATATATATATATATATATATATTAATATATATATATACCAATCAATATTATTATTATGTTTATGTTTATTGTATATACGATAAATAAGATGAATACAAACTTATTTCTTTTGTATCTGTATATTTCTAGTGTATATATATATACTACTCAATGTTATTCTTGCGTCTTATGTTCTTATATGCTTTTAGCGAGCAAACCACCTAAGCGCCCGACGCCGTTCGCGTGCGCATATACTTATACTATACTATACTAGGCATCATGGGCATATATTTTACGTGTAGAATCAGAGTTAAAATTTGTAGAATGTATGAATACTGCAACTTCGCTTATATATCTCCTCGTGTCAGTAAACTAAATTTTATATTGTAAATTCGTTTAAATCAAAAAACATTGTGTGAATTTAAACTTTTATACATGTATTTGAGGTTAGAGTACATTTATCTTTACTCATATTATGGTCAACTTATGGTGTAAATGTTGGCTACAAATTGACCACGGAAGTTGGTCAATAGATAGCGAACAGGCCATAAGTGATGGTCAATTTTCTACCAGGGTAGCCGCACATCAAATACACAAATAAATACAATCACTCCGATAACATGAAAATAAAATAAATAAATAAATAAATAAATAAATTAACAAACAAACAAACATACAAACAAACAAACAACAAAAAACAAACAAACACACAAACAAACAAACAAACAACAAACAACAAACAAACAAACAAACAAACAAACAAACAAACAAACAAACAAACAAACAAACAAACAAACAAATAAATAAATAAATAAATAAATAAATAAATAAATAAATAAATAAATAAATATGACAATACAGTTATGCGCTTCATAGCCGCCAGTTTAATCTCGCATGTACTGACATATCAGAGTCTTAAATTTTAACAGTGATGGAAGGTTTCTGAAACTGCTAGGGATGGAATTTCAGAGGCGCGCACCTTGGGTTGTCAAAGAATGAAGGCCGGTATCGGTACGCGAGCCTGGAATTAAGAGTTCTTCAACATCACCCCTACTGGAACTCCTAGCCTGGTTTTTATTAAATAAAGCGTTAAGATATGACGGCTCACCTATTCGAATAATTCTGTACATTATAATCACGAAAAAATACTTTTTTTCGTGCTCTTATGGTAGACCAGTCCAGTTTCTTCCGATAGGGTGTGATGTGCTCGTCCCTTTTAACGCCGCAGATATATCTCACACACGAATTTTGTAACCGTTGCAGTCGTGTCTGTAGTTCTTCTGATGCATGTATACACCAGAGAGCAGTACCGGAAGAATCTAAGACCATATAAGGCGCGATTTACGCATTTAGTAACATAATCTACGTGAGGTTTCCATGATAATTTTGAGTCCATTACAACACCGAGGTTAGTTACAGTGTCAGAGAAAGGCACGTACACACCGTTCTCCATCTCAATGCCTGGCAGATCAAGATCATTTAAAGAATTAATATTATATACCGAGCCGAAGATAATCGTTTTAGTTTTGCCAACATTAAGACGAAGACCAGCAGCCGGCGCCCAACCGGACACTGCACGCGCCGCTGCCGTCAAGCACGCGATGCCCTCTTGAAGTTCTTCTCTTCTTACGCGGACGTAAATTTGAAGGTCGTCCGCGTAAAGAAGATGTCTGACACATTCACAACCCAAGACGTCAGCTAGATCATTGATATAGAAACTGAAAAGCAGGGGCCCCAAAACCGAGCCCTGTGGGACTCCAAGATTGGTGGTGAGCCAATCTGACTGACCATTGGATTTAGTAGTTACTCTTTTAGTAGTTACTTTATGAGTGAGTAATTTAAGCGCAATCAGCGTAACTGATCATACGGCTTTAAAACCTCTTAATATGTAGTTCCGTACTTATTGTAAGTACTTATTGATCGTGGCCATATAGATTTTCTGCCTTTGTTCCATCAATACTATTGTAGAAAAATGGATTTTCAATAATTTAACATACTTTTTATTTCTGAAATTCAATGTCTGTGAATTATCGACTTTTCTATTTTTACCCATTAATTGCGATACAGACATAAACATATTTAGACAGAGAAATTTTGAGCTCTGGAAATTAATTTTTGATGATGATAAAGTTAGCGTAAGAGCTGTCCCAGAACTTTTGGAGCTTTAAATGAAGCGTTCAGAACCACAATGAAATCAGTTCCTTTTTGAAATTTAGTAAAGTCCAAATTTAAATGATTGCTCTCAACAGAAAATTGTCTCATACACTATTTAATAAAAAATCTACTATATAATAGAACAATAGAAACAGGCGAAGTTTCTCTCGTCTTTTATTTCAGTGCACATATTCATTGGGACTAGTCCTTGCGTGTTATTCGGTGTGGCTGGTTGTTCTAATAACTTTGTTTTTATTATAATTTTTGTTAGAATTTATCATTCTATTGTAATACTAATTTCTGGAGAAATAAATGTGGTTTTTGTATTACATTGTTTCTACGCAACGTTACAGGTATGAAAGCAGTAGTAAAATGTGGTTGTTTCTTTTCATACACTGTTGCAAATTTTATTTTTTTTTTTATATACGTGGGTCTATGATAGAGACTGCCTGATCATACTAGTGAGACCTGCAGTCCATCAAAACTTATTGTCATAATAATGCTTGAGAAAGAAAAAAAATTCTTTCAGAAAATTTCTCTTCGATAAAGCAAAGAAAAAGAAAAAGACAACATCAAATTTTGTAAAATAGCAGAAGAATGTCGTTTAACAATGGCTGGCTATTTTCTGCCGCTACTACTTATCCGATAATTATTAACCAAATAGTCTTGATTTTGTTCTCAAGTCTTTCCATCCCTGACTACTTCTTAAAACAACGATCGACAGCACAAGCTTCCTACGACGGCCATAATTTTTTCTCGACGGAGAAGATGTTTAAGTGAACATGAAATCCTTAGGGAGTAGGATGTTTATTGTCCCTTTATCTAGCGCACCGTGTAATACATGGTATAGCAGCGGCGCAGCAACAGGTAATTCCGGGACGAGTGGCGTCAAATTAGGGAGGATAAAGGCTCGCGCAGCACAGAGAAGAAAAGAGAAGAGAAGCTCGCGCGCAGTCGACAATATCAGCTAATATTAATTATAAAATAATGACAGGTGTCGAGGCGAGCGAGCCGTGATTCGGAGAGAAAATAGGTTTTGGGCGTTGCTGAAGCTCGTGGTACGCAAGTACAGGGGTGGAAAATGCGCGAATGCGTGGGGGAGCAACTCGGTACTCGGGGCTTCTTGTCCCAGCCTCGGGGTGTCTTATAAAAGGCTGCCCATCGGGCCGTAGTTCCATTGCCCGCTTGGAATTCGCACCTGCAGCTTCTTCTCTGCTCCTGTCGCTGCTGTTCTTGCGCTTGCTGCCGATCTCGACGCACTCGTCACCAATCTACTTATCCTCAAGACCGCAAGCAGGTAAGCGCTCGTCTTACTTATATCGACGTCCCTTACGAAGATTAGAATTTAGGACAAAAACTATCACTTTTTAGAGGATCTAAGAAGATGTTAGTTCTAGTCAGAAAACCTAGTCAGAAACTCTGAAAAGTACTGCATATAGGTGTTTTTGAGAAATCTGAAATGTACTAGTCTTCGCGAGGAGGTCGATATACACTTCTATATTTTGTATCGAGTTTCCAGCATTCGCGAGTTCTATAGCTAACGAAATAGTCTATTTGATTTTATCTAGGGGAGGATGGGGTATTGCCGGTCACCTAAGCTAACGTGCTTGTTATTTCCACTTTCAAATTGTTTCTTTTAACTTTAAATAATTATTATGTTTAATATAAAAATGTAAGATATCGAAGCTATAAGTCGAAATAAAAAAAAGCATTTGGACCGAATTTACTCCACGTCAAAGGGTAATACCGGTCAGCCTTGGTACAATTCCGATCACTATTAGAAAGTTACTTTTATAGGTGGAAAATTTCTTTAAATCAATTATATGAACTTTCATATGATCCGTCGCATTATTATTCGCACTTACATAGTGAAACATATAATAACATAACCACTGTTCAATCAAAAACACTTAAGCAAAGTTACCCTACCTGAGAGCGCAGCGAAACGTTTTCTTAGCCTCACTTTCGGGAGCGTCATATAAATAACATTGTGACCGGGATTACCCCCATTCTGCTTAGTAATTTAAATTGAAATGACAAAAAAGTAATAGGTTTATACTCTTTTTTCTTCACTACTTCGTATTCTTAGATTGTTCAAATTAATAAAGATGCAAAAAATAACTGCATAAAGCAACAAATAATATGCATAACAGCTTATTTTATAGATCAGATTTCTTATAAGAAATGTAGGCCTACACTTTGATTGTGTATAATTCCATAATAAAACTGAATAGAAGGTTGTTTGGACATTAGATTAATTGCATTTTATGTTTCGTTTAATATACTATTCGAATTATTACCTAAAAATGTTTAGATTATTGAAAATAAGGGTGACCGGAATTAGCCAGTGACCGGCATTACCCCGTTCTCCTCTATATGATTTCGTGATCGTGTCGCGCAAGAGAAAAGTAAGTTGTTGTGGCTTTGTTGCAAAGCAAAGTTCGAATGTACGTTAATCAGAGCGCAATCGGTGCGTAAAAGAGAAAAAGGGTGGGAGCTAGAGCCGGTATTTATTTGTCTCTTCGGCGTTATAGAAGTGAAAGTCTCCGGGAAGAAGCGAGGCGTGAAATAAGAGACGAAATGGAAAGAAGGCAGCTGCGGTCGGCTCGCCTCGCTCAATTCGAAGATGTATACGCATAGTGCGCCCCCATGCATCAAATGCCCTGACACGCGTATTATACTTACGAGTAACGACGTGTATCTACTACAATTCTAATACACGCTCATCTTCGGCTTCTCAGCTTCCGACAGTTTGTAATTTTCCGGAGTGCTTTCGAGCTTCGCTGAACTTTGCGCTTTGACAAGCCGCCGTAAGTTTCGCTCGCGCTACGACATCGGAATTATGAAAAGTGTACTTTTTCAAAACTCTTCCGCGCTTTGCCTGCGTCGCAGCGGCATTATTTGAATTATACAGCGTTCTAGTCGCGTTATCGACCGTCGAGAAGGTTGCTTTCTGCCGATACGTCCGCCGTTGCAGCATTTCCTTGTACTTACAGCGGATAGTTTCGCTCTTGATTTCTCGCGCGACCAACAGATGGCAGCGCCGTCGCCGGGTCGACCCAATTCTTTTATAACGTACTAAACGCATCGTTATTCGCTGACAAAGAGCACTGATCGTGGAATGTGCATAAAAAGATTGTGTTTTTGCAAAAATGAAGAATGGGTGAGATTTGGCTAGTAAAGTAAACATTTGATAGACGTGGTAGATACAAAAGAGATAAACCAAGGCAATAAAATGGAAAAATAAAAATGTAAACGATAGAAGTTTCATGAATTTTAGTAGGGGCTTTGTGTGTGGGTAATGGGTATGTAGGGAAGATTTTCGAAGGGATATTCGTGCAGTTTACGGAAGATCGTTGGGCTGGGTTTCGCAGTGCAGTCTACTCGGAAAGAGCTTGCGCGTCGTTCCGCGAAGCAATATGCGCCAATAACACTCGGGCCGCGATTATAAGCAGTAAAAATGCCAGCACGACGTACTGTATACTCGTCGGCTGCAGCCAACCTGCACCGTTCTTATTAATGAAAGCCTGCACGTAACTTGCCCCCTTTTCTTTCTGTCTCACATTTTTACCCTTGCGTATTACACCGTACCTTTTACTTGGCGCGAATCGCCTATATCGGAGAAACGAGAGAGCCAGCTCTGAAGCTCAATTACCGTCTTTCGTCAATTCCAGCCTGTACTTTGCGAACAATATAACATAACCTTTCGCTCTCTCGGCGCAGCTCAATTACTAACTTTAACTTGTATTCGACTGCTATTTAATTTTTCTTCATTTGGGAATTTATATGCAAAGAGGTAGGTTAAAATTAGCCTCGACTTGGCAAACAATTTGTTTTTACTCGCTGCAGTAAAAATGTATTCAACCTCGTTTTTGAAATTTAAAATTGCCGCGGGCCGTACTTTATCTTGCGCCTACATTCAAATTCAGCTTAAAATAAAAGACCTCGGGGCTCTTAATTTTTGATAAGTTGATTTACAAGAAACGCTCCGATCGCTGGATTTACAAAGAATGCAGAGGAGTAAATAAAAGTGCGAGCTGATGGGAAGTTTCGCGCCTGCCTTAAAATACCTATGGGTGATTCTCCGCAAACGCGCAAATTTGCGTCTCTCCTCAATAACTCTTCTACAATCTAGATTTTAATGCTGAGATTAGATTTATTCGACTGTCAATACAAAATTTATATTCCAAGTGACTCATAATTTTCACTTAAAATATTTTACTCTTTCATCTTCTAAAAAGTGTTGCAAGTATACTCAAACTCAGTCGAATAACTGAATTTTAACATTTTGTCAAAACAAGAAAGAAATTCAAAAAGATAAATTCATTAGAGATATACCTCGAAAGCTTTCCGGTAAGACAATACTTCATCGTAGAAGAATTTCTATCGCTCCTACGAAATCATCCTCAGAACAAAGTGAGATAGTCAAAGTGTCCAATGAGCCACGCAACTACCAGATAGTTTTCAGAGAATCAGCCCTATAGAAATGAAAATACTCGCGCTACGCAGGGCGCAGTGTCTGAAAGCTTTTCCGCGCTTTTCATTAGTCGATTGAAAAGAGCGCCGAGTGGAATGCATTATCCATTATGGTGAAATGGAAAATAGAGGTAAAGGTGGGTCAGAGACTGGAGCAGCAGCAGCAGCAGCAGCAGCAGCAGGAAGAAGACGAAGAAGGTGGAGGAGGGAGGAGGAGTAGGAGAAGAAGCCTCGGCGGCGCTCTGGCGCAGCTCGTCGCCCTTTTTCTTATCCGCGGGACACTTAGTAGCACTTACCCTTATCTTAATGACCGAGAGCGGGCGGTGGCGTCGCCGGCCGAGGCTGCGAGGACTCGCGAGCGCGCGCGCGCACTGGGGACTCTATATACCGTTAATGGCCCCCTTAAAATTAGCGTGCGCAAACCGACGCGACCCGCGGTATAACCCATCGATCCCCGACTCGCGCGCTTATAACTTCCTTCTCGCTTTTCTTATAGATATTACGCAAGTACGATCGACTCAAATTGCACTAACAAACCTTTTACTTACTTTAAGAACATATACACACTGAGATGACGATGCAACAAATGTAAGAATTAATAAACTGCAACAAGTTGGTTACAACAAGTTTTTTTGTATGAATTTGAGTAAACTGTCTTTCGGTAAATTAATTATTCTTTTACGTATTCACAAATTGATATATGGCAGAATGTATAAGTAAGAAAGTTATTATGATAATAAATTTAATTACATTTAATCATTTACTTCTGCATAAACTTACTACACAAGACCGTTATTAATCGTTTACTCATCTTTATAAATGCAAGTAAACTTTCATAATCTAAAGGTTAAGAGTTTCTGAGATTTTTCACGTTGGACGATCAAATTCATGCAGCACCGTCTTTACTTATATTCGGGAGGATCGTTTGCTACTTTTGTTTTGAGAAATGCGTTTCTCAAATGAGGAAAATTTTGTTCTTATTTTAAGACGATTGAAGAAACGTTGATTTTTCAGATGCAACACTTTCCATTAAATTTTTTGTTATTGTTTATTCCATACTATGAAGATATATGATCCGTCGAATAAATTGAGAGTATTTTCTAGTGAACATTCGATGCTCGATTCTTTTCTTGTTTCGAATCGATCAACGAGATGGAGCGCAGGAGGAAAAAGTGGCGCGCATCATCGAGGATCGTCGACTTGCAGATCGGTGCGATTATTCGTCTCGGTTCGCTTGTCCCTCGAATCATCAACTAGAACAGTTCGTTCGCTGTCTCTGCCTCTCTTTCTCTTTAGCTGTGTTTGCGCTTAGGGAAAACGCGAGCGGTCGAGTGTAATAGCCAGCTACGGAATGCATAGTCCCAGGAAACTCGGCTCCTTTTACTGAATTGCCCCGGCTCTTTAAGCGAAATTTATTTCAATTTCGAGAATCAACGGCTACTGCCTCGACTAATAACGCATCGCTTTGGCTTAAGTGTCGTTTTCTCGCTGAAAAGAGCGCGCAGCATTGTTTTTACGAGAATCGCCGCTTCGACTGGCGCGCGCGCGCACTGCGCTCCTTTTTACATAATCCTATGTATAACTGAATCTTTTCCAGCTGCGCGGCTGCGCTTCGGAGTCGGTTGAAGCGTTTCTCGCGAATCGACGCTCGCCGCTCAACAGCTCGAAAACAAGATGCCGATATCCCCGTATAAAATGAGCAATATTTCGCGATAACTCGTTCGAGTTTTAAACGCAATTTAAAAGCTAAATGTACACTGGCTTTTAATTTAAAGTCGGATTCGTATTTTCCCTTATCTGCGAGTATAAACGAGGTATGAAAGGAAACTTGCTTTCAGACGCAACGAGCACAGAATGATCCGAGCAGTGAGGATGGCTTTCCTGGTATTCCTGGCGATATCCTTGGCCAGCTGCCAAACGTTCCAGTACAGCCGCGGCTGGACAAACGGCAAACGCGCGGAAAGTTCGCCCCTGGCGAGCATCCTCGACTTCAAGGCAGTGGGGGCGAACCCGAGTCGGCTGAACAGCTTGCAAGCACCCTGCGCCAGTCTCCACAGATGGAAAATGTTTCTGAGATCCAACGACAATGAAGTGGTAAATGATTTTAATCGCGCTCATTCAAACTATTCACTGTATGTAAGATATCATTTTATTAAGGTGCCTGGTTAAATCATATGGATATTAACGTAAATGTTTCGGGCTTATTCTTTCCACTTTGTTCTCGGAAGGTAGACACTTAAAAGAATGTTCTTTAGCAAAGTATAATGGCTCATATTATTTACTTACTCGAAAAATTTAAAAATAATTATTTATGCGTTGGAACGGATTTAACCTCGATTTTATTGATCCTAATTGATATGCTAAGTTTTAGAATCTATGATGTATATGTTTATACGCATATATATGTACATAAATATTTATGGATACGTTGAAAGCCAACTTCTTTCTTGAAATCACTAAAATTTCTTGTTTAGGCCCCAAAGAGTCAAAATGCACTTGAAAAAGTGGTATATCACGTCCATATTTAATTCAGGCCTGAAAGAGTTTAAATTTATAGCAACATAAATTATTTAATTTAATTAACTCACATTGGTCTGAATTTCTCAAATGAAAGATTTAACAGCAAGGTTGAGGGTATGCGCGCGAGGAAAGTCAAATTTTAAGCAATCAATCTTAAATTTGTATAAAATCTTTATTATGTGAATTAAATAATGCCTTTTGAACTTAAACTTAATTTTTTGTAATTTCTCTCAGTTAATCGTATAATATCACTGACGTTCAAACTGATTTTAGTCATTGAGCTAATTCTGAGCGAAGTAAATGAGATATTTTGCTTAAGAGGAGTCCGTATCTTCTGTCCTTGTCTAATCGCGTTTTTTCTATTTTTTCTAACATTATTTCCTTTTCGTGAAAACTTCGGAACGGAAAAGCTAACCTCAATGTTCGCGTTTCGAAGTTTTCTCGAAAAGGAAATAATGTTAGATACTTTTTAAGGTTTCAAAATATTCCTTACTTTAATACCAATTGGGGCCAACTTTTAGTTTTTCAATTAACAAACTAGAATTTGAATAAACAGCAGGTTTAAAGTACATATTTGCGTGAATATCAATAGTGTTTTGCCAAAATCAGAGCGAGTAAGCTTTTGGAAGCTCGAATCGCGCTCGACTAAGTAGGAAAAGTGAAAAAGCAAAAAGTCGCCAAGTGCGCAATGCGCTAATGTGTAATCGCGTTTGCAGGTGTGCCGAGTGCCGTGCGAGTTCCTGGATGCCCTTCAGCAGTGCCTGCGCGAGGACGGCGAGGAGTACAGACGCGGCTCGGCGCCGGCGCTCGAGCCTAGCACCGGCAGCAGCAGCCTCTACTAACCGGCGCGCACGCACACGCAATTGTACATCACACGGCTGGCGAGCGCGCGCGTGTGTCATTTGCGACGCTCGAGTCCAAGAAGCGCGAAATAACAAAGTCCATACTCCCTCTAAAGTCACGCATATCGCGCCTCGGCGCCTTCAAATCCATATCTATATACCCGCACGCGCTTGCTTCTTTTCTCTTCTTTCCAGGCGTTTACGTATACTCCTTCGCGGAACGCACCCGCGCGCACATTGTAATTATCCACGGCTAGCGCATCCGGTGTGTATGGCTGCGCGTAGAAAGACCTGCCTCGAAATTTATCGGCCGAGAGAGAGAAAAAGGACGGAAAGAAGAACAGCAGCAGCAGGAGCACGCGCGTGCGTGTGCAGTTGGCGGGGAGCCTGTCTATACACCTCCTATACGTGCCACCCAAACTTTCGATTATTCCCCGAGTTCTCCTTCTCGCTCTCGCTCCTCTGTGTCTATATACCTGCCTGCCGGCCGACTTTTTACTTCCGCTTCTGCTGAAAATTAGTAACCGCTACACTTTGGCCCGGCTTCTTTTAGGCTTTTCACCGCAACTCTTGACCTCTCTTTCTTGCTGCAAAAAATCCTCGACCTAATTATAACTCGCGCGAGGAGAATAGCCTGCGAATTTCGTGCCGAGCCGCGGACGCGTGAGAAACACTTTGCGGATCGATCGAGACGCCGCGGAAATAGAAATCCTTCCCGTCCTCCTCGTCCGTCGAGTTTTCAGCGCTTTTCAACGGCCGGTTAATTAAATTTCCGTCTGCGCTGCTTAATTGAACTGGCGCGGCGAGCAATATGTAGAGAGAGATGGAGAGATGGAGAGATGGAGAGATGGAGAGACAGAGGACAGATTGAGGTGGTTGGTAGCCGGCGCGCGGATCGACGACGGGGGATTTTCTCTGTCAACGGCAAGATGGAGTGAAACCCTGGCGAATAGAGACAGTCGGCGAGTCCCGGGATTACCCTTGAAGCCCGAGACGAGTGTGCTGCCGCTCATTCGACGATTCGACGACGACCGACGACCGACGACCGACGACCGACGACCGACGACCGAAGAGCGCATTATCGATGCTATTACACCAGCTATAATCGCACCGACTCCCTAGCATCTTCGTCTTACCATTACTTCTTTTATCATCTACATTATGCCTAAGAGTTCATCCATTTCACCAGTTATTATCATACTTACTTTAAAGTCACTCAATTGTAATCGTTGTCAAGATGTCTCAATAAAAAAACAAACAAATTATACAGAAATAACGAGTTTAACTTATTGTAGATATAGTGATTAATCTATACTCAATATGCTTTTGTTTTAAAATAGCTTTTTTCAGCCTCAAAAAATTACTTTCTACAAAAGAACAAAAAATTACTTTTTACATTACTACAACATTTATAAACACTAATCTTATCTTATCTTTCATAGATATATCCGATGTATATGCTGCCACTTATTCTTTAACAAATATTTAAATTTTAGCGCTATGTAATTATGCACATGTTAACTTATTTCATTATGAAGTTAGGCACGTCTCAACTTCTGTCTTGTGAAACTACACGTCAAAATTAAAAAAATTCTAGAATTAATCCATTGCAGCAGGGTGTACACTGTACATGGTTATGATTTAAAAAATCAATGAACGCACCGTAACACAAAAGAGCATAAGCTTCCATATCTTAGTTGCCATTAGCATGTTGACGAGAGAAACTGAGAAGTGTAAAAAATGCAAAACTATTATAATATGTATAAAAAATAATAAAGAAATAACATTGCAACAGATGCAAAGATTAGAATTACAAGTTCACAGTGCCTATCGATTTCAATATAGGCAAACTCAATAAAATGATACGTTAAAGGGAGGTCGGAGCGAATTTTACCATTGTGACCTCCACCTCGCGCCGAATTTTTCATTATACGTCTAAAATTCACATAGTAACATCAACATCGAGGTTGATAATAGTTTGTTATTATGTAAAGAACACCGGACAACAGCAATTTTGGTTATTAGTAGCGTGAAAAGTTTTTTATTATGAAATATTGGTACAATTTACGAATGGAAAACGGTAAATGTGATGGTCATCTTACCGTTTCTTAGTCTTACTGATAGAAATTATACGAAATTATATACGCTTGAAGCTTTATAAACATTTATTATTATGCCAAGAACACCGGACAACCGCATTTTTGTACCATAAATGAGCACAAATTTTAATTTTTATGATATTAATTTTTGAGGTTAGGTAAAATCTGCACCAATCAGGATAGCTCCGACCTCCCCTTAAGAACACGAGCAGCGGTGCGCGATTGGTTTGTCGAGGGAAAAAGCATCCTGGCAAACAACACACGTGCAATATTTGGACAAAGCGAGGCGCGAGGGTGTCGCACGATCGGATCCCGATTAGACGGGGCGCTGCAGTCGGATGAAATCGAGAGAAATTAATTAGCCGCTGCAGGAAAGAAAAAAGAGAACTGGCCTGCTCGGTCCTTCGGGAGGCGAGAGTGCGCAACGCGCACGTCCGTGAGAATAAGAGGTAAACAGCGTACGGCGATATCGCGCCGCGCTCCTGGGGGAATCCGCGTGCAGAGTCCCTCTATATGTACAGCGTATATACAGGGGAGGCGGGCACGAAGCTCCACTGCACTGCGCCTGCTCCCAGATGACGAGCCCTTAATATTTCATGCGATTAAACTCCTTTTGACCCGCCTACAGTAATTGCTTTCTGATTAGCAGCCGACTTCTAAGTGTATTAGTGCGCATGCTCGAGGAGTAGAGCTGGCCTGTATCTTCGCCTCTTCTCAACGTCCTTCGATGTGCTCGATCATTCTTGGGGGATTTTGCCGGTATAGGGGACGCTCGTCTAGTATGAACGAGCTTTTGGTATGAATTCTTTTGAGATCTACGTTATCACCGAACGGCATGGTGTCAACTCACCAAGTGAATTTCCCGACGTATGTACACTGAAAAAAGAATTTGTTAAATCTAAGTAAACGTTTCCTTCAATCGTACTAAGAAAAGATTTATTTGATAATAGTAAATATTTAATTCAATAAATATTTACTAAATTTAAGAAATATTTACTTTATATAAGTAAATATTTTCTTAGTACGATTCAAGGAAACGTTTACTTAGATTTAACAATTATTTTTTTTCAGTATAGTGGTTTTATGAAACACAATCTGAAGTCGGTATTTTAAAATTTCGGCTGCCACACTTCTGGAATATCATTGATTGACCAATTTTTAACGAGTCGAAAGTTATTTTTGGAAGCTTAAAATTATCACTTTTGTATTTTAATAGATAGATAAATTTCCAGATTAAATTTGAAATATTTACAATTTCTTTTCTTCGGAGAGGGCCATTCAAAGAATAAATCTCTTGTAATCAAAAGTTAGAGCCAAAATAGCTGTGGGTTTTCACACTGTTGTACGATCTTCTAATCGAAAATTAGATTTCTTGAAAATGCAATCAATAATAGTTAATTAACGATTTTATCTTATGGAACAAATATGCAGAATTTTCTGTAGGATTTTTGGCAGGTTTTTTGCAAGGTTTTTGCCTAAAAGCCTATTGTCAGCAAAAATACACTTTGCAGAAATTTTTAATTTAAAAAACACCCAAATGCGACGCGTCACCGATTATAAATTGAAAATTTCCGCCAAATATACTTTTCTGCAGACAAGCTTGCAAAAGAACCTGCCGAAAACTCTGCAGATTATTTCTATAAGGGTATTTTTCTGAATGATTATTTATTCGTAGCTGAATCGCGTGCAAATTATCAATACATTTTGATACGCTACTCGGTGCAAAGGATGAGAATTTGCGGCGCGCATGCGACAAAGAGTTTATTGCTCAGCCGACTAATCCAATTGATCGGCATATGCGCAGTTGTCAGGGGTGCCGCACGGGGCTGAAAACAATACAGGCCCGATCCGAGATATCGCGACCGTATACAAGAGAAACTGTGCCCATGCACATTTTTCGGTCGCACGCGGCGCGCGGGATTTTCCCCCTGGGACACCGAGCACTGCTCACTCTTAAGTGATTAAGGCGTGTATGGGGGAAAACGCGTACACCTACTTTCATCTTGGATTTTTCATTTTGCGACTTTGACGCGGCTTCATTATCATTCTTTCAAAGAACGGGGTCAATAATTGTTATCTAAAAACACTTGACCCGCGGAAAAGGATTATAGTATAATAAGCTTGAGCGCAAATGCAAAACAATACAGAGATCGTTATATTAATGTTTAACGAGCCTCTTGCGCGTCTCGTAATTGTCGCGAAATATTCGCAAAAATGCCCGTGTATCTCGTAAATGCATAAATCAGGCAATCATCGCAAATGGCAGAAGGGGCTCGCAACGAGAAAGAGAAAGAGAGCTCACGGCGTAGAGAGGGAAAGGTGGCTGCGACCTGTCGCTCTTTTGAATCGTCGCGTCGCTGCGCCTCTGCCGCGCGTCTGTCGTGCGTCATTTGCGTCGCGCGCACTCCGCTCTAAAAGCCACGTCTCGGAAAAGAATAAACGTCAGCGGATATTCCGCGCGTGTTTGACACGTGTCAACTACTACCGCCGGCGCTCCTCTGTCTTTTATTCCCGGTTTCATCCGTAGCGCAGGCATTAAGTTCATTTTCGACTCGGCGGGGAAAATTAATTGGACACGTTGATTTTGAAAGCGAGGAGCCGGCTCCCGCGTCGATAAAATGCTAATACCAACGGCCCGGGCATTTGCATAGCCGTTAATGCTCGCGCAACTGTCCGAAGAGCCGAGATTTTAATTTGGCGCTGCGGCGCTAGGGTATATGCAGTTGTTTTTTTCTCTCCGACGCGCAGACATAACTGCAGTGTACAGAAGAGAGCCTCGGTCCCTTTTGTCGCGGATGTAGCCAAAGCAAGGACGCTCGCCTGACCGCAAACTATCGGAAATAGAGGAGCTGTGGCGCGGAGACATAGAGAGAGAGAGAGAAGCTGTTAACGCGGGGCAGGAAGCAAGTACTTAACGAACCGAGGTTCGCGTCGTCGCTTAGAAAGGCGGATTTTGAGAAACGGAGAGGAGACTGACATAGGAGCAACCAACTAGCGGCTCGCTCTAATGGAAATGAAAATTGATCGAGCTCCCTCCTACCGCGCCGGCAAAAAATCCAATCATTCGTCTAGTAATTGGCCTTTTTTTCCCTCTCTCTCTCTCTCCTAACTTCCTCCGCGACTCACCGCAAACGAATATTAGCCTTAACACCAAAGCTCCGTAACGACCGTGTGTGCTGCTGTCGCGGTGGTTTGCGTTTTTACCGTGTAAAAAAAGTTCCGTCCTCGAAAAAACCGAGATGATGTGTATATTTATTACTCGTATAGGTACTACACAGTTGAGTGTTTCCAGGGATTCCCTCCAAACGTTTCTACAGAATCGCCAAAGTTTCGTATACAAATGCGGAAAATAACAAATTAATCAAAAGTGAATAAACGCGTCGAGGTGAAAGATCATTCGGGAGCCGTGTCATCGTCACGAGCGGCATCATCATTTGAATCATTGCTCGCGGCCGCTCGGCATAATGACTGGCTGAAAAATTCAGCAGCCCAGCAGACATGTGTCGTCCGGTGCTAATTTTAACTTTACAAGTTTCATTCGGCCCCGGCGCAGTCATTCCAAATTCCGCCGGTCGTTTCATCACTTAATCATCGGACAGGCTCGCCTGCAGCTTTTCACCACCGCGTTCAACATCGCGCGTACACGCGTGTGTACAATGCGACGCGCGGAGAAAGAGAGAGGGAGAGGGAGAAAACAGCGGGCCGAATTAATGACGCTGAAGCTGAGAAAAATGAGGAAGAGAGAGAGAGAGAGAGGGGAAATGCAATCACAGTAAATTCGCAGGTAGCCCGCGTAAATATCAGAGCAGGTATACGCGCTGGCCGCGGCTCGCTCATGATTTTCTAAAGGCGTACTTCACGCGGACACGCGAAAACCTATAGCTATGTGTGTTGCTTGCTATCCAGCCGTATCTACCTATATTACCTTGTTCGGCCGGGGGATTTCTCGTTTTTGGTGCGGTTCCCGAGAGCCCCCCCCGTTAAAATAGAATCATTGTTGTGTATGCGCGGCCGCGCTCACTCCTCATACCATTGGATTAGTTTTTAATTTGATATACAACTTGCCGCTGCTTGCCGCCGCGCTGCGCACTGATATACGCCCGGAGATTAATTATAATTTTTACCAGCGTATCGCGTATCGTTCGTTGCGCGCCTCGGAGCTATCCCGCTATATACCCGTATACCGAGGCAATTTAATTCCGCAAAAAATAAGACTTGGCGCGATCTGTTTTGCGCAGCGCCGCGCGTCAGAATTAACGCCAGCCTCGCGATTTTATTTGCATGTCTTTATAACAGCCAGCTAGACGATAACATTATCTTTTATTTCGTTTATATAATAATCAGCATACATAGTCATGGGTGTCAGAGCGATGTTTCTTCACAGGAAATAGCGAAACAAGATTAACTTTTTATAGGCTTGATTAAAAATATTGTACGTCACTATACTTATATAGATATTAAATATTATACGTGTATTTGGTTAATTTATAAATAAAATGGATCGATTTATGATTGACTAACTGAAACTCTAAAAGGAAATGACCTGTCGATAATTCTCTTTATGCACTGAATAATGCATTAGAAGATTTCAAAATGATTTCATTTCAAATTTATGGAAATTTCATCTCTTATATTTTATTTACACAAAGAATATAGAAATTAAACTCTTAATTTTATTTAGTGAAGCGAGAAGAGATGAATTTTATTCTCGTCACTTATTTTAAAGATCGAAAGGATTAAAAATATTATACACTGTAGAAGTGTCGGTTATATTTCCAGCTGTAAATCTAAGAGATCTAAGAGGATATTGCGAAGAAAGCCCGGCCAATTGGTTTCGTAATAATAACAGAAGTAGCTATTATCGTCTTTCCTCTTGGAGTATACGGACGGTGCATTTGAGTTGAGAAGCGCGTGCGGTCGATTGAAGCGATCGTCGTCAAAATTTGTCCTCAAATAATTGGGCTGCGAAGACGTCAGGAGAGAAGAAGAGAGATACACACACGCACGCGCACACTTATACGTCCAGTGGACAGACGCTTGGCGCGGTTCTCCTCTCTCTGCAATTATCGGCAGTAAAGAGCCGGCCACATCCGGCACTCGACACTGCGCTGATTCCTCTGTTCGTTCTTTTTAACCTTCCGAGTCCGAGTTAAAACCTCAGGAAATACGAGGCTCTCGCGGCTGGCGGCAGACGCGTAGAATGAAACGATTACAAGCCCAATCGGAGGACCAAAGAGAGCCGTCTCGACATGTTCCCCTTTTAACTGTCGCTCTCTGTGTGTCTCTGCGCTTTTTATTTCGACGTTTTACCTTTTACCTTTTGCCTGCGCACCGCGCTCGAACCTTACGTCCCCGATCTTCGGACGATCTTCCCAATTTTCTCTCTAATCTTAGGTCGCGCGCTCGCGCGTTTTTCAAACGTTTCATTATATCTTTTACTATTGCACTAAATTCTTCTTTTTCTTAAGAAGACTTTAATAATATTTCAGCGAGTACTCAAAGCATTTTCATTTGTGGTACTTTACCTTCGGTTCGCTTACCATCCTGCTATTTTATACTTTTAAACTCATTATCTGCCACACCTTACACAATATACATGTTACATCTCATCAAGTTAACGCGTTCTAGGAATCGTATAAAGGCAATAAAGATTCGTTTGCCTACATTTTTCACTGTTGCTAACTTCGGTATATTTTTTTATATTTTCAGAGTAATCAATAAAACGCTTTTAACATATATCTTATAATTTATATAATCAATGTTATAGACTTAAAGTTAATAACAAAAATGTATACTCAAGTTATAACTATTTCCAAGTTTATATATTATTACAAATACTATGAACCTTAGTTTGACTTTGTTACTCACATACTCACATACCTACGTATCAAGTGTCGCAAGCAGGGCAAGCTGTATACCATCACGCGAGCTTTTCCTATCAGGCACTTATCGATACTATACAAAAATTCAAAACACATCGAAAACAAAGAACCAGCTATACAATTTTAAATGCAGCCAGTCTCTCACTGGTTGACTACAAGTCAGTTGCTCGTTAGCCATCGACGAGTTCAGACCGATTTGTAATCTCGATAAATTTACATTTTACCAACGTTTATTTCATTTTATATAACTGAATTAGTTTTTGGTGTATCCCACCTTCTCGACGGCGCCTAGGTGATTGGTCAAAATAACCACGTAAACAGTATGTACGTAATATATTCTTCTATGTATTCCCAGTTGATAATTTATCCTCAGTGTATAAATCCATTGAAACAAAATTCTTAAATATTAATTAATGTGTAATAAAAATCTATATAAGCTTATATAAATGTATGAACAACTAGCTTGCTCTTCTTAAATAGTTTCGATTCTAGTATCTCGGAACTTACACTCTAAAGCTGAATTAGTCAAAATTCTCTACTTAAACAGTGAATAGTATGCAACTAAAGGGGGTACACGTAATGTGGCCGCCTTATGGAACTTTCGATTCCCATTAGATATATATCGGGTTTTGGGGCTTCGGAAACTATTGAGACATGTTATTTGAATCTTTAATTCTAATACCTCATGAGTTTTTTGCAAACAAATTACTCTCTGAATTTCAATTAAAGAAGTTGTAAGTAGTTAAAAATTGGCCACTTTACCAACAGTGTTGGTAATTTTGGGATTAGTAGGACTAGGAATTACGTATGACTGCTTTACCAACCGAGAAACGTCAACGAAAATTGCAATTTTCGCATCGAAAATAAACTCTAAGGTAAAAACTGGTACATACATCTTACAGTACGTAAAAAGGCTACAATTTTTTATACCGTATGATTTTTTTTCGCTCATACAACGCTGACGAAACTGGTTTCTTTACAAACATGCACTGCTAAGAAATCAGAGTTTTATGCTTTCGCATATAAGCATGACAATATCTTACAATTAGAGGGCGCTAGCAGCGGGGTCACCGCGCTTCTCAATATCTATTATCACAATACATATACTGTAGGAGCTATAACGCCCCGGAATATTACATACAGTCACAATAATTCAATCAGTTGCAAACTTTTTACTAGTTAAATAGCGAGTTTTCACTAATTCAACTTTAGAGAGCAGAAACCTGAGATATTAGAATCGAATGAAGAATAAAGAAATCTAATTTCTTAGTGTACAATATACCTACGCGTATGACATCACCATTATGGAGACATAGAGATAAACTAACATAAAGTTAACTATAATTAAATAGCAAATAAAATGCTTATTTTACCCCATAAAGTAATCATTTTGGATAAACATTTTGTTTCCATTTATTTTACAATATTATTATTTCTCTAACTCTTTAAATTGTACTCTTTTAATATTAAGAATTTTGGATATTTTGAGATCATTGCACAGAAAAAGGAACAGGAACAATAACAAACACAAGAAAAGTATGCGGAATACTATATCTATGAGGAAATTTCGAAATGCGTGCGGCCCTCGTGACCGTGTTCCCAAACGTGGCTAGTGCGTCGGCAACAACACATGAAAATTAGACTGAACGATCGATATTTTTCAAGTTGATCATACTGAAATGTCACAGATGTTCTTATTTTTGCATGTAGATGAGTGATCATTATCAAAATATTTTGGGACGATCCATTTTCGTACCACATTTGGGAACACATCCGCGCGGGGCCCTTTCTACAAATTGTTCTGTTCTAATGTTCTGTGTATTCTAGGGTGCTGTCTGAATTTAGCAATATATATCTAATTGGCTGATTCCATACGCAAACGGCTTTCTCATATGGAATTAACCAATCAATTGCTTGTTGCTCGATTCAGACAGCCTATCAGAATATATAGATTAATAGAACAGGACGTATCGTGCAAAGAACCCGAACCAAATGTACTTCGGAACACAGATCCTACATATAATAGGTACGTATAGAACGATAACAGGCACCAGGAATAAGCTGCTTGCTTCTTATGTCTATTCCTGTTCTTCATATATATATAGGGGAGAGCGAGGTCATGTTGTATATCTTTACTAATTGCATTTATTTATCGACCATCAATGAGGTTCATACTTTCAGGTTGGGGGCTGTCCATAAATTACCTAACGCTTAATTTAGCAATTTTTTAAACCCCTCTCTCCATCTGTAACAGAACCGTAACATTCTCCCGAACTCCTTCCTCCTCTCTTCCCAATGTTACGTAATAATTATTAAGAATAAAAGATTGACAAAATTATTTTCATAAGAAATGTATAATAAAATTTATTTCTGCATTTCTATGCCTTATTCTATTTTTTTATGGCATAAATGAAGAAGTAAAATATGAATACTTGCATTCTCAATGAGAAAGCGTTGTTTTTAAAATGTTTTTGTAAGTTTCTGAGGAAGTAACTTATTATTTGAATTTCTGAGTCTGTATATGATTGTACCACAAAGTTTTGATGGATATTTCTTCATCCAACTTTTTCTAAATTATAATTCTAACACAAACTTTTACTTTGTTTGATTTTATAATATAATTAATAATTTGATCATCTATACATCTAAACATTTTCAGTCACAATAATTTATTATTTTTTTAGAAAAATAATAAAAATAATAAAGTAAAAAGATTTTTCTGTAACTTAAGTAATTTTTTAAATAATGCTTTGAAACGTCCACTTATATCTTGTGAACTATTAGAATATAGGCATATACTTTAAAGAAAATGTAGTGCATAAACTTTTATGAGGTGTTCGAGGTTATGTCAATAAGTTAGAAAAATGTGTTCTTATTCTATATTTAAAAATCATAGGCACGAACTATATTATATTTTTATCTAAATATATATATATATATATATATATATATATATATATATATATATATATATATATATATATATCTTGTTCAGAGTAATTCAAATAATATTCTCCAACAGAGATAGAAGAGATGGAAACATTTGAACAGTAACTGGAAATTTCTTTGAAAATGCATAATGTCAAATTAATTTAGCGGCGTTTTATCGTATTTATTTAAACATAAACCAAAAATCTCATCTGTTACGTAACGTATGATACATGCCAGTCAATTGAAAAGTGCTCGATTAGCTGGATTTCATTTCTTATCAGTATAGCGTTTTAATGTATTTAAATGTTGATTAAGATACTTCAGAATTGTAATAATAATAATAATAATAATAATAATAATAATAAATACTCTCTTCCCTTCTCTGTCACAGCAGCGTAACAGGGTCTGATGGCCCCCCCTACCTAATCCCGTAACTTAATATATGGACAGCCCAAGCAATTCCAAATGTTTTCAAGTTCAATTTTTATTATTTACACCCGCAGGCGTATTATTTCAAAAATTCTATTTTTTAATTTTTAAAATAGTACTTTAAGTCTATAAAAGTATAGAAAATATAAGAAACAAATTCAAGATCAAAATTTATAATTTTTTAAAATTAAATACACATGCAATTTAGCCTTAGGGATGATGTGCAACTTAACGCCAACATTGAAAACACCTTGAAATCTATGTAACTAACATGCGATGGAACTGTTTAAGGCTTACAACACTTCAATATATTTTTTAGTTAACCTATTTTTGATGTGGCATTTACCCGCTTACAACTAATTATGAATTTCTATTCTAACTTTGCGCAAAGAAAAAGTTAGAAAAAACTCTTTGATTTTGATAAGCTTGCACGAATCGGGAAATATACCAGTTATACACAATCCGAACATTACTAGAATGATAAGATCTCGAAGATTAGGATGGGCTGGGCATGTAGCTAGGATGGGAAATGAAAGGACAGCACTTAGAGTAATAGTAGGAAAACCAGAGGGTACAAGTAGACCGAGGCTAATGTGGGAGGATAATACAATATTAAAGTAAATCTACGAAAAATAGGATGCTAGGAGAGGGACTGGATGGACTTCTCAAATAATAGGTAGAAATGGCGTGATTGTGTGAACAAGGCTGTGGATTACAACATAGTCCCATCAACAGGCAATGGTAGCTACGGTGCTGATGCGAACATGATCACAGCGGATGTAGGAGTATGATAACTGCGGTCATCTAAGCACTATCACGGCCAGCCATTAATGGCTGACCCCGCTGGCCACTATAATAATAATAATATAATAGTAAACCCTTAAAATTAAGAAAATGAAAAATAATGTTTGACTCTATACGCTTTCTACTAAGAATACTTCTACTTTCGACCTGCATTATTGATCTCAGCTCAAAACCGCATCCCTAAAGAATCTGATATAAAACTTGGGCAACTTATAGCTTTGTACGAGTGAGCAACCCGCTATCCTTTATAAATAGTACTCCATACTTTTCTTGTGTGCTTGTGCATGATCCTGTACCTTTTCGTGTTCCACATACTTACAAATTATTCGATAATACTTTTTAATTTAAAATGAACAAAACTTGGAATTTTTAAAGCTATTTATACTCACAAGAGAAGCCCACAACGTGCGGGAAGCGGTTTTCGATGAGGTTTCAGGAAGCGCAGGTTTCTGGTACCCAAAAATGATTCCTAGCACCCGTAGTTTCGTCTTATAGGCCCTTAGGATCAAGATATGACCATTTGTAACCAAAATACGCGCCATTTTAATTAAAAAATTCTACCTATACTTGAATCATAACTCTGCAAGTTCTTTTTCTAGAGAAATAATGTAATAAGATAAAAATGTTGACCATAAGACTGTTGAGTTTTTTTGTCATATAATATTCTGTTGCAAAATTATGAACAATCAAAAATGATGACAAAACATGTATGAAAATATGAGGATTTTTAACTCTTTAAATTGAGTATTTATCTATGCATTATTCATCATCATTTTTTATTGTTCATAACTTTGCAACAGAATAATATATATTTTTAAAACAAAGCTTAAATTAAAGCTTTTTTGTCATCTTTTCTATCTTATTACACCATTTCTATAGTAAAAAGAACTTGCAGCGTTATGCTACGAAGTATAGGTATTATTTTTTACTGAAATAACGCGTATTTTTAATACAAAAGATCATATCTTGACCCCAAGGGACTTGAGACAAAACTACGGGTGTTAAGCATAATTTTTTTTGTGGACTCTTATTCTTGGCAATTAGTCAATTTAAGGTTAGAACAAAACAAAACACATTTATAAGCACTAAAAGCACTAACAATTGATAAGTAAAATATTTAACATTGGTGGTCCCTAAAATAAAATTTCAAGTTCTGTTCGTAATACTTAAACAATTTCGTCTAAAAGATTCAGCATCAAACCTACTTTACCCGCCGATAAATATATCAAAAATTTTCTCAAAAAATAAATGCTCTTCACTGTTGGAATGAAACGTTAAATATTTATGAGAACATACGTTTACATTCTTTAATTGGATAGTAAATAAACTAAATACCATTTTAGTTCATTTAAAATTATGCTTTTTATCATTTCTATCGTTCATTGCAGTTTATTGGCTTGTTATACCCCAGTCTCCCTTACTTGAATTGTTATGAATTGAATCAATAATTAACCAAATTACGTGAATATGCTGATTTTCGATTGTGATCATTCAAATGTTAGGCCACGTAAACTGAACCCTGAATTCGTTCCTGAAAACGAAATTTAATCTCTCACTTGATTCTGAGGCAAATTTGATTGAGAAGCATATTTTTTTTATATATTTACCGGCGGGTAATTTACCTGACGCGTCCTACTACATACAGGTAAGACATTATGAGTATTTTGAGGTACTTATTATCTTATATATAACGTTAAATCGTTTGATTCTATCGCGGGATGCGTTAGACCTACTTCACCGATCGAGGCAAAGAAAGATAAAATTTTCGTTTTTCGTAAAAACTACGCATCAGAATCGATTTTCCTCTAGGGGTCGCTTTATTTAGACCAAATAAATAGCGGAACACTGAAAATTTGAGGTAAATCATTTTATTTGTCAATAGGAATGTGAAAAGAAAAATGTTCTTTGAAAATTTCGTTTTACGCCAAAAATGCGCATCAGAATAGAATTTTCTTTACAGGATAGCTTTATCTAGGAAAAATACATAGCGGAACACTCGAATTGATATCAGAATCAAAAATTAGCATAATCACATAATTGCCAATTTTCGATTCTCATAATAATTGGAGTGTTCCGAAGAAAAAATAGCAATTCTTAAAAATAGCATATTTTTAAAATGTTCAAGTTGTCTGTCCATTATACCCTAAATTAAAAAAATTCGCTTGTCTTGTTATGGTTTATACCCTTTTTCTATTTAAGAAAATACAATGCATTTTAATTGAACAAAAAAGTCGTAAAAAATCGTATTTTTAACTACATTGGTAATTATATCTTGACATATACTTTTTAAATAATAAAAAAACTATCCGTCTTTCCCCTATTAGTTTATCATTGCATTCATGCTTTAGGTATATATTTTCTTTGATAAGCAAAGAAAAAATAAAATAAGAATACCAATAGAATTATAAAAGTTACGTACCTTATACTTATAGTGTACAGAGCTGTAGCCTTTTCTTAATGAAGGCTTCATAAAGAACAACACAGAAAATCCAGGATATATTCTTCACGTTATCAAGGTTATGTTTGATACCTACAAATGTTTTGGCGGATCAGCGGATGCATGGCGGATCTTGTTTTTATCTATTGACAAAACTGTGACCAATCAAGGCCAATGTGCATGGCCACCCATATTCTCCACTCGCGGTACTGTAGGTAGAGCTAAATAGCTATAAGTACGCGGTTCTCTCTCTCTCTGCACGTCTGTGGTGTGTCGTCGGTATAGCAATTTTGGACAGTTCAGACTTGATTCGCGTGACAGTCGTGAATCGCGCGCGTTAACGTTCCTCTTGATTACTTTGCTCATTGCTGTTGAAGTTTGATTACGTTTATTACGTGAGTAATTTGTCGAAGAATAAGAAGCTACAGTAAAATATACTTTTGTGAAAAATCACTCAAGAACAAAAAATGGCAAAGAGGCCGGGAGGGGCGGGAGGAGCGGCAAAACGCTTCCGGCAATTCTTGGAACTCTCGCAGTTGCAGGTCGCAGCAAGTCGCGGACTCACGATGCACCCGGTGCATCGGGCGATTGAATTATTTTTCTCATTGCGCGAAGGAGAAGATTTTACCCCGTTGAAGATCAATTTTTACTGATTTTACAATATAAAGGTGAGTGTAATCTATTGTTGGATATATATTGGATATATTCGAACAGCTTTTTGATGAAATCAAATTTTTCCGTTACGTTTATTACAGTCGCGTATTGCATTTATAGCTTATTCGAGGTTTAGTAAATTAAACAGCATAGGTATTTTGATATTCTATTTGTTACGTTTTGTCTATTGATACAAATAAAGCTTTGAAAACTTCTTTAACTGCAACTGCGCAAGTACTTATTATAATAGAAATGAATTTTTCTGCAAAAGGGGATTCTGTGAAGTGTACATCGACGACGGCGTTAGTAGCGATGGCGCGACGGTGATGATTTTCGTCAGACTCTGGACAAGATTTTTGTTCTTTCATCTTGGAGACGAGCAAGTTTTTACTGATTTTTTGATAAAAGGTATAGTATTGAGATCTGTAAAATAATTAATCATAAAAGAGGTTATGTTACTATATTTATATATTCCAAAGTTACGTTTTTCACAAAGTCGCGTATTGCATTATCTCAGTTTATTTATCATATTTCGATATTACAATTATTCTTTTTTTTAAATTCTTAAAGTTTGTTTGTCTTTAGCTATAAAGTCTACAAAAATCTTAAAAATGTTAAATATTAAATAGGAATTTATTTTTTCAGAATAGTAAATGAAAAAGACAATGTATTTGAATACAGCTCATCCTATAGAATAAAGTGAAAAATTGCTTATACTGATCTTTTGTCATAATCGACCCTTCAAAAATGGTGAGTGTGTAAAGTTATATAAGGATTAATTCTTTTTGCGATAGTAATATTTTTTAAGAAAATTAATCATAATAATCCATGCATCGTTTGCAATCTTATGTTATTAATTAAGAGAATCAAATATTCTACGAATGTTTTTATCTGAAAAGAAAATTGAAAAATATATTTATTAATTTAATTATTAATATTAGTGTTAAATCTTTCGTTTATGAAATATTATAATTTTTAGTTGTTTATATTAAGTATTGATATCTGGATTATGTTTATCAGATTTATTACAAGTCATGTAAATGAGTTTCACTGTTTAAATGACTATAGTGTATACTCAATTAACGACATCTAAAAAGACTTCAGTTAAAATAGCCATAAGTTATGTCTATTAATATATCTGAAACAATTTATAAGCAATATAAGCAATATTATTGGAGAATGCAACTAGAGATTTTATTTTTTTTTTTAATTTTTTTAAAATCTGTATCAGCAAGTTAGTCATAAGAATGTAGAGTGGAAATATTGTTTCAATTTTAGCATATGGTTCAAAATAGTTCTTGGACAAAAGTTCCAATCCTTTGAGGAAAGTGCAGTATGCATTGAAACGCATACGTTGATAAGTGTATAATAGTTTTTATGAAATTATGAAAATTAATTTTATTGCAAAATTTGTTGGGTAAAAGAGAAATTTTGGATAGGGATATATTTGTACTATTTTCAATCGTATTCATATTCATACAAATTTGGAATAAGATTTAATCACTGGATTAAAAAGTAAATAAAAGAAAGGTGAGTCATCACAAAAAAATTTTAATTTGTGAAAATGAAAATAAAAATGACATTATATTTTGTATTTATATATGCATTTAGATAAATTCTATATGTACAACATTAAGATAAGTATATAACATCACATAGCTTGCTAGATTTAAGTACAATTATTCTTAAAGTAGAATTCAAGCTTCTTGTTTTCTCTTGTTAATACCGATAATATGGTAGTACTTTTGGTAATGCTATGTTTATAAACTAGCATTTTTTCAATTAATATTTACAAGTCTTGCCAAGTTAAAACATGACATACAATCACACAATTTTAGCAGTAAATTTTACACAAAATCTTTGCGATCGCTTTTCATTATTTACAAGATATGTTTTCCTGAATTTTTATTTCTAAAGTGTTTCTTCAAGAGGCGCTCGAAATACTTAATTTATCTTTTTAAGTCTTGATGAATTTCAAGACAAACCTATTTACATTTTTTTTATTTAAGTATTACCGAATTTTGTGTTTTTTTTTCATTGCACATACATTTCATTCTGCTATTTGTGAATTTAGTGAACCTTGTTCGAATTTGGACTGGTCCGATTAGCAGACTAGTACTTTTTGCGATAATAATCAAATGAAATAATTAGCGAACAAAACTATTTTCCGAAGTAGTGCTTTTGTCAGTTACACTGATAATTGGATGGAATATCAAATGGTGATTGTGCCTAGCAGATGGGATCTGCGAGCGGCTGAGGTGGTCCATACGGTGATGCCCATTGACTGACAGAATGCCCCGCAGGTGCTCGGTGATTGTCAGTACCAGGAACTGCAGCTCCAGGAGCATGATTCGCTATTTGCGTTGGATAGCCGACTTTTCCAAGAGCCTCCGTGTGTAGCGACAGCATCAAACGATTTGCTGCTTGCCTCTCTGCTTCCCTTTCTTCTGCAGTTTGACGCCTAAAAGTACAAAATTAACGATTTGTGTTACTTGGACAAGGTTGAAAAAAAACCTTTTTCTATAATAACTTAAGTTAAATTAAGAAAATATAATGATGAGAAGAAAAATATAATTTTCTTCTTGGCTTTGTCCCTCGGTATATATGGTAATATATATGAAAAGGCTTTATCGATCTTCCCAAGGCAGGTTTAAAGAAAAAAATTAAATCGTTTTTTTCTTCAACGTTTCGGTGGTCGTTGCTACCATCATCAGAAAAGATATCAAACGACGCTTTTTACATGTTGTGGATTAGACAAAATGGAGCTGAAGACGTACTTAGTTCGGAGAAGCACAGTTGTCTGTTAAGAAAATATAATATTGTAAAGTAGAATAAGATTTCGAATTGTCGAATTGTCTTTTTATGAGAGCCAAATGAGATGGTGTAGTCGTTATTTGGCGGTGGACACGTCATAGGAGAAACACGAAGAAAACATTTAAGTGAAAAAGCGCAAGAGCTTCGTGATGAAGTACTGCGACGCCAGAGCAGGGGAAGAAAGCGAGACAAGTTGAAAAACAGACAGAGCAAATAAGCTGGAAAAGACGGAGAGAGAGAGAGAAATAGAGGAAGCTCCAAGTAGAAGTGACTGGCGTTGTTGGGGCAGAAAACAGAAGACAAACGTAATAAAGTTAATCTGATTCGTCGCTCGGGGCGCGCGGGAAGGAGTCTGTTTTCTAGCGCTAAGTTCATTAAGGGATAAAACGCCTGCCGAGGAAGGAAGACACACAAAGAAATTCCAAATTGCTCAATTCCGATAGTTTTTACTTACTCCCTAAGGCGTCAGCGAGTATTCATTCCCAAAGTAATTAGAAAGATGGATAAAGTGGGATAAGCCGGTCATTATAACTGCTCTGAATAAGTAATAAAAGTTGTCGCGGAGGATACGCGCAGCAGGGATGGATCGGAAATGCAGGGTGTCGCGTTAGGTGTAATAAGTAAAATAGTCAGTTGGATGGAGCTGAGAGGAGATAGCGATATCACGTCGACGAGAGGAGTGGCGCGCGCGCGGGAAGCCAGGTATATACGTATAGAGAGAGAGGGGGGGACGATGGAGCAAAATGTAATCGGCACAGCGCCCTCAATTATTAACTGCTAACCGCGTTAATTACTCGCAGCGGCGTAGGGCCAGCTGTCACTGCTACATGGGCGTCGCCGCGCGCTCAGCCGCTGCTGCCGACGGCCTTGTAAAACTCGCTGTAAACTCGTGTAAGAGCCTCGAGAACTAGGCCGGTCAAAACAATCCGCCGCTGGAAAAAAAGGAATGAAATCGAGCGGGGTACACGGGGCACACGGGGCACCTTTGACATCCTCGCGGTGGCCTAATGAGCTGCGATTTTCAATTCGCTGAACGTCAGATAGCGGTAATTTGAGAAGGGACGGCTCGTAGCCACCGGTCTTCTTCTCTGCCCGCCGACTTTGGGCCTTTGGGAGAAAACCAGTTTTGCCTCTTAATGACGGACTCGCTCGATTCGTGTATACGAATTTCGATCGGCCTCGTGCTCTGCTCTCCTCTCCTCTCCTCTCCTCTCCACTGCATACCCACGCATTGTTTTTCCTACAATTATTAAAATAAACGACGGAGGAAGGAGCAGCGTGCACTTTGCTCGCGCGGCGATAAACAAAGCTACATCGAAATCGTTTAATTACCGAGGACCGTAGATTAACTCTAATGGAATGACGCTGTTTCGCTGTTTCGGCTTTCTGGCCCCTTGTACCTCATTGGCCGGAGCCGGCTTTATTCTTTTTCTCTTCTTCTACTTACAACCGAGTGACTCGCCACTTTAATTATGCTACTCTCTTATCGCGGGACTTAAACATTTTGTATTCTCAAAAAATGTACACATGTCGCTCGTTTAGAATGTAGCGCTCGGTCGAGTCGTTTTTATGCTTTTCTAAATATTCATCGTTTGTCCGGTAAACGCGGAAGACGACGTCGAAATCAATTGCTTGATTAATCGATGTAATATACGTGACTTTTTCCGCCGCAGCAAAGTTGCGGAACGTCGGAGGACGGATCGGTTATCGAAATCGGCAGATTGTTGGTAAAGTATCGGGGGTATCGGGGTTACGGGAGGACGGGATAAAAATGTATATTCGATAGGCGATAGGACGTCAGAGTGAGTTGGGGCGGCTCGCGCTGGTATATCGGGCGTACACGAGGTGAGGAATATTCGGCTCGGCTGCCGCTGGCAATAATCTCGATATTCGCAAAGTGAATTTCTTTTGGCGAATCGCGTCTCTGGCGCGTCAAAGTCTGCCTCCCGTTCTATATTTCATCTGCGTCTGGCGCGTCTGTCGAAGCGAGCAGCGGAACAGCGGAGCAGCGCCGGCAAGGCAGGCGCGTACTTAGGCTCGGTCTGGGAGGGGGGGGGGAGATTGCGTAGGCAGGCGAGCTACGTGTAGAGCGTGTTCGAGCATTTACGGGCGTGGTTGTACACAGGGCTGGATGAATATTTCAGGGGTGGAAAGGCGAGAGCCAGGGGTTGCGCGAGCTTCTGCGCGCGCGCGCATGCATATACATGGCGCGGGGCGGCCTACGTAGATCGAAGCTATTCAAACGCCGGATTCGAATGTTTGACAGTTTAAAAGCCAAGAAGCGCGAGCGAGTTCGGAGAGGAGAGAGAGAGAGAGAGAGAGGCTGCATTATGTAAGCGACAGGGCTAAGCTGTTAGCCGGCTGAATTATTGAGGCCGCCGACGTTATCTCATCTGTACCTACAGTCATCTCGTTACTTTAAACTTCTGCAGCTATACTTTAACACACGGGCCTGCGTCCCTGTCTTTGCCCAATTTTCTCGATGCCGTAGTATTATATAGTTGACGGGGAGGAGGAAAGCGAGGCTTTTCTGTCTGCGCGCGAGGAATGTCGATCGAGAGTGGGAGAGAGAGGAGCCATAAGAGTCCGGACTTGCTTTTAATCTAAATGACGTGTTTTCGTCCAGCGCTCGTTCTTATCGCGCGACCGACCGAGCCGGACCAGCCCGAGTATTTTCGGCTCCCAATACGTCTGCTCGGCGCGCGATAAGCGCCCCGAGAGGAGCTCCAACGAGCTCCAGAGAAAGGGAAAGAGAGAAAGAGCCTGACTAAGCGCTATTAACATTCCTCGATTCCTAGCTCAATTGACCGTTTTCACTCACGATTTCGGAACCTTCCTTGCTCGATTTTCAACGAGTCTCTCGCTACACTGAGAGAATACATCGGGCAGACTTGCTGAACTGTTCGGTAGTTTTGACCGAAGTGAGTTCGTCTGTATGTATAGCGGAACAAGTTCGCCAGCTGAGTCTCCCTAACCTCACTTTTTCACAAATAATCAATATTTTCATGAATTTCTTATTTTTTTCTTACTCTAACCTTTTTATATATGATTAGTTAGTCTAAGTTACATTTTCGATGTTCTACTTTAACCTTACTTCTGTTTTACCTTATGACAAACGTGATAATGAGGCTACAATAAAGTGCAACACCACACATCACTTTTAATACACATCCGGCAAAATAGCCGAACTGTTTTGACCGAACTCCTCGGTAAGAATGACAGACTATGGCCTCCGCAAACCTAGCAATGCGACTTCGGCAAGCCTAACTGAACCATTCTCTCAGTGTAAACAAGGTACATCGAGCGTTTGGAACGTTCGGTGCTGCGACTGGGAGAACAAAGTGACGCAACCAGCAGACCACAAAATCATTTTAAAGAGATAAAATGGAGTAATGAGGCTGCTCGAAGAGTGCCGTTGGATAAGAGAATATTTCTACCGGATTGTTTTGTAGGAATGAGTTTGTACGTACCTCCACTTTGTGCGTCGGTTCTGAAACCACGTCTTGACCTGGGCGTCGGTCATCTTGAGGGATTTGGCGAGGGCGGCGCGCTCGGCCGAGGCGAGGTACTTCTGCTTGTGGAAGCGCTTCTCCAGCTCGGCGATCTGCAGCCGCGTGAAGCTCGTGCGGGGCTTCTTTCGCTTTGGCGGCGTTCGGTTCTGGTACGGGTGGCCGATCCGCCGTGGAAAGTTCCCTGGCACTGACCAACACACATAGACCCCACTATTAATATTACACTTTGACCAGTCGAGCCAAATATTTTTATCCTGCCCGTCTTCAACTGCCGACCGTCGGATAGCGTAAGAGCGTCTTTAGCGACTACAGTATTAGGGGATTTTGCATCAAGATGTTTATTCTGAAAGCACGTTAAATATCCTGCGATTAATATTCCTATAAAAGGGACCCAGGTATGTGCTTTGTGCTAATTTAATTTTATCTTCAGAGGTATACCAAAGCATTAAAATGCTAATAAAATCCATATCTTCGGTGGATTCGGTATAATATTATTAAAACGTTGCAATGTACAAGCCTTATCAAGAGTAAAGTTAAGTAAAGCGATGTAAATGTTACTTTTATAGCAAGATAAACGTGTTCTTTTTATGCTTGATCGTTTTTATTCGTGTTGGCACGTATAATCATTTTTATATGCTTGATATGACTGTGCAGATTTGTAAACCAAGTATATTTAAAGAAGAAATTTATTTTCATTTAGTATACATTTTGTTAACCGACTTAGTTATGGTAAAAACGTAGTTAATTATGGAATTTATGTCAAAGCATCAGTTTCGTCAACCAAGCTTGATTTCAGTGTTCAATTGTCCAAGAAAAATAACAGATTTAATTTACTCTCACTAACCGCGAATTATTACTTTATTTTGTCACTGGAATTTATAGCTTTTCCTGTTATAACAAACAGCACTTGGGTAGTCGATTCAATTAAAAGATTTATTACCGTAACAAAACATTGTACTTTTCAGCTTCTAAAGATTTGAGCTATAAGAACAAAGCAGAGATATATGCGAAACATCTGTTTCCCCGATATTTTAGGTAATACTTGGATGTGGCAACGAAATAAATTGAGTTCCCCGAGTGCGCTAATAATTCTTAACGGCTCCTTTATTCGGGCATAAAAACCTTGTCGATTATATAAAGTAGAGGCGGTTTTTTGTCGTCCTGCCGAATAATTATTTGCACCTACATTATCGCGAATAACGCGAAGTCGTTGATCGATATTGAAGCCCGTAGCCGGATAGAAGAGGAGGTGAAAAGCTAAGAGGTGGGGAATTGCGAGTTGTTAGAAGAAACTATATATCGGCCATGATCGTTCTCCTCCTCCGTTTCGCTCGGTGCTGTCTCTCGCTTATGCATCGCTCTCGCTTATTAAGCTGATAATCGGCCGGCAGACATTACGCTCGTTACATTATCGTGCCGCTAACGTGGCCCGCTGCTCTCGGTTCTCCATTCGCTGTATAACGCGAGCGAGCGATCCCCCCTCTCTCGTAATTCACTCGTAATTACTTTCGCAGAAGCGGATACACGCTCGATAAAGCGAATACCTCAGCCGGGCCGAACTTCAAAGAAAGAGATTAATTCTGGTGCGCGGAGTCGAATGACTTTTCCCTCGCCTCGCGTCCGGAGAACTTTACGATCCCGGCCCTCGCTCGTTCGCGAGCCTCTTTAAACGCATCTCTTTGCCCCCCTCCCGAGCTGCCGAGTGGGCCTTTTCAATTGGCTCGCGCGCACCGCTACGGGACTCACCACGGCGATGCGCGCAACTGCGGAACACACGTCGACTCTAGCGACACTCGCGAACGCGATCGCACGTGCACGCGAGCAAGAGTATATATAATACGCGACCGCATCGTTTATTCGCTCGCTCGCTGTTCGTGCGCACTTTTCAAGCTCTGCGTGTCAAACGATAGTAGTCTGTGGCAGACCGAAACTTATTCAACTTGGGCCAATTGTGCGCGGCCGTAACAAGGTGGTTCTCCAGAAATTCTGTGGTTACCGTCGCCGCCGCCGTACCCGTCGCTTCTATGCTCGCCACGGACGTTTTACCCCCCTGCTGCTGCTGCTGCTGCTGCTGCTGCTGCTGCTGCTGCTGCTGCTGCTGCTGCTGGCTTTCGTGCGATTTCGACATTTCCTCGCGTTCTAAGGACCTCTATTCCACGAGTAACGGACGTCTCTTACACATGAGAGCGGTTTATTTTTTTCTCTCGGTTTACGCGCTACCTGCGTTTCTCATCAAAACGACACAATCTAAAAGAACTCGATAAACTGACAACGAAAATCTGGAGCACGCTGTGCGCTACGTAATGATACTTGAAGAAAGGTGCACCCAAAGAGTGCCTACATTTCGTGTCTATACAAGGATAAAGCCTCGCTAAAACCGCAAGATCGTGGATAACATTTTTCTTTCATCGTAATTACAAGCCCAGCTCTAACAGCATAAATACTCATTTTTACAGCACATCGTACTTGTTGCGAAATCTTCAACTTTATGGCTATAAGTGCATTGAAAGTATCGCGGCCGTATACTGCGTTACTTAGCGCACTGCAGGTATTGATAGTACGAGTACTTGGCACGCAAATTCACAAGAAATCCGATCATTCTATAAAAGTCACGAATAGGTAAAATAAAGAGTATAAATTGCTTTCTCATAGTCTGACGGATATCAAAGTTCAGCAGCCGCGTGCAAGAAAAGGTTGTGTTAACTCTAGGTCTGCACGCAGAAACCACGACACCATGACACCAGAACTTAAGGAAATTATAATTGTGGGTGGAGCAGCGATTACGATGCTCATTGTTACAAAGTGCTATAGTTATAGGTTTAATTTTTTAGCCTTTGCAATGGCATCCATTACCGCAGGAACAAATTACACACAGCAGGACTGCAATTTTACTCAGTCCAGCTGCGGATTCTTTTATTCCTGCTCGGCTATATATTTAACATATTACATATGATTTTCGACATTAGATATTTTTGTATTTGCTATAGCTATAATATTTTCAGATGAATGATAAAGCAAAGATGCAAAAGAATTGGTATTTTTATATGTAGGGGAAAGTTCCCTGGTATGACCCCCATGGCTATTGGGCTCATACCGTCAGATGGCAGTACTTTATATGCTGGATTAGATGTATGTTATAGTTATATTATATACTGTCGGAGGATCTTATCTTTAAATCACAACTCCGAAGATTCACGTGAGAATAACGAAAAAGCAGTAAATTTCTGTCTCAAAAGTTATTTTCCAATAATATTTCCCAAGGGTTAAATACACGCCCAATATATGTAAGCTAATTAAGTGCTAATTATTTCATATTTGATATGATTTAAATTAAAATTGATTTAAACAACATACTATTTTATAACTTTTACCTAGGCCTTTTAAGCACAATTTTTAAGCATTTAGAGCAAAAATACTCTTCTAGAAACGTTACGTGGTCATACTGGGGGACACTTTCTCAAAAACTTAAGGGGCGGTCGTAGTCCTGTACCTTATACCCAGATACAGACATTATCGATTTTTCGTTTTACGCAGTCAATTTTTACTTTAATAAAGTTTATGAACGTATGCACATTCTTAGTGATAAATAGATTGTGCGTATGTTCGCGACATTTGAAAATCTCATTTATTCATTGAATAAAACAAAAACTGCAATGTCGGCATCCGGCATCCCCTTATACCTTCATTTTTCGTTAATAATTTTGGCCAAAACTAATTCCATTTTGAAATATTCATTTTCACCTTGGCACACAAAATTTACAGCTAAGATAGGTATGGGTGGTCAGACTAAGGTACTCCGTCAGACTCCCCTATAGATCATTCTATCGAATACACGAAGTAATATTTGCAGATTTTTGTTATAAGCTATCTGCAGTAAGGCTTGAAAGTTCTTTCGCCAGATACGATGAGTTTCTTAAGGTCGCACCTCGTGCGTGAGCGAGCGAGGCAGATTCCCCCACGCCATAAATTTCACAGGCTGCCATTGGCAGTTTGCCACTGCGGAGGAGAGAGCGCAATTTGTCGAAAGACAGTTCGCAGCGCTTAATGAAAAAGAAATTTGTGTGAAGTGTTTCTACTTTAAATTGGGATCGGGAGAGCTCGCAGTAGCAGCTTCATTAATAAAATAAGAGATCATCCGCCTGGAGTTTCTCCCCCCCATGCCGCAAACGAATGGCAGACTCGGTCTCGAATCGCGCGCGAGGGTGCTCATAAAAATAAAATGGCTTTTTGCATAGCCACCAAGTGCCTACATCTGCAGGGAAATCAGTAAGTGTCTTTAATGCACGCTCAAAATACTCGTATAATTCTGTAACATTCTTGTCTGTTAAATTGTAATGCAACTTCGGCTGAGTAAATACGGATTATAAATAAATTTTCTGCAGGCTTCCTAGAATAAGGACTTTGACTCAGGATGATACTTCGGTAACTTCAGTAATTTTTATATACCAAAGAGTCTTACTCAAAAACATAAAATTCAGTGCAAATTACTCAATTTTTATAATAATAGACTTATGTCCTATTTCTAAAAAGCGAACTTATAGATTTGTGGTTTTCCGAAATAACTTTTTCAGTCAATTTTTTGCTTCCTCATAGAGGATGCTTTGTGATGGTAAAAATAAGGTTTGCTAAAGACATGTAAGAAACATGTTTTGAGATACTTGGAATCAAAATACACTATTTTTAGAAAATGTCAGTGTGCGTGCGTGTGTGTGTGCGTGTGTGTGGATGTAGATCAACATTACTTTTTCTTTAACGACAGAGGCTCAACCTTTGTTTTACTTTTTCGATGCGTTTTTGTTTCTTTTCTGCAGTTTTTCGATTTTTGAGTTTTAGATTTTTGCGTTTTTTTGATACGTTAAAAATAATATCATCGATTGAGTGATAATGCATTTACAAGAGCATAAAGTTACCTGTCTTATCCCACCCCAAATTTTGAATAAGTTATTTCTCTTTTTTGTTATTCACCGAAACGTCATTTTTTTAGACGGTTATATCTGTGAAATATAAGAATGAAAGTTTTTGAAAAAATTCAGATTAGGAATATGGATAAGAATATTTTGTAAAATTTTTTAGGCTTATCCTTTTCTTTTGAAGGGAAAAAAATATTTTTGTAAAGAAAAATTGGTTGATATTCAGTAGTGAATACTGGAGTATATCGGCAGTATTTGATCTCAAACTTTCCAAAACGGTAGCTCTTTACTATCTCTTGAACGAGTTATTTGCCCAGTTCGCAACCACCTTTATAATTCAAGATATTTGAGGTTATGTATTTTAAAATTATTTTTTTTTAATTGCTTATATCTGGAGAATGGCACGGTCATTTTTTACCAAACAGGGTTCATTTTTTTCATTTTTTAATGAAGATTCGAAATTGAAAAATAGTTCAAAGATTCAACGACTCGTATTTTTAATAACTATTTTTCAATTTTATTATTTTTGAGTTAGTTTTTTTAGTCTTTTGGTAGGTTAGAAATATTATGATCAATTTAGTGGAAATGCATTAAACAAAACATAAAATTACCTATCTTCTCAAACCTCAAATTTTAGATAGGCTCTTTCCCTTCTTTTGTTATACACGAAAGAAGTCATATTTAGTTTAAACAGTTATATTTCGGAAATCTATGATGACAAATCGTTAACAAAATGTTAGATGATTAGGAAGTCAGTGAATCTACGTACTATCATCTGATTACAGTTGATTTAAATATTTAAATAATTTTAATAAATTACGTACAGAGAGAATATTGCTGTGATATGGATTATTATCTACCGTATTCTGAAATATTAGTAAAAAATTATCTTTTGTCAAACCGACAATGATAAAAAGACACACCCTTTTTGAGGTAATATTTAGAAAGAGATATAGCAATTTAAAATTAATTTATTAGAACAAAGAATTTCATATTTGAACAATTAATTTAGTTTGAGGAAGGCAGCGGTTTTCTTTAATGTGTATATTCGTCAAAGGACAATACGCAAGGTTTTGTAGATTATAATCCCTAGTGAATAATCTTATTTAATCTATAATAATGGGTATTTTTCATGTACCGCATAAACTTGTGTAAATGCTTAATATTTTATTTTATGGAAATATGGATCGACACGCAACGCATTAATAAGAATTAGAACGCCACTTCTCTGCACGTAGAAATGAAAAGTTAACACCTACTTTATAAGTAAAAATTGTAACATGTATGTTAAATCATAATATGTAGAACAACTAACGTCTATGAATGTTGTAATTTTTAATCATTTTGATCATTTATGCAATATAGTAATTAAAATTAGTTATTTAATTATAATATTTAAACAATAATAAACAAAAAATAACGTAACCTATTCAAATGCATTAAGAATACCACAGCTCTTGCTGGATGCTATTGGCTTGCTAGAATATTTGGAATAAACTTTCTGTGTTATTTATTTACACTGACAAGGAGAACGTCAGACCTACGGGAATTAAAGTTTGCCGAAACCTTTAAAATAGTTTTCTGGTACCTCAAAAATGAAACCCAGCATCCGTAGATTGATCTAACAGGTTCTAGAACCTGAGATACAGCTAAAAACGTTAGCATTATCCATATGCCCAATGTTAAAAATCTTGTATATATAGCTATACTAATAATGTTAATAAAATATCCTGTACCTACGATGCAAAGGCTCATTCGATAAAACTACGGGTTCTGGGCTTCATCTTTAGGTACCAAAAAACGATCCTTAAAGTTTAAGGTTAAAGTTTAGTCACTCTCCTTGTGATTAAGCTAGCTTTGAGGGTGTTTAATAATCTACATTAAAAATGATAAATATAACAAAAAATCAGTATGTACATATCCCTTACCTAGTCCACAATTTACGTTATATTTAAGGAGGTTGTATGAGTATATGTCATAAAAAAACATATTTTACTACAATTTAATCTTACATAATGATATGAAAGTCAATATATTATGAAATAACGGGTTTTTGTCAAACTAACAAATTTCTTTTATCGTAATTTTGTTATTGTAAAATTAGATGTCGTCAACTAGAGAAAAAGTTACCAATACTCTGGTGACTTTTTTATTTTTCATTCGATTTATATTCTGAAGATCTTATTTTGTTCTTGAAACAATTTCCGTGGTACTAACCGATATAAAAATTGGAAATTTATTTAAACCTGCAAAGTTACTTCCAATTGTTTATAAGTTTGTACATGTATTTCATAAACAATCGGGCGCAACTTTGCAGAGTTTGATAATATTCCAATTTTGATATGGCAAGTCCCCCTGAAATTATTCGATGAACGAAGTGAGACCTCCAAAATTAAAATCGGATAACAAATAAAGTTTTCACTGTTTTGTTAAACCTTTCTTTAATTGTCGATAACTTCTTTTGCAATATGGAAATTTTGTTGAAAACATTTTTTTTCATCATCTGAAGTATCCTACTTTTATATTATATTACGTACGTGTATTACAGATAACCTCCATAAAGTATTATGAGATTCATAAAATGTCCAAAAGCTACTTTTATTTATATACAGAACCAAATTGTACGATAAACTTACAGAGCATAAACGAAATGTATTGATTAAGAACGGAGTATGATGTTCTAACGGTTGCCGTAACCTCATTTTGACGTAAACAAACCGGGCGCAGTGACTGCGTTTGCCCCGAGATTTTGACCGAGATTTTGACCGACATTACCCCATAACTGAGCGAATATTTTAAATTAAAATTAAAAATATTGCGAAAAGTTTAACAATATTTTCTATTTCTAATTTCAGAAGTAAGATTTATCTAATTATTAGAACGGCAAAAAGCCCTAGTAAATTGAGAAAATGTGTGCATAAAAACTTGTTCAATAGATAAGATTTCTTACATCAAAAGTACCTAAAAATTTAACTGTTCATTAAATCTTTAAAATTATAAAAATAAATTATGTCTGAAACTTAAAATAAGTTACATATCATATTTCATTCATTAATGCACCGGAAAAAGTGTGAAATAGTACATTGTGCAACAAGGGGATAAAATGAGCTATTTCTAGCGAGGGTGAGGTATTCAGCTCGAGTCGGAGTCGCGTGCTTAAATCACCTCAAACTAGTCTGAAATGGCTTTTTATCAAAACGTGCATAAAAAAGGCCATTTTTCGTGCATATAAAGTGAATGGGAAATTACGCATTTTAAGCGTGGTTGAGAAAAAACTGTAAAGTATGTGGAAATTGGCTTGCTTCCTCTCTAGGGAGGAAATGATTTCCTCTCGGTACAGCGGGAGATAATATTCATTATTTCCCGCAAATGCGGAATATAATATACATTATTCTATATTATCAAGTATAAAAAAAGCTCATTTCAAGCCTGCGTTAAAAAAAACGTTTCTTTTCTTTAAAATAAGGGTCGCCGGGATTGCTCTCTCTTTCTCTGCTCTATTTAGGCGCCATATTGAATTCGCCATATTGAATTTGGAAAATCTAACTTCGGATTCGTAATCAGCGACAGAAAAAATCCTATATACAAACTTTATAGAAAAACTAGTTTCAATGAATAATTCATATTTATCATGACTCAAAACGTTATTGCAAAAACCTATTTGTACTGTAAATTTGCACATTTTTGTTACTTACTCAGTAAAAAGAATTTCTTATTTTTGTTGCATCTTAAAATTTTTTAATTCTTAAAACAAGAAAAGGAAATCGCATATTTAACTTATTTTAAGAAATTTGCACTTAAAATAAGAAGGCATTACTTATTTTAAGAAAAATAAATTACTTAAAATAAGAAAGTAAGAAACGTAGTTACTTATATTAAGAAATAAAATTTACTTAATTCGCGCGATCTCATGGTGGCCATAGAATTTACAAAACTCTTGAACTTCGGTAAGATTTGTAGAGCTAGGCGAGACCAAGCTCATACGATACTTTTGAAATAAGAAAATAAATGGTATTCAAAGTATAGTAGATCATTTTTACACAGTTTTTCGCACGTGAACACATTTTGCAAAAGTAAACAATGTGACCAATTTTCTTAAATTTAGAAAATAAGTTTCCTAAAATAAGAAACTTTTCAGCATGTCTTGAAATAAGAAAAAAAGTGTTCTTAAATTTGTTGTATCTTATTTTAAGAAAATTTTCTTTTTAATTAATAATCCTTAATAATAATAATTAAAAAAAAGAACAAGCAATCCTTATTACTCTGTATAATGAGATAATAAAGAAATTACGTAAATGTAATGACCCTTATATTATATTTTAATAAAATATATAGTTTGATGAAACTGCCATGCTTGAAATTAGTGATTGATTATACGCTGAGAAAAGAGTTTCATCGACACACCAATAAAACATATATTATGTATATAGGAAGTTGCATCATAGAGCTATACGTATGATTTCGACAAATTTTATTTCGTTATCGTAAATAATATTACATTGCTGTTTGAGTAATACCCGATGCAGCAGTGAAGTTTGTTTTCATGATTTTAATGAGTTAAACATTTATTGATACAAGGAAATTTCACGAAAATTAAGCGATGAATAAATATATCTGGTACAAATGAAGTATGTATAGTTCTCTTTACATTTCGATCCTTTGTGTTAAAATTACTTTAATGATTATTTTTGATTAGTATTTTTAAAGTTTAGGATTGAGAGTAAAAGTTTGACTTGTGAAGCTTGAAGCATGAAAATTACCTTAAATTTAACTGTACACGAATTTGAACCACTAAAAACTTGATTTTTCAAATAGCCAGTTTAATATTAGTGCTTTAAACTATTTATATCCTTATAATTTTTACAGTATATAAAACTTTATGTGTAAAAGATGTGTGTACAATTTAAAAGTCTAAAGTGTAAGGAAAATAGTGATGCACAAGCCTCATTAACTGGTGAAAAATCTTTATTATACAAATAGAAAAATTATTAAAATTTACCAAGTTGTAAACCAATAATTAAGTTTTTGATGAAATTCGATGTTTTTGAGGTCGTTGAATCAGAATATGTAGGTTTTTCAAAATGTCTGTGCGTGCGTGCGTGCATGCGTTCGTGCGTGCGTGTGTGTACTTATGTGGTAAAACTTTGTGGTCACCATAACTTTTGATGTCCAACGTATTTCGGGTTGAAAATTTGCAAGTATATCAGATATGACCTAACGTAGAACTGATTAGATTTTGGAGCTAAATGAACGAAACTTGCTGCTGTTTTTAAAAAATTTTAATTTAAAACATATTTTATAAAACAACAAATTTATTTTTTATACATACATTCGTATACAAGACGTAATTTTATATCGATTGGTGTATCTTACATTTTCTTAGAATGGAAAAGAACATATTTTTGTCATTTTATACGTTTAAGTGTAAATAAATAAAAAAATAAATAAATAATAAAATAGATTGTAAAGTAGACGTATTTCTTTTTATGTACGACCGTTCTAAGGGGGAGCCATATATTTTCGTCATTGCAAAAAGTGTAATAGCTTGGAAATTAACAAATTGTTGCATAAAAACATGTTTTAGGATAAAAGGAATCAATTTCGAGCATCCTTTAAAATGTATGAATTGATGTGTGTATATATGTAATCAAGTTTATCAATTATCTCGGTGAGGTTTTAGCCATACCGACTGAAAATTATGTGAGTTACTTGTATTATTGTTGGAAGCTGACAGTCTTATTTTCAGCTAAATCCGATTATATTCTAAATAGGACCACTTTTATAGATATTATTTGAATATTACAAAATCGAATTTAACTATATCTTGAGTAAATTTTATATTTTTGCTTAATATAGATGTCGGAAGAAAACACAACTTTTTTGTATTTTTTTTTAATTCTTAACTACCAACCAGTACAGACTCTGTATATCTTTTGACGGAACACTCCAACCACCTGGCTTCCTAAACCCAACCTATGCGTATCCTACTCGATTCTCGTATTCCAGGGACATGCCCTGTCACGTGGGGAAAACTTGACCAACCAAGAAAACCCACGCCTACTTACACGAAAAATATCTAAATTTTCATTTCCCGTCTGCGGAACCATGAAGACTAGAGTTTAAGAGTACGAACGAGATAAAAATATCCATGGATTTATAAGAATAAAATTTGTATAGGAACATTTGATACTTTGTACTGCAGGCGGCGCAGTCGTAGGTCAGTGTTTGACTGAGATTATGCTCGATATATGCGCGAAGGCTTATACAGATACACTGAGAGAAAGGATACCTTGTGGCAAATGAATCCTGTACTTGCGGAATCGAATTCTCACGTACTTGCCGCAAATGTTGAATTCTTAATAGTTAAGAACTCGAACTTGAGAAAAGTCTATACGAGTAAGATAAACATGCCGAGTACGAAAGGTTATTTGATGATTTTCCAGCATAAAATGATGCTTTTCAAGCATTAAAATATAAAAAGATCCTATACGTAGACATAATCGTGGCAGGCGAAAACTTATACTAACATGTAACGGTCATATAAACATCTGAGAAATATGAAAACAGTTAACCTTAAAGTCAGGCGGTCAGCCGTTGGCCAGCGACTCAGGTACTCAGTTCTTAACTATTAAGACGATGCGTTTAACTGTTAAGAAATATTCATTTGACCGCATTCAAATCCACAAAACTTAACAATGAAGAAATATTCTTTGCTGCAAAGAATCCTTTCTCTCAGTGTACACAGCTACGTGTAAAATGTATAATTTTTCATAATATAGTTTAGGTATTTATAAGTTGAGTTAATGTCAACATATTTATTTTCAGTTAAACTACTTATATGTTATATTTCTCGTTTAATACTGGATATTTGTGCGTAATTGTATTGGTATACAATTTGTATATCTATATTTATAGAAATCCGGTGATTCGAGCGTCCCCTGCTGCTTTAACTTCTACTGAGGTGTATTAAAATATAGAACATTTCTTAAACATTGCGTTCGTACTCCTTTACTCTAGTCATCATGTGCGGAACAATCATTGTTGTGACGGGGATCCTGAGCGGTCACCCATTCAAGTACTAACCGCGCCTAACGCTGCTTAACTTGAATGATCGATCACCCGTACACCTACGGATCACTGCACTGATGCCGCTCACAACTTTTTTGTATTTAATACTTTTTACAAAAACGTCACTAAAACCGTGTTCACTGGGAAGAATCGATAAATAAAGTACAAAATAGGCATAATAACATTTAATTTTATCTGTATTTGGAGTAATTTTCATATTTTTACTAAAATTTTCATGGTATTTTCATTCAACTTGTAGATGAAATACAACTTTTGTTGCAGGCTGTAGGCCGAGTGACGAGCTAGTTTATTTATATATTTAATAATTACTTTAGAGCTATTTTGAATCTATGATTCGAATTTTTAGAAAACTTTCTATTTTAACAAATTGAAATAATTTACCGCTTTGCATTGCAAATATATATGGAAAATATGTATTAATTTTTAAAATATACTTTGTATTTTTATACTAATTACCAACTTCAATCAACTGGAGAAGAATTCTGGGTCTTTATGCTGAAGATATATAAAACATATGCACATAATCCTGAACAACTAGTAAATTACGTTTCATTTATATTTAATTAATATTTTTAAACAAATTTTGTGAAAAAATGCCATCTTAAATATTGTATACGCATTTTTAATTTTAAAATGTGCTTTTAAATATGGTATGAAAATGAATATTTTTGAATACTGGCTATTCTAAAGAATCGAGAAATATATATTCTTGAAGCACGAGTGATTCTTGTTCAATTTATATATTTATCGAATATTCTTAAATTATATATGAATTTTTGAATAATGGCTATTTTATTAGTAAATTGAAAAAAGGCTCTTGCTTCTTTGTGCTAAAGATATATAAAATATATCCATATATTTTTAAAGTACTTGTAATTTTTGTTTTGTTACATATTTAACGAAAACTAAACTAGAATTTTCAGTAAACGAATGCGAAAATGTTCTGTAGATGTATAATGAATTATTGAAAAATATGCATATATTGCCAAATGGTCAAGAGGGTTACTCAAAATTCTATGTTAGTAGTAAACCAAGTATATAACGTAAATTATTCATATAGAATAAAACTTTCATACTTTTATTTTATTATCGTATTAGTTTCTCAACCATTTTTAACTAGGATTCGACGTGTATGGAGGGCTTTTTCTCGCATGACCGATTTTTTGTACGAAGATCAACTAAAACAAATTTTGAATTGTCACAGTCTTGTTGCAGGGATGCGATATAGGATTAATAAACATTATAAAGTTCTTTTTGAGACAGAAATTCACTTATTAATAATATGTAGGGGATGGTCGGGAAGCCCGAGCTACCTGAGCATTTATTTTAATAGATAATTAGATGTTTAAGGTAATAACAAAAACAAAAGAAAGAGGTAAAAACGAATACGAGTACAAAGACAATTTCAATTAATTAGATAATGATAACGCTAGATAGTACTGAATATTCAAAGTCATGAATGTACCGAGCTGTCCGCTGGCCTTGGCTACCGACTCTCCCCTACGCTTTTTCAAATAAATGGCTAATATATTCCCTCGTAGAAATTAATCTAATTTATAGCCAATGATCGGCCATTAATGGACATTTATAGCCATTAACAACCGATTTCTGGTTAATAATGAGATTGATTTCTACCAGGGTTTCATCGTTGATAAAATATATTCGCATAAATTTACCTATTTTGAATTTCACATTAATAAATAATTTCTTACGTATTTAGTACATTAATACTCACGTGAAAGTATTTTTGTATGGATTTCATAATTGTATATACATACATTTTATTATTTATCTTTTTTATTCATACTATCTCAATTTTTTTTTCAATGATAAATATTTGTAATATCTTTAATGTAATTAAAACTATTAGATTACTATTCTACTAAAACAGTTAATAGCGAGTTTTTCGCCTATTTCGTAAGCAACAGATCTTCAAATCTTGCATACAAGTCTAGAAAAGTATTATCTTTAACTTTAGTTAAAATATTAAAAGACACCATTTTTAATCCGTTTGAATATGGCTGATAATGGTAATTTTATTCTATGAAACTTTATTTCATTAATTGTTAACATAAAATTGATTTCAATTTGCCTTGGACGAATGCATTCAAATAACCGAAAGACTTATTTGTTTTTCTTCCACAGGTAAAATGAGACACTAAAGTTAGTCGTAGTCCAAAATACATAAAAAAGACCTTACATGAATACAAATAAATTTTTTTTTACTTCTTATAAGGAGAACATCAACCCTGTGGAACTCGGATTTCGATGAGGCTTTAGAAGGTGCTTTCTGTACCTAAAAATGAAGCCTGGCATCCATAGTTCTTTCTAATGGGCCCTTATATTCAAGATATAAACTTTTATACTCCAAATATACGTTATTGTGGTGAAATAAGGTAGCTCTTTTACTTATTATAACTATGCATATATTGACACTAGAAAAAATGTCTGGAAAGATAATAAAAGTAGACAGAAAGAGCTTCAATTTGACCACTGTAACATTAAGCTGAGTCAGTTAGGTATTACCAATGAAAGATGATGTTTTAATTTCGTTGATTATCCATGCATTTTCAGTCACCATGTTCTATCATTAATAACTTAGGCTTAGATTAATATTTTTTAACGTTACAGATATCAAATTAAAACTCTTCCCACCTATTTTTATTAACGTTCGGACAATTTTTCCCAGAACTAATACATGCATAGTTATAATCATTAGAAGAGGTACATTTGTTCACTAAAATAACGCATATACGCTGTCAAATAGCTTATACATCAAATACAAGGGTCCATTAGAACAATCTACGCATGCTCGGCTTAATTTTTAGGTAGCAGAAAGCACCTCCCACAACCGCATCAAATTTCGAGTTTCGTAGGGTTGGTGTTCTCCTTGTTAGTCACCTAATAAAGAATATACATCTGTTAAGGTGGTTCACGCGTCAATATATACCTTAAATATAAAAATTTATATGATAAATTGTTTTCATATTGCAATATGAGAAGCGATATAATACAAAGTAAGCACCCCAGATATCTTTCAAGGAACAAAATGAGACCTTAAGAATTAAAATCGGATACAAAATAAAAAAGTCACTGACGATATCTATACTTTTGTAATGTGGACATGTTAAAAAAAAATTTGTTATTGCTTGAAGTGTCCTTCTTTTATATTATATCGTTTCGATGGGTCCTAAGAGAAAAGACTTATCTCACGCGTTACGATTAGAAAATACATATCTCACGCGAATAGAACAGACCTATCTTACGCGTTGAGATCAGAAACGTACTGTTTTTTTGAGGTTATTTTTTTCACTAACTTTGAGGTCATATAATTATTATAAGATAATTTAAATTATAACTTTTATTAACTAAAATTGTCGTAAAAGTAAATAAAATTAGACGATAGATCAGCTTTAATTTCAGCTTTTTTTATATAAAAATATTAATCTGTTTCAAAGTTATTACAAAGAAAGTAATGAAAACGTTGGTTGATGTATTCGAGTACCAAAGTTAATTCACGTCACCGTTATGAGTAATTGGAGACGCAGCTTTCGTTGGAATCACTTTCCTGGTAATCAAAGCTGGTTTCTATAAAAAAATTAGCTAACTTTTCATGAATTAACCTATCAGCACAGAATATACATCTACATGGAGTTTATCTATGTCTATAACTTCAATATTGAAAAGTTAAGGTTAGCGCTCATACTGCTAACAATGCATAAAGATTCTCTTTTCAAAACAGTGATTGGTGTAACGTCAATTGAGCTATAACTATTTAATTTGCGTTTTAGAATAATTAGTAATAATTTATCAATATTACTATAAGTTATACCTATCTAATCTAAACATAATTAACTTTGCAGTTTGTTTTGGTCATTATACCACTTTAAGGTGGCTATATCCTAAAATTATATGATTCGATTTTATTTAAAAATTTTGAGCAAAATTAATATTTACGTTGATAAGTATATCTATGTTAAATATTAGAGCCATGCACCGTCTATTTACTGACTTATATTCACTTAAAGTTTCGTCTTTTTCGTACAATTAGTATAAAATAATGAAGTTTTTTCTTAAGAAAATCGGATATAAATTTTATTTGATTACCGTTACTGTCAATGTACCCTACTCGAGAAAAGGTTAAAAATTGCAACGAAAATTAATTGAGCGTATACAGAAGTACCTACTTTAAATTCAGTTTGAATAACCGTATATGATCAACACATGAATAATCCATAATATTGTGTTTAACACGAGCTGATGTTAGAGCAACGGTAATCTAATCAAATCAGTGCTTAAAGTTCATGCTCTATAATCAATTATAGAAGAAGAAAATTAATTATGTAAGTACAATAAAATTTAAAATAGTTTAAGAAATAATTTATTTTGATATGCAATTTTAATGTATAGTTTCTAACATTACTATAGTCGCTATACATTGTTATACTTTTTTATCAGGGTTGCGAACCGCGTTATTGCAAAAGTCTCATCATGCCCTATGTCTCATTTTACATTCGTATTGTGACATTTCCAGAGAAACTATCTAATGTTAAACATGGTAAAAGTAATTTTTTTTTCATTTTTTCTGTATGATTAATACTTTTTCGTAATACGTACATCAAATTATCTAGATATGTATATTCGAGTTTATCTATTTTTAATGATAAGGACTTTTACAGATTTTTAGAAAACTCTGTATCCTAAAGATTATCCGTATGATCTTTCCAAATCTGCAATCGTTTATTTGCTAAATGATAATTTGACAATTCCAATTTTTTCTATATATTTTGTAGTGGTCATTGACCAATTGTGAAGTAAAAGTCAGTATAATTTATGTGATCTGCAATAAAGAATGTATTACATTACCCGATCCAACAGTTCTTCACGCAAATATGGTCGTATAATCGTAAAATATAAATAACTGTGAAACATGATTATTTTAAGATTAGGAGCCTACTGTGTTGAATTTGTTTTTGTATTAAACTGATATTTTGTTACTTTAAAACTAACAATTTTCAAACGCAAAATAATTCACGACTGTATGGGATTATGAAAAGAAACTTATATTTTAAAAACACCTGGAATTACAATAGCCGTTTTCAGATCCCCATGTTAAATATAAATTTTCGCTGTGGCATTTTAAAGTTCACGTCCGTATATCAGGAGATCAATTATTTCAACTTAATCAGACAATTACGTCGACATTAAATAAAATACAATTGATTTAAAAAGATGGTATTTTTTTTCGTATTTAATTAAATATAGGACTGTAAATTTGGAAATATCATTTTAAGAAACTATAGGATACCAAGCGATACCAAGTTTCACCAAGATCCATGAAAGTTTTCTATCATTATGTACTAATAAGATGAAAATAATTGAAAATTGATGTCGTCTTGAGCCGAAACGGTTTGAAGTTCACATTGGTCCATAGTTTTTTTTGTTTTCGCGAATAAAAATGAACTATTAATATTTTGTTTGTTACCGTATTCAACAAGTCTAATTTTTTTCTCATTTAAGCTTCACAAAGTAGTATTTAATTCTCGACGTAACTAAAATCTTTATTCCGGTAAGCCACATAATTGATAATATACACGCAGATAATGAAAACACACCTGTAATAGAAGTAGACTCCCAGTGATTTGTCATGTGCAAAAGAGCAATAACTGTTACACGTTGCATCTGTTATGATATAAAGTGAGAAGCGTTTTGTGCTGCTATAGAAAGAGGACGATTTGTTGACCCAGTGAGCTTGAGACATAACCTTTGTCGGGTCCGTCGCGCGGCGCGCCGCGGCGTGACTCAACCTGGAATCATCGCCCGCACAGATGACGCAACTACGACTCTCGGGTTATCTCTCTCTCTCTCTCTCTCTCTCTCTCTCTCTCTCTCTCTCTCTCTCTCTCCTCTCTTTCTGCTTCTCCAACGACGACGACAACAACTGCGGCAGCGAGAGAAAGTCATTATTTTACCGCGCTCACGTTTTGCTCGGGCTAATAGACTTTGTAGCCTTCAAAGTAAATTGTCTTCTGCGAGCAGGATTACCCGCGGGACTAGGCTAACTAGGGAATGCCTCGGTTTTGCATGCAGCCAGCCGAGTTTTCTTGACGCTAAACTGCGCAAACCGACACTTGCCAACGAGTTTCGCGCTTATCAACCCACCCAAGCTCCTTTGCTCCGATCTTCTCTCAATCAACGGCAAACAACAAAATCATGAAATGGAGAGTGCTGCCATATTGTGAAATTCATAGATGCAGGCCGAATAAATTATCATAGAAGAATGTCAAGGTAGAGAGTTATTATGCGCCTTAATTTGAGGTTTGATGCTGTAGTGAACAACGTGCATTAAGATTCGTTTAGGTTAACCCATTACGTCCTAAGCGATCATGTAAATTTCGCATGTTTTCTTATCCAAATAACGCGCGTAATAAATCAAAGTAGCAATGAAAAATATCCTCTCTGGAAGGGAAAGGCGTTCTCTTTTCAATTCTGCATTGACATTTAAAAAAAAGAGCACGAAGTATCTTTATCTTCCAGAAAGTTTATTTTTTATTGTCTATTCGATCCATTTTGCAGGTTTAGAACACTGTCGTTGAAGACGTAATGGTTCTAGTTGAATTTTCGACCTGTAGCAAGTGACAAAGCAAAGGTCTTTACCGACTCGGTTAACTCGGACTGGTGATATAACTGGGCTGCGAAGTACAGCGGGCCGATGGGCGAGGCTCCGGCTCACCTATGTAAATAGGCGAAAAGAGCCCCCGAGGGCGGCAAGTGAGAAAAGAAAACGGGCGGCGTTTCCTAGTAAGCGGCGGCGGCGGGCCGGGCTGCATAAATCGCATGGCAATCAGTCGGACATGTAATTTTCACGAGCCGCAATGCAGCGACTCTATCCACGGCTCAATCTTTACGAGGGCCATCTGTGTGTATACGCTGTGCACGCGGGCCCCGGTAATGCCTGCTTATATACACATACATCCAACTGGCTAGCCAAGCAGCCAGCTAGTAACTAGCTGTATATCGTGCGCTGCAGTTGCGCTGCAGTCCTGGAACAGCCCGGGGAAGGGAGAGAAATGCAGAAAAAGTCCCGCTGTGCATACTACATCTGAATATTTGTACGTATATATATATATATATACACACGCACACGTATTCGGCATTGTATATGCATGTATACCCGGAGCCGCGCGCGTAATTGAAGCCGTGGCGCAGACGGCTAAACAGCCTTAAACGGATTCGTAGAAAACATTCTCCTCTATAAAATTACCTCAAGAGCCCGCGAGACTTTTTTCTCCTCTCCGGGTGTACCTTAGGCACACACACACACACACACACAGCGCACCACTCGCGCAGCTACTCCTTTCACAACTATGCTCCTTCAAGGATCCTCGAAATTTGAATTTCTTTGCTGAGCTCCGAGACGCTCGGGGCGCTGTGTGTGTGAGCGAGTGCAAAAGTGCCTGCCATCCCCATCCCTTAGCCACGGAAGCGAAAAGATACGATGCCGCGGAGCCGCTATCATTTCTCAAACTCATAACTTGATATAAAGCAGCGAGGTGTGGCGGTGCCGCTGCGGCTTACATTATCGATATTACGAGGCGTCGATAAAAAATCCCATAAAATTAAGCAAACCCGAGCGCGATAAAAGTGCCCCCTGCGCTCGTATACACCATACGGCACATGCCCCGGCGCTTTTCCATCTGCATATCTATTTACGAGATTCTCCCTCTAAGCGAACTTTATTGCGACACTCGTCATTGTTTTTACTTGCCGCTGCAGCCGCGCCTCGACTTGGGAGCAAGAGGAGAGAAGGTGCTGGCAACTTTCCGCGCGACGATGCATATTTTAAACTCCAAAACTTTTCCCCTTTTAATACCGTCGGGGGCCCGGTGTATTATTCAAAATTCGCCGCCGTCGCCGTCGTGTATATCCCATGTATGAGTACAAGCGGGGAACCGCGCTCGCCACGCAAATACTCGAGCGCCGTTTACCCAAAACTTTCCAGTAATTACATTTTTTATCCGCTGGCTCTCGCTACCGACATAATTGACAACGAAAAATTGCCGGCTTCGTTTACATTGGCAAGTTCGGAAGCAAATTGACACGCGCTCGTTCGTTACAAGCCGAGCGCGAGCGGACAAAAAAAAGGCCAAAAAAAAAGAGAGAACGCACGCCGGAGAAACCAGTAGCAGTCCGACGCGGACGAATCCCGCGATTTCTCCGGGGAATTTCAAAAAATCGCGAATAACGTGTCTAAACCCTCAAAAAATCGGGCGGTTAAAGTTTTGTCGGGGCCGAGCCTCGGAGTCGGCCTCCGCGACCGAGCGCTCCTCCGTCGACAATACTTTCTCGGCGCGCACCTTTTTTTTTACGCTCCGCAGGGACACGCTTTTTTTTAAGCGGCATTCGCCGATTTCTCATGCTTTACCAATGGCTATAATTGTCTTCTTCGGCTTTAAATGCTTGAAAAAAAATCAAGGTTTTTACTTATTCGATTGTTTTGAGAATATAACTTTACTCGTTAATATCCGATTGTCTGCTTTGTCTTCAACGCTACTTTATTATTTTACTAACTAAAACTGCTGATTGAACAATAATTGCATCTTTTATTGGACATTTAAAGTAAGGTTTATTATTTCTATTGTAATATGTAAGATGACGGTTTGATCGCGTCGTACTTTTGTATGCCAAACGATTGATCGAGTGAGTTTGCATGTTTGATTCCAACTACGATATACATTGTATTGCGGTTAACTTTAAATGTTTGCATTTCAAGTCGTTACATTATTTTGTTTATTAGTATTAGCAGTATTTACTACTATTACTGTATTATTTGCTTGAAAATAAGCTCAAGTAAAGAAGAAAACTAGAACGCCTGCTTACCTGGCATAAATGCCTCGCACCACAGACTGAGTTTGTGCTTATACGGTTTAACTAAACGCATAGTGTTAGCAGTTTTCAACAATTTGTAAAAAACAGTTCAATACTATTTATTTTGTAAAGTTTTTACGTGTTACCAGTAACTAAAAAGGTTTTAAAAATTATTATATTCTTGTTACAGATTTAGATTTTATGGTATTTTTTATACGAAGGTACGCCGTAATGTTGTGCGGGCGCTTTAGTGGGCCTAATAATTTATCCTCGATTATGAAATTGTAAAGTGTATGAAAAGAGAAACTTCGTTTTCTACTTCGTTTGTGAACTTTCATTCGATTATTATGTAAAATTGAAATTTTTTAATAATTTAAACATTTTTAAGGCAGTCGCAAATTTTTCATATTCACGTTTTCGCTTGTATTTACTTAAAAGTGAATTTGAGTTCAAATTAACAAAGTAAAACATAAATTTTTATGTAAATCTGACAAAAAGAAAGATTTTCAAAGTTAATTAGTTTGCATATTTGGTCACTGACCTAATATTATAACAGTTATAACTATTAATATTATCAACCATTTATTACAATTGCGCGTGATTCGTCTGATTCTCAATTTGAGTAAGAACTATCTCGATGTTAATCTGAAAAACGATTTGCGCGTTTTCTTGTGACTACTCAAGGAATTCCGCCGACCGAATCCTATATCTGCGTTTTATTTTTTGCATACGAGTTAACACTAGAATGAAAAGTTGTTGAATTAATAGCCAGCGTCAAACTCTTGAATATCCATGTCCTCTCGACAAAGGAATTTCCCGTAACATTGAAAACTCCTTGAAATCACCGACAGTCGTTTTACAAAAGAAAGAATCGAAGGATTCTCGTATTCAACACAGGCATGCCCAACAGCATGAACGCGAGGGAGAACAAACACTCGGTAAATGTAAATATTGTCCGTAGATTTTTCGCACCGTCGGAGCCGAGTGTGAAAGTCTCCGCGCGAATTTCAAGGTAAATTAGATAGGAGTTGTTGTAGTCGAGCTGTGCAGGCTCGGGCTCGCGGTAATTGTCCGGAAGAAAATTAAACCGAAGTCGAGTTAATTACGTAAGTCGGCACTCTGCGGATAGCGGCTCGGCTGGCTGGTGCCGCGCGGGTATTCCGCAGTTATTCCACAACTGCCGGGGCGATGATGGACGAGCCGCGCATCCGAGCCGGCGCTTCTGCTAAATCCCTAACTCGGGCGCTAACTCGATCAGTCAACACCCGAGTCTCGGCGCAGCGCACACGCGTCCGCCCGCCCGGATTAATTACCGCATACCTGATACCCTTCCCCGATCCCCTCCCTTCCTCTCCCCGGATATCGTTACGTATTCTCGGCTGCCGCGACACGCGCTCCACTGGATCGCGAGATTGTCCCTCGGCTCGCAAGAAGCGGAGAAAATTCGCCTCGACGCTACCGTTGCGGAGACCGCAGCTGCTCCAGCGGCAAGAACTGCACCGCGCCCGATGTTTCCTTTCCTCCGTTAGAGACACTCAAACGTGCGCGAGTACCGCGAATCCCAATATAATCCTAATGGCGAAGCCGATGCGCGCGAGAGCGTATTTTTCCTTTATTCGCCTGCGCTCGCCGAGGGGATTTATAAAGTCGAGGCGCAGCTTTGGCGGAAATAGCTAAATAGCTCTCGCTCGTTTCGCCCGATGTAATTGCGAGACGTGTAGGCCGACCGGTGCGTAGAGAGCAGCAGTTCGACGGAGGCGCGTATACGCAGTTGGCTCGCGAGCGCGCGTGCTTTATGGCTGGCAATTATATCGAGAGTGGAGCCGTTTGCGGCCCGAAACGCTCGAGTTTCGCGCTGGCTTATCGTGGGAAATGTAGCGAGAACCGCGCTGCTGTTGTTCCCTCTCGCGATTCGAGGCCGATTCGAGGATCCGAGCGCGTACGTGTAAAACACTGGTACTGCGAATGACACGTACGCAGGGACAAGTCGAAAGGAAGAAGTCGGCTCGGCGAGTTGGAGTTGTTAGAGGAAGAGAGACGGAGAGAGAGAGACGATGGTCTTAGCTGCAGTGGATCTCCCTTTCAGGTTTCGGTCACGCGATGACTTTTTTCTCTGTTCCCGGTACCCGGTTATCTTGGGCCCGAGGCGCCGTTCGGCTCGGCTCTTATTTCGCATCTCCCTCGGCTCTCGAATACTCGAAAACCCGAGAGGGAGAGAGAGAGAGAGAGAGGGCCCCTCAACTCAGCACTTTTGTCGACTCGCGCGCGGCTCATTCGTTAATTCCATTTAGGATACGCGTCATTTTCTCTCGAATATCTCCGCTGTTGCACTCCGCGGACTGCTCGCAGTTAAGTAAATGCAAAATGCCGTTCGCCTCCGAGAATCGGCCGCCGCCTCGTTGAAAAACAAGTCGAGGAATTAAAGAAACACGGGGGAGAGAAAAAAACGCATGCGCGCGCAGACGCGAGCAAAAAGTCGGAAGAATTTGTATACAAAAGGCTGCAAATTTCTCTGCTCTATTATTAAATGTTATCAGATGTTACAGGTCGAGCGGCGCGCGGGTAATCAGCGAACGGAGAGCCGTGCTGAAAAGGAGGTAGAGGGAAAAAAAAGCAGCGCGTTCGATCCCTCCGTCCAGATAATGAAGGAACTCGAGCACATAAGACTGGAAGCGGTTTTTTACTCGGAAACGCGCCGCCGGGATTACCGCACAGAGATCGCGTCGATGCCAATAGCCGAGCTTTGACGCGAGGCGCGCACGGCCGAGGAAAGTCCCCCTTTTTCCTCGAAAAGCAATAGCGCTTTCCGCTGCTGCACCTCCACCCGTTCTCGAGCGGCACCCGCAGCTTTTGTGCGCCTCTGCAGCCATCGCGCAAACGCCCGGACGCTCGCGATGCTTCGTTAGCGTCTCGCGGATCGATCGCCCACCGCCCTCGCTCTCCCTCCCCCGCGATTAACGAAAAGATAACGAGCCCGAGCCGTTCCGACAGCCATTACCCCTCGATCTGCGTCTCGCCGCGTTTTACACGCGGGGACAGGCAAACGATGGGAAAATGGATCGGCCAATTCGCGCTCCCCTCGGCCCGAAACATTATCCACTTCCCGCCGGTGACATCGGGCCGCACGCGCGAGTAAAAATTGTAAAATTGGGGCAATCCGGTTGTCGGTAATAGACAAAGGGAGCTTACCGGCGAGTCGGTCCTTGAGGTGCTGGTGGGCCTGCAGCGGGTGCGCCGCGAGGTTGGCCAGGAACCTGGCGGTCTGCAGGCCGGCGGCCGCCGCGGCCTGCTGCTGCTGCTGCTGCTGCTGCTGCTGCTGCTGCGGGCTCTGGCCGAGGTGGGGCTGCAGGGCCCAGGGCGGCAGCAGGGCCTGGGCTCCGGCCCCGCCCGGCGGCCGGTGCGCCGGCACCCGGATCACGCCGTTCGCGTAGATGAGGCCCGAGGCCCCGGGGAAGAGCCTGAAGGGCGCGAGCAGGTCCGCCGGGTGCAGGTGCGCGGCCCGGGCCAGGGCCAGGGCGGCCGTCGGCTCCTGGGCCCCCTCCTCCTCCTCCTCCTTGTCCGAGGACTTGTCCTCGTCCTTGGGGCCGGCGGGCGCGCAGGCCAGGTCCCAGGCGGAGCAGGGCCAGGGGGAGCGCCGCTGCTGGTCCAGGTCCTCGCTGCCGGAGCCCGGGCTCTTGGCGCGGGGGCTGCTCTCGCTGTGGGCCAGCAGCCGGCTGATGCTGAAGGGGTGGCTGCGCGGCTGGGGCGCCGCGGAGGACTCGCACCGCGGCGGGAGCTTCGCGCGGCCCGGGCCCGGCGGCGGGGAGGCGCTCGAGCACTCGGAGCCGAGGAGCTCGCGGTGCGGCTGGCTCTCGGCCGCCGACGAGTCCGAGTCGTCGACGTTGATCTCCTCCGTGGCGGAGAGTTCGCTGCTGCAGCCGCCCTCGCCCTCCTGCTCCGACATCCTGCGCGGCCCAAGGGTCCAAGCTCTCTTCTCTCTTACAGCACTCGGCACTTCATCCTCGCACCACTGTCTTCTTCCCAACCGCTCGCTCACTTTACCACCGCGACCTGCCGACGACTGTCTCTGCTGCACCGTGGCGCTGCTGCTCTCTTCTCTCTCTCTCTCTCTCTCTCTCTCTCTCTCTCTCTCTCTCTCTCTTACTCTTTACCTGACCATCTTGGCAGCTCGGCCGAGACGCGGGCGGACAAAAATGTGCGGCTGGCGGCCTGGCTGCTGGTCGAGTGGCGAGTAGTCGCGCGGCCTGCCTGGCAGCGAGCGGCCAGCGAGGCAGAAGGAAAGAGAGAGGAAGGAGCGCTGCTCCCGGCGGGCCGAGAGAGAGGAGAAGCGGCTGGTGGCGCGGCGTGCCCCCACCGCCCGGCGCGGATCCCCTCGGCCCCGCCCCCACGTGCGGCCGGCCAGTGCGGCGGCCGGCGGACACGCCCCGCGCGGCTCGCATTGGCCCGCCGCAAATTGATACCTATTTAACATTTCAGCGGAATGTTGCAAGAGATCGAGTCGCTCTCCGGCTCTCTCCCGCTCCCGTCCGCTCCCGTCCGCCCTCGGCTCTCCGCGGAGCTTCTTCGCCGGCCTCTTGTATTATTTATCGCGATCCTTCTTCTTCTCTCGCTGGGAGCTCGCGGCTCGCGCGGGGACTTAATTACGCTCCGGATCGACTTTTCGGGCCCGCGGCCCGCGTGCGCGTACCGCAGCCGGGACGCAGGTATTCGCGCGGCTGCTGCGGAGCTTGCAGCGCCCGAGCGGAGAGCGAGAGAGAGGCCGAGATATGCGCGCCTAATTAGGTGTTCTCGCGTTGACTGGTCGACGGATCGTGTATACACGCGGGAGCGCGCGCGATTCACGGTGTACGCGCAGTGCAGTAGCGCGAGCCGGCGGCGCCCACGGCCCCGACCGGCCTCGCGCAAAATGGTGACCCAGCCCGCCATCTTCGCCCGCACCTGCCCTCATCCCTCTTTCTCTCTCTCCACGTCTCGCCTCACTCGCACTTTTCCGATGCGCGGGAGACTCTGCGATTTCAGCGCTTGCCCTTGGAGCTAGCCTCTTCCCAAGACATTTCGCGCTCATTTTCTACACTTACCGCCAAGCTCGATTTTCCCATACTGCAGCGTCTTTAGCGAGCAATTTTACGTTTCATTCGAGATGGTACCAGTACCGGTGTGATTTCAAATTTCATCAAAATATTCTTTCTTTGTAAGCTCTTGCGGAAATTATAAAACTACACGCAGCTATGCTGAAAGATTCAGTTTTCTCTAATTACCTTGGAAATATCGAAAAGTAGTGTTTACGCTCTTCAGAATGATTTTTATAATTGCGGAATTGCTCGTGGCGTAAGATTCTAATGTCATAATTGATCAGAAATTGATTTTGCAGCTACGTACTTATTACCGACAGCTATAACAGCGTTTCCTAATCCTAACTTTAATAAAATTACGTAACCGTACAACTATCTTCTGAGAAAAGTCTTTAGAATGTGTTTTTAAACCTTTTGAAACATTAATAACTAACGTGCGCAAATAACCATTTGTTTCCTATTTTAAGCAAAAGTTCAATAATCTTTCATCGTAAATACGTGCTACCACCTTTTAACAAATTTTTTATTTCATTGATAAATAACTGTTTTTTCTACTGTAAAAGTGGTTCACGCGGTTCTATTATAAGACAGAAAACATTGTGAATTGAATTTTTAATCTATAACACAGTTTTACTTCTCTCTATAAGGAAATTGATGAAGGAACGTACTAAATCTGCAAGTGTACGAATTTAAAACCTTTAAATATTCATAATAATTTAGAACCGCAAAAAGTATGTTTCTTCAAATATTATCCACGAGTATGAATATCAGCATATAAGGATTTTATTCTATTTCATGTTTTTGAGGCCGTCAGTCAAACGGAAGTTAATCATTTAATTTTGAAAAATAAAAATGTCATTTATTCCCAATATTCTAGTTAAACGTAAATAAATAAGTCACTTAAGTAAAGAATTGTTAAAATGGCTGGTACTTTTTGTAGCAAAAGTCTACTTTTTCCCGATCGATTTGCACCCAGCACTGGTTCAATCACTGCAACTACTAATTTGAGCAAGCTAATATTGAAAAACGTCTTGTGCTTTTATTTTTACCAAGTATTTCGTTTCCAAGTGATTCATTGTGAAAAGTAAATTAATATCAAAGAAAGCTATTTTAGAATCAATTTATAGCAAGTAAATTTTTTTTATGCAAGTATATATATATCAGTTTGTTAGCTTCTTGCTTATGTATAAATAGTTATGAAACTATGTTTGGCGCAAGGTTCGCTGTTGAATTATGACCAAAGTTCCGGCGTTACAGCTTAAAATAGTTTAAGGAATAAAGACTCTGGAATGCTTTTCGCGCTGATTAGGTGCGATCTGACGGTTTCGCAGCATTCCAATTCGGTCGCGAGCCCGGAATAATGCATGCGATCGCTCCGCAACATGCGCTGTTCCCCGATTGAAATTGGAAAAATGTGATTTTGCATTATCGATAATGCATCGTTACATCTCCGAGCTAAAATGCGCGAGGCGAAATCACTACAGTTTCTCGTATAATTACCTCCAGAAATACATAGCCGCGGCTTCTGCTAATAAGGGAAAACGAGTGCAGCAAAAATACAACGCATCAATTGTCCCGCGCGGAGTACATACAAAATTGCGTCCGCGAATCGCATCTCGGCGAGCGGCGCGCGTAACGGGAAAATTCGAGTTAATAAGGGAAGCCTAAGTGATTGAATATTGCACTCGGCATTCGGCTCACGAGAGCCATTCGATTACCAATCCACTTAAGCGTCAACAATGAGAAACGCGCGCGCTCGGCAAACCGAGAGCATAAGCTTTACCAAAGTCCATACAGCTGGATCGCTCTGCGCAGTCGCCTCCTTTTGCGCCTATATAGCCGCTCCGCGGTATATACACATTACACACACACGCGCGCGCGCCTGCGTAGACGTACGTGCAATCATGAATCTTGTACGAGTTATACGTTGCGGTAACAAAACAATCTGCCGCTATAAGAAAATTGCGGAACGCAAGCGCGCACGCGCAACCCCGATTACATTTACTCTTGCGCGCCTTACCTCACCTTGCTTTGCCTTACCTTGATTCTCTCCCTCCCTCTCTGTCTCTCTCTTTCTCTTGCCTACGCGCTCGGCAAACTCTTTTTAATGCCAATTTTATTACAATGTCGCGCGGATTCCTGATAAAATATTCTTTTTAACTAATTTTTCTCATCACTCTCATCCGTCCAATTGTTTACATGCTCTTTACTTGCGATTTCAGATCTGGATTGGTGAGCCAACAATACTGCGACACTCGTGATTGATTTTTTTCTGCCCGTGTTTTACGCTGAGGGTACTATTCGCTCATTGAGTGGGTTCGAAGTAGTAAAGTGCTCAGAGTAAAACGTGGAATGAAAAGAAAAGGTCTCTGATTTTTTTCTGCGTGCTTTGTGTAAACTTCAGTCTTCGGTGACAATTCGCTCACCTCTAGTGAGTGGGTTCGAAGGGATCTCCGAAGTTTGAAAGCGCGTATAAGAAAGTGGGAGATTCAATGATGCCATCTTTTCGATCATCGGATTACGCTACAAGTAAGTGCTTTTATTTACATAGTTATTTTTATTTTTGATAAGATAATTTTAATTATTTCTTTGGATAGTTGGTATAAGTGCAGTATAAGGACGAATTTTCGTCTAAATCTGTTGAAAATAGTTAAGTGAGAAGTATTATTATTCAGTTAGTTTTAAATTGCATTAAACGAATTAATGTAGTTTAATGTGAATTATAAAGTTTATTAACACCAGAAACACTGGAATTAGTTCTTTAGCCTGTCGATGCTGTTCAAACGTGTGCTATTTCTGTAATAGCAGTGGGATAATGTTGTAATGCTGTAAGTCTGCATCATTTATGGTCTTGCACATTTCTGGGTAAATCGAAGTTTCCATATTCAACCATAAGACAGATACGATGTCGTTATATAAAAGCGTAAAAAACATCATTTAATTCCTCCATAGCTGCTTTATGTGTAATATCATATTTTTATACTTCTGCAAGATATTTTTATTGCGGTTATTATACCTGTCGAAACTGCCGAACACCAGCAAAATTAGATAATATATTTTGATAATGTATTTTTACTATCGGTATGCATTATAAGTTAATTTGAGTGTAAGGTAAAAATAAGAAAATTTATTAAATTGGTTTAGCACTCTGTGTCGGTTAAATCAAGCGTATAAAGTCGCTGCATTGCAGTCGATTGTGTGAATAAGAAAGAATGTTAGCTCAGCGGATCTTTTCTCCCCGCTAATTAGCAAATGTAGTATCAGAAAGCGCGAGGTAGGCAAGAATAAAAGATTCGCTCGAATCTAGGGAGGATTTGGGTACGTGTTGCGATCAAGGATCAATTTAAACGTCAGGTATCCTCGCGTCACTTAGGCGTTTTCACCGGCGCGCGAATAATTCATGCTACCCTTTAGAGAAAAAGGGAACGGAGCGTTGGCGTAGAAAAGTGCGAGGGGGCGAGCAGCGAAAGGGGGAGTGAAAAGAGCAGAGAGAGAGAGAGAGTGGAGGGGGGGCTGAAAAGGTTGACCGCTCTCTAAAAGACGTGGCGACAGAAGAGACGATGCGGCCCTCGGAAAATCATTCTTTATTCACGCGTAGCGCCAGCGGAGGAGGACTGACTTTCTGATTCTTTTTTTTTCCTTTTCTTTAATGCTCGCTCGGTGTACGTTTGTTCGCGCAGCGCCTTGAAAAATAATGAGAAATATTTACGCGCGCGGCTCGAGGCGAAAAAGTAGCGTATAATTTGTATTTAGCTCGAGTCGTTGGAGTGCGAGCAGCAGTCGTGATGGGACGATTAGCGCGAGTGCCAAATGACTATGCTTTGCTCTCTCCCTCTCTTTCCCTCTCGGCTCGGTACATAGAATACAGAGACTCTTCTCGCTAACTCTTCCTCTACCTAAGTCTCCCGCATATATATATTAACGTTTGTAGTAGGGAGTCGTATTATAGCCCATGGTACACGGCTTCTCGTGGCTATCTTACGCGCGTATTCATCTCTTCTTCCTGTCACTTTCCATCATCTCCCAAGTGGAGCGAGGTTACCGAGCTGCTGGCTACCTCCTAAGCGAGGAATACGCTCAAAATGCCAAGCTAACGCAAACCTATCTAAAACGCTACCGACGTATCGTGTGCAGCTGTAATTCGCCATTCGAGAAGGCAGAAACTGATTTTTATACTAAAGTACTAATTTCGCTTTTCTCATTTTTTACCAATTTGCCTTTCATCACTCGGTAGCTTTTCTCTTGTAGTTTCTCTTACTCATATTTTTCTAAACTATACGTATTATATGTAATAAGCAATTACGCAGAAAATTCGTTTCTTTAGTTCCAAAACATTGACAACAAATTTAGAGCACCTTTGTACTATATCACGCATTGAAAAGTAGTGAACAAAGTTTATCGATTGCTAAACTTTTTCTCACTGATAAATTGAGGAGTTCAGAAAAAAGCGGCTTAAGTCGATATCTTTTGTTTACAGTTATTATTTCAAATAAACAAAGAATTCTCTCCATTATCCAATTAATATCAAAAAATGTTTAAACTCTCTTTAGATAAATCACAACTTTTTTCAACAATTTTTGATAAATTTGCCTGACGAGTTATGTCGAGGTGTAGAAATACTACAAAAATAATAGAGAACTTTTTTGTTTCGTTTTAAATAATTTTTTGTCATAATCTTAAAGTATAATATTATACTGATATCAGCTTATATCAATTTTAAATACGTTTTTAAAGCAGTAAACGACTAGTGAAGTTTACTGTTAAAAAATACAATATTTTGTCCAAATTATATAATATAGTAATTGACATTAAAATTAAGTTAAAATTACAATACGCTCTTTGTAACAATAAACATTTTACAGGATCTATTGCTAATAAGAGGTTTCATCTTTGTCGTTGATAACAGCAGTTTTAGAAAAATATTTTGATACCAAGATATGTTAGTATACTGGATTTCCTACATATTTGTAGTGACTTGCATTTGCGAGTACCTATATAATCTTTAAAGATTTGATATTTTCGCGTGATTTCCTTAATTTCCTTTTTTGACCCTTTGAAGACGATTCTTGATCACTATTAATGATTTCTTTATCACTTTGCAAACTTTCGGAAGTACTCATGTTTGCGATGTTTTGCAATTACGAGACGAAATTAGGTTATAAAATAAGAAAATCAATGGAACGCTTCGCTCAGGTTGCTTCTAGAAAAACGACTTAATATCTGAGTAAAGAAAATTAGATTTTGAAACTTCAGGGAAAACCCTAAGCATCTCACATTTACAGGATACATTATTAAACTAATAAGCTATTAAAATTCGCCATTTATTGACCAACGGCTCCCGACTTTAGCCGTTTCTGCACACATTTCCTGAATTATTATTACGGGATTATTGATTTAAAATGGTATTATTCAGATGTCAATAACTCAGATTATATATAAGGGCACAAACAATTTTTTTTCAAGGAAGAACTTGAGAATAGTTCATTCAAATTTTAATTTGAGCTTTGACTCGTGTAAAAACATTAGATCGTGTATCCAAAGTTATAGACGATCGAAGATATTATTCAATTAAAACGTTATAACAATTAAGACGGAAATATTAAGATACTCAAGAATTTTTCAACACATCTTTCGAGTTTACTTTACACGATACTTTCAGCATGGCTGGCATTAGTACAAGTAGTGAGCCATTCAATACTCTATTTTACGGTCTTATGATTCCACTGTTTGTTTAGGTGAAAGAACGTTGTCTTTTTCTTTATTACTATTTGTCATATGTTTAGTTTAACGTATGCAAAAATTAGTTCCCCGTTGATACTTTCGGATTTACATCGTCAGTTGACTTTGAATCAAATTTAGTTGTATACATGTATTCAGATTAATTCCAAAAGAATGATTATATAAACTAGAGTTTTCACTATTCGCTGTGAGCACGACAGATATTATACATAATTTTTTATAAGTTTCTGACCATTTGTATAATCTCAATTATTTTTTTGAATTGACACATTTATTTATTATTAAAAAACATTATAAGGATATTCCCAGATTTATTAGTAATTAAAAAAATATTATTTTCATTGAATGCTGATAAGAGCCTGTGTATTTTGCACTACCCAGATCACGTCACTCGACCGTAAGATGGCGCTATTCTTTAAAATAAGATAACATATACTTAGACCATAGCTTCACAGCCAATAGAGCTTGTGCGCTATGCGCAACGGAGGTTATGACTTGTCATTAAAAGAAAAATTGTATTATCAATACAATAATGTGGCTAAAAGTCTGTTGATCAATAATAATGCTCGAAAAGGCTTAACACTCAGGGCTCACGAATTTATAACCCTTTAATATCGAGACCATTTGGCGTGACGAAAACAAAACATTTTATCGATGCAATTATGTTGAAAATATACAGTTAGTGTTGTCACTTTAATTTTAATTTTGTTTCTATTATTCTCTACCAACTCGTATAGGCACCTAGTACCCTTTTGATTCTATCCCCAACCTTTTATACCCCATTGAATTCTCGCATTCGCCCGGGGCCATACCCTGTGACGTGGGCAAAACTTGACAAACCAAAAAGCCGACGCCAGGAATCAGCCGATAGGAAAGTCAAGCTTAGGCACCTTCTTTCTTACCCCCGAAACACACCTAAATTTTCGTACCCCATCTGCGAAAACATCATTGTTGGGACGGGCTTCCCGAACGGTCACCAGTCCAAGTACTAACTGAGCCCAACGCTGCTTAACTTGAATGATCGACCGCTCGCGCACCACCGGATCCCGACAATGATGCACTGAAAAAAAAATTTGTTAAATCTAAGTAAACGTTTCCTTGAATCGTACTAAGAAAAGATTTATTTGATAATAGTAAATATTTAATTATGTTTAGACTGGTATTCATCAATTCAATAAATATTTATTAAATTTAAGAAATATTTACTTTATTTAAGTAAATCTTTTCTTAGTACGATTCAAGGAAACGTTTACTTAGTATTAACAAATTTTTTTTTCAGTGTGCCGCTACTTTAATTATAATTTCTTTTGCTTACTTACTGACTTCTGTCATCAAGTTTATTATAACTTATAACTCCATCACGAGGCGTAGAATTGTTAATTTTAACTTGAAATTAAAAAAAATATATAATCAATTAATCTAAAGGTTTAATCAATTTACCTGCATGAATTGAGGAAACATTCTTTACCCATCTCCATATTATTTGTTTGTAACTTATACATATGGTTTAGCGAAAGTACTTGATAAATAAGCAATGCCATATAAATCGAGCCAATATCTCAATGCTAATGCCAGCTGCATGATTAAAGAAGCCTAAAATAATGAAGAAAACCGAAGAAAGACACATCGTTCCCGCTAAATCGCATGTTTATTTTGATTGTTTCCGCGTGTATACAGATCGAGAAAAAGCACTCGTATCCGCAGAGTCGGTCGGTGCGGTATAATGAAAAGTTGGAATAAGTGTCAAGCGTGGCTGCAGCGGGGGGACGGAATGTCGAGTGTCGGTGTGGAATTGATCGAGTCCCTCGGAAGCGACGAAGTATAAAGCGCTCCATCCAGCGGCAAGTGGCGCGATAAAGTATTAACAGCGGGTCGCGCGCGTGCGACACTTGGCTCTCTTTGAAATTCCAATCAAGCTTTGTCGGCCCGCGGATCGACGTCGCGCTCGTGCACGAGTGGCTCTTTCTTTTCGCAGGCGTATTTTGTTTGTCGGTTGGGCGTGCAGCGGTGTATCGAATATCCGAATGATTCCCGCGGGACTAGACGCACCAGCGCCTGGGAATTATGCCGGAGTTCGCATGGATGAGCGCCGGCGGCGTGCAGCCCAGTCCTAACTGATTAGGCCCTTGGCGATCTCTGGCAAGTGCCGCGGATAGAGAGAGAGAGAGAGAGAGAGAGAAAAGAGCGTGCGATGAAGCCTTCGTGCGCTCCTTCCCCCCGATCAATTATTGAGCGAGCGGAGCGCCACGGGCGTATTATATTCCCTCGGATGGAGCTGCTGCTGCTGCGCCAATTAGGCAAAAATTGCAATAGGACGTTTATCAAAATCATTACTCGCACACACACACACACGCTGGTAGGTATATACCCGAGAGTCGACCTCGTCCTTTTTGCAGAATTCTTCTCGACTCGTTCTCAGGACTCGAGAGCCGGCGTATATAACCTACGAGACGTGTAATGCTTTTTAGTGCGGGCACGCCGTACGGGTGCAATTGGCTAAAATACACTCACGGAGAAAGGATTAACCTACATTTTCCGCGTGCTATGTGCGAAAGCGGTAACCTCGCTAGCGCCTAATTCGCGGAAACCTCTTAGCCCCCGCGCCTTTTTCCCGCGAAGCATTCGCGAAGAAGGAATCCGTTTGCCCAAAAGGACGCGCTTTATCGACGTGAGGGGGAGCGACGAGTTTTTCCCAGCCCGCGAAAAGATCGGGGATAAAACGCCCGAGTGCAGCGGCGCGCAAAGTCCTCCGGACAGTGGCTGAATTTTATGAAAGCGCACAAATTCCGTTCGGAAAGTTGGCTCTCCCCCGAGGACTCGGGGGCTTTCGGGATTTCTTCGCGGCTTGACAAAAGTTTCAAAGTCGAGAGACGGAGCGCCGGCTATAAGACCGCTGGAGTTAGATCCGCCGCGCGCGCTCGGAGCCCCTCGCGTCTGCAACATTTAGCGCGGCCCCCCGCCGAGGTAACTTTTTACCTAGGGAGAACGAGGCGAGCGATATCGTTCCGTTCGAAAAAGGAAGCCGCTGCAGCGCCGGAAAAACCGCAAGCGACGGGATTACGAGCTGCGGCGCTGCATACGAATACAACGCGACGAGCGTGCTGCTACAACTCCAGAGAGAGAGAGAGAGAGAGAGAGAGAGAGAGAGAGAGAGAGATGAAAGTTTCATTTAGTACCGAGGGGATTTTCGGAGCAGCCCCGGCGGGTAATTTCGTTACTCTGCCCTGTTTTCTCATAGATACACAATAAGCGTGTGCTGCGCGCGCGCAGTTACATCATTTTCTTTTATTGAATAAGCTCTTCATTATCCTGCTCCTGGCCGAGCTGCTCTCCATTGTTTCTCGAACGTTCAATGCAGCGCCTAGTTTCAATAATATACCGCTACAACTGTAAACTTGTTCCTTGGATTTTATTTAAACAATAATAATATTTATTCAAACGAAATACACTGCGTAGTATCTTCATTTACACATTTAGTGATTAATAAAGTGGTGTATAGCAAATATAACACGTTGTACTTTGTGAAAACTATATAACTGAATGCGTAACTTTATGTAAAATATTAACTTCATCTGTTTCTGTATTAATATCTTGCTGTGGTCTTGTTTTTATGCTGTAGAGGTTCCGCACGAACCCCAGCACTTTCTCGCTTGACTATATGTGTGTACTATAGATTTGTGTGTGTGCCCGTGTAAAAAAATTAGTCTGGCACTAGTCTGGGATTAATATGGCTCAACAAGTCTGGCGAAAGTCTGGCGAAAGACTGGTAGAAGTCTGGCTTAGGCCACTATGCCAGACTTTTTTGGAATTATGTCGAGAAAACTCATTTTTCACAAGTAAATAATTATAGTAGTACATTAATTATTAGTATCGACTAGAATAGTGAAAATACGTACTTTTCGATAAAATAGGAGATCTTGTTTAAAATATGAATATTTGTAAAAAAGAGACAAAAATTGAGGTTACTGGCAATTTGACATGACGCGATGCTTTTGTTTTGCACATTTTATCTAAAGTCTGGCATAGTGGCCAAAGAGCCAGACTATTGCCAGACTAATTTTTTTACACGGGTGTATATACCATATATCTTTGAACTCCAACATTATTATCTTCGTCAGTTGTATAAAGTTTATTTGAAAAAACTGGTCGATTCCAGCAGTTTTACCAGGCTCATTTACTTACGATTCTTGTGATTGATTAACAAGCCTCCGAGGGTGAACCGCGCCGCGGAGAAGAAAGAAACTCGTAATATTCCTCTCCTACGCTCCTCGGCTGTTGAAGTTATTTGCCGCTTCTTTAGCCAGATAAGACAATTGGCCCTCGTCGAGCGATGAAATTTAATTTACCCGTCGGCGGGGCGTTTTTCACTTTAACTTCTCATTCAAGATCCACCTTAATTACGAAGGAGAAGAAAAAGGCGCTTTATAACGCCGGAAGTCTACGCGCCCTCATTGTTATTGTTGCATTGTTATCGGTAAGGAATAATCGCTCGTGCGCGGGGGCAAAGTTTCTCCGGGCGGAGTTAATTGGAGCTGCAATCAGTGAGAGCTGGGGGGCGCAAATATTTGGAGAATTACGAGAATATTCAGCGAAAATGGTGGATTTACGAGGCGGGATCGCACCCCTCTCCCGTCTGGCCGATTCGCTCGCGTAAATCATCGCGAAAAATCGCCGGACCCGCGGCGAAGCTCCAAACCGGGCTAATTCGATGAACACGTCCAAGGGCTGACCGGGAGCCCAAAAATGCCTCGCAAACTTTCTTTTCGGTTCTGCGGCGCGGCCTCGGAATTAAGTAGAATTTAATCTTGGCGACACGGGGGGAGGGCGCAAAAATCGCGCGTCTGCTCAATGTCAAACGCAACCACTTAGCGTATTGGAGTTTGATTTATTTTCCGTAGCGAACGGCCGCCTGGGGAGAGCCACACTTTCATTGTATCCGCATTGTATTTCTATTAAGTCTCGCTCTGGATTTCTCCCCTCTCCTGCTCCCACCCCTCGTCGCTTTCTCGCCCCCCCGCCCCTTGCGGCGTATCTGCTCTTCGTAATTTTTCTGGCCCCCTTGGCTCTTCTTCCGCTGCCTCGGAGCAATAACACTCTCATCGTGCCGTGTGTATGCCTCTTTATTCATTCATTCGTTCCCGCAATGTCAGGCCGTTTGCGCGCGCGCGCCTTTAATAATCAAGTGTCTCGTGTACCCGCACCTATTATGTATCTGTTCCTTATTAGGTAAGAGGTCCGGCATCAACATTCAAACAACACTCGCTCCTCGTGCATTCATTCATGCGCATTTGGATACAATGCCTCTTTCATGCCGATTACATTCGATTAAATTCGCACGAGGTCTGATACCAGAGGTAATTACCTTCTCTCTCCATCGAATATTAAACTCAAAGTCGAACTGTTTAACGCCAGACTCGCTCGTTCATTGATTCCTTTATCGATTTATTAATAAGGATGTGGCTCGTTCGTGGAAAATGACAGGCGCGACGTTTAACTTTGCTCGCGTTGAATAAGACATATCCCGCGCGGATCGGGAGCATCAGCGTCATCAATATCGGAATTATACAAGAGGTGTAAAATCGCGAGGTGGAAAAGTCGGGAAATTGGAGATTAAATTTCGAGACAAAGACAAAAGGTATCCGCAGGTGGCGGCCATGTTTTCATTAGGCCGCCTAATGTCCGGTGCTCGATCATGGTGTCTTCCCCGCCTCTCCCGGGCTTGTTCCTCTTCTCGCGGCCGGGGGCGCGGTGATTTTTCACCAAGGCGATTCGCCCGCGGCTCGCACATCCCCGGCGGCCCTCGACCCAATCCTCGAGGGCTCTAATCCGATTACGCGCACCTTCTCTCCGCTCTCTATACTCGCAAGAGACACTTTCCGCAATTGTTCATTTCGCCCCGCCGCCTTTGTTCCAGCGAGAGCCTCGATTTTATTAACTTGCATCACCGGCCGATCCAGACCTGCGAAATCCAAGTTTTATTGGCTAGGATAGTCTGCCCAGTGGATAGACACTGACCGGTAGATAGACGGATAGACGAAACTAATGAGTTTTGCATAGAAGCTTGTTACGATTAGATTAAATATGATATGAACGAAATGTTATTTTTATACGCAATAAAGTATCTTCAAAAATATCGTCTATCTGTTGGGTCTTCGCTATGTATAACCTACAAACCCAATAGATAGACTAACAAAGTAAATGGGCATTGACAATTGTCAATCTACTGGGATATATGTGCGCTTCGCACTATTTTTGTACTTTCTAATTAAACAAAAACTTCTAACAATTCTAATGTTTTTTTACTGATAAATTGAAGTTTCTTACATTCGATAAGTGTCAAATTATTTTAAACAAACGATGATATCATACAAAAATCTGATGTATAAAGTAAGAAAATCCTTAAGCGTCCATCTATTGGGTAGTTTACCCTATGTGCGCGCGCTTTCTTTTCTATCGACATGTCTGATTTCGAGTTTCGCGCGCGTATTTACGCGGAATTGCGTGGAGATTTTCGTGGAAAGGATAATTGCACGAGCCAAGGCGCTGTAACGCAAGTGCAATCGACCAATTGAAAGAGCCGCAATATCGTTTTATCGCGCGGCCATTATGGTCACTCGTTCCCCTCGTAGTCGCTATTAAACGGAGTTAGCTCATAGAGCCGCGCAATGGCATAATAGCTCTTTCTCTCTCTATCTCTTTTGCTACTCGCCTCTCTACTGCGCACTCGCGCATTCCTCTTATATGCACTCTTATTAAATTTTTTCCCTTAAAATATACTTACGCGTCTTACTCGAATCTCCGTTTCTCCTTAATAGCTACTGCAAATTGTTTTCCTCTAAATCCGCGCGGTATATCCGATGATTTTTATACCTTTTTCTCGCCTCGCAGCGCATCACTCAAATTACTCATATATCTCATTTTTGTTCTCTTCTCAATTTATTTAATTGCACTTTTGTGCTTCCACTGTGTTATTACTGTGCATATATAAGCACGTCGAATAGCTGTATAAAAATATTATTTTCCTTCATTCTAAAAAATTGTTTATAAATAATGGCTACTTCGTACTTTATTTAAAAAATATTGCAATATTAATGTCCCAGTAATTTTGTTTTATACCACAATGATTGAATATTTTATTACAAAATTGTAAGAATTATTGGCAATTCTAAGAATAAATTGAGGCTATTGCAGTGATATTAAATTATTAATATCATTATTAGGAACTGTAGCCTGCACTTTGATTGTTATTACGTAACACGACTATCTTAATGAAATCCTTTTCTTATTAATACTGCAGTTTAAATTGAAAGATCGCAAGTGCAGTATCTCGATATCAAGTAGATTATGCCGAGTAAGGTACGGCATGCATTTATGCATGTGTAATTACAAGATAATGAATAGTTGCAGGAATAATGTTGAAACAATAGAAACTGCGATGGCAATAAAAGTAAATCGTGTAAAAGGTTTTCCGAAAAGTGGTAGGCGTAGGTGGTACGTAATGGTGGAAAAAGGTTGCAGTGGGCGACAAAAAAATCGGGCGTAGGAATTTATTTAACGACTATTGTACAGAGCCACGGAGCGAAGTGAGTCGGAGGAAAAGGGAACTGGGAAGACAACAAGCGGCGCAGCAGCAAGAGCGAGAGCAAAAGCAACATCACGGCTACGCCTATTGCGAGGCTCGTAATCGCGTCCGAGACCTTATTGGGCACTAAAATTGCCATTTGTCTCAAAAGCTCAGCCTCCGCTCCGATAATGAGAGATTAAATATTAAGGCGCGTATTCTCTGCTCGCCGTCGTGAGAGACTCGCGCGCGCGCGCCTCCAATGTTCCTTTGTTTTACGGCGCGACGTGACCAGAAAGCAACATGGCGCGATCCGCAAGCGAATTTTCTCGCGCGCGGGGCTCTCTCCCTCGTGTCAGGGACTAACGTCATTACAGATCCCACCGCGTTTCTCCCTATTATTTTATCAGCATAACTTTTACATGAAATTATTGCCGAACGCGCTCGCGCTTGCGCAATGAATCGAGAGCCGCTCTTGTCTTTGCTGTTTTTTTTTCGCTCGCCTTTCGCGTCTTTAATTCGAGCTAATTAGAAAAAAAGACATCGCGCCAACGGTGCGTTTTGCGCAGATATATACACTTTCCTGTTTGTAATTAATGCCGTCGAGAAGCCAGTGGCCAGCTGGAATTGCACCGCAGAGCCTGAATCATGATATTTCTTATTGAAGCGCGAGATTAAATGTGAGGAGTAGCCTTAAATATTTTTTTTTTCTCCTCTCTCGGCGAAGAATTTCTTACGTTTACGGATCGACGCGCCGCAAAAGCCGCAGAGCCGCGCGGTTTGCGAGTACTTGAGAGCTGCGCGCGCGTTCTCACGTTAGCGAGACTTTAGCCCGCAAAACTTAAGATTGCACGCCTGCCGGCTGCATTGGCTCCCCCCCCCCCTTCCTGCGTGTTAGTTTGCAAATCCGCCTAATAATATTTCATCTTAATTTCAACATTAAAGAGACTGCGCTTACAATACTTCAGCGGAAAATATATCCTTTGCGATACTAAACATTCATTTACAAAAATTATAAGCCAAATTGTTATTATTTAATATTTTGAAAAGTAGTTACAGTCGAACGTGTTCAGACTCATAATATTGACCCGAACAGTACTGCCGTTCTGCAGATTGCTCTAAATTTGTTCTTTCTGGGTTCATAATGTTTATGAAAATATTGAAACTCATAAAATATTAAACATTATTATTTTTATTGTATTATTATTTAAAAACGCAGTATTTAGTACTTATCTAGATTATTTCAATCGTATCAGAATATCACGGCAGGAGGAAACTTAAATAATCTACATCACTTTTAAATATTAAATATCCGTTCTCTGAATACGAATTAAAAAAATCACGAAAATATAAGCTTGGACATGTTCACGCTTTACAGATTAAGTCTATACTGATAAGCAATTACTATCAACAGCAAAAATTGCTCTTGAAAAAGACTTACATTAATCGAAATTTTAACCCGTTCTAATCGATCGATATTTGATTTTATATACAGAATTCATAATTTGAAAATATTTGGGAAGAGGGATCGAATTCAGATAAACGGTGTTAGCTAGGACTATTAAAAGAAATAAATACTAAAAAACATTTGGCGTGATTTGTTTATCAATAACAAACATCTCCCTGGTAGAAATCTAAGCAAGTTTTTAGCCAGAAATTAGCTAATGTTAACAAAACTAGCTTATTTTTACTTAACGAATTAGCTAAAAATCCGCTTACAGTGGTATGCTTTTTAGCTTATTTCTGGCTAATTTATAGCTAACACTAATCACTTTTTGTAAACGTTGTAAAATACACATTTACGTTATGTTAATTTAAGTAGAATAGTGTAGAACTTTGTAGAATTAATAAGAATATATAATTAACCTATTAGCATATTTCTTTGTATTACTTGATTATTGAAAGGAAAGGTTAAGACTCTCACTACTATTAATGCATAAGGATTTTTCTTACCAAAAAGGCGACTACTTCACTATTAAAATTGAATTATAATTATTTGATTATAACTACTTCACTATTAAAATTGAATTATAATTATTTGATGTGTGTTTAAGATTAACTAAGAATAATTTATTAATACTTATAGTATAAGTATGTATCGGAAACAGCCCTAACCTGTAGGTTTGTTTTGGTTGCCATGACACTTTAATTGTCTTAACTGCTACTTAACTAGAAAATAACTAGAAATAAGCTAGAAATTACCTTATTTTCGGGTAAAAAACGTAGCTATAAATAAATACGTTATCCAGCTGAATTGAGTTATTTTCTACCAGAGCTGTTTAATATTTTTTCGACTTTGTTAACATTTCTTCTACTAATTTGTTAATAACAAATTTTATTCTCAAAATTTTGTTTGATTTAAATAACATGTCTGAAGAATACATTATAGTCCCAATATGAAAAAATTTTTTCCCTTGGAAATAGCGGTTTTGAAAAAGTGGGGTATCTCAAGATTTTTTTAATGACAACATATTATAAATATACGTTAATGTTAGCAAGATATCGGCATCAGGTCCGTCAGACGTCACCACGCTAGTTACATGACTAAATTTAACCACGGGTAGCTAAGGGCTAACAATTCAATATTTGAACTAACAATGTCAATACACATTTCAATAGAATATTTGTTTATATTTAAAAAGTATGTTTATAAAAAAATCTGACGAACTAGAATTCATTAATAAGATGGGTGAAGGTAATCTGATCATGCAGGTAATATGGCCACCTACACGAGATCTCGCCGTATGCGTTATTCTGGGGCGCCGTAACTCCTACAGTATATGTATTGTAACAATAGATGTTGAGAAGCGTGGTGACCCCGCTGCTAGCGCTCTCTAATTGTAAGATAGTGTCATGTTTCCGCGCGAAAGCATCAAAACTACGATTTCTCAGCAGTACATGCGTGTAAATAAACCACTTTTGTCAACGTGTTAAGGTAAAAATACCTATTATGGAACATCTTAAAAAACATATTCCTTACATGGAACAGTAAATAAAATGATAAAATAAGAAATAATAATAATATTAATAAAGCACCAATAAAATCATATTGATATTTATGTTTGTATTCTTTTTAAATATACAAACATAAGTATTATACAAAAAATAACTTTTAAAAAAATATTTATTCGTATGTGTTTTCAGAACCGTACAAATCAGTGTCTTTTGCTAGCCGAGACAGCTTATCACTACGACTATGTTATATCACTGTAATTATAAATCTAAGTGATGTAATAATACCTATAATAAAATTATTTACACGTTATTTTTATGTTAATGCTATTTTCATTAAATATTTAGCTGTTCCACAATGGGTACATAAAATCACGTTAGTCCCTATGTCTAGCTTATAGCTAGTCTAGCTACGTTAGTCTAGCTAATAGCGTGTTGTTTTCTATTTCATAACGTATTAAATGTTATGTTTTAATGATTTATTTATAATGCATAGAAAAATTTGATAGAATAAATGTGCTCATTGTATTTGAAAACCTAACCTATAAACCAAGTCAAATCAGCAATACATATCGAAATAGTTAACCCTACCTATGGTCACTTTATGTTATTAAAGAACTTTCACAAAACGGTGACAATTTAATTGATTCCTAGTGTATATTATGTGGATTCTTATTAATTTCTATAACAATGACAAATAAAATCTATAAAATAAAGCCATATTTATGCAGTAATTATCCGTTCCATCACAGGGACATGGAGTTTGGAACACGGGGACCCTGGAAGAAAATTGAGTATAAGTTATGATGAATGGTTATAATTATGACCATAATTTTAAGCATAATTATAAGCATATTATGCTGAACGATTGACAAACATCGACAACATAACCTTACTATGCCTAAAAATAAATTATTAATCTATTTTACGTCTACATTAATTTAGTAAATTGATAATAATATTTAAATAATGTTAAAAAGAATTAGAAAATACAATTGCGTTTCTGTGAAGTTGAATACGGCGTTTTCCGGGCAAAACTCTGTCTGTGTGCGTATCTCTCTCTCTCTCTCTCTCTCTCTCTCTCATGCTCTCTCACTGGTGGGCGCGTAATTGCGTATAGTTGCGACCGTTGCCTGCTTCTGCTTTATATCTGTATGCTAGGTTAGTTTTGATTTTTGATTTATAATGGAGCAAAATCGAAAAAAAGTTTATTAGAAAAAAGTGAAGCGTCAAAAATTAGATAAACTTGTTCAGGAGTGTAGTGAATTTCAAGATTCGAGAAATGTTCCAATAAATAGCAGTTTAACTGACGATAATAATTTAGATGATTTGCAGATTTCTGACTCCAATACTATTTCAAGTGACAATAATAGTGATAATGAGTTTAATAAATTTCTTAATAAAAGTGATAATAATTCAAGTAGTGACAGTACATGTAGGGAAGAATATTTTATGCTTCAAAATGAAGAATTTAGAGAGATAGAAGAGTTACAAGAATGGTTATTGGGTATACCATTCAGCATAATCTACAGCATTTTATGGTCATAATTATGTCGCCAGGTAGCGGGATTTATTAGCATAATATGCAGCATAAAACGATCATCTAGATTAAAATTCAGCATATTATGATCATTTTATGCCCAACAGTTCTACCAGGGGACAAGCTGCGAAAACAGCGTTCCATGATACGTACATGCTGTTGCTTTAGTTTTTTATTTACAATAATTCAAATTAAGAAATAATTTGTAATTTGTACGTTTTAAATTAATGTATAAACCATAGCCCTTCAAACAATATTCTTTTTATACCCAATATTAACAATTTTAATAATGTAAATTAGATGACAATCTTGTACCATCTGAGAAGTTTTCCATAATAGGGACATTTACCTTATGAGCGAGAAAAATCATACGGTACATCAAATTACAGCATTTTTTATGTACTTTAAGATGCATGTGTCAGTTTTTGCTGTAGAGCTTATTTTCGATACGAAAATTGCAACTTTCTTTGACGTTTATCGGTTGGTACAGTGGCCATGCGAATGCATTGTAAGGCAAAAGGCAAGCGACCGGGACGCCTATAAAGACGGCGGTTGTATCATCAAAATTTCTAGGCCTACTAATCCCAAAATATCGACACCAAGGCGTACGCTACGGGCACCATGTAGTTAATAACACATAAAGGAAGTCTCTACTAGGCTAGTCTTGACTTTTTAAAGCTCTTACTATATGACTTTACCATAAGAACTGATAGATACCAAGAGTGTTGGTAAAGTGGCCAATTTTTATCTACTTAGAACTTCTTTAATTAAAATTCACAGATTACATTTTTTTGCAAAAAAACTCACGAGGTATTAGTGTACGCTGGAGCGTATTTTGTATACTTATTTATATATGTATCTCTACGGTATAGAATAATATTTGATACTTCTATTTTCATTATCTGTTAATTTCATATAAAATGGAGCTTGAAAATACATCGCGTTCAAATGCACTCCTTCGACGTATTGTAAATCACGCATCTGCAAATGTTCATGTGGACCCTAAAACATAGAAGTCATCGAGCAAAAACTCTTCGTGCTGAAACGTAAATGACCGGATTATCCTTTTGTTTTTCATGCTACGCGGATTAAGCATGAGCGCAAATGCGTTTATTAGAGATACTGCGCCGCGCGCTGTCTTATTGTCCCGAGCGCTACGCGGACATCTGCGATTTTTGTCACCACCCACATCGATCTCTAACCAGTAGGGTGAAAAATATAAAATATGCTCCCCCTCAAAATATCTAGCTATAAGTCACAATGTATTCTGCAGTAGCAGAAAAGAGCAGAACCTTGGCGACGACGGACGGAAACGCATCGTCTCTCGTCCCAAAAATTACAATAACCTATACACTTAAACAACTAATAGGGTGAAAAACGTGAAAATGCTCCTCCTTCAGTGAAAAAAAAAATTGTTAAATCTAAGTAAAAGTTTCCTTGAATCGTACTAAGAAAAGATTTATTTGATAATCGTAAATATTTAATTATGTTTAGACTGGTATTCATCGATTCAATAAATATTTACTAAATTTAAGAAATATTTACTTTATTTAAATAAATCTTTTCTTAGTACGATTCAAGGAAACGTTTACTTAGATTTAACAAATTTTTTTTTCAGTGTTAAAATATCGGCATAGTGCGTTTCTTACACATAAGAATTTTACACGTAATTATTGTGCACAATTTAGCATTGGTCAAATATATCTATATATAATTTGACCAATACCTAATTGTGTACAATAATTACGTGTATAATTCTTATGTGTAAGAAACGCGCTATGCCAAAATACCTAGCTATTAGTTAGAATGTATTCTGCAGCAGTAGAAAAGAGCAGAACCTTGGCGACGATGGACGGAAACACATCGTCTCTCGTTCCAAAATTAAAAGAACCTATACATTTCAATTGTTTACATTCATTCTCAACTCCCGATACCATACAAGATAAGTCATTATTCAATTCAAATCGAGATATTCTTTTCTCGGATTAGTTTTTGAGAAACATCAGCACATACGCGACGGTGCAAGTATAGTTAAAGGTTCAAATATCATGTCTCAATAATTTCCGAAGTCACAGTACCCGATATATATCTACTGGAAATCGAAAGTTCCTTAAGGTGGCCACATTACCTGCACCCCCTTACATAGAATAATACTAGTTAGTCTTGAAATATATATATATATATATATATATATATATATATATATATATATATATATATATATATATATATATATATATATATATATATATATATATATATATTTATTTATTACCGAAGTAAGTTTTTATGTTATAGATTTAAATTTTCACGAAATTATGAACTTTGTATAAAAAATTAATTTCATAAGATACGTAAAAGTTTATCTGCTATGACAGCACAAGTTAATTGTAAAATGTACTCAAAAGAACGACTACTTACATTATATGATACAAATGTAACATACTTTAAACTAAAATGGAAAAGAATTTATATTTACTTCGTTTTAAAGTTAGAATAAGCAAATAAAAATGTCTAGGTTTCGTATAATAAGGGTGACAACATCATTGCTTATTGACCAAGATTAAGTTCTAAACAAATTTTGTACCAACAGGACGATTTATTACAAGGATGACAGTAATTTTTCTCAACATACGCATAAAATGGACCCTTTTTCATGTCTGCGAACCGGATAGAAAATTACGCATTTCGTGCCTGATTAAAGTGGTGAGAAATAACCGTTACAATCTATCGTCTACCGATTCTACCGTTCTTAGACAATAGAAATGGCTAAACGGGTAGAATATCTATTTACGTGCTGCACGACTCAAAATGAACGACCTATAGGCTTAAAAAGCCCCAATCATATCTTTATTAAAAAAAGTAGGGTGTGTAACACGGAGGGGGCGAAATGGGCCATTGTTAAGTTCGGGTGATGATTTTAGACAATACCTCACCCTCGCTAGAAATAGCTCATCGTTGCATAATATACTATTAAAAATATTTTTAATCCATATACAATTTTTAGTTTCGGTCACCAGTTATTTTAAAAATATACTTAATTTCAAAGTTTACATTTTTAACCCCCAAGTAAGTAGCCGGGCTCACTTTGAGGCTGTTCATTTTTTTAAATCACGCCGTTTCTGTACACGCAAGGGAACTGGGCAGAATCAGCAAATTGAAGAACAATTGAAATTCTTAGAACGTATCTTGCAGCTCCGAGCGTGACAGTGTGGTCGAAGCAGTCAAGCGAGACACAATTCAAACGTATGTAGACTCACATTGATCCTCTTTAGGTATCAATGTCACAAAGAGCGATTTCGGCAATATTTGAAAAGTGTACCAATTTTTTATAATATGATATATCATCACTGCGAAACTCCTTTATGTTATGAAAAAGGTAAAGTGATGCTAAAGTATTGTAGATTTTCGCATCGAGGCAGCACGATATATCGTTGCGTGCAAGCACGCACGTTCGGCATGGTGTGATTTATGGGGAATTTGATAATATACAATTCTTAACTCTTTATACAGAAATATAATTGTATAAAATGTATTTATTTATTTATTTATTTATTTATTTACTAATAGTATGCTGAGAGAAGTGATATCGTAAAGCTGGCTATTCTCGCTTTGTAAGCAAGCCTATAGTTATTATAACTTATTACTCTCAAATATGAGGTTACAATCTGAACTTTTATCAATAAATGCAGCACTTTCAATATATTTTGTAAAAAGATAAACAATCGGACGAGGCTAACTGTAAGCTTAGTCAATATTATTTTATTATTAGTTTATAATCCCTACTAAGTAGAATAGTCAGCCTAACAAGAAAAATTAGTTGTATCATTTTTCCACTATAAACTTAGTTAAAACTTAGTTGAATTTACTATATACTTCTCTAAGGAATAGAAGGATGCCATCTGACTGGGCAAGCAGTCTCGTAAAATATGATTTTCAAAAAATCAATGTTTTCCTACTACTTAGTAGAGCTAATAACTATTCATTTCTTTATTATTGAATACTCTTAAAGTCCTATACTACATTCTTAACCAAAATAGGCACATATTATTAAAAAACTGGAAAACTAAGGCATCAAGAAAATTGTATGTCTGTGATAGTTTGACACTAAAAAATCCAGGATAAAAGTTACTAATTTTAGTAGGTATCGTTAAAATTTGATATAATAAATTTGTTCGTTTGTTTACTGTATTGTTATACTTTATATTAAAACATAAAAAAAAGACTTTATTAATCTTATTTGCACAAACAAATCTGAAATATAATAAAATTACTACAGTAGTGTTCACAAAATACTGTCGTCTATAATGAAGGATCTTCCTTCAAGGGAGAGACATAGACAGATATGCATTCCGGTATTTGTATTAAATACTCAAATTGAGTATACACAAAATTATACGTACATAAAATGACTTGTGTAGTTTTATAGGAAAAACTATTTAAAAACTTTTAAATAGTTTTATGTAATATTTTAAGAAGCAGAAATAAGTTTTCGCAGTACATGCGAAGAAGATGTATTATTCTCAATAATATTAATTACAAAAAGATTGCACACGTTCCGAGAATCCGATTTTCATCAGATTTTGGTAAGTAGTTCTTAGTACATATAAACATCAAGCATACCGTATTTACTTCAGTGGGCCCTTGTCCTCGAAATATCACCAATTTAGACTCCGAATATGCGTTATTTTAATGGCTTTTGACTAGTTTTAATCATAACTCTGCAAGTATAATAAAATAATTCTAATAGTAGACAAAGGGAGACTTAATGCCAACTTAAATACAAACAAATTTTATTTGTCTGTTTGAATTAAAAATGTCGATACCGAAATCACAAAACAATGTGTTTACGAAAAAGCCATCCCTAGGGTGCTGCAGATTTTACCATTTAATTTCTAAGAAAAATTATTTTTCTACCAGGTTAGTTTTTAAAATATACTTAATTTAAGAACAGAGCAAACTTGTAATTTTTATGGTCCACCTCTAAAAATCATATTAATAGCTTATGTACGCTCATGCGTATTTTGTACATTTATTTACAAACGTATTTATACTGTATTAATTATCTTTCAAATTCACGTAAATACAGTCAATCTATTGACCAATAGGGTGAAAAATGTTAAACATTCTACGTTCCAATGTATTCTGCAGAAAAGGTCAGTACTTTGGCGACGATTGATGATTGGTCTTTACAAACTTATATCTTTTGAATTTATTCTCGATTCCTGATACTCGTGAAATAACTTACATTATTCAATTCAAAACGAAATATTGTTTTCTCGGATTAGTTTTCAGAAAACAGCACCTACACGACGGTACATCTTGTTTTTCTTTTAACAACCTGTGTTGCACAGTCAGTAGGACCATTTTAGAGATATTAAACCACTTTTTATATATTTTTTCGAGCGAAGAAGTTATACCTTGGGTATCTTAACAAGTTAAAATAATAACAGTGGGAGTCATAACGCGTAGGTATCTGAGGGTTGCAATTTGGAGCATTCATATAAAGCAGAGAACTGGTATCACGAGTATCTTAATTAAGACATTTCGCAATATAAAACATATTTTAGATATTAATACTGAAAAAATCACTCGTTTGGTGTTCTTATTAAGAATATAAAAAAGATAAATAAGTAAGTGACAGTCACGATAATAATTATGTGAATATCAATTATGAAAAACATTTTTTAAGAGTACCGGAAGGTAAAAACACTGGATGACAAGAATTGTTTAAATCATAAAATATTAATGGTCACGTATTCTACGTTTAGATGCCTGATTTTATCATCTGTCCTTTTAACATGAGTTTAAATGGAGAAATCGCATTTTTCTCCATTGAAACCCGGTAAATAATGTTGACAAACGTCTGTTAAAACAAGTTAACAGTCATTTGTCAATAATTTTTAACAGACAATTGTTTGCAAACGAGGATTGAATATAGGTATATTGTGTATATTGTACCGATATTTGTCAATTATTTTCACTGCCAAACGATTCACTGACTAAAATGTTAATAGTCAATATTAATTTGATAAAATAAGTAATTTATATATTAATAATAACAGTTTCATAAAAATCGAAATAATAGGCATTTCTAATTACGTTACACTGAGTATTTTACTAATTTAAAGTTTTAAATGTACCTTAAATGTCTAGTAGCATTGGAGGTTAGGTTATTTGTTTACATAATGACGTGTGCATTTAAAAAGTATTATTTACACAAAAAGTATCAAAGCCCCGAGTAAAATTAAAGTGAATTTATGAAAGAAATTTATGTTATTAATAATGTAAAACATGTAGTCATATAATAATTACTTTGCAAAAAATAGCAGAAACAGCATAATGTAAGTTTTGAAAAGTTTTGGAGAAACTATAATAATTGGTAAACAAATATTTATAATTTTACAATAAACTTTTATTACAAGTTTTTCTATTTTCGGCATAAATCACAAAATTTTGTTAACTAAGTTATGATTGACTAATTTTTGGAAGGGAAATAATTATAGTTATCAAATACTTTTAGTATTGCAAATGCGTATGTCTATATGGTCGCAAGTTGGTATTTGTTGATAAAAATATTTATATTGGCGTCATACTATACTGAATATTCAATAAAGTATAATAATGTATATTTTTAAAAATAATAAATTGTAGAAACAAAATATAAATAGGTTAGATTTGCAGATAAAATGCGTACTTGCTTAAAGCATACTCTTAAGCAGATTCTAGCCAGATATTAACTATAATATGGCTTATTGATAGCTTATTAATCTGGCTAATAATTAATAAGCTAACCAGACATTCTAGCTAACTTTCTACCAGGACACGCATCTACGTAATGCGAAATTGGATATCCGTCGAATTGGATGAAAATTTAATATGTTGTAGTTGATGATAGTTCCTGATCAAAAGTCCCAATGCGGTTCAAGACTCAGAAACCGACCGTTATCGAGACCATTAGGACTTTTGATCAGAAGGTCACCAACTACATCATATTGCATTTTCAACCAATTCGATGGGTATCCGATTTCCCTTTATGTATGTGCATGGTCTTTTGTAAAAAAGATGAGTAGTATAACTTTAGCTCTTCAACCCTGGTAGATAAATCCCCATTATATCCATTTGTGAGATGCTTATTTTCACCGTAATTGCCATTTCTTGCCTATTTTTCAGAGATACCTAGAAAATGGCTAGTTATAGTGAAAAAGGCGTTTCAATACTGGACTGCTTTCCGGGGAAAATATAATGGTTGTTATTTCTCCGATATATAAATCAAACCATTTATAAAATGCCTTTTAGATCAGAAATGTGTCGCTTCGAGACTAATGGTCAAAAATGGCTAATTATTATCTAACAAATGATTTCAGCTAATTTTAAAATGTGTTTCAGCTATAAATGTTTCAAAATTGATTAAAAGTATAGTGTATACTTTTAATATACTCTCTTAGTTTGAAATAGTAGGATTTTACTATACCAAATAGTTACTTTTCACTCTGTAAAATTTAGAAAGTAATCCACCAGTGACAAGTCTGTAAAATAATTAAATCATTTTAAAATTGACTATTTTTTGATTGACATTCGTGTATATGAGAATTAAAACCTAAGCCAAAGTATATTTATTTTTATGTTTTAAAAGTACAAAAGTTATAACTTAATAAAAAACCTTTTATTTACGTCACATCGTTGTTACTCGTACAAGATCGAAAGATACCGGTCGAAGTGACAGTATATCGTTTCAATGTTTTGTTTATATCTTATTCAATTATGAAGATCTCGTAAAAATTCTGAAAGTTCTGCAAAGTAAGTATACTATGACTTACAAGAATACACTTTTAACCGAATATCGGTATTTTTGCTTATAAATATGCAGATCAAAATTAAGATTTTATAAAATATCTATTGATAACTAAGTATATTGACTACATATAAAAGTGCCTGCTATACAATAAATGTATTTATTTAAGAGTCGACACTTGTAAAATTATCATTCGGAGGTGCTAAAAAATTGTTTGTCGATTCTCTTTATTAAATAGTCGATTTTACGTACCACGAAACATTTAAGTGAAATCAATACAAATGTTTTATTTATGTCGAAATATACAGAATGCTCACTTTACCTCGAGACTCGCAAATCTACAATGAACGGAAGTAAAATCAATGTCTACTTTTATCTTTTTGGAAAATATAAGACATGTAAGACTTTTATAGTTATAAATTATACAAATTTTCTGTAACAGATTAGATTACATAAAATTATTCTATCGAAAGAAATTTTAATTGAACGTTGTGGTTTACTGGAAGTCAATATAACTAAAAATTCTTGACGATTAGAATGCTTTATACGAGTAAATTTAATATAATAAAAGTTAGTTTTGAACTTATAGGCGTTTTAGACAGCCTTCCAATAGTATTAAAATATTATTTACGATACTTGCGGCTAGAAAAGCAATTTACACAACCTGTCATAAAAGCAATGCTCTTTAAATAATTAGAAAACACCAGTAAGTTAAAGGGAAGTAACTATATGATACAAAATACTTAACTTTACTAATTGCCTTAATTATCGCAGAGTCCTTGGTACGTAAACGGACGTAATTTTTTTCACAATCCATTCACTCACATGTGCGTGATCTAAATAAAATGTTTGTCTTAAATAGGAAATTGTTGACAATGCGATAGGTTATACACAAGGCTCATAATAAAATGGGCATTCAAAAGGAGTACACAAAAAGCAAAATATTGAACGGCACACGAGTACAAAAGCAGGAGGCACGGGGTTGCACGCGAGCGTAAAAATAAAATGCCGCTCGAGGAGCAGAGCAGCATTTTCGAAAGTAAGGATCTTTTATTCAGGATGGTCAATGCAGCATGGTAAGCTTAATGAGATCTTTTCTCCGAGTCGTAATGAAATTGCAGCAGCAGCTTGGTGTAGTCGAGGTGCAGCAGGCAGGTAGGCAGCAAGTTTTGCGGAACGGTTTCACTCGGGCGCAAGTGCAAGGGAACAGCAAAAAGGCTTTGAGAGAGGCCGCGCGCGCGCTGCAGCTAAAGAGTCGGCGTGCACAGCAGCAGCCATGTAACGCGAAGAGCAGCAGCAGCAGCATCGCGAGCAGGCGCCAAGAGCGATATCCTTTTGCCGCCGCTGCTGGAGGGGCGCGAGCGAGACGGAACACGCGAGGGAGAGAGAGAGGAGCTAGAAACTCATTACCGTTGCTCCGCCTCTGCCGTTCGACGAACAGTCGGCCAATCGGATCCTCCCGGATCGTAATCGCGCCTCTGCAGTTTAATCTCGGCCTCGCGTCGAAATCCAGATGGCACCGCTGTATACACGCCGCGCGCGCGCTCGCTTTTTAACCCGACCTTTCCTTTCCAGCTTGCTTGTTTCTCTCTCTCTCTCTCTCTCTCTCTCTCTCTCTCTCTCTCTCTGGAGAGTGCGGTAATTCACGTCACGTGATCTCTTCAGTCGCTCTATCCGTTTGCGCACATACACTCCTCATTACTGCTAAAGGCACAGAGCGCGAACAAGAGCCGGCAGAGTATAGTTCTATAGTGGACAGGGCAGCTCTCGATCGCCCCTCTTTTCCTCGCACTGCACAAAGCTCCGCTCGATATGCTTTTTCCATTGAGTGGATATCCACCTTGTATGATGAGTTGTTTGTAGAAAATCTTCCGTGCTCGTATTAAAGTCTCAACTCATTATGGCAATGCACTGCAGTCGCCTGCAACTGCGTTATAATTGTTTTGCCCCAGATTTCTTCCTCTCTTCCTCGCTCTTGCCTTTCATTGCTTTTTACATGCTGTTTATTTCTCGTGTGCGAAATGTTTACTTTCCAAGACGATTGTAAAGAAAACAAATTCAATGAACGACATTTTGGCATCAAAATCTGTGAATGTTTTGCACTATTTTAAAAGTGCTTTCCCGTGGTAACTAAATTATGACAAAGGGATTTCTTGTAAATAAATCAATTCAATTTGTAGTAGAACATGCAAGTATATTATATATATTGTACAGAGAGATGGGTTCCAGTCGAGCAATCTTGCTGAACTAACTGCATATTACGTTTTCTTTATGTGCTACAATTCGAATAGTACACTTTGAGTAGGGGTTAAATAAACACGCGTAAGATAGGTTCGAATGTTACATGAGACCTTATTATTTGAAGTATTTAATATAAAAGTTTGTAAATGCATTCATTTATATGATTATTGAATAATTAATAACATTGTAGGAATAATAATAATAATAATAATAATGTATATAGATTGAATATAAGTATAACATCTGCTTAGATTATACAATCTGGTTATTCTGTGAGAATTTTAATAAGTTACCGGGCTATAGTACAAGTTATAATTTAGGCTTTTTCTTGGAAAACTATGCCGATTCAGTGAGGCTTATTGTGGCTTCCAGCTATCCAGAGCTGAGTCTAGTAATAACTCCTTGTTATGCGCCATTTTTCGGACCCTAAGGGCAGAATAAATCATATTCTGATGTATAATCTTACACGCTACAATGGAGTCCTATGTGAGCTTAAATTAGACTGATGAAAAATGCTCATTCGACCTTAAATATTTTAGAGTATCTGAACTGTTTCTCGAAAAGAGAGATGAATTTATTAAATACTTCAGATAGCCCTAATAAATATTAAAGTAGTAACATCCGTGTGTAGCAAGACGGCTACGGTTACACCAAATTAAAGATAAATTGCATTTTTATCTACATTACCATATTTAAATATATCACATAATTATTTCTTTATGAACTTACCAAGTTCTTTAAATGAATTTAAAATTAAATAAGGTGTGATATAAGTTAGGAGTGGCAGAACAAAACGTGGTAATTCAATTACTGTTAGAACTTGATTATGTATTTTTTGATTATGAACGCCAATATCGTATTTCAGTAACTATCACGAAAAACATGTTTCGAAATAGGTACCGAAGAGTAGCACTTTTCAATATTGACCACAAAGACTAGCACTTTTCATGGTTTCCCACACAGACTAGTACTTTTCATTAGTTTCTCACGAAAACTAACACGTTTCGTAATTTTTCCACGAAGACTAGCACTATTCATTATTGAATATATAAATTATTAGGGTTGTGCCGATAAACTCAGATCTGGTTAGGTCGGAATTTATTTTTCTTGTTCGGGTGGATACTTAACTTTTCAGACTCAAAAAATAATTGAATTAACCCGAATAAATCAAGTAGCCCGAAAGTCAGGCGGCGAGAAATAGCGAATCGTATTAGTCTTCGCGGAAAACTCATGAAAAGTGCTAGTCTTCGTGGGGAACGTCCAAATGCGTTACTCTTCGGGGTAAATGCAAAAAGGGTGCTGGTCTACGTAAGAGTTATCGATTTGGTCATTAAAAAATGTCGGAAGTTTCATTGTACAGTACAATAAAAGATGATTTATCAAAAAATAAATTTTTGACTTTCATGTAAAAAACGAAAAATGGAATTATCTGATTCTGTTCTGCTACTTCTTATAAATGCCTTCAAACTTTGAACCGTTATAGCTCGTACAAATATTAATTATTCTCAAAAATTCTAAATAATCCACAAATCAACTGAGGTTCTTTACAAAATGTTCAGATGCCTATCAAAATTTTTTTTTTTTAACTTATTCGCAATTTATGTAATTATAGCTTTCATGATAAAATAAACACCATATTGCAATCAATTGTTATTTATTTCTCATACTATAAAGGTTCATAAAGCTTTTATATTTACAAGGAAAGTGTCGTACATTCGCAAATTAATTCTTATTAATCTTTGTGAACTGGTTTCTGATACCCAAAAATTAACCCTAGCATCCGTAACTTTCAAACGTTATAGGTCTTAAATTGTAGCTCCTTCCTTGTAGAATAAAGAAATTTTTTTATGAATCTAGGAAACTTTATGTTTAAAAGCAATCATTCTGAAAAGTTTTTGCTATAAATACTTAATAATGTCTTAAATTTTACCGATATAAAACCTCAAAATCTTGATCCTACACGTCATAATAAATCATTATTTTCAATACAACATTTATTAAAAGAACTTTGTTCCTTATACGATTCTAGGTGACATGAAAAACCAATTTTTTTTCAGAGATTCAATCAGTTTAAAAAAAAATATTAATAAAAATTTTTCAAAAAATTGGTTCGGTCTCCGAAAAAAAATAATAAAAAAAAATTAACGAAAAAGTGCTTTGCTTAATTTGTAATAGGTACATGCTAAAAGAAGTCAAATAACCGTCGATACTTCTTTCTTGTATTGCATGTCACCTAGAATCGTGTGAGGAACAAAGTTCCTTTAATGAATATGATATTATAAATAGTGATTTATTGTGATGTGTAGGATCATAATTTTCAGACTCACAACAATAAAATTTAAGATATTGCTAACAAGGAGAGTCCAAGGCCTAATGGGTCACGGATTCAGCTGAGGCTTTGAGAGGTATTTTCTGGTACCTAAAAACTTTTCTCTTTACCCGTAGTTTTTTTCCATGCGCCTTTGATTTCGAGATATAAGCTATTTCACCCTAATTATGTATTATATCTGTAAAAAGAGCTACATCTTCTATTGACCAGAACTCTGCACCTTTTCAGAATAAAAAATGTACCTGAAAAGCAAATAAGAGTAGACAAAAAGAGCTTTTATTTCCGTTTTGTAACATTAAAAAATATAAAAATATTTTAAAGTTATGAACAATTGAAAATGACGAATTAAAACTTATGAAATTTTGAGGATTTTCAGCTCATCAAAATTGGTGGTTTTTCATTCATTTTTATTCATGCCCCCTTAAACACAATGGGGAATTGAGATCGTTAATAAAAAAAAAGTTGTTTCAATATCAAACAAAAAATGATGTAGAAATCTGTATTTGGGCCCAACATCTCCATGTACATATTGTCATCAACTCTCCACACGTTCTGAAAGTTGAAACTCTCGCTGAGATTTAAAATTTTGAATTGTTAAATGCATCATTATTTGAGGTAAATAAGTAGATATTCACAGAAAAAAATGTTTTGGAGAATCTCCAACTGGTTTGGAGTACAAATCATTTGGAGATTCTCCAGGACATTTTTTTAGTGTTTTAGTACTAGGATCAAAAAGTATCTGAATTTTTAAATGCAAGATTTAAAGTCAATTAGACAGACAGACATTTAACCTTTGTATAGCTTTCAGGACCTTATATATATTTTTTTAATTAAAAAATTAATTTATAATTAACTAATTTTCTAATTTATCTGAATAGCATCAACTCTATAAAGGATTTAAAACGAGTCATTGATAGTCACGGCCCTGCTTTCTGATCAGAATAAAATTCATCAGTATTTTAAGGTGATGTTAAAGACATCTGTCATCGACAAATGCAAGGAACCACTTTTCTCATTTAATTTTCAATTTTTAGCAAATATCTTTCTAAAACGTTATTGCCCTAATAAAAAACAACAACTTTCCGGAGAGATATTTACTCAGAATAGAAAATTTAATGAAATAAGTGGTACCCCGTATTTGACGGCGCTAGGGGGTTTAGCATCACCTTAAGTAAATTGTTTTTAATACAAAAATTACGAATCAAATTTGTTAGACGTATTTCTGTGTCGGCTATTGACGGATAATCGAAGTGATATTTGCGACTAATGCATTATTGGACGTATTCTTCGGCCTGCTTTACTGGACAGGCAAAGCTGTATTCGCCATGTTGAAGCCTAACAAATTAGAGAATATTTCGATGTTTGTTGATAACCTTATTTATATTTAACCTCGAAAAATTCTGAAAACGCACATTTTTTTTCATTCGAGCAGAAATACAGTAAGAAGTTTATTGTCTTTAAATGGTATAACATGCATCGTATCTGGGTGATTATCAAGAAACGGTATTTTTAGTGTTGCCAATGCACTAGGTAGAAAGGAAATATTATTACGGTCTGGTAAACGTTTGAAGTACTTAAAAACGATGTATTTGAACGTCTTAAACACAAAACTATGAGAACTATGCTCTTCTTTTAACACACAAGTGATATATATGTATATATATAGTCTAAAAGTAATTACCGTGGCCTGTCGCCATCGAACAATTCGCGTAATTCTGAATTTATTAGACAATAACTTTACGATTTGATTATATCTAACCTATGAGACTTTTATAGTACATCATACGGACAATATGTTTTAATTTTTTCAGAATTTTTTCTTAAACTTATCTGCATTGAGAGAAAAGAATTGTGATTGTTAATAAACTTTATTAACTATTTATACATGGCTGACTGGGATGTGGCGAAATAAAAGTGTATATTATAATTACTAAATTATTTATTTGCTTGTATTTTATGGAACCGAGAAAATGATTTGTTAATAGTTAATAAATCATTCATTGTTTATCATATTTGTGCAACAATAAATTTCCATTTAATACTTAAAAATGAGATGATTTATTCACAGCACGTATAAGAAAATAAGTTCCTCTTCGTGCCGTTTAATTATGTCTATGTCTAATGCAGCATCAAAGTTTAATTTTAAGGTAATTTATAATATTATTTTTACTACATGTTTGAAACTATCCTTTATGCGGCGACGTGCAGTTCGATAATCAATTGTTTAAGATATCGTATTTCAAATAAGATTTGTTAATAGTTAATAAATAATTAGATTTCTCATAACAAAATTCAAGTTGTTCTCATAACAATTCCTTTTTCTCGCTTATCGCTCAATTTATCGTATTGTAAATGGCTACATAAGCTTAGTAGCGCCATCTAAACTATGAGGTTATTTATTTCGAACTTCAAACAACTACGTAAATGAGCGACCCAGTTTTTATGTGCAGTTTTTATAGTTAGTTTTAACGTTTTTCGATTTAAAATTATTCGTAAGTTACATATGAAAATAAAATTGTTATGCGGTATTCTGGTTGTATATTTTGCACTGTTTTGAAAGTGCTTTCCCGTCATATTAACTAAATTATGAGACAAGGATTTCTTGAAAATAAATCTATTCAATTTGTAATAGAAAATGCAAGTATATTATATATATTGTACAGAGAGATGTATTCGAGTCGAGCAATCTTGGTGAACTGACTACATATTACATTTTCTTTATGTGCTATAATTCGAATAGAGGACTTACAGTAAGGATAAAATAAACACCCGTAAGAAAGGTTCGAATGTTACGTGAGACCTTAAGCGATAAGAAACGAAAGCCCAAAAATACAAACTGACTCTTTATGAGTATTCCGAGAAGTAGTAAAATTATCGACATACAAATATATTATTATAAGTATTGAATATAAAAGTTTATAATTGAATTAATTTATATGACTATTGAATAATTAATGGCATTGCATGAATAATAATAATAGTAATAATAATAATAATAATAATAAAGTACATAGATTGAATATAAGTATAACATTTGCTTAGATTATACACTGGTGTAATAACGTATGTATACATACATACTATGCTAAAAGATATTTTTGTTACACTAAAGTAAAACTACATATATTTTTCTAGCACAAAGTAATTAGTTTGGCCGTAATTACCGTGGCAAAATGACCGTGTTTAATCCGGTAAACACTATAAAAATACACATAAAAAATTTTTGGTCACCTGCAAATGGTTTGTAATAAAAATATATCTCATTTCACCATAAAACTTGTATACCAAAATTACAACTAGATTTTTAGGTTAGTCCGAAAATTAGGAAAAAAAATACCATGCTTCTGACAATCACCCATATGTTATTTAAAAAGTGATTACAAGTTAATACATGCTGCTTTTGAATCAGTTCAATTTTAATAACTAACATAGCAATTTCTTAGGTGAAGTGTACCCATGGATAGAATCTCAAAATAATTTTATTTGAATTTTTTAAGGAATATACATTCACTTTCCCCATACGCATTGCTTTGTCAGCGTGGCTTCGCAACTTTTAATTATATAGAATGTTTCATATACAACAGTATAGTACCAGCGGTTTACTGAGTTAAATGTTTCAAAAACTATTTTTTGCGATTATCAATATTTTACGGGAGTTTGAAAGTGGATGAACAATACTGTCACTCTAGGCGTTAAAGAGTTGCTAAACCCACGCCGTTTTTTAAGTAGGGTTAACTATTCCGATTCTTTATTGCATTAAAATTTTGTATGCATTATAAATAAATCATTAAAACATAACATTTGAAACGTTATGAAATAGAAAGCAACATGCTATAAGCTAAAATTATTATAAAAAAGTCGTTGCAAAGGTGTTCCATTAATACAAACTAACATGATTTTATGTACCCATTGTGGAACAGCTAAATATTTAATGAATATAACGTGTAAATAATTCAAATCTATGGACGGAAAGCTACAGTTTAAGCTATTACAGGTACTATTAAATCACTTAGATTTATAAGTACTGTGAAAAAACATAGTCGTAGTGATCAGTTGTCTCGGTTAAAAGAAAAACAGAGTTGTACGGTTCTGAGAAGACGAACGATTAAATGTTTTTTTTTTCATGTTACTTTTTGTGTAATAACACTCATGTATGTATATTTAAAAATAGCACAAGCATAAATATCAACATTATTTTTATAGCCCCTCATGTACATTAGTATTATTTCTTATTTTATCATTTTATTTGATGTTCCATATAAGGGACACCTTTTGGAAGGTGTTCCATGATAGGTACTTTTATCTTAAGAGGCCGCACGTTTTTCTTTTAATTTAAAATTTTGATTTTTTGTCCCAATAAAAAACAACAACACGCCAGAGATATATTATTACCGTGAATGACTATAAAGCTGGGACACTCTAACTTTCCGGCAGTTTTTATTGATATTTACGATAAATTTTACCGCACTGAAGGGTAACATTTGCCTGCCGCAGAGTAAAAGTTCCCTGTACAAATCTTAGAGAAAACCAAAATTTGTGGTAAAATTTGTATGAAATATGTTTTAAAAATCTGTATTTTCTTCCAATTGTTGTAGCAGTATCATTAATACTTAAATAAGTACATTATACACATTTATATTTGAGTTAACCTAAAATGTGTACACGCTCAGTTGTTTCCTCTATCAGCTGTCTTCTTTTTCTCAAATCAGGCAAATTTTACCATTCCGTGCGGTAAAATGTATAGTCTGTGCAGTAAAATTTGTAGTCAATGAGGTAAAGTTTTTAGTAAAATATCAGTAAAAAGTGCCAGAAAGTAGGAGTGTCCCAGCTTTATAGTTATTTACGGTAATTTTTACCCTGATTTTCGTTATAATTTTTATTAGAAAATTCTCTCTGTGTAGTAATGGTTAGCAGTAACAGAGCCTGAATGGCCACAGCTATCACATAATCTCTACGTCAGCTGTAGTTATGCTTGCATCATCACCATAACTACCATAACTAGTTGTTTGCAGTAGCTGTCCGGAGCTGTGTACCCTTGTTTACACAGTCACGCAATCTCTCTCTACTATTTGCAAGTTGCATCCAATTCTTCTCATAGCATCTTATTTCCCGTAGGTCAATTTTAATACTGTCCTCCCACCTTCGTATCGGTCTACGTGATGGAGGCCTTGCGCCTGTCGGTTTTCTTGCAAGTACTTTAAGTGCTGTTCTTTCACTTCCCATCCCAGCTACGTGCCCAGCCCATCCTTGTCTTCGAGATTTAATCACTCTAGTAATGTTTGGCTTTCCGTATACCTCATGTATTTTCTGAGTATGTAAAATTCTCCATTCTCCATTAATCTCATCTATTTTACCTCCGAATACCTTTCTAAGAACTCTATTCTCAAACACTCTAAATCTGTTTTCTTTCAGAGATATATTTTCTCAAAATTGAAAATTAAATGAAACAAGTGATTTACCTTATTTAGCATTAACAGGGGGATTTAACATCATCTTAATATAATGCGTCGAGTAAATGGACAGATATTAAAATCAGATACATTCTAAACGGACGGATTCGAGGAATATAAGGTTGACTTTGACATCATTTGTAGACTTTTTGTATTTCATATTTTTATAGAAAATTAACTTTTTTGTGTATAATTGTGAATCAAGTTTATGGTTATAATTAAATGGTTATGTCGATTTTTTCATATGTTCATCTTTTTCTGTTTATGTTATATTCGAAATTTTAATTATATATTCGAAAAGTAAAAATTGTTGCTGTGACGTAGGAGCTCCGGTCCGCACAAATTTGTTGTTACGTGCGTATTAAATAGGAAGCTAAAATCTTAGTATTTTACGTTTTGCATAGGAGTGTGTGTCCGTGTGTCCATGTGTTTGTGTCTGTGTGTGCGTGCGTGCGTGTTAAATTAATCCACGGTTAAATTTAATGTTTCGAGGCTCAATTTTTTTGTTTTTTAAAGACAGGCTATTCAAAAATAATTTTTTGATTTCCAATGCGTTTTCATACCTTAGAAATAATATCATCGATTCAGTGATAATGCATTTGAAAGAGCTTAAAATTACCTATCTTTTCCGACCCGAAATTTTTTATAAGCTATACCCTATTTTTGTTATACACGGAAACGTTATGTTTTTTTTTAGACGGTTATATCTCGGAAACATATCATGGAAATATATTGAAAAAAATTGAGATGATCAGTAACACATAGTACAATATTCAGTAACATTTTTGAGCCATTTATTTGTCTTTTGCCGAGAAAAATACCAGTAAAACGGCATTATTCTTTTTGAAAATTTTCAGAAAGATAGCTTTTAACTATCTCTTGACTAAGTTTCTTTGCCCAGATCACGAAGACTTTTATTTTTCAAGATAATTTAGGTTATGTTTCTCTCAAACTCTTTTTTTATAGCCTATATCTCGAGAACGACGCGGTCATCTTTGCCAACGAAGGTTCATTTCTTTTCATTTCTGAATGAAGATTTAGCATTAAAAATAAATTTTAAGGTTCATTGACTCGATTTTGTTTTACAATGATTTTTCCATTTTACGTTATTCTGAAGTCAATGAGGTAAATTAATGTGGTATGTAGAAATAATGTGATCGCTTCACTGTAAATGCATTTGGAAGAGAATAAAATTAGGGGAAGGTGGAGCACGATGGGTTTGGCGGGTGGATTGGGCATTCAAATGTTCACTAAATAAATGAATATTCTAACATGATAGTATTTTTTATATGTTGTAAATAGCTTTTACTTTTTCCCTCTGCAAATCCTAAATGAAAAAAATTAATACAAATCGTATGAGAATTATTAGAAATTGAGGACTTCAAAACGTTGTTTTTTCCATAATTCTAATCTATTTCTCAAGAACAAATAAATCATATGAGCTTCGAAAGGGAATTACTTTTACAGTTTAAATCGTAAATTTTTAATAGTAGTTTTGATTGATGATCTCCGATGCTTAGGAAAAAAGTAATATTACATATAAAAATACTCTAAAATGGGGCACGACTGGCACCACTAGCGGGGCACGATTGCCATACGTGAGTCGTCAATTTATTTCCGCCGAGTTTAACAGCTGATTTTCTTAACCTTACTTTTGCGCCCTTAACATTTCGGAGTCGAAGTCTTAGATGTTGGTGAAAGAGTCAGTGTTAATGAAATGGTCTGGTTTTTAGTTTTGATCCTCAATCCTATAAAATGCAAATTTAATAGTAACGTCCAATATTTTTTTTTAAATAAATTTTTCATTAATTCACCGTGCCAATCGTGCCTCACCTCCATGCCAATCGTGCCCCACGGGTGGGGACAATGGACAGTTTTAGCGGTATTGTACTTTGCATTATAAAAAACAATGTAATATATATTTTATAATAAAAAATAATGTATCTAAATCTTGAGATATTCTACTTTAAGAAGCACTTTTAATAATTTGTATTGGTACAAAATAGAAAGTACAGGATTCTTTTGAAGTTAGGGTGCCCGTACTGCCCCACCTTCCCCTATTTATCTTCCCCAACACGAAATCTTTTATAAGCCTTCCTTCTTTTGTTATACACGTAAACGTAATTTTTTTTAAATGGCGATATTTTGGAAACATGATGGAAAATCTCTATAAATAAATTAAGATGGAAAAGGTTTTCACTATCTCTTGGCAGCCTTGGCTGAGCTCTTTGACCAGAATATGAAATCTTTTATTTTTCAAGATATTTGAGGTTTTATTTTTCTATTGATTTTTTATTGTTTATTACAAATCGCTCATTTTTTTGCTTTTTTATGAAATGAAATATATTTTTTTGAGATTCATCGACTCATTTTATAATTTTTCATTTTTATGATTTTTCTTTAATTTGATCGCTTATTTCTTTGGTATTAAGCGGTAATTTTTGTCTATTCAAAGCTCATTCTTTTTGTATATTGATAAAGATTCAAAATTAAAAAGACTTCCCTGGTAGAAAATAGATTAGCCGAGATGAGCTGTTCGTCAACGGTTCGACAGTGACGTTGGTCAATACTTACTGTTGTAATTGACCAACGGTTCACCAACGACTGCTCTATTTGTGATTCTAAAATTTTATATTCAAATTATTTATTTATTTATTTATTTAAACCAGAAAGATTCACATACATAAAATTACAGTATGATGTAAATCCCTACAGAGGTAAACTAAATTACCTGTGCGCAGGTCCGGTACATAAAATTAAGAAAAGTGATAAAAAGAAACTTAAACATAACTAACTTACTTAAAACTAACTTAAAAACTAAACTAAACTAGTATCGTATACATCTCATAGTAGACTAGAAACATTATAAAATTTAGAAACTATTAACATTATAAAAATATTGTTTGTACATAGATATATTTAATATAATTGCACCTCATATATTATAGTTATCTTTTATCCACATTTTCAGTTTATATTTATGTGACTTTTTATTTAATTCTAATGTTTTTAGATCATTTGGTAGTTTATTGAAAACTTGTATAGCTTTTGTGTAACTATTTTTATTGCTGACCTTTTTCTTGTTGCTGGGAATCATTAAGTTTTTTTTCCGAGTAATACTATTAGACTTAAGAAATTGATTTTTTAGATTATAAATTGAATCATTAAATGTACGTCACAAAATATATATTTTACAATAAACCAATGATAAAAACATTAGCGCATATGCTGTCATGAAGTTGTAAAATATAATTAAATTTGTATTTAAAGTAGGGTTATGGTTACGAATGGTTCAATGTATATGTGTATATTGTGCCTACCCGCGCTTCTCGCGCAAACTAAGAGCACGTTTTGAGTTGCGGAGCATGCAAATATCTCTAGCAACTACTGGTTTTGGTATAATATTTACTATATATCCAACTTCCCATGTTTTCATATTATACTAGAGAATTGATAAAAAGCATTTTTTATTTTATACTTAATTCTTAATTATAATGGTAAATTATAATGTATTACCCTAGTGGAGATGGTTTTGATGTCAAAAGTTTGCCAAAGTTTGCCAGAGTACGCCAAATGACTTCCAATTGGCAATTTTGGCACACATATGACAAATTTTGGCATACAAGATTTTCTCCACTAGGGTAGCAAACTAAATCATCAATTTACTACACCTAACCTCAAATTTGAATTAAGTGTAAATATGTTTAAATGTGAATCTTTTAAGTAAATTATATAAGAAAGAAGCAAAATAATTATGAAAAAAATAAAGAATTTTGAGCGGTATTTCAACCGGCGGACTCCTGATTTGTATTGTTGCTATAACCTACATTTGATTCATTGACAGAAACAAAACGGTAGCTCAGTTGGTTGAGAGTAAGTCTACAAATCAGAAGTCCGCTGGTTTAGGTCCCGGCTGAAATTTTTTATTTTTCTTATTTTATTCATAATGATTTTGATGCTTCCAAATTCGGCAAAAGTTCGGGATCGACTCATTGCTAAAGTTCAGGTCTAAATTTTACCGAACAAAACTTATGCTGAATTTTTCCCAAACGTCATTTTTTTACGCGGAAATTGCTAGTAAAATTTAAAAAATATTTAATAAATAAATAAAATAAGTGTATTAATGTATGCATATTATATGCGCATTGTTATTACTGCTACTCCTAGTAGGAAGCTTTGTAATAGAAAAAAAGGTTTTCTAAAACGTGTTTGAAATATGTTTCGGGCTATTTGGAATTAAAATACACTATTTTTAGAAAATATCCGTATGGATGTGAGTGTGTATGTGTGTGTATGTCCCTCCATATATCGAGTAATCCATGGTTAAATTTAAGGTTTTAGTTTTGCAACGATTTTTCTACTTTACGATATTTTACGGTATTCTGAAATCGATAAGGTAAATTATTTTTGTATTTTAGAAATAATATGATTGTTTAATTCTTCCTTTCTTTCTGTGTATTTAATGGTCATGTATCTCCTCTTTTTTGGGACTCAGATACGTCACAATGCATATGTGATTTTGTATTTCATATTTGTATTTTATATACTTGTTTGTTGTGTTGTGCGATGTTGGTCGAGAGAAATCCATCAGCTGCTTACTAGCGTCTCAGACACTTTTGAGGAGGCTATATGGTCGCATACGTCCTGCATTACATCACAATGCATTGTCGGAGATCTTTTTCCTACGTAAAACTCGAAGAAAAAATTGCCGGGAATCGAACCTCGATTGCTTGAGCGTCTTGTTTCGGCAAGTGTCATACCCACTGAGCTAAGGAGGGCTCTATGATCGCTTTATGTTACATTTGAAAGAGTATAATTACTTATAAACGGTGATATTTCTTATTTCCTTTAAAACTATTCAACTTTAATTTTAATATTGATTACATAGGTATTTAAAGATTATTGAAATAATGTATATTAGTATTTTTTGTGTTTTATTTATTATAAATCTAGGTAAAAATGATCAGATAGACTTTTTTCAGTAATAATAGGGTTATCAAAATATGCAAAATAAAGTTACAGTATTCTGACTTTTACGACAGTTAGTAAACTGAATGAAGTTGGCTTTCTTTCTAATATTATTTTATGTGAATATTGCAATAAAATCTAATAATATGTAGTAATGACATTCGTAGAACATTTTGTTATTATATGTAATTATAAATAATAATAATAATAATCAAGTTTATTTAATTGTATTATTACGTATTAAAAATAATTTCATAAATTTTAACAACTTTTTAAAATACCTTTTTATATAAATAATTTTTATTACCAAAATGTTTTTATTTTATAACCATTGTTTTATTTCGTTATTGTTACTAACAACATGGAAATAGGTTGGTTATTTTTATATAATCTAAATTTCTAAACAATTATAGAATATTTTTAAAATAATTTAGTACTCCATTAATAATAAAAATCTTTGAATTGATTTAAGTTTATATGCATTTTTTTTTTAATTTTATATTTCTATGAAAAATTGAAAATAAAAATAATTTGAACCCTTACAGGTACACATTTTTCTTCGAAGGTAAATATATTTGCAGGGAAGAATAACGGTTTTCGAGGTCGATGATTACGAATCGGAGGTCAGATTTGCTAAAATCAAAATGGCGGATTCGAGATAGCGGATCGGATTTATAAAAATTTGAACAAATTGGCTAAAAATTATTACTAGGGGGTTTTGGTAGTAACTGATTACGAATCCGAGGTTGGATTTGAAAGCAATGATAAATCAGCACACATTATTTGAGATTGTAATTAAAAAAAGATATAGCAATTTAAAATTAATTTATTAGATTACAAAATTTTATATTAGAACAATTAATTTAGTTTGAGGAAGCTAAGTGCCAATGAGTTGGCAGCGGTTTTTAATTGGTTATATCTTGGAAATATTTCACGGAAATGTATTGAAAATATTTCTGGTTATTACTAACACAGAGAGGCATATTCAGTAACATTTTTGAGTCTTAATTATTTCTACTTCTGAGAAGAAAAAATAATAAATAAATAATTTTGTAAAAAAAATTGATTTTCTATGTCGTACGATATCTGAGTAAAACGGCATTATTCCTTTTGAAATTGTCCAGGACGGTAGCTTTTATCTATCTTAACTAGCTTTTATCTCTATATTTTACATGGTATTTGAGGTTATATTCTTTTTAACTTTTGATTACTTATTTCTTAGGTATTACCAGGAGTTCGGAACGCTCCTAAAAGAGTCACAAGAGTTTTTGAGAATAACTCCGAGATGGAGTACTCCGTTCCGGATTTTTCATACTAGCTCCGAGGAGCACTCCGCTCTGGACTTTTTGAGAATAACTCCGAGAAGGAGGGTATATAATCTAACGTTACGTTATATAGACCTAGAAATGTTCTTAATATTGTTGACGATCTGTGATAGAGACCACATTTTAATTGTAATCAACTATACGTATATTTTATTTAGCTTTACTATACTATTTTACAGAATGACTGTATATTTTTGTTCTTAAAAAATAAAACATACCTATCTATCTACGTCTTACTAAATAAAAATGTAAATAAAATAAAATTAAATTGAATTATCCTTAGTTAAATGTTATCTAATTTTATCTAAATTCACTACTCGTCAATCGGGGCTTCCAGCTTAATGAGACGAGAATCTCGGTAAAACTGGATAATTTTCTACCGAAGAAATTTAAATTTCGATTACAATTTTTCTTGTCAATGTACAGAGAAGTTTCTGATAAAAATTACCGTAAACATTATTGTAAACGAGGAACATCCTGACTTTAAGGGAAAAATTATCCTGATGAACGGTCAAAATGAACATTATTCCTTAAAATTTTTATCATTCAGACGGTAAAGTTTTACCGTTCATTAGGGTAATGTTTCCTCTGAAGCCAGGATGTCCCTCGTTTACAATGATTTTTATATACACTATTTTAATCCATTTCGCCAGAAAGAAGTACCATTCTGGATGAAGTATGATAGATCAGTGACTAGTAACATTTTGTTCGTACGCGCAGACTCCGGACTACCCATATGCATGAATTAGGTATACCAGGACTTAGAATACTTGAAATACATACCACTAGTGGATAAAGCTATTTAGATTTTGTTGCTCTCACTTGCACAATTTTCTGAAGCTATTTACTGTATCTAAAACAAAAGAAAAAGTTGAAAATTCACAAATTCTTCAATTGATCGTACAATACTTACAGGTTAATCATAATTTGATGTATTCTAATTAGTATAATACACTAGCTGTATGAATTACGAATGATTTAAGCCCTGAAAGAATAGTTTTCATGCTTTTGGGTAAACAGAAGCCTGCGCATACAGTCTGAAAATACAAAGTTGAGCAATATCAAGTTAAAGTTAAAGTGCATTAATATCACAATATCTAGGAATAACATACCTGAAACAATTCTATAAAGTTTTTATTCACTATATTAACTATTATGAAACAAAAGATGTCATTTAATACGTGTGTATGTATACTGTAAAAACTTATATCACATAAGTACAAATACAAAAATATACGATTCAAAGTTTAAATAATTTGTGTACATAATAAGACCTTTTAAAAGTCTAGTAACTTCCTTGATGTGATGCTTTCATATTCAGAATTGTTTCAATAATGATATATTGTTTACTCTGTTTTTCCCTTGAATGCTGGTTTTGCTGAAAAACAAATAAGTATAACACAAAGTAATATATTCTTTCCAATATTTAGAACTTATAAATCAAAAATACTTATCTGGTTAAAAAATTTGCTTTTTATAATTCACTTTTATAATAACTATTCTGCACTATCAAGTTAAAATTTTATGTTAATAAAAGTAAACACTAAAACTGACTGTCACAGACTGATCAGCTGACTGAAAATTTAAAAAATGCTGCTATTCAAAAATTATAATTAAAGCCTATTGCTTTTTATATATCCTAATTGGTATTTAAAAATTCATTTTTAAGTACTAGATACTTTGTAAACCAATAATACATCCTAAAAATTAAATATTTTGTCGTCTTTTTAAGGTATGTTACCCACTTAAAAAAAAAATTCTTCATCTTCGTCGGTAGAGCGAGTACATTTCTGCTGGCTGTTCTGGAGAATTCTGATAAAAGTACGTTCATATGAATTCTTTGAGATGATCAGGCTGCCAGGTGGCATCTGTATTGTTCCCGAGTGAGCTAGTTTTTAATGACATAATCGTAAAAAGGACGTTGGCGCTGGCAGCTCTGTAAAACCACGGATAAAGTGGCATTTTCATGGCAGCGCGAGGCTGCAGCAGCAGCGGCGATCCCACTGAACGGAAAGCAGACAAGAAGTAAGTAAACGAAACTGAAATGGACGAGTGATCGTTACTTACACACTGCGCACGCGAAATCGTTCGGGGAATGGATATTGAATTGCCGTGCTGGGATTAAAGCTGCGATTCGAGAACGGACCTTTTCTTTCCTTTCTTTTCTGGCTCTTTCGTTCTCTTCACTTTTTCACTTTTATCCGTCCAGCGCAATCCACGCAGCTTCCTCTCCTCTCAGCTCTATCTGAAGTCTCGACGTTTTTGTCTTACTTCTAATAAACCTTTATTTTTATCTACCATTTTTACGTTTTTCTTCTTCACCCTTCAATATTTATACTAATTAAGTGGTGAATTACTTACGACGCCTTACTTATCTAAACGCTCTTGATACATTTAAGAATTGACAGAAGAATACACAAATACATTATTTATTTTATAAAAATAAAACGATTTTTTTCTAGATTTAGTATCTTATAAAAACGTTTTATAATCATAATCATAAATGTAGAATATTATACTGATTTCATTAGATCAATTCTCTTTTCTAAGAAAAAGTAAAATAAATTTAGAAATAAGCTTTTGATTACTTTATATTTCCCGTGATAAAATGGTAATAACGAATGGAAAATAAAAATGGGAGAGGCGAAAGATTTGAGACATTTAGAAAATTGTACACTTTCTTTTACCTTATTGTCATTCTCCGAAAAGGTATACAAATTGAGAATTTGTTAAAAGACGTCGTGGTCATTTTATGTATTTTTAGTTGCGCACGTACTTAGAAATGCTCTATAAATCTCGAGCTATGTATCCATGTTGTCCAATTATTTTTATCGCAGGAATGCATCAAACTCGCGTAATAAAAGCTCGTAAGCCAGTAAAATAATGCTGAAACGAATGGTTATATGCACAAAAAATAGAGAAAGTAAGATGGGGGACTAAAGTTATATGTATTACATAAAAGTTAATTCTATATTAGGTAATCGCATTTAGAGCATATTTTAAACTATTAAATATTTGTCTTCTGAATACTTTCGATAAGTAGCTGGTATATTTTCTATTGATCTTATTTTATTTCGAGGCTCAGAAATTTGTTATTACCCAGACAATGTAGATTGTACCTTAAGTTTAGATCTTAATTATAGATGGTATTACTTATTTAAATGCTTATCTTAAAAAATCTGTTGAAACTGCAGTTGTTTTATTTGATGCAAACTTTTCAGGCGAAGAGAACAGATTTCCAAGTGAATCAACTAAACAGAATAATCACTCACGAACCCGCGCTTGTAATTATTCAGTCGTCTAAAAGCGGGAATTTATGGAATTTGATAATGAGGCAAGAAGCTGAGGAGGGATACGACCAAGATAGATGAGAAATCAATGCAGACTTGCTTTATCGGTACTAAATTCACCTCACTATTATTTTGCTACATTATATTCTTCGTAGAATCATATTTTTAACTTGTTTTTTAATTTCGATTCAAGTAATTTGGTATTTTTTTTTAATTTTTCTCGTCAATTATTTGTTATTATATGAATAAGCTAAGAGTTATTATTAGGTTAGAGAATGCATATAAGTAAAGTTTAAGCGCAGGAAAACACGCTTGTGGCAACTCATTAGGGAATCTGTTCTGTTTCTAAAATTGTAATCGGAAGTCGGTTTTAGTCATCGCAAAATACATAGCTTCATAATGATCTTGTCAGCTCTTAATGAGAACTTTTTTAAACGACTGCTACAAAATGGTCGCAAAAAATGCAGACAGACGACTAATAAGTTTACTTGTATCGTATTATGCATATCTATAATTGTAGATCGCTTGCCATGGTAACACGTTAGCAGTGTGACAAGGATCTAGCGTGACACAGGATCTAGTTAAAAGTTTCAAATAAGCCCGAGATCGAGTGGGATAAGAGGCCTCCGTGGCAGCAGTTTGAAACGTTTCTTCTGCCGAATGGATCTTCAAACGAAGACGAAGGATCGAAAGAAATCCGAACTGCCGCAGCGAGAAGTATAATAGACCGATGGCCTGTGTCGCCGGGCATTTGCGAAGCTTATTTACGAACGTTTAAGCGCAGCCTCGGTCTTCAATGGGGATCCAAAAATCGCGGCCAATTCACCGAGGCTCGAAAATCCGAAGGCTGCGCCCCGGCTGGCACTCGTGCTTTGCTAGGGTAAAAAGGGGTAAAAAGAAGCCGAAGAAGAAGAGGAAGAAGAAGAAGACGGGACGAGCGCGCGGAGAAGAGAAAGAGAGAACGGGGCGAGCATTCGTATCCGCTGAAATTGCCCGACCATTAGCGATACTACGTTATTACGTTCATGGTTTTTTACTCACGAGACGAGCGAGTGAGCGAGCGAGAGGGCAGCCATCTTGGAATATGGGATTGGATCCGCGAGCTGCAGTCCCCGCGTGCACATGCATACGTACCTACGAGTGCTTGATACGTTTACGCGCGGCCGCGTGTGTGTTTACACGTATACGCGCGCGCCGGGGCAAAACCATTAATTGAATTGCCGAGTCGCGAGGACGTAATTTGCCTCTTTCGAGAAATTGCACGCGACCGCTCTCGCGCATGTACATGCGATTATAAAGAATAAAGAGAGGATCACGCATGAGCGCGATTGTTGAAAAAGTCAAATGATAATTGCAGAGCGAGCGGCGCACATGCGTTTTGCCCAATTTTCCCGGCCAATCAATCCGGCCTGCCCTCTTAAGCCCTTAAGACTCGCGTATCATTACGCGGACAATCTGAAATGAATCTCGCGGGATTAAAACCATTATCGTTTAAGATGCCTCTCTCGCTCGCGCTCAAGTGCTCGACTGCTCAAATGCTTAATGAGTTTTCGTTTTCGTGATTGAGGGGCATCGAGTCGGGCATTTGCCTGGCTCTCTATTGCGAGAGAGGGAGATGTAGCGTATCATCAGTCATTAGCCATAATTCGCAGTCGTTGGTTCGCTCCCAGGCGCATCGAGTCAAGCTCTGATCTTTGACCCAGCACGAGTCTGTAATCAAGCGTAAATCGTGTCTCTTACCTTTTGCGGATGATCGCCGTGCGGCCAAATCGATTCTCTAAAGTGTATTATATGTCTCCACGGGATGCATTCCGTAATCGACGCGTTTATCTTGAATAAGCGCCGCTTTAATTTACAATGCTGCTCTCTCTCTCTTGGCTCTCGCGGATGATGACGCCAACAGCCAACGGACAACGGACAACAGCCAACAGCCGACGGAATAGGAGGCCTTTTCGTTATTCAGAGTGCTGCCGCTGCTGGGGAAGAAAGGGAAAGAATAAGCGCAAAAAGAGCAGAGCCGAGAAAAGCCGAGGAGATTCGGCGTAACGCGTGCCGGCGCGTTAGCATATAAGCGAAAGAGAGCGAGAGAGAATCGGCGCGCGAGCATTAAATTAAACAGCTCGTTGTTTTTGCGAATAAGGGGCCCCGATCGGTATTGGCGCTGAGAGCGTTCCGGTGTCGCTCGCAATCGGAGGCATAAAGTGTCCGCATAAAGCAAAGTCCGCTTCTCTCCCTCTCTCTCTTTCTCTCTGCTCCGTCTCACCGCCGCCTTATTCTCAAGCCCCAGGTACGGAAACAAACTCCTCGGGGCCCACACTTATGCTTTTACCGTAAATAGTCTCGCCGCGCGTGCGGACCGCAGACTGCGGAATATTTCATTTTTCTCGCCAAATTACACACGAGGCGGCCGATTCTTCGACCAGCGAAACCCCATTCGCCCGCGTCCTCCACCAATCGCGCATGCCAAAATTAATAATCTTTTTCATTTCGAGCGTTTTCGTTTCTTTTCACCCGGGCTCGCTCGTCCTGTTTTATTCCGGCGTAATTTTCATCCTGACGAGTGCGGGCTTTGTGCGAGCGGTAACAGCGTGTAATTTCGAGAACGCGTCGCGTTCGAGCTGGAAATGCAAAACTCGTCGTACCGGCCCTGGAACTTCTTTATAATTGGAATAAATTCAACTTGACGAAGAGGCGGGCTTTTAACATTCCAGCGATAAGAGCCGCCTGCCAGCGCATCGCGCAGCTTTGTGTCTTTTGTAAAAGCGTTGTTCTCCGCCGCGACTCTGCTCTTTCCTTCCAAAATCATCCTTGAAAAAACAAACCCATTGTCGATGGCATTTCCATCGCAAAATTGAGAGTTCTCTCGCTTGTTCTTGGCTTTCTTCTGTATAAGGCCTCGCTCGCCTCGCGGCCGCGCTAAGTAAATTGAGTGTTTTTTATTGTCCCGCCTGCATGTGTATAAAGCCCTTTAAGGCCTGCGCTCGTTCACTGTGTAAAGTCCATTAAGCTTTTTTGCTGTTCGATGAGATACAGCAATCGCGCTTAAGAGCAGCTTATCGCGATGCTATCGCCTGAGTAATAGGTGTCGTTTAATACTCCTATCTGTTCGCTCACCGTTAATTGAGAACCAGATTAATGAAATGTACGCGCCGTCCCTTCGCTTCCTAACGAACTAGTTTACGCAGAAAAGTCGTTTCTTGTTAGCTCGCTGTTATTTCGCTTTGTTGCGACCTTTTTCTGATCACGCCGGATAATTTACGCGCAGCTCTTTGCGTTACTGCTTCGCGCACTGCTGCTTTACATGCCATGATTTAGCGCATTATAGTCTTTTCCTTCCCATCTTTGAGCCTTGAAACTACAAGAACTTTCGTATCCGATGCGCCATCTGTTGCTGTCGCGAATCATTACTCAGGATTTTTTATGAAGGACAAATTTAATTTTCGTAACAACTAAAGTAAATTCGCCACGTACTACAGACATATTTCCAGATTTTGTTAATAATTGTTAATAAATTTGTAAAAAAAAAGGGAGATCAAAAAGTTCACATGGTAAGTACATTGGTTGCTGGTAAGAATTGCTCCGCGCTGTTTTACCGCGGCAGCTGCTTGTACCATCGGCGCTCGTGGCTACCTCATTGACTCTTGTCGGCAAGTCAGTCACCTGTAATTTTTTAATATATCGATACAATTGCACAATTTTATCGTTTTCGAAATAAAAAATGATGAAATTTCATGTATGCAAATTGTTACTTGAACATTGTTTACATAATTTTTCGAGTTACCTTATGTGCTTTACCTACAGTAGGAAGAGTACTTGCTTATCGGAGGCTGTAGATGGCAGCACGGTCGGAAACACTTTGTGTAAAATGATTTCAACGAGTACTCGACTGAAGTAGCAAACATTGATGGAATTGAAAAGTCTTTTGTAGACGCTTGTGACGATTCATTTGACTATCGCTGCTTTCGACGATCGAGGTTCCCGATAAAACTATTAACTACAGCCTCTAGCATTAGTATAATTTATTATCAAAGCAATTAGAGTCCACGGAATGGTCGTTTGCCATTAAATAGTGATCGATGACTTCCTTTAACAATGCCTAACTGTAATGACATTTTTCCGTGCGCGATTTAATACAAGTCTTGGCGTATACGTAACGGCTCGCTGAAAGGCCGCGTAGAAGGCGTGATTAGGGCGAATGCGGATGAGAGGATTGCATCGACGACAAGAAAAAGGAACTCGCGATTGCATAAAAGGAGGGCAGCTATACGTACTTCGATACAATTCTTCTATAATGTTAATGCAGTGTAATTTATAGAAATTTATTATACGGAAATTCTAATATTTTCTCAGTAGAAAATGTCTTGAGTAATTTAAACTTTAAATTTTATACGAGGTCACTTATAATTATAATAATTGCAAAGTTCATTACTCGTTTCTTATCTTTCTGGTTATTTTCAAGAAAACAAAATAGCACTCACATTATAAGTTAATAATAAACAAGGTACTGTAAACATGCTAAAAAATTAAAAATGTCATAATTGTAATAAGCTCTTTTCTCTTATTCTTTTGCTTCGGCTAAAATCGATTATGTAGATATGTAACTTTTTGTTAAGAAAATTAAAAGAACAAAAGTTTGTTTATCTTAGTAATTTAAAAAATGTTATTTTGTTATTAAAGAACAAATGGCTTGGAAAAGCATTACACTTATTAGCATTCATTTTAGCGCAACAGAAAAACAGTTAAAAACACTATTAGCAGTTATTTTTTTCTCATATTTGTTTAGTTACCAGCATTATTCTTTTCAGAATTGTAAATTTTTGCGATAAGCATATTCTCGTTATATTTCATGGTTCAAGAATCATCGACGTAGATAATATTAGTTGTTTTTTTAAATATATATAATAAATAATCAAACAAGCAACACTTAAAAAGAGATGTAGAAATACGTCGCAGTTAATATAATTAATGAGAAAAGTTGATTAATTTGCATAAGTTAAAATCGAAAGTTTATAAATCATTCGAGTCGGTAATAATGAAGAAATCTATCTGCTCATTTGCCGTAGTCGGCGGATCGGGCTTGAATATTTTACATCGGTGCATGAATGACGGCTGCAAAAGTTGAATCTACCTGCAGTACGTAGTATACACTTATGTAAATAGCGGGCATAACCAAGCGAGCGTGTGTGCGATGGTATATACGCGTGCATGTACGTACTCCGAGTCCGTAAGAGGCATACAAGCGTGCGGCTCGAGTATGATTGCAACTGCAATGTTGATTAACATATGAGCCGCGGCAAAATTACTTTGGCAAGCCGCGGACATTCATAAGAGGATGTATGCAGGTGCCGCCAACGCGGGGATTTGCACACGTTTTATGTACCCACACGCGACGCGAAAAATTATGCATAAAAATCTTAAGCGTAACAATGGTAATTATTTATTTTTTTACAGAAGATGAGAAATGTTGATCAAGGAAACAGTGTATACAACGAGCGTTTCCAATAAATCCTAGTTTTGCTGATTTTGCAAGTAAGTAATTGATCGATTAGCTTCGTTAATTCTATGTTATTATTGGCCTGGCAAAGTGATATTGACTGTAGGCGTAGTATGCGAAATGATCTGGGAATTATTGCAAATTACGCGCTAAGCTAGGCTTTGCGAAAACGCCTTCCTCGGTAGTGCAGCGAGGGGGGGGGGAGGTAAGGCTTGAGAGGAGAAGATCAAGAGGTCGCCCGCGTATCTGTTACAAGCTGCTCGTGCCTGCATGCCGTATAATTATCTCTCTCTCTCTCTCTCTCTCTCTCTCTCTCTCTCTCTCTCTCTCGCTCGTATTCTGCTGCTTCCCTTTTCCATGCGTTAAAGAGTGGCAATGCTCGACGCTGGTGCGCGGCGCTGAAAAAGTGACAAAAACGATCGAGCCGCGCAAAGGAAAGCCCGCGGGCGAGGCGGAGTGTGCGCCGCTTCGGCTGCTGGAAGAGAGCGATTAGTCAGGCGAAATCGAGCATCGCGTCTGAGCATACGAGCGACACGTGTGTGCGTGTATTTGCCAGTGCGCGAGCACGCTAACTGCGGCTACTTCTCTTTGCGAAAATTGACAGAAATAAACAAACGAGGACTGCTTGTCCTCTCGCGGCGAGTCTTCTTCTCGTCTATGTCTGTGGCCGACCGACGCCGCTCAGCTGCTTGACAACTATTTTGCTTTGCCGCTCACTTAATTAAAACTGCATTAGACTACTTTTTCTCCCCTGCACAGTCGGCGAGACAAGTCGTCTTGCCGCTGCTTATTCCGCGGAAACATGGCGTGCAAATTGTCTTCTATTCATTTTTGTCGAATAAGCTCAACCCTATACAGCTCAGCGTTACTTACATCCAAAAAAATTGCAACAAACTTTATTGCAAAAAGGCAATATACAGTTATTTATTAATTATTTTTTATATTTGGCTGTATTGAAAAGTCTGTAATAAAAAAACTACAATCTACGGCAGGTTGTATAAAGAAATAATGGGTGTTCATGTATAGTTATAGGCATAAATGCTAATTTTGCTATATTACTTTTTTGCTCTTCCGTTTACCTGGCAGCTCTACCTAAACAGAATTTTAATACGAAGCTTTATTGAATTTGTATTGAATATTAGTGATGGACTTAAAAATAAAGCAGAGACTTCACCTTAAAAATGGCTAAAAGACATTTCTATATACTTTTTAGAAGTTTTACCGCACTATTTAGTCAAAGAGAATTTGTATATAAGTTGATATGGAAACGTCGAGAGGTCGTTCCTCAAATTGCATTAGTCGGGGAAATATTTGTTGAAACGTTGAAACGTCTGGGAGCATTAAATTAGAAGTTGTCGCAAGCACGGTGGAAAGCCGATAATAGGCGCGCGGGCAGTTCTTGCGCCACGATGCTTATTAAATTATGTGTGCGCTTTGCAGTGGTATAGCAGCAGCAGCAAGGTGCCATTTATCAGGAGCATTTGGCAAGCCGTCTAACGACTGCATGATGGGTATTCGTCGTCCGGGGCTAAAGTCAACATTGATTCGATAGAGCGATTAGGGGCGCAGTTGTCGCCTCCTCGGCTCGCTCCTCGCTCTCGGATTTTTTCCCGAAAATGGCCCGCGGCCGCGACGCGATTCCGGGTAGAATTGCGGGATCCGGGCGCTTATTAGCGGCGGCAATCGCTCACTGTCGGATTGGGGAAGCCGCTGTTTTCACGAGCTGTCGAGCGCCATTTGTCTTCCTCCGTGCTTTTTTTACGACGCGCGAGATGCCGCCGCGCCGATAGCTCGACAAGCCCGGCGACCTGTCGACGCGCTCTCGATGCGGCAAAAAAGGCATTTTGCAAGCGCGGAAGAGGAGCGATAAAGCGCCTTTTGCGCAAGGGACTTTGGAAACGCAAACAACGGCGAATCGGCGAACGCGGTGGGCGTACTTTTAGCGGATAGCTCTGGCTGCTCGTCCTAAGTAATGGCCTCGCGATATCGCTCTTAGGTAAGAGCCCGCGGACGAGAGAGAGAGAGCGGAGAAGGAGAAGGAGCTACGCTCGGCTGGCTGGAGTAAGCACTCGCTAAGTACATAGTCAGGGCCGCATATCATTTTTCCTCCCGTTTCTTCAAGTGAGCCGTGTCTTCCTTTTTCTATTCCCTTGCCGGGCAGCGTTCTTGGTGCGCAATTTTTCATCGGAAAAAGTGTCCCCGGGGCGCAACTGTCAGACTGCGCCGCGGCCAGTCAATTGGCACGACGTCAAGCGCTCATTATTAATACCCCCGATGCGCTACTTGCCAAAATGGCGTATTAAGTGTTTTCCTCGCGTACGCGCGCGCGCGCGTCAAAGGAGTCAGCCGAGTCCCATGGCACCTGTCGCCTCTAAATCTCGCTACTTAAGTCGCGTCACGCTCTTCTCGTACTCGCTGCCGCTGCAACTACTGCCCGCAGTAGGTATCGGCTTTAATTGGCTGGCGTGCTCTCGCGTCGCCTCACCTCGCCTCAACTCAACTCGGCTCCGCTCCTCTCGCTATTTATACCAACGAGTCATTAGTCCATTACTTGCAATAAACACTGCGCTCTCTGCTCGGGCCTTATCTTTCTCCCCTTGGCTTTTCCTGCGCACTTTGATCTGCGCTTTCCATCTACTCGAGCTGCATTTTCTCCGCTTTAGCGCCGGATTCGTGCTTCTTAATAAGCCCCAATTTATCGACTTTAGCCTTTCTGTTTGGCCCGCGCTGCTTTAATCATCTCGCAACTATTCTGACAAATCTATTTCTGCTCGCGGCTCTACGTAACACGCGACCTTTCTTTCTCTTTCTCGTGTATGGTACAAAGGGGGCTCAGAGAGCGGCTATTCTTTCCTCCTCTTCTCTTCAAAATATTAATATACGCTGCTGCTGTCTGCCTTTCAAACTATCAAATTTAATCCTTCAATTTTATATTTGGTCATTTTCATTTCATGTTCTGAAAAAAATGTTTGGGGAATCTCCAACTGGTTTATTTTATTCAATAAAATGTTCATTCATTTTCATGTACCTATTTTGATAATGAATTATAGGTAATTGATTTTTAATCAGTATTTAATCTTCACGTTGCCTTCTGATAGTATGCAATTTTCTCTAAAAGGTTTCATAAAAATGTAATGCATAAGAAACGTATAGGCGTGTAAAGTAGGGTCTCTTGAGGCATGCAGATGTCTTTGCCAACTGTATTAAAATTAATTTCTATGAGCTTGGCAAGCTGGTGGGATATACGTTAGTCTGCTGGTAATAGTTCAAAGTAACATTTATTTTGATTAAAACTGATTAGCGTATCCTTAGTAAATTGATGAACTCAGTGAAATTGATTTTCGTGAAATGGTCCACGAGATCTTCACCAAGAGACCCCAGTATAGCAACTAAAAAATTAATACTATCATGAGATTTACCATATCTTTTCTAAATTGCGTTTTTATTTAAATAAAAAATTTATGGGGAAAATTTGATTTTCTCATGTGAAATTGAAGAGAAAGAGATATGTAAATGTATTTATCATGTTCTGTAAGGGTAATAAAACTTTAAAGTTTTGTCAAGTCAAAGAAATTGTTTTTTAGCTCAAAATATACAGAGACCTTCCTTAAAGCGAGGTTTTTGCCAAAAATTATTAATAAATTATAATAATATGTAATTTAGACTAATTTTTCTAACTATTTCCAGAATGTGATTTCGAGTATAATAAAAAAATATATTTTATGATGAACTAACAAATCTTGTTTTAATTATATAATACTTTTAAAAGTTTATGAAATATTTAAATAATCATTAACAATAGTAAATAAAAAACATTCCAAAATGACAGTTAACTTTTACTTGTGAAATTAAACAAGTCTTTTCAGTTTAGCTTTAAGATTTATTCATTTGCTGCATATACAACATTTAAAATCAAAATTAGGGATTTTATGTAATCGTCCATTGTAGGGTAATTTTGGCATTTCTGGTAGGTAAAATGTATTTCTTATATACAAAGTTACTGGATAAACTTATTAAAGCTCTTGATATGTTCCCTTAAGGGGATGCACCAGACTTACTTTAGTTACCTGCAGATACAGTCATTTTCATTAAACACGGTTGTGTGTTACCTTAAGATATCAAATATTCGTAGATAGTTTACAAACAAATTTGCATTTTAAAATTAACAAATAAAATTTAACAATCGAGAAATAATATATTTGTTTTCAACTTTTTATCATAAACTATTGATTTTTACAAAAAAATACACATTGGTTAGTACACATAGTGGTACACTTTAATTGTTATTTTTTTAAAAGTAGGCCGGATGCGTTTCTTTAAGATAAAAAAAATGAGTGCAGTAAACAAAATGGGAGTAAGTAGATACTGACCATTAATTAGTTCTTATCTTTCCTACATAGCGGAAAACGTAAAAATTTCTTGTGTATTATTCTTTTAAAAAGTATATTTATAAAGAGTTACCTGAGTTAGACAAAGTATTTTGCACAGTTAAGTTTGAGTAGTTGGATGGCATGATATTATAGAGTTGGTTAAGAAACGCTCAAGTTATACGGCAGAATATGTGTATATATAGACTGTACTATAAGTACATGTAGTAGCGAACTCGTAAAAATGTTATAACATTAGAGTATTCTGCATTCAAATATATGCAATATACAGAATATGAATTCTATTTCATCGTCAATAGTTAAAGCTAAGTATATCCGACGGAACACTGATAATCAATAAAAGTACAATAACTGAACTTTTTATCAAAGAATATCAGAAGTTTCTTTATGTTAAAAAAAAGATATTTAATATTTTTCGTAGATTTAGGGTAGTTAACTTTTCAAAATTAATTTAAATTGTATAAGTTGCTCTAATTTATTTAACCTTATTTCTTTACGTTTTACAAGAAAAGGTGAGTTTTATCGCTGTATTAAATGATTTCTAATACGAAAAGTTCCAGTCAATTGACGATGCTCAAACAAATTGACATTGTCACGGATAAGTAGCGAAAATTGGCAATCACTATTTTTCTCCAGGCTCAATTTTCTCTAAACACAATTCTGTTTATAATTACTATCATTAAAATAATTTGACCTCGTAACTGGAGAGTTGTAAATGAGTAATTACAAAAGTTTAGTATAATTAATGATGGAAGGAAAAATTGGGAGTTAAATTTTCATTGGTAAAAATTCAAATAAGCTCATAGAGTTATATCTATTAAACAGTTTAGCGTGAGAGTGAGAAAGGCGCGCATTGTCCGGCCAGATGATTGATTAATTCCTCGGCCGTTATAGCTTTATATTTCCTCGCATCGCTCAACCTTTCTCTACATCTGGCCTTAATTGTGCTTGACTTACGAGGAGTAATTTAATTTATAACGCATCGGAAGGGAGGAAAAAACGCTTTAATGGATAATATATTTTATAAATGTTGATGGCGTTTTGCTGCTCCGCCAAGAAACGCGCCTTTATTGCGCGGAGAAGTCATCGAGAAACAATGGTTTCTTTGCAACAAAGTTGTGTATAATATTCGGACGTAAAGTCGTGGCGCGAACTGGCGACGATTCCAGCGCGCGCTCGAGACTGTCCCGAAGTTTTTTCGACTTTTATGACGCGACATGATTTACGGTTTATTTATGCGCGAGCTCCTCTTTGTAATAATAATGGCAGGAGCAGCGCTGCCTCTCTTACGAATAAACGACAGCGATTTTAAGAGGCCCTCAACTCTGTTTAGTGCTCCGAGGAAGCGAGCTGCAATCTCCATATAAAATTCGATCCTCTCTCGCGCGCGCGCGCGCGCAACTTTTTCTCTCCTCCTTCGGCTCGCTCGGCGTTGGCCCTCGAGAAGAGAGCTTCGAAAAGCCACTCAGTCCAATTCATAGGCCAATCCATCCTTAATTTGCTCCAGCCGTTCGACTTTGCTTTTGTCGAAGAAGCAGCAGCGGCGGCGACCGCCGCTTCATAATGCGGCGTGGCGCGTATTTTAAGCGTGAGAGGAAGCTCCTCCTGAGAAAGTATACAGCGAGCATCGGCGGTCGCGCGTGCTACCGTCTTACGTATGCGCGTAGGCACAAAGTGCAGTCTTTTTACGATTATTGCCTCGCCGAGTTGTCACTGGCCGGATAATAGCCCGCAACTTAACGCTCGCTCGTCGTTCAAACTCCGCGTTTAATGCCTCTCCCGCGTGCAGCGCGCAGGCCTCAAGGGGAAGAAAGAAGGAGGGGGGGGGGGGGGGGGAATTTGGAAAAATACGCTGGATTTTGGCCGAATGATAGATCAGAGGTGCGCGCGTGTGTCCCATTAAATTGGCTCGCGATCGGATAATTAGCGCGGTATTCGTCCGCGATTGCTCGCCTTCCTGCGCGCGAGTGCGCGCGAGAGAGAGCGCGAGTCCTTAATAATTGTAATTGGACACGGCTCGGCAGCGTTCACCTACAGCGTGGTCTTGCTGCCCACTTTACAATACACTTTGTCCATCTGCCTTTTAAGGAGTGAAAAAATGAAAAAAGGGGGCGGGGCCTGGAGATCAAAGGAGCCGCCGCCGTGGCTCGCCGCGAAGGTCCGAAGCGAGGAAGAGAGAGAGAGAGAGAGAGAGAGAGAGAGTGTATAATGCCTGGCCCGTGCAGCTCGCTCGTTCTTATACTCGCGTACACACACACACAGCTATGTACAGCAATCGCCTCGCTCGCGCTGGATGCATCAGCGGCGAGCGGCGACTTATAGCGCCCCGTTTATAGCTGCCCTACAGACGCATTCGAATCGTTAAGTCATCGGCCGACTAAAGACAATGAGATTTTCGAGGGAAAAAAACGCGAGAGCGCCCGGCATTCAGAAAAACCTGCCGATGTTGATTCAACGAATCAACGGGCCCGCGCGCGATTAAGCCTCTTTTTTTTTCACTTACTTAGCGAATTTCCGTGCATTCGTCACGCGGCGCGTCCTTACCTTCCTTCTTCTTCCTTTCTTCGGCGGACGCATTCCAGCGTAGCTCGCGCGGCCTGTAGAAAAATTATCTTAACCCTTCCGCGCAGAGAATCCAGTTTGCGCGTCAGTTTTGAATGTGTATTGTATTGCAACTTTGAAACCCTGCGTCATCGTATTATCACCTCCAACCGCTAAAAGCTGCATAATACAGCTATATAATTTAAGAGGTTCACATGCAGTGCGTATGGTTGCAGATTTACATTCGATCAAATCCAAACATCTGAAAATAAAATACTACGCGAGATTTAAATTAAAGGACTTATCCTTCTTAAAACTTCTATTTTACTTGCATATTGGTTATAAATGTGTAATTACACTACAGCTCCTCAAGTGAAAATTCATCCGTTTCGAATGATCTCTTACTCTCTTTCTTGAGTTAAAATTCAAATTCAAAGGAGTAGATTTCACGAAAACTTAAGTGAATGTTCATTATTTTAATCTTAGTCTGGTTGAAAATTAATTCAGAAAATTATATTAATTATAAATTATAATATTTGTCAAACGCCATATATATGAGAAATTCTATAATAAATCTGCTTATGATGGGTTTGAAAAGTGACGAAAACTTCTTGTTCCTTAGGTTATGCAATATACTAATAAAATGTATGCGTTTCCAACATAATGACCACTTTTAGTCCATAGTTCTCATATTAAATTCTCGGAAAAGAAATTGATATACATTTGATTAGAACAAGTTGATTAGAACAAGAAAATTATCTGCAGATTGTTTACAAAATTTAAACTCTTACTCGATGCGAGTTGATATCTTTAAAAAATTCACTCTTTCAAATAAGATAAGAAAATTCCCGCAAGATCTCTTTTTCAAAGTGAGATTTTTACTCAGCAGAACTTAGCATGGTAGCTAAGAAAAGCTAAAAAAGCAATTTTAGGAGCATGAATGATCATTAAATCCAAACCTTGCTCCAGGTATTTCATGCCACTCCGAAGACTGTACAACTCCGTATAATCATAGCGTTTGAGCAGTGTATTTTTTCTGATTTTCAAAATGGTGGGTAATGTTTGGAAGTAATCATTTGAATTTTGTATGTAAAGATATTGAAGTTTTTCACCGAGCTAGCCGATTTGGCACGAGCATAGTGAGCAATCGAGACGCCAAGGAGTAGGAGGAATCTGGCTGGGCGATCCGTCAACGAGGACGAGCTTGCGAGCGAGCGGCGGTCAGTCAGCGTGGAGGAGGTGCATCCGCCATGTTACCCAATGGCCGTAGGATGTGGTTATTAAAATTGCAGACTGCAGCCAGTCTCAATAGAACTTCCTTGAAGAGAACGAGCGCTTCTTTCTTCCCCCCCTCTCCTCTCCCCCTCTCGGCATTCTTTTTGCCCTCTCGTCTCTTTTTTCTCGTGAGACCTTGTCTCGTTGACGCTCGAAATTTGCATATGCATGATATTCCCGCCACCGCCGCCGCCGCAGCGCCGCTTTACAAACATAATCAGACATTCGACGCTGCAATTTTCGTATCTCTCTCTCTCTCTCTCTCTCTCTCTCTCTCTCTCTTTCTCGCTTGCGCCGCGCGCTGCGGATACATCAATCAGCCGACAGAACACTGGCTTTTCGCAACGATAATGGCTTCATATTACCTTTCGTGAATGCAGCGGGAAAAATTAGCCATTCTTGAACAACAAAAAGAAGAGCTCCGAGGGAACTTCTTCGCGACCCGCATGTACAAAGTCATTTCGAGCTCAATAATTTGTACTCCGATGTACATGGCGAATAATACACACATACTAACAAATTACACTTCAATCTGACGTTTCTTGCTTCTCAAAAGTTATTCTTCATTGGTTTATATCCAAATTTGTGTGTAATGGAATATACTTTTCAACGTTTCAAATACTTTTAATGTTTTAAGAGCATCATTATTTTTTATTTTAGTTGCAATACAATAAATTATTTGATCTTCTTGAGATTACGAGAGGTCTATATGTCCACATAAGAAAGTTGTTATTCACTTATGTTACTGCGTGGTACTGCTTCCTGTGCTTTATATTGTATAAAAATATACCCTGAGAAGTTGGAAGCAATTACGTCTATAAACACTTACAAAACCATCAGTTTTATTTTCAACTAGATCTATAGAATAATTGAGCTGACCGTATCGAGCTTCGTGCAATACTAGACATGCATGACACTGAAAGCGAGTAAATTTGTGATTAATTCAAACATTCATCTTTTTAAATAGATAAGATCAAATAATAAATTATACCCTCGTGATGTTTACATTTTTTTCACACCTTTTCCATTTAAGATAATTAAAACGAACATTATAATTAAAAGTTTTGTATACATCAAAATCTTGTATAACACTTCCTTTTTAACTTAACAGAATATTAAAAATACGTTCTTAATTTACGCTGAATTTACTTGTAACGTATAATTTTTATCAATATGCATTTCTACAACCAGAGTATTCTTAAATATAAATTATTATAAGAAGTTGGAATGTTTCTATTACTCTTGTAGGTGAAATTAGGTTGTCTAAGAGCTATTATTCTACTTAAAATTTTCTTGACGACGTTTTAATCGTTTATGAGCCGATCTTTTTCATTGCTAGAAATTTAAAAAACATACGTCAAAATATTAATATTACAAATTACATAACCAAATATGACATATATATTAGCTAGTTGCACAAAACTCACCAATGGAAAATTAAATAAACAAAAGAAATAACTAACTAAATCTGGAAAAACAAATAAATTTATAATTATTAATAGTTGCATCAAATTTTTAAATAAAATAATGACACGAAGAGATTTATTTCATTTCAAATACGCGTTATTTTAGTGAAATAAGGTACCTTCCTTACGATAAAAACTATGTATGTATCAACGCAATAGAAAAAAGATAATCATGATGATAAAGTTATTAATAATTGAAAATGGTGACGGAAAATGTATACAAAATTTGTAATTTTAATAAAATTAAGTTTCCTTAAATATGTATGTATTTTCCGTGACCATCTTCAATTGTTATAATGAGGGTGCTTTCAGATGGAGCGGAAATTTTGCAGAGGATCGGAAACGGAATGTCTATAGCGTAAATTTTTTTCCGCTCCATCGAAAATGTACCTTCTATCGAGAACTCAAAACGCATAACCTAAAATAAACAACAGGTTAACTAAAGATTGTGTTGCTGTGATATGTACATGCTATTTGCTAAATGCTGTTATAAATAAATTTGTGATTAAATTTACTATGTGAACATAAGACTACCTACCGGCACTGATTGTTCATCACTGATGAATTTCTATGATGATGAACTATGTATGACTAGGAGTGTGCTTGCGCGCGCGCGCATGTGTGTGTGTACTATGTATGTATGTGTGTGAATATATGTGTATGTATGTGGGTGGGTGTATGTGCGTGTGTGTGCGTGCGTGCATGGGTGTGTGCGCGTGTTGGTGTTTTAAATCGAAATTCGAATTATTTCATAGCTTTAAGGAGGTTTAATGCGTAGATATGTACATGTCATAAAAACAAACATTATTTACTATGATTTAATCTCACATAATAATATGAAAATCAATATATTATAAAATAAGGGGTTTCTGTCAAACTAAAAGAATAATTTTTATTGAAATTCTATTATTATAAAATTAGATATCGTCAAATTTAGACTTTAATGAAAAAGTGAAAATGAAAAAAAATTTAATGAAAAAGTTGTAGATCTCAAAGAAACACAACTTTTTATGGTAGCAAATATTTTTTAAAAATGCTTTCACACATGAAACAGCCTAAAAACGATTTTTCATACACATCATTTAATAAGAATTGCGGTGCAGCACGCCCAATCGATCTTAAAATTTTTTCAAGTTGTTCCCATTTCAATAAAAGTTTTATATCCAAAGTACGACCACTTAAACACGATAGTATTTATTTATTTATTTTTTCTTTACTAAATACAAACAGATAATAGTGTCAGCGTGAAATGTAAGCTTTAGTTTAGCGCTCGCGCGAGTTGAGTTCGGTCGTGACTCTAATGCAAAACGCCTCGCGTTTTGCATGCCTTACATCGCGAAGCGCTCGCTCTATAGCTCCGGAGCAGGTAAGTCACATGCGGCCCAAGGCCGCGTGTAGCGCGCTAGTTAAAGTCTAAATTTGACGATATCTAATTTTACAATAACGGAATTACTGTAAAATAGTATATTGTGTACCTAGGGCGCACAGTGGGCTTTTTTAGACCGAGTGTGGAGATTGCAGTACGAGTGGAAGGCGAGCTAGCACGAGCCGAAGACAAGTGCGTTTGTATATATATTGTATATATACACGCATAATAGCAATTTTCCGAAAAATTTTAGCGGGCGCAAAAGTTACTTTTACTCCCGCTTATTACTTTTGCGCCCGCTTATTTGCTTTTGCGCCCGCTTATTTACTGTTGTGCCCGTCGGTTTAAAAATTTGTCCTGTAGGCCCGCTTAATAGGTACAGAAAAACGCGACAATCGTGCATGTGTTACAAAAAATATTTTTTTAGTTTGACAAAACCCCATATTTCATAATATATTAACTTTCATATCATTATGTGAGATTAAATTAAACTAAACATGCATACAACCTCTTAGATTAAATTAAACTATGCATACAACCTCTGTAAGGGGCTTCTAAGAGAAGCGTTAACCCGCACGCTACCGAGTTATGCAAACTTTAAACGCGTTTTTCATTAAAAAAAATTTAGGGTAAAAAATTGACTTTTTTGAAAAATAGATGCTATTTTGCAAAAAAAAAATATTTTAAAAAAAGAATGTGTACTTTATTAGGTTTTATGGTTTAGATAATGTTTCTTTTGTTTTTGTTTTGCTCTACGATGCCCAGTGGTCCAACAATTTGTGCGCAATTATGTCCGCAAATTGACATGCTCAAAAAAAGACGATTTTTTTAATAAAGCTTTTTATTTACCCACAGTGAATTCCCAAACGTTGGTTCATTTCAAAGCCTCCAAGGTGGCGCTACCTCTTCAGGAAAGAGCAGAATCCTATACCTTATACCCATTACCGACAATGACCTATTTTACGTTTTTCTAAGTGAATTTTTAATTTTATTAAATTTTTTGGGGACTTTTGCGAGACTTGTCCCAGATTTTATTTTTTAAACGGGATAGTCGGATTTTGTTGGCATAGCGCGTTTCTTACACATAAGAATTATACACGTAATTATTGTACACAATTTAGCATTGGTCAAATTATATATAGATATATTTGACCAATACTAAATTGTGCACAATAATTACGTGTACAATTCTTATGTGTAAGAAACGCACTATGCCATTTTGTAAAGGTTGAGACTCATTCCAGATATTATGGTTTTCTGGGTATAGTCTCAGTTCAGAAGTCGATGTCGTAGACTACTTTTCCCCAGAGTGTGGTGCCTAATAGGGAATCATCAGTAGAGTTGCTGCTACTTGATGAGTATTAGAAAAGGCGGTGTCGTCGTTTGTAGACGAGTTTTCATTGGTAGAATAGTCTGAATTCACCTGTGTATAGATAGCACATAATATGGCTAATTATATGATGTTAAGGAGCTAGGAAGCTTATCAACCTCCCCCGCTCCCGGTTTCGAGCTCTGCTTCAATTACAAGATCCCACATGGTGAAGAATTCTGATTCCACTACAGAAAATGCACGGGTTTGGAGCTAATGACAAACAACGGATTAGAATGCCCCCAGAGAGCTAGAAGCCCCGCTATCTTTAGGTTCAGCATTCCTTAACGACGTTCACCGGCTGACTGTAAGGTTAGAAAGTTAATTTTCGAAAGAATCATTATTAAATGGCAATATTTATAATGAAAACGCTTCAGTTTATAATATAAAGTATTAAGGTAAAGTATCCAGTACTTGGAAAAACGAAAATTGGGACCAGTACCTGGACAGTGACAAAACTTATAGTTACTGGTCAAAAATAATAAAAACACGTTTTCATTGGCATTCATTGGCATAGTTTATGATATGAAGTATATAATTAAATCAGAATTATGTCAATTTACATCTTAAATTTGTTATAAATATAAATATAACATTTTGAGGTTATGTCGAGAACTGTGATATGTCGAATGTATTGCCCAAGTGTACCTCCATTTCTATTATCTAAACCCAGTAGTGGGACACATATAATTCATACGTCCAACTATTGGGTCCTAACTATGTCCAAGTACTGGGACCAGCTTGACATATGATGTCCAAACTTACTTTTCTAGCATAAAAATGTATGAAAACGTATTTTTCTTGTATTAATTACAGTAAAACATTCCGATTTAAGAAGGGTCTTTCGCTAGATATAGGGCATAAAACAAAAAATTATATGAGAGTTTATAAAGATCCTATGATAAAACTAATGAAATGTACTTGATAATAGTCCATAACTACATGAAAAAAAATTGTTCCTAAAAATCATGACGTCACAAGTGTAAGCATTGTCAATTTAAAAAAAATTTAGTTAAATCCCATTTCCTCTTTTTATTTCTTAACCAATTTCATTGTTTCGTAGCTTATTTTTTTCCTTAAACATTTCTCTACAAAGTTATCGGAATAAAATTATAAAATAATATATCTGTAATAAGAGAAAGCTTATCGAAATATTGATTGTCTTCAAATTAATATCTTTATTACCAATCAGACTTCAAAGTGTTGCAGGCGATGAAATATGCAACATATCCATTTGAAGTCTTTTGTGGTTGTTCTTTAGAACAATACTAACAAATTTGTCGCGCAGTTTTAGAAATGAATATGTTTTAGAAATAATATGAACATTTGTACATTGAAATTAATGAAAAGTCACTGAAAAGATGGGCTTTTTTAAATGTCGTACGTGCTAACACGTGTAGCTTTTGTTATCATTCTTCTAAAGCAATTCTACAGCACAAATCTCTTATTACGTATATTATAATTGAAATATCCATAAGAGATTGTCACCATCGAGTGAACAATTTTGCAAATCTTCATTTCTTTGACAATTTTTAACTAATTTTGAGGTATATCTCAGTTTTTAAGGGGACTTCTGAGGTCTTTCTGGGCTTTTTCTTAGTTTTTGTATATAGTAATGATGCTAAATTTCCAAAAGGTTTAGTATTATGAACAGAAAATAGATTCTCGACTGGGCCCCATCTTTAATAAATAATACGTTGGTGGTATTAATACTACCAACGTAAATGTTATTAAAAATTTATTTTCAGTTAAATAGAAAAATGAAATAATATTCATATAAAATCAATCAATTTATAGCATAGGCTAAATAAATATATACAAAATTATTCTATAAAACATATACGATTCTATAATTAAATTATACGTAAAAACGAATTTTAAGTATACTATTCACTATAGAATTAAATAAAAAAATATAAAAGAGAAATATATAATAAATATACGAGCGCGCGGCAGCGCGCATAAATTCTTTTAATAAAAATTAAATAATTTGTATAAAATGTATTTTATCTTCTTAATTATAGATCCCGATTGTTTAAATAAAATACCCGGTTGCCAATCAAATATAAAAAATATTTAATATATACGTAAAATATGTGTAGTTTTGTATTGCGTATTGTTATTATTTCTAGTATATTATAACATATATTTAGGTTAATAAGTCTGACAAATGATATTGAATTATGTTTATTAAAATTACGTTAGTTATTAGAGAAAAAAAATTGTGTGCCCCCCACGGGGCCCCGCGTAGATACGGGACTACACGACGGAGACACCTTAAGCAATTCAATATTACTTTTCATACGTGCGACAATAAAAATGTATTAATTGTATGAATACATTTAACGAACTATAGTTATATATATATATATATATATATATATATATATATATATATATATATATATATATATATATATATATATATATATATATATATATATATATATATATATATATATATATATATATATATATATATATATATATATATATATATATATATATATATATATATATATATATTGATTTTATACTTACCATTGGTAAGTGCATTGATAAAATTAATGGGATATTGGGAGCTATAGCGAATTAATTTATCGATCTTCTCCTTTTTCTTAAAGTGATAGCCCTCTTGTAACGGTACCATAGCATACATATCCTTTGCCGATGCTTTTAATTTACCCTACTGTTGCTTTATGTCCGTGCAGGTAGCTCCTTTAATTGCAGATGATGGAGTTCTTAAAATTGAATCAAGTATCTTGAGTTTTTTTTTCCGTTTTGAAAAGTTTATAATCATAAATAGATAAAGTTATAATAGATAAAGTTTGGAATACTTACCTAGTCAAATACAGTAACACAGCAACAAAATGCTTACATTTCTTTAATTTTCCAGCTGTACCTGAGCAAAAACTATTCATTAATGTTGTATTGTTATTTTGTGTATTTAATTGCACTTTTATTTCATGTGGTGCTTCATTTACGGTGATTCGCACACGACTCCCGAGTCAATTGAGTGTGTACAAAAAAAGTTACGAAAATCTTATTTAATGTATGTAAATAATCTTTATTAAATTTATTTATGAATCTTAAGACAATTTAAGATTGCTATAATACAAATTAATATGTTTTTTTTTCGTCACAAAAATGATAGTTTAACGCTTGCATGACTTTTTCACGCTTTTAAGGTTAGAATTTTAAGGATTAAACATTTTCGTACTTTTTAAGTAAATATCTTTTTAATAAGTTCGGATACTCATATTTTTCATTGAGTCTTTAGAAAGTACGGAATTCGTACTTTTATACGTTGATATTTTAGTTTGATCGGAAGTTTTTGTGAAGTAATATCTTAACATTACTGCTCAGAGTCGCGATGAGTCACATAAGACGTGTGTAAAACAGACGATTTTCAATTAATTTTTTTCCTCAAAGTTATTCGGCAACCTGGTATAAAAAATTTCGAGGAGATATATTTCATGTTCAGAAATATCCTGCATCAGTTTATTTGATTCTAAAGTCCTTTCAATTATCCTTGAACCCCCTTAATGCTGACGTCTGTAGATACAAACTTAAAAATTGTACTTCATTTGAACTTTGAGCAGTGATACCACACAAAAATATGTGATTTGCTTTAAAAGCTTTCTCAACTTCTGGATAAGTTCGCACTCCTGCACCGACATATTGCAAAGCATTACTAAATTCAATAAAAAACTTGTTAGTCCCCGTGTTTTTTATGTATTTCTACTTGAACACCGTCATTATTGCACTTCTATGTTCCGCCACCGGGAACGGCACCGATACTCTCGCCAAGATAGTGTAGTAAGTGAAATGCGTATGCATCATAACTGGCTTTACAGTTTCAATTGGAATCCGAACCACCAGAATCGTGGTATCAAACATATGAAAAATCATTTTTAAAAATTGAACATGCCCGGGATTCGAACCCGGAACCTCTTAGTTAGAAGTCCCAGTTACAAACCACTGCACATCCACCGCGGGTCTCCCTTTATATTGAAAAAATATTTTAAATCGATTTTGAAGAAATAACTACGATTTACACTAAGAAAGTTTGACTTTTTAATGGCGCTATGATTATGAGATATCCGCCAGAACAGTTGGCAGCGGTTTTTTTACCCCGTGGTGTTAAACGTCGATAGAAGCAGTCAATTGCAAACAAACTTATGTTATAGACTCATATACATATATACGGAAATTTAATTTTTTAACAATGATTTATATTAGACGTAATATTCCTTGAAATAATGAAAGCGTGCGCATTTTAGATTCCGATTCGTGAGTCGAGCTGTAGACGTGTAACAGTAAACACGAGGAAATACGTTCTGGATAAATGTTAAATCGTCTGGCATTTGTGGCCGTACATTTCCGCGTGCGACGTGCCTGCAACGCGCAGTAGTAGTTTAGTACTCGGGTGCCTTTCCCGCTTTGCGTAGTTCGTCCACCTGAGCATTACACGAGCACCACCACCACCACCATCAGCAGCAGCATGGCATTATTGTTTTTATTATGTTGGCAGCGCTGTTTAATTTCCGGTTTTGTCGCCTCTCGACAATCATTTCTACGCCCTCGCTCTATAATTATTTTCATTTGCCAAACGGCGAACTATCTCGCGAAATTTCGCCAATATAATGGCACTCGTGCGCTTTTGTCCGCTCCGGCGACGATCATCGTGCTTCTAGAAGTAACACTCTTTTACGAGGTTAATACAGAAATTGAGTTAAAGGCCTGCTGCTCTGTATACGTCACTTATTAGCCGCAGCTGTAATTGAAGAGCCTGGAAATGAAGCAATTTCGCGGCTTTGGGAATCTTCCTCTGCTCTCTCTCTCTCTCTCTCTCTCTCTCTTTCTCTTATTCTTTCTTGCTCGTTCTTTCACTCGGCAAAAATGGTAAAAACGGTGAAAATGGCCGTCGGTGGTCTTGAACTATTATTTGCTTTGTGTGGCAGCGGATCGACGACGGGCCAGCAGCAGCTGCCCCCGGTAGCGTCACGCGAAACATAAACAATGCACGGCGCGAGTAGCCGACAGGAAGGATTTTCGACCGCCAAAAGGAAGAATAAAGGAGCCCGCGAGGCCCTATGTCTGCTCCTGGCTTTTTGCTCTTTTGGCCCGCATCTCACGAACGAAGGAACGGGCCGCGAGCGCTTGCGGGAGAATTTCCGCCTGGGCCGCACCGCGACGTCATTATCAACGAAATGAGCCCTTTCTCTCTTTCTCTCACTTTTTGACTTAACTGCATTCTTTTCAGCATCCCGGAGAGAGAGATAACTGCCCCCTTTCCGGGTACTGCTATTCTTCCCATTCAAGCCGCGCGCGCACCGCTCTCTGAATTTACAAAATTCACCAAATTGCAACTCAACAATTGCGCCTACACCGCACTTCCCCTACTGCGGACTTGGCTTATCAAACTTTCAAGCCTAGTTTCCTCCTGCAATTTTAAACAGCCGCGAACAGACTGAAAGCCCTCGTCAGTGTCTATTAAAGCAAAAGAGACCGTATATAACTCAACGATACACACCCACCACTTGTTCTATTCTTTTTTCAATTAATCACTTCATTTCACAATATGTCTCGTGCACTTACACTGCGATTAAATATGGTAGGAGATCAAGAATTTATCTTTCTAATATCGTGCACTGTCTATGTAGTAGCTTGCTCTATACCTATATTGATCAATAGCTTGCAGCAGTTCTCTTAAGGGGAGGTCGGAGCGAACTTTACCATTGTGACCTCCACTTCGCGCCGTATTTTTCATTATACGTCTAAAATTCTTTGTTCGATTATAGTTTGTTATTATGTAAAGAACACCGGACAACAGCAATTTTGTTTATTAGTAGCCTCAAAAGTTTTATATTACGAAATATTGTTACAATGGACGAATGGAAAACGGTAAAAGTGACGGTCATCTTACCGTTTCTTAGCCTTACTGATAGCTTCAGCTCGCGCCGTATTTTTCATTATTTGACGAAATTGTACGCAATTATGTACGCTTGAAGCTTTATAAACATTTATTATTATGCCAAGAACACCGGACAAGCGCATTTTTGTACCATAAATGGGCACAAATTTTTATTTTTATGATATTAATTTTTGAGGTTAGGTAAAATCTGCACCAATCAGAAAGATAGTGCTTTACGAAAGGGACACACAAGTTGAAATCAGCCGTTCAATTGCGATGCTTGCTCAGCAGACTCGAGTTAAAATATCGGAGAGCCGAGTCGCGCTCGTACAACAATACATCCACGCGGTAGAGCAAATTTCCTCTCGTCGAGACAAAGACGCGAGCAGGCCACTCGACGCTCGATTTCTTGAATATTTGATAGCTCGTAGACGACGGCCATGCTGCTCGCTGCGTGCCGCGAAGCATTAAACAACTAGGGTTGTTAGCCTCCTTATCTTGCTTGCCTGCACCGGCGGACCCCTACGTACGCCGCGTGCGCTACCTACCTCGGTGCGCCGCGACGACCATATATTATTTAAGATAACCTGTAGTTCTGTAACTGTAGGTTAGCCTGGCCGGCCGGCTGCCTGCCGGGGCTCCGCAACTCCAACTCAAAGGGGTCGTTTTTGCGCTCAAGACCAGACGACCGGAGACGTTCAATCAAGAAAGAAAAAAAACTTACGAGATATATTCTAATGTCATTGCGCCCATCGATCGACGAGCTTCACCAACCTTTCGTTTCTTCTACGCTCTTTTTAACGCAGTTTATTTTTAACCTCACAGCGCTTACGTCACCAAGTTTGTTTTATGCTTGTTCGATGCTTACAGTATTCTAGAGAAAAACTCAGAAAATAAACTTATGATTCCGAAATAGATTGTCATTAAATAGTGCAAGTTCAGCAAACATTTGGGAAATAAAGGAATGATTTCATTCTTGCACTCTTCGAAGATTTTAATGAACTCTGTGTCTACACAATAACTCAAATAATAATAATGGTTTCATTGTTTTCTTAATGACATTTACAATTTTTAAAAACGTATATTCACGATATAAAAAATAAATTCAAAATTTGCATTACTTGTTAATGCTCTTTATTTCACTCATTAGAAATGTTAATGGTTTGTCTGGTTATAGGGTTTAAGTTATACGACTCAAGCTTTTACCGCACTGGTCTTTTTTGCGCCGCGCCGTATGGAAAAGAAGCTTTGGGCCGTTTCCTGCAATAAATATCATAAAATTTGTAATTCAGATTCGAAGCGTTTGCAGACTAATCGCGGAGGAAAAGAAAATTCGTTTGTTTCTCACGTGACGAGGCCCAATAAAGTTGAAACTGCAAATAGAATCCGGAGTCGAAGTCGAAATTGGCAGCGCGAGAAAATTGCCAGGCTCATCGCAGGCGGGATCGAGCGTGTTGCGGTAGATTACAAAGAGAAAATTTTGTCTGCACTTCCAGAAGTCGATTACGCGGATGGTGCCGGGCTCGATCACCCGAACACCTACAATACAATTCACGTTCGCTCGCTCTTATAGATAAAAATCGCCCAAGGCCTATTCTTGCCGATTTCTATTAAATATCTTTGTCGGAAGGAATATTTTTGTCAGAAGCAATTCGAGGCTATTCAAATACACTTAGGGTATTGCGTTAAATTGCATAAGTCGAGGTATACAGATTTATCAGAGACTGTATGAAATTAATAACCAACCGCAAATATACCAAACATATTGTTTCTATAAAAATATATACATATGTTTTCATAAGAAATATTATTGTGCAATAAAATCGGTATAACAATAAGAAGTGGACTTGATCACTTGATGTATAATAAAACAATATGACCCGAAATTTTATTTTTTTATTATTTAGGTTAGTTTCTAATTTTTTTGTAATTATCGCGTGACAAAATACGAGTAGTAAATCATGGAATTCTTATAAAGTTATAGCAGTGTGAATCTTTTTTAACATAATTTCCTATGTTTTGCTTATTCTTCAGAAAGCACAATTTTCGAGTTATATCATTTTACCGAGCTTCCCCTCAATAACCTTATTTTATTGCATGTATACGATTTTCAACGAGCTATTTTCATAAATACAAGAATCGTGAAAGCTGAGCCTGCAAAAATAACGTATTCAATTCTGTGTTTCTGAAACTTTTCCCTTGCAAAATAAATGAACGTAAATCGTTTGCTGATTGATATTAATTTAACTTAGGTATTGTTCTTTGTTTTGCCGTTGTGCGTTATATCTACAGGAAAATAAAAAGGAATTAAGTAAATATACCGCGCACTCGAGTTCTCCCGACTTGTACATTATTCAATGCAAATTGTAGTCTCTCATTGGTTCTGCAATACAAACTCGTATTCCGCATGAAAATTTAATACATCGAAAGACAGACAGCAAAGTTGTATATTGTACACATACACACGAGTATGAATTTGGTTATACAATGACTTTTAGAGAATGGAGCCGCCAAAGTCTGATAAACGCGGAAGCGACGGCAAGGAGTCCAAGATTCGTTATTTGGGAGTGAATTAAGGATTTTAAGGAAGTGAGAGAGCATCAGCCGACCGGGCGCTATTGTGTAGTGAAGCATTTTCGGGACGAGGAAACAATTAACTGGAGAATTGTCGCCTGGCTGCGCGCTATAGAGAAACTCGTCAGAAAACAATTAAAGTGGTCGCGGCGCGTCGTGGTCCCGCCGTCTCTTTCTCGGTGGCGCTAGGCGAGTAATTAAAAGGATCAGAGTGGCGTTTAGCCGGTAGACCGGCTCTCGCTGCTTGTGAAATTGCAGCCGCTTTATTATGCGACTGCGGAGAGCTGCACGTGTAGGCTTTGGCCTTTTGAAAATATAATACGCCGCGGCGTCAATCGGTGGAATACCGTAACTCCCTCGAGACGCGCGAAACGCAATTCCTCGAGGGCTTTCCGCGAGCGGGCCGAAATAATATCATTTTAATGACAAATGAGCTGGGGCTCGTGGCAATTAATCCGGCGAAAAGCCGGAAGCAGGCGCCGAGAGAGCCTCGCTCGATTAGACCACTCTGTGTGCTTTTGCTCTTGCTTTTGCGCGCGCGCGAAGGCCACGCAACGATCCGCGGCCAAAAGCCAATTCTGCGCTTGCAAATGGGCAATCGAGATTAGAAAATGTCATTACGAGTCAACTCCGTTACTCGGCCGCTCGCGCTAACTCCTCCATCGCATCTCCGCAGCCTCTTGCCGACGTTTCTCTCACTACTGATGAGCGATGTTGCCTTTCGTAACCGTTCGCTCCACGAGACAAAACCAAATTCAATATTTTGATATTTCAATGTTTCAATATTTTAGTACTTGTTGCTCTTGTCGTCGGTGATCAGCTCTTCGCCGGAATGAAATTTGATATCATTTTGGGTCCTTGTCTACAGATAAATAAATATTTCTTTATTGGAAGATTAGAATAATTTACTATGTCCTATCTTATAAATGCTATTGAAAGTACTTTTTATAATTCATATCATGCGATTATGGAATCATTATATCTTTTACACAAAGTAGAGTATGCAGGCGAAATATACCTCAAATGTCCCCTCCGTGGGAAGCTTTTAGTTTAATTTTATGAAATAAATTAAATATAGCTATCTTTATGTGAAATTAGGGTAATTTTAAAATTGTGTAACTTAAAATACAAATTAATATGAACGTTTTGTATGCGGTCATAGTTTGTAAAAGTTTAATTTACTAGTTTAAAATATCACTCAAAAGTGTCTGTGTCCCCTTCGTGGCAACAAACATGCATGTGTATCTGATCGTAAATAATTTTCAATTCCACGAATACAATGTATTATAATCAAACATTTACATCTGACGTGCGTAATAAAAGCAGTGTGATACCGCGAAGGGGACATCAAATAGGACAACTTCATCAAAATCACCCATATATCGGTTCGACCCATTTTCATAGTATACATAGACATAGTTTTCGAATATTCGAAATTAGTTTTTCAATTTTCTATGTATTTTTATTAATCAACTTATTATTGATGAATTTGTTTGAAACTTCGAATATAAGTGTGCTTAAGGTCGCTCTTTATGATTTTGCAATTTAAATTATGTAAAATCAAAAGAGAGCATTCAAAATGGAGGATTTTTCGAAACAACTTTTTTGAAAGAAGTGCTTGTTTTATAAAAATCCTATTTCGTACGGAAATACTCTTTATTTTTGCTGGAAATCAACTATGTTGGTCGGTTTTGGGTCGGTTTTGTACTTTAAGGAAAAATTGGACTGAAGTGTCAAATTCAAGATGGCGATGTTAAATTTGCAGCTAAAATTTGAAAATTCTGACAAAATATGTAGTTTAAAGGAATAGGTTATTTAAAAGTGTATTATCTAGCAAGTACTTCTGAGAACTCGTACCCCGTAGTTTTGCGGGTCTCTGATTAAGAATCCGATGTCAGTAATTCCAAATTCAAAATGGCCGATACAATATAGCGGCCAAAATGCATTAAAATTAACGTTTTTTGGTGAAAATTATTATCAAGAGTTTTTTGGGTTATTGATTATGAATTTTATGTCAGAATTTCAAAATTTAATATGGCGGCCAAAAAGCTAAAAAACGCTCCCAACTAATTTGGCACTCAGTTTTCTCAAAGAGGCATCAGATATGTCATATAATTATTTATTATTATACATAGGGTAATATCTGTTGGTGCATTTGACAAAATAGGTTATATATTATAAAGCGAATTTGACTAAGAAGTTCATAAACATTACAAATACTTTAAGTTTAAATGTGAATGACCGTCCTTTTTACTAATGGTCAATTGACCAAGAATTGACGGTCAATTGGCCGTTAATGACCGTCAATTTTTTTCTAATTCTTATGTAAAACATCAATATTTATCATGTTTAGTAAAAAAATTCATTTTATTTAAAAACGTTATTATTAAAAAAAACATCTTACCTGCGACAAATATTTTTACAAAGACTATTTAAACGTTTTTTTAATTAAATACTAAATAATAATATTTGAAGTCAACTGGTCTCACTATATCTTAGTCTTTGTATAAAATTATTTTTCCAAAAGTTTTTGTTTTTTCTAGAACGTTCTTACCAAATCGTTATGAAATCATAACATTGTTTTATATTTAATTTATTGACTAAATTTAGGCAATATATTGCCTAACATATTTCTCAAGAAATATTGCAATAAATATTTTATTATTAAAGAAGAAATTCTGAAAAAATTGAGTACCATTTCAAAAATATAAGAAACATTTTTCCACCAGAAATAACTTGTGGCCGATAAAAAAGAAAATATGCAAAATTTTTGCGACGCTCAAATTTGCGTGTCTTACAAATTTTTTATATAAAAAAAACATTTACACACAACAAACGATTTTCCTTGAGTAGAAAAAATTTGGCAATCAACGGATTGAAATAATACATTATAATGTTATCACGTACTTTTATTATCACACAACAATAAATAAATTTGTTGATACTTTAAAACTAAAATCATTTTAGTTATGAAGTTCTTTATTTATATTCTCGTTTGATTAAGCAACAAGGTTGTATCTAGATGCGTCTAGTTGTGTATTCTATGTATAAAAGTAAATATGAATATATACATATTGCCGAGAGCTAACTCTGTGCCTGACTATAAATGCGCTCATACTCGGTACAAACGCTGAAAAGAAGAAGACTGCATGAATATTGGTGCATTTAAATTAAATCTAACGCTGTCCATCATATGGTATCGTCACAAAAAAGGTCACAAATTTATCAGTGGTCCCTGGACGATTAATTGACCATATTTTGACGGGACTTCAATAATAATTTGAATTGGTAAGATGTGATGCTGGAGGTAAACAATAAATTATACAGTTATTATACTTTTATACATCTAAATATAGTTATGATGGGATTTGAATAATAAGTACTTTCTAATTTAGTGAATAAAATATCTTCATAAAATATCTCCCTCTTGCGCTAGAGTTTTTACCCATGAAGTCGCTTCCGAATGCAGAAATTTTGTATTCTAAGGAGTTTTTTCCTGAATTTTTCTTAATTTTACAACATTTATCATAAGAATATAGACTGTGATAATATATTAGAACTTATGCTTTAATTAGCGGGATCACAGGCCTTTTAAAGTTAGGTATAGATCAAACTTTATAAACAAGAAAGCTAGGACAAATCGACGTCCCTTACGGAGACTATCTCATTTCAGATTTGTCAAAAACTCTTAGTTCTTTCTAGAGGCCTGTTCGGGCACAAAGCAGGAGTCACCAGAGAAGATATCAATAATTCAATCGCAGTTTAAACTTTCAAAATGATATTTATTCAAATGCGTAGCCGATATATTCCTCTGACGCATTTGCGCTAAAAGTCGATGCTTTTGCTGCTAGTTACACGTCTACATCTATCAAGAGTCAAAGCTGCACTGTCCGCTGTTGTCGAGAGTGCCAACGCTGGCCCTTTTTTGAGACAAAAGCACATGCTCAATCTTTACGCGTTGCCGATTTCATTCGGTTCTCTTTCTTTCATAATGCTGTAGCTATTGCTCTTCCGCAGTTTAACATTACGTATTTATTTATTATCAATTTAACATCATTATATTCACCACCAATATTGTTTTGCAATAATTAACATTACTTCTGTTCGTAACAAGGCCTCTTATAAAAAATTACCACTTTTTAGATTTTCTAAATAGTTTTCATCTAAAATTCTGAAAATTGTTAATTTTTGTATTAGATTCCTGACAAGAACTAATATTTTTCCAGAAATCTGAAATGTGCTAGTATTCGTAAGGGACGTCGAAATATACTCGTCGTCTTGAGTATGAGAACAACTCATATGTCTGTTATTTAACCTTACTCTAGCGGACTAACGCGTACTTTGATTGAATTCTATTGATACATTAATAAATGAATGCACGTCTATATTGTATTTAAAAAACTCTGTTATGAGTGTGTATAATTTGCACTATTTTTAAAGTTCTTTCCCGTAATAACTAAATTACGAAAAACGGATTTCTTGTAAATAAATAAATGAACTCAATTTTTAGTAGAAAATGCAAGTATTTTATATATATTGTACAGAGAGATGTGTTTCAGTTGAGCAATTGGTGAACTGGCTGTATTTTACATTTTCTATATGTGCTAGAATTCAAATAGCGGACTTGGAGTAGGGATAAAATAACCATGCGTAAAAAAGGTTCCCATGTTACATGAGACCGCGATGAGAGGCGAAAGCCCAAAATACAAACTGACTCTTTATGAGTATTCGAAGCAGTCGCAAAACTATCGACATACAAATATATTATTATAAGCTTTGAATATAAAAGTTTATAAATACATCAATTTCTATGATAATTGAATGATTAATAACATTGTAAGTAACAATAATAATAAGAAGAATAAGAATAAAGTCCGTTGATTGTATCTAAATATAACAAAATCTGCTTCGAATAAGCACAGTGTAAGAGCCGGAACACATGTACTATTATTCAGGACTCCACCAAGCGCAATTCTGGCTATCGCAGTAAGCAACTGTACTTGCGACAAACGTCAATCCGCAATCCTGTATCTCTCACAGCTGGTCCACCTGAAATGCTTCCGATAATTCCTTTGTCCTCTCAGTACTTCCGTTATTCCCCAATTCCGTCTTATACCTGCTTGTTCCACTTCACTGAGAGAATCGTTCAGTTAGGCTTGCCGAAGTTGCATTGATAAGTTTGCGGAGGCCATAGTCTGTCATTCTTACCGAGGAGTTCGGTCAAAACTGCGGAACAGTTCGGCTGTTCTGCCGGATGTGTATTAAAAGTGATGTGTGCTGTTGCGCTTTATTGTAGCCTCATTATCACGTTTGTCATAAGGTAAAACAGAAGTAAGGTTAAAGTAGAACATCGATAATGTAACTTAGACTATCTAATCATATATAAAAAGGTTAGAGTAAGAAAAAAATAAGAAATTCATGAAAATATTGATTATTTGTGAAAAAGTAAGGTTAGGGAGACTCAGCTGGCGAACTTGTTCCGCTATTCTTGCCGTATACATACCACCGCACTCACTTCGGTCAAAACTACCGAACAGTTCAGCAAGTCTGACCGATGTATTCTCTCAGTGTTGGGGCTAATTCCCGCTTTGTTGTTCGCCACCGTTTGAGCACTGCCGGCGATTCGCGCTCGCGGCTCCGCCAGAAAGAGGAATAATTAAAGTTAGAGAGCGCGTTGGTCGCTTCTCCTTGGGCTCTAGACCATTGATCGCCCGGCTAAATAATTGACGCCGCGGCGCGTGCAGTGGCGCAACGCACATCGGGAACGAGGTGTCTACAAATTAATCAGCCCCGGCTAACGGAGCGCGTCAGCGAGGAAATCTCGCGGATGTGTTTATTCGCCGGGGCGCACACACGGATAATTGACACGTGAGTGACAGAATAACTCATTCGAAGCCGCTGCCGCTGCCGCTGTCTGCGTGCGGTATACACAGCGAGCGCGAGCGCGAAAGGAGAGAAAGGAGAGAGAGAGAGAGAGAGAGAGAAGGAGGGGAGGGAGTCGGAGCCCCCCCACCAGCGGCCGGTCAGCAGGCGAGATCAAAGGGAACCGACTTCTCGTTCGCGAGGTGAAGAACCGGCCATCTCCGGGCCACACACGAATTGCTTTTATATACTTACTTTACGCGCCGTGGCATGAAAGTGTAATACCTTTCGGCTTTGCCTGCCCGCCTGGCTGAGCTTCGCGAGCTCGCGCTCGCGGGCCCCGCAATGACCCAGCCAAGGTCACCGCTAAATCACCATGCGCCTATGCTCGTCATTATCGCTGCGCTGCGAATCTCGATTCTTTCCTCGGATTTGTAAATTAGCCTGGATAATTGCCACGCTCGCATTGTACGAAACTGGAACTGTCCGCGTCTTTCGCGTTTTTGCTCTCATCTTTAATTTAGCCTCTCTGCTCTTTGGGAAATCTACCCCGCACGCACTTATAGCGCGAGAGCTATAACGCGCGCTACTTTTAAACTTTCAGCAAGAAAATGCGTCGCGCATTTATCGCCGGTATAAATAAGCCATAAACACACTCTACACGCAGGTAAATAAATGATGCTTTATAATTGACTTTTTTTGCTTTACCGCTGAGCATCGCGCGAATATCATCTATAGGCGTACGCGCGGCTCTTTGCTCGGCAAACTTTTTTTGCGGGGCGCGCTCGGAGAAGTTTTGAAAACAAATTTGTCGCTGCATTTTTAACAATCTTATAAGACAGCGTGGTGAATAATGCAAAGTAAGCAAAATGGAAGAGTGTTTGCTCGAGCAACCGCGCGACTGTCGAAATACCGCATCAAAAGAGGGGAAAAAATCCGGGCAAATCTCGGCGCTCTCGGAAAAGAGCCCATGCAAGAAGATTCTAATGGCCCAATATTGGACGAGTACTTTTGCCAGATATTACTGTTCTAATGCTGGGGCAATACTGAAATGATAACAATGGGCCGAGGTTGGCAAGCCGGTACTGGGCCAATGCAGGAATTACAAGAACTGCCGATATTCGCAATTTTGGTGCAAAATATAACAGAAAATATATCATTTACGGCAGAGATTTACCGGTTCACTAAAATTACTATGCATAGATCTTAATCGTATGATTCCGCTGTTTTATATAATTGGCAAATATATTTTAAAATAACATTTTACAAAAATTAGAAGTTACAAAGTCGGTTATGACAAATCCGCGATACTTTTGTTTTTCAATCTGACGTGCTGAATTTTCAAGTCCGGCTGAGTACTGGCATTACAGTAAAACCAGAGATTTATGATAAAAATGTCATTACTGGCCTGTTGTTATCATTGGAGTAAAAAAAAGTGCCGGAGCGATGCTGGCAATTCTTGCATGGGAGCATCCCACCAGTCGAAAGACAAAGCCGAGGAATGTTGTTTATCCGCTCTGGGAGGGCGAAAAAATGGGCCTCGAGTGGCCGATTCGTCGGGCTCGTTCAGCCGACCATACACCTCTAGGCGTGTACTCGAAACCGCCGACACGACAATATCAAGTCATCAAGGAGTATTCATCTGCCTGCAAAGGTGTCAAAGAGAAAGAGCGAGCGGACCTTTAGAAAAAGCCTCGCTTCTGCCGCTGCTGCTGGCGGCGCGCGAGGCCCGTGACAAATTTTCGAATGTCCCTGCTCTGTCCCTTCTCTCCCCCTGTTGTGGGGGCTTTATTGTGCCTGTCGCAGGGCGCAGAGCTAATCATTGCGAGGCGCGTGACAAATCGGCCCGAGGGCGCGCGCTATTTCAAATTTATGAGCTCGGCCCGACTTTGTCGCGAGTACATACAAGCCAAAGGGAGTCATCGCGGAGCGAATAGAATGGCGAAATGCCACCCGGCCGCTCGTCTCTCTCTCTAGCCGTGAAAAAGTCCCGATTCCGAAACTGATTCCAACTCCTAAATGGACCGCAAATGGACTTTGTATTGACTGCCGGAAGACTTTTGTGCTCTTGCGCCGCCGACACGCGATGAAAAGCTCTTTTTCGACTTGCCCATCGGCAAATGCCACGGCTTTTCGATATAATACCTACTCGATTCTCAAGCCCTCGGCTCGCCTCCGCTCCGCATTATTCGATCACAAAGGGAAGCTATTGCTTTCTCGAGTGGGAGAGGAAGGAAAAAAAGAGTAACTCACCGGCGTCCGAACTTTATTCGAATGTTTCATGTAAACGAGAACGCAATCCAATTAGGCTACGGACGTACGGGCAGGAATGAAGACTTTTCAAGCCTTCGCCGCGTATTATTAATACTTAATTTAATGTATATCGAGCGAGCGAGGTAATGAAGACGTTTCTTTGGCGCTCGATGATAAATCACCGCGTTGAATGGACGTTAATAAACGTCAGCAGCAGCAGTGGCAGCGAGGACAACGCCGCGCTTTTGGTGCACTACTTCCGGAGCCTTCGCATGCGAGGCGTGCGAACGTCTGAATGAATACTGGGATATAAGAAGCGGCGGGCTCGATTCAATGCAATACGCTCGGCCTCTTTTTTCCTTTCTCTCTCTCTCTCTCTTTCCGAGTCGTCGCGCCCTAGCGGTTACCAGCTTTTATCATGCTAATGTATTAGTCCACATTGGGACGCGAGACGCGGTAGCCGATTCTCCATGCGCAACGGCATTTTCAGGATGCGCGCCCTTGCCCACTACTTCTCTGAATATATATCAATTCACAGGTAAGACGTCTTGGAAATCTTTACGAATTTTAAATTTGACGCTTCTTGCTTTCTCAAAGAGAAAGCAGTGGTTTAATCATTTGTTTCGTGAGATTTTAACGTACGTATTATCTGTCTTCGTGAATTCAAATATGCTACTCCCAAGAATTACGTGCAAGCATGTGTGTGTGTGCGTGGGTTCTTTTTTGCTAAACAACCCATGTAAATATAGCTGCTGAATACTGTTGCTTATAAAGAAATTTTCTAACAAATTCTATAACTACGCAGTTGTGTACGTTTCTATTTCGATTCTAATTCTATTTTTGAGGCTATGTCAAAATAATAAAGCTAATCGCTCGTAAATGCGTGGTCTCTGTAAAAATGTTCTTATAAAAAAATTAAAATGTGCTAGTTTTCGTATAGAGCGTTAATTTATGATCAATATTTAGAATACTTGAACGTTTCAGTTGATTCTCTTTTGTTTTATAGACCTTTTATCATTTTTAAACTTTAAAAATAAATGATAATTCAATAAATTTTTACTGTCAATAGCTACTTGAATACTAAATTGTATTCTTGCATATTTTTGTAATAACTTGAGTGACTACAATTTTTATAATGCTTAAAAATTCGCGCTGATGATTCTAGGCGCCTATTACCGTAGTAGAAATCGATCTAATAGCCAGTAACTAGTCATTAATAACCGTATAAAGCTATTTGGCTAGTTACTATAGCTATGAATGAGATCGATTTCCACCAGAGATGTATTTCAGTCAAATGGGTCTGCAAAATTCTGCATTTTTTCCCACTGTATATATCTTGAAAAATAAGCATAGATTCATTTTTATGTTTAGTCGGAGACTGAATGATTTTTAGATATTATTGGGTAGGATTTTATCAATATTGCGATTTGATAAATTGTAGATATAACGATAGCGTTTTATTTCCGTTAAAACAAACAAACGAATGCATAGTTTCTAAACGAGGCGATACGTTTTTTCAGCACAAGCTAGAAAATGAAATGGGAAGTGCAGGCGCTAAGAACGATCCCGTCGCCATGCAAAAAAGCTTTTATCCGAGTTCGGGGCTTCTGCCGTTGTCTCCCTCCCCTCCTTCTGGAGGATGAATCTGCAGAATGCGCGACAGGAGCAGAGCAGAGCAGCAGGGGACGCGTCGGGTCGTTTAGGTGTTCCGCGGGAGGCTCGGGCGCGAATCAGGATCGCTCTGCGACTAAATGGCATTCAATTACGGAATCTCTTCCGCTCGAGAGCTCCTGAAATCTTGCCCCTCTCTCTCTCGGCACACTTGGCTTCAGTGCCAAGCGCCCAGCGCGGCAAAAAATTGCCAAAGTTAGATCGGTCGGAAGTGATTCGACGTGGCCCCGAGATAAAAGCGCCCAGCTAGAGCGTGGTAATAAATTGAAATTGACACTCGTTTAAGCCGTTAATTCTTTTTTCCTCCCTTTCCCTTCTCTTCTCTTCTCTCCCTCGCATTTTATGACAAGTTTTACGTGGATTTTCCGTTATTACGCCGCGCGCCGCGCCGCTAATGAAAGAGAAACTGCCCGAGTTTGTGCGATGCGTGGTCGCGCGGGCCTGAAAAAATGACAAAGCGCCCGGGGATGAGTTGTCAAGACCGATCGAGAATATCAGCCCTCATTTGGGCCAACCGGGGAGTCGCTTTTCCCATTCGGCCTTTCGCGTCGACTACGAAGCCGTGTCTAATCCGGCCGAGGGGTGCGCGCGACTCGACTAGATCGATTTCAAATGACCGACCATCTTTTTCCGCCTCTCTCTCTCTTGTAAATCTCGTGTGTTTGTTAGACACGCCGGTCCATTGTGGCCGCTTCCACAGCTGCAATAGCAATCGGCTTCGCTTTTTTCTCTCTCTCTCTCGCAAATAAAGAAATCCGTCTCTCGTGCCGGTTCGCCGTGGCGAATCTCTGCGGATGTCGTCGCAGTAGCGTCGATTGACTTACAACTGCAGCAGCGAAACTCGAGTGGCGAAAGAGTAGCCGGGCCATAAATAAGCCTTCGGGAAAGCTGGTAACGAGTGCCGGGCTCTCATTGTTTTGGGGGGGATTATCCGAGCGATCATTTACCTTCCCTCCGCAGGCGCGTGCAGGCTAATAAGTTGCCGAGAGAGGATCACACCTCGGGCGCTGCGGGTCGCTCGTAGGATTGGTTCCCGCATTGTTCGGGGGCCCGGTGAAAAATCGCTTTTCCTCGAAGAGCGGCGCACAAAGAGCGCGTGGGCCTTTCTCGAGGGCCCCGGCGAGCGCTCGACTGGCACTCCCAATGGGAACGAGAGTGAGACCTCACGCGCGCGAATAGGGGGACTGAGCGCGTACAGTGCGCACGGACATAACTAGAATTTAATGGGCCCCGGCTCGAGACTCGAGACTCGGGGAAAATTACGGTCTTGCCGGCGCGCCGTGCTCGTTCATTTTTCTCTCTCCTCTCCTCTCTTTCTCTTTTCACCGGGGATTCTCCGTAAATTATAGGCGAGTCACACCTTTTTGCGCGAACCTGGCCCGCTGATCCTTATTAGCCGTCCGCGCCTTCGCGCCGATTAATTTTCGATGCGAGCGCGCGACCGCCAACGACGCTGCTTTACAATCGATTTATGATTTACGCGCGCGCGGCTCGCTCTTTAATCGACGCGATGCCCGAGGAAATTTTCCGACTATCGGGCCCGAGCATCGCAAGCGGGAATCTGCATTTTTCCCCTCGGAGTATGTTCGTGTTAAATTGAATCGTATTTTCGTGTGTGCGCTTCGAGCCAATCAAAACTTACGGTCTATTCGGGCACGGCGAGAGGCTGAATTATTGGAGAAAGTTACTTGTCGTTATCGTGCGCGACGCTTCTATAACCACCTGCTTTTCACTCGTGCTATGAGCGAGAACAACCTATAAGGCTAACAATGGGACTAAAAGTAGAAAATTATATAATTTACTCAACTTATAGTTAAATAATTAAAGTATCTTTTCCTGAGTTAAATGACGTTGCTAATGCATTATGTACGTTTAATTATTTTAAATGAAAAAATTTTTGACGGATACATTAAATTCAATTGAATTCAGAATTATCGGCAGTTATTTTCGTCTCCATCGGTAAATGAGTACTTATATGCATTTCCTTGAAAAGCATAATGCAAAGAATCTGTATTTCCGCTATAATTTGGTATACTTATTGTAAAGTAGAGCAGAATAACTGACTAAAAATTTATAATTTGGCTTGTCAGCACGCAACTCCACATATGTTTAAATTTCAAGATAGACGTTCATCACGCGAATTTTAATACCACCGCAGAATTACCTGGAAACATCAACTAATTTTGAGGTTTTCACTGCGTGCGTCTACTTACGTTTATTTTTACACGCGTGCATGCCAATATGATATGATAAAGTCTAAAAATAATTCTTAATACTCTTTGCCTTGGTTATACTTATCTACATGGTTATTTTTTACCCGGCTGCATATATGAATACATCTTATAATAAAATATGCATACGAGTTATAATACACTTATTCGGTCTTTTATGTGGTAATTATGTGTGCCTCAATATATTTATGCATCGATAAGAATTTTATATTCTCATGGGACTTGTAGAAACATTTATATTTCGTTAGCTATCGCGTCATAAGCGTCATTCCAGGTCTCAAATACGAGAAAAGTTTGTCAGTCCACTGAAAAGCCTCGATTTAATGAATTTACTTTTTTAAACAAACGATTTCATTTACGACATATTGTTAAAAGTCGTCTAGAGAATCGGCCCAGCAAGAAGTTTACTATACGCGTCTGTCCGTTTGTTCGGGCGAGCATGTGTGGCGAGGTGTTCGCGGGCAGGTGTAAAAGCTGCATCCGAATAAAAATCCTCTCGAGCGTGGAGCTCGCAGCAGGCAGAAGCAGCAGCGGTCGATCGATTACAAGTATACAGCCAAGCCTCGGTCGGGATTTTTTCCTCCGAAAATAGCAGCCTTGTAGAAACGTCGCGTGTGCCCTGGCATGTGTATCTGGCGGGCGCTGCGCACAACGACGAAACGGATTTTTCCGCCGAGAGGAGAATCGGCCGCGCGCAGTCGCATGCGCGCGGGCAAATGTAACATATGCTCGCGCGCGGACGGACACACGCAGAAGCGGGGACACCCTCGAGGCACATGACGCGAGCGCGCACGTTCGCTCCTTCTGTCCTCCGCGCTAACGTGTAATTTCGCGGAAATCGCATTGAAAACCGCAACCCTTTAAAAAATTTTACAGTGGTTAACTGATACACACACGCGCAGTTCGCTGCAGCCGAGGCGCGGAATGTGGAGACAACGTGACTAAATAATTAGCCAGGGCCAATCGCTCGTTTTACGTTATGTGGTCTACCATAATGACGATTAATTCACGAATTAATCATATACGGGCCAGCGTCGGGCGCGCGTTTAGCGGAGTAAAGTTTAAAACGCCAGGCTGCCCTTGATACTCGTGCGGTGTCCGATTTTCCCGCCTCGCTTGTCCCATTTTTTTTCTTACCCCCGTTTAAAATTTTAATGCCCCGGCTTTGTGCCGCGCGGGGATAACTCATTACGGCGCAACTCCTTCTCTCCGCTAGCCGGTTAACTGCTGCTTACGTTCCGCCTGCGAACTTTTAAGCGTTCAAGATAAATAAATCAACGATGCGACTCGTGCGCGGCTCTGCAGCCTTTCGATGCACGCCCGTTCGCTTGGAATATACACGTACCGGCTGAGCGGCGTCGCCATTGCTTCGTCCTGCGCCTCGGCGGCACACTCTCGATACTCGAGAGTCGCGCGCGACGATGTATACACTTGTTCATATATTATGTTTGTGTGTCTTTTGCTTTCAGGACGTGCGCTGTGTTTTTTCAACAGTCCGTCGCTTTTTGCGAGAGAGAAAACGATCGGTACTCGACATGGTGAGTGATTACTTTTTTACGAAATAATATTCTAATCGGTTTTTAATATTTGTGTTTTCAATGTATTCTTTCTAATTTACATAAGGCGTGTATCAAATTTGTTCGGGTATGAAACTTTATTCATATTCAAATTCCCGTTTATAAAGTTTTATTAAGTACATTGAAAAGATAAATTTTCATTTTCAAAGAGCCCCTTGAATAATTTAGTTCCAATATTTTAAAACGAATATTGCAGACTTCACGGCGAATTGTGGTATTTGTGGTATAGATGTCCAGAGCTACAATTTCAATGATGCAAACTACATTTTTTTTTAATAATATCGATTCTTAAAAGTTTTAAGTTAATTAGGGGTTGTCAAGGCATAAAGTAGGTATTAATACTGTGCACAAATACTGTGCGTTTTTCAATACTATTTTCTTTATATTGTAGGAAAGTATATCTATGACCTTTAGAACCCTGCTATAAAACTCAAAGCGCTAGAAGTATTTCAATGTATTTAGATTGTTTTTGTCCGATTGCAGCAAAGTCAAAGGGAGGATAATTTAAGAATAAATTAATAGGAAAAATTAGCACTTTTAAGATTTTCTGGTTGATACCAACATTTTCTTAGGTCCTCTGAGAAAATTATAGTTTTTGTCTGAAATTCCGAAAATTGCTCATTTTAGTAGGAGGTTCCTGATAAGAACTAGGTGTTATTGAGAAATCTGAAATATGCTAGTCTTTGTGAGGGGCGACGATATATTCCCAATAATTTTAGTGTAAAATAAGTTTTAAGCTCTAGAGCCTTAAAGGAGCCAAGTATTGTGTTCTTTTCTATTACTCTATTACAAAATAATTATTTAGAAATTTATTATGATTTATGAATGAAATAGACGCAATATGAACAATGTTTAAAAAGTTAAAAGTTTTTAAAAATATTTAAGTAGACTAAGATGGTTTTATTTGTCAAGACAAAATTTACAATATTTAAATGTTTATACATCGCAGCAGGAACATTTAAGTTTAAGTTCTGCACGTTAGTTTATATCATTAGCGCATATCACAGTGGCAATTCTTTGGTAATCAGATTGTCAGTCTTGGTCATATTTCACATAGTGTTAATAGTAATACATTATATTGCACACTGCCAAGTACCATCTATCACGTCAAATCAAATACAAAATGAGATATGTTCTTGGGGACTTCTTGAAGATAAAAAAGTGCACTAAGTTATATTTATGTTTACTTTAAAGAATTTCATTGTTTTTTCTAAGTCAAACTGACACTTGCAAATATTCATTCGTAAAGTGTATCTCTTTAGGAATAAATTACATATCGCATTACGCAAAAGATGCCTAAAATGTTACAATTTCCATACGTCATGTCTATCAGAAAACAAGAATTACTGATTTTCCGAAGGAAAGTTTGCTTAAATTCAGAGAAGAAACTTTTTTGTTTCAAGAAACTTATGAAGTTAGTAGATTACTTTCAGAACCTATATATATATATATATATATATATATATATATATATATATATATAGTGTTTTCTAAATTGGTTATACAGTACAATATTCCGTGAAATGTTTAAGAATATACCTTTTTTACTTTTTAAAAATCCCATTTTTTACGACCCTCTATAAGTAAAGCTTTTTACTATCTTTTGACTAAATTATTTGCGTGACTCATAAAATCTATAACTTTCCGAGACATCTAAGGTTATTTATTGTTATATAACCAATTGTATTATCGTTTTTTTATATTCAAAATTAAAATAATTTTGAAGCTTTGAACCATATATTTTGGTGAAGATTAATTTATACAGGAATTTTGTGGTCGTTTATATTTAAATAAAATAGCAGCTTAAGGGTGTATGAAAGGATTCCCATATTGTTTACCACGGAAGATATTTAAAACTCTTTTCCGATTGCAAGTAATAACCCCCAATAACGGAATCTTTAAATATTTGCCTGGCAATGCTGATACAAATTCGGAAGGCATATTAAATTGTTTTTTTTCTCAAAAAATTTATTTAATCTCGAATAGTTGTTAGAAATAGAAAAGTCAATTATACAGATCAGTGTAAAACATTTCTATTTTTGTAGTAAATTTTATATTGGAATAATTAAGTTAAAAGTAGCTAGGGGAATACGTGCCAATGAATTAGAAACGGGTTTGGCTTATTTGGTCATAATTATACCTTACACATTTTTTAATATGAACTAGCATCTATATAGAGTTGTGTGTGCTACGAGTACGCGCTGAGGTCAGGACTTGACACCGTTTATTTTTAATTTTAAAACTTTTTAAAAGTTGTCCCTCATTCTTTGTTCTATATTGGGGACGACTTTCAGAATTTAAATAATTTAAAAATTCAATAAATAAAGTTTGGAACTGCGTATTTCGTTTAATATATGCTCCCTCGTCTTAATTAATAATATAACTGTGTATCTGTCAACCACTGGCAACATCCAAAAGGGCTTAACAGAGGCTAACGGACTTTTAATTTATAAGATTATATAATAATTATTGCGTTCGTAGTAAAGCCTTATTATTGAAGCCTTATTCAATTTCGTTATCAATATAAATACTATAATACAAATATAAATACTTTTTTCATAAATATAGATATATCAAAATAATGCACTTCAATGATAAATTATAGTACAGTAGTTACTAAAAGTAAAAAGTAGTTGTAAAAAGGAATTTCAGAAAGTGTTACAGGTGCAGTTATGAAATTTTAAAGCGAAATTCTTTAGAAAAAAAACCCCTTTAAAAAATTTTATTTTTATCATCTTAGTATTAAATACAGGTGCATTTTTTCGTTATAACAGAGCCAGAGGTTATTAAAGTATATACTGTTAAGTAATTGTGAGCATAAACTTATTGAAGAAAAAAATTAAATACCTCACTTTACTCTGATTCTCACTTTTAATCGATTATCCCACAAATAAATATTTCTAATCTGTTGGTTTTAGCACATTTAAGGGCGCAGAATTTCTTTTCAATTTTTTAAAAATTAAAAGAGGATGCTCAGTGATGCGTAGTAAGTAGAGAAATACAGGGTAACGTACAAAATGTAGAGCTGCTAAATGTGAAAATTAAAAATAAATTGATTCAGGGAAGTGAAGAGAAACTATTAAATAAGTGGATCAAATTTGATAAAATAAGTGAAAAAAATCAAGATTTTATCAAAGGTTCTGTATAGTAAAAATAAACAAATATCTACTTTTTTCCATGTTTTCCACTTTGTAGAGATAAAAATTGTTGTTTTTTTTATTCTTCAATGCGAATCGATTTTCATCTAATTTTTAATTTGAAAATTACATTTTACATCATAAACATTCAATAAAGTAAATCTACTTTCTTTTAACAAAAACAGTTTTTTCAACAGTTTATGTTCTTCTGTATTCAGAATATTCTGAACGCATTAACGTTCGTCGAAACTTTTTCAAATTAATCGGACATATTAGCATTATGAACAAATGTATGTATCGCAACGATGCTGTGAAAAAAGTAGATCAAATGAAAAATAATTATTGAAAAATGCTATAAATTATACAAAAAAGTTTTGCTTCCCCATAGAAGCTTTGTGATGATAAAAAAACCTCTGCCAATTAATTGGCACTTAGCTTTCTCGAACCTTATTAATTGTTTCTATATGTATTTTTTTGTTCTGTTTATTTCTGCGTTAAAAAGTCAAATCGACAAGTCCCTTTCTATAAATGACGAGATATATTATATTATGAAAAAATATTTGAATTATATAAAAACTTAAAAAGTTTTTACATATCAAATAACATTTTTTACAAATGACAATAAATTTTGTAATACTATTCAATTGTTTATACAATTTTATGGAGTCGATTTGCACTGTAGTTATTGAGGTGAAGATCTAGTTAGTATAGTGAATTTTGTATTCTAAAGAGCGAGAGAAGGATCCCAACCATAATAATTTGAATTTAAAAATAAATTTTTTTAATTTTTTTAATTTATTATCATACGAATTGAGATACCACTTGAAGCCAGATTTTATTTTAATCATGTAATACCCAAATATGTATATATCTATCTAACAATCAAAAGTGAATAAAACCTTGCTTTTAAGAAATATAATATATTTACAAGCAATTAATAAAATTATTTTATTACTAATTTTTCTTTTTGGTAATAATTACATCAAAATTAAATTGATTAATCGAAAAATAAAAAAATTTATTCGTCAGTCCCCTTTGCTTGTGAAAAACAAAAAAATGAGTCCTTAATCATTAATTTTTACCGTGAATTACTCGAGATACAGAGGAATACACACACACACGCACACACGCAAGCACGCACGCACACACACACACAAACACGCATACGCACACGCACGCACGCACGCACACATGCACACACACAACACACACACACGCATACGCATACGCACATGCACACACACATGCACATACACAACACACACACATCCATACAGACATTTTCTAAAAAATGTTTTTACTATTGCAAAACTTCCTCTAGGAGGAAGCAAAAGTTTTGCTAAAATCATGTTAGAAACATGTTTTGAGACATTAGGGATCAAAATAAACTATTTTTAGAAAATGTCTGTGTGTTTGCGCGCGTGCGTGCGTGCGGGTGTGTATGTGCGTGTATGAATGTAGATTAGCATTACTCTGAATATACACGGTAAAAATTAATTTTTCAAGTCTCATTTTTTTGTTTATTATTAGGACAGAGGCTCAAAAATTTGTTTTTGATGTGTTTTTGTTTTGTAGCCGTAATCGATTTTTAATTTTAGTTTTTTGAGTTTTTTCATAGCTTAGAAATAATATCATCGATTGACTCATAATGCATTTGGAAGAGCATACAATGAATAATCTATATCCCTTATTTTGTTATACGCGAAATCGTCAATTTTTTAAAACGATTATATTCGTGAAATATATGAAGGAAAATTTTTGAGGTTCATCTTTGTCTTCTGACGAGAAAAAATCGATATTTTGTCACCATACAATAACTGGAGTAAATAGTCAGCATTTGATTCGAAACTCTTCAACAAGTTAGCTTTTTATATCCTTTGGTTGAGTTATTTGCCCAGAATATAACGACTTTTATGATCTGTAATATTTGAAGTTATGTATTTTTTGAAAATTTTTTTTTCTAATATGTATATCAACCAGGCTCATTTTTTCGATTTTTAATGAAGATTCGAAATTAAAGAAATTTAAAGATTCATCAACTCGTTTTCATTTAAGAACGATTTTTCTATTTTACTTAAAGTAAATTATTTTTGTCTTTTCTGCAGCCTCTTGGAAGTGTCTGGTAATTATTTTTTCCTCACCTTCATATTATCCTACCTTATCACATCTTGCAATCGTCCAGGGTTATGCCTTTAGAGTGGGAAAAACTTGTATCAGGATGAAATCCGCTCTGGGATGGTCGGTATATTTGTCATGTTTGAATTGGATGTCTGTCACATTCCGTAGGTTAGAGATACTGAATTCGAGCACTCCATACGTCCCGTTCACGTTGTTGAGTGTGAAAAATCACACTCTTAGTGATTGGACGAAGTTGCATTAGTCACGGGGTTCCCTGGCGGTCACCATCCAAGTACCATCCGTGCCTAACGCTGCTTAACTTTGTCGATCGCCCGAGGTGTGGTTCTGCCATCCCGCCACAGTGTATGTGCAAGCGTACACACACACACACACACACACACATATATATTATAAAATTACATATCATTCACAACCGCAAATTTTGGATCGGCTCTTTCCCATCTTTTCTTATACACGAAGAAAGTCATATTTAGTTTAAGCGGTTATATCTCAAAAATCTATGATGGAAAATCGTTCAAAAAATTTTATATGATTAGAAATTCAGTGAATCTACGTATTAACATCTGATTAGTGGAGATCGTGGTAAAGCGAGGGTAAAGAGAGCTTTTTGATTTTCTCATAGTTTTGAACTTCAGTGTTCAGAAAAATTTGAGAATATGTAATTTAAAAGACTGAAACTATATGATAAAGTAAACTTGCATTTGTGTTCTTTGTTTTAAAATTAAAAATAATAACACTTTCGAGGTACTTGAGATGATTTTGGTCTTTCTTAAACATTTCGTAAGATCTATAAATATTGTTCATATGCAATTTTGCCAAGACATATACTGAATTCTAAAACATTTAAAGGGAAGAATTGTACCTGAAATTTGCAATTTATTCGAACCATTCCTGAATAGCATGCTACTCCGTAAATGATACGTACTCGGGGCAAAGTGAGCCTCGGACGATACAACATATTAAAGCATGCAGTTAAATAAAAATAAGAATTGTTTCTGTTAATAAAGTAAGTTTTAATTAGGTTATTATTTTGACTTTCCTAATTTCATGAATTAATTAGTCAGAAATAAATAAAACACGTATTTTTAAATTTCTATCAAATTTTTGTTGATTTTATTTTATAAATGTGTTTAGCATGTACAATTGTGTTAAAATCATTCTTTTAAACATATATTTAAAAGAAAATTGATTATATATTATTTTTTACTACCTAATAACTAAAGCTCACTTTAGCCCAAGTACGGGGCAAAATGAGCCCAAATGAATTTTTTTATTATATTCAAAATTAAAAGTAGTTCTATTTAATTTAAGAGGTTATAACTTTTAGGTAACATTAATGAAAGTCCTAAATATAGTTTAAAACTAGTTGCAATGTCTTCAATTCATACGTGTTATTTATTTCGATTAAGAAACTTTTTTAGGCTCTCTTTGTCCCGGTCTCCCCTACGTATAATTTAAATAATTTTAATAAATTACGGACAGAGAAACAATTGCTGTGATAAGGATTATTACCTATGTTGTGTAATTTTAGTAAAAAAAATATCTTTAGACAAATCATCACTGATAAATAAAGCAGACCATTTTTGAGCCATTAATTAGAAAGAGATATAGCAATTTAAAATTCATTTATTAGAACAAAGAATTTCTTTTTAGAACAATTAATTTAGTTTGAGAATGCTAAGTGCCAATGAATTGGCAGCGGTTTTTTTATTCAAATAAATTAATCTCATTTTTAATTATAAATAAAAATGTACCTAAATACTTTCTAATTGTTATAAAAAATAAGTAGAAATGTTTCTAGAATGTAAAGAAAATTGTGTATATGTAAGGAACATTGGCAATCAACATAATTTTGACGAAAGTCATCATGATCTTTTCGTAGTAAATCAATATATATATATATATATATGAGTATGAGTAAATCATACTTAGTTATATGATAATAGTATAATTATATATAATTATATATTATATATAATTTATATTTAAAAGATAATTTTAAGAAGCTTAAAAGTTTGTGGATTCTCTTTGCTCATATCAGTTATATAGAAGATGAACATTTTTTATTTCGAGATATATTTTAAATGGATGTTACGATCTGAACTTTGAAAACATATTAGATACGTCTTCACATATAACTGATTTTGAAGCTGATCTGATAATAAACTAGCTCGCCACGCGGCCTGCGCCTTTTATTTCTATTGCTCCCGTTGGTTTGACATTATATTAACAAAAAGAAAAGGAAATATTAGTTTATGTCGTTATATAATAAAAGACACTCTAAAATCGTGATATATGAAAAGGGGAAAAATTATTAGTAACTTGGAAAATGAGAGACTAATTAGCAAGAATGTCAATTCCCTTGTCTTGTTGTTATCTTAAATTACTGCTTTAGACCTAAAGAACCGAGTAAAAAATGCTTTTGTAATGTAAAAATTAAGCTGGTCCGCCATGATATAACAAACATCTTTCCACCTTGTCCTAGAACATTAAAACTTCGATAACTTGTTTTGTCATGATTAAAGAAGGCAACAAACAAATTTTAAATATTTTCAATCGCCAACATTGTTCGTTTTCTTTAGTGATCTCGGTTTTAGTGACATTGTGAAAAGTGTCAAATGCAAACAAGTTGGGGTCTTTTGAGATCTGTAACTATACCGTGGAATATTTAGAAAAATTTGAAATTTATTAAAGATACAGATAAATTCGCTTTTTATGCCTTTTTTGTGCTATATTTTTCGTTTTTTTTTGACAAACTTTGTTTAAACAACATTATCATAAAAAACGTTAAATACAAAAAAAGTTGTATTTTTTTTGTGATTACAAGTGTATCGTAGAACATTTTTGCATATACTATGTTAGAACCCAATCGTGGCTTAAAAATCGATTTTTTATGTCTTTTGCGCTTTATTTTTTGTTCTTCTCAACGAACTTTATTTAAATGACGTTAACGTAAGAAATGTTGAATACAAAAAAGTTGTATTTTTTCGAGATCTACAACTTTACCGTTGAAAATCTTTGCATATAATATATTTTAATCCAATTGTGTCCTAAAAACCGACTTCGTATGTCCGTAGTGTGCTCTATTTTTGGTACTTCTCGACAAGCTTTGTTTAAATAACGTTTACGTAAAAAATGTTGAACACAAAAAAGCTGTATTTCTTCGGTATCTACAACTTTACCAGGAAAAATGTAATAAAAATATGAAATTTATTCAAAATACAGCTAAAATTCGAGTTTTTAATATCTTTAAAAGTTCTTCTATATGGAAGTATACTAATCGGATATGGTTGAAAATAAATACGTCAGCCTCTTATAATGTGACAAGTAACTTCTATAAATTTCAGCCAGTTTCACCGTAGCCTCGCAGAGTTATTGCATAAACTTGATTACATATATACATACATACATACATACATACAAAGATACATACATACAAAGATACATACATACATACATACATACAAAGATACATACATACAAAGATACATACATACATACATACATACAAAGATACATACATACATACATACATACATTATGGAGATAGGAAGATCAAAGCAGGGTTCCAGCGCGAGTACAAGGACCAATAGAATCGGTTGGAAAGTGAAAGACTATGATAAGGAGATGTTTCTGTTGGCACTGGAGGAAATACAACTGTTTGGGACAGCGGACAGCAAGGCTAAACAGGTGATGAAAAATATCACCCGAGCCTGCGACGCAGCTATGCCAAGAAGAGTGCCCAACCAAAGACGACCACCAGTATACTGGTGGAATAGTGAGGCGGATAGCGCTCGTAGCGAGTGCCATCGGACTAGGAGACAGGAGCAGCGGGCAAGAAAGAAATACTATAAAACTGGAAGAGGCCAGGAATTAGTAGATGCCTACCACCAGGAAATGAAGGACGCTAAGCGAAAGCTTAAGAAGACAATCCGTACCAATAAGCGACGGTGCCTGAAGGAATTACAGGACGAGGTTAATAAAGACCCCTGGGGTAGACCTTATAAAATAGTAATGAAGAAGATCAAAGGAAGCTACGCACCCCCTCCCAAGTGCCCACAATTATTAGATCGAGTAGTGACTAAACTGTTCCCCACACAACGGGACGAACCGTGTGTTATAGAATCAGAGGCAAACGAAGAAGCTATTCCTCCAGTCACAATGGAGGAACTGCTAAGCGCTTGCAAGAGGGTTGGAAACAACAAGGCTCCAGGCCTGGATGGCATTCCCAATATAGCATTGAAACATGCTATATTCGCCCAACCAGAGATCTTCATAGACTTGTACAACACATGTCTAAAAGAGGGAATATTTCCCGCCGACTGGAAGAGACAACGACTTGTGCTACTACCAAAGGGAAAGAAGCCACCTGAGGACGCTTCATCATACAGACCGCTCTGCATGCTGGACACCTCAGGCAAGATTCTGGAACGCATAATTTGCGTCAGAATGGATCAGGCAATAGAAGAAAAAGGGGGACTTGCGGAACACCAATACGGCTTTCGGAGGAAACGATCAACTCTAGACGCAGTGAACATAGTGATTGACACTGCGCGCGCAGCGATAGAGGGAAAGAGATGGAAAGGAGGAGCAAAGGAGTATTGCGCTGTCGTCACTCTGGACGTCAAAAATGCATTCAACTCGGCCAAATGGACCAAAATACACGAGGCATTTCGTAAACAAGAAGTGCCTTTATATATAAGAAGGATGATGTCCGACTACTTGAAGGACAGAATCTTATTATATGACACTGACAATGGCACCAAGACCTATGAAGTAACAGGAGGAGTACCCCAGGGATCAGTGCTTGGTTCACCGACTTGGAACAGCTTGTACGATGGGGTACTAAGGCTACAGTTACCCAAAGGGGCGACAGTGATAGGATTCGCTGATGACATAGCACTAGTCGTGGTAGCGAAAAGCATAGAAGATATAACAGAGATAGCTGACGAGGCTATTCGTATAATACGCGAATGGCTGACAGAGACAGGACTGGAATTGGCCAGTCATAAAACCGAAGTTCTTCTTATTTCTAGTAGGAAGAAAATGGAGAAAATAACGCTAATAGTGGATGGACACAAGATTGTTTCTCAACCAACCATTAAGTACCTGGGCATTACCATTGATGCAAGACTTACATTTAAGCAGCATCTTGAAACAGTGAGTGATAAAGCAGCAAAAGTTGGCGCTGCTTTATCTCGATTGATGCCAAATGTAGGAGGGCCAACGCAAGGTAGAAGGTTGCTCTTAGTCAGTGTAATCACATCGATTATGTTGTACGGGGCTCCTATATGGGCAGATGCCATGTTAGTGAAAACGTACGCAAACAAGCTGTCGACTGTATACAGACGAAGTGCACTTAGGGTCGCGTCTGCTTATCGTACGGTATCAGATGAGGCTGCCTGTATTATAGCAGGCATGCCGCCTATTGACCTCCTAGCAATGGAGAGAAAGAATGTCTTCGAGACAAAGCGACAACAAAATGACAACACTCAGAAGGACATCTGGGATTCCGCGAAGAAGCAGACACTGACTGAGTGGCAAAAAAGATGGGACTCCAGTGGCAAGGGGCGATGGACACATCGCCTCATACCAAGGATAGAGGGCTGGACCGAAAGAAGACATGGGGAAGTAAATTACTACCTCACACAGTTTTTGACCGGGCACGGATGCTTCCGGGCGTACCTGCACCGATTCAAATTAGAAGACCGTCCAAACTGCCCAGTGTGTATGGACGCTGACGAGGATGCGGAGCATGTCTTCTGTGACTGCTCACGATACCAACAGGAAAGAGAAGAACTTGAGAGCTATCTCCAGACCAGAGTAACACCTGAGTCGATTATGGAGGCTATGCTGACTTCGGAGGATGGATGGTGCACAGTAAACAACTATGCAGCAGATATACTTAAGAAGGTCAGAAAAGACGAAGAAGGAAGAAGAAAAAGACGAGAGATGCTGAATGAAGCTGGCGACCGGACGATGCGGTAAGAAGTAGAAGGCACACAACACGGAAGACTACTAATGACGGTAATGGGAGAACCAGTGATGCCGACCACATTCACAGAAGAGGGCAGGAGCCCAATGACCCCCGCGAAGCATTGCTTGGCGGTAGTACCGCGGGGAGGTCAACTCAGAAGAAAGGGCACGGTTCACTTTACTAAGGGTCAAAAAGTGAACGGAGGGGATCCGGTTGCGGTGGGGCGTAAAAACCCTGGCGTATACTGGAAGGTTTAGTGAGTGCGAGTCTCACACACGGTGGTACTTCACTATATCATGTCATGGTCCATAATGGATTTGCCTTAAACCTCTCTCTCTATAAGAAAAAAAAAAAAAAAAAAAACATACATACATACATACATACATACATATATACATACATACAACATAAATACTCTAGTCTATATACTCTAGTCTACTCTATTTACGGCCGTGGATCCGATTGGGGATGCCGATGTGCCACTATACATCCATACAGCTTAAATTTGTTCCAATAATGTTAAAACATGTTTTTATGCAATAATTTGTTGTTTTTAAAGATTTTACACTTTGTGCCATGACGAATATATAAGGCTCTCCCTTGAAGCGGCCGTGCCTAAAAATACATTTACAATAAAAATATTCATTTTAGAAAATTTGTAAATATCGAAAAAATATTTATTCGTCATTTAATACGTAAAATAGTATAAAAATATGTACGTTTTCATAAAGTAGACCAATTTTCCTTCCAATTACAGGGAGCATTCTATGTAAATGGCTCAAAGATCGTTTTTTTTTCTTTGCGGAAATCGATAGTTTTTAATGTGGAAAATATGTTCCAGTAGTTTCAAATCGTAACTCACGCTCTAAAATAGTATACAGTCTAGTTTAAACGTGCGCGCTCGTATGCGCGCCAAACAGGTCCATAACTTTAAACGTGTTTTTCTCAAAGCGTCATTTCTCAAAATGGTGGGACAGATAACTTAAAGGATATGCGGTCAATTGTGGTCAAACAACGCACACATATACTTTAGCACATTCTTCACCAACTGAACCTATAAAATGAACAAGTTTTTTGAGTATTATAACTTTTATGACACAATTAAAGCGACTGTTTTTTCGTAAAATTTTAACTTTTTCTCAAAGTTTCATCATTTGACAACTTTTATACTTATTTTGTAGAGATATGTTCAGTTGCTGACTATTATCATAAAATAACGAAATATTTTTGGTTTTTCTATTTTAGACACCAGCAGTGGATGCTAGATGTCCCATCGTTTCACACATTCGACGCCGAAACCGTTGCAAACTTCTCCAATATATTTATATATAAATATATATATATATATGCTTTCAAAAAACCTCAAAAGAATTTTTTTTATGTTTTCAAATATGTATCCAATACATATAAAAAGTTTTAGCGCTTTTTAATATATTGTCTTGGTATTAAAAAATCATGGTACATTGCCTTCATTTTAAGCATTTACATAGAGTGCTCCCGTTAATATATCTAACAATTACTTTTCAGTTGTCAGTGAAAGAAAGATAATATTATAATTTATAAAACAAGTTTAAAAATCTCATAAAAATGTGTCTGTTTATACGTTAAACATATTAAAAATATGTACGTTTTTAAAAAGAAGACATAATTTTCTTCTAATTTGTATATAGAGGAGGCTGGGATATAACGGGCCACTAGCCATATTGGCTGTGGAAGAGGGACGAAATTTTTTGTTCCACGTCTTAATATACTTGTGGTCACAGTGTGAGTTAAAATCTTCCATGCAGACAAATTTTTAGAGCGCAGTGAAGTTTTTATTTGATTGTATGAAAAACGTTTTATTTGATTGTAGAGAAGTAGACATATCATTGAGAGCTCCAAAAGAAAGAGTTTGTCACGTTTATTAATAAAAAGAAAACATCATTTGAAGAATTGAAATGGTAGCAGATATAAGACAGGAATCTGAAGTCGATTTAGAGCCGTAAATATGACAATAATTGTCATGCGTAGCGGATGTAAAGTTTCTCTTTATTCATGAGTCGTTATAACGTATCTCGATCTAATATCGCGATTGTTTAAACATAAATAAACTTTGTTATTCTCTCTTACGATATTTTGGTACCCATAATTTAACAGCAAGAGAGTCAAATTATGCTGGTCCGATATACCGTAATGGGGGGGGGTCTACCCCAACTATTTCTTAAATTGCTATTTTGGATGTAATTTATAAGGGCATTTTAATATTGGAAAGAAACATTCAACACTGATCTCAATATAGGATAACATTTTTCAATTAGATAGTAACTAAATGCTATTTTTTTTTAATTATACTTTCTATAATTTCTATGGGTCGTTGCATTTTAGTAGCCCATTATACCCCAGTCTCCCCTATTTAACAATCACTTAAAGCTAATTTAGAGGGCAAAAAATAAAAATATTACTTTCAAAAAATTTGTATAAATTTCAATCTTTATTCGATCCGACTTTTACTTGCGACTTACGATGAAAAAATATTACTGAATTGTTAAATATATTTAGATAAATCTAAAAACAAAATGAATAAAAAAATAAAACAAGAAATAAAATTTGCTAAAATAAACTTTATAACGTTTTAAAAACGAGAAAAGTAATAATTGCCAGCAAATTAGGAAATTGTGAGAGTGCAGTTCGGCAACTAAAATTCAAAATATGCAGAATGTCAAACCATCTGTAAATAGAAATAAATTTGAGAATTTAAAAAATTGAATTGATCAACTCTGCTATTTCAAAATGTAAATGTTAAACCAACTGCAATTGGGAATATATCTAACTAAAATGTTAGGGCAACTTTAATTATTCTCGTTTTTAGACGTTGAACATTTAATTTTCTGAGCACGCGCCTGTATGATTATTATTCTCGAAATCATCGAAAATTATCAACATTTCTTATTTCTTTTCTGAGCTCACGCCTGTATGATTATTATTCTCGAAATCATCGAAAATTATCAACATTTCTTATCCTAAGAAACCAAACACTTTATCTTTATTTAGAAAATAATTAAATAACTTTAAGAAGTAAAATTAAAATTTTATTTTTTATTTTGAGGTTTCATGGTCAAATTTGGACAAATTTTTAAATGCTTTATCACCATAACAGAGCTCATAAAAATCTATAAACTGTGAAATGAGCTTCTGCAATAGTCTGAAATACGGCGAACTGCATATGTTTTAATAGTTAGTAAATCTGACAATATAAATTGTTGGATTTTATAATGACAATAATAATATGTATTCTAACAAAATACATCGTGCAGTCTTTATAAAGTTAGTGTATTAATGTGGTGTAGCAAATATAATACATTGCACTGTGTGAAAACTGTATAACTGAATGAATAACTTTATTTGGAATATTAACTGTATATAAATGATATATTATGAACTGTCTCTATATTAATATCTTACTGTGATCGCGTGTTTAGACTGTAGAGGTTTTGTACAGTCTAATACATACATTTTGCACAACTATCATAAAAACTGTAGGTCAAGAGACCTAACACTTTACCGCATTTTATTTATAGTGAAAAAAACTTTCTATCACTGTACAATGCATGCCTGATACATTTTCTTCAGACACCTCTTACGGTAGTTAAATTAATATCAAAAAATTGGTTTATTAAGTTCATGGCTGTTTGTCGACTACGACCATTGACGTGAAATGCCTCATATATCAATAATAATAGATTATGCAAGAAGGGAATAAAGACGAGGATTATTAGGATGGACAGTAATCACCCAAGGGATAGTCAGCTTTATACCCGTGTTGCATATAGAACTTTATTTCCGACTTAACTGGCCACATTATTGATTTGAAGAGTGGGACCCACGGAAAGAGAATGAAATAGTTCTAAATTGAAAAAAAATTGCTGTAAGTAAAGTAGATTCGCGGGAATAAAGTAGACAAGTGGGAATTATACTCGGAATTATGCGTCACTTTTCTCACGCTTTTCAGGTCAATAAAGTGACTATTGTATGATTTGCACTATTTTAAAGTGCTTTCCCGTGATAACTAAATTATGAGAAAAGGACTTCTTGTAAATACGTGAAATAAATTTCTAGTAAAGAATGCAGGTATATTATATATATTGTACAGAGAGGTGTATTCTAGTCGAGCAATCTTGGTTAACTGGCTGGATTTTAAATTTTCTATATGTGATAGAATTCGAATAGCGGACTTGAGTACACTCTAAACCTAAAATGTTAAAAATCGACGCAAAAAAGATTAATGAGTAAATACCAAGATTTCTACTTTTTTACATATATCTACGCATATAACCTCCTTAGTCAATTTAATAAAATCTTCGCTTGAGATACGACTTAAATTCATCCTTATTATGGATCACAGAGTACATAAATAAAATTAAATCAACTATAAATGCTTTGATCCATAATAAAGATGAATTTAAGTAGTATCTTAAGCAAAGAAATCATTAAATTTATTTAAGGAGGTTGTATGCGTAGATATATGTAAAAAAGTAGAAATCTTGGTATTTACTCATTCCGTAAAGATAAAAATGGCTACTTTACTCTTTTAAAAGTTACAATAACATTTTCTACTTTTATAAAGTAGAGAATCAGCAGTTTATTCTTTGCAAATGAGTAAACTTCTCAGTTTAATCTTTTTTGCGTCAATTTTTAATATTTTAGGTTTAGAGTGTAGGGATAACATAAACATGCGTAAGGAAGGTTCCAATGGTATATGAGATCTTAAGCGATAAGAAACGAAATCCCAAAATACAAACGACTCTTTATGAGTATTCAAAGAAGTCGCAAAACTATCGACATACAAATATATTATTATACGCATGGAATATAAAAATTTATAAATACATTATTATACGCATGGAATATAAAAATTTATAAATACATTAATTTCTATGATTATTAAATGATTAATAACATTGTAATAATAATAATAAGAAGAAGAATATGAATAAAGTACATTGATTGTATCTAACTATAACAAAATCTGCTTAGAATAAATAAGTGTACATCAACATATTTGAGTTTTACTTAGAGAATTAGAATGTAAAAAAGTATTTTATGGCAGACAAATCAAACATGTTATTTCCTTGAACCATAAGGACAAGAAAACATGATTTTTCAGGGGACCCATTTAAAGCTAAGATTTTTAACGTGCGTATTTTAGTATGAAGAAAATATTGTTATTTTTACTGTGAAAATGACCATTGGATTTGGTTATTTAAATTTACGTTCGTTTTAATAAATTCTGTTAAAAATTGCAATAAAATTTTTCTACCAAAATTAAGATTGGTTCGCTGACCTTAAAACTGTAACATTTATAGTTATTAATGATTTATTTAAAAGAAAGCTAGTTTCTCGACTTTTTACCTAATCAAATTCACAGTCAGTTTCGAAAATTGATTTAAATTGAATAGGGAAACTGCACTCGTCAGGTGAAAATATTCTAATATTCTTAATCGATGATATTGTTCAAAAGAATACAAAATCAATTAAAAGTTTCATAAAATGTGTATTATTAAATATTGATTTTAACTTGATATTGGATCCTCGTTTAAATCGATATTTCGTGACGATATGAACTCATCGCTTTTGAACATAAAGTGTTGTGATATACAAAACATCGTGACGGTCATTTGTCTATTGGGACAATAGAATACCACTGTGTGACAACCACTTATACCTTTGAATACACCAACAATTTCCAATCATGTTTACGTTTTTTGAATGAAAAACAATGTGTGTATAATAATTTTATGACAATGTGAAAAAGTATTTAAAAGATGCGTCAGATACTCCTGAAGTGGATTTCGAAGTACTGTTAAAGCATACGTCATTAACTCATTATTTCTTCCAAAAACTGCAAAACATGTAAACTCTGAGGTTAGGACTATCTAATATTCTATGTTAACTTAAGAAATGTAAACGTGATTAGAAATAGTTGGTTTATTCAAACGTATAAGTGGTTGTCACACATTGCTATTCTATTGTCCCAATAGACAAATGATCGTCACGATGTTTTGCAAATCACACTACTTTATGTTCAGAAGCGTCGACATCATATTGTCACGTGATATCGATTTAAACGAGAATCTGATTTCGAGGCAAACCAAATAATTAATAATTAAATAAATACGTTAAATTTAAGAAAACTATCAAGTAAAATTTCTTTTTCTATGATAAACTATCGATTAAAAATAAAATTACAAAAGTGCACTTCCCTATTGTAGACTTAATAAGTATTCCAGAGTTAATGAAATATGCTTACTTTGTATAAAACTCTGTATTATAATCATTGATTTTGTTTACAATATTATTATTACCATTTGAGACCATTGATACTATTTGTATTAAATAACCCGAAGGGTGTACACTCAAACCCTACTTCTTACAGGTATATAGTTGCAAAATGGCATTTTATTTCAACGCTTGTTTCTGAGAGATTGTGGAACTGTGGTCTGCGCCTTGGTGTCTGTCACTACAGATGGTAGATATATTGAACGTAGTGGTAGTAGTCATTTGCTCCCAAGTATCTCTAAATAGCCTAAACTTAAAATTTTGTAGGGTATGTATATATGCACCTGAGTCTGTAGTATGGTTTAGTATATTTATGTTTTAACAATAATTAATATTTGCAAACTAATATTGACGCGCGAATTATTTACTGAATATTTATAATATTCATTTGTTTTTTTTGGTTTTTATGTAATGTGTATTTTTACCGTGTAGAACATGCGTTTCATTAAAAATGAATCTAGTAAAACAATGTGTTACAAATAAATAAAAAAATATAAAGTTCGATAAAATATGAATTTATTAAGAGTGACGTCAGTTAACGAATGACAGGCGGACTGCATTCACAATTATGTAGCTTTCTATTTTTGATATTTTTTTTATTTCGCTTTTGAAAACTTATAAGAGGCTTATTTAAAACTGTAATTCTCTTTTATATGCCTCGAATTCATATTGTAGTTTCTATAAGTGTCTGGTAGAAGATAAAATTTTAAGTTGAATGAACAAAGTAGACATTTGATACTTACGTACGTGACTAACTGAGTTGAATATCATACACAGATCGTTAATAAATAAACTTGATGTTGTTAAGTACGTGTATGAAATAGTTATTAATCAATTATATATCCTTTTTAAAAGTCGTTGTGTGTTATAAAATATATTATCAAAATTAGAAATCACATATTCGGTATGATATCTCGGGATGCAAATTAATATTATTTTTTCCCAAATCGAGACTATCAAAATTATAAATCAACGTCTTGTTATCTTGCCAAGCGGATTAGACGTATTGCGGTTCACGTACATACGAATCGTCCACATTTTAATTGTCCAGAATGTAGCATTGGTCAAATTATATGTAGATATATTGACCAATGCTAAATTGTGGCCAATTAATATGTGAACGATTCGTATGTGCATGAACCGCAACACGTCGCGGATTAGTGTAAGTGATTATTCAAATATGTGCCTTTTTAATTGTATAGGATAAAAGTTTTCTTGTATCAGTCTGCAACAGAGGAATAATATTCTATATAAATGGTATCATCGATGTATGTAATATATCACTATACACATTAAAACTTGTTAAAAATCTTAGTAATTTATGAATTCGATTATAAGAAAAATAGTCAACGTAAAAGAAATTACAAAAAATCACAGAAGCTCGTTATTTTTAACAATTTTACAAAGTCTTCAGTTTGTAGAAGTACTGGCATTTATTTTAAAAATAGATTTACGCAATAGACAATAAATTTTCGTAGATAAATAATACTCGTGTATAGGTACTATCTTTGGCATGTTTTGAAGGTGTACCGTCGAATGTCGTTAAAGTTTAAGTATAAACGTGGTATAAACTAACATTGTTTATCGGCTCGGTCGTTTCGTGCCATTCACGCGTAAAGCCACACACACACACACCCATACAGGCAGAGTGTAAAAAATGCGAAACTCGTTACTTCCAATGGCTGGTCGCGTCGCACGATGTCGCGAGTTCGAAGAATGGTGGCCAAACGCAATTTGTCGTTAACGCGACGAAGAAGCTAAGCTGCGGACTCGCACACATAGACAGAGAGGATAATAGAAAAAGGCAGGCAAGGGGGGGCCTCTCGGGTGCGCGCGTAAAAAAGCAGAATGTCGTTAAGTGAGCCCGAGGCGCGCGCTCTATATAAGCTCGTGTACGTGTGGTCCTTGGGCATTTTCGTTAGAGGCGGTGGTGAAAAGACGAAAAATCGCCGAGAATAAATCGCCGCTGGCGCTTCTTAGGTGTTCCTCTCCGCGCTGGGGCTCACGGGTGGGGGGGGGGGGGGGCGGGTCCTCGCCTCGGCCAATCGCCGCGGCCCGTGGGCGGGGCCCGTTCGCGGGCAACGGCTCGCTCGCGCGCTATCTCGCTCGATCGCAGCGCCAGCCCCGGCATCGGGGTGAAAAGTGCCTCGGGGGTTGCCGCCGCGGATGAATTTGTCCCTGTGTAAGTGAGTTGCGTGACGCTCGCCGGCTGCCTGCCTGCCTTCTCGTCAATTACGCGGATAAGTACGTATTTTCGAGCTATCGCGCTCGATATGCAGTGTACACCTAGGTGTGTGCACGCGGGGAAGCATGAACGATATTGCGGGGTGGACCGTGTGCGCGATAAGACGCTGACGCGCTCGTTTCGATGGAAATTGAATTTGAACATTGGCCGGCGCTGTCGCACGCGCGGCCGCCGCGACAAATAAATTCAACTGATCGATTCGACGCCGCTGACTTGGCGCTTATTGCGTGCTCTCCACGTACTTATAAAGCAATAAAAGCCGTATTTATATCCATCCGCCGGGGTATACGTATATAAAGAAAGAGTGGAGAGGATTCCCGGCAGGTTCTTTTCTTCTCCTCGCGCTTCTCTCATTCGTCGTATCCCACTTTCGACGGGACCTCCCTAAATGTCAGGAAATCACGCTAAACGACTGGAGATCAAAGGCGCCGACGAATCCAGTGGCGAGCTATCATAGTAATTTAGGTGGCTCGCGCCTCTTTGTGTTAGGATAGGAAAGCCGCACGCTGCCTCTGCTGCTGCTGCTGCTTCTGCTGCTGCTCTTGCACACGGCTCAGGACGACTCTCGCTTCCCGCTTATAAAGCCCACAAACTCGTACACATTCAAAATTATTGTCCATTTATTTTACAAAAAATACTCGCGCTCATTAACTCCTCGAAAAAATTCATTTATAAGCCTGCCTCTGGGACTTATTGCCGGCCCGTCAAGCAGTTATTTCAAAATGTAAGACGCAAAAATAAACCTAACTCGTCCTCCGATAAAAAAAAATTTATTATTTTATACCTTGAAATGCTGCATGACAGCAATAAACGTTTATTTTTTTATTGTTTTCTGTTTTTCGATAATTTTAGAAACACAAGGACAAACTACAAGTAGTAAAACGTTTATTTACGTTGGTACAGTATTTTTTAAAAATAAAATGTATGAATTTGTTTAAGAATTAAAACAACGAACTATCTCTATACTTGTGCTATGCTTGTACAAAAATTATTTTGGTTGTTTTATTATTACCGAAGATATTTCAACCAAAAATTCAGATAATATATATATTCGAGAAAAAAGTGTTACAAAGCTAAGTTTTTATAGAGCTACAAAAATTTTATTTGATGTAAGGCAAGCCTTCTTTGATTATAGTCGAAGTTATACATAAGCTACTCCGCGTTTATATTACTATTTATTTGAATGCACTTTTTTAAGATTGAAAAAAATTAACAGAAAATTTGCTTACTTATTAAGTTTATTTGATTCAACAACTAATTAATTACTAGACGGCTATGTAAATGTAATTTTTATTTATTGCCTCTTTGGTCAATTATACCAAATTTTCTTTTAATTCAAACTGCCGTATTCCACCTAAAAATGTTGAGGATACATTGATGCTTAGATTACTCCAATTTTATTAATTATGCATTCCAATGATTATATTTGTACTAGGTACATGTATTTCTATTAGTGAGTAATTTTATCTTTTAAGGGCAAGTCACAGCTTTCGTGATAAGTAGAGAGCTCTACTTTGCCGGTATAATTTTGAATAAAAAAAAAACAAGAATGGTTGTCATAGTAATGGTTGTAATAATAAATGGTTGTCAAAGTCAATATGTACGCAGTTAAGTAGCATTTTGACGTACATAGGAAAATACCATGTAAAGTGAGTCCGTGAACATAATATAATATTTTACAATATTAATATTTTCAAGTTTTTAATGAACAGAAACATATAAACCTTGATTTTGCTGCAATTTATTTCATTTTGCAGGTATACTGTAAAATACACTGTAAAGTTCACTGTACAACACCCGATTAATGCAATGTAAAATAACAGCAGCTGTAAGATTAGATATGATCCTCTCCAAAGGTCTCGGTACGTATTCTAAACGAAAGTTAATTCCTACAATACACCCATCTAACACCACGAATTGTGCCAAAGTTTAACTATTCCGTGTACCACAAATTATACCTAGAATAGGCTGGCATACAGAAGAGTTTAGGAGTTCTCCAGAAAATTAATTTTCTTTAAATTTCTTTATGCCTTGTAATATACCCCAATTTATTATGATATATACGTAGGCAAAAATGCAATACCTCTTTCCACGATATAATTGAGGTATTTATCTCTAAAATTTCTACCGAGCTATCAAAAAAGGACGTTTTTAAGAATTTTGAAAAAAGTTTACTTTAAATTGTTCTAAAAAAGCTAATATTTCTAAAGGAGAGAAGATGAAAAATAATGTATAAAAAATTGAATGTGACAAGCGATGTTAATTTATAAGATATGATGATTTGAATTGAATTCGAATGCTATGAGAGTTATTTTGTCGTTTGGTGGCGCTAGTGTGACAAGTGAGTAAAAACATTATATATATTGGATGTACGCGCACCCGTACATATAGATATACTCGTAATGATTTGACCTGCATGTCACACTAGTGCCACCAAACGACAGAGAAGCCCTCATTAGAATATCTATATAGTGCAAGTACCGGATGCTCAAAAGTTTATGCCATATGGCTGTTTTGAATGTATTTTAGTATTTTTTTCAATTCGTTTAATTATTTTCATGTTACATTTTGTTAAATTGTGGGTCTTCACTATCAATATATCATTAATTAACGAGTATTTTCAAAATTAATTGTCTGACTTGACAGTCAGACGGAGAGTTAACTTGACAATTATATTCTAAATGTAAATATTTTGATGTAAATATTTTCTTAGCTACCCTAGTGTGAGAAATCTATTAAATCCTATTCTCCAATACAAAAATTGCATATACATCCTATTCACAAATAGGATCTTTTCATAGTTGGAAAAAGGAAATAATAGGATTTAATAGATTTCTCACACGAGGGTATACAATTTTGTAGCACCTCGTCAAATTTAAGCTCAACGGATTTAAGTGTTTTTAAGGTATAAAGGTACAAAAAAGAATTCGAAAATACGTAACCTCAAATCTCTCCGAAAGGAAAATGCCCTTGGATACTCATACGGCCCAATTAGGTAAAACGTTAATAAAATAAAAAGAAGAAAGAAAATGAATTTGTAAATTTTTAACTACTAAATGGCTGATATAATCTTGATTTTTTAATTACATAGTTTAGTGCGTTTCCCTGCGTTCCCCTCTTATTACGCATCCGTGAGCATCCTTCTTTGTCAACCTAATGTGCTATTGAAAGTATTCATAAACAATTTTATACCAGTTAGGCTGTACAAACAAATTGATTTTTATTGTAAAAACATTTTTTTCCTTCTTAGAAAATCGTAAGTTTAAAGTTCAAATTCTAAATTTTTTTCTTTTAACTCGGACAATATTACTGTATCTGATTAATAATGTAAGTAACCATTGAATCTTTTTCTAATTTTATAATTATTTGTTTCTTAGCCCTTAATAATTACTTAGGGTCAGTGTCCCAATTATTGACATCCTATCCTCACTGACACTTCGGAATTTTTCGATATAAAGTTGAACAAATATTGAATGATAGTTTGCATTAAAAACTATATCATATAATTAACATATAAATTGTTTATTCAACTTTATTCGGACCAATATCAGGTTGTCATCGAATTCATAACCATATTTATTTTTGTTTGTACAAAAAAAAATTCAAATACATAGTTTGTATTATATTTCATATTTCATTTTTTTTACGAATATTAGAATGTATTTTATTATAATAGTATTCCAGTGTACCCCAGTTACTCTTGCATGTATTCGCTATGTGCAGAACTTTGGCGCTCCACGTATTTTACATGATTACGTGGCGGATTTTTGAACTAATAATGTTTAAAACGTTGGAATTTTCTTTACGTCAGATATACTTATCATCACCGTACAAAAAAGTTTGCCTGATGTGTGAAATGATAGCGGTATGTAAAAAAATATTTTTCGATAACCTCCCATATAAACCAATGTATTGTAGTGGCCCAATAGTTCGGACATCTGCCACGTATTTATGTAAAATACGCCGGCCACCAAAGTTTTGCACATAGCGAATATAAATTGTATTTAAAACATATGTAAATTATAATTTTTATAATAGCCCTTTCTTCATGGCTGTTTTGTACGAACTATTTTTTTGTCCTGCCAACAAATATACTTAATGTTTTTCAGCTTAACTATATATTTATTTAAACAATGAAATTTGTTCACATATGGATACCAAATTTTACATGCCGTTAAAGATCTAGGAAGCAAATAAAACGATTTTAGGAAACAAAGTTGGGTAAGTTCCAAAGTGAGTTGAAAGATAAACGTGGTTTTACGACTGAATTTTGACAAGTTAAGAGACGCGTCGAAAGTGTTAGAAAAAGCGAGGAATCAGCATATGAAAGTCTCGAGCACTTTGTACAGAGTGAAGAAAGAATCGGCGATAAATTCCCCGTAGAGAAAGATTCCCGGATCGTCGGTAAGGTAGAACAGTCGTTGGCTCTTGGTGTAAAAGGCTGAGCAGTAGCAGCTCGGCTACATCCAATCTCCGCGGACTTTTATAGATAGCAGAAAGTTGTCTCGCAAAAAGCTTTCTCTCCCTCCGGCCGGCTCGGAGCTCTCGCGCGAAGAAGGAGAAGCGTGGAAAGCAGGAGCGGCAGCAGCAGCGGCAGCAGCAGCGGCGGCAACGGACGTTAAGTACTTCTCGTAAAAATTCCAGGCAGCTAGGTTGGCTCTTTGCTCGGCTCGTCGTCATTTTGGCTAGGTGGCAGGGCTCGGGGGGCCGGCGCCGCGGAGGCTCCGCCCAGGCCTGCCTCCGCGCGCCGGCCCCATTAGCCGAGCGGCCCGCTTTGATCTCGGCCGGCGCGCCGTCCCTCTCCTCTGGCACTGGCCGCCGCTGCCGAGCCGCAGCGCCGAGCAAAACTCCCAGCCGCCGTCAAAGCACTTTGAGTCTCGGGCCCGCACTGACTTGCGCTGCGCCTCTCTCACTCAGGCTCGCCAGTCCGCAGCGCAGCAGCCGGTTGTAATCTTGCGCGCGACTCTCGCCTCTCTCTCTTTCTCGCGATAGCTACACGAGTGTCAGAAAAAACAGCGCGAGCATGAGTGAACCATTCGTTTCGTGAGCCGGACAGCCAGGGCGAACAATGCCGCGATCGGAGCTCATCGCTGCGCGACAATGAGCGATGAGTAGTGTGCCAGTGCAGTGGTGTTGAAATTCGTGTGCAGCAGCAGCAGCAGCAGCAGCGGAACGCCAGGAAGCTCGAGACAGCGCGGGATGTGCAGCACGGAGATGACCGAGGCCGCGTACGCGATGTCTCCGTCGCAGGCCTCGTCGTCGGGCGCCTCGCCCCGGCAGCACCAGCCCAGGACGCAGGAGCAGCTGCTGCCCGAGGACGAGGACGAGATCTCGGTCGGCTGCCCCAGCCCGCTTCCGCTCCTCGTCTCCGGCACCCCGACGACGACGACGACGACGAAGACGACGACTACTCTGGCCCCGGCGGCGGCGGGCCCCGAGGAGGACGACCGACTGAACGAGTACAACGAGAGACTGAGCCCCCTGCGCGGGTACGAGGAGAGCGCCGCCATGGACGAGGAGGAGGACGAGAGGTACTGCTCCCGGGACGAGGACTCCCGGTCCCACTCGCACTCGCACTTTGCCCGGGAGAGGAGGAGGCTCAGCGGCGAGCTCACCTCCCTCCGGGAGCTCGAGGACGAGGACGCCGGCGGGGGCGAGGAGCAGCAGCAGCAGCAGCGACGGAACGGCGCCGAGGACTACTTCAAGCCCCTCAAGAGGCTGAAGATGCTGCAGGTGCAGCAGGCCAACTCGGACGACGAGGAGGAGAGCAGCCGCGAGCGCGGCGTCAAGTCCTTCTCCATCCTCGACATCCTCTCGCACAGGCCCAAGGCCAAGATCGTCCGGCCCTGGGACACGACCGAGTCCAGCCTCGGCCACCACCAGCAGCACCAGCAGCACCACCACCAGCACCACCACCGGCAGCACCAGCAGCAGCTTCGGCATCGTTCCGGGGCCAGGGACCTGTCGCTCGTGGCCATGTCCCTGGCCTCCATATCCGGCTCCATCAGCGAGCCGCCGCTCAGCAGCTCGTCCTCCTCGGGACGGAGCTCCGTCTCGGACTCGGGCAGTCCCGATCCCCTGCTGCACCACCACGGCGTGCAGCACCACGGCCTGGGACACCCGGCCATGCAGCAGCACCAGCACCAGCACCACCAGCAGCAGCAGTTCAAGAGGAAGAGCTCGCAGCAGCAGGCTGGACACAATGGGAAGAGGACGCCCGGACAGGGCAGCCCGCTCGACGCGCTCTTTCAGATGACCAGCAAGACCTTCGACGCCGGGGAGCACAGTCAAGGTACTTTTTTTTCCTCGCTCGCGCCCTGTGGTTTGCGTTCTCGTTTCGATCAAAATTATGCTGCGCTTTTGAGAATAGAAATATCACGTCGTTAGACGATCAGGTGTTTTTCCCCCTATTCGTCAATGGTATTTCATAATTTATTACGCCAATCCAAGAGCTTCTCTACAGTCTTAGTGGTAATATTGACTTAACTTGCGTATAGTCGCTTAGTATAATGTACTACTTCCAGAATAACCTAATGAAGACTTTAAGAAAATTATTTTCTATCTCAATTTTTCCATTAGTTATCATTTTAATGACATTTCTACTCTACTATACGCAAGAACTAGTTTAGCCGTTCTTTTACATGCCTTACTTTTTTATATAATATTCGATTTCATGTTTGTTAAACATTCTAAGATGGGACATAGCTTGTATACTATGGTATTTTGTTATTAAAATTTACTTGTTTCACGTAACAAACCAGGAGAGTAATGGTAAAAATCTACTTCTTCTAACACAGTAAACACAGTAAACACAGTGTAATAAAAAATAGGTTCGCGTCCGACGCAATAAGTTTTATTGTTTACACGCTTTACAAAGGTATTCCAAGTGCGTCGTTGTTTCGTTAAACGTGCCCTCGGAGTCGTATACTCCAGAAGATTTAACGAGCCGTGGATAGCACGTAAAAATGCGAGTGTGAAACAGTTTTTTTATTGTTGTTATTGCGCTTCGAAAGCACACGGCCGACCGTCCTTCGGACTGTTGAACCGCGCCGTCGCCGCCGCCGCCGCAACGCAGAGGGCCAAGAGAAAAACTGTTGAAAGCCTAGTTTTCCGCAACGAGAGGGCCTCGTTTCTTTAAATTCGGCCTCGTGCAACTTGCCGCGCGGGATTAAAAATCTCGGCGAATCACCTAATGATCATCGTAAAATTAAGGGTTTATGGATAATGGATGGCCGAGGCGAGGGAGGCGAAGACGAAGAGAAGTATACCTAAGCAAAGAACATCCCGAAAGGTTGCCCCTCGTGATCGGCCATTGTTTACGACGGCCCTCCACAAATCGTTTTACGACGCGGCACTTTTTCGCCTCGCCACCCTGGAAAAGCTTCCCTCCAATTTTCCCATTTTCCCAAATCGAATCTGTCGCTCGCATCGCTGCAATTATACCTTTACCGCCAGCCGATAATTCAACGTTGCGCGACACCTAAAACTCTTAATTATAATGGGAGCAGCTCGCTCGGCTTTTTTCCCTTGCTTTCCCCCCCTCGCTCGAGATAATTCAAAGATAATTTTCGACCTTATTCGAGCGGCATATGCTTTATTTGCATATAGCGTGCGCGCTGCTCCGTTGACCGACGGCACTCGCACGAGGCGGGAGCCTCGCTTTCTCGGCCACCTTCCTTCATCCCGGAGCCGAATCGAAAAACACTCCAGCTCTTTTCTCGCCCCCCGAGAAACGTCGCGCTGCTCCTGTCTTGTCCAATAGTCGCCGAAGCTACAGCACAGTACAGTGGAGATTTTACGAGTTTGTTTATGGCTGTCTCGGAGTGCTCGCGATGATTTTAATTACCAAAACGTGGCGAGCACACTTCTGCCAGCCGTGAGGGCAATTTTTACTCTCTGCCCACTGGCTTTACACCGATGCCTAATGTTCTTTAATGCTAATTCTCGCGCAGGAAGTGGCGAGGCTAATTTCTAGAACGCGGCGGCGCGATTAAAAAGGTGATAGTAAACAGCGTGCTTTTTGTATTTTACAGTAGATTAATTTTCAGCTGCAAACCTCGGCTGTATTATTCGAGAGAGCACGAGGTGCCGAAAGTATAGGGATAATTTGGCTTTTATGGGAACGCGCAAGCGCGCGCGCGGCGAAGTACAAAGCCAAGCTTCGTTCACACGCGGGGCTATTCATTCTTCTCTCTTCCTTCCTTCTTTCTCTCGGCTTCTTTCGATTCTTCCTTTTTTCTCCTCCTCCGACTCCAATTTCCCATTTCATATAGCCGGTGCGGTCGCGGAAATCACAAATGATATTGAACGCGAATCGAGCTGGCAATATTGCTCGATACGTGGTTCCATCAAGCTATAGCCTGGGATTCAAATTAGATTACCGCTGGCGTTGGGTTAGAAATCGACCTGGACAATCGAGGATCGCGGTGTCGGGTCATCGCCGGGTATTATATACCGAACGGTAGCCTCTCACGTACTCGCAATTTACTTCTCATTATTATGTGCCCCTGCGCATATCCCATCTCTCCTCGACTCTCCTACTGTTGCTTCCCATTCTTCTCCTTCTTCCTCCTCTCATCGCCTCTGCTTTTTATTCTGACATTTTGCTTCTTTTCAATTGCACGGGCAATCGAGAAAAATCACGTTTCTGCGCCACTTGGATATTACTCGACTGCATGTAACCGTTATTAAATTAAAGAAAGCTCTGCCGGAGCGTAAACACGAATAGAGTCATCGGTTGAGTAAGTGAAAGAGGAAGCACGCTTGTAACAGTTACGATAAATACTGAGCATAAATTTGCCGAATTAGGAATAAATTATATCGCACGATGTGGAAAGGCATCATTCCGCTGCTCCATCGTTATCACTTATAACTAATAGAATTGACATTCATAAATAGATTGATGTTTATCTTCATTTGGAATGCTAAATGATGAACGCTAATTAAACTGTCCAACTTCTTTCGCCTTATTATGCCATTTATTTTCTATTTATGCTTTGAAAGGCTTTTTCATTTTTTCTTCAACGATTCATTTTATTCAACATCAAATTAGCATTTTATTATCGGGAACGTTCATTTGCATTCCTAAGATTAAAAAATACCTTCTTATTTTACTTTATAAAATTGATGTTTTATCGTTATAAAAATCGGAATAAACAAGCCAGCCTTTTTAAGATCATTTAATCCTTTTTAATTACATTTTATAAAAACAATTGTTATTCTTTTCTAATTTGTCAAACTAGTATTAAATGCATTAAAGTGTAGGTATTTGATGAGCAATAACGAAGTAGCCACTTGAAGAAATGAATATGCGAACGATCTGTTATCTTCAATTACAATGACGTGTCAAAGACAGGAAGCGTCGTTGAAACGTGTAATTTACTTTTTTTCTCTCTGGAAACATACCTGTTTTCTGAAACATTAAACTCTTTTTATCGAGGCAGCATGTATCGAGAAATGTGGCATAATAATCGCGCGATTTAAATCTACCTTGTTTCTGCCTGGAGGTTACGTTCGATCTCCCTTGCACTCGAAAAGGCTAATTCTGCGTGAAAACTCGAGCCGAGAAAGTACAGAAATCTTCATTTTGACTTTCTCTCGCGCTCACTGACGCTCCACTTTCGAATGTTTTCGGCTGGCATCTTGTGGCGGGAGCTGCGTTTTCCCGGGCAAAGGGCAAGGCCAGATATCGAGTGGTGGCACTCGGCACTCGAGTTTCCGGGCCACTCGGTGGGGAGGAGGTCCTCGGGTCAAGTTGTTGTGACAGTTTACCGAGCAAACAAAGCAGCGGCGGCACCACCCGCCGGAGAAGCCGAGTGGAGCCAGGCCAGGGCCCGATGCGTTTCGTGTATTTTTTACCCGGGCCGGCGGCTGGCGGCTCCCGCTGTTAAGTGGCCTCGTCTACTTTCCAAACAACTATCGATTTTGAGCCGAGCCAACGCTACCGCTCTTACGCATTTTTAACTTTAATCTCTCTCTCGCTCTCCCGGCTCCTTTCCTTCGTCTTCTCCCGCCGCTGCTTCTTCTTCTTCTTCCTCTTTCTCTTTCTCTTTTTCTTATTTCGTGAGCGCGGCCCTATAAAAGCTGTCTCATTACTTCAAAATTACAGCGTTTTCAGCCGGCACTTTTTTACCTTTTCCGCTTCTTTATAGCTTTATTTTTTACTCGCAATACTTAACAGTTCATGCAAATTTATAAAGCACATAGCATCATTTAGGGAACTGCGCGTGCATGTGTAGATGCCGTGTGTTTCGGCCAAAATTTTGGAGTATCGTTCTCTTTTTGCGCTTGAAAGTATCTACGCTGTAAACGGCACGGTTATTCGCAGGTAGCTAAATGAAAGACAATAAAGATAAGTACGGTTATTATTGAATCGCACTTAAAAAGTAACATAAAGTCTATACTATACGTATAATTCATCGTCCAGCAATGTCGTAATACAGTTAGTTTTAATTTGAACAGTATTGTTTTAACGTACTTTTTGTACGAACGTAAAAATCAAGTGACCTACGTAAAATTAAAATATAAATTCATAGCAATATCATTAATTATGATTCAGCAAACTTTGATTGGGTCACTAACCAATAATGCAAGATGGTAATTAAATGTGAAAAGCAAGTTTTTATGCAAATAATATAAATAATAAATATATATTTTTCCCAATAAAATTTTAAAACAATCATTTTAAATACAATTTTACTTCAGAAAATCTAATTTATTGAAGGTATGAATAAGTTAAAATTAAACCCAAAATCGACGTTAAAACGCTAATATAAACAATTGTTTATGAGACTTTTCAAACTTTGTAAATATATTTTAAAAAATTGGAAAATATGTATGATATTATGTTAAACTTATGATTGCTACTAAGCCACCATTGAAAAAAAATGTTACAAACCGGAGTCTTACACGGGACTGTAGTTAATAGGAATCGATTAATCACTTCGTAATATTTATCAATAAAAAGTAAGATTTATAAAATAGTAGGGGTTTGCAGATTTCTTGCGTAGGTTATGATATCATAAAAAATGATAAATTAACGATTAAATAAAAGTAAAAATTAAGATCAAAGTATACAATCTCTATACTATACAATTAGCAATTTCCAGTGCGTAGTATGTTGAACATTTTCTCCTTCTGTTTACTACAAGTGCTGTAAAATATCATTCATTCAAAACTATATTTAAAAAAATCCATGAGCTCGGTGTTAGGTTTTTTCGAGCATTGCCATTTATTATTAACAGATTTTTTAATGACCAATCCTAACTTTTATAGTTATAAGCTTTATAAGTCAGACTCTATTTAAAGCAGTTAAATTTACAAAAAGTTATATCAAGCTTAATACGGTACTAAACGCTAAAGTCACCTAAAAATTTGTATTTTTTCTCTAATCTTAATTTTGTATAATAATATCTGTATCAGTTACTGTGCCCCTTAATATTTTTCATTCAATGAGTTGTAAAATCATAAGTAACATGATGCAAAAGTAATTAATTCACATTAGTTACTTTATAATTTTATTATTTATCGAATAAAAGTATCGCGGGAGACAGTAACTCACTCGCTGCGTGCAAGAACTACCTCAACCCAAAAAAAGAACTATCCGCCGATGCAGCTCGCAGTATATTTTGGTTAATTCATCCCCGCAGTCAACCCGGGCGTCGAATGAAAATTGAAAGCAGACTTATGGGGGATGCGCGCGTAAAACGAGAAAAAGAAAGAACGGAGCGTAATTAATTTGCTTAGAATTCAGCGGGGAACGCTTATAGGCAATAAAAGGCGTTTTGGGGAGGGCGTCAAGTGTCGCGCTGCTACACTGCACGGACCGATGAAAAGGATCTCGGGCGCGCGAGTGATCGGTCGGGTATTTGTCGAGCGGTGGCGGCGGTGGCTCCTGCGACAAGGGGGAGGGGGGAGGGGGGTGAGAGCCAAGGGGAGGACAAACCGAGACGGATCGGAGGTATAAATCTCGCCGAGAGCTCGCTCCAATATAAATCTCGCCTTCTCTCTCGCTCTCGCCGACATAAATACGACTTAGCGGCTCGCGATTTACAGCTAATTGAGAATTATTCGTCGCAATGGTCGGATAAATCGTGCAGCCGGGGCCGGATATTGAGGCGCGCGAGCCGATGAGGAAATTATCGCCTTCCGAGAGACGGACATAAAGACAGACAGACAGACAGACGGCAGGGGCTAATCTTTCTTGGTGCCTTTGAAAGGCGCAAAAAGAAAGATTGCCGTGCGAGTCCTCTTGTTCGCTCGCCTATTCTCTGCCCCTCTCGCGTCTCGTTCCAATTGATTTTCGAATTTTTCGCGTGTCGCTCGCAGCGCCCGCGGCCAGACTCTTTTCTCTCTGTCATAAGCGTCGTAAGTGAGACTCGAGAGCGAGCCGCAGCCGAAGAATGCCGAGAGAGAGAGAGAGAGAGAGAGGCGATGCGTGCAGCGGAAGGCGCAACACGCGCACGCACTCGCGTACACGCTCGGAGAGCCTCCGCAATAGAGCCATAAACCTTTACAGCTCTGTCTCGAGGCCATTGTTTCCCTCCTCCGAGTGTTCAAACTTTTCGTTTAAAAGCGCTTCCGTCGCGCGGTCCTCCGCTCCTCAAAGGACTGCAGCCTCGAGCTCGCGTGCTGCTGCATTATATTTCGCAGCCACGCGGAGGATTCCGCAGATCGCGAAGGCAAACATCGTCGGCAGCCCCCCGGGCCCCCGAATGCGATTCTCCTTCTTCTTCTTTTCTTTCCTCGAGGACGCGGGATATTCCAGCGCGCGCCCTCGAAGAGGGGCGAGGCCCGCGGAGAGCGTTTCACATGCAAATCGCCGCTGCTTCGCGGCAGCAGCTTTATGCTCGTGCTAATTGCCAGCCGGGAAAGAAAGGTGTTAACGACGCCAGGCGAAACGGAGATGTTGCTGCAGCCGAGAAAAGTATCGCGGGCGCACTTTCAATCGGCGAGCAAAAACGACGAGGCAAGCGAGAGAGAAAGAGAGAGAGAGAGAGAGAGAGAGAGAGAGAGAGAGAAAGGAAAAAGGCTATTTTTACGGCTGCGATCAGTCGAGCACGCAAACGAGCCGCGAGCGTGCAGTACAGCGGGTAACGACGCATACATCCTTTATTTTGGCGCGTGCGCGCCTAGTACGAGGCGGCGACGTTCGCCAACGAGATAAGCGCGTGCGAGCGCTCGGGAGGAGGGGAGGGCAAAGAGAATGGCTGGTGTGGAGCCTTCCTAATCGATCCCCGAGTCATTAGCGCGTTAGACGTGACATCCTTTCGGCCGCGCGGCCAGCCATGTTTGCCCCGGATTAATGTTTCATGGACATGAAGCCAGCGCGTCGCGTCCTTTAATTAGACGCGCGGCTGACTAATTCGAGCGCGCCTCGATTGTACACGCGGCCCCGGCTCCTTAATAATTCACCCGAACCCAGAGCGCGCTTCGACAACTTTCCCCGGTGATTTTTTCCCCGAGCGCGCGCGACGAAAGAAACCAGTAACATATTAGTCCACCGCGCGATCAGCCGCCAAATCGCGGGGGAATAATTGATGTCGGGATAAAAAGTGTTTGGAAGTGGCGGACGCGTTGCCACGGCAACCGGTGTAAAACTCGGTAGCCGCTCTGCCGCTGCTCGATGCTTATAGCTGTTAAAAAGGGATTTTTCGGAGAGATGCGCGCCGATCGGGTATACAGCCGGCGGTCAAATGGGATTTTTTCCGGCTCTCTCTCTCTGAGCTTGTGTCTGGGCGTCGCAGCGCCGACAAAAACGCGGAGGATACTATGAATCACGATGCTAACACGGGGCCGACAAAGGCTTACAGCCGTGGCTGAGCTGCGCCGCCGGAGTACACGAGAGAGTGAGAGAGAGGAAGAAGCTCGCACCAAGCCTACAACTACACGTACGCGCACGCACACCGGCACAGGAGCGCGTTTACACGTAAGCAACTATATTATACTCGCATTAGCCAGTCATGGCTTCGACCTGACTCTTTCTTGCTTCTCTGCCGCTGCTGCCGCCGAGTCCACTCGAGTCTCGAGATCGACCTAGCCGCCGACTGAAATAAATAATGAACGCTGCGCGGAGACGACGTCGCGAGAGATAATGGCCTGCTCCTTTTTCTCCTCCGTCTTCCCCCGCGTGTGCGCCGGATAGGAAAGAAACGAGCGACCCCCCGCTTCCTTGGACACGACCGCCGAGTCGGACGCAGACTTTTCCTCCCGACTGCTGCATCGGCCCACTTTTTAGCCGAGAAGCACTTTTCACGCAGAAGTTGCGCCTCGCCTAACCTCAAAGTCTCAAAGCGACCGGGGTTAGCAAAAATATTGCAGGCTTGGAAGTGGTCACCGTTACGTGCTGGTATAATGATGCAATTAGAAGAATAAAGAAGGACCATGCTTCTAAATTGAGATGTTCCTGGCCTTGAATCTCATTGTTGTGGTTTTCGGTTCTTTGAGGATATTTTAAAAAGTCCAACTCGAAATACGTATCGACGCTGCTGGCGAGCCGAGCTCTTTATGCGAGAACAGCTGTCTCACGCACGCGATGAATAATATTCTTTTATAAGATATTTTTTGATTAAATTAAACTCTTAATTGCTTCAGTTCATAATTTATTGCCCCTCGTTATATCATTAATGGGCTCAGCTGTGAGCGAGGAGAAAAGCCAATCAGAATGCGTAACTTGATAATTAATCAGCTGTGTATTAATAAATTAATAGGTAGCAAAGCGATGGCCGATAATGCCGCGGCGAACAAGTGACTGGCATAAAGTTGCGCGGATAAATGTTTTCAATCGAGGATCAATGGCAGCTCACTGTACTCACTTAATTAACAATGCATTTATTCTGAAAATACGCTTAAAACTGTACTGTTACAATAATCGGAGTGAAAAATGCGAGATCGAAGCCAAGAGCTTTCATAATTCCAATAACACGAGTGCACGCGCCGTGTTGTAATATAATTGGCGAGATATTTATTGGCGGACCGTTGGCCGGCCTCTCGTTACGAGAGCCAATATGCTGAGCATGTTTGTCAACGCAATTATAATAATTTGTAGCCTGCTTTATTGCGCTTTCTCGATCATTATCATATCCATCCAAGGAACATAAATACCGCCGTCGCGATAATTTCTTTTCGATAACAAATATATCTCGAGTAGGTTAAGCCGAATGTGAAGGAAAGAATCCAGCCGCGGATAAAAAGGTTATATCGGTGGAATTAGCGCGGTGCTCCGAAACGATCGGTTCAATTGGAATAGCGGCTAATTAAATTAGTCGATCGTCCGCCGGCCAGCAAGTCCCGCCTCCCGGTGTATCTACATTATTCACCTTCGCTCGCGCGAGTCTTTTGCAAGCCGGCCAGCGAGAGAAGCTAACCGAGTTAGCGAATTAGCGCGCGGGCTCGTTCGGAAAAAATCCCGCCGGGTATCAAAAGAAAACAAGCATCCTCTCGCTGCCCCCACCCACTCTCTCTCTCTCTCTTTCACTCTCGTTAAGCTTAATGGCCCCTGATTAAGTTGCGAGGCGGCGAGCAGCCTGCAACTCTTTCGTTCTTGCGCAATTTATTCTTAGGCCGCGGCTGATAGCTTTATTTTCGTAGTTACCTAACGTGTTCCTTGTAAAATTGCCGTCTGGATATTTTTTCTCTTCCTTTTGGTTACGAGGACATCGGACACTTTTCAATCGGGGCCCCCTTAAAATATCGGAATATTCGAAATTCGAATAATCATAAAGTCGGAAAGTTAAAAATAGGATTTAAAAAATTCGGATAATAATTTTACTGGATGTTAAAAATTCGGAAAATTAAAATTAGGATCGTTAAAAAAGTTGAAATTAGATATTTGGAATGCCGGAATTTCGGAAAATTAAATGGCGTTACACGTCGTACTGACAATTTTTTTAGTGATCCAAATTTTTATTTTTAACACTCGGTAAAAATATTCGAATTTTTTAAATCCTATTTTTAGCTTTCCGATTTTATGATTATCCGAATTTTGAATTTTCCGATATTTTAAGAGGGCCCAAATAATTGTCAAGGGCCCCCTTAAAATATCGGAAAGCCAAAATATCGGAATATTCAAAATTCGGATAGTCATAAAATCGGAAAGCTAAAAATAGGATTTAAAAAATTCGGATAACATTTTTACTGAGTGTTAAAAATTCGGAAAATTAAAATTTGGATCACTAAAAAAGTTGTCAGTACGACGTGTAACGCCATTTAATTTTCCAAAATTCCGGCATTCCGAATATGTAATTTCAACTTTTTTAGTGATTCAAATTTTAATTTTCCGAATTTTTAACACCCAGTAAAATTATTATCCGAATTTTTCAAATCCTATTTTTAACTTTCCGATTTTATGATTATCCGAATTTTGAATATTCCGATTTTTGACTTTCCGACATGTTAAGGGGGCCCAAACAATTGTCAAGGGCCTCCTTAAAATATCGGAAAGCCAAAATATCGGAATATTCAAAATTCGGATAATCATAAAATTGGAAAGCTAAAAATAGGATTTAAAAAATTCGGATAATATTTTTACTGAGTGTTAAAAATTCGGAAAATTAAAATTTGGATCACTAAAAAAGTTTAATGGGGCGAATATGCTATTTTAACGTTAGATTCCCTGCAGAATGCATACTTTCAGTACGACGTGTAATGCCACTTAATTTTCCGAAATTCAGGCATTCCGAATATTTAATTTCAACTTTTTTAGCGATCCGAATTTTTAACACTCGGTAAAAATATTTTCCGAATTTTTGAAACCCTATTTTTCATCTTTCCGATTTTTTGATTATCCGAATTTGGAATATTCCGATATTTTGGCTTTCCGAATAAATAGCTTTCCGATATTTTAAGGAGGCCCAGGCAGTTGAGAACAAACTGCAGTTAAAACACTGAAAAAGTATATATAAATGAATAACGTAAGTGTAGAAAATTACCGAGTAATGAAATCGGGATGACGTCGTCATCGCTCGTAGTTTTACGTATTGGTCGTTCGTCAATGTACACGGCGCGCGCACTACGCCTGGCAATAAAACGACGCTGCGTGACTAAATAAAACTGTCTTTAATTTCCCAGGTTGATTTTTCAACACGCGCTATATACACCCAGAGAGCTATCTATATTCCGTCGTAATGTAAACTTAGAGGAGGGAGGCGGGCGGCTCGCATCTTTCGGGGGGTTAACGAGTCTCGGTGTGTGGCGCCCCGCCGGGTAACATTATAATAACGAGATATCGAACAAGCAGGCGGCCGATATTGAATTTCGCCCTTAAAGAGCGGACTGGAGAGCGCTCCGGAAGAAAAGCCACTACCTAACTGTACAGTATACCTACTACCTACAGCACACACGATCCTCATTACGGCTCCTGCGTCTACACGTCGATCGTTAGCCCCGAGGAGCATCTTCTCTCTCTCTCTCTCTCTCTCTCTCTCTCTCTCTCTCTCTCTCTCTCTCTCTCTCTCTCTCTCTTACACTGTACGTCTCGTGCGCAGGCAGCTAAGTACGCGAGTAATCATCGGCGTCTATAAATCGGCGCGGCAACTTTGTATTCCCGCAGACAATGGCGCGGGAATGATGTGTTCTTTGCACGGGTAAGCGAAGCCCCTCTCCTCGAATTTGGATTTCTGCCGATGCAATTCGCGCCAAGGACGCTGCGTTACAATCACGCTAAGCACTTTATTTGGACTGGTGCACTCGGCCCCCTTATGCACGCGCAGTCTATAACCGGCCTTACTTAGGCTGGACTATATGGAGCGTAATTTTCCTCCTCGGTGCTATATATGCGCGCGGCTCTAGAGAAATGACTTTCTATAAAGTTGACGCACGATAATCGGCCGACTGTACTACTATAGCGCTACGCGCAAAAAGACTCGCACACTTGGCATTACGAGTGCTCGGTCTTTCTTTTTCTTCATACATTCCGAGAACTTTATATGTACATGTACTCAGCTGTGCAAGAGAAACATTTTATAGCTCGGTTTTATAATCACGTGGCGATGACGCGCGCACAATCCGCGCCTCGGCGGAGAGCTGAAATCGATAAAGGCCAGAAAGTTGGTAGAAATCGGTGATAAAGAACGGGGAGCACGGGACATTCCGCGCGCGAGTTTGAGCCTCGAAAAAATGCAATTTCGGACCGCGGCGCTTATGAGCCGGGGCGAAGGACTCGTCATTGTCTCGCCGGCGCTCGAAAGAAATTGCTCGCCGAGGCGAAAATGAGCTTGGGCTCTCGGGCGTGAGGCGCAGTAAAGCAGTGTACACGTAGAGCTAGGTCGAGGCTCGATACCGTGCAGGGGTGGATCTGGATGTCGTGCGTGCCGGAGGGAGTGAGGAGGGGGCGGAGAGGGGTGTACATTTCGCCGGGGGAAATCGGCTGGAAAATGGAAAAGCCAGTCAACCAGCCAGAGCCAGCGGGTGACAAATGACGCTCCGTCCACGGACAATTTACACGTCGGTATTTTCCTGCGTAAACTGCAGCCTCCCACCCTTCCTACGGGACAAGTTTCGCCCAGCCCCGATGGGGTGCTTAAAGGGACATTCGCAAGCGACCGGCCTGTCCCAAAAATTCATCTTCTCCAACTTTTTTATTACAAAGATTTTTCCCTTTTTTCAAAACTAGCCGATTGACTTTTACTATGAATTTTCATTCCTCGCTGTCTGATTTATCGACAAAAGTTTATACTCATTGTTACTATAACGTACAATCAAATGTAGTGACATTTTCCTACAACTTAACATTCATTATAGAATCCGTTACAATATAAATATAGTAAATGTAAATAGATTTTAATAAACATGGTTATATTGTGACAAATAAATTGGATACAGTACACTTAATTTATTGAATTACATTAATAATATTTGTAGAAATTTTTATTCAAAAAATTTATAACTAAAAAAAATTGGATTTTCTTTAGCTGTTATGCTATGTACTATTTACTCAAAGGTATGGATTTAGTATCGTTATTACAACACTGTTATATCCTATACTACAAGAGTATACTTAGCATTATTATAATATAGCTCATGGTACTATAATATATACAGTATCCATAATTACATTTCATTCACTATCAAATGTAGTATTCAATAACAAGTTGAATTAGCTCAGCTGTGAACGGATAAGGTTATTCTTGAATTTAAAATAATTTAAATAAAAAAGTTATACCCGGAGAGAAAAGGATAGTAACCGTTACTGTACATGTATAGTAATTTGGAAACCATGTAACGTGTTTGTACTCAGTCCTTGTAAATCATAGGACTAAGTACTTTGCTACTTTGTAATAATTAATTTGGCTGACTTTAACCTTAAAAAAAAGAATTTACAACAGCCAACGGCAATGCTGAGCAAAATCTCCTGAAATTGACATTGAATTACCCTGCATTGATTTCTAATTATTTATCATTTTATAAATATCGTTTAAGAACATTTCTCATATACGTAACCGTATAATCATTTGGTAATATTTAGGAATAATGGTGGTGCTTGTGTAGGACTAACTACCCGTAGTCCTGAGTCCTATACGACTTGGGAAACCTTACTTATAGAGCGATAGTAGGGGTTACTATCCTTTTCTCTCCGTATAGCTTATATTTACGTGTCCTTAAAGGATGTCAGACCACTTGTAGTTCAAAGCGAGCTATCTACGACACCACCTTCTTTAATTCTAAATGTATTCCGAAAACTCAAAAGTTAAAAAACGTACGTAATAATAATCTGTCAAACTATCATAAAAAAAATCATGCTTAAACCGAATTAGAAAAACGGAAATGAGTCGGATAACGAAGTCTTCAGTTGACGAGGCGTAAAGAGCACAACGGGACTGATTGTTTAATATTTTTGCTCAAGTAGTCTAGAGTTATTTCCAGCTCTGCGATCGATCGATATTTGTCTAGGTGAGAATCATCAGAGCCTAGGATGATGTTTAGGGTAAGGAGAGCGCGCTATATAGAACCTTCAAAAGAACAAACGAGGAGAGTAAAATCGAAAGCGGCGTAACGAAGGTGTGTGTGTGTGTGTGTGTGTGTGTGTATACCGCGCCGTTCTCGCGAGCTATAAGATAATACGCGATGGAGTTATTATTTCTTTTGCTCCGTGCATAATCACTTTTATAAATTATGAGCACGTCCGCGCGCGTACAGTATACACTTGTCGCGGCTCTGCGCGCTTTCTCTCCGCAAGAGCGCGCGCGCAACTCCGCGACGTTACAATTCCAGCTGCTGCTCCTTTTTCGCGACATCGCGTCCACCGCCAGAAGTTTCAAACGACGCGGAAGAAAAAACCTCTGGAAGCTTTAAAGCTCGCGCGAACTCGCGTACACGCGTGGGCTCCGCTCCGCCACGTCATAATTATCGTAATGTACCTTCTCGCTCGGCGGTGCGTGAAAAAAAGTGCGTGGAAAAAATTCCTGGAAGACGGTCGGCCGAGAGCGCTGCAGGCGAATCGAATCGGGACGAGGCTGGGCATTTCGCGGCTGGGGAGAAATAACGCGGCGCGAGGGACGGGGACTTAAGCTAGGATAATCGCATGAAACGATTTGCTCCTTTCATGCCCGATTAACTTGGCAATCTGTGTTGACTAGGAGGGCGACGCGTCGCGCGAACCCCTCCGCGCGACCTGAAATAACGATCCGATTCTTTCTCATCATTTGCTCGTCTCTTTAAACCTATTTTCTTTGGCTTCGCGCCTTTATGTGGCCTGCGCATTCCCAACTTTGTCCTGCGACAATGCGTTCTACTGTTGAAAAGTTTACCGTTTTGATATTACCTCGCGGATCATTACCGAAGCTTCTAGTTGCCCTGTGGCAAGCAATAATTAAGGTACTTCTTGCACGCATGTGCGTACTATGCGGTTGGTTTAGTAGATCCTATAATTTTTAGCGCTTTTCAAATCGCAAAGTGTACAGGAAAATTCATGCAAATTTTATTTATCAACTTTCATTCAAATTATCTCGTAACATTATTCACGTTTTTGCAATTATTGACTTTCCACAGTATCGTTAAACATATACGCTTATTTTTTTCTTAATTTTTTTTAGTATGAGAATGATATTTATTATTAAAATGAACTAAATAACATAGCTATTCTCTGTAATTCTACCGAAAATTCTGATTTTTGAAGTTAACTATTTTGCACATTTAATCAGACACAATCTAAAATTTCATATTCTCTTGATTGTTTCTTTTGTACAAGAAGTACCTGAACTCTCCTATGCGGAAGTCCGAGTACATACTTATTTTAAATACATATTACTATTATATACATTTTGTATTAGAAATTAAAAACCGTTCAGAATAAAACTATTTGCAGTGAATGAGGTTGTAAATGTACACACGATCAAATCCACATAACGCACCCCAGCACAAGACTATGACGTCTCGAGACGTTTCTAACTTGATTTTCTTCTCACAATTGGAAAATTAGTTTAAAATTATTAGGAAACAATAATGCACCTTAATTTTATTTTATAAAAAATGTATGCTTCTCGCTGTTAGGTTTGACAAAAACATGGACTTTTGGATTGTCATAGTCTGAAAGGAAATGGTTAAGGCTGAAATCGTGGAGGATAGTCGCCATATTTTTGTCATCCTGGATGCTTAGTAACGATAGCCTCGGAGCTATGAGCGTAAGCAGTCGAGTACTCGTGGATGAGCCCGGGGAGAAATGGGTGATCTGTTTGGAGTCAGGCGAGATGATAGGAGCTAAGCGCTAGGATGGGCGGCACGTTTGAGCGGCTTATCTGAACTTTCCGCTGGCTTCTTTTCTCTCTCGAGACAGCTTCCATCTTGACGTGGCTAATTTGGACGTCAATACGAAGGAAGGAGAAGGCGCCACTCTCCAAGTGCTTTTCTCCCGTTTCTCCCGTTTCTCCCGTTTCTCCCGCGTGCATCGAGTCGACAATTTACAGGAGAGCCGAGCGAAAACAAACAGCCCTAGACGGACTGCAGACCCTCGAGCCTCGGCTCGGTTATACTGCTCTTCTCTCCGAAATCTCGTCTCTCTCCCTTTGCGTTTCAACTAAAATTCCGCGCAAGCTTGCCGCGCTGCGAAATGAAACGCCCGCGGCCCGACGAGAGATTTGCTGCCGGTAAACAGCAAAGCGATGTTTCCGCGCGCGCTCTCGCCCCCGAGAGAAAAATGAAGCGACGATTTACGCACTGCCATCCGGGAATTTCGCTTCAACCGACTCTCGACTCGCTGTTACTTTTCCGAAGCTCGCGTCTGTCTATTATTCTTATGCTGCCTGCATTAAAACATCACACGCGCGGCGAGCGCATTCCCTATTGATTCGAAGATTTACTGCGTTTCGATGCAGCTCTCTTTTGCGTGTAGCATAAGGCAGATTTTCAGGAATCTGTTGCTTCATGTCCGTGCTTATAAATGCTGTTCAGAAGCTCAACATTTAAAATCTCGTGATTGTGCACGACAAATTCTATGTACTGTCCTGTATATTGGATATAAAAATAAGCACCCTTTGTACAATATACAACTCAAATATGGTTAAAATGTCAGTATCACAGATATATAGATATATAAAGATATATCTAACTTCTTAAACTTTACGTAACTGTGGACATTTTGTACCCAAACCGAATTACCAAATTTTTTATTTAATTTCCTTAAAAAGAAATGAGTTAAGATGTACCCCATGCACAAATGGTCAATCTATTACAACTCAAATTTTATATGTTTTTGTAAGACCACGCCAGTAAAGTCAATTTTTCACGAGATAACATTTTTTACCAGAATTTTATTTTTATTTCATAGTTTCTTATCCTCGATGTGTAAACTATATCGTAACATACACGTTATATATCGTAACTCACGCAACATCATATCGTAAAAATGTACGTATCAGTATCGTAATTATTCTGCGTCAGATGCAATATGATATCGTAAAATTAGCGATCTGAAATCTTAATTATTATATTGAAAGTACATTTAAAAATACATGATTTTATAACATAAGATTAAAAGGAATTCGCTTTACGATATATGTATCGCAATAATTACGATATGGTAATTTTAATATATGAAATTTACGATATAACTTCTCAGTGTATTATGGGATGTGATTTTTGTACGAGCTGTTTTGCGGTGAACGAATATTGAGTAAAATAATTTTAATTCCTCATCGTCGCGAGATATTTCTGTATATCGGTCCATGAATCTGTCTTTTTGTACACGAATACAACGAAGAATACGTGCATTAATTTTCCAACCCTTCAATGTACGCGCACGTGCATAAATACAGAAGTGCGTTGGCACGGTACCGAGGAAAATATGCCAGCTTAGTGAAAATCAGGCATAAACAACATTGAATGGAAAGAGATTTTGTTTGCTTTGAACGTCAAGTGGGCTATTTAATGGGAGTAGGCGGCTTTTTGCGGCGCGTCCGGCTCTGTAGCATTCAATTTTCGTGCGCTCGCAAAGTTGCAAAGTCACATTTTCGTGGCAGTGGCGCGCGCTCGTACAGCGGAGTGTGGGCCCGGGCGGCTTCAAGGAAATCAGTCACGCTTCCGACTGGTCGCGGCCAATCACGGAAGTGGGGTGTCTAGTCTCCTGGAAACTGAACCTGGACACCTGCTAATGCCGAAGATTAATTTTTCCCCGGCGCCCGATGTGCAATCGATCGAAAACTCAATTCGGACCTGTTCCCCGCGGCCGTAATTCTTTCTCTTCTTTTTTATCGTCGTCGCACTCGGTCGCGTTAATAGAAATCTTGATAGTCGTTGCTGCGAGCGGCGCGTGAAGCCTAATTGACAAAAGGCCGTGTAGTTTAGAGGAGAAGGCGCGTGTACGCTTCCCTTGAAATTAGGCATCTGCCGCTCGGAGCAGGCCGATTCGAAGATTGAATTTAATCTGTCGGAAAGGCGTAGAGTCGGAGGGCTGCGCTCGCCAGGGACGATGACGCAATGGTAATCGTTTTGCCACGGCGCGCACAGGTGCCTCCTTCATACAGTCCTCCTCAAAATCTTTCCCCGTCGCGCGCAAAAATACCGCTGCCTCGAAATAAAGCTATTCGCGGAAGAGAAGGAGAGAAAGGAAATCGAAGGAGATGGAGGAGACGCCGGTGGCTACCGTTTGGCAAATCTAAATAGAACGGGAGCACGCGCACACACACGCGCGTACCTTTCTTCTTGTGTCGGCGAGGCGGCAGCGGCGCAATGGAGAGAGAGAAAAAAGGGAATTAAAGCCGCGTTTAACAAATGCATGTTGATACAGCTGGCTTTGTGCGCGCCGATCTCGGCTCTCGCCGAAAAAGCCCAAGGCTCTCGGGGAGCGAGCGAGAGCGAGTCCGCGATGCGGTATTTCACCTTCCTCTTCCTTCTTTTGCCGCTTCCACCTCCGCGCTTAAATCGCTTTGCGCGCCGTATATCATCCTCGTCGATTGCTAATTCTCCCGCGCGAACCTATAAATTACATTACTAATTTTGTCCTGTTCTTCTTTTCTCTCCCTCTCGCCTTGTAATCCGCGGGGGGGAAAACGGAGAGAAAACGCCTTTTGCGCCGCTGCAACCAAAGACAAAGTCGCGATTGCGATTAATTGCCCCTCCGGGAATATATTATTTTGTATTTTTAACATTCTACATCGGAGCTTTTTCCTCTTGTACGCGTCGTACAAAAGTGGGCGTGGTCGGGGCAGGAAAAACCGACAGCGGAAAAACGAGGCATCCGAGTTTTACGAGTTTCCATCCGGGGCCAGATTTCGAATTTTGTGTCCCGTCCATCCTTTTCCCAATGCGCCTGGAATCCGCGGAACGCCCGATTGCATCACGTAGACGTTCGACGCCCGTGCAGCCGAGGCGTGTTACCTCTCGGGCTCAGCTTTCGAATGCCCGGTTGGTCCCGCCACGGTCTCTCTCCGTTTTTGTCGCCGTCGCTGCTCTCTCGTTAACCCGAGCCACGGCAATTACGTGCCACTTCTCGAAGAAGGCTCTTTTTCCACGCTGGCGGCTCCCCCGTACTTTCTTATCGCGGAAAAAAGGCCGCCCGCGCCACGCGTTTTTCTCCGCGTGTATAATTGAATTCTTACCCAGATCGGGAGCTATGTCGTTACGACACTCCGAGTATTTTTAATGCCGCGCGGAGTAAATCATCCAGTCTGGCGCGGTCTCGCGCGACCAGCCGGCGTTCAAAGCCGCTGCAGCAGCGAGGAGCAAGGGGAAAAAACGCCCGCTCGCGGAGCAGCGCTCGAAACGAGTTATAGTCGCGGGCGAGCAATTAGATCTGTCGTCCTGGGGCATTTGTCGCGGCGCGACGCGCGCGCGCGCGTTCCTAAATTAAAACGCGCGAGGACGGCGAACTATGCGCCCCGCGCAAAGGGCGGAGACTCGCGGCTGTACGGCGTCGTTTAGCTAGAAATTTAATCCGCCGAGACGCGCGCGCGCCAGCGAGATATTACTTCAAACACACAAACATACAACTGTATTAACGCTTTACGAGCGTGAAGGCATTGAAAAGCGAATAACGGAAGAGGCGAGCGAGCAGTCAAAGTATAGAGAGAAGCGGCCAGCCGAAAATGAACCGACAGGTGCTCGGCTCGATTCGCTTCTGCGCGGCGATCCGTCGTTCCGTCGTTCCGTGTTTGCCCCCCGACATCGGAGACTATCAATTTTCTCCAGCCGGCCGCCGCTTCTTTCGTGCAATTAATATATCATCCGCGCTGCGCCGTCTTCCTTTGTTTGCCTATTACGTGCGTTGGCTGTTTTTGCTTTTTTCAATTTTCTGCGTGCGCACCTAGTGATATTACTCGGGCCGCCGCCGCGCGCAAAGAAGCTTCGGTCATTTGCATGCAATCATAATAAATCAAGCCTGCCTATGGATTATTAATAATTGTTTATCGCCGCGATAAAATTCCCCAACAAAGTTAACGATACACTCCTCTAAGCGCTCCGGCCTTGCTGCAATGTTTAGCATTTTTTTCGAATAAATAGCACTGCGCGAGAGAGGAGAATTTCAGAAAAAGACCCAGCGCCTTCTCTCTCTCATCGACTCCTTCAATTTGTTCGCGCATACACGGGCGCAGTTTAACGAGCGCTCGCGGCAAAAAATCGCAGCAACAGCAGCAGCAGCACTCGGAGAAAGGGAGATGGAGACATTCCGCGTGCATACGTGTATATTCAAGGATAGTAGCGTGTAGCTGCGGCTGTAAAGCCGTCGCGAGCGAGAGAGAGAGAGGAAGAAAAGGAGGAAAACAGTTAGCGGTTTCTAATTGCAGAAGTGACGACGCCATAACTAATGACCGGCGAACTCTCTCAATGACAGAGCTGCGTGTGTACTAGTGGCGAAAGGCTATCGGGCCCCTCGGGTTTTCTCGCCTTTCCTCGACGCTTTTCCGGCCTTTCGGGAATATCCCGGCGATCCCTCGGGGGACCGGACATTTCCTTCGCGGGAACGAGGAGCTCTGATTGATGCGCGAGCGCTAAAAACGAGCAGACGTTGACGAATAGCTTCTCAAAATTTTCGGCGATAACATATGAGCGTGGTTACTGGTTTTTTTTCCCGGTGGTGATAGTGTACGAGTTGTCGGTAACTCGACAACATGTGATCTCTGTCGATGCTTGAATTCCGGGAGTGTATCCTAATGTCTTTTGCTCCACACGCATATAGGACGGTGAAACATTTTGGGATGATCGTGTTGCCTGGAACAGCTAATATTTTAGTTAGGGCAACGAAAAATATGCAGCTGCTCTGGCAAAACAATTTATTGTAGTCGATAAATAATGCTGCTGGATTAACCCAGTGAACTCTTTCGTCGCTGTCAGCAAAATTTTCAGTACTACACACATAAATAATTATTTCTGCGTGTGTAGCACTGAAGCATTTAACTCGTACACGAAAAAACAAATAACCATTATTAGACTGTCTAGTTAATTCGATACAATAAGGAATTTAGGGATAAATTATAATATTTGGGATTCATTCCAAGACTTATAAGAGCAAAGATTTGTATTCATTCATATTATCGGTGTCTGTTTATTTTCTAAAAGCATGTAATATTTATATAATGTGAAATAATCTAGCTCTATTTATCACAATAATAATAATAATAATAATGATGATGATGGTTAATAACAGAAACTAAGACTGATTACTTAACTGCCTATAGCACCTGGAACAAATATTGTCTTTTTTTAAATGAACACATACAGTAACAACATAGATGCACAAAAATCATTGCTCGTATGATTTTTATTTGTAAATTGTTCAAAAATGTAAATATTGGGGGTTATATCAGTTAGCATTCATTGTCCATCTGTCCTGTAATAAATCCTAGATATTAGGGTAATGGATCCCTAAATTATTACCAAATATATTAGCAACGGGTATTATTTTTTTCTCCGTGTAGTTATAGATCTGAATTCTGCATTTCTTACGGTATTCATTTACTAGGCTTTATAAGTACTCAATCCTGGCCCCCTTTAGTAACCGTCATTATTGTCCTCTCTGCGTGTAAATTTGCAAAGCTGGTAAAATATATTTGTCAGGCGCGCAAGGCGACTGGATTCTCGGATTATCAGCCGGTAATACGGGGAAATTGGAGAGCAGAAAGGAGCGTTGAGTCTTGTTTCGGTAATTGCACTAATCAGCGGCACGTGGCTGAGCCGCATCTCCGCCGGCCGCTTTAAGTAGCAAAGATCTCTTTCGGAGGCTGGAAGCAGCCCGAGATATATGGTATATATAAGCGCCCTCGTTGTAGTGGCGGTGGCCGGCGGAGGGCCCAAAATAGAAGGGTTGCCTGCCCGCGCGACTCGCTCCGCTCTTGCTTCTCGTACTCGTGCGCTGGCGCTGCTGCGGTGAGGTGCAAAATAAGATTCAAAAGAATATTCGGGGAAAGAGGTCGCAGTTAATAGGATCACAAGCTCGCGCGCACTAAACGGCCCTTAGTACCGCTCTCGCGTCTCGCCTGCGCAAATAAAATACCCTCTGGAGACCCGAGTGCATCTCCGCGTGGACCGCATTTAGCTGAGTAATTATACGTAACAATTCGGGGTATCAATGACGGCGCAGCGACGAGCGGCGAAGGGATCAATAACGCTGCGCGCGAGCTATAAATTACTGGCTCCGGGAGAATTCTGTTGATTGGAAAAAACGAAAATTGTTTGCGCCCCGCAACCTGCTAGGTGTGAGTCAATATGAATCGGTCGATTAAGCGCTCGGGGCTCCATAAAATATAGCATTAAAGAGCGCGATAAAAGTTTCGTAAGCAATAATTAGAGTCGAAAGTGCGTGAAGATTGGTGTGCTCTCGCGCGCCGGCCAACTGTTTCGGGAAAGCCGCTTCAGGGACCACCCGGGCGAGCTATCATTTTTATCGACGGGGATCGGTGATGTCGGTGCGCGCGAGAACAGCCCGCCGCCGGCTCAACACCTACCGAAATCACCAGGTGGGAATATAATCGACGCCGCGGGATGCCCTAATGAAGATGAATCCCGAGGCTCTCGTACGTAACGCCTCCGCGGTGTGCCGAGAAACAGCACCGCCTCTCTTTCTCGCTCCGGAAAATCAATTTGTGCGACTCGGGAGAAGATGTATTTCCCGGCTTTCCGTAAATCCAGCGAGCCTGCCTTCCTTCTTTTTTTCACCTAGGACGGGCCATTTTTCACCTACGCAACGCGCCGCCGCGGTAATTGAGACGTTCACTCCGCGCGGCTCTTACGCGTTTCCCTCGATCGGGAAAATTCAAAGCTCATTTCCCGTGCCCAAGCGCTGTCTGCCTTCCTGCTGCGGAGGGAAAAAACGCTGATACTCGATTGCCGTAGGAAACGCTCAGTCCGGCCATTACCAGACGTCTCATTTAGAGCCTCTTTCCAAATTTCGAGTCACAGGTGCTAGTGTGTAAAAAATATCGGCTCATTTTTATTACCGTTTTCCTTTTTCAACAGCTCCTTCTTAAGCGCGAAGACATTTAATTACAAAAGTACCATCACGGACCCAGTTCCTGATCATTTGGTTACATTTATTACTATTTTGACTTTAATGTATACAACATTTGTTTTAAAAAAATAATTAGTAATAGTAAACTATTTCGAAGTCATATAAAAGAACTTTAAAAGTTACTAGTAAAATACATTGTTAAGATAAAAAATGTTAAAGTTGGACGTTGTTGGCAACGTCATAATTGACACCATCTTACTGCAGTTGACTACAAGTGAGCCTGCAAAGAAATTTACATCATTTCTTTAAAATTTTGTAATAGATTCAATGCAATAGTGTATTCGTATAAATCACTTAAAACATTCATATAAAATATTATTGATATTTGTAAATACGTGTGATTAGAAATAGGGTCCAAATTCTTATCGTTTACCCAATTCCTGATCAGTATTAATAACATGTTTTATGTGTGTTTAAAAATCTTAAAATACACAAATATTTGTAATAACAATTCTATAAGTAGTTTTAATCCATGCGTAAATAATTTATCATGCAAAAGTCGCAGAAAACGTGACAATAAATCACAACACTATGTGCATTTTATAGGTTATAATATATGCTCGCACGCGAGTCTATGTCGTGCAGTAGACAGAGTACGAATAACCGAACACTTTTACCTCGCCTAAGTTTCACATTTATAATCACACAACCAAAAAATGTTATATTTTAGTACATATACTGTATTAGTATTGCTTAATAAGTTTTTGTTTATCATACAAAATACTTATGCGTCAATAATATTTGTGATCAGGAATTGGGTCTTGATATGATCAGAAACTACTCCCATACAAACCTCAAGTGATCAGGAATTGCTCCCACAGCTTTTTTTCTTTGAGGCTTTATATTTAACTTAATTTTGATTATTTATGTGTTTTTCCAATTTTATATTAAAGATTAACAGTTACATTTGTTATTAGAAATGTAATTTTCCATGAATACCTCATCTTTACGCTTTGACATAACAAATAACGTGACGACGTGCCTTAACTGATCAGGAACTGGGATACGCCACTGCTCCACGCTTGATTGATCCGAGTTGAAGAACAGGCAAACGTCCGCCTGCCCTTCCTTTTCAATATTATGACTCGTGGTTTCCGTGCGAGGAGGGTTATGTTCTCTGTGAAATTTTCTTGTAAAAATGTATTTTCCGCGTACTCGCAGGGTGTTCGGGGCCGTTCCCTCCGGATGCGCGAGATAGGGACGATTGAGTAATCGAGTGATCGAGAGAGGAAACGAAGCTGCAGCTCTGTCTCCTGCTCCTGCGGGAGAGATCGTGTTCGGCGCTCGGTCGTAAGCATGGCAGGGCCCTTTCCGGTTATAGGTCGCGCGCAAGCCTCGAGGAGAGAGAGAGAGAGAGAGAGAGAGAGAGAGAGAGAGAGAGAGAGAGAGAGAGAGAGAGAGAGAGAGAGAGAGAGAGAGAGAGCTCCACGGGGAGTCGGAGTTAGCTCGTGCGCGAGGCACGAGAAATCCGGCGATAAATCTTTGTCGGGAGGGCCCGCGGCCCCGTGCGCTGCTGCGTGGGGCCCACGAAAACCAGTCCAAACGACTAAATAAGTGCTCCAATTTCGGAATTGCCCCGCTAAGCGATTTGTGGCCCGAGCGGAAAATATATCGTTGACATGTGCGACTCTCTCTTCTATCTCCCTGAGGTATTGTCCCTGCGGTGGGGCCAAAACACGAGCTCCTGCTGTTGCTGCTGCTGCTGCTGCTGCATACCGACACCCAAGACAATGCGAGAAAAAGCACGGCTGGAACTCGAAGCAGCCACCAAGTAGACAAATTACTGTCGCCCTCCCTGGCAGCCTTTTTCTCTTTTTTACTCCAAGTTTGTGAATTCCGAAACGTTACGTAAAATTTCTCTCTTAATAAAATTGCATTTTTGGATTAACTACAAGTTCCCGTGGAAGAATTTACTCTCGGCAGAATACTGGTCGAGTATTAGTTGCCGACACTACTGGTACTTGCAAACGTTACAGGTCCAGCATTGAGATGTAACGGGGATGATAAGAACGGGCCAGTACAATGCTTTTCTTCTTGATATAATCAAAATTGTACAAGAAATATACAATTTTAGGCACACGCGAGACACTTCACTCAAAGTTTAGTGTAATAATCATAACAACAGATTACTATCGCGCGGCCGAAAGTTTCACGTAAGCTTAGTAATCGTACATTAAATTAATATTTTGTTAAAAACTAGCCTAAAAAGTAGGTTAAGTTACGCTTGACGATTTCGCGATGTTTTGTTTTGTTTTCAATATCGGCGAAAAGTATTACACTGACTCTGAGACGTTTTTCGGGCCCACGTCGATTCATTTTACTGGCCCATTCTTATAAAAACGATATAATCCCTTTATTGGTTCAGCACCGAAAAATAATTTACTGGCATACAATATTCATCCAGAATCTGGCAAATTCATTCATGGGTTCAACACTGAGATTAGAATTTTGCCGACACATCGATAAAAAAGAGCTGTACGTATGGTTTCAACGCGAAATTCATTTCGTTATTGTATCTAATACTTGTTATATTGTTGTCAGAGTAATATACCGATCCAGCAGTAGGCGAGTCAACATTTTATTGACACGTTAATTTCTAGTTGCCCCAACAAAACATTTAGTTTTCTTCTCTTTTGCCTTCGTGTGAAGGAGCAACGCTACGTAAACGAAGCTTTATGGCCACCGGCGACACTCGGTACTTTTCCAGCTGTAGCACGGTGCACGCACTTTACTCGATCGACCAGTTTTCGCGTCTCGCTCCAAAAATCAGCGACCACTCAGCCGACCGATGGAGCTTTTGATCGGGGCAAAAACTGCCGTCGGCCTCCTTTGCATGCCCGCTGCCCGTACTTTTTGCCGGAATTGGAAAATATTCGTAAATTATGCGCTTCGTTAGCGCTTTGTACTCCTGGCTATGTTTTATGACAAATAGATGGAGATTGAGAGACGGCGAGGAGGGGGGCAGAGAGGAGGAAGCAAGCGAGAGAGAGATACTGGCTTTTGAATGCTTCGGTTGCGAAAAGAGCGGCGGCGGCGGCGGCGGCGAATTCGTGAACATCAAACGAATTAAATCTCCGCGGAGAGTCGACCGCAGAAACTAATATCTCAGCGCCTCTTTTCGTTCGTTCTCTCGCTCGCCTCGGCCAGAGCCGCGATCCAGTGTGTATATATATACACAAGCTCGCGAGCTCTATGCTTCTTTGACTCCTCTTGCTCACCTCTCACCGATGCAGTAGTCACCACCAGCAAAATGGACGCCGCCGCCACTTACCTTCCCTTCCCTTCCCTTCCCTTCCCTTCCTTCTCCTCCCCGACACCCTTTTTTACCCGCTTACCTTGCTACTGTAGCTCTAATAAAGGAACCCGCCGCCCGTCCAACGCTGCGCCAAAATATTTATACATTGTGGCGATTTTCCTACTTACATCGTAACTAAATCCTTGGGGTGGTCAAATAATGAGAAAGGTGATGAGTCTCGCGGGAGAAATTACTTATCCGATTAGGACTTAGTACTGATCCCTGAATTCAAGAAATATGAGTATATACTCAATTTGACTAACTTTTGCCCGAGTAACGAATCCGGATTTTCCCATTGGCTCCAATTTACGTAATTGCTTAGTAAGGTAAAAGTACCAGTAACTGGACACTTAAGGGCAAACGAAATATATGCGTTAATATATAACGCTAAATTTAGCACTATACTAGATGATTTTGTATCCTACCGAAAGACAATATTATTGTCCATCAAATTAATCTCATAAACTTCTAATTTACACTTTATTACAAGAAATATTAATAAAAATGTGATATAGACTAGTGCACTAGTAGCTGGACAAGCAAAGAACATTTGTCCTAATAACTGGGCATCGCTGTCCTAGTCCTACTAACATGAACGCGTTTATTCTGGCTTATTTCTATTAAAATAATATATATTTCTTGAGAAAATCAGGTTTGAATGAACAATAACAGTACTATTGTTATATTTTTCGAGTGTATAAGTACTTAGTTGAAAAATTTAAGACTGATTATCACTTGAAAAATATTCTACTCACCTAACCTATGATGTGTCGGCTGATATGTACGCCATAACTTAAAAATGTCAAATTCAAGACATGAATTGTAAACACTAACATTGTTTAAAATTGAATCAAAATATTGACAAAGTAAATAGTAGAACTAAGAGTAGGTAATTACTTTTGAGAACTTAATTACGCAGAGAAAGGCGTGTTTTGTATCAAATATGTTTATAATATTGAAATTCATATAGGTGTCCAGTTACTCGGCACTTTAAGCTTATCTGTGTACTAGAGACTAGACACTTATTTTTTGCAAGAAAAACGATATTTTGGCATATATTAGCATTTTATTTTTATTTATCATGCGATTAAATAAGCTCAGAAAAAATTTGGACATCGAAAATAATAATAAAATATCAAATAACTTCTAATATCAAAAAGGCATATCTTAGCCATTGCTTAAGAAGATGGCGTGTTGCTGTGCATGCATTAGTTTCATTACAAATCTATTTTTTTAGGATACAAATCAAACAGAGTTTTATAAAAATTTAAATATATATAGGTGGAAAGTTACACATTATGATTACGTATAATTATTTTCATTAAACGCACTGTAATACCCGATATAACGTGATATTCGAGCTGCTGTCCAGGTACTGGGACATGTCCAGTCATTGGTATACTTGCCTCAATCATTTATACTAATCCTATATGTCCGTCTGCACAATTCTTTATTAATACCAATTTCGTGGATGCATAACCTTGACGTTCGCGTCCATTTAGCAATAAAAGAATCCCAGTTATAAAAGTGAAATAAAGCTTCTTTGTATACGCTGGATGGATTCGAGCGGTCGCGGGGCCTTGCGAATCTGCATATTATTTTGGCGCGTTGTCGAGGGCGGCTCGCGAGCGCCGAGCTGCAGCCGCGAAGAATCGATTCTCGGCGTCTCGCGACTCTTGCGCCGGACTGTACCGTAGGTTGCGCAGGTGTGACCGATGGCGGCACTCTTTGATCCACATCGACGACTGGCTACTTTGTCCGCGCTCGCTCGCCAGTCTTTGAGTCTTCGAGTCTTCGAGTCTTCATCCCGCGCGCGCGACATTTTACACTTATTGCACTTGCGACGCCATCTTTTTTTTCGCTCACCGCGCCTCGGATTTATTGTTAAGGTGAACGTCCCGATTTATGCTCATATAAGCATTTTGCATCAAACGAAAATGTTCAAAAAGTTATTCTAACATTAATTTATAAAGCAGATATGATTATTATCTTAATTATGAATCGGACAATACAATGTAAAGGCGTAAAATCCATTTTAAAAACTTAAATATTAATAATAGTCAATTAAAAGGCGTATGCAAAATGCACCTATTTCTGCTCACAGCAAAAAGCGGTGATTTCGATCTGTACCTATTTCTGATCACCGTTGATTTTATAGACTTCATTCATAAGATTTGTATCTTTTTATTGTATTAGTATGTTAATAAGCGTAAATACTTCACGATGCATAAGCAGAAAACAGTGTACTTATTGTATAAATACAATTAAAACGTTATTTTTTCGTGATTAGAAATAGGGACATGCAGAATGCATCTGCGTCTAACCTCAAACTATCACTATTATCAAGTTTTTTAATTAGAATCTACAATATTTTTAATTCAGCACTACAGGTTTTAGTTGTAATACTAAAAAGGTATAGATAGCTTGGATATAATATATATTAAAACAACCTTCATATCTGTAATAACAGAAAAACTTGGAGTGATTAGAAATAGGGACGTGAGCAGAAATTGGGACATTTACCTTATAAAGAAAAAGAATCGATCGTGAAAATTTGAGAAATTCTCCCGATGCTGCTGCTGCTGGTGGTGTGTTGCTTTTCACACGCCCCGGCCAGCGCGCGGCTGGAATTTCGTGATGGGTCCGGAACGAATGTGTAATACGACTTTTATGGGGTATCCTCTCGACATTTTGAGATGCGCCTGATTTGTGGCGCGCGCGCCTTTGCATATACAAAAGGTACCGGCTCGCTCGCACTCGCTCCTTGCGTGTATATAAAAATTTCGAAAAACTTATGCCGCTCGCCGCCCGGCTCTCTTTTCTTCAAATAAACTCGATAATAAACGCCAGTGCCACTTTTTACAGGACTTGTAAATAAAGTTTCTTTTTCAGAGGTACAAGGTATGCCGCCGACGGCCATTTATTTACCATACCGCTAGAATAATAATCCCAACTTTACCATTTTTAAATTGCGAACAACGATAAATTATCTACTGGATGCTTATTCGCTTTTTACAACTCAACTTTTAGACAAGTACAACGACACTAGTTTTAGTAAAAAGAACAGCAAATTTTGATTGAAATAAGGTTATCGTTGTTATACTGAGAAAAGGATATTATTCATAGGTAACAAAATCTGTCAGTGTTAGCTTTTTTTATATGCACTGTATTTTGTTCCCTTTTACATATTCACCGAGTATTTTTGTACTTATTTGCTTGAAAAATCCTATTAGTTAATCGGGTATTTCCGATTACAATCCTATATTTTTTGAAAATAATGGTAATGTATTGTTTATCTCAACAAAATTGTCTGTAGTTCTTATATGATTCACTTTCGCCGTGTTTATGACTTAAGATTATTGATTAATAACATGTTTTACAATATGCGTTTAATCGGTTTTGTTAATTTTTTTATAGAAGATTACACCATTAAAGAATAAATCCGACCATTAAACTTATTATACTGTGAAACACGCTATTAATCATTAATAATTAGTCTAAAACATAAAGAATGTGATTTATACGAGAAGTACGGGTAGTGTTAAGATAATAAATTCACTGACACTATTTCCGCAAAAATTTATCACAGTATTGAAAAGATTTCAAATAGAATTAATCAGATTTAATGGGAATTTTGTATCGTGAAAAAGCCTATTATCAATGGGATTATTTAAGCGTATAAGTTTTATAAAATTCTGCACTAAGGGGACGCCGGAAATCTCTATCCTTGTCTAATTCAGTTTTCATTCATAATTTTAAGAGAAATCATTTCTTTGAAAAAATAATAGTTGCCCCCGCTTCGTTTTATAGTAATCTAAATATATGTCCAAGCTGGGTTCATATGATTGTTTTGTTTTCGGGAAACCTTTGACACACTATGAGGGCCAACTACTTGAAGATTAACCTTTACATACTAAGTTTGTCAAAGTTCTCTCGAAAGCAAAACAATCATTTGAAACCAGCTTGGACATATATTTAGATTACTATAAAACGAAGCGGCAACAACTATTATTTTCAGAAAAATTATTTTTCTTAAAATTATGAATGAAAACTGAATTAGATAAGGACAGAAATGGATGCATATATACTACAATCTAAAGACAAATATTGTACTTAATAAGAAGATTTAAAGTTCTAAGTTGTAACATGCAGATTGTAACTGTTATAGTTCGGCAAAGAAAATGCGTACGTTGACAGTTACAATAGACGTCAAGCACAAGTGCATCCTTTTCTCAGCGTACGCGAACGGTCATCAGGGAGTAACGGAAGATACGAGCGCAAAAATTAACAAATCCCTTTTATCCTTTTCCAGAGCAAGCGAATCATCTGAACCTGTTCAACAACCGGCAGCAGCCGAAGAAGAAGCGAAAGAGCAGGACGGCCTTCACGAACCAGCAGATCTTCGAGCTGGAGAAGCGCTTCCTCTACCAGAAGTACCTGTCGCCCGCGGACCGCGACGAGATCGCCGCTCAGCTGGGCCTGAGCAACGCCCAGGTGATCACGTGGTTCCAGAACCGCAGGGCCAAGCTCAAGCGCGACATGGAGGAGCTCAAGAAGGACGTCCAGACGGTCAACCCGCTCATCGTCGCCCAGCACCACAAGACCTTCCTCGAGAACGTCCAGGACCTGGGCATACTCAAGAAGAGGCCGCTGCCCAGCTCCATCGACGACAAATAATAAACTTCGTTCTAACTATCATTCTACACCGAGAGAAACAAGCTACTTGTGCTTTAAGTTCGTGTTATGTTCCTCCAAAGTCTGAGTTGTATCGTTCAAGAATGTAGCGCGTATCTGTGGGAGGTATTCCAAATTTTGTACATTTTACGGGGAGAGACTTAAGTATTACGAATTTCCGTGCCGCGCTGTGAATTTGTTTGTCCCCGTGCAATGTCAAACAATGGGGAGCATTCCTACACTGCGTGAATTCGCCTCGAGGCACGGAAAACAAAGAAGCATAACACTGACTTACCATACTTCGTTTCTACAAATGATAAGGATAGTTTTTTCTCTGTGTATCCTTGTAAATACCGTCTCCTTAGTGTTCGATGTTTCATGTGCGGACTTGCCAGAAAAACTATTTCATTTTCATTCTGTCACGTCCCTTCATCTCTACCGGTTACTTAAACGGATACTAAATGTATTATAGTGTAATTAAAAAGTCGCTGTCCACTACGTCGAGGATAATAAATTATTAACGAATCTAGCTAGTAAGTTGAGAAAGAAAAGAAACAAACAGGCTGTCTGGTTCGGCTCGTCTTGTAAATAGATTGTAAATACTGCAAGTACGAAGTACATATCCTTCAATGTCCAAGTGCTCGAAAATATCATTTTTGCGTCTAGGCACATTAAACTAGAAGAATAAAATGTATGTGTATATCTCGAGCAAAAAGAAAAATGATAGAGGGCGCGCATCTAAGTGATATACGATATTACGCGGGCACTGCAATATACCCAATTGTCAGTTTAACTAGGGAGCTTTACGATTTTCTAAGATATGTACATTATTAATCGGAGCGCGCGCGCGACTTGTAATTAGAAGCGCGCGCGCACGTCACCGGATATCTGCGGACAAAAGTAGAATGTGTATAGTGATCCTAAATAAACGGGAACATCATCTTAAACGAAATACATTTGTCTTTTCTCTCTGTCGCTCCACGTCCTCCATCCCACTCCCCGCTCTTATATATATTGAATAAACTCGCCGTAGCAAGCGACATATAAGTAGGTAGATAGATAGATATACTGTTTATTCATCAAAGACGAAAATTCTTACAATTGCATGTACATGTATAGTTATAATAATTTAAATATCAGTCAGTATTATACATTTGTTATCTTACATTTAGCATTCAATTATTGCGTTTCTTATATATAAAATAGCATTATTCACTGTAACAGTTCGTCAGTTTATAAAATCTAAATATAATGAACACACTTTACCAAATTTTTTACGTATAACTATCACGTCGAAAAAATAAAAACACACTCATTCACATGACACTCTTACAATTCACGCTAATAAATACATTCACACTTAACACTTAACATATAAAATAAATAAATTAATAATCAACTAAGTCAAATAAATAAATAAGTTAGATAAATAAATAAATTAAAGAGAGGTGAAGAAGGCGCCGCTCAAAGCGATGCTCCGAAATCCAGCGCGCTCTCGGGCAAATTGACTTTGCGAGGATTTTGCCGATACCCGCGTAAAAAAATTAGTCTGGCACTAGTCTGGGATTAATCTGGCTTAACAAGTCTGGCGAAAGTCTTGCAAAAGTCTAGTAGAAGTCTGGCTTAGGCCACTATGCCAGACATTTTTTGGAATTATGTCAAGAAAACTCAATTTTCACAAGTAAATAATTAGAGTAGTACAGTAATTATTAGTATCGACTAGAATAGTGAAAATACGTACTTTTCGATAAAATAGGAGAAAAAGATTTTACATATTGCAATCTTGTTTAAAATATGAATATTTATAAAAAAGAGACAAAAAATAAGGTTAATGGCAATTTGACATGAAGCGATGCTTTTGTTTTGCACATTTTGTCCAAAGTCTGGCATAGTGGCCAAAGCCAGACTTCTGCCGGACTTTCGCCAGACTTAGACTAATTTTTTTACACGGATATCGTCGGGAGCGCGCTTGAAAAACTTCCGAGCGCCGCGAGTGTAAAGGTAGCAGAGCCTGTCGTCCCGTGTCTGCGGTCGCGCAGCGCAGCGAATGACAAAGGCTTGCACTCGGCTCGCTCGTTTCTCGGGGAGCGCGCGAAAGGCGCGAGATGAAAAGAAATTATCCTCGCCAAAAATAGCGCGCTCGGAGCGGCCGGTCTTCCGAGAAGCTTTTTGAAGCGACTCGGCCTGCTTTGCTCCGAGATGTAATTTATTAAGTTGCGGCCATTACGTCGCCCGCACCGACGAGTTCACGACGACGACGCGGCCAGCTGGCCTTTCTCATAACGCCGCCTTTCCGTCTACTATCGACGTCGCGGCTCTTATATGCTATCTCGCGTGTAATCGTTCGGGCGCAATCGGATCTATAGACGATCGAGGTTCTTGACTCTAGCGTGTTTGTGATTTTACTCGGCGAAATCTCAGCGACTCGTCGTCAAAGTCTTTCATCGCGTGCGCGTGCGAATAAAAAAGTAGGTTCGCTCGACGAGTTTCCAGCTGCGGAAAAGGTAAATATTGTTCGTGTGTACCTAGAGTAAAAGTTTTAATCAAGTTTCCGCTCGCGAGTATACACGCGTATGATTCTATATGAAAAATGAAGTACCGCGCGCGAAACTTGTAGGTATGTAATTTCTCGCGCGTTTGAAAAGCGAAGGTTAGTCTGAGCACGTCTCGTTAAAAGTTGGCCTGTTAAGGAGAGGTCGGAGCTACCCTGATTGGTGCAGATTTTACCTAACCTCAAAAATTAATATCGTAAAAATTTGTGGTCATTTATGGTAGAAAAATGCGGTTGTGTTCTTGTCACAATAATAAATGTTTATAAAGCTTCAAGCGTACATAATTGCGTACAATTTCGTAAAATAATGAAAAATACGGCGCGAGGTGAAGCTATCAGTAAGACTAAGAAACGGTAAGATGACCATCACTTTACCGTTTTCCATTCGTCAATTGTAACAATATTTCATAATAAACAAAATTGCTGTTGTCCGGTGTTCTTTACATAACAACAAACTATTATCAACCTCGTTTTTGATGTTACTATGTGAATTTTAGACGTATAATGAAAAATACGGCGCGAGGTGGAGGTCACAATGGTAAAGTTGGCTCCGACCTCCCCTTAAGAGGAAGCCGTATCTACTGTCCTTGTCTAATCACATTTTTGCTAATTACTCAAGTAGTAGTTTGTTAAGTGAAAATCTAAGAGTCGTCCCCAATTCTTCTTAAAATAAGGAATATTTGGAGACCTAAAAGAGTACCTAATATTATTTACTTTCGGAGAATAGTTCGAAACGGAAAGCCTAACCTCAATTTTCGCGTTTCGAAGTATTCTCGAAAAGGAAATAATGTTAAATATTTTGTTAAGTCTCAAAATATTCCTTATTTTACGAAGAATTGGGGACGACTCTCAGTTTTTCAATGAACAAACTACTATTTGAATAAATAGCAAAATCGTGATTAGACAAGGACAGTAGATACGGACTCCTCTTAATGGGACTTGCACGGATCAATGTCAGTTCGTAGCCATTGCTATATTATCGACGGGCGCGCGCGCGTTCGAGTATATATACAGCGCTGGAAGCGGCGGCGGCGGTGAGCTGCGGGCCCCATATATGAAGCGGTAAGCAAGGTAGCCGACGCCGCCCTGTAATTCAGCGGCCGCTACATTCAAATAAAGAATCCGTAATGGCGATGATGAGCAGCGGCAATTTCCTCCGTACGTCCAATACATCAGCGATGCCCGGCCGCGATCTCATCTTGTCGAGCAGGATCGTTTATTGCGCGCGAGTCGGTATATTATATAAATTCGCTGATTGCAAAACTGCCGCCGCCTCTTCCCCTCTTCCCCTCCTCGGCGATTTCGGTGCGCGTTTCGCAAGAGGGGCAATTGAATTTTTTTAATACAGCCCAGCGTTAAACAGTGCACAAATATCGATACGCAAGGCGTGGATGCCTTAAGTACCTTTTACAATCGTTCACCGTTTTTAGCCTTTTTTACGTTGACAGATATTTTGTAGGAAAAATGACTGTTTCGATGGCCCTTACGAAAAGTAGCACATATAACTAACACTCCAATTTGGATAAGAAGCGCCCGATTTCTACTAACGAAATTTCGTGAAATATTAGCTAGTTGGTGATAAGGGGATGCTCAGAACTACTTTACCAACCGATAAATGTATTCGAAAATTTCGTTTTACTCAAAACATACGCATCAGAATCAATTTTCCTTTTCAGAGTCGCTTTTATTTACGTAAAATACATAGCGGACCACTCGAATTGTTATTAGAATCGAAAATTAGCATAATCACGTAATTGATAATTTTCGTTTCTGGCAATAATGTAAGTCTACTATATATTTTCCGTAAATAAAGCTACCCTGAAAAGGAAATTTGATTCTGATGCGTATTTTTTGAGTATAACAAAATTTTCGAATTTAATTTATCAGTAGGTACAGTAGGTCTTACGCATCCCCTTAAAAAAGTATTTGGAGTAAATCGCATTAATGTTTTTCCTATCATTGTTTTGTATAAAATAAGAGCACGATACTCCATAAGATGTATATAATACATGTCTTCGAACAGATTTTCCATTTATTTCGTTATTAACCCACAGATATTATCATAGTGACATTTTTTTGTTAAAACAGAGTAGTTATATTCTTTCTTGACTGTTATTTTTAAGAGAACTTGTAGGTATATTCTTTAATTTTTTTCTAAATCAATTAACTTAACAGAACATCTGTGTATATATGACCTTATTGTTTACATGTTCAAGAGTAAAATACAATTTTATATTTGTTTCATTTCAACAAAATGGCGATGCTACAGCCATGCAAGCGTAATTTTTTTAGTAACTCCATAATTGACGGATCAGGGATCGCCAAAACGGTTTGAACTAGATCAAAAAACAAAAGATCCGGAAACCGGAGCGAACTTTACCTTTGTGACTTCCACCACGCGATGTATTTTTCATTATACAGGGTGATTTATTTTAATCTCTCCAGCTGGTTATCTCGTAAGGGAAGTCGAAATTCAGAAAAATGTTAAATACGAAAGTTTTAGGGATCAAGGGGGCCACCAGATTTTGTGTCCAATGCCCGCTTTGCACACAATCAGGCCCCAACTCGATTTTTCAAATAGGACCTTCTATTCTATATAAGAATTCAAGTTCGTATTGAAACGTAGGGGGTCTTATTTGAAACAATTTAGTTGGCGCCTAATTAGGCCCAAAATCTGACTATGTTATCTGATGGCCTTCTCGATACCATAAAACTTCTGTATTTAACATTATTCTCGACTTCGATTGTCGAAACACCCTGTACATCTAAAATATACATACTTCCCTGGTAGAAATTTATCCCGTCCACTTTATAGATCTATGTAGAATAATCTCGCACTGTGTAGATCTATGTAGGCAAACTAGATAGTTACTATAAAGGCGTGTAACGGTCGACCCTTCTAGTTTCCCATATTATTTGCCCCGATAAAACTAGATAAGCAAAATTATGACAATAACAACCACTTAAAGGTTATGTTTTAAGAAACAGAAGCATAATCTATTATGCTTATTATGTATTATTTTGATTTAAAGGTATTTACTTGTTATTGTTCACCTATTACCAATGTAAATAATTGTAAATAACCTCTAAAGTGTAAGGTTATCTAATTTTAGATACATCGAGTTTTTGTATTTAAGAACTCAATAACAATATTATGTTACACATATATATTAAACAATCAAAATGAGAAAATAATCTGAATATCCAAATAACTAAGTATATGAAGTATTTGTGCATATATTTATTTTGTTTATGTAAAATTATTTTCCTTACATTTGATTATGTTCCATCCTAAATACAGGCTTGGTTTCCAAACCTGTATCGTTTATGTAAGGAAAACTATTTTCACACACATTTATTATCAACTGATTAATTTTCTATTTTTATAAAGAAATAATGTATTTGAGTTATTATATATATATATATGTTCTATTTTTGTATTTCCTACTGTGATTAATTTATAATCAAACACTTTCATTTGACATCTATGACCAGTTAATACATAGTAATTTGTTACTTATAAAGAAAATTATCGTCTACATGTGTTCGACTAATGTGTTTGTCTTTGAAAATGTTGTCACGGATGAGCAGTTTATGTATTATAAAAACTCGCAGATGGATACAAAATTATTTGTAGTTCTGAAATTAAAATTCTAGTATTTAAATAAAGCATGTCATAAAGTACATATTTGTACATATGATATTATTATTATTTATACATTACTTTTCAAGAAACAACTACATCAATCAATAACATTATTTTGTGATCACTGTTTTATATGCAAGGAACATTGTTTCTAAATTTTCATTTCTTAGGTTAGATATGCTTTCTGACTACTTTTATATGTAAATAGTATGGATATAACTGTAGATCTTATTATTATAATTGAAAACTTGCATGTTAAACTTTATTTAACATTAATTTTTACAATAAAACTTCTGTTCAATAAATATACATAACCTCACAGATTTTATACGTACATATTATTATTGAGAAAACTATATAGATCTGTGTGGATTTATCGAGTTTTGTACACTCTTGTACTATCTAGTTTGCCTATAAAGGCCGTTATAGCGAATGTGGCCGCCACGATAAGATTTCTACCAGGGTTAGTAACATCAAAATCGAAGTTGATAATGATTGATTATTGTGTAAAGAATAACGGAGAATAGCGCTTTTGTTTATAAATAGCTTCAATAGTTTTTTATTATGAAATATTATTATATTATCCAATGGAAAACGATAAAACGTGCGGTTATCTTACTGTTTTTTAACCTCATCGTCAACCTCATTCGTGTCGTATTTTTCATTACACAATGAAATTTATACTATACACGGAGAAAAATAATAGTGACCATTACTTGACTTTCTAGAAAATGTATACAATGTAAAATTTAGGGACACATTACACAAATATCTAGGATGCATTACAAGACCTATGGGTAATAAATATCTGCTATAACCCTAAATATTTTCATTTTTTAACAATTCTTAATGAAAAATCATAGGCGTAAAGGCTTTTATGCATCTATATTGTTACTGCATGTATTCATTTTCAAATAAACAATCAATATTTGTACTATAGATAAACTAATGTAATGCGGTAATGCATCTCATATGCTTTTCATTTACTAAGTAGTCTAGTAATCAATTCTAGCCCCTGCTAGTAACCGCTATTGCTATTTTCTCTCCGTGTAAATGCCCAAAAATATGTATTTTTAACACATAAAAGAAACCGCTGCCAATTCATTGGCACTTAACTTCCTCAAACTAAATTAATTGTTCCAATATGAAATTCTTTGTTCTAATAAATTAATTTTAAATCACTATATCTCTTTCTAAATAATACCTCAAAAAGGGTGTGCTGTTGTCATTGATGGTTCGACAAAAGATAATTTTTTACTAAAATTACAGAACGATAGCTAATAATCCTTATCACAGCAATTTCATCTCTGTACGTAATTTATATTTCACAGATATAACCGAATGAAAAAAAAGACGATATCATGAATAACACAAGGGAAATAGCTTGTTCAAAATTTCGGATGGGAAAATGCTCATTCAAATGCATTACCACTTAATCTATGATATTATTTCTACGGTATAAGAAAATCCAAAAAACTAACCCTCAAAATCGAAAAAAAGAATTGAGCCGCAGTCCTTAAAGAAAAATAAAAAAAAAATGAGCCCCGAAACATTAATTTTCACCGTGTATATTCAGAGTAAAGTTGATCCACACATTCTCACATACACATACACACACATACACACATGCACACACGCATGCACACACGCGCACACACACACCTGTCCATATATACATTTTCTAAAAATTGTGTATTTTGATTCCCCGTATCTCAAAACACGTTTCTAACATGTTTTTAGCAAAACCTTTTTTTTACCATCACAGAAAAATCTGCATGTACTTCGTTAAATTTGATGTTGTTGAAGATGACAGTTTTTTTAAAATTCAGGCTCCACCGTTTCTGTGATCCCTGACTTGCTGATTTTGCAGCCACTGAAAAAGGGTTACTTTACAGTACCGCCAGTTTGTTGAAAATAAAAATACATTTATGTAAAATATACATATACATTGAACCATTCGTAACGATAACCCTACTTTAAATAAAAATTTAATTATATTTTACAACTTCATTCATATATATATACATCCAAATTCTCATGTTTTCATATTATACTATATAATTGATAAAAAGTATTTTTTATTTTATACTTAATTCTTAATTATAATAGTAAATTGTAATGTATTACCCTAGTAGAAATTATTTTAATGTCAAAAGTTTGCCAAAGTTTGCCAAAGTTTACTAGAGTTTGACAAAGCTTGCCAGAGTACGCAAAATGTCTTCCAATTGGCCGTTTTGGCACACATGACAAATTTTGACACACTTTTGGAAAACTTTGGCAAACTTAGGTAACTCAGACATACTTTGGCATACAAGATTTCTTCCAGTACGGCAGTAAACTAAATCATCATTTTAGTAAACTATATAATTATGCTCATATAATGACTTTTTATTGATTGCATAATGTACCATAGCTTGCATATGCACAATTTACATAGCTTGCATATGCACAATTTAGTGCTTTTTGCCGTTTTCAAATTTTCAGCATTCGTTGTCCAACTACGGGCGGAAAAGCGTTTCAAAATACGTGGGTTCATTGGCGAATGGTTGGTGAAACTACTGGCCAACCTTAGTATAATTGGCCAACGATACACTCATATACGCATGTGTGGGTGCACACATATTCCAACAATTATGCACCTAGGGAGTAAAGTGAGTCAGTAAATGCCTGCGCGTGGTTCGGCGCCCGAGCGAAGTGAGGACGTCATACACGCTGACAATCGCTGGCTTACTTTATTCACGCGTGCAATATACAATTTTTTAACATATCTATCAAAAAGTTCACGAATAAGTAAATAGATAAATGTGCATATATCCTTTCCGGAAAATTGATAATGACCAAATGTATAGTATGATATTATTCTGTAGTATTACAGCAACTACATTATTTCTAATAATTCTCTTTCATTAGGCCTAAAAGGTCTATCTCCAGTGAAAAGGTCTGACATCCAGTCTTCACCATAAGGGTTCGAAGGGTCAGTTCAGGTCGATCTAAATGACCAGCAACACATTGAGAAACTCCTTAATACGTCATCTGCTGTCTCAATCAGTATACTCCAGTAAGAGGCTCTACTCAGTCAGGCGAATAAAATATCAATGTAGAAATAGTGTACGCTCACGCGTATTTTGCATACTTCTACTCATATATGTAATCCTACGATATAGAATAATATTTTATACCTTTATTGTAATCAGCTTTAGTTTCACAAATTATAGTTCATTTCTAACATTATTCTTATTATTATTAAACGATTATTATTCATAATTTGATTCTATACATACTTAAGTAATTTATAAGAAAATGGAGCTTAGTCTAGCGGTCGAACCAAACACTTCGTACTAATACGTAAACGACCGGATTATCCTTTTGTCTTTCATGCGACACGCATTAAGCAGGAGCGCAAATGAGTTTATTAGGGGTCGACCAATAGGGTGGAAAATGTAAAATAAGCTCCTCCTCAAAATATCTAGCGATAAGTGACAACGTATTCTGCAGTGGCAGAAAATACCAGAACCGTGTCGACTACGGAGAGAAACACATCGTCTCTCGTCCCAAAATAGAAGGAACTCGTACACTTAAAGCTTTTACATTCAGTCTCAACTGCTGTCTTCATACGAACAAGTCATCATTGGATTCGAACCGAAATATTGTTTACTTGGATTAGTTTTCAAGAAATAGCATATACGCGACGGTGCAAATAGAGATATTGGGCTTCAGAATACTAGCTTCAGTCGTTGAATAAAACCGAAACATCCAGCACATCGGTTTAGCGATGGCCATGACACAGGAGGAAATAGCGTCGGAGACGCGTATCGTGGCCGATGGCCTGGAGGTACTGTGCGTCGAGCACAGCGAACTACTCAACGCTCTGAACTTGCAGGAGACCGAAGCCAAAATTGTTTCCAAGAACATGGAGATGCTCAAGTTCGGGTTAAACGAAGCGCAGGCCATGCTGGCGCTGGACAATTATCTAGCCCTGGTTGAGGCTGAGAAGAAGCAGCTGCGACAGGAGGTGGTCCGGCTCAGGGAAGAGCTCCGCGGAACACAAGAGAGGCTGCAGCTAAGTGAACAAATCGTAGCGCGTCTCGAAGAGGAAAAAATCCATTTAAGAAATCTGCAGTCGGTCGACGAAAACGAGATCTCCTCAGACGTCTGGGATGAGGACTCCTCAAACGACGAGAACAAGGACTACTCGGGCAACGAGAACGAAAACTGCTTAAGCGACGAGAACGAGGACTTCTCAGCCGTACGTAGCGAAGCTGGGTCTCGATGACCCACACGTGGCTCAGATGCAAAATAATCTCGCCATCATCAAAGTGCAAGCAGCAAAAAATAAATGGCCGCAGAAGGCCTACTATAGTTTGGGAGTTCAAGAGATTTTAATAGAATAAATCTGAGACAATTCTGACAAAAGTTTGGCTTCGGAGCCGATCCCAGACTTTTAGCAAAAAATGCAAAAGAAATTATAGTGTTCTGTCGTTTCTGCAGTAACCTAAATCTTTGCCTCTTTTTTTACAAATATTTAAATTTTGTGGATGATTGCAATATTTAAAATAATCTTCCACGGTTTAATCAAAAACTATTCTTTTTTACGATTCTGATCGATATTAACAATAAGTGTAGTGTCCTAATTACTTGTATGTAAAAATAAGTTTTCGTGACATAATTCAGCAACAGTTTGGCATATAGTTTGGCTTTTGTAAGACTTGTCCTAGATTTATTTTTTTACACGGGTGGTCAAACAAAGGTCAGTCCGGTCGACGATCTTGCCAGACAATGAGATCCAGAAGCGAAACATAATATCAGCGACCACATCATCACGATTAATCCAAACATCTACAAGACATTTTGAGTGTGTATGCATCCTCCACGGTTTCGTCCTCCTGTACCTCGTGCTGTGTAATTTGGCGATCGAGGACCTTGAGAGGATCACGGACCACGATTATCCGGACGTCTTCGAAATGCTAGACACCCTCGGTATCATGTGCCTCGAACAGAAAAAATTCAAGGAGGCCTTCAAACTGATCTTCGAGCATCTATACAACTACAGGCAAGCAGAGAGTTATTAGAATAATGATCTTCAAAACTAAAATTAAAAATATAATGTAATAGTATTTACCATATGAATAAAGAAAACGTAAGTAGGAAAGATAAAAACCGCTGATAATTTATTTACCAGAATGCTTTCTCAAAAAACCTCCGCCAATCCATATTAGCATTTAGCTTCCTCAAACCTGATTAATTGTTTCAATATGAAATTATTTGTTCTGTTTAATTTTGTGGTGAAAAGTCAAAACAAGTTCATTTTCTTAAATGTTGAGATATATAGATTTAAATTTTTAAATTGCCATTTAAACTGATAGCAAAAGTATAATAATGAAAAAATATTTAAATTGTATAAAAAGTTTTTTTTATATAAAGTAACATTTTTTGCTTTCTCAAAGAGAAAGCTTTGTAACGATTTTTCAATCTACAATAATAACAACACTAAAATTGTTGATTAAATTTAAATACAGGCATTTTTTCATACCTGCAAGTAGGATGAAAACTACGCATTTCGAGCATGTTCGGGTTTTCTCGCTATTTTTATTTTTTCTCGCTCTGGCCATTTTTTCCTGCTCAACGACTCAAAATGCACAATTCCCCATCCAACTTACATGATTTGCATAAAAAATACCCTATCATGCCCTTATCAAAAAAATACGGTATGTGACCCGGGGAAAAAGCTATTTCCCTGTTGCACAATGCACTATCACTATTATTACTACTATTACATGTCTGTGATTAAATTTTTTTATTGATTTTAAATATTCATCAAATAATGTAAAAATGAACTTTGATTGTTAAAAATTACCACGTAATTCCCTAGAATTAAGTGATACGAAATTTGTTGGAAATAATATAATCTGAAATATCTCGAAAAATAAAAGTCCTCATGAACTGGACAAAGAACTCAGCAAGAGATAATAAAAAGCTACTTTTCTGGGGAAAATTTTCAGAAAGAATGGTGCCGCTTCACTGACGTTGTCGTGAGCCATAAAATATCGATTTTTTGTCGGCAAGAAAGAAATAAAATGGCTTAAAAATTGTACTGAATATTATACTCCATGTTATTGATCATCTAAAATTCTTTCAATGAAATTCCATAAAATGTTTTCTATATAAAACAGTTAAAAATAAGACATGTTTTTCTTATATCAGACGAAGGGAATTATCTTATGAAAAATTTCGGGTTGGAAAAGATGGGGTAATTTTATGTTCTTTCAAATGTATTTATACTGCATTAATGATAATCCTTTTAACATACCATACAAAAAACTCGAAAAACCCAAAAATCGAACAGCCGTTATAAAATGAAAGCGAATCCGAAAATGTACAGAAAAATATGTTTGTGCCTCCCCGTGACAAAAACAAATAAAATGAGCCCTATAACATTGAATTTGACCGTAGGTTACTCCAGTTATCAAGGGACACTTACACGCACACCCACACACATGACCACACATACGCACACATCCATAAGGACATTTTATAAAAATAGTGTACATGTCTCGGAACATGTTTCTAAAGCAAACTAATTTTACTATTTTAATAGGTAAGATTGAATATATATATATGGTGTATGATGGGGCAGTTGTGATAATTCGTTACCAAAATAATCTAATCATTTGTTTTTAATTTTGCGACAATAACTTGAAATAGCTTACTTTGATATGTTAAAAAAAGTGGAGTAAAATACATTTTGAAATCGAATAGCAGCAAATACCTAGTACCTTAATATAAATATTCAACATTCTCCGTCATTGAATACTACATAGTTAATGATCTGTCTTTGAGAAAGCGGAGTGCCAAATCAGTTGGCAGCCTTTCTCTCTCGAATTGCATCGTGATACAAAATATATTTTTCAACTTACTGAATACACAGCGCTTGGAAGTGCTTAATTTCCAAAATCGTGTGGTTCTCGCGGAATCGTCGCGCTGGGTATGTCGTCTTCGTGCATCCGAAATAAATAAAGAAATATGCTAATCAGCTGGCTAACAACGTCGAGACGAGTGCGTCCGTGTCTGTCAGACGAGGCTCGGCATCGACACGCCCCCGTGCCCGTAATTCGGACTTATTTGCTCGTTGAGGAGTCGAGTCGGTTACTCGTTGCTCCGCAACGCCACGAAGAAGCGGCGGCAGCAGCGGCGGCGGAGATCCGTAATTTCGATGCGGACTGCACGCGAGAAACGTGTTTCTGCCGCATAGACAATTAGACGGGGGATCGAGGCGCGCCGCCGCTCTCGGCTCGGCTCATCAACGGGCCCTCGTTAATAAGCCTTTGATGCCGGCAGCGCCGGCTACGCCTGCCAGCTCTTTTTCCATCATTCTTTTCCTCACCTTTTCCCCCGCCGGCCCTCAAATTCCACGCGATCGAGAGAGAGCTTCCTTTCGAGACACTAAATCTCCTCGATTTTAACAATAAATGCTCAATTAACCGACTAATGCGTCAGGCTAATTGGATGTGTAAGCCAAAACATTTTTCTAACCGTTCAACGCTTTAGAATAAACGCCTCGACTTATTTCCTCCTGATTTATTCGGTGCCTTTTTCCTCGCCGCATTGTCCTCGATAGCTCGACAACATTTGTAATACGTGGAAGAACGAGTGTGAATGAACTCCTCCGCATTGTGAGTTGTGAAGGAAAACTGATTGATCGAATCCATCGTTGAAAATAGTTTTAATAAATACAGCGTGTACACTGAGAAAAACACCCAACAAGCCCACTTTTTCAAAAAATAATTCTTTAAGAGTTAACGAATGTCCCCAATATTTTAATACTTTAAGTATTTAATAAGAATTAAAAAAGAATTCTTTCCGAACGGATTCGAACTTTCTGTGAACGGATCCAAGATCCTAAAAGTAATAATTGTGTATATTATAAGTAATTTAAAAGTACTAAAAAAGTATTCTTTTTGAACATTTTAATATTGTTTGTAGAAAACAGGTTTCACATAGTATATTTATCATAAGTAATTAAAAAGTATGCAAAAAGTATTCTTTTGTGCCAATTTTTTGCAGTTAGCAATACTAAAAAATAAAAAAGTATTTTAAAAGCATTCTTTGTTTATCCATGTATATATGAAATGTTTTGAGCTTATGCAGCGTAGTAAAAATTGCTATTTGTTTTGTAACATGAGGACATACCCATCTGTATCGTAAAAATTACTATATTATATAGTAAAATTCATTATTTATATTGTGAATTTTACTATTTTATGTAGTAAAATTTACAATATAAAATAGTAAATTTTGCTATATAATATAGTAATTTTTGCGGTACAGACGAGTATGTCCTCGCGTTACAAAGCAAATAGTAATTTTTACTACAGTGTTTCTCTCGGTGTATAAATGGAGTAGGAAGCACATTTGACGTGCTGCAATGTTGTATTTTCCTTCGAGTCCTAGACGACAAGATCGTTAGCCGGGAGAAAATTGGCGAAAAATTTGTCGGTACGAATCGGTTTGCGCGCGATGAAGAAAGAAGAAGCGCCAAGCGAGAGCTGTCGCCTTTGGCGCTCGCCACTCTCCGGTTTGTCCATTCACCTCTCTCTCTCTCTCTCTCTCTCTCTCTCTTTCGAGCTAATGACAGCCGCCGGCCAGAGCGAGCCGTGATACCCGCACGAGAGTGTGAGAGAGAGAGAGAGAGAGAGAGAGAGACGGAGAAATGAGCCGAGGCGCTAACGAACCTCGGAATTTCCCGCAATCGGAGTACTCGCGAGTATAGAGTTCGCGGAGTGGATCCAGCCAAGGGAAGGAAGGAGCGAGCGCTCGAGTCCGGGATAGGTTAATAGCTGTTAGCGAGGCGAAGAGAGCGATAAAGAACGAGAGAGAAGGAGAGAGGGAGAGAGGACGCGGCGCGGTCCCTTGATTACAGAGCTCGGGATCCCTCTACACTCTCGCTCTCACCTCTCTCCGAGGCTCAAAGCCGCCGTCGCATGCTGCTGCTGCTGCTGCTGCTGCCGCCGCCGCCGCCGCCGCCGCTGCAGCCGAGCCGATTCACCTCGGCTATCGCGCTACAGTTCACGCTTCTTCCACACTTTGTCCGCAGTCGTAGGGGACCTGTCGTATCCCTGCCTAAAAGATTCTATTGGGAATGGGCTATTTCACCGTACAAATTCTCAATTAAAACCGATTAGTTTTATGTTAAATATCTATCGCCACATGATATATTCACGCGAAAATGGTCATTTTTGCAAAAGTTATACGAGCAACTTTTTTCATATTTTTAACTTATTTTTAATAGTTAATAATGGATTTAACTTTTACATTTAATGGGACATTGTCCTATGGAAAAAATAATCAAACCCATTCAACATATATTGTAAAAAGTGCCATTGATTGTTAAAAATGAGTTAATAGTATATTATGACACTGTTGTGGGAGATGGTCTTCTACCTTGCTCGAGGGTTTTCGCACGAGCGAAGCGAGTGAGAAAATCGAGCAAGGTAGAAAAACACCTCCCACAACAGTCTCATACGATATTTTATAGCACAACAACCTCAAAATCGACAATAAAGGTGGCATTTTGAGGTTAGTGTGCTATAAAAATAATAAAAGAGTGGTTCATATAAGAACAACGAATGGTATCTGGAGAACACATAAACTTTTGCAAAAATAACCCTTTTCACCAGAATACATCACGTCGCAATACATATTTTACATGAAATGAATCGGTTTTAATCGGGAATTTGTATCGGAAGCGCCCGATTCCCAATAGAATCTTTCTTTTCCCCGGGTTTTCCCATTTCACTGTCGTCGGATGACTTTCAGCTCAGTCTGGCTCGTCCAATTAGTTGATTAATTTTTTGCCACCAAATTTTCAGCCGGCGCGCAGTGGGTACAACAATCGGTCGGAATCCTGTCGCTCGATATCCTCGGTAGGAATTCGCTCGAGCGTCTAGTAGGATGGCGTGCGCGCGCGTCGGCTCGAGTGCAGATTAGAGGCTTCAAGATAATTAAGTAGCCTCTTGAAAATACGCCCCGGCTATAGACAGGAGTTGGCTGCCGCTGCCGCTGCTTAGATCCGCGCCGGACAACCTGTCGAAATAAGCTCCTTTTTTATATTGCCCGCGCGGCTGCAAATGAGCCGGGCTCGCTCGTCCCGGCATTCCAGATTTATGGATTAGACGCGCGCGCGAATCGGTAAATCAGGGTATCGTCAGGCGGACGATAGCGTGAGAGTTGTTGGGCGAGCGCTCGTAATTTGCTCTCTCCCCCTCCCCTGGCGGTCGCGCCTGGAGGATTCGAGCGCTCGGCTGTACCGAGAAAAGGAGCGAGGCTCGTTGCAGAAGCGGCAGCAGCACGGGGGTCGGCGTTATTAGTGAGCGGGTAATCGTAGAAGGTGTGATTCTGACGCGTCCGGCCGAGCGGAGCTCGCGCCTCTACCGCGCGCGCGCGCGAGTCAGAGAGAGACGCTGGCCGCGAGTGAGACGGAGAGAGCCGAGGCCGGCGAAAAAAACAAGCCCAGCTTCAAAGGGGTGGGAGAAGATCAAACGAGCCGACGAGCCACGGGGTGGTCTCTCTCTCTCTCTCTCCTCCTTCTTTCTCCTTATCCTGCTCTCCTTCGTCTTCTTCCACTTCTTCATCCTCCTCCTCCTCCTCCTCGTCTTCCTTTTCTAAAGGCTCGCGAGAGCTGAACGCGCGCACTGCAACAGGCCACTCACACCTGTATTATATTATTCAAATTTCTGCTCTCTCTCTCTCTCTCTCTCTCTCTCTCTCTCTCCCGAGTGTCACTTTGTCTCTGAGACCGACAACTATATTTGATGATGATGCTGCTGCTGCTACACTTTCATCTCTCGGCCGACCCTCTCATCTCGACATTATCGTTCCTCGGAAATCTAAGCCGCTCGAGCGTTCTCGCGCGCGCTCGGCCTGCCGAATGTGTCGATCATTCGGCATTATTGTTACACAGTTTATCCCTGGTTAAAACTAAGCGTACACGAAGAGAAACAATGTTATAATTCTTATTAATATATGAATGAATTTTTACTATTTAAATATTAAATAGTAATTTTACAATTCACAATATAAAATTTTGTTTTCAATTTAATGTTTCCCTAATTGCTATTTATTCTAGATATTATGTTTTTTAGATTTGTACACTTTAATTTTAAATAAAATTATTTTTACCCAAAAAACCGACCTCGTGAAGGTTTGAACCGGCGACCCTCAGCTCCTGTACTTCGAATCATCCTTATAAGTTACACTAGGCTTTGTTCTCGTTTAGGCTTATCTTGTCAACATTAATTAAATAATGTTATACTTAATCATTGTTGCAGTTCTAATTAACTTACATGTATTGATATAATGAAAATGATCTTGTGTCATCGAATTAAAAGTATCGTTATCAGTTGCAAAAGATTACGTATACGTTTTAGAGGCTAGATTTTTGAGTCAAGACGATTTACTAAAATATTTACGAGAATTTAATACGTAAGTACGTAAAATTTACTAAATACATATAGTATTCGGAAAATATAACAAATATTACTATAATTTCAAGTACTTCTTGCTATAATATTCAGCACAAATTACTACACTTTTTTGTAAATTCTATAATTGACAGTTTTTACTAAAGTAGATAGTAAAATTCCACATGCTTTAATTGCAGAATATCATATATGTTTAACAACAACTGCTACAAAATACAGTAAAAAGCATTAGAGTGCAAGTAAATCCCACCATTCCTTCACAAAATAGTAATTTTCGTACAGTAAATAGTAATTTTTAATACAGCTCTTCTCTCCGTGTACAATTGACATTTCTAAGAACCATCGCGTTTCCACCGTACAGATCCAATCGCACTTAGATTTAACAAAGATCCTCCGCTAAATGCCATCGGATTTCCAGAGTAAAAGAAACACGCCGGGCTATTTAATGAGCCCAAACGAACGATAAAGTTTCTTCGGGTCACGGAGCGGTGAGAGGCGCAGCGCTCGATGATCAACGTCGGTGGTCACAGAGGTAAAGGGGTTAAAGGCAATAAGTTCTGGTCACACGGGCGCGACAGCGCCGAGAGAGTAGGGAGAGACTCATAATTCTCGGTGAAATTGGCAGTAGGGGGGGCAGCACGAGCAGCAGCAGCAGCGGACTCGATTAATGGAGAAGAATGGAGCGCGCGCGCGCTTGCGCGAGGAATCGGAGGAGGAACGAAGGTGTCGATGCCGATGTGTGCTCGACTGCTCGCTCGCTCGCGTCATTTTAATAAATTCGCAGCAAATCACGGAGGGAGGCGATTTTAGTTGCAAATCGCGCGCGGCGCCGCGAGAACCGACAAAGGGGCCGCGCGCTGTTCAAAAGGACCGCGCGCTCTCTTCTAATGCCCCGCGTGTATACGGAGCTCCGGGCTCTCTGGGCGGTGTCTCTCTCTCTCTCTCTCTCTCTCTCTCTCTCTCTCTCTCTCTCTCTCTCTCTCTCTCTCTCTCTCTCTCTCTCTCTCTCTCTCTCTCTCTCTCTCTCTCTCTCTCTCTCTCTCTCTCTCTCTCTCTCTCTCTCTCTCTCTCTCTCTCTCTCTCTCTCTCTTGCTGTGCCATTCGAGTGTCTTCTATTTCTCTCTTTCTCTCCGTTGCGCTGTTCTGCTGGTGAGCGCAGCAATGTGCACTGTGTTGCAGTGTGCTGCACCTCCGCGATTATCATACAAACATTGATGACTAGACCACGGCGATGCCGGAAAAAGAGACAGAGGAGCAGCCAGCCAGGCGAGTCTTTCTCTCTGCGAGTCTGCGGTCGCGGTACCGCAGAGCGCTATCTTGGCTAATCGCTCATCGCGGGCTCCTGCTCCTGCTCCTGCTGCTGCTGCTGCTGCTGGTACACCTCACCATCAGACTCTTACAGTCGGAGCTTTTTTTCTCTTCTGTCTGGGCATTTGAGTCGGCCAACGTCAGCTTTCAATGCCTTCTGTGTCTCCAAATCATTTTTTCTTTTTTCATACTCTCTAAATTACTCCTGCGTTATTTAACCTACCGAGTATCTTATTCATTTTTTTACAAGAAATGTTAAGATTTGGTCAATTATTTCTGATATCACCAAAGAGAGTTTTTATAAATTCCAGAAAATATATTAAGATTAACGTTATATGCCTATGTATTAAATGTATCCACATATCTCTGAAAAATATGGTAAATGTTACACCCAGTACTATTTTACAATTTTGTGTTCTACTGTACCGACCGAGTACAACTCTACATTATCGTACGAATATGAGTTGTAGTGTAGCCATATCAGGTCCCTGATACTATTATAAAAACCGCTGCTAACTGCTTTAGCACAATGCTGTCTCAGAGATTTAATGCACAATCATTTACTGAATATTTACATTGATCCAAGTGACTTTATGAGCAATCAAGAATGCTATAGATAATGTTATAGACTATGGTGTTAAACTGGATAAAAATGGCGCATTGTTACATCTAAAACTGAATCAGTTGTATGCGGAGTTATTTCTAATCAAACTACAACATTTTAATGAAAATTGTGTTCAAACGTGATGGTGATCACAAAATATTTGTTAGATGTAAGTATTTGTTAGATACATAAATTGTAAGGAAATTACGCCTTGTTTATGAATAAGTGCACATTCTTTACTTATCTAATGTATAAATTAAGAATACATTTATTTCAATTTTAAAAAAGTTCAAACTTGCATTTTTTAACAAAAACAAAGATGACAAAAATTTGTTTTGTTAATTTTACAAATTTCATAAATTAAATATCGTAATTCTTTAACTAAAACAAACTTTAAAGACATTGTAAAGTACACCAATTGAAAAGAAATTACGCCTACCTTACGAATTTATGCATAATGTTGGCATATCTAATGCAAAAAATAACAAAAAGGAAATTTTAATTTTTAGAAAAATTTGAAAAATTTTAAATTTTCAAAAATAAGTCATGACTGATGTACCTGCAAAAATTTCAGCCCGAAATACCGTGGTCTTCAAAAATTATTGTGACCACAAAATTTGACCACATACGTACATACACACACATACACTCATACATACATACAGACTGACATTTTCAAAAATCTATGTATTCTGATTCAGCGTCTTCAAAAACATCGAAATGCATCCAAATCTTGGTTTTCGAAAAAATCATAGTTACAAAGCTTTCTCTTTCAGAAAGCAAAACACATTCGAATTAATTTTTCCTTTCCAGATGACATTAATTATTAAAAATAAGAAGCAATACAGCCTTGTTGTAAAAAAGCAACCAAAACAAATGTTTCATTTCCGGGGCAAGTATAGATTGTTTTATTTTGTACACGAGTAAGGTCAGCTCCTCAATTAATTGTTTCTTGTTCTCATTAACATTAGTACTCTTGTAAAACGTAAAACAGACTATTTATCATACTAAAATGAAAATGCACCACGGCAGCACTGACTATATGCTTGCGCTTTAGTCTTCATTATTGCCTTGAGTTACATTTCGGATGACTAGGTATACGTCACACGACATACGTGACACCACGTCCCTTTCTATTTTTCGAATATGAAATAATCCTAAATGGGATAATCGATGCTGATGCGTATTTCTCAAATAAAATGAGAAATTTGAGTATAGTTAATTCTCCCCTAAAGGTAGGACTATGGTAAAAAGACAAATTTTTTTATTGTTCAGTCTTATGAGCTAAAATTTTGAAGGCTTATGTAGGACTATATTAATAGGTCCTACATCAATTTTCAGCTCAAAATATCAATTTGCAGAGTTATTGATAAATTACAATTTTTTTAAACGAAAATGGCCAGTATTTAAAGTGTCACTTGCTCATAGCAGTACGAGAAAAAAGAAAATTGAGTTAATTCTTTGATTGGTCAACAATATAAACTGTTGACAGAATTTAAAAAGTCATCTTTTACTCCCACAAAAATAATTTAGTTTTCATTTGACTTAGGAAAATGCCTAAAAAATCACGGTTTTTGATAATGACTGATAGATGAGATGAGATTAGAAGAAAGTAGTACATTATGCACCGTAGGAATAAAGTAAGCCAGTAAATGCCTGCGTGTGTTTCGGCGCCCGATCATTCGCTGGCTCACTTTATTCACGCGTGCAATATACGATTTTTTAACGTATCTACCAAAAAGTTCATACTCGTTCACCATATGAACTTCCTAACCTCACTCTAGTCCCCGCCGCCATGCGTTGTTTCTGCCCGAGCCGAAAGCGAGTGCACATGCACGTGTCGGCGGTGACTAGAGTGGGGGTAGGGAATTAATGTAGCACTTTTTTCCCAGCTTGGTAGGAAAAAAGTACGCCCTTTATAGCGGGGCGTATTAAGAAAATATAAATGTAGTCAACAGTTTATGTTCTACATAGACTAAGGTATATTTTCTGATAGTTTCAAAAAGATTCATAAAAACCTCATACTCAACCCACTTTTTAAAGTTAGGAAAGTAAGTTGCTAGAAGAACCCGGTTAAAGATTCAATTTTGTATGTTATCTAATGTAAATTGTTAAAAGAATTATATATTAATTCAACTTTCAGGAGAAAAGACTAAATGTTTATAAGTTTTTACAAAACGTTTTTATATATAAACAAATACTCTTTATTCCTTAAGGATAAAAAAATATATAATTTTTAAACGTTGAATTTATAGAGAAATGTTTAAAGAAGAATATAAGCACCGAAATATTAAAATTGATTGAAAAATAAAGAAAATTCTATTGTATAAGTACAATTATTTTAAACTGACAATATGTACGCTCTGACGTCATGATTTTGTTGAAATATTTTTTTTCCATTTCATTAAGTATTGTTCTTTAATATGCTATATTATTAAAATTATAGAATCTTTACAAGCTTTCTATATAATTGCTTTCTCATAGAGGAAGCTTTGTGATGGTAAAAACAAAGTTTTGCTAAAAACATGTAAGAAACTTTAGGAGTCAAAATACACTATTTTTAGAAAAAGTCTATATAGATGTGGGTTAGTGTGTGTGTGTGTGTGTGTGCGCGCGCGTGCGTGTGTGTGTATGTGTGAGTGCGTATGTGTGTGTATGGATATGGATCAACTTTACTCTGAATATAGACGGTGAAAATTAATGTTTTGGGGCTCGTTTTTTTTTTGTTTTCCTTTAAGGACGGCGGCTCAAAAATATTTCTTTTTGTTTTTCAATGTATTCTCCTTTCTTAGCGGTTCTTTCGAATTTTCAATTTTAGTTTTTTGGGTTTTCTGATGCCGTAGAAATAATATCATCGATTGAGTGATAATGTATTTGCAAGTGCATGAAATTACCAATCTTCTCCCACCCGAAATTTTGAGTAAGCTATTTCCCTTGTTTTATTATTCACTAAATCGTCATTTTTTAAAAACATATATTTGTGAAATAAAACAAGGAAAATTTTTGAAAAAAATTGAGATGATTAGGAATATGGAGAAGAATATTCTGTAAAATGTTTGAGGCTATATCATTTCTTTTGAAGAGAAAAAAATCTTATAATTAAATGATATAATTTAGTGAAATTTTTGTCTGAATATGAATATAATTCTGCCATATTTTATGTCCTAGGTTTCATTGATTTAAAAATGTTAATTATTGCAATAATCCACTTTTTGGACTACGACAACTTAAAAGATTTTGCTATCGCAAAAAAGCATTATTTAAACAAATTTTTTTTTTACACTTTTAAAAACTTCCACTTTGTGATCTTGGTAGTACAACTAATATGGCCCCTTTCATGCCATAATAGTACATATATTTTTATTTGTAAACTCTTTGCTTATGAGTGATGTTTAAAGCAACAAGGTCCGTATTAATTTTTAACGACATGTATATAATCTTTTTATAATAAATCCAAATGCTAATAAGTCAAAGTCAGGGAAAGAAAGAAAATTACTATTTTAGAAAATTCATTTAATAAGTGTATTATTATTAACATTAATAAAATTGTGCAATGCATTTAGCACAATATTTGTCGAGTGAAAATCACACTATAAGCTTAATTCCACAATTATGACTTCATCAATTTCATTTTTATAGTAAACTTGTAATGCTGACTTTGTATTATATATTGGAGTTCATAATCTCAAAAAAAAGAGCTATTCTGACTTCTGTAATAATAATGCATTATAAGTAAAATCTGGCTAATTTTTGACATGACGTAAAATGTTTAATAAAAGCATTTTGTATAATGCTAATGAGACTAAAACAGCAATAATCAATTAAAATTACTGGGGGTATTTTACTGTGACGACCGAAAAACTTAAGCATTTTTGATAAATTACCAAAAAGTATTGCACAACGGTACATACTTTTTTTCGTTAAAAGGTATAGGAGAACAGAAAAAAATGTATAGGTAGTATCAAAATGCATATTTATTTATTTCGTTATTTCTACATGTATAAAGTTATGAAAAAAAATTAATCTTGCTGGTGCAGGTGATTGGAACTTTCCAGTTATTCTCAGACAAAATATTCAAAGAAATTCTTAATCTGTGTGATAGATAGATATATAGATATAAGATTTATTTAACACATGTCAAAAAGAAAGATATACAATATATAATATATACAATTTTGATACTTAAGATCATCATATTCATATCACATCCATATTACGATTTATCGCGATATTTCATCACATTAGTTAAAATTACACAATTTTGGTTATACCTATCACGTCACATTGTAAGACTTAAAACTAATTTAATACTAAACGGTATAACACAGTTAGTTGTCATCACAGGCATGTTGTACATCGCGGCTTTGGAAAATGTGCCTGCGTATTGCCAACTTAAATCTCTTAAAAGACGGAAGATACCTAATGCTGCGGAGGAATGATTTCCAACGGCGAGCACCTTGGGCTCTAAAAGAGTTCAGGCCAACATCAATACGCAACTTTGTAATTCTAATTTCCTTGGGATTGCTACTGGAGGTTCTAAACTGGTTTTGCTCAAAAAGGGCCGCAAGGTACGGAGGCTGTCCCATGACAACTACTTTATACAACAGTACCTCCGCAAAGTAGGGAGAAATATTCTTATCCTTTCTAACACCACATATGTATCTCACACAAGAGTTTTGCAATCTTTGAAGCCGGGTCTGAAGCACACCTGATACGTCTAGGTATACAAGAGAGCAATAATCTAAGTGGGAGACAACAAAAGCGTTTGCAGGCTGCACACGCAATACCTCAGTTGTGCAGGATCTAAATGATCTGAGTCCATATAAGGCTCGATGAAACTTTCGGCTAATCGCATCCACCTGCGGTTTCCATGTTAATTTAGAATCCATTACAACACCGAGGTTGGGAACTGTATCGAAAAAGGGAATGAAAACTTAATCCTGTACCTCAATGCCTGGCAGATGCAGGTCCTGCAACCTGTTAATGTTATAGTCTGAACCAAAAATAATAGCCTTTGTTTTATTGACATTGAGGCACAGGGCATTTTCTGAAGCCCATGCCGACACTGCTCGCGATACAGCGGACAAGCGTTCTATGGCCTCACGAAGATTATCCAATAATCCAATAATTCACCCTTAGGACTCTTGAAATTAGCCAGTATATCTCGCAGATCATTAATGTACAGACTAAACAGAAGGGGCCCCAGAACCGAACCCCGTGGTACACCAAGATTGGTAGTGAGCGAATCAGATTCACCATTGGATTTTGTAACCACTCATTGGTTTCGGCCTGTGATATAAGATTTGATCCACAGGATCACGGACCTGGAAAAACCCATTCTGATCAGTTTGCGAAGTAATTGATATGAGTGTCGCTATCGCCCGTTTACATACAATGTACATAAATTATTAATTTATATTATACTAAAAGCCGGTTTACGGTTATATTATATACGTGTTTTTTACGTTACAGAGTTGAATTTCAGATAAAAATATTGGAAGTTAGGATCTCTATTTACATTTCATACTCCATAATATAGATAGCGTAGCACACTCTGTAGTTAGGGTAATGCGCTTCGTAACTTTTGGTGTCTATGTATTATACGTATGCTGTTTGGAGATGGTATCGAAGGGGTCATAGTGATCGATGCTAATATCTAGATAGGGTACTTGTGCTAACTCGATAACTTATACATCGTTATAACTAATCATGCCTACATACATTTAATATACGATCAAACACGTTGACACGAAAAACAATTGGAATGTTCGACCTACCTACATGTAGACATCGACGAATCCAACCACAGTATATTCATACAGTACGTAAATCTAAATATTGAAAAATACTGAGCACACTGCCTAGATCTTATAATAAATAATCCCGACACATGCATAATGCTGTTGATAAACAAACCGAAAGTAGATTAGGTGTATTATTATTTGTTTCAATTATATTTTTAATTGGTTCTTAGCCGCAGATCGAACCGAAAAACTAGTTTATTTTTAGCTAATGAATCTAGCTATAAATGAACTAGCTTATTTTCCTACCAGGCATGACACAGCTAAAAGGAAAAGATGAAGCGCACCGCGCGGAGCACTGTCGAAATGGCTATATGTAAATTAAATTTACCATTGGGTCTATGCTCTTTAATTTGAGAGGTAGCTTGAGCCTTCCTAAATAGTTCTGAGTATGTCTAGAAGTAGGATAATTCAATCGCTTAATATAACGAATAAAAATACCCAAACTTTTTATTTGTACATTATCCCTCTTGGACCCCCAACCACACTAGGCCTTGTGCGTTCTTGCATATTTTACTGCCTGTAGATTCTTTTGCGTCCAGGCACGTACGTGCGGGTTATGGACACCAAACTTCGACACGTAGATATCCAAATTTCATTTATAGTAACGCTCTGCTTCTTCGTACTTGCCTTTATTCGCGCAGATTAGCGCGAGATTGTGCAGCTGCTCAGCCACGTCCAGGTGATCTCGGCCTATGGAATTCTCGTTAATATCCAGCGCTCTTTTGCAGAGTGTCTCAGCTTTCTTGTACTAGCCCTTTGATTTCTACCCAGGGTCTTCTCGCTTATGGCGAGCGCATCACTGAGCCGATTAGTGGTCTCCTCGTATTTTTTCTGCTCGCGGGACATCACAGCGAGAATGTTTAACATTTTCTCCTTCATAACCAGCATGCACAGAGGCTTCACTTCCTCCTAGCGTTTCTGCGTATAGCATTGGACTGAGGGGTTGGACAGGATGCGAAGATACTTGGTCATCTTGTAGCTTTTAGCCGTATGAGCTAATCGCGGAGGTGCGGCGGATGACATTGTGTTTCGATCTCCGACTCATCATCCGAGGAAGGATCATCGACCGGGTTGGCCTTTTCATGGTCCGGTTGCAGATTTCTTAAATGGCTCTTCTCTTAGAGATGCGCCACCGCCTGTTCACTTAGCTGCAGCTTTCGTTGTGTTTTGGCGAGCTCTTCCTCTTGCGACCTCATGGCGCATCTTCTCCTTCTCAGCCTCGATCCGGTCTAGATAATTGTTCAGTGTCGGCATGGCCTGCGCCTCGTCTAACCCGATCTCGACCATCTCCGTATTCTTGGAGACGATGTTGACCTCGTTCTCCTGCAAGATCAGAGCCTTGAGCAAGTCGCTGTGTTCGACGCGCAGTGCCTCTAGTCCATCGACTACGATACGCGTCTCCGACACTATTTCATCCCTTGTCATAGTTATGTCCTCCCAATTTCTCTATTTGCACCGTCGCGTATGTGCTGTTTCTTGAAAACTAATCCAAGTAAACAATATTTCGATTCGATCCAAATTCTCTCCTTCCACCTCGATGACTTGTTGATCTGGTTGAGTAGAAGTTCTCTTCAGAGTCTGTAATAGAGATTCTTTTTAAGATTTTAAATTATTCTAGTTCCCGCTATCATTGTTTGGTTTCGAACCATGCAAATAACCATGATTATAACAACCATAGAGATAGATTATTTTTGAGACTCTCGTGGACGACTGTGAATAAGTGATCCCACGAATTTTACAAAATAATACAAAAATATCTCGTTTAGTTTTTCTGCAAAAATCCTGAAAAATCATTTTATTTCGTGGCCGTTACAGTGGTATAGGGGAGAACGGGGTATTGCCGATCACCTAAGCAAAAATGCTTGTTATTTCAACTTTCAAATTGTTTTTTATTAACTTTAAATAATTATTATGTTAGTTCAAACCATTGACTTTAAATATTTCTCATCGGTTTATTATTAGTACATTCTGACACGGGTGCGGAAGGTGAATATTTAGCTCATGTGACGTTTTTCGCACGAGCGAAGCGAGTGAGAAAAGTCACATGAGGTAAAAATCTTCTTACGCACCAGTTTCGAACCGTATTTTATATCACGAGACCCGAATAATCATATTGATGTTATGATTTTGAGGTTAGAGTGGTATACAAAATTTTAAGATATAGAATCTATAAGTCGAAAAAGAAAAAAGCTTTTTGACAGGAACTACCCCACATCAGTGAAATATATAATATCATAACCACTGAACAATCAAAAACACTTAAGCAAAGTTGCCCTACCTGAGAGCGAAGCGTAACGTTTTCTTAGCCTCACTTTCGGGAGTGTCATATAAAAAACATTGTGACCTGGATTATCCCAATTCTGTTTAGTAATTTAAATTGAAATGACAAAAGGGCAATAGGTTTATACTCTTTTTTCTTCACTACATTATATTCTTAGATTGTTCAAATTTATAAAGTTGCAAAAAAGAGCTGCATAAAGTGACAAGATTTCTTATAAGAAATGTAGGCCTACACTTTGATTTTGTATAATTCCTTAATAAAACTGAATAGAAGGTTGTTTGGACATTAGATTAATTGGGTTTTACGTTGCGTTTGATATACTATTCGAATTATTACCTAAAAATGTTTAGATTATTGAAAATAAGGGTGACCGGAATTACCCCGTTCTCCCCTAGTCCCTTAAGATAACAATATACCAATTTTTCTAACTTTTCTCCCTTTCGTTTTTGGATGCCCAAAATTTTTTCAAAATTATATATAGTAAAACATATATTTATCGCAAAGTTTTAATTTTTTTAAACCAGTTTATTCAAAGTTATGCAGGATAATGTATTAATGTAATATTTAGCAAAAATAAGCATTTTTGCAAATGCTCCTTACGACCATAACATCCACGAACCAATTTAAAAAAAATTCTGTAGTGTTTGTAAAGCTATCATAAAGAAAAATTTGAGACTACACTCTTTTAACCCACTGTTTCTAATATTATAAATATAAATCTAATATAATATAGGAGTCGAGGCACCTAGCGTACATGATCGCAGAAGGTCCGCTTTACAATATAATATAGTAAAAGTTAGGATATAAATTTCACGATATGGTTTATTTGTATCCATTACTAACTTTATTTTAGAAGTATGATAATCATATTGTAGCAATAAAGAGCTTAAATAAGTAATCGAATGAATGGTGATATTTTTTCTACGTGGTCGGAAATGCGTACTCGTTCTCCCATCCGGACGAAAAGAAAGTAAGAGGGCCAACATTAATTGAAGGGAAGTCACATGGCGTCATTCGAAGGAGCCACCGTGTGTCGTGCGCGCGCGCAAGAAACGTCCGCGACAAAAGAAGCTCAAAACGTCCGAGTGGCACACTTGGCAGCACCTTATTATCCGCGTCTTCTCATTATTCCATTGTGCCTTGTTGACACAACATTTTGCGGAGCGGCGCGGTCGCGCCAACTGGAATGCGTTCCACATTTATTCCACCTATCCCTCGCTATACAAACAAACATCCATATTGCGAGCCGTTATTTCGCGATTGTATTCTGCGAAGAAAGGTTCCCGCTCGCCCTGGACTAGCCCCAGTTATGGATTCGCACAATATGCCTCGTTTGCCGGAGTGAATATTACATGGTCTTTGTTAAGAAACATGCTTTTGCTCCTTTTTGCTCGATTCGACTGTCAACGCGTCGCAACGATTTCCATGGAAGATTCTACTTTTTGACAGTTGCAATAGTTTTACGTATCCATGGACGAATTTACTCTCTCAGCAGAATACTGATCAAGAAATATGAATTTTTAGACACACGCGAGACACTTCACTCAAAGTTTTGTGTAATAATCATCAACACATATTTCTATCGCGGGGCCGCAAATTTCACGTAAGCTTTGTAATCGTACCTTAAATTCATTTTTGTTTAAAACTAGCCTAAAAATTAGGTTAACTTGTACTGGAAGATTTCGCGATGTTTTGTTTTCTTTCAGTATCGGCAAAAGATATAATACACCGACTCTGCGTCGTTTTTCGGGTTCACGCGTCGACTTTTGTTGCTGGCTCGTTCGTATCAAAATAATATAATCCCTTTACCATAATGGTTTAGAACTGAAAAAAAATTACTGGCATAAAATATTCAGCCAGAATTGGCCCGAACTGTCAGTGCTGGAAAATTCTTTGATGTGTAATTTTGTAATTTAAATGAGAAAATTCACTTTAAAATAGAGTGGCAACTCACTCGATATGCGGCTGCCAGGTGTTGGATGTTACATTTGTAAAGCAAGTAATTCTTTCAGAACTGGGAATTCCAATCCAAGAGATTTATTAAAGCGTGGTGTTTGCTTGAGCGCTGTTTACCGTAAACAAATCGCTCAGACAAGCAGCGTCTTTCTCTTGAGCCGGCGATTTGGAGATTACGAGCACGAGCCAGTTCAATTATAACGAAGCAAATAAATCAATGGTCTTTTGATTATCCATTAGCCTGTACCGTTACGCTTTAATCTACAATATAGTAGTAGAGCCGTGCATTGTAAAATGAGCGAAGCGTCGAGTTAAAAAAGTGTATATACATCTGCGAAGCTGTGGGTATAGAAGAGGGAGGGAGGGAGGGAGGGAGGGGTGGTCCGAGTTAATGGGAGGAGAATAGAGACTTTTGGGCTGGGGCGCCCATTGTCTTGGTGCGCGCGAGAGCTGCGGTATAGACGCGAGCGAGCGAGCGAGCGCAGGATGTAAAGTGCTCGTGCTCGCTCGCTTACTCGGAGGACCACCCAGCCAACCTATACTTAGTGAGGTGTCGGCAAATTGAGCTATAGGTGCCTTGGGTGCAATGCAACGGGAGGCCCCGACATCGTCGATACCATCCGGTATACCGGGGCTATTAAGATCAGCCAGTGCTCGCGAGAGGAGCGTTAGCTCTCGCTTGCTCCAATGAGAGAGTGAGAGAGAGAGAGAGAGAGAGAGAGAGATGTAGGGGCCCGCGAGCACGGAAAAAGGAGGCGAGAAACGAGAAACGAGATACAGAGAGAAACCCACTAATTTCTTCTTGCCACCTGCCGCCGCTGCCACTGATCTCTGCGCGCTTTTAACGACCACGTGACTTTCCCGACTTGGATCGCCGAATTACCTGCGCCACCGGCTACGACGGATGCCCGGACCAAAACAATCTTCGACGTTCCATAACTTCTGGATTTCATCCTTTCAAGCAACGATTAGAATTGATGACTTATCTTACTATGTGGCCGCAGTAGCGATCGTCACAAATTATAATATTGATTAATTTATTGTAATGGATTATTAGATAATATCAATCTTTGGGTAATTTGTGTAAAATTGTGTTTCGTTTACACTGGAAAAAATGTACTTTTAAAGAAAGAATTTATACTACGAAGACGCTGCAACAAATCTAAGAAATATCAGCTTCTGAATTTAAACAAAGTTTCTTTCTTAAAAGTAGTCATTTTTCTTTTGCGAAATCCAAGCTACATAGAATTGATGTAATATACGCCAGAAAATAATTAAAAAATTATTGTTATAATAGATTTACCTACGTTAAGCAACATAACATTGTATTAAACAGTTATTAATTGCTTCGTTTCTTTTATAAATGAAAGTAAAAATTCATAACCTAAATGTTTAAAGTTCCCGTAATTTTCCCACATTTGATGGTCGAAAAGAACAGCGGCTGTTCTTATTTTCAGCAAATTGTGTCTTACAATGTAAGTACAGTATATCTTTTGTTTATAATTACTTTATTTATGTTTCCTCAAAGAGGAAGTTTTTTCGCAGCGTGGGGAAATTTTTTTTATTAATTGTCGGTGTCGTTTTTGTTTTCTACTGGTTTTTCGATTTTAAGGGTTTTACATTTTCGGGATTTATGGTCTGTTAGAAATAATATCATTACTTCAGCGTATACGCATTTGAAAGGGCATAATATGACTTATCTATTGCGACCCGAAATACCGGATAACCCTTCTCTCATTATACAGAAGAACGTCATATTTTTTTCAAATAGTTATATTTTAAAAACATATGACGAAAAATCAATGAAAAGTATTGGAGGTAATTAGAAATACCGATAAGAATATACAGTTCAATTATTCAGTCATTTTATTTTTCTATTCTTAAGAAAACAATCACTAAGTAAAAAAATTATCCCTCTGAAAATTTCTAGCAAATGGTTTTTAGTATAACTGCTCATTTCTTTGCGCAGATTATAAAGATTTTCGTCAGGATATTTTGCAGGAAAATGTTATTTTATATCCTAATATTTTTAATTGCACCACAGAGCAGGGGTGAAACCGACGCGGTCGCAAAATCACCCCCCCCCCCCTCTGCCCAACTTCCCTACGCCTTCCTTGAATGCCCTTGATACGAATGTACATTGACCGTCTTTCCAAAACATGTAAACAAAAAAAAAGATAATAGGGTGAGAAGTTCAATCAGTCGTTCACATTTATGTGTTAGAACAAATATTTTCATATTGGAATATTTGAGTTTGAGAAAGCTAAGACACTTCGTTTTTTCCCCCAGACCCTTTCTTATTTTTCTTCAAAGTAATGTTTTTTTAATTGTAATTAAGGAGATGTAAATCACAGTTATCGGCATTATCAATACCAATGAATACTTCGAAGGCGCGCCTAACTCTGTAAAATGAATCAATTAAATTTTCAGTGATTGTCTCAGTCAACGACATTTTCACTGATTAATCAGTGATTTTCACTGAGAATCAGTGAATTAATATTCAATATCTAAAGCAATATCATAAGATGTGAGTTACCGACGCAGATTCCTAATACACCAACACCTTTTTTGTTTTCTATATATACAATAATTTATTTCATGAAAAACTACAAGTTACCTCCGTCCGGTTTGAGACTAAGTAATATTTTGAGTACCAAAAACCACCTATAATTGCTTAGCCTTTGAGAAAACCTTGAATTACAAAATCAATGACAAACATAACCTCATTTGTCTATAATTCAATATTTTTCTAAAAATAAAGCAACGATAGACAATCTTTCAGCGCTTAAAATATTCCTATTCTTTAGATAAAACGGGTGCAAGTCTTAGTTTTTCGATAAAGAAGTTATTAAGTAAGTGTATCCATGGGTGAACGGTAAGGTATCCGACTGTCGTGCAGAAGATCAAGAGTTCGATTCCTTCCAACATCAAAAGAATTTTTCTATTATAATAATTTAATTTAATTCGTAATAAATATGTCTCTACCACAATCGCTATGTTTCAATTATATAATATAATAAATAGTTAATTAATATGAATAGGCGTGGGGCATATTTTCTACTTTTCACAAACAGTGAAAATCCACTGATTAGGCGGTGAAAAATTCCGCGATGAATCAGTGAATCCCTCTGTTGAAGCCGTAAAAAATTCACTGATAAAATCAGTGAATTTGCCAGTAATTGAGTCAGTGAGCTTTTCTTCACTAATTTAATCGGCGACTGTTCACTGTTTCGCAGTGTAATACTTGGCACAATTTAGAATCAGTGACTGAATTTTCACTGATTCATTCTCAGAGAGTGCATAAATAAAAAGTCTGCAATGAAAATAATTAATCCGCCTGCTAATTGCATCGGCGCATCGAAAAACGCATAAAGGGTAAAGGAGAAACTACGGAGTATACACTGTCCGGGCAGTATGGAATATTTTACAGGAACGTCGATCGCCGGCATGAGATCGTCGGTCCAGGTAACGAGCGATAACGCGTTGGCGGCTCGGCAAGCGGCGGCGAGGCGTCAATCAGCCGTCGTTCAATCAGGTATACATGCTCGCCTCGCCTCGGGACGCGCACGCGCACCTTCCACTCGAGCCTCGCAGCCTTCGCACGAGCAGCTTACACGCTCTCCGACTCGTCGACTCGGTCGAAAAAAAGGAAAACCAAAATCCCGCGTGAAAAGCCTAAGTGACCGGAATCCTCGGCGCGGGATGAGCCGAGCGTCGATCGATTTTTCCGGCTAATCGTGCGGGCGTCTCTGAATTTCTCGCTGTTAATCGATAGAGACGCGCGAGGCGCGCGCAGGCCGCGTGCAATATTTTCGAGCTGCGAGGCAGACGCGCGAGCCGCGAAGTGTATAAGCCGCGCGCGCGAGAGGGAGGGAGGGAGGCGAGCGGCCCTGTGTGACTCGTGTAATTGGCTTCCAACTGGACTTCAAAGGACGCCGCTCTCCTTCATCGCGCCGCCATACGGCCGACGAGGTAGAGGAGAGAGAGAGAGAGAGAGAGAGGCATCTGAAAATTATACGCGCGCGCGCGCGCGAGTGAGCGTGCGTTCGCCTCGGCTGTATATGGAGGCTCGGGTATATACGCGGCTCTCCAGGCCGGCAACGAGATGGACAAGATCGGTTACCGGTGTTTCAACATCGCCAGATAGTGTTCGATACGACGGGCCGCTGTCTCGTTTGGTCGATCGCCCGATTCGTCATTAATCTCGCGTTTAAGCGCGACCGCAGCACTCCCTCCTATCTTGCTCTTTCTCTCTGCGCTCGATCGCACGGAAAAGAATCACTGTACCGCTCGGATGTAGTCACAGCTAACATCCTAACATCCCGTGTCTTTCTTACCCACAACACTTTCGCTTTACTCGATACACTGTGTACGAGACTTTCACTGTATGATACACAATTTCTTTTATTAGAAAAAGAAAGAAAACTTCAATTGCAGGATAAATACAAAAAATGTTTGGGTTTATAATGTTAAAATAAATCTACATATTTTATGAATTAACAATTTAAATCAAAGCTGGAGGGGTATTTCCCCGCAGAGTAGTTGTTTCTGCTGTTCAAATGAATATAGTCGATTTTTTATTAAAGAGTATATGAAACACTCTCAATACGTAACATGTTTTATCCGTTTAACAAGTTTACGAGAAACTTGCAGGATAAATACGAAAAATGTTTGAATTTTTAATACTAATTACATTTACATATTTTATGAATTAAAATATAGTAAGGGAATGTCGGGTCCCCGCCCCCCTTTTGCTGTCCGACCTATTTTGTATTTCTAATCATATGTAACAACTACAAGTCTGATTAACTTTATCTTGTACAGGTCGGTTAATTATAGTAAGCACTACACGGGTCTGCTCCGAATTTTACTGTAAAATAACGTTATAAAAAGTTATTTGCAAAAGTTTGGTAGGATTAAAATTTTGAGGTTAGGTTTCCATGCGTAAACAACCTATCGTATTTCAAATTAATTCGAAAAATATTATTTAACAGATCAACTTTATCTTGCATGCAAAAGCTTTATTATACAGAGCACTACGCGGCTTTCCTTTTGATTTTCCCATGCATTCTATTCTTCAAAAGTAATCACTACAAGAAAAAACACGATTTTAGCTCCGATATCCTCTTTCTACAATTTGCTATTAAAAGCAATCATCGAAATGATGAAAGACATTTTTGCTCTCGGGCCTGATTTTGTCCGTCAAACCGCTGGATCGACGGACCCCGTCGAGTATTTCGTTAGGAAAGTGCGCTTTGTCGCGACTCCTTGGCTCTTTCTACGGCTGCGGCTGGGTCCAGTCGCGAGGCATTTTGCGCTGATTAGGTCCACGGTAATTGGAAGTCGGAAAAATAAAGGCAAAACTGGGGAAGGGGGAAAAACGAGGAGCGTTTGGCGCCCCATAGGAGAGCATAACGAGGGCGATTTATCCAATCAGGATTCGCAAACTCGCCGCTGCGCGAGAGTAAGAGAGAGAGAGAGAGAGAGAGAGAGCGGACACTGCTGGTGCTGCTGCCGGTGCCGCGGCACGGCGTCCTAACACCCGAGGACACGGGTCGTTTAGGCGGCTCCTTTCTTCGATCATTAAGAGCTGCCGACGAGTGGCCCCGGGCGAGCTCTCTCTCTCTCTCTCTCTCTCGATCCCCTTCCACTTACCTCCTCTCTCTATCTGCCAAACTGCCGAAGAGACTCGTATCCCCCCCCCATACGCCGTGGATCCTGACTCTTTTATTATACAAATTTTTGAAAAAATTTGCTCGATTCTGGGAACGAGACGAAATTGATTGTTCGACGCAGGATTGACAGCGGACACTTGAGGTGATGTGAAAGTGTTAACGACCGCAGTGTATAAGCAATTTTTCTCCGGCGAGTGTTCAGAATGAAATCGGTTGAAACTTGAACTAGAAGTTTCTTGTTGTTGTGACATTTTGAAAGTTCAACTACAGCGTTGTCGCAAACGAATTTATTCAAACAAGATATCAATAATTTAGATACTGGTAATGTAGATTTCTACACAAATATTTACGAATTGGAAATAACGCTCTGCTAGTCTGGAATAATTTGTCTATTAAAATGAATTTCTGAATTGAAGAGTTCAATTAACAAAGTTAATTTACACAATTACAAGTAAAAAATATGGGTATTACTGAATTTAAAATGCGTCTTTCATTTCTTAGTGAGTATGTTTGCTATCTATTTGCTGATCGGGAAGTACCTCAAATGTTGTTTTCGGCTAAACTATTTTTATAAGCTCGAAAATGTGCAATAAATTGATTGAAATTAAGAATTGAGGCATTGGATTTCATAACCGGCTCAGTTCATTTTCTATAAAGACGATAATTGTATAACTATTCACGCTATTGTCACTCTTATGAAAAATGGACTTTGAATTTGATTTCTCTATTCCATTAAATGCTCTGAAAGAAAGTGTTTCATCGTAACCAGGAAGTTGAACAATTTTTTGGGCATTTTGATTTTAAACTAGTTATTTTACTGGTCTACAAACGGAATCTATTTCCATTAGGGTAGAACCGTTGAAATAACGTACCCCGTTCATATCCATATCGACAGAATTTATAAATTCGCTCATATTTTTTATAATTTTAGTAAAAATGTTTAAATTTATGCAGATTTTGATTACTGATATGTACAAATTAAATAATTCGGCTGGTGTACAAGTGCCAACATCACTTTGTGCGAGATGATTTGATCATCAAACATTTCTTATATACTCGTATGTATACAAATTTGGCACAGTTTGATAGAGGAGAGAGGTGCAATATAGACACGGGGCAAAACTGACATTTCCAATATTTAAAAATGTATGCTTCGTTGAAAGTCCAAAATTTTTGTAATAACACTCAAATGTATAAACTATATGTTGGTAATATGAAAACAAGTTTACGAAACGCTGCCAACTGATTTGGCACTCTGCTTTCTCAAATAGACGTTTTAAATTCATATTTTGTAATATTTCAGAAACGTTTCTGCATTAATTTTTTTATATATAAAGAAATGTTGAAAAGAAAATTTCAAACCTTTTTTCAAATGTACATTAAGCTCTAAAATATCTACCTTTATTGATACATATTTATTGAGGAAACTGATTAAATACGATGTTTTTGATGCATTTTATATAGTACAAATAATTGATTCAGAGTAAAAATTCATTCAATTTTAGAAATGAATCGAAAAAATTCAAAAGACGGTACCTCGAATACGGATTCAAGAATGCGCTACCCTGTTTTGAGTTTGAAAAAGGCTGTACGCCGGGAGGTTTTGATTTCTGCTGGATGTTGTTTTGGCAGAAGTGAAGAGCGACGAGGTTAAGGAGGTTCGGGTGTTTCAAATGGGCTTTTATTTTCATGTACAGGTCACAGTTATTACTGATATTTATATATGTGAAAGTAGTTTACATTATGAACATAAAAAAAAATTTTTTCCAACATTTCTGGTTCTGCAAACAGAATTATTTCCAATTGAAAAAATAAGTTACTAAAAATGCAAAAACTTTTTCGGTATTCATGCAATTTTAATATTTGAGGTCTTAAGTTGTTTCTTAAATGTATTTTTACAAATAGACCGAAACAAAATGTATGAGTTACATATAAAAATAATTTATGGATACAAAGTAAAATGTTATTGTTTAATTAGATTACGTAAGTTAATATAAGTTTAGTTTAAACTGTAAATTTTTTCTTGACTACCATTCTTATGTTAAAATTTTGTTTCAGTCGAATTGTAAACAAGCATTTAGGAAACAAAAATAGACCTCGAACCATTAAAATTGCATGGATGCCGAAAAAGTTTTTGTATTGTTAGTAACTTTATTTTCGATTGAAAATAATAATGTTTTGGAAGTTCAGGATTGTTGATAAAAAAATTATCTTCTGTTCATAACGTATACTACTTTTACATGCATAAATATCTACACTAATAAGTTTTAACTATACAGAAAAAAATTGATCGATTTAAAGCACCCGAACCTCCTTAAATAGTAGACAATGCTTTTTAGGAAATATAAAAGTATTAAAATGTCAAATTAGATATCGCTTAATTTAATAAAAAGTATACATTTTAGTAGTTATAAAAATAACATATATATTATATATTTCTTATAAGCGGTACAATTAGAAAAATCCAACAGTCAAAATGATTTTTAGATTTTAAATGTAAAAATTTGTTATTTAAATCATCCATTATAGTATAAAATATTGCATTTTACCGTAAATAATAAATATATTTTTACTAAATTTTCTTTTAAAACACCTGATATTTTATAAGAAAAATAAATTGATAAATTGTATCATAGAACTACCTATTTAGCAATATTGAATTCTTAAATGTTCTGATTACAGCAGATTGTACGTATAAATTTAACCCCAGAATATTAGATTCTTAAAATTGTATCACTTATTTATAAGAATAATACCTACAGATCCAATGAAAATTCTGCTCCTAAGCGAGGATGTGGTTTTATTGAATTCTTTGCTATAACTTATTAGAATCCTTTTTGGTATTTAAGAAATACATTAAAATGTGTTTTTGGTTTACTGGAAAAATCAGTAATTTTGCCTGGAATAATCTAGAAATCGCCTGGAATTTGAAATTGTCCATAGAGTAGTCACCCTGTTCGGGCATTGATACAATTTCATTTTTATCATAAAAACCATTAGGATATTCTACATTGCGAAATACTCATACGAATGCTAACTGTGGTTCCTATCGCTTGGATAGATTATTTTGATTAGAAAGTAATGCCGACATACGTGATAAAATATCTTATATAGGTCGTCAAGGATGGTGTTTATATGCGTTTATCTACTTATTGTTACAGGTGGACTTTATTATCACTGCCCGAAATTTTCGGTCTGAACTTGTATCACTGTCCGATGTTCTACTGAACTTGAAATAAAATTTAGAATGTGAATATAATTTAGTTTAGAGTGAATAGTGAATTTAGTTTAGAGCCCTCTTAATTATAATTTTTTCCCTTCTTAAGTAATTGTTGTTTGGTTATTCTATGTAGCGAAATGGTAAAGGCACGTATAGGAGAAAATGAATCAACATAGTATAAGAAAGGAAATATAAATATAAACTAAAAAATGTAAGAGTGGAATGAGCGGGATGCTAATGAAGAATTCCACAAAAACGCGGCTGATAAGTGGTTTGAAAAGTGACGAAAAATAAATGACGAGGCACGCCTCTGCAACCCTATTTTTCTTTTTGTATAGATTCTAAAATGTACGAAAAAAATTTACAACATGCGAAAAAGACCTTGTATGTTTGGGTTCTTTCATGATTTTTTTTATATCATATTCTGATAGATTATAGCATACTTTCTTTGTCAACTTTTCGAATTCTTGCAATGCCACCAAAATTGAAGAAGATGCAGCGCTTCGAAAATCCTCGTGACATTATGGTTCATGCGCACTTGAAATTGCATGAATCGTGACGTCATAAAGAAACTTTCTATTGCGGTAACTCTTGTAAATCTCGTTTTTTTTTGCAAAATTCAAACAGATTGGTGAATCGACTAATTGTAAGTTCTCTATCGAAATCACGTATATCGCCGAAAAAAGAAAAATATGAAACAACCCAATTTAATATGGAAATTATGGACTAAAAACAGTCATCATTGATATAACAATCATTTGGCTGCTAAGGGTGCAAAACATTTTTTCACATAAAAGAATATAACGTAGAAAAAGAGAGCTTTCCTTTAAAACGTACTACGTTAAAAATGATTACCAATAAAAGTTATAAACGATCAAAGATAGTGAATAAACATGAAAAAATCACTAAATTTCAAGATTTCTGATTTTTGATGATTTTTTTTGTTTTTGTTCATTATCTTTCATTGTTTATAAGTTTTGATATTGCTAATCATTTTTAACGGAGCACGTCTAAAATTCATGCTTTTTTCTACTTTAATATATTCTTTTACATAAAAGAGAATATAGGACCAAAATTCCCAAATTTTTTAATTTTCTGAGTGTAATGATTAAGAGAATAGTAGACAAATCACAATCCCATTCTTGTTTTTCTATTATAACATTTTAGTAGCTATTTCTTTAGACCTAAAGTTATCAAAATTACTATTTTCAGATCGATGTAGCCACCTCTAAATGATCTAAAAAAATATTTTTCAAACTCAAAATATGTCTTGTTTAATTTTCTACCCTTTCATGGGGTTACTTGAAAAAAAAAATAAAAGAAATACTTGCTTTTATTTGACTTTAGAATATTTTAGCACGTTTTAGTACAATTTAGCGCCTTCTAAAATGTGCTAAAATATTCTAAAGTCAAATAAAAGCAGATATTCCTATTATTTTTTCTTTAAGTAACCCCCTGAAAAAGTAGAAAATAAAAAAATAAACATATTTCGTTTTCGAAAAATGTTTTTTAAGATCTTTTAGAGGTTACATCGATCTGAAGAAACTAGTTTTAACAACTTTATGTCTAAATAAATAGCTGCTAAAAATATAAAATAATAAAACGACAACAGGATTATGATTTTATCTATATTTCCTACTATTTTTAATAATTACCCTAAAAAATTTTAAAATTGGAAATTTTGGACCACCCTAATACATCAATTGAAAAGAAATGACGTCTACTTTATGAATTTGTGAATATTCTTGAAATATCTAACGCATAAAATGAAAAAAATTTCTTTTGTTTTTGATATTAATTAAAATAATACGCAATTCTAATCATACGAAATTTAAAGAATCGGTAAACAAATATTTGTAGTTTTACAAAGAAGTTTTATTACAAAATTTTATTTTCGATTTCAATCACAAAATTTTTGTTGACAAAATTATGATTGACTAATTTTCGGAAAGAAAATTATTAGTTATCAAATACTTTTAGTATTGCATATATATATATATATATATATATATATATATATATATATATATATATATATATATATATATATATATATATATATATATATATATATATATATATATATATATATATATATATATATATATATATATATATATATATATATATATATATATATATATATATATATATATATATATATATATATATATATATATATATATATATAATCTCGTAAGTTGTTATTTGTTGATAAAAATATTTATTTTGGCGTCATACTATATTGAACATTCAATAAAGTATAATAATGTATATTTTAAAAACTGATAACTTTTCAAAACAAAATATAAATAGGTTAGATTTGTAAACAAAATACGTTCTTGCTTAAAGCATAGTCCTAAGCAGATTCTAGCCAGATATTAGCTATAATTTGACTTATTAATAGCTTATTAATCTGGCTAATAATTAATAAGCTGACCAGCCATTCTAGCTAACTTTCTACCAGGGATTGTAAAGCTATTTTATGACATCATATATTACGTCGTTCATGGGTGGTTTATGAGTAAAATTTGAAAATTTATTTTCAGCTGTAGCTGGGGCGGAGCCGCTTACTGCGTGCGGCGAAGTGTTTCACTAAACTGGCTTTCTGACATGAAATCGTCCAAATTATACTCTGAAACTTGTTGTATCCTATTTTAAAACTATAAACAAGTGATTTCAGTAAAACGAATTTTCAATTTTTTTTAACTTTAACCGTATAAACGTTCCTCTTTGACATATAAATTTTAGAAGACCATTAATTAATATAGTACATATTATGTAGATATCTGAGCATAAGCAATATGCATCAGTTAAGGAAGTTCGGGTGCTTTAAATCGACTAATTTTTGTTCTACATACTTAGAATTCATAAGTGTCGATATTTATATATGTGTAAGTAAGTATACATAATGAACATAAAATAATTTTTCTATCAGCTATTCTAATGTTGCAAAAGTAATTACTGCCAATTGATAAAAATATTTAAAAAAAAAACAATCGAAGCGATGGCAGCAATGCGCAGACAGCGCTAGCCGGGAGTAAAAGTAGAGAGACGTGCATGCGCATGGCAGCTTCTGGGTGTGAGATAATGTGGCGTTGAATAAACACAATACTTTGCGCCAGAGTCTGAGAAAAATAAAATTTTGTGTTCAATAACATCAATGGTGATCGGATATTAAGGGTTGAATTTCACTATTCCAGCGAGCAGACTGCCTATCTGCGTGACGTCTGGAGACCTCCAATCTTAATCTGAAAAAAATGACTTCGTCTTCTTCATGAAATTCCGCGGAATATATTGAATATCTTAAACTGATAAAAAAACGTGGAAAAATAATGTTTTACACAGCATTGAAAAATGGAGTAAGATTTTTAGATGAAAATTTCGTTGAATGCAATTTATACACTCATGCCTACCGAGCCACTCACTCAAACATATATACCCATACACCAGTTCACTCCAACTCATTCGCACTAAGTACTCAGTGACACGCACCGTTTCTCTTTCCACGCTGACTCTTATACAGCCATCCACATACTTACTGATTCATGCGTTAACCCAAACACACCTACATATCCACACTCACATATCTACTTAAAAACAAAACCAACCGACTGCACCTATTCACACACCTACTCATACATGCTCAGATACACACTCACTAGCTAGCACACTTACTACACTTACTCACTCACCTACACGTGTACACCCAACAGTCTGTAACACATATACTTACACACCCACCCAGTCGCGCACGCACACACACACGCTCTCATACACACACACACAAACTCTTACACACACACACACAAATACCCACGCACACACACTTCGACATTTATATACGCCCATACAGCAACTCGCATTAACATGCACTCACGCTATACACGCCCACGCGCATACACCTTCATTATCAAATACACGCTAAACCCGTGAGAGTGAAATAAATCATTCTAAGTAGAGTGGATTTTTAACTCTTAAAATAGAGTGGAAATGATTCACTCTTAAGTAGAGTGGAATCTCACTCTATTTAATAGTGAATACATTCCCGATGAATATCGACGAAAAAATAACCTTTTTATTACTTTTTAATTTTATAATATTGCAAGCGTGTTATTAGATACACGTTTTCCAGTAATAATAGGTTTACCAAAATACACCAAATGAATTCGCAGTAGTTTATATAAACAAAATTAATTCTTCCGCGAGTTAATTCGTTATATAAATATTTAAAAGTGTTTTTACGTTCCAACAGGAACTTGCAAAGCATTCTGAGCTATAATAATAGAAACTTAAAGTATCTTCAAATTAAATAATACAAACTTTCAGAGGATTGTTTCTTTAATTTTTTTTTAAATTTTCATTTTTTTCTATTTTTTTATATAGTTTATTCAGTATATGACTAAGAATAGTAGTTAAAAACTTAGTAGGATTACAGTTTTAGGGGGAGAATTTTACTAGGTGAGTACCAATCGTAATGGTATCAACCTAACCTAAAAATATAATAAAAAAACACTATTACAGGTGGTTCTCATTTAGTAATATTTTTTGATGCAGAAACAATATTTATAACATAGAAAATACCAAAAATACATATTATAACCGCGAAATTTGCAAAAAAGACATTGCTTTGCAACATTCTTAGGTTAGATTAATTAACACTATTACAATTAGTTTCTATTTAGTAACATTGTATGATGCAAAACCAATAATCATAACACAGAATATACCAAAAAATCAGATTTTGACAACAAAAGTTCCAAAGACGATCATGTTTTTGCAATATTTTGAGGTTAGGCTGACACAATTACAATGAGCACTTATAACTAGTAACATATTCTATAATGAAAAAACAATCATTATAACATAGAAAATACAACAAATTTATATTGCAACTACGAAATTTACAAAAAAAAACATCGTTTTTATGATATTTAGAGGTTAGGTTAACACCATTAAGATTTATACTAGCTATTCATAGTCAAAAGATTGAAGATTATTCATCCGTTTATTTCCCGACTCTCAACTCACATCACAGAACACGTGCGAATGCGCGGGATTGACGCGAACAATGCGATTGTTAGCACCATATGTACCAACTACTTATTCGCATGGCTTTGAAATTAATTTTAAATAATGAGATTCAAATTTGCGATAAATAAAATAAAATTCGTTTGCTTTGTCATATCACGCTAACTACTAGAGTGAAAATTAGAGTGAATAAATATCACTCTATTTTCTACAATGAAAAATTTCACTCTAGTAGATAGAGTGAAAAAATTCACTCTATTGTGAAATCTCACTCTAAAATCGGTTCACTCATTTTTTAGAGTGGAATTTCACTTTACCGGTTTTAGCGTGTACCCACGTACTTGTTCTCGTAATTTCGGTTATTTCCTCCTACTATCGGTTTACTTCCGGTTACTTTTAGTTACTTCAGTTTTACTTCCAATAATTTCTGGGCACTTTCGATAAATTTCAGTCACTAACGTTTCTCATTTAACCCTTAAGGGGACGCCGGATATCTCTGTCCTTGTCTAATTGAGTTTTCATTCATAATTTTAAGAGAAATCATATTTTTCTTTAAATAATAGTTGTCCCCGTTTCGTTTTATAGTAATCTACATATATGTCCAAGTTGGGTTCATATGATTGTTTTGTTTTCGAGAAAACTTTGACACACTAAAAGGGCCAACTACGTGGAGATTAACCTTTACATACTAAGTTTGTCAAAGTTTTCTCGAAAACAAAACAATCATATGAAACCAGCTTGGACATATAATTAGGTTACTGTAAAACAAATTGGGGACAGCTATTATTTTGTCATTAAACAATTAACTTTGTAAATAAATAACGAAATACGTGTGTAGGATAGTAGGAATCTACTGTCGGTATCCGACGTCTCCTTAAGTCCTGGTACGCTCTAATTTTTTTGGAGTGGATCTTTACTCTCTTGGAGTGAATTCTCACTCCAAGCGATTATGAAAACATAGTCACTTATTTTGGAGTAAATCTTCACTTTTAGAAACAGTGAATAATTCACTCTTTTATAAAAGTGACTTTTTCACTCTATTTAAAGTGAAAGAATACGCGTAAAGAAAAAATAATTATTCACTTATAATAAATACTCCCTTAGTTGTTTTACGTTTTAGAAATGTTTTGATGAATGGATACAGTTTACTGGAAAAGATGCAATTGAGAAATAAATTTAAAAAACTTCAGGAAAATTTTTGGTTGGATTTGAACCAGGATTCTTTAGGTTCTGGGGCTGCTACTCTAGCGCTAGACCACCGTTGCGTCTGAATTCGTGTGCACTGATTTCTCCTATGTATTCGAATTCGTAGATGAACTTTTATTTAATACTAAAATTAGTTTGAGACATAATAACTGAGAACTAATAAATAGTTATTGTTAATAAAATGATACAAAGATTATATTTTATAATATTTTTTTTACTACATTTTCTCAATATATGTATTTTTAAGAAAAGTTTAACATGTTTTAAATACTAAAATTTTAAAAATGAATAAAACTTTTGCAATTTAACGGGATGTAAAATACTTACCGATTCCTACCATACCGGCTTATAAATTGTATTGTTTTCTCTTTAAAATAAATATTTATAACAAAACGACATTATATTCCTTTACTAGAAATTTTCAGTTGATTTTTCAAGAGGTATCATTAACTTTCTTAAAAAGTGGGTCAAAAAATGTTAAGAGGATGAAATATTTAAAACTGTTTTCCGGTTAGCAATAATACCGGAATCTTGTGAATTGCTAATACAATATACAAATTTGCAAAACATAGTAGTCATTTCTATTTACAAAATGTGTAAAATCTCGAATAACTCTTTAAAATAAAAAAGTCGGTAATACAGATGCCTGTAATAAATTCTATTTTTTTAAGTGGTTCAATATTCCATTTTAATTTATAAAAACTATATCTGGTTAAATTTGTAAAAGATTTTAAATAAAAGCTACCTTCCACGTCTAGATGAATTAATTAACCACATAGTTGTATATTTTTTAACCCATTTTTTTGTACTATTAATAGTGAAATTTCTTGAAAATTTTATTGAAGATTCTTCGTGCAAATAATGTTTGCAAACGTGTGCAAACTTTGATTAATTTATAGGTTTTATAATATAAATTTCACTCCACCTAGTGTGAAAGTTAGAGTGAATCCTTAGTCATTCTCTAATTTAGAGTGGTAAAATTCACTTATTAGACTGGAGTGATCAAATTTACTCTTTTAGAATGAAAATTCACTCTTTTGGAGTGGAACCCTCGTTCACTCTACATTTAGAGCGAAAATTTCACTCCAAAAAATTTAGAGAGTAGGTCCTCTAATAAACTCGAAATTACCTGATCTAAATGTATGGATTACGTCAAAGTGGACTATTTGTGATCTCGTTATGGAGGTCTAAGTTTTGACCGCAAAATAGTCAAGAAAACAAAATATTAAAAAAAAAATTATTTCACATATCCAAATCCCGAGCCTTTTGCTGCCTGTGATGGTACTTAGAGGGCTAGTCTCTTACTTTTTTAAATTCTCAGAAGGACGAAATATATATTGCGAAAGAGCCGAGAATTCATTCGTTTAAAATAAAGTAAATTTTGCTTCCTCCTTAATAGTAAAAAAAAGTTATCCTAATAACATGTTATAAACATGTTTTGGGCCATTTGCAACCACAAAATACACTATTTTTGAAAATGTCCAGATGGCTGTCCATGTGTGTGTGCGTGTGAGTGTGTGCGTGTGCATTTGCGTGTGTGTCCCTCTATATCTCGAGTAATCCACGGTAATAATTAATGTTTCAGAGCTCATTATTTTTGTTTTTCTTAAAGGAAGGCGGCTCAAAAATAATGTTTTTAAGTTTTCCGATGCGATTTTGTTTCTTTAGCAGTTTTTCGAATTTAGAGTTTTAGTTTTTCGTGTTTTTTAATACCTTAGATAAAATATCATCGAACTAGCAAAAGGCATTTAGAAGAGCATATAATTACCTATCTTTTACGATCTGAAGTTTGGATAAAGTCATCGCCTTCTTTTTTTGTTTGACACGATAACGGCATTTTTTGTTTAAACGATATCTCGGAAACATATGATGGAAATTTCTTAACATAAATTGAGCTGTAAAGGGTAACTTTCCACAATCTCTTGTTTGAGGTTATATTTTTTAAAAATTTTGATTGTTTACATCTCCAGAATGTCGCTGGCATTTTTTATTATAAGGTAAAAGTTCCTATTATGAAACACCCTCTTAAGTGTGTCCCATTTATGAAACAGTATCAAAAATGATAAAAGAAGAAATAATTATAACATGCATAAGCGAATATAAAAATTTTATTGATAATTATGAATGTTTTCGTCTGTAATTACATGAACATGAGTATTGTTATACAATAAGTAGTATTATAAAAAATCATTCAATTTTGCGTGTTTCCAAACCCGTGTAGATCGGCGATTTTGGAAGCCGAAGCAGCTTGTTTTTTTACTATATTTATAAATATAAATGACTTGACACCGTATGCAATAGTTTAAACTCTAGCTTTCGGTCCGTAGATTTGAATGATCTACAAATTGTTTTAATGTCGATGCGTTTTTTATTAAATATGTAGCTGTTTCATAATAGGTGCACGAGTTAGTGGAAGTCCGTATTTATAAAACACCTTTGTAAAGGCTTTTTTTAATAATTTTAGCTATTTGTATATTATTTTCTGTATTATGAAGTAATAAATACTACATTTTAATGATATAGCTCGCGTACATATGAAAGCTAAGTAAAATAAGCATTTTTTTTAATTTAGCAGCCTAACCTGTAACTTATGCATCGAAGTCCATGCTATGAGGCATAACCCTAAATATGATCATTTTGTTATTATTAAAAACTTTTTAAAAAAGAATGTCAATCTTATGTTGACGTTATTACTCGTATATATTAGGCGCATTGTTTACGACAGATATAGCAATTGTAAGTAAAAGCAGTCAAATAAAGTAATATTTACATATTTATTACGTTTTATAATAGGGACATAAATTATGAAACACCCGAACATCGTGCGATTGCACTGTTTCATAATACGTACAATGGATCACTTCAGTATTTTATTAATATAATTAAATATTAACGTTTAATTTGTATTTTAAAGTCATTACTGTTCAAGGAAAGGCTAGCACTTAGAGTACTATCAAAAGTTTTAACGTTATACGCTCATTCAATCTCAATTTTACAAAAGTATAAAATGCACCCCGAAAACCGTTTCATAATAGGTACTCTTACCTTACAAATGATTTTTTTTTGTTTTTTGATTAACATACGAAATTAAACAAAAAAGATTCCTCGATTCGTTTTTGTTTTATAACTTTTTTTCTATTTTCCGAAACTTTGAAATGTATACTGTAATTTATAATCATAATTTTATAATTTTATAAAATTATCTTTTAACAAACAATTAATGATAAAAGACACACTTCTTTGAGTTATTATATTTTTCTGATCGGGGTTGGATGATGTTGGATTTTGAAAAAAGTCATCATGTAAATAGCACAGACTTAGAAGAAATCGTTCTGAAAAGTAAAAGAAAATAATACGTTTATCAATAACGGGATTAAGAAAATAATAGAAAAGAGAGAATAAAAAAAATACAACTTTTTGGAGTTTCACATAAAAATTTCATTGTGATTCCATAAAAATTATGAACCAGTACCAGGCTGGTACTGGCTATATATACATCTTATAACTCATCATTGTTTCACGGATTTTTGCATAGTCTATGCTATACTTTTACAAAAGGTTTAAATGACAATTTAAAAATTTAAATCTATGTATCTAGACATTTAAGAATAACGGACTTGTCATTTTGACTTTTTAACACAGAATTAAATAGAATAAAATAATTTTTTATTAAACATTTAATAAGGTTAGAGGAAGCTAGGAGCCAATGAATTGACAGCGGTTTTTAAAATTTTCAATAGGACAAAAGAGAATATTGTGAAAGGGACGAGAATTTATTTACTGTTTATTTGACATAATATAGAAATGCTGTACAAAATAAAATGTATAAGGTAAATTTATCGGTATATATATAGGTATTGTTGAAAAGTATTGGATTTAGGAGTATACCCCACAACGTGTTTCGGTAGCTGTAACATTAGTGTAACACCGTCACTGGGAATCAGGCGATAAACATATAAATTAACCATTTGTTTTATTTTTACCATTTTTATCAACCATTTGATTTTCTGAAACATTTGCTCTTAACCCGCAAACACGCTCGTGGGCCCAACCTCTGAGTCGCCCAACCTATTTCAAACGACTTTTACTTGGTGGAAATAAATTTGATTGCCCTTAAATCTTTATGTATACTTTAGAAATTTCTTTAAGCTTCGAAAAGATAAAAAATAAACGAAGCATTAGTTTTCACTTACTCAAAAATACTGAAAATAACGTAAAGTACGTAAAGTAATGACTGAAAAGTACTTCTACTGGTGGATTAACAAATATATTTCGACATAGCTATTAAAGATGATTCATTATTTTTTTAACAAGTTTGTATCACAATAATTTTAGGTATTTTGTTGTGTTAACGCAAGCTGCTGAACAAAATACCAATGTGTATGTGTAACGTTTGGTTGTATACTATACATGTGTGCTACGCAGCGTGCTGATTGACCGACCGACGAGTTACATGATTATATCAACTTTTCTGCTATGCTGGTAAGGAAAGCGACACTAGCGAGTTCTAATATTTCTTTTTATATAAAAATTGATATTTATATTACAATTTGGATGTTCGATCTGATTATGTACACACTGAATACTTCCTTCTGTGTATCAACAATCAAAGTTCATATGAATGTGAATATTTCTAGCAGAACAATAAAAAATCCCTTTTTTCTTGTAATATAAATCTAAGGTCCACCAAATTTTTGTAGGAATCTATGTTACCTGCCCAATAAATCTCCAATAACTATTCGATAACTTCCATCAAAATATATATATATTACAGCGTATAATTATACTGTTTTGAATGAATTATTTTTACCGGGAATCGGCAGCATGGTAAAGAAGCGAAAAGTCCGCAAGTTTGAGGTAATTAGGTGCGGTGTGGATTATGCGAAAAAGGCCGAGTTAGAAGAAGGCCGTTGTGTCAACGCTTCTGTCGGCGTCGATACGCGCCACGGAGCGTCGCAAAACGAGGACGACACACGGCCGCGCGGCTGCAGCTCAAAGCGACTCGGCACTCTTCCCTCAGCCCTTTTTTCCCCATACAGGCACTATACAAGGACTCCCTGTCTCACTCTCTCTCACTCTCCTTCTCTCTTCGTGCGCCGTCGCTGCGGCGCTCCTCATACAAGTGCAGCGCGCCATTAATTGGGCAGCTCTTCGTCCGGCGGACGATATTCCATCAATCATTTTTCAAAACTGCCCGCCCTGCACCTCGATCTGCCTCGTGAGAGCTCCGCGCGACTCTTCCTCTATTCCCCTTTTACCCCTTTCCCCCTCGCATCGCAGCTCACGCTCTTTCATTAATTCATTAAACTTTTTACTAGCTCATTTACCGACCTGTTCTCTCTCCTGCTCTCTCTCTCTCTCTCTCTGCACGTTACACCCAAGAAAATAACGAGACAGAGATCGGGGGAAATAGCCAAGCGCATCACGCGTTCGTATAATCTCGAATGCTGCACTTCGTTCTGCTGTTTATGACTTTGTTGCGTTATACCTTCCAAATATATTTATATCGATTGACACTGTCTTAAAGTCAATTCAAATTCTAATTTTAAACCTCGATTTTTACCAAATCATACTGATATTTAGGCAAAATTAAAGCCCACTTTTGAATCATACCTTTTCAATTATTTTTAAAGGTTGAAATACGCGTTTCAAACTGCATGACGAATATATCATTCTCATAAGTAAATTTTTGTTTTGATTAAATTATTGTCCATTATTCATTATTCAGTCGATAAAACAGCGTAGCAGGTAAGGGCAGGTCTTACACATCCCTTCAAATAATTAATAAATTATCTTAATAATTTTTCGTTATCTAAATTCTTTTTCTTAATCTTTTACACCACGGCGATTACGCAAAGCTGCAGAGAAACGCGTAAGCTTCGAAAAGGAAAAAGAAAAAGGAAAAGATTTTCGTACAATCCCGAGCGACATGAAAACTTAAGCCGTTGTTTGGCTTGCAATTAGTAAGTCTGAAATCGGAATAAAAGATTTAATGGATTTGCTTAGTTGAAAATTGTTAAAAGTATAAGACAGGAAAGCCGGCTCTCGCTTGCGCGCGCTTTAAGAATCCGAGTTATGGTTTTATACGTTGCTTATCTTGCCGTGAAACCTTTTTTATTTTACGGCTACTACTACGCACAGTGCAGAGAGAGAGAGAGAGAGCGAGCCAGTCATCGCATCTCGGGATAATGCCCGCGTTACTCCAAAAAACGGCCTCGGACGCTCGATTTTACGACGTGTCGGCGTCGGCGGCCTTTGATTTAATTAACCGTTTTCGAGGCTCCCTCTTCGCGGGTCCAAGAAGCCGCTCGGGCCCCCACCTCGCTGTGCATCATCTTCTACCTGGCGACGTAGCCCCCGGACGCGAGCGGATCGGCCGCGCGTTTTTCCGCTCGCCGGCAGCGGCACCGGCCGATTCGAAGGGAGCGTGCAATCACGCGACAAGCATGAATTTCGGAACTTCTCCACCCGCCGGCTTCGTACTTGGCCGCTTTTTACGGTTAATTAGAAGATAGCCTCGAAATAGTCCAAGAAACTTTTTACCTTTTATTACCCTCGACATTTTGATGGATGAGCCGACTGGACTCGCTGCTGCTTCTCGCCGACTGCTCATCAATTACAGCGAGCGCGAAAAGGAGATTTTTAAAATGGATCGTTTATTCGCGATTCGGGAGGCTCTCGGACAACATTTCTGCCGGCCACCCTGACACCTAATGCGCTCAATTATACCTTAATCTCTTCATTTTTACAGATGCCCCGGCGAATTCCGAAGAAACGATCGTTGCGTAATCGGACGTGGATCGCAATTTTATAAGTAAACGCAGAAAGCTAAAGTTGCGCGAAGGGAATTGAAACGAATATGTTTTTTGCGCGGCTGATTGACGCGTCTTTACCGGAGGGGAAGCTGCACTCGAAGCGCCCGAGAATCGGGATTAATCAATTAGCGATCCTTGAAGCGCCTTAAAAATCGAAAGTTGCGCCTGACCGACAAGAAAGAGGAAGCTCGAGGCAAAGGCACCGCTCCGGCACCCGTGTGACGAAGCTAAACCCTTTGAGGAGCGTGCGGATACGTAGCCCCGATAGCCAAAAGCTCGATGCTCGATTACGCAAAAAGAAGGGGCAATTGAAAAGGAAAGAGATAGGTGCAAAAAATATCAATCAAGGTAAAATAAAGTGAACTTTCACTTGAAATGCTTCTATGAATTATTACAACTTGCTAAAATGAATGAACTCGGAGAGGGATAATGTAACGTTTCGCAGAAGAAATTAAAACTTACCACACTGAAAAAAAAATTTGTTAAATCTAAGTAAACGTTTCCTTGAATCGTACTAAGAAAAGATTTACTTAAATAAAGTAAATATTTCTTAAATTTAGTAAATATTTATTGAATTGATGAATACCAGTCTAAACATAATTCAATTTTTACTATTAAATAAATCTTTTCTTAGTACGATTCAAGGAAACGTTTACTTAGATTTAACAAATTTTTTTTTCAGTGCAGTTGATACTAGGCTGACTGCACCAGTGAATGTACGAATAACAAATTTGTTGATTACATTACGAGTTTTCGTAACTTAAAAATAAGTAAACGTTTATACAAAATATTCAGTGTTGTTTAATACGTCTTTGACTTTATAATTAAATATTAAAGTAGACAAAACATAAGAAAAAATACTGAAACCCAGTGAATGAACATGATGTATTAGCATATGAACAGTACATAAACGCGTTAATAAATATATTATCTAACAAAAATATTGCAAATATAATATTATTAATTCATTAACTTTCACCTAATCGTATATTTTTTTTAAATTAAGATCTATGTAAGTCTAAAACCACTTCAAGCTTAAGACACATGAGAGCATAATCTCAAAGGTAAACTGGTCATTTCACGTTGTCAGCGCCATGCTCTAGATATTAATATTTAATTAATGAAATTTTGTACGAAGGCTGTGATGCGTTGGGCATAATATGATAATAAATCATGATAATAAATAATTTGTAATGTAAATAAAATATTAAATATTTGTAATATTTAATTTACTACAAAAGTGCGCATTCCCTGGTCAGTGTTCGGACACTGGTGCAGTCGCCCTACATTCTTCTAGGTACTAACTCAACATAACCTCAAAACCCGGGACTTCAACTTTAAGAAACGAATACCTACTTTTTTTAAAATGCTGTTTTAATTAACTATATGACTGCTAAGATAAACTTTTATTTCGAGTAGAAACAACGTAGGTTTCAGCAGATTTGGCTTTTTATTTCTCTCCGTGAAGCTTCTTTCCCTGTTTGGCAGGGAATTATTAGAAGACTGGAAGCAATAAGGGAACTAGCATATTTGTGTATAATAACGTTTGGATAAAGAAACAAGAAATGTATGTTTGAAATACAGTGACTTTAAAAACACTATAATTTTGGTTTCTTTATCTGACCACTGTTATTTGTGATACAAATGATAAGAAAAGTGCTAGTCTTATTATTGCATCTGATGGCCTATCAATTTTACAACCTATTTTTCCTTGAAAATTCCGATAAAATGTTGTCAACTCTTTTTGGTAAACCAGTACTCAATGGGTGATATAATATAATAATAATGTACCGAATCGAGAGTAATAATTTGACTATTAATATGGCATATCCTTACCCATTGTGCGTCACTCCTCCCTATTTAAAGCCAAAGTTAAATGAAACGTAATTCTGTTGCTTAAAGAAACGTATACATAGCTTTCTTTCCGATGAACAAGGATGATTACCCTTTTGTTACAACTCAACCTAAACAACTTGATGAAAAATTGATAAGAAAAAAGGGACTGCCCGCACAAGCCAGCCATCCACGTGAAACTTGCTTCTTATCACAGAGGACGCGTTACGTGCACGTAGATGCAAGAAAGGGAGAAACAGAGAGAGAGAGAGAGAGATGCCGGCTCGGCAAGTAAATTTCAATCATCCCCGGCCGCGAGTAGGAGCGAGCCGGTTTCTTCGGGCACTTCTCTCTCTCTCTTTCTCTCGCGTCGCGCGCGCAAGGAGCAGGCCTACTCCGCGATTGGCCGAGGGGCGTTCAAAGACTCGCCGCCATGACTGGCAAAGCGGCCGTCTTTTGTTTGTGAAACAATGGAGCGCGCGATAGCTAGCGACGAGAGCTATACCTATAACTCCGGCACTGCGCGGGCACATATATATACAGCGACGCGCGGAGCCCTCACTTAGCGTGCCACTCAAATGACAAAGTCCGCGAAGAGAGTGTGTGCGTGCGCGTGTGCGAGAGAGAGGGGGGACGATGTGTTTAATCTATTAGGTGAAATTAGTGGGGCCACACGATCGAGCCGCTCGATAACGGCCGGGGGGACTGCCACTTTTCACCTTTTCCCCCGCCTTTTTCTCGCTGCTTTTCGTGTCTAACGCATTATGGAAGTCAGCCGAAAACGGCGAGAGGCCGCTTTAATGAAATAATTAGCGTGCGCCTGATGGCATTGAAGCCGAGAGCCCGGCCCTAATCTCCCGAGATTAGCCGCGAGGTGTCAATTTTTTACAGCTCTATCGCGGCCCTGCATCTCTGGCCCCGAGTTCTTGGAAAAAGGTGGCCCCGTGCTTTTTTCTCTCTCTCTCTCTCTCTCTCTCTCTCTCTCTCTCTCTCTCTCTCTCTCTCTCTCGGTCTCGCTCAGCTGCCGCTGATCGCCGCTTTCATTGCTGGAATTTTGACTCGGGCATTGTTTCCTCGAGCCTTCGTATATACACGAGCCGCCACTTTTCCAGGAACGACAGATTTTACGTAAGCACCGCGAAAATCATCGTGCGCGCGCGCTACTAAATAACTATGCAAATCCACTGCCTCCCATGCGCGCAGCTGTGTATGCAATCTTTTGCAGTGAGCTAATTGTTAAATCATTCGTTATGCCGGCTCGCGGGTAAATCGTTATTTGCTTTCCTACACAAAGAAGCCGTGTGACGATGCAAATTCTAACCGATAGTATAGTACTTAATCAGCGTGAACTCTTTACATTTAACGACGAACTCGTCATTTTTATGAATTGGCTAGTCATCTCTTACTTAATTGCTTTATCTTTGAAAAAAATAGGCCTGAAAAACGAATGATCCACTCCATTCTTTTGTTTGATAATTTGCGGTTAACGTTATTAATTTTCATACTTATTTTATTGAGCTATTAATTATTCCCTTCAGATAAGTAATTTTTCATTGATCCATTTTTTAAATTACTTAATGCTTACTGATATCGTGAAATTCTAAAGGTTTCTAAATACCATACTTCATCACGTTCATAAACAAACATTGAATAATGGTTTACTATAATCCAATTAAAGCAGTAGTTAAGTTATAAATACGAACAATGCTCAGTACATTAGGGTGGGATCATGATTGTATCGTTGAGAAAGTAAAACCTAGTCGAGTAAGATACTCTATACTATATAAAAGAGTCAAGTTCTAACTAATAATATTGTAAAATAATTATTTTGTTTAAATAAAATTTATTATGAATTACGTTATTTTTCACTCATACGTGCAATCATAGCAACGTGGTGTTAATTACTCCTAACACAAATTTATCTGTTCTCAAAAAATCCATATTGCTTTCTGTCGACTTAAATGGACATTGTAATGAAAGCAGCTGCTATCTTTGAACGGCTATTCTGCGCGCCATCTGTTGTACGGTTTGAAGGCATAGACTACCCGCTGTCGATATTTTACCCACTGCTGAGTGCTCGCACGGTTCAGTCTACGAGGATGCCAACCTTATCGACTGTCCATTGAGTCGGTGTCCCTTTTTAGATTATTTATTAACAATTATTTCTATTAATATGAAAGTAATAAACAAAAGTTTACGTAGTATTCTAAAACGCATACCGAATTTTGGGCTTATGTTTTTATAATTATTTAGTTTGTATAGAAAGTTTTTAAAAGCAAAGTTTTGCGTAGCATTTGTTTAAATAAAGTATTTTGCATCATCGCTTTTGCAATTAGACACCATCAATTACAATTATTTGCAAAGACACCTTATAGCTTGAGAATCCGCGAACGGTAATACGGCAAGTGCTCAGGTGATAAGATAAACATTTTCAAGATCGACTAACGATCAAACCATATATGTTAAAAAGAGCAGAGTAATCGACATTGTAATTAATTGTAGAAATCTATTTAGGGAAAGGTAAAGTAGCAAGTAGATCTTGCAGTGGCATGGACAAGAATGTCTGTAAGCATGTAGCGAGTAAGGCGGCTCGAAGCGGAAATGTCGGGTAATAAAATGAGTGGTGCGCGCTGGGGCGTTCGTTCGTTCAACGACCGTGTATCGAGAAATGGGAGCGAAACGCTCGTGTAAACTGAAAAACAATCGTTATGGCCGGCTGTCACTCGGCTCTGACAGGCTCGCGCGTCGCGTCCGCAAGACCCGCAGTCATCTGTTTCCCGCTACTCGTTTATTTTTCCAATATGGACGCTAAAACACATCGACGCAAGCTTGCTACTGCTGCTGCCGCTACTACTCGGTAATTTGAAGCCTATTTATAGGCTCCGATATTACCTAGCGCTAAATGCCGCTGCCGCTGCTGCTGCTACTGCTTATTCGTGAATTAGCAATTTTATGAGCGTCGATTGACAATCCACATTTATTTCAACCTCCTTCAAGATTCATTGGGATTAGAACTTTGTTGTGTCTTATAATAGTTAAAATTATTTTCAGTCTATTTTTATAAATAATTATGACAGTTTCTGTTAAATGTTAAATCGATTTACTTGCACCTATAGATATTTCTACTTGTTATCACGGGAAGGCTATACCGATTTTTGGTAATAATTAAAAAATTAGATTCATTTTACAATAGTAACAATATTTATTAAAATGATTTAAAACGCGTAGGAATTTATAAAGATATTTTTTAGAATTTTAGGATCATATCCCGTCACCGCGCTTGCATTCATTTATCTATAATAAACTGTCTTGAAAAAGCCAAACAACGTAAGTCCTTTTTTTGAAATGTCGAGGTATTAAAATTTGAATTTATAAATTGCCATTTTTAAACCTATGCAAAAGAAAAGCATAGATTATAAAAAAATGAAAATAATAAATAATTAATTTTTTAAACTTTGTTGATATGAAAGTATACTATGCATAGATGCCAAGTCAATAAAAACTCAGTTTTCAATAAAAGTGGTTTTTATACTTCGAAGCTACAGAATTTATTTTGAATTAATAATTATGTAAAAAATGTTGTAGCCACAGCATAATTTCTATTCTGGTAATACCTAAGATCCCAAAGCTTGACCCAATAGTTTTATCTCTTTCTGAAACATTACTTTTATGTTCAATCTGTTACATATTTTTAAATTTTAGAGGATTTTTGTTTAAAACATGTTAACAATTAATCATCGACATTGGTAAATTTCGTTAAGGCTATATTTTTGTCTGAAAATGCTGTATAATAAGTAAATTGACCGATCAATTGAAAAGTATATAGGAGTCGTCCATAAATTACGTAAGGCTTTTTTTGAAAGTTTTAGATCCCACTCCTTCCTCCCTCGTAAGATATAGTAATTAATAATCACAGCAATCCCTTCTCAGTACGTAATTAATTAAAATTATTTAAATATTTAAATTATATGTAATAAGATATTTGACGTAGATTCAATCAATTCCTAATAATCATCTACAATTTCTTGAACGGTTTTCCATCATAGATTTCCGAGTATAACCGTTTAAACTAAATATGACTTTTTTGTGTGTAACAAATGAAAGGAAAGATCTCGTGGTAGTACGTAGAAAGTTTTTTTAAATCAAATTAAAAAAAAGGTGCACATATGAAAAAAAAGTTTCGATTTTGACAAACGAAACGTGCATTTTTTTAAATTTGTTGTAAAATGTAGTTTAAGAAAAAATTTGTTCTCTTGTTCTAGGGTTCATCATGTACGAGAAAACTGTCCGATCGTTTGAGTGTCAACAGAAAATTAAGGGCCTACTACGGGCTCTCATGGCCGCCATTAAAAAAAAATTCTTTTTACACTTCATTAATTGTACAATAAAGTTCTTTAAACGAATTTTTCATTTCGTTTATTATTTACCACAAAAAATCGTCAAAAATAGGGGTATATAGAGTGGTGTTACCCCTTAATTCACCTATACTAAATTGATCATATTATTTCTAACATGTCATAAATCCCGAAAAATTAAAACTCAAAAATCGAAAAATTAAAAAATCTTAAAACAAAAACAAGTCGATAAATCTTGAAATTTCTTTCTAATTGTTAATCTTCATTAAAAAAAAAAAATAACCCCATTTTGGTAATAAATGACCGAGCCGTTCTCGAAATATAATCGATCAAAAAAAAAATTCAAAGAACAAACAACCTCAATATCTCAGAAAATAAAAGATCTCATGATCTGAAAAAATTTACAGGTCATAAGGTAGTACGTTTTTGTAAAGTTTCAGATAAAATGTTTCCAATTTACTTGAGTTATCGTCGGAGAAAGAAATTCCATTTTCTCTAAAAAATTATTTATTTCTCGTCAAACGAACAAGTCAAGACTCGAAAATTTGACAGAATATTGTTCTCCATATTCCGAATCAACTCAAAATTTTTAAAAAAGTTTCCGTCATATATTATAAGATGTAACCGTGTAAACAAAAAAGGACGTTCTCGTGTATAACAAAAGAAGAAAATGATCTTATCCAAACTTTCAGGTCGGAGAAGTTAAGTAATTTAATGCTCTTTCAAATGCATTTTCGCTTGATCGATGATATTATGTCTTATGTATCGCAACATCCGAAAAACTAAGACGCAAAGATCGAAAACCCGTTATAAAAACCAGTAAATACCGAAAAACAAAAGTAAATTAATTTGCCCCCCCCCCGTTCTCTAAAAAAAAAAACAAAAAAAATGATCTCTAATACATTAAGTTTCGCCGTGTATATGCAGAATAATGCTGATCCACATACACACACACCCACACACGCACCACACACACACACACGCACGCACGCACGAACACTCACATACACACATGCACGCACACTCGCACAGATGAATGCACGCACGCACAACATACATACATTCATACAAACATCTTCTAAAAATAGTGTATTTTGATTTCTTCAGTCTTACATATTTCTAACATGTTTTTAGCAAAGCTTCTTTGTTTACTATCGCAAAGCTTCCTCGTTGAAGCAGCAATAGATCTAGGTTAAAAATATTTTTTTTTAATTTTTAATTTTCTTTTCAAGAAAAATATCATTAATTTTTCAAACTAAAAAATTTGTCTATGTCGGTAAACTTCTAAACAATAATGTTACTAACAAAATTCAATTGCTCTTTATAGATGTATGATAAAATTATTAATTGTATGTATATGAAATTATTTTGCTAGCTTGTATTTCAATGATGTTTAAGAAAGTGTGATTTCATAAGAGGCACTTACTTGAATTTCGAACAAAAAAGCCTCTTCAGCGGAAAGTTTAATGTAAGTATGCTTGTGAAAGATGAGCGCACTTCAATATATGCTTGGCCTGTTTAATTACTGTATAAAGTATGTTTTTAAATTAATTTGTTACTTTGAACATGATTTAAGTATTTATAATATTTATTGAATTCGGAATATGAAAAATCCCTATTTTATTTATTATAAAATTACTTTAATGTCCAATTCGAAATATTTGGAGAAATGATATTATCGATATTGCCAATAAATTGGAATTCTTCACAACGTTTCTAGTAAGTGCCTGTGGTGAATGTAAAGAAAAGAGTCAAAGTCGAGATCTAAGAATCTCAATGAAAAGAAAGAATTTCGTCGAGTTGGAAGCAGCGAAGTAAAGCGCGTGTCCCTGCATGAAACGCTGTTGATTGGCCGTTCGTTCGCCAATTTCCTCAACGATGCTCCTTCGTGAAAATCGCTAAATTTCGTCTTTGAAGCGCAGGAAAAGCGCGGTAACATACTTTTCTTATTTTCTCCTCTACCATCGAGTTCTTCTTAGTATTTTAAATAAACATATCATTTAATATTTTAGTGCTACTGGAACAATGTTATGAATGTTATTTATTATGTATATTTATTCCATGGTTTATTTTTTTACAGAAGGCCTAATACAAGAATGTATAATTATGGCATGTTATTTATAACTTACATAATATTTTTTATGCTTACTTTTTTTAGTATATATTAACCTTTAGAGTACCGAAAAGTCACTGTAATGGCTCAGAAAAAAGATTTACAGTTTTTTTCAATCTATAGTATTTAGGGGTTTTCAGGGTCGCTGACTACGTGAATTTTAAGTCGGATGAGAAAATTTTGTCAAAATAATCCTTCCAGACCGAGAAGCCACGATAGTGGATCGAACCTGGATTGACACTTCACACTTGATCACTCCATGATATAAAATACCTTTTTTATGCATTTTCTTAGAGGAATCACATACCCCAAAAGTCGGTACTCTAAAGGTTAATACTGTTCCTGTATTTATCAATTTCGATATCTGGTACGTACTTCTGATTTTATACACGATTTAATGCGATTTATCAGAACATATATTTCTTAAATATTTAATATACAATTTTGTTTGTCAATGTTGGGTTCTTGATAAAGCAAAATAAATAATAAAAGTTGTCATGCACTGAAATTTCTAAGTGATGTAGAAGTGGCATTTTATTGAAAATATCTTGAGAACATTTGTTCTATGGGCTATACCCGGTAAGTTAAGTAGGAACTTAGAAAGTGTATGTAAAGCGACATTAGTATTGGCGAAATGAGGCGCCTTCTTGAGTTGGAATTACCGGTTCAAAGTTTGAGATTTTCTCCTGCCACTCTTCTCCCGTTCTCTCTCACTCTTGCTCTCCTTCTAGACTTTTCCTTTTTTCTATCTCGGCTCGTGCAACCTCTGACACGCACTTGAATTCGAACCGTTGCCAAGGAAACCGAGCAGCGTGACACAGACTATTGAAGAGGTTAAAGGGGACTCGACTCCTGATTTCCCAAAAACATTGTCATACTACTGCAAGTTGATTGTGAAAATAAGTTTATCTTGAACTGTTTTTAATGAAAATGTTAAATTAGAAAAATTAACGAATCCTCTATTATATTAAGTATCTTCCTTACATTTGGTGTCATTCATCGTTCACATTGAATGAGAGACCTTTCCTTGTAAGTGTTCATTTTGATTATGAGCAAATATCTATTATATACTATGCATTTAAGAAGTTTTCACAAATTTTCTTTCATTATAAAGGGACCACAATATTATAAATATGCTTAACTAATACATTAAATAACATAATAACAATAACATTAAATTATCCTAATTTTTCATATACTTATAATACGATTTATAATATTTCCAACACTCATCGTTCGTTCTTTGGTAAGTTGTATGTCTTAACAATTAAAACGCTCAGAATCATAACGGAATAAGTTAATTTTCAAAATTTAGTAAACGTCAATTAAAACCCTGTAACTATTTGAAAAATCATGCCATAAGTTATCTGATAACAATTATGCAATTGATAAATAGCATATTCATGTATTAATTGTAGTAATGAAATTCGTCAGGTTTTAGTTTCTTATGTCAATAATGTTGAAATGTTTGCGATAGTTTACAACATTTCTAAAATTGACATATTTCGTTATGGTTCTAAATGCCCCAATTGTCTTGATGAGTTAGTAATAAAGTTCTTTTTTTTTACGTTTCGGCAAATTGCTTGCCACCCTCTTCATACCATTTTGATAAACTATTATTAGTACATCGTTGTGTTTTACAATAATAATATGTGATATTTACATATATTTGTCTATCTTGTATTTAATAGGGGGTAGCAGATAAAATTATTCAATAAAAAATCTAGATCATTGATTCTTTTTCTTAGTAATGTTAAAATGAGAAATGCATACGTAAATCCTAAAAAGGCTTTATAATATTTACGATAAATATGTTTTAAATGGAAATAAAAATTTAGAGCTTTCGTAATCTAGTTTCAATGCATTTCAAATGACTGGGAAATATGTATAAGTCAAAAAGTTTTGTCACAGATTTAACAATATAGTATTAATTGATAGTTTCTTATCAAAACTTAATGCAGGAAAAATTTTCTTTTTAATTTTCATTTAAAATGTATACATTATGCCATTGCTTATAAATTAATAAACAAATAATTTTTGTTCACCATTCTTTTGTCCATATGTCTCTATTAAAGTACTTTTATGCGAAAATAAAAAATAATTATTTCATACATAGTTAAAATAACGATTTAATAAATTCCTACTTTTTGAGCTATACGTAATCTGAATTTTGAGATAAAATTTTAAATAATTATTACGTCTTTTGCAATATACTTTTTCGTAAAATTGAACTTGCATACAAGTTTACAGATGTTCTGCTATATGTAACATGAATTTCACGTGTTTATTTAATGTTAGTATATGGGTGATTGTCAAAAAGTTGGCTCTTTTTAAAAATATGATTTTCAAAAAAATAAAGTCTTTGAAACAGAAAATAAAAAATATGATGTAATAAGATTAATCGTATAAATAAAGAAAATTAAAATAGGCGAGATCAAAGAACACTTTTACGTAGTTTAAAAAATATTACAATGTTAAAAGTTTCTTATAACCAATTATTTTAAATTACGAATTTATAGAGTATAACTTTCATTTAATATTGTTTGATATATATTACCTTACATGAAGTATCTCTTGTTTAGCACAAATTAAAAACTGCAACGCTTATTACAGAATATGAACGATTATCATCTACGCTTAAATAGATTAAAATGTTGTTTATTTACCTATTTCTCGTATTCGATGCTACCGCCTTCGATTGTTTTAGTACATTTAACGTAATCATTGGATGGACAAGACATTTATGTAGTACATATTCTTTTAGTAGTTTGTTTATTTAAATGCTCCAGATGTATGTGAAATTAAGATAGAAGTAAAGCCTCTGTCCCTTTTAAACGACAAATTCAATTTAAATATTTATTTTTCAAACTGAATGCTCCGTTAAAGAATTTTTCGCTGGACGGACAAGACATATAATAAAGGTACGGTAGTGGAAGTGCAACATTAACTAATTATTTGTAGAAAACAACACTAATACATAAGTATATGTGAAATTTTTTTACAAAATGTATATAAGAGTTACAAAAAAGAATAGGTTGCATTTTAATTTGTGAATATTTTAATACAACTTTCTTTGAATAAAGCCCTTGGGACGGACAAGACATCAAAACTTGGGGACACATTTCGAAACGACCATACATAAACAGAATACATGCATTAAAAGGTCGCGTATCATTTTCGGATTAATAAAAACTTAAATTGACCCTCTGTGTAATTTTTTTGTTTGTTAAAATTTAGTGTATTACTATTTTTCTTGGTATATTCGGATGCAATTAAGGCTTGGGACATTGGACGGACAAGACATTTTGCAGAATAGAACTCAGAATAGAAAATACTTGATATTCTGAAAATGTTGCAGATTCTTGCTTACGATAGTTCGGTTGTAGTACTATTTTATTGAGATTCATATAATGCCCTGTTATCTTAAAAAAACAGGAGGGACAAGAATTGTTCAACTTTTTGACAAACACCCATAAATGTAAATAATTATGTGTCCGTTATGCCCCACATTAGGGGCCATTACGACCTTAACCATGGAACGTAATGGCCATCCCTTTGCTTTTTGCGAAATCATTTGTTTTACAATATCTACGAAAGTATTGATACTTTTATCGGAAAAATAAGTAGCTAAATAGTTCTAGTTTATTGTTGTGTGGTTCTTTTACTCATTTTCACTACTCAGAGACTAGAAAAAAACGAGAACCTTTAACAGTTGCCATTACACCCCTCCCCCCCCCCCAATTTGATTGTACAGTGCGTATCATAAGAATAGAAACACCAGAAATTTTCACATTTAAATGTATGCTTTTTGTTTTTTTCATAATCTTTAACTTTTTAAGCAATAATCGTAGGATAATTTAATAAAAAAAAGTAAATGAAAGCAAATTCTATTCTCTTGAAATGTTACCAGAATTCTTTTTTCACATCAACACTATAAAGTGGTATTATTGTTTAAACAATTATTAAAAATTGACCTTTACGAAAAACTGATAACGAAAATTGATTCTACGGAAAAAATACTGAAAAATCGATTATTACTTTGGTCAAATCTCCTTCCAGTTTGTTGTGAAAGCCTTATAAACAATTACTAAACACAGATTTCAAATAACTGTAATAACCTTTTTACCATAATTTGAAAGATGATTTAGCATAATTTAACATAATGTGTCTTGCGTAATTATCCCCAAGAATTTATTGCCGCTATACGTTTTATTAAATAATTCAATTTTCATAGGTTATTAATTTTTGTAGTAATTGTTTATAAGACTTTAATAAGAAAATAGAAGGTGATTTAACATAAGTAAGTGTTGTTCCTTATGTAATTTTTCCGGTAGAATCAATTGCCACTATAACTTTTTTGTAATAATTAATGTTTAATATTTTGTTTAAATAATAATTGCTTAAACAAGTTGTATAAAGTCATTTCTTATGTCAATTTACATACTTTGATGCTATATCTTATTTCTAGTAATTAGTTTCAACCTACAAACTGTGGTTTGAGCATGGGCATTAATGGCTAAATAAATTAATTTTCTTTAATTTCAAAATATATAACGAACGACCACTTTTCACTTTTTATCATATTATTACATATCATTATTATTTTGACGGAATAATCTGAAGTCTTTTAATTTTAACACTTACTAAATTATTGTCATTAGATCAGTAATATATTTTTTGGTTCCTAATTCCACTTAGTATCGCTAGCTGGTGACCAGTCTTTTGTCTCTAGTAGTAAAGTGTATCATTTCTTCTATAAAGTAATCTACTCAAATTTATCATCTTGTGTGTCTACAATGCGGATTTTCTGATTGTATTGTATTGGCGAAGGCTCACAGAAAATTTCCAGATCCCAAACACGCATTAACTACCTGAATATTTTCTTTTCAAACTTTTTATTTAATTCTCAACCTTTGAATTTAATTGATTGCCCCTTGTTTTAATTTTACCTTTGCTGGATATTAAATGTTTATTTTATTCAAATACTTATTAATAAATTGCTATGTATGCTTTTCTGCCTGGTTTTCTGGCCGAAAAACTGGCCCAGTGTGCTCTCGACTGGACTCTGTACGCAGAGGTGGGCTAATTCAGTATTTAATTCATGAAAATACATTTTCGAATACTTGTATTTTAAACTAAATTGAAATACTTGTATTTTAAACAAATTTGAAATACTTGTATTTTAAACTAAATTGAAATACTTGTATTTTCAAATATTTATATATACAAATACAAGTATTCTGTACATTTTAAGAAAGTATTTACCCATGTATATATGTCCTAATTACCAACATCCAGTATACGACAATTCCCGCCCACTATACATGTCCTTATTATCGACACTACATTTTTATCCTAATTACCTACTCCCTGCATATGTCCTTATTACCGACACCTTGAATTTGTCCTAACTACAGGCACCTTGTATGAGTCCCAATTACCGACATAATGTATATGTCCTAATTACAGACAACCTACATATGCAATTACCGAAACATTGTCTATGATTTGATTATCGACATCATGTTTGTGTCCGAATTACCGACACTGTATATGTCCTAGTTACCGACTCCTTGTATGTCCCAATTACCCATACTCTATATCTTTCCCAATTACCGACATCCTGTATAGGTCCCAATGGCCGACACCCTTTATGTCCTAATTTTCAGATAATCTATATATATATATATATATATATATATATATATATATATATATATATATCTCAATAATTATTGACATCCTTTGAAAAATGTAAAAATTTTCTTCCGCTCTAAAAACGAGATAAATAAAATACGGTAAGTCTAAACAATAAAACTAATACATTATCAAAATATATAAAAATATATCAAATATATGTAATAGGGGAGTCAGGAGTATAACGGGACACTAAAATGAAATGGCCAATATAAATTATAATAAGCATAATTTTAAATAAACAAAAATGGTAATCAGTTTACTATCCAATTAAAGAATGTAAACCTATATATACAAAAATATTTAATGTTTCAGTCTAATACTAGGTATAGTGCACTTATAAAATGACTTGGAACCTCGCAATTTTAAAAGTATTGGAATATAACGGGTCACCCTATTTACTTATAACGAAACAGCGTGTAATTTACTGGTCTTAGTTTAATTATGGACAGGGAAATATCTTAAGAGAGCAGTATAATGTTTTTATTATGCTTATTAAATCTTAATATTAGATCCAAGGTATTTTACAACCACTTATAATCAGAAATATATTCTATTCGCTATGCATAAAATCTTTTGTCATTTTCACGGCGATAAAAACTTTTTGTGCTGTCAACATTTTTCTGCTTCAAGAAAAATTGTCCAATCAGAGAACATTATCTCACACTACTACTACAAGTAGATTACGACGAGAAACAAAGAATTTTACCCCTCTATATGTAGGAATTATGGCTGGTGGTCCGTTATACCCCAGTCTTCTCTATATGTAATATACAAAGGGGACTGCGCCTATCTTCGCGCTCCAACCTAAAATATATTTTTCGCGCACGCATTGAGATAGGACCTTCTTCGTGCGCATGCCGAGATAGTATGTTCTGTTCACTCGCATCAAGATCAGTGTGTCGCTAATTAGAACATTTACAGGGTGTCGGTAATAAGGACATACACTTGACGTCAGTAATTATGACCTAAAGGGTGTCACAAATTAGGACATAAAGGGTGTTGGCAATGGGGACATATACAGGATGTCGGTATTTAAGAAATATACAGAGTATGGGTAATTATGACATACAAGGAGAAAAATTGTCTCTAATTGGGACATATACAGGGTGTCGGTGATTCGGACACGTATATGGTGTCAGTAATCAGAACATATACGGCGTGTCGGTAATTGAGCATATACAGATTTTCTGTAATCAGGGCATATACATGATATCGGTAATCAGAACATATACATGGTGTCGGTAATTGGGCCACAGGTTGTTGGTAATTAGGTTATATACTGAGAATCGATAATTAGGGCATATACAGGTTATTGCTAATAGGGCATATACAGGGTGTTGCTAATTAGGACATATTATATACAAGGCCTCGGTTATTAGGACATATATAGGATGTCGGCAATTGGGACATATACATGATATCGGTAATCGAAACATATACATGGTGTCGGTAATTGGGCCACAGGTTGTTGGTAATTAGCTTATATACTGAGAATCGATAATTAGGGCATATACAGATTATTGCTAATAGAGCATATACAGGGGGTTGCTAATTAGGACATTATATACAAGGCCTCGGTTATTAGGACATATGTAGGATATCGGCAATTGGGACATATACATGTTGTTGGTAATAACATCATACATGGTTTTCGTAATTAGGTTACGTTTAAAATCTCAGTTCGATTCGTCAATTATTTTCTTAAATATTTGGCGGGCATACATACATATGAGGCGTTGGATGCAAAAACAACTTAACCCGGGTTAAGTTTTGGGAAATAGAGATGTTTAAAGTTTATATATTGTTGTATATTAATATATACATAAAACCAATGGGCTTTTCTTATTTAGTTTATTAGTCCTACTATTAGATCATATAGTTACACGTGTTAGAACATTTGTTTATCAATATAAATTATTTAAATAACTTAAACAAGCTTATCCAAGTTAAGTTGTTTTTGCATAGACGGGTATTTCTTGCGTAGACCGGGTATTTTTCGCTTCAATCGAGCTTATATTCATTAAAATAATGTTCATACATGAATTATTGCATCCCAAATTTATTATAAATATATTTTTAAATTTATAAATATGTTTTTATTTAATCTTTAGCTTAAACTTATATATTCCTTTTGATCTGTTATTTCATCGCTTTGAACTGTCATTTTCGGTACTTATAATAATATTTTCAAACCGCTATCGGTTATACTCCGTTAGAAATTGTAAGAGTGAAACTTTCGTCTTGAATCGTACAATTAAAGGTAAAAATCGTGCGTGGTTCGCACGCGCGAATTTCTGACGGTATATAGCGTAACTAGAGACAGCGGCTACGGTCTCCGGAATATAGGTAGATACGGTAGGAGGTCCGGGGCGTCACGAGAGATTTCGATATATTCTACTATATATGTTCTAAATGACTTGTTTGATTCACTATATTTATAAATAAAGGCTCGTAGACTACGAATTTGTATGTTTCACCAAAAACAACTTAACCCGGTCAAAGTAGTTTTTGCATTCAACGTCTCGTATATATATATATATATATATATATATATAGAAACATCTAGCCTAATAGAAGACAATTTTTAAATAACAAGAATTTATGCAAAATAGAGAGGTAAGCAATTAATTGAAATGGATAAACTCTAATATCTATTTATATTAAGTAAATTAAATATGAACCTGTAATACTGGTGTAGCTGAATTGGTTAAGTTAAATTATCTCAACTGCTTGAGTAAAACTACTTGTAGCTCAACCAGTTAAACAAAAACTGATCAACTGGTCCAGTCATTTTTGTTCAACCTTATTGAGTTAATTTAATTCAGCCATCCCAGCCCAAGATCCTGAGCTAATTTAGCTCAACCTTAAACGAATATTGCTCTCGAGTTTTTCCGTGTTGTTTTTGTTTTCGCGATTTTCAAATCAAGGGCTTATATCACAGTGGCACTGTGGCAACGGTGTTGATGTGAACTAACCCGCACACGGGAACAATTTTATTCAGTTTCTTCCAATCCTTGGTCGAGCGCGCATCGTTAGGTTGTCTTCAAAATGCGGATGGTTGACGATTATTACTTCTCCTGGGTGAAACCCATTAAAGTCGTGGTGTTGAAGGACTATTTCCGCGAGACAACCTACACGCGGGAGGATTTGAAGGATCAGAAAGTGATCTACGACTTGATCGAAAAGGAACTTACTTAACCTATGAACGAAAAACATAAAGAAATCTAGTCGAAAGTTCCTGCAGAAGTATATAGGTTCAGCAAATCGATTCATCAATGGAAATATACTTTTGCAGAGCGACACATTCGCATTCGTGTATTGGTTGAAAAGGTATGTTTAAGGTAGTTCTCCGGATTTTTAGATTTCTTTAAAAATCCTTGAACATTGTTATATATGTTTAATAAGGTATCCTTCATACGTGGTTGAAATCTTAAACCACCAAGCCACATAAAATTTGGAGATATTGAATCTTGAAATTTCATATTCACATAGGAAGCCTATACTGAGTCCCATAGCGAGAGAGGTTTCGTTTAATTGCAAAAATAGTTTTCTTTAAATTTTTTTGAAAAACTAGCATATGATGTAAAATAACAATACGGATCATAGAGAAAAAAGTTTGATAGAGCAATCGATGCTCTTTTCAAGATATAACAGTCCAAAGTTTGAATCCCATGCTACAGTATATCTATATATATGCGCAGTGTTTCACTCTCTTTCAACTTTTGGGAATATTTGATACTCTAGATACTGTCTATCGATATTTTGATGTTTTAAATTATTAATTGCGATGTCTTCACATTAGATAACTCCGTATAATATCTTTGAAAATAATTTTTTTAATTTAACTCCGAGTTGAGCACCACTGCAGCCGGAGAACTACCTTAACCCCCGATCACGCGCGTGTTGCCTTTGAGACACCACAATTTTTCTGACGGCTTCTTCTCAGCGAAAAATTTATTTTTTCATATTGGAACTTTTATGTATTGTTCAAAAATGTTATTTAGCTTCAAATAAATCCAAAAAGAAATTTTGAAAAAAATTGATTAAAAAATGTTAGTATTAACAAACTAAAATAGAAACCGTTTATAAAATCAAAAAAACATTAAATAAAAGTCTATTATTCATAAACAAATTACCCCAAACGTTTTTAGTATTTTAGATCTATAAAGAAATCCTTGCTTAGATCACTTTTTACCTGAATTTGATGCGGGTTAAACAATAGTACGCTACTATCTCTGACATCAGAGATAGAGAAACAATAAAAAAAATACTATCTCTGACATCAGAGGTAGAGAAACAATAAAAAAAATTAAAAAAAAAATACATAACCTTAAATAACTTCAAATATAGAAATATAGAATGTGTTATAAATTGGGCAACGAAAATGGTTCAGAGATACTCAAAAGCTACCTTTCTGAAAAGTTTCAGAAGGAATGTTGCCGTTTTACTCAAGTTACCGTCGACATAGTCAAATTTTTAAGAAAATGTCCCGTCTTATAATTCCGAGATATCACTGTTTAAATAAAGTACGATGTTTCCGTGTATAAAAGAAAAAAGAAAATAACTTATTGAAAATTTCGTGTCGGAAAATATAGGTAATTTATATTATTAAACTGAAACTCAAAAATCGATAAACCGCTAAAAAACAATAGAAATATTTTTCAGCCCCTTCTTTTTAAAACAACAAAAAACTAAGTCCCGAAACATTAATTTTGACCGTAAATATTCAGAGTAGTACTCATCCACATCCACATATACGCACTAGTACACGCACATGCACATATATACACACGCTAACACACACGCACACATACACAAAAACAGACACCACACACATCCATAGACATTTTCTAAAAATAGTGTATTTTAATTCCTAATGTCTCAAAACATGTTCTATAATGTTTTATCATAGCTTCTTATTATAACCGTAGCAAAGCTTCCTCTATGATCAAATTTTATTTGATTGTAACGTGTACTCAATATTACTCAATATTACACTAGTAGTTTGATTAAAAACAATCTAGAATGATTTGATACATATTTAAAGTCAAAGTGTGAATTTTCTTTAGACAAAGCTAATTCTTTTATTTACTAAAAACAATTTCTCTCTATTAAAAGCATCGACCTCAAAACAACCGAATAATCAGATTCCCGCAGTTTTACTTTTTTTTTAAAGAAAAAAGTAGTAATTGGAGGCTTTAAATCCTCTTTCATTTGGCAAGTTGGAGCCGCAGATTGACTGCGGACAAAAACTACAAAACTTTAAACTAGGAATGAGTCAATCGTTTAAACGACAGCCGGCAGACGGATTTCTCGCGTACTGGAGGAAGAAAGGAACGATTTGTCGCTCAATCAGGCGACAGAAGCTAATTTTCATTAGCTGTTAATGGTTCACCCTCTCTCCCTCGTCTCCTCTTTCTTTCTCCTTTCCGCTTTCGTTTAGCGCACACGCTTTTCTCATTTGCCTCTCATTTCACTACGCTTCGTTCCCTATCCAACCCTTTCCTTCATTTTCACTCGAATCACAAAAAGAATAAGTTAACGTGCATACGTGGATTTATGTTAGTACAAAAGATACGATTTTTAATTCTTAGTGTTTATAACATTAATATAACTTCTCTGTTGAACATTTACAATAAAAAAGTTCATCTTTAGTTTTATTTTTCTTTTTAAAATGTTGCAAATGGAATACATAAAAGCATTTGCTCACGCTTACAAGCAATCGCTATAATTGGTTCCCAGCATCCATTAAATCGTCGAAAGAATGCACGTATTTTCCAAGGAAAGCGTAGTGTGAATAAGCGGTGAATGTTCTTTTTGCGTCGATTACCGATTACCCTACGAGCCATTTCCAGCTGCGGAAAAAAGTAAAATCCGTCGGATGTACCTACGACAATCGACGCGAATCAAGAGCACGTGAATTTAAATTTGAAAGTATAATCGATTCTTGGGTCGTTTTTCGTACCTTTCTCTGCCTGGACAATAAAAATGCCACCCTACTCACAGACATACCATAAAACGTTTTATTCGCTTAACTTTAAAAACGAACCCGTCGAAGTGATATTTTTAACGTCGGAACATTTGTTTATACCATTAATTCGTGCACGCTCAAAGTTGATATCGCGCGGCTCGTGGATCGTTCAAACTAAAAGTACTACTCGCGCTCGGCCCGAAGCCTTCTCTTACGTCCATGCCGCAGAACTGTAAAATACAAAAAGCCGCAGGTCGTTAAGTCGCGCAGCGTCTTTTCCGAAGATCTCGCAGGCTCGCACAGGCGCTTTGCAGTTGTTTGGGGTCTGCAGTGCGCGGAGCGCCATTGGCCTCGCGGCGTATTACGGCTTGGCCGTGTTTATAAATTGTTATAAACAAAACGGTAATGGACTGCAGAAGCAGCTATAAAGTTTTTCTCCATCCGCTTGGAGAAAAAAAGAAATATCGTACGGCTCTGACGGCCTGGCTCGAGAGACGACCACGTTCCGATCACTCATCCTCCCACTCTCTCTCTCTCTCTCTCTCTCTCTCTCTCTCTCTCTCTTCTTACACTTGAGGCTTTTTTTCGGATTCTTCGACCAAAAGCTCTTCGACTCATCACGTCTAAAGTATTTACTTCTGATTTAAAGTATCATAAGAAATGAATCATTATTTGAAAATTTTAATTAACTCTTACGAATTCGTAAGTAAGAAATTAAAACATTAACATATTAAATTGCGAATAAATTTAATATAAATAAATAATATACGGTTTTTACTTTTAAGAGACTGAGCCAGTCATTAATGTTGTAAAAAATATTTTAATATGAATTGTAAAGAAATGAAAGCAAATATATATATGTCATTTTATCTTATGTTCATTAGATATGTAAATATTAATATAAAAATGTAGTATTTTCTTTTATAGACTTGTAGTTTTCCACAGAATCTGTAAAAAATTATATAAAAACAAAATTCATACAAAATTAGGGGTCAATAACGGCGAGGTTTTTGATAAAAATTTGGTGTGAATGCATTTTTTGAAGCGAATTTTCGCAGTCTGTAGCAAAAGTTATACGGGAAATGACTCATATTTCACACACACTTAAATTTTTTAAAGCTGATTTTAATCTCTATTTAAAAGTTATCATTGCAAAAACAAAAGAAACTGAAATATTTATTAATGTATCTTTTCATTTTATATAGAGTTAAAGCACTGATATGTCACCCGTGTAAGAGAATTAATGTGACTATGATATTAGTCTGGCGAAAATCTGGCAGAAGTCTGGCTTTGACCACTATGCGAGACTTTTGGTAAAAATTGCAAAACAAAAGTATCGCGTTATGTCAAGTCTGCTGTAACCTACATTTTTATATCTTTTAGATACAAGATTACAATATTTTTGAAAATTTGTTACCATTTTATCTAAAAGTATGCTTCCTTCCCTGGTAAAAAATTGTCGATATCTTCTAATCGGTACACTAGAACCGTACATATTTATGCATTTATGTAAAGATTTATGCAATGCATATCATAGCAATAAACATAAAATTGACACATCCATGATCTTAATCTGAAAAGTCTAGCTGAAAATATGAAATTTTGAAAGTTCTCTGCTCCTGAAAATAGACCGAAAAGAAGGCAATGAGAAGCTGCGTCTAACTCTCATAGAATATTAACTTTCCTGTTTACATCCAGCAAGTGTCAGATCTCGTGCCTTTTCGCCTTTTTCTCCTGTTTCACGATCGCCGTAGGCGCTCTCTCGTCTGAATAAACATATCTCGCGTCGGCGCGGGCCACCCGTACCGCGGGGGCGCCGTAAAGACACTTACGACGAAGAGGAGAAAAAAAATGCCTCCCCGCGCGGTCCGACCTCTTTAATCTCCACCCTAACAAGAGAGAGAGATAGCGAGAGAATCACCCCTTTCTGGAATCTCGATGTGTGCACTGTGCCGTCATCTGGTGCAGTGGCCCCTGACTTTTGTGTCTTCCTCTTCTGCTGCTGCTGCTGCTGCAGGTTCGATTCTCCGGTTACGCGTGAGAGACTCATGTGGGACTTAGTCGTCGCCTCGTCGCCGCTCGCTGACCTCGTAAATCACCGAAATACTCTTTTTCAAATAAACTGTGCTGAGAAAATAAGGGTGAATTAACTAGACCATAGCTTTTTCTATCTTACTTCGTTCTTTTTTTTTATTTTCAATCCTCCACTCGTTACAGATATTTATTTATTTATTATACATTTATTTACACGCTAATATACAAGACTGCTTCCGCTATTAGAATCAGATACACTTTTGTTTTACGCATATCTATTTGTGCAGATAGTGTTTACTGGAAGGAAGTTAACATTTAACAGTTTTAACAAAATTATTATTCAATTCCCTTATCTATCTGTAAATACATTAAAGAGTACAATATAATTAATAAATAATAAGAAAGTAGACTTTTTGCGATCTGTGGCCTAATAAAAAAGGTATTCCATCGATATAATACACAAAGATAGGAAATCGAAGTCGGTTAAGCACGAATTGGTTACTCCTCGATAGATAAGAAACATTTAAACAGACTGCAATCGGTAATCGGTGCTATCTGCCGCAACTGCTACATTCACGCGTACGCATACACTCGCACAGCCACTCTTGGGTTTCGAAATTGTCAAATTCTCGCCAGTCAGTCTGGGTAAAATCCGCTTCCCATGGAAGAATTTACTCTCGGCAGAATACTGTTCGAGTATTAGTTGCCGACACTACCAGTACTTACAAACGTTAGAGGTCCAGCACTGAGTGCAACACTTTTCTTCTTGATATATTCAAAATTGTACAAGAAATATAAACTTTTAGACACATGCGAGACACTTCACTCAAAGTTTAGTGTAATAATCATAACTACACAGAGAGAATTTTCTAATAAAAATTATGACAAAATTTGCAGTAAAAATTACCGTGAATGACTATAAAGCTGGGACACTCCAAATTTCCGGCAGTTTTTATTGATATTGACGATAAATTTTACCGCACTGAAGGGTAAAATTTTCTTGCAGAGATAGAGTAAAAATTCCCTACATGAACCTTAGAGAAAACTAATAGAATTGTGTCACATATAAAGTTATACAATGAAATAGATGGTAAAATTTGTGCGAATTATTCTTGAAAAATGTGGATTTTCTTCCAATTTTTATAGAAGTATCATTAACACTTAAATAAGTACATTTATATCCATTTATATTAGAGTTAACCTAAAATTTGTGCACGCTCAGTTGTTACCCTTCATCGGCTGTCTTCTTTTTCTCAAATCAGGCAAATTTTACCATTCAGTACGGTAAAATGAATAGTTCAGAACGGTAAAATCTATAGTAAAATATCAGTACATAGTGCCGGAAGGTCGGTATGTCCCATCTTTATAGTTATTTACGGTAATTCTTACCGTGAATTTAGTTATAATTTTTATTAGAAAATTCTCTCCGTGTACAGATTACTATCGCGCAGCCGAAAATTTCACGTAATGTTAATAATCGTACATTAAATTAATATTTTGTTAAAAACTAGTCTAAAAAGTAGGTTAAGTTACGCTTGACGATTTTGCGATGTTTTGTTTTCTTTCAATATCGGCAAAAAGTATTGCACCTACTCTGAGACGTTTTTTCGGGCCAACGTCGATTCCTTTTACCGGTCCATTCTTATCAAAACGATATAATCCCTTTATTGTTTCAGCAGCGAAAAATAATTTACTGTCGTACAATATTCAGCCAGAATCGGCTAGAACCATCACTGCTGGCAAATTCTTTCATGGGTTCTATACAGGTGAGCTATACGCGCGGATCGCTTAGAGCTTGCGATCCGCGTCGCATTTGGCGTTGGGCGCCGGTGGCGCAACGGTATGGTGATGCATCTGCATGCTCGGCGAGGCGTGATGATGGAGCGCGGCGGCCGGCGCGCAGAGCAGCGGGTGATACGGCAGGCAGTAGTAGGGAAAGCCGACCTTGCTTGTCTGTTGATGCTGGTGTTGGTGCTGGTGTTGGTGTTGGGAGGTGGCGGGGGGTAGGCCGGGTGCTACGCCCGGGAGGCCGGAGGTGCCGCGAAGCGGAGTCACGGGTAGGCCGTGCAGGTGCTCGTCGGGGTGGACCAGGACGCGGACCGCAACTCGTCGCGCGGCGCTCGAGTTTACCAGAGCGCCGAGCTCTTGCTGCTGGCGTCGCTTCGTCTTGTAGCTGGAAGTAGAATGGATATATGGCTATCGTCGTACTGATTTTTACATTTTCTTTAACCCTTTGCAGCACACATTCTTTCCATAAAAATGACAATTTTTATTTGTTTATTTAGTTATACAACAAAATATTAAACAAATATTGATTCAAATACAATGGTAAACGCTTCTTCAACTCCTACTTAAATTGGATTTAAAAAAAACCGGGCGAAAATACATTATTTAGTCTTCAAAAAACTCAAAATTGCAAGTGCGTTCCGGTGGTTAATATAGTAGCCACCGTGCCACTAAGGGATAATGAGCAGCTTCCTTACATGAAAAGCAAAATGAACTACAAATAAGGTAAGTGTACCTAAGATTTTATTGAAGTCCGTTGGATATTAAAATAGAGCGTAAGAACTGACATGCGAAATTTTTAATAATTTCATTCTTCAATCACTAATAAAAAGCTTATATGTGTATCGGAAGGGGTGAAAAATAATAAAATGACATAGATAAATGGTAAAAGTTAAAAGTAATGCATTAATTAAACAAGGTTTAGGCATTCTAGATAGATACAATACAATTATCTCCGTCACTCGCAGCAAAATCTAAGCGTATTTTTGAGGATATAAATAAGGTATAAAAAGCAAAATTTATTTAAACACGTATCCTTTTATACTGAAAAGGTACGTAATCGGATGATAAAATAAACTGTGCTACGGAAAAGTTGACGATACGTAGTAACTTCAAGGGCAACTCGACTTAAACCAACTTCTTTATTTAGTATCACAGTAAATATAATGACTTGTTCAAAATTATAGTAACGAATTCACTTGAGGGGTTGTAAGATAAAATACACTGAAATAGCTTCTACTGGCATTATATATACATAATGCATATTAGGTACAGGAACCATATTACGTACAGTCACTTTAGATAGAATTAATTCTTTTGAAATTAATTTTTATTTTTATTTTATATTAGTATATAAAGTTAATTTTAAAAAAAATGTTGGTTTTATTATACATGAATCGAACAAAACATTTTTTTGGTGATTTTTATCAATTTTTAAGCACTATAACCAAAGTTATACGAGAAGAACAATACATTTTTAATGAAAAATAGTGCTTTTACAAAATGTTTCTAACCATTGAGTCACGAAGCATAACATTTTAAGCATATTATACGAATTTTAGTACTATACTGATATAAAGATATCGTAAATATGTATAATAAATTTTTTTTAAATGATATATTTATGCATAAAATGTTTAAATACGAAATTTTGCTTCAACAATATTCATTATCGTTAATTTAACGATATAAATTTTGCAAAATAACAAACTGTCTACAAACGTTTTATGCAAAAATATATCATTTTCAAACAAATTTTTATTAGCAATTTGTTATGATATCATTATCGTGATATTTTGCAATATGGGTTTTCTCAGTGTGGGGTATGTCAAAAACAAAACTTTGAACTTAATATTAATTAAAATAAAATGTAGAAAAGAATTTAAGAAGATTGTATTTAATGTTTTTAGAGTAATGAGCAAATTAAGTGAACAAAATCAAAAGTTTTTAACTATATTCTGCAACAAAACTTTTTTATTCGTATATTTTTGGAAAAATTAGTGTTGGTAGTTATAACATAAATGCTTCAATTTGATCTTCTAAAATCTATTGTACAGAAGACTTGTCAGTTTGAAGAACAATAAATAAAGAGAAAAGCAGTTTTAAATTAACCTTTACTTTTGTAAAAGTTATAAAAATATTATTTCTATCACACAAATCGCATCAAATTATTTTCTGGTACAAAAACGTACAAGACTTTAGAAAATCTATTTTTTTGTCAATTTTTTGTATAGGACCAGCTTCAACTATTTTTGTAAAAAGTTACTATCGTGTATGTTGTAATAATTGATGAAAAAATATATAACAAATAAAAGATAAAACATGTTTTTTTTGGTATTATAAATCAATAGAAGTATATAAATAAAATGACGATAAAAGTGTCATCTTACTGAATTAGAGCATGCGATAATTAGCAGAAGCTTGATAGAGTATGAAATTAGCTTTGAAGATGAAGGCAAGGATCAACGACGCGGAATCTGGCTTACCGTCTATTTTGAAACCAAATCTTGACTTGCGTCTCGGTGAGCTTGAGGCCCCTTGCCAAATCCGCTCTTTCTGGACCCGAGAGGTATTTCTGCGCGGCAAATCTCCTCTCGAGCTCGTAGACCTGGGCGTGAGAAAAGGCGGCTCTGCTGCGCTTCTTTCTGCCCGGCAGAGTTTGCCCGTGGCACTGCGCCTCGAACAGCTCGTCCTCCATGTCGTCTGCAATGTTGCAACGATCACAAAAATTAAATATCAACCGTATGTTCATCCATTCAAAAGGAGTATTATAAATCCGCAAATAGGCAAATGGTCCGATAATAGCTGGAATAGAATTCATTTTAGTCTGCGTAATTGTCCACGTCACTTAGCACGGAGTTACAGGGACGAGTCAGCAGAACTGCATCGAAACGTCAGAAGCCTAAGATGAGAGAGATATGTAGAGTAAATGAAGGACGAATCGAGCTCATAAGCGAAGCAACATAACCGAGCACGAAAAGAGAATTTCTTTGGCTTTTGATGTCTCGTTGAAACATTAACACGTGCCGGCCGAGTCGCTACTCCAATTTGTTTACCCTTTGCTACTCGGTAATTTCCCCTTGGTCTAAGCAGCAGCAGAAGCAGAGGCAGCGGCAGAGGCAGCGGCAGCGGCAGCAGCAGCTCGAGTGCACATGGCTTGTACTCGGGCCGTAGAGCGAAATAAAGGCGTTTCGTCGCGCGAGAATAAACTTTGTTCGAATTATAACGGCCGCACTCGCAGGCCAGAACGCAAGCGCCTCCGTTGAATCAGCCAGCGCGAGAGTTTAGTCTGTACGAGCGACTACTCCTTTTCTTCTTCGCCCATCCTAACATTGTACTCGCTTGTTCTCTCGCTGAGATCGCGCTCTTATGTACAATCAAAGTGCCATTCAAAAGTAAACTTGCTATTTTTAACATTCTATTTAACGCCTCCATACGCCTTTTCTCTTTCTTTTTCTTTTTCTTTTTACGTAAATTAAACAGTTGTTTTGGCATTTGTATTCGATTGATCCTTTCTTATAGAGGAAATCAGGATGAAATTAAATGACAATATTTAGATCATTGCATTGTTTTTAAGCTTTGAAAAGATTAATTAAGTCTCAATATTTGGTTTGAAGTTCAAGGCGCAAAATGAATCTTAAATGTTTTCTTGAAAGCTTGTTTGTTTTATTATAATTGCAATGTATATGTAGTGTGCTGCATAATTCTGGTAATAAAATCTGCTAACAAAGGTACCAAGTTAGAAATTTAAGTAAATAAGTTGTAAGTTACAAAATTAATAAAAATGTTATGCTTTTGTTTTAAGGTATCATCATTGAGCAAACAATACCTCTAGAGAGCTGCTATCGATAAAAATTCCATTTGTTTGTATGATTTTTCTACAAATAGTTGAAAATTATGAATATATAGTTTTAGTGTGCTAAAAATGAATATAAATGTATTTTATAGCACACTAATCTCAAAATGCCAACTTTATTGTCGATTTTGAGGTTGTTGTGCTATAAAATATCGTATGAGACTGTTGTGGGAGGTGTTTTTCTACCTTGCTCGATTTTCTCACTCGCTTCGCTCGTGCGAAAACCCACAACAGTGTCATAATATACTATTTCTGAATGTAGCTTCATTTATCAATTATATCACAAACTAAGGCAGTAAATATAAATTTTTAAATATAATTAATATAATCATTGTATATAATATACAGATACCTATATTGTAACGATAGAATTAATAATATTTTATTATGTAGGTTAAGATACATTTTTTCAATTTGGCCTGAATTCTGGTGTTAGTAAACCCGAGTACGCGGTCAAATTAATCTAAATTTTTATTTTACCTACAAGGAAAGTCCACAACCTGCGAGAAGCGAATTTCGATAAAGCTTTAAGGATCGACCCTAGAGAGAATTTTTTGATAAAATTTACCGTATAAATCACTGTAAACGTGGAATATCCTGACTTCAGAGGAAAAATTAACATTCCTCAATATAATTTTTACCATTCAGTACGGTAAATTTGACCGTGAATCACGGAAATTTTTACCATTTAGTAGTGTAATATTTTTCCTGAAGTCGGAGAGTGTCCCATGACTACAATGATTTTTACGGTAATTTTTATCAGAAAAGTCTCTCCGAGTATATATTAACATTTATATAATTGTTACAAAGCCCGCATATAGCTAGAATGATATTGTTGTATAAAATAAGAGTATTTCGTGTGATGGAAAAAAAAATTTAAACAAAAAATTAAATGTTGCAAGCGTACATATTGCTTACTAAAGAAAAGTTACATAAAGTTCTTCAAACTTTTTTATCTTTCAATCGATTTTAACGTTTGAGGGCCTAATTTGTTTCTTGCACGATTTCAACTATGGTATCCATGGGAAAATTTTGAAAATTATGGAGGACTTTAGCGATGAAGTACAATTGCTTATACGAGTTCCTCTATACAGTGAACGTCCTTAATAAGTGGTTTGTGGTAAGAAAAATTGATGCCTATTACCCTTAGTTTTATCTCATAGGTTTTTGGGTTCAAAATAGAATCTATCGTATCCAAAATTTGTTTTTTAAAGTAAAAAATTCCAACGCCTCGTCGAAATTCGTTTGCGGTAGGTTGGGCACTATTCTTGTTAATAACAGAATATAGGTGGTCTCAACAAATACTGGCATTTTGAAATAATATTACAGAGTCGCAACAATAAAGAAAATATTTATGCGCGGGAAACGTTTCTTCAACAATTGGCCAATTAAAAAGAAATATTTTAAAGAAATTTCGATTTTAGTCTGGTCTCCCTATATGTTATTAATTCCTTGCGTATTATTTATTCAATATCAAAATTACCTATAATCTATAAAAATCATTGAGCTTTATCCGATGAAGAATTCGGAGTACTTTATACGTGAGCATTTACTATACGTCAAGTCGAAGCCGTCCCGTCACCCCTGCAGTTAATGCGTTAGGCTTTCGTCGCTTGTCAAACACATCGAAATTTCGCCTCAGGCCACAGCGTCATATTACTCAATACCATCTTCTCTCGCTATATTTCATCCAGATGAACTCACGCAGGGGATAAATTTTCCACCAAATGACAAGAAATATTTCTACGATTTGATTCCAAATCCAAGGGAGTTATAAGAATATTTAGAAATGATTAAAAATGCCTCCCCACGTGCGAACTATCGACTAGCGCGTATAAGCTGAAAGTGCAGCATTCTATAGATAAGATTTTTGTGCAAATCATGGGACGGCGCTTTGAGTGGCCTTTTTGCGAGCGGAGGTCCTTGACGATGAAGAAAGAGGAAGGGCTGGCAATTTTCTGAGTGCACGCGGCTTTGAATTGGTGCCAACTCGTTCCGGCTCTTGTTGCGCGCGGCCGGTCTTGTATACACGGCGCCACGGGCGCGAGTGACGCTCCGTACGCATTAGTTAATTGCGGCTTCGGCTTCGGCTTCCTTCGCGTCTGTCAATTTTGTTTACCTGCTCGTGATACCTGCTTTTCTTTATGCTCGTGCTTCGGGAAAATTACATCAACGCGTGGTAAACTTCCAACACTTGTTATTGCTGTGGGATTTTATGAATCAGGATAATAAATAGATCAAGTGTGGGTACATAACTTGTAATATTGGCCGGAGGATAGGTTTACACTATTAAGGCAAGATTGATTCTCGCTTGCAGGAAGTCCTAGGGGTGGATGTGCTCGAAAGTGCTAGGAATCTCCTCTAATGTAATTCGAGATGATCGATTCTCTTTAGATATATAGCGCTCCTGTTCTACGATGCAGCTTAACATGTTATATTGTGGAAAACATTATAATTTTTTTATAATAATTTTTATTTATTATGTGCAATTACATAAATTAAAGAAATTTTTAACGGTGAGAAAATTGCTACAAAATGGAAAAATATATTTATATCAGGCTTTTATACTACTCTAAAATCTAATTTTTCATAATTTAATTTTTGACTTATAAAAAGTTAATTTAGTTCTCAACTTTCAATTTCTTATTTTACATGTTTAATTAAAAGTTGTTTAGAAAATATAGTAAATAATATTTCTTTAAGTATATAGGTTAATCAACTCCTTTTAGTAATTGCCATTGGAATAATTTAGTGTCAATTTTTGAAACATTTTTAGTAACAGAAATATATAATTTTCTCACTATACTAATAGAATATTTATAAAAATGCCTATAATGAAATTCAAAGTAAGTTACAAAATTAAACTAGTTAAAATAATGAAGTTTATTTTTCTATTGAGCCTTTTATCAAAACGAGCATAATCTACGGATTAAAAGCCAGAAAGCTCCAATGATTATTAAGAAGCAGGAGGAAGCCTAGCCCGAGCACGAGCATGCCCAAAGTGCTGTAGCTCACAAGCACTTGTGACGTCTGCCCAGTCAAGTGGCACTTATGCTACTAAAATAACATTCAGCCGCTTGATCCGTCCTCTTTCCGATTGATATTCACCTATTTTAATTACCAAAGCATTCCCCAGCCAGCCGAGCGGAGTAAAAAAGAAGAAAAAAAAGCCCCGCGGTCCTTATCTATTTACGTTGGAGCAATCTCTCACCCAGGTATTTACTTTTACTCATATCCAGGGCCTCGTCCTGCTGGCGCTGCTGAATCTTCGCGTCCTTGGCGGCCCTGTGGTAAGCACCGAACTCCTCCGCGGGCTTGAACGTCCCCTGGGGCAGGCTCGCGAAGCCCGCCAGATTCGCCTGCAGCAGGTTCCGGCGCAGCAGGTCCAGCTCCTTGACCATGGCCAGGTCGTCGGGCGAGGGCAGCCTCGGGAACTGGCTGATCCGCGCCTCGTGCTCGAAGATCTCGCTCTTCCCGCGCTTCTCCTCGGGCTCCGCCGCGCGCCGGCTCAGGATGTCCGCGATGCTGAACGGCGTCGGCTGGCTCGCTTTCGGCGTCTCCTCCATCGTGTCGCGCATCGATGTAACGGCAATCGGTCAACGCACTCCACTCGGCGAGGGTCCACCGACGAGGCCAGAGGTCACTTTGTTTACAAGTCCGCGCGCGCGCACAGAACCGAGGCGAACTACGCAGTCCGGGCGAGTGTCATCGGTGAAAATACACAGCGGCGGGCTCGCATCGCACCCTTCCGGCCGAGTGTGCTTCGCTCAAGTGTGCTCGTGTCGCTCTCTCGCTCGCGTCTTCTTTTTCGAATTACTCGGGCACTCGTTCGGCCCTCTCTCTCTCGCTCGCTCGTCCTGCGCGCTCACGGCTCGTCGGAGAGGCCATGGGAAAGCTCTCTCGCTCGCTCTGCCGGCCGTAGGAGGAGCGCGAGCGAGGGGTTAGGTTAGGCGGGCGCCGTGGCCTCGCCCACCCCGGCCAATCGCGCCGCGGCCGAGCCTCGCGCCCAGTCGGAGCTTGCGCGTCGCAAGCTCGCCGAGCGCCGAGTGGGACTTGCCGCGAGAGGGCTTTTAAGCTGGAACTTGCTCCTCTCTCTCTCTCTCTTGCCCCCGCTATCGCTGAAAGCCCGGCAATCGCGCTCTTTAACAAAAGTGCCTTTTCAACTTTTTGCTTGTACGCTGCCTCTGCTTCTGCCTCTGCTTCTGGCTTCTTCCCTCGGCTGCTGCTTCTTTCTTCCTGCACTTGTCGCGCGGAATTTCCTCTTTTTTTCTCGTTCGTTCGAGGAAATTGGGGGAAATTGCTGGGGACATTTTTGATCGCTTTTTTATTCACGAGGATTCGCGGTTCGAAATTGCTTTAAATATATTTAGTTTGCCGTTTACTTTTAATGAACTTTCTGCGCGTTAAGTGGAAGACAGTTGAATTTATTTGACGCGAAATTTAAAACTTATTGGCAGATAATTAATTCAAGCAAATAAAATAAATAAAAAGAAGGATGTAACAAAAATTGTAATAATTCATGAGTTGACCTAAATATCTCGAAATAAGAAGGTACCTTTTTGCATCTATATTGTTTATTATTTTATTTTTGAATGAACAACTGTGTTTACGTTGTTCAAATTTATATCTTGAAAAACTTTTTTAACGTATACAATAGTAATGTATTTAAAAGTGTCATTTTAGTTAGCATGAATATATTTTTTATAAAATTGTATGAAGATACTGTTTGATGTTTTTTCAAATTTATATAAAACCAAATAGCACATCTAACAGGAACAGGATAAAAAGGTTATGGAATTCAAGGAAGATACTCATACAAATCTTTCGATAAATTTCAGGTATTTCTGGTTTGTTCAAATCCAATTACAAAGTATAACGAACTTTATCGGAACATGTACTTAATAAATGTTAAGATTAAATCGTTCAAAATTGCAGCAGCACGCGATAATTTAAATGATAGAACGTCTCCTCGAGTGTGACGAGGTATCATTTGCCTAAGATTGTCGAAAGTGCGCCCGCGGCAAGTAACTTCTCGAGTATACATGAATAGAGTTTAATGATTTTTGCAAGTTGCGAAGAGAGAAACGGGCTTAAACATGCGCAGGTTGAGCCGCGCGTAAGTTTCGTCACGAGAATCCGGTCGCGGAGCGCGCCGCATGTATATAGGGGTGTGCTTTACATGACAATCGGCGCTAAAGACCGGCGGCATTGTCCCCCCCGCGCGCCACGTGCGCGCGAGCTTCTGGCGCTGGCGCCGCGTCGGTTTAATTAGGTGTGAACCACAGGAGCGTTAAACACGCCTCACTTGACCCGATGATGGCCTAGTGCCCCGAGCCGTACTCCCATTGAGATATCGATGTGAATTTTCGCGCGAAGCCGGCACGATGACTCCGAGCCACTACTTTGCTTCTTTGCCTGACCGTTCGAGATCGCTCATGCGATTAATCTGCTCCAGCGGCTGCGCCTCGTATCTACTCTTTTCTTTTATCTTCTCCGGCCGCCTTCTGCGCGGAATGATTGTTATTGCATTAACTTGAGCTTTTATGCTCCTTTTTGTAATGACAATTACGGGTTTTTATTGATAAACCGTTGGAAAATACAAGGGAATGTGAAAGAGGAGAAAATATTTCTACCTTATCGATTATACGCTTCTTATTTTTATTTTATATTTTTTATTCTGCAGTGTGAAATTCAAATTGGAGGATGCCCACGGCCCATAAGAAAATTCCCTGGACGTTTAAAGTGTATTTAAATTTTATCTTTTAAAGTATCTCAAGATCTACATTTAGAAACAAAATTTGACCGAGGAAAAATTGAGGAAAATTAAATATAACATTTTAAAATTTCGTATATCTATGTATATGACTCAATTGTTTCTGAGAGGTTTACGATAAGCCATGGGCATCCGCCTTTTGTACTGATAAAATGAATGAAATTGCTTGAAAATTTAATCAATAATTGCAAACTTTATTTGGTAGTTTTACCAAATGCAAGTATTCTACTTCAACAATTAAAAGAAAGTGGGTATTTTCAGGAACTTTATTTTCAATGAAATAAATTATAAAGTTTCTAAAAGATAAAATGGCTTATTCACTCTTCATTCTAAAGCATTGTCAACTACTTCTGAACATTTATAACATAGAATTATTTTTCGAACAAAAATTATTATGTTGATAAGTAAAAAAACCATTTGCATGCGCAGAAGCACGCTTTCAATATTTATCCTCAATATCTTTTCTAATTGGTCGCTAACACATAAACTAGATCACGTCATTAGATTTACCGTGAAAAGATATTTAAATAGATATTAAATTTGTTAATAACTCACTTTCTATAATATATTAAGATACGACAAACGGCTCATTCCCATAATGTTACGTGCTAAAAGTGACTGTCTTAAATTTAGTTTTTTCGATAATTTGGTTGTTCAACCCAGATTCATTTTATACATATATTAAAAGTTAAATGTTCAAAAAACATATTTAGGAAGTTTCAACGACGTCTATATTTTTATAATAATCACAAAGAATTTTTACCACAAGAAATTTCGTATTACTTTACTTTGCGAGTAACTTCAATAAATTAGATTTCTGATAAAAGTACCTTACAAAAGGTTAGAACTTACAAAATAACAAAAATAGATTATTTTTCTATTATAATGTTATAGCTAGGAGCTAATAACTTCAATGTAATCACAATTTAATACAAAATGATTTTATTATCTTTTTTCGGCACTTATAGGTAGTCAACACATGTATTAAATTGATTTAGTTTATTAGCAACATTGGTGCAATATTAATAGGTATCAACGCAATTAATTAGCTTTCTATCAATTAATTGTGTAAGCACAGTATTCAAGTGATAATCACATGTAGTTATTATATGCTTGTCAAAGTGATTTTTTACGGTACCGTTAAAACACCAAAACTGAAGGGAATTCTTTGAACTGTGCCTGTAAGATTTTTTAAAATAAATATGTTCGGGTTTAATCTGATTTATAGATAGAGAAAACATTATTATTTTCCATAATAATTACTTTCTAAACAAATTATTATTAGTCAGGAAATTGCGTGACAACTACGAATCAATCTATGTTGGGGACATTGGACCGACAAGACATTTTATTTGTTATTTTATTTTGTACTAAGAGATAGTAATGTCCCTAACTGAAAATCTACAATTAAAGGATAATGTTGCTTACGCATGTTTTCAATTTCGTATTGTTTAATTATGAGTAATTGCAAACTGGAGATAATCACCTATATATGCATTAATTTATTATAAACCTCTCGCTGTCTATTATAATATAAATTAGCAAAGTATAAAACTATTTTTTTAAGACATCTATGAGGATTTATAAATTCTCATTTATTTTAAATTCCATCTTTACGCTCCAAAATGCCATTACAAAAAAAATAATCAGTTTTACATTTCTTTCATGCTCTAGATATAAAATTACAATGAAAAAAAAGAAAAAATAATCAAAGTAAATAGTGATCGTATTACAAATAGTACATTATGCAACAAGGGAATAAAGTCTACTTTATTCCCGTGTTGCATATAGAACTTTATTTCCAACTTAACTGTGACCACTTTATTGATTTGAAGAGTGAGGCCCATGGAAAGAGAAAAAAATAGCTCAAAATTGAAGAAAAGAGAGAAAGCATTTGCGGGAGATAAAAAAGTGCATTTGGGGGAAAAAAGTAGATTTGCGCGAATCATACGCTACTTTTGTCCAGCTTTTCAGGTCAATAAAGTGGCCATTACGGTTGAGTCGGGAATAAATTAATTTTTAGGTGTTCGTCCTATAAGTTAAATATACAGCGCCATTTAATTATAATAGCCTGACTCTTCAAAACAATAGTTATATAATATTTATTGTAAAAATTATCAAGATAAGTGTTGAAATGAATCAAGGTAATTAAAAAATAATTAAATAAGTATAATCCGTTGGTATGATAATACATGAAACAATTATAAGGCTGAAATTCCATTTTGTAGCAATAGGCTAATTCCCGACATGTTCAAGATGATATTTTACAAAGTCGATGAGCTCCAAGTAGCAGAGTGTTTTAACGATAAGCTCTATTGATGTTGAATACACGAGCGAAACGCGGGCTGGATATTGGATATAAGTAAGCCCAAAGTTCCGAGGTAAGAAGGAAGAAGGAAGAAGGCCGAAGCAGAAGAAAAGAGGAAGCGCCTTTTTCGAATCAATCTAATCAATAATAAATTATAGGGGAGCACCTCGGTACATCGCACTCCCCTAAAGCCTTGCTGCTACGTCTCTGACCCTCCCGCTCAATTGGTCGCAATTCTTAAAGACCTTAATTGGTGCGGAAAATTATACCTTATTTCGAGCTACCCTCAACGAGAGACCAGCTCCCGACGTTATCTCTCTGGAGCTACTCTTTTTCTATCAGCTAAACTTTTTCGCTTCCTTATTGCTACTCTAAAAAGAACTATTCGTCATATTGTACGTATCAATACTCATATCATTTACCAGTCTTAAAGAATGATTGAAAATTCATAAATTTCAATTAAAAACTACAAATTCCTGCCGGTAAATAAACAAAATTCTCTTTGGATATCTCTTAAGAATTATTAATACACTTAGAATTTACTTGTGCAGGCAGTAGAGCGTAATAGAATGGCGCAGAAGCGACATTTAAAAATAATCTTTGCAACTTCATTCATGAGGCTGGAATCGGCTTGAGCCTGCGTACAGCATGCGTGCGCGCGCGCGCTCGCTCCTATCCGCGGAAGAACATAAAAACAAGAAGACCGGATGACTGCTGACTGTTTGTTAGTCTTGGGTTTTAAAGTCCACACGTCTGTCAGTCCGAAGATGTAATATTAGTGCTTAGTATATGCAGTACTGTTCATTCACTCACTATTCCTTTCATATTACTTTTAGTCTCGAGCTTCGTTTTTCACTCACTATATCTACTCGTTGTTCTCTATTTGTTGGCAAATTTGAAAGGGTTGTTTTAATTATTAATAAGGCAGATTTTTAAATGATCTTATCTTTTCAGCATTTAGCATAGTCATAACAAAAAGGCATCAGACACTCCGTGACATTTTATTACTCCAGACTCACTTACGAAGAACACTTTTTATGGTTCTATATCGTATTATTTTAATAAATTGTATATGCTAAACATCTAAACTGTTGTAAACCAGAAAAATATGGTCTTTAATCAAATAATACATTTTTTGCAAGCCCAAACTATTTCAGAAAAATTGGTCAAGCAACATATAAAATACTTATGCTAATTAATTAGGACTTTACATGATTTTCAAAAATACGTAAATGACTTGGAAAATGGTTTGTTATTGACAGTAAAGTAATTTTTAGAATTTTTCTAACTTGAATTTATTGAAAAAATCATTATTTTAATATGCTATTTTAAATTCCGTGCGAATTGTCTAAAATGATTCCTATTGGCCAGTCGATTTGTGACGTCTCGATGGTATAATTTTGGAAATATAGTACGAGTGAATGATTAAATGCTCAAATATCTCGTGGAAAATATTTATAAACTAAATAATGTGGCACATATTCTTTATAATTTTGTACCAGGAATCCAATGGTGATATTTGATTTTGTGCCCGACATATTTTTAAGGCCAATTGAAGGCCTAACTTCATTTTTTCAAATAAAAACATATCTTTTTTATTACATATTTTATTCCCTTATCTCAAAATACATACTAATACGTATTTAATTTATTGATTATTTCTATTAAAAATTAAAATTTTACTTTATTAGTTTGGGCCCTATCAAACTTAGGTTTTTCTATATTAGAAATCAAGCAGTAGAGTTTTATAAACTAAATACGTATTCGTATGTATATTGAGAAGAGGAATTCGAATGTGCAATAAGAAAGATATGTTCTCATTGGAAAAAATGAAGTTGGGCCTTAAATGGGGCATAAAAATATATTGGACCCAAAATATAATATCACCATAGTATTCCCGATAGAAAATTATACAGAACATGTGCCACATTATTTTGTTTATGAATATTTCGCATGAGATACTTAAGCGTTTAATCATTTTCTCGTACTAAATTTTCGAAATTCTACCATCGTGTCGTCACAAATCGACTGGCCAACAAGAACCGTTTCGGAATAATTCGCAGAAAATTGAAAATATCATATATAAATAATGATTTTTTTCAATAAATTTGAGTTGGAAAAATTCTGTAAAATACTTTCAATACTGTCAATAACGAACCGTTTTCTAAGTCATTTATGTATTTTTGAAAATCATGCAAAGTCCTAATTCGGTGAAAATGTTTTTGATAGAGCTTAAATTTGGCTATTTTGTAGTGCAAGAATTTTCGTTTTATAATTATTATTGATATTTTGTTATACACGGAAAGTTTTTTTATAATAGTTTATATTATGAAAAATGTTCATAGAATTATAAATTATATTAGTATGATGCTGTCTCTGTAATAATTGTGTTATTATAAAAGGAACAGTGATTAATTAAGTTTCTTGAAGCTAAGGTCCAATGAATCGGCAGCGGTTTCTTTTTATTGGCGGGATAGATAAAAAGAAAACTATTTAAGCAATCGGTCTAAAAATTCATTTTTATGATATTTTTGTAATGACTACATTTTTTGTTCATAGACTTAAATATTTTATAAATTAAAACTATTGGACTTGTTACTATTGTATATTGGAATAGTTAATAATAATTTTTGGGAAATTTAACATGGGGAGTACACGGAGTCCGGGTCACGGATTTTGATGAATCTTTGGGGATCGTTTCCTGGTACCTAAAAATGAAGTGAAATGCGGGTAGTTTTATTAAATGGGTGCTGAAAATCTGAGATAGACGTAGAAATATTAGTATTGCTCATATACACAATGCTAGAGAAAATACGATTTGATAAATTTGATTAAAATACGTCGTCGAGCTTCATTTGTAGGTATTACAAGACGATCTCTAAAGTTCCATCAGAATCCATTACCAGGACTCCGTGCACTCTCCTTGTAAGTGCAATGAATTGGCAGCTGTTTTTTAAAGTTCATCTACAAATCATTGAATGTGGCCGGGACCAGAATTATGTTTTTTTAATTAAAATTTAATACTTCATATAATGTTAAGATTAAAAATCTAGTCGAAATTCATGTATTAAAAAAGGGTTGGAATAGTTCCTAGTTAGTGGTTATGACAAACAACTTGTTTTTGTAATAAACTAATACACTACCTACCGTTAAAATGTTCGTTTCATTTTTGCATTATAACTTGAAGAATCCTATTGAAAACGCTAATTTTAAAAAATTTACAAATAAGAAACATTAGTATTAGAAGTATTTATATTACTGTTCGGGAAAATGGACCATTTTTTTAATCATTTTGTTTTTTAATTTTGACCTAAAGAAACTAACTAGTTGAGCATATGCAGAAAGGATCTTTTTGTTATTTCCGGTTCTAATTAATCTAGATAGAATTCGTCGTCAATTTGTGGTACAGCTTTTAGATATCGAAATATTTAAAAAATAACTATAATATTTTATTTGTTTAGTTTTTAGGTTCATTAAGTAGATGTAAAAAGATCTACACGATTACATTTTATATTAACCAAATAAATAAACTTCAAATATATCTGAATTTTTTGGGTGGACTACCATATTACGCCATTAAAAAAATTTAATGTAAAAAAAATAATTAGTTTAATTAAGTAAATTTGTGCAGTACTATTATTGAAAAAGATCCTTTCTTATATATGCATAGTAAATTTTGTTCAGTCTACATATCGACAAATCATTTTCAGTTATCTGCTGTCGTTTGATGTTACCTTGTCATGGTATAAAGTCTGAAAAACACTTATCTTATGCCGGACTATAACAAACCTTTACTACTGATTTTTTAGTATCCTACCTTATCGACTGAAGATTAAATCTACATGTATCATAGCAACAGCTTTGATATTTGACCACTATTAATGAATATAAACGCATATGCGTCTCTATTCTTTACCACTGTATACTTCCATTAAAAAATTCATGCATAAAATAAAATATATTATTATAATAACTTGTATAGTAATAATCAGAAGAATGAAGCGCGCAACTTTTATTATATTTCATTTATTTATCGTTTTAGTATTATTTTTTTAATATTCACTGTGCTAATAGAATATAAGCTAATGCAATATTCCCATAATAATGATCTAATAATAAAATTATCAATATTTTGGTACTAGCTCACAACTGAATCCATGATTTCTTCTGCTTTTAAAATTCAAAGCACCTAGATTGCTATCTATGATTAATGACATTGTAAAGAAATAAGAGAAAAGATCAGAAAAATAAATACATCAATCGAGTGCTTTTTGCGCAAGGTGTATGAAAGATGAACATATGTACATAATCTAGATGTTCGTACTCCATAAGGAAATGGTACTGATATTAAACGTACCCCTGTTAGTCAAATACGATCAAATATCATCGTCAAACATTATGACATGATTGATCATGCATTTATGCTTAAAAATACAGACGTCACAGAGGCTTACATTTCAAATCGGACGATTTTAATTGCAAGTTTTTTATTAACTAATCTTTATAAAATCAATAAAATACAGCTATGTGTCATAAATCATTAACTACGTATCTACAAAATGATGTTACGTTTTATTTCAATCGTAAAATGAGAAATGATGGAAATAATGGAAAAATATTTCTTCCTAACGCTTATTAGCTACCTTGACAGTTTTATTAACTTGTTCCCATGGTCTTTTACGACACCGGCAGCACCATCAGTTTAATCAGAGACGGTGCATGGAGCACATATATAAAAATATACACGCGCGCGCGCGTGCGAACGTTTTATACGTAGACACTTGACTGCCAGATGACCCGTCGTTGCAAGATAACCTAAAAGCCTCCGTGGCTTCGCTCAAGTTGTCAGAGCTTTACCTATTTATAAGTCCGTTGCTGCGATATCGGACTCGGAATTATTTATAACTTCTCCAGTTAACATTATTCGCTAAAAATATTAAATTCGTATGTTGTATCAAATTTTCATGTATGATTGAAAAGACCACTTTATTGATAATTTAAATGATTGTTAATTAATTTTTTTAATATGCTTCAATTGTTATATACATTATTTTAATTATTCAAATGCTGCTAAGGATGAAATCATTTAGAACATTTTAGGAGTAAAAAATAGAAGTATCTACGAAGGATCATCTTTTGATACATGCTTCCGCACAGACCACTTGAAACGATTTCCGTTCATTTCCTTTAAAGTGCCACTTTGGCTGCGGCGGGCAAAAAAATTCAAATTTTCCCAGCTAAAAAAGAAAGTGCAGCTGTCGTGTTTTTTTCAACTTCTTAACATATTGACTAGAGCGTTTTATATTGTTTATGTTTTATCGTTTATTTCATTTAAATAATATTTAGTAAAAATGAAAGTGTATGGATGTATTAAAATAAACGTTATTTACAGAAAAATTATTTTAATAACTACTTTTTGGTTTATTTTACATGGATCAGTAGAAATAGTCTTTGGTTCTTAAAGTACTTAGCTATTGACATATATTTTACAAATAACATAAGTTATTATACACATTTTTTTTTAGTTTTTTCATCGTTTTTGTTAAATAAAACTTCATTTAAAACAACTAAGTTTCATAACTAATATTAAAAAGTATCGCACACTTGCCTTTTTATATATATAAAAACGTAATGTTTAGTAAAAACTAAATATATATAGAACTTAAAACAATGATGTCCTTATAATTGTAGTCTATATAGGTTTTTAAATACATAATACTTAATAAAAAAAAGTCGGCGAAACTTCTTTTTACGTCGAACAACAGCAGCAATCGCTCAAACAGCCCAGAATGTTTACGTTACTATCGTACGAGCCCTCGTCGACTACCAGAGTCTCTGTAGATTCTGATCCATCGCGCCCTGATCCATGAAGTTGTAATACGGCATCTGGTATCCGGACGCATTAGCGTAATTCCCAAAATTGAATTCCGTCGTCGACTCCGCGCAGGTTTTGTTATCGAAGCTCTTGATCTCCGGCGCGACGTTCCTCATGTCGGGGAAGGGCATGATTTCGCTGGCAAAGTGCGACTTGTACTCGATCTTGAGGCTCCTCTCGTCGGGCGCGCTCGCTGCCAAGTTCGCGCGATACTCCCCGGGCATCATCGGCCGTTGAGGTAGACTCTCCGCGCTGGGGTTAGGGTTGGGGTTCGGTCGATTGCCGAGGTCGGAGTGATGATGGCTCGGGTCAGTCCTGAGGTACTCGGGGCTGCTGTGGTCCATGCGAATGGGGACGTCGCCCCGCGGGTAGTCCGAAGGCAGGGGCATTGGTGCGCCAGTGTCGGGACGGAAGGTCGGCCAGTAGGGTGCGTTGTAGACCTCCTGGACGTTGGGCTTGCCGTCTTTGATCAGGACGGGCACCGGGATCTTCTTGAGGGACTGGTTTTTCAGACTCTGCGACTGGATTTTTTCCGCGTCTTCCAGGCGGGCGCGCTTGTTCTTGTAGCGACGATTCTGGAACCAGATCTTGACCTGGGTGCTCGTTAGCTTCAGGGACTGCGCCAGCATCTCGCGCTCCGGGGCGCTCAGGTACCGCTGCTGCTTGAATCGCTGCTCCAGCTCGTAGACCTGCGTCTGTAATACAACAATCTTTGTTAATTTATGCCAAATAAAACTCCAGTACTCTCGGACTCCCTGAGGAGGAATTTTTTAGAAAAATGCACAGAGAACATTCTCTGATAAAAATTACTCTAAAAATCATTGTATAAACATTATTACCACTCAGTACGGTACATTTTACTGTGAATCAGAGTAATTTTTACCGGTCCTTAATTTTATCGATCATCATAGTGTTTTTTGCTTTTTTTCCTCGAGTCAGAATGTCCCACGTTTTCAATCATTTTTACGGTAATTTTTAATAGAAAATTATCTTCCTGTGGTTAATGTTTCGTACATCTTATGCATGCACATAATCGGAGGCAAAAGAATGTCGAAATGTAAAATAATGTAATAAAATACAATACTTAACATAATTTCGTTGTTATAAGCTCAAATAAAATTACAAAATTACATACAAAATCAATATTTATAAAAGTAGTGTGCATTTATTAATTGCATAAAAAGAAATTTAATCAACAATTTTATAGTCTTAAAAAATGTTACTTGATGTGCATAAAATTGTTAAGTTTCTATATGCACAAACTAAATATTTTTCATAATCTATGTTATATTTTTGCATAGGTTTAAATGACAATTTAAAAATTTAAATCTATGTATCTCGACATTTAAAAAAAATCGACTTGTTGTTTTGACTTTTTAACGCAGAATTAAATAGAGAAAAAAAGTTTATCGGAACATTTAATAAGGTTGGAGGTAGATAAGTGCCGATGAATTGGCAGCGATTTTTGTAATTCCTTAACTCTATGTAAAAGTAAATGTTACATTTCGACACTTGCACGTTCCAGATGGGATACATGGATAAGATGCACAAAAAAATCATAATATTTATTCAACTAAAATTCGGTGCATTATTCAGAAGTGTGTACGATACTTAAATTCAGGTGAGTCTTTGAAATTACAATCAACAAATTGTTTTTATTTGTTGATAATAAAAAAATAGGGAGGTTTATCAATTTGTTTATTCTAAGTTTTTTATCTGCTAATGTAAAAAGAATCTAATTGAAAAGCTTACCTGAGAAAATAGAACTCGTGGCTTTCGTTTCGTCCTTTTGCCGGATTGACTTTTCCGCAGCTCTGTTTTACTCGAGGTCACCAAATTTCCTGCAAAATGTTACAAGTTGAAATAAATAATCTAGTTCAGTTAAACTCCATAAATTGTCGTTTATTATTATTTCAATCAATGAGAAAAGCTTAAAATCGTTTTTGTTTAAAGTGTATTCACTGTTTATAATATAATGTATTTTGCTACTAAAAAATGTAATCAAAGTTTTTTAAATCAATTTAAATAAAATAAATTACAAATAATAAATTATTTTTAATAAAAATGTAAGTTGCTAAGGTAAATGATTTGCTATGAAATGTTTAATAATTTTATATTTATCACCATAATTTCAAATGAAAGCTTTATAATATAAAGTGTAAATCTAAAATCAAAACGTACCATCTTCAATTACTGGACTTTCTTGATACGGCGGAACGACCTGACTGAGTTGGTGAACGTGATTCATCTCGCCGTATCCCTGATAACTGTTGACACTTTGTTCCTTCAGCTTTTCCATGTCCCACGTATTTTCCGGCATCACGTTGTACCCGTAATAATCCGTCTGCATTTGATTGTTGATTTGGATGTCCGTCTGTGGGTGAGTCTGGTAGCAATCCATGCTGTCGATTTCTTGATCGGCACTGAGTATATCTCGGACACTGAATGGCGTTGCGGATATCACGGTGGACAGCATTCTAACACATCCTCAAAATTGTCGAGTAGCAAAACTTTTCTTGTGTCAATTACACTTGATGTTTTGTATATCACAAATCGTAGGAAAATACAAAATATCAGTTTCACTTGTTAATTTTCACTGTTTATTTTAAATATTGCACTTGGCGTTTATTAAATTAATTATCTTTAAAAGGCAGTGGTCCGCTTTTGGAAGACTAGTCCAAAATTTGGAGGAACGAGTATATCTTGTTTACCGGCCGCACTAACCGAGAGCAACTAGTAGTAAAACACTGCGAGCTCCGAGTCACGAGGGTGGCTGTGCACGAGTGAATGGCTCGGAGGGTAGATGTAAAATGTGTCTCAGTTTCTCGGCGAGTCAAGTGTCGAGCTGTAGACACACGCATGCATACACCGACGTAGGACCCTCAACATGTGTACGTTTGTGGGTGGAGATTCACTGACGCAACTGTTTTCACCAACACAGTCAATCGAACCAGAAAATCGCCGGAGAATACATCCATTTGTACACACAAAATTTAAAATTCTAAAGTAAACATTTAGTGAATGTATACTTTTTTTAAATACACTTTAAATGCCATCTCATAAAGCAATATCACTATTGATTCTTTTTATAAAATCTTCATAATTAATCATCAGTCTTGCAAAAAATGTTGCAAAACTGAATTTGTTCATGATAGTGCGCCGAATAATTTGTTGTACATTAATAGTTGAACGGAAATTACAAGGGAAAATTAGCATTTAATTGAAGATTCATTCAGACAGCCATGGCTAGAAATGATTTCGGGGCGGAGATGATCCGGCGAGCACCGCCTATCAAGAAGCGCAGAACCAATCCACGTCGAGCGCTCGAGCAACAAACACTTGATTAAATCGTGCTTTGTACAGAAGGCTTTTCTTTCATTCAATGTGCACGTTGTATCGAAGCAGAATTTTTCGTTCTTTAACTTTTTCTTAAACAATAAGGGGCAACTAGTTTTCTTTTAAATAAAATCATTATTTCATTAAAACTATTATTCTTAAAAATTGTTTACGTATATATTATTAAAGAAGTGCAGTAAAACAAGCAGGTTTTATTATTATTGGATTGTGTTCGCATCTAGCAGACACACAAAGATATATTTTATTTCTAATCTTTACAATAAATTTAAGTTCAATTTACATAATTTGTACAAATTTAAAATGGTAAATACAACATTGAATAATTTTGTAAATTAATAAGTTTTATTATACATTATATATGGCTTACAAAAGGCTTCGCTTTTTATTGAATCGAGAACAGTGCCAGACCTTCGAGAAGCGAATTTTGCTAAACTTTGAATATAGTTTTCTAATACCTCAAAATGAAACCCAACACTCGTAGATTTAGTTAGGTCCTAGAACCTGAGACACATCTAAAAATGTTAGCATTATCCATATGCCCAATGTTAATAATTGTAAACAAATATGCTATATCTACTATAATGTATCCTGAAGTCAGAAGATCTGTATTCTGAAAAAATTCGAAAATAATATTTTGAACCAATATGATTCCTTTTTATCACATTTTTTATAATAAAATTTTAAAATAAGTACAAAAGTGTGATATTTATTTTAAAATTATGGTTTTAGTCGCATTTAGCATTTTTATAAGGAAAAACGCCATAAACGATCTGTCATAAGCAAGAAAAATAAGTTTTGTGTAATTAAGGCTTCTTGGTTAAAAACGAATAAAGATTACAGCTCGTTCTGTTATGAAATGACTAAGATTTTGTAGGTGACTTTTTAATTAATTTTCTATAAGAATAATAGTAATTTAATAAAATTAAATTAAATTTATTTTAATAAAATTATAATCATTTGAATTTAGAATTTTTAAATATTAAAATGAATAACATTTTTATTGCATATTACGGCCTTCTTGCTTATGGTTTCGCTCTAATATCACAATGAAAAGACCGTAACTTATAATTATATAAAAGTTTGATTTTATTGGAGTTTTATGCTTTTCATTGTATAGAAAATAAAAAATTATAAAGAATTAAACTTATTCTGATAAAATATTATTTTTCTAGTAAATGTCAAGCTTTAAAACTTCGCATCGAGATTGCGCCGAATGTGACGTTTTAAAGTTACCGAACTTTTTGCTTACAGAGGTCCATTCGATAATACTACGGGTACTGGGCTTCGTTTAAAGGTACTAAAAAGCGATCCCCAAAGTTTCATAAAAAACCGCGACCCGAAGGTCTGATACTCTCCTTGTAAGTATAGAATAACCCAAGAACTATCTACAATAATTACGCACTCACAGTAGCGAACATTTCGTCACTCTTATAAATGTTGCAGTTTATATTGAGTCGTTATTTCTGCGAATTCATTTGCTGCTCCATCCAAATTTCTTTTTCATGAGAATAAATTGATACGTCATACGTTGGTGTTATTTATAGCTGGCACGCGTCAAAGGATTAAATAGTATTTCAATCCCAAATTAATACCATCGGCACTGGCATGATAAAGTACTTCCTGTCATAGGAATGTTAAATCAAAAGCAACATAGTCTTTCAAGAATAACCTACCGTAAGTATTATGAGGTCACTATAAAATTTACGGAAGCCTATGCGCGAGCAATAAAATTTTATAAGTCACGTGTCCGGAAAAGTCGTTTATATAAAAAGTCAATGAGAGTACACTCACGGAATGAATACGTGCTTGTCGAACAGTTGGTAAAAAAAGCGAGACAAGACATTTAATTTTCCCACCAAAGAAGTTGAGCGGAGACGCACGCAGTCGCACGCGTAGTTCCTTTTTCTCAGGCCTAACATAATCCAGACGTGGCCATTGGCATCCTAAACCCTTGACGCAGCGATCCCGTTTAGCCTGCGATTGATATACGTGATTCATAATTTACTAATATTTTCGGAAGGTTCAGTAACGTCGGCATTTTTTCTTTATCCAATTATTCACGCCGCTAAATTAGACTTTACTGCAATTACAATTTCAGCAATTCTCAAAAACTCTTATTTTTTAAAGTTGTTCTTTGGTAGATACACTGAGAGAAATTATATACAGCAAATATTACTATTTTGACGCTCTTTATAAAGACTAGCGTGTTTTAGATTTTTCGAAAAATATTCGTCTTTTCCAGAGGTCTCTTATAAAAACTAGCACTTTTAAATTCTGATAAAGACAAGCACTTTTTTAGAATCATCGGAATAGTAATATTTTTTTGATAAAGAATCTGACAAGTGTTAGTTTTTATAGGAGGCTACTCACAAAGAACTAGTATTCCTCAAGAAATCTGAAATGCGCTTTCTTTGTATAAGGAGTTTCCATTTCTGTTTGTATGTTGGAAGAGTTCTTGACTTTATATAAAAATTATTATGTATCGCACCTCCAGAACGAGACTATGACAACTGTAACTTTTTTAACTTAATTATTATACATAAAATAACTCTCGTGAAAATAAAAGCCCTGTATATACTTCAAAAATTGGGAATAATAGGTTCAGAAACTATAATACAATATTAAAATTTAAGTAAAAAAAATGTATTTATAAACAATTTATGTTACTTGCTTGGTTTTACAAATATATAGAATTTTAAATTGTCATAGTCTTGTTCTAAGGGTGTGATATATTGTAAAAATAGTAATTATTTAATTAAATATATGAAACTATGCCAACACAAAATTATGTGTTAGAGGTAAAGAAAATGTTTTTGCTTGAATTTCATTGTTATATCTGCATAATTATAAGTACCTTTTTTTACCGATTTTTAGCTAGTATATAAAATGCTTTTGTTTTTATTATTTATCTGTATTGTATACAAAAATCAATATAAAAGAGTTTGAACATTTTTAAGAAAAGTCGAATACGTACACTGTAAAAAATAACATTAAATTTAATATATAATTTAGTGTACATTTGCATTAAAATTTAATGTAAATGTGTATTAAATTTCAGTAATTGTAACATTAATTTCCAGTTTTAACATTAATAAATTTTAATATTATACATCAGCAACTTTTGATTCAATTATATGTAACAGGAAGTTCTTTTACAATGTATGATTCCAATGTACAGTATGTACACATATATTATTATAAATAGCTATATTTTTATAATATGTAATTTTTCTCAATATATTTTATTTTATATTTGAAATGAATATTTGAAAAATTTTTGAATAACTATAACAAGCAAGTACAATGAAAAGCACTAATTACCAACTCATTACATAATTTCCTTATTTATATAGAATCACAATTCCTAATTGCGCAATGCCTTGAACGTCCCATAACTTGATATCCTCCAAGAGAAGAAGTCGGGAGAAAGATCAATATTTCTCATGAGCGTTTCGCGCGATGCGCGCTGCACTCGTTTCAAATTCGAGCCCGCCGAGACTGGCGCTCTCGCGCTGCCGAGCACCCCGTACATGCTTATGGGGGGGCGCGTTACAGGCGCCAAGAGATAACGGGGGCGCCTTCGCAACTGTGGGAAAGACGTCGGGCCGCGTCGGGTCGACGGCGCCAAAAGCCGCGCCTGGAAACTAGCTCCGAGCTCGTTAAGCATTTTTCGCGCCGCGATCCGGCCGCTAATTTACGATCGACGAGCGTCTAGCGCCGGCTGTATTTGGTAAAACATACTCCTTCTCAGGCTGACTCGTGAAGATAACCGCGGAAAGTCGGGTTTTCCTCGCGACACAGTGATTCTTTATACTTTACAAGTCGGATTACAATAACAGGGATAGGCATCGGTTTACGGAAAATCGCTGCGCTCGTCAAGTGTCAGTCATAAACGTCAGATGTAACGAAGAACGAAAAAAGCAAACGATGAGTAGCGGCAGTTCGTGAATCGTACAAAAAAGCCGGTTATACAAGCAAAAAATTGAGTCGACGGTGAAGTCGCGCATGCTCGAAACAAGCGTGTAACGAGCTTAAAACAGAGTGAGAGAGAGAGAGGAGAGAGGAGAGAAAGAGAGAAGCAATGTGGTGTCCAGTTGCAGCGCGGCGCCTGGCCTGCAGCGCTCATAAAAGGGCCCATTGTAGGCCGCACGTCCAAACAGCGTGGCTTTGGCTCTGGGCCGTGTCTCGATCGCGCGCCGATCCCCCGATGCCTCCCACGATGAGGCGCAGCAACAGCAGCAACAGCCCGCAGCGTCTCCAGACTTTTTCCAGCATGCGAGGAGATTCACGGCCGTGTGCGTCTCTCCGACTTCCTGACCGAAGAGCTGGAGATTCGCCCTGTGCGTGCGGAAGTAGTCCTTTGCGCGATATTGGGGGGATGGCGAGGCGCTTCCGGAGCCCGTTACGACACTGGCGCCCGGTGTCGCGCCCGGTGCAAAACAAAATCCACGCGCTCGACGCTTTCCCTGCCTGTGCAGGCTTCGGTTGCGAGTTTGACCGATCGAGCGCTGCTCGTTCGAGAAAGCTTATATCTTAGTGTAAGCATTGGATTGTATGGCAATCGGAATATAATTCGTACCTTTTGAGGCAATTAAATTAATGATTTCAGTTTTTTATAATCTTTCAATACATTAATTAAGACTTTTTGATTGATCTCTTGAGGACAAAAACAGAAACGCGAATTAAATGAGTAACAGAACTTACGCACTTGTTTGTCAATTTCGTCGGGCTATAATTTTCTTCAGCACAAAAGAAAACATTTTAATAACTTATTTTTATAACTTTTAGAAAAAATTTAACTTTCCATCCATAAAAAATCTATCTTCAAGTTGAAAGAATTATGTACAATTTACTATACTTTATATGTAGTGGTGTTATTTTTTTAACTAATAACTTGTTTTGGTCCTCAAGAGCTCGGTCAACCCATCCATACTTATACAAACAAACCATAGAAGATGCGTGTAGTGGATTAAAAGAATCGATTTTTTTAAATCAATGGTACTTAATACCGTAACGCCACCTTGGAGGCTCATAAATGAACCTAATGTTTGGGAATTTACTATAGATAAATAGAAAGCTTTATTTAAAAATAACTTTGAGGGCTGTATTACTATTGTACCTGTACTGAAGTTACAAAAAAATTTATAACCACTTCCGGAATCGTCTTTTTTTGAGCATGACAATTTTCGGACACAATTGCTGGGCCACTGGTCATCGTCGAGCAAAACAAATATAGGAATATTATCTACACCATAAAACCTAATAAAGTATCCATCCTTTTTTGAAAATAATTCTTCTTGCAAAATGGCAGCTATTTTTCGAAAAAGTTCCTTTTTTACCCTAATTCTTTTTTAATAAATGTTGATTGCGAGAAGAGTTTTGAACTTTTCTTAAAAAGCATGGATATTTCAGGTCAATCGGATAAAAACTGTAAGAGAAATCGTGTCCGCAAATTTAAAAAAGTGTTTTTAGAAAATCGCGTTTAAAGTTTTCGTGACTCATTAGAGCGCGGATTAATGCTTCGCTTAGAATAAATAATAACAGAAGCCTTTAAAAGCTACTAAATAATTCGAATTTCGATTTAAAAATTTCAGCATCGTATTTCTGTTTCTTATTTAAACGTCCAACGTTACCCTTTAATGTATAAACTATATCTGCAAAGCCACATTAAAAATTAAAAATCTAAGACCTCTGCTGCAAATGTTTTGCGCATAATCTATGTGAGCATGCGGCCTAAGAGGAACATTTGGACGCGTTTTCTCAAATCGATTTTTTTAAGTTGCTGGGAACAATAACGTATAAGTTATATAACCAATGGATTTCTCTTAAAGATACTTATAGTTTATTACATTTACTTGTTGATAAACTTTGACAATTAGAAAAATTACTAATTTAAATAAATTTTATTGCTTAAATAAAGCTCCAATAAATGAAGTATAAGAAGGAGCTAAAACTCCCGCCAATTAGTGATTTGTATATCGGAGTGCTGTACATATACCCTTATTATTCCAAATACTTGTGTCCTCGTAATATAATTTTTTCTACTTTCTGTAGATATGAAATAAAAAAAACTATAAAGTTAAAAAAAGGATTTATTAAATATTCTCTTTAAATGATTAATTATTATCGATCTATTTACAAAATGAAAAAAAGAAAAAGCTTGAGTATATCATAATAAATATCCTTTCTGAAATTATTCATTGAAACCTTGAATAAAACAATGAACTTAGATAATTTCATTAACAGTTTAAAAAAGCACGCGTGAATATGAGAGACACTTACGCCCTCTTGAAGCGCATTATTGAGCATTAAGCGACGTTTTATTCAAGAGTGCACAAGTGCATTAGAAAAGGCCGCTCGCTCTCCTTCCGGAAGGAGATGAACGGATGTGGACCGTGGAGTCGGTGGAGTTCGCGACTTTGCGGCGCGGCAGCTCGTACGCCGAGGTGTCGCGACTCTGAAGTGGCCAACGAGCGACGGAAAAACGGCGGCCGCGTTTTCGATGCACTGGCACCACTTCGAGGCTCCTTTTTTTTCTTCTCTTCGCCAGTCGCTCGCCCGCGCAGACAATTGGTTGGATCTGGCTGTCTAGACGCGGCCGACGCCGCTGCCTCGCTATTATTCAGCGCGACTTACATTTTCCAGAAACTCCCGGCGAGAGAGACAGAGAGACGGGGATTTGGAAAATCGTTTTACCGAGCGACAACTCGCTATAGGGACCATTATCTGGCTCGTTATGCCACTTGAGACCTTGTTTATGTGGGATTTTCAGAAAATCTCTGCTTTTTCAAAGAAGGAAACTCCGCTGGATGGAATCGGAGTTTTCCACTCTCCGTCTACGTACAACGCTTCTTTATTCTCTGGCTTCGATTTATAATTGGCTTTTGCTGTATTTCATTCTTTCTTTCATTTAGACTTTACTACTATTCAGATTTATTTACGGAATCATTTTCTTGGTAATTACATGAGTAATTGAATAAACATTTTTTACTGCTTTCAAATGTCAAATAAGCTTTTCATTCAGATTCACGTCGAAAAAATACAACGTCTGCATTGATTACGATAATGTTGTTCTAATTTTTTTTCAACTTTAGTTACGTTACATGATACGAGGCATGAAGGGACAGTCAGATTATCCTTATATGCTTTAATCTTTAGCGCTTTCATTTTTTGTTAATGCAAGCGAAGCCGCGAGCAAAGCTAGTCTACAATAAACATAAACATTATATAGCCGAATTTACGTTTACCTTACATACCTTTAATTTTATACATTTTTATACATTAATTTATTTACATACTTAATTTTATTATAATTATTTTAATACAACGTGGCGTTAACGGAAATCGGAGGCGTGGCTTTTTGAACATCGAACGGTAGCTGGTACCAATTACGTCTTATCAAACGACTCGTTTTTTATTTGCTGCCTAAAACTTAAATATGCTGAGAAAGACAGGACGTAGCCGGCTCTGGATAGCATCATGTAATCATTTCTCTGCATCTTTGTCGGTGCGCTAACGACGGTTCATGAACTATTTCAATGGCAATAGCTTTATTATTAAATCATTTTGAATAACACAAATATTTTTATTACACGTCCAATATTCTGTAACGTGGATTTTTTATTAATTACTTTCTATGTACTTAAAAAATCTAATAAAGTATCTTATTATATATCAATAGTTACAAGTAAAATTTGTTTTCGTTCGTATTCTATAATAAAGGAATTCTTATACAATATTTTAATACAAATCAATCACAATTCCATTTTTAAATTAATTATAAGATTAATTTGAGGATTATGATTTTATTACTATTTATTTATTTATTCCATGTATAGATTTACATTAAATCCTTTTTTACATTGTGCCGTTTATTACCATAATATAGTGTATTATATACATATACCTTATTACATTCTATTAATTTCTTTTTATCATAGCTCTTATACACATTGCACCTAAATACCGCTATAAATACAAACAATCTTACATTCTACATTACTTAGGCGATGCTGTGATATTAGTGCTAATACAGCGGTGAACAAAAAAAATTACCACATGAAGCAAAAAAAGAATCATAAATAATTACGAATTAATTTAATTAACATTGTACAAACATTCCAATAATTAATTACGAATTAACTTTTATTTAATTGTTACTACTATTTTATGTTTTAAATGTATGGTAATCTACTTTTTTAGAAACATTTTTTAAAAATCTATGTTGAGATCTATTGATAAAAGTTAAAATACAAATTTTGACTCCTCCAAATTAATAATATATGATTTTTGAGGAAATAAAAAATTAACATCTTAATTAATCTATAGAATTTTTTTAGAAGCAAAAAAATATTGCAATCAAGACTTCTAAGTTTTACTTAAAAGAATACATAAATTCAAGCTGATCAAAATTCACCGATGACCGTTGTGCAAAACAATAATTAAAATAATGTCCCTTTTTGAAGGTTTTCTTGCTGTACTGATATTTTAAGGGCGGTTTAAAAGGATTTTATCTAGTGCAAATATGTTCCTTTACGTATTATATGCAAAAAAAATATTTGTCAATGCCAAACAGATCTTGTTTTTTTTCTGTAGCTTCTTCCGTTAAGTAATTATAAGAATAAATACTTTTTGTTAGCGTTATTATTTTCAAATGAATTATAAAGTTTAAAGCTCAAAAAAGCCCACTAAATGTCCGTATATAACTACACACTCATTGACTTATCATAAACAAGCTAATGAATGATCGATTAAATAAGATAAAGATAATGAAATAAAGTCATATATAAATTAAATAATTATAAATCACATTTCAATCAAAAATTAACAATTTTGAAAATAGATGCCACTAAATATTTAATTTAAATGAGTGACTTTATACTTTACATTGTAACATGCGAGATATCGGCGATGATAATATAAAGATATAGTTGATATATTATCCTGTTTGGGCGTCGCTGTTGTGCCCAAATCACAGTGCGAAGAATAGTCGCGGGAATATAAATATTCGCGACCACGCTGGCTCGCTCTCTCTTGCTCGGGATCCGCCGGCGACACAACTACTCCGATGACACCGCTCCAACCAAGAAAACAACGTGTGCCGAATTACCACCTCTAGAGTGAAACACCGACGGGAGATCCTCGTTATTAGGACACCAGCAAGAACTCAAGCCCGTCGGCAACGAAGAGCAACGTTCGCCGATCTCCAACCTTAAAGATAAATTGTTAATATAACAAATCCGTCCTTAGTCCGTTCCTTAAGTGCGTCATGGAATTGTAAAAAATTAAGATGTTCGTGCGCTTCAATCGTTACTCTCGCGGATTTACGGGAGAAAACAATGTAAATACATTCTGGAAATTAATTGTGTGTCGTACGAAATAAAGTCAATATTATGCATCAATCGGTCGTGCTTATTAAAATGCTTAGGAAGATGATGTAATCGGCGATAATCCGGATTGCGAGTATCCGAACAAATGTAACTAGTGTAAACATCATTGGTAAATAAATAACGGTCTAGATGAAATTTAGATACACATGTTTCTTCTGTCCTAACTACATATTGTATTATTATTAAACTTGTCTAGTTAATATATTTCAATGAATCTTTATGTAGCTAAAATTTATATTAACTTTCATTATGTAAATTTATATATTGGGTGGTATCATTAATTATTTATATATACATTCAAATTTTACAACATTTATTTAGGAATTATGTTATAAATTAAAAAAATACTTTCTTATAAAATCAAGAGAAGCCTAAATAATAAATAATTATGCTATCAATACAGAATAATATCTTAAATTTTACCGTTGAAAACCCTCAATATCTTATCCTTCACGTCACAATAAATCATTATTTTCAATACCGTATTTATTAAAGGAACTTTGTTCCTCACACGATTGTAGGTGATATGATGAACGCAAATTTTTTTTCGATGGTTATTCGACTCCTTTTGACATGTGTTACAAAAAGAGCATTTTTTCGTTATTTTTTTTTATTATTCTCTTATAGAGATCCAATCATTTTTTGAAAAAAAATTTATAATTTTTTAAAAAACTGATTGGATCTACAAAAAGGATAATGAATAAAATTTAATGAAAAAGTACTCTGCTCATTTTATAATATATATAAAAAATAGTCGAATAACCGTCGAAAAAAAATTTACGTTTATCATGTCACCTAGAATCATGTGAGGAACAAAGTTCCTTTAAGAAATATGATATTGAAAATAGTGATTTATTGCGATGTATACGATCAAGATGTTGAGGTTTTACAGCGGTCAAATTTAAGATATTATTCAGTATTGATAGCATAGAAATGTTCAGAATGATTGTTTTTAAACATAAAAAGTTTTCTGGAGTTATAAAAAAAATAGTTTTTAGTTTTTACCCAGGCTTGCCACCTAAATTCAACTTTTGTGGAATTTTTTGCAAAATATTGTTAAAGAAACAATTATATTAGAAGCCATGTACAAACTATGTAAGAGTTGCAGGGAAGGGGGGGGAGTGGAGGGGTGTACGAAAACCTTACGAATACTTATGTGCAGGGGGGAGAGCTAAACAAATTCTTACGGAAGGCTATTTATTTCGATATCCTTCTTTTCTAAATAATGTTTTTGAAAAATCTAAAAAGGAGATCAAAAGGATTTAGAATGGATTCAATTAGAATACGTTAAAGTTGAAGCTGACTTTGAAGGCTTTTACAATGAAAAGGAGTGCAATGAAACTTGCAGACCCGTAATAAGTTCGTTACATGAATTGCTAACTTGTTTTTCGACAAATGAAAATGAGAAATGTTATATATATATATATATATATATATATATATCTTATTATACATCTTATCATAATTATTATTATTATTATTATTATGTCTCCGTTTATTATAATATAATATCATATTAAAACGTTTACGATGGCATAACCTACATAAATTTCATAAATTTATAAAAAATTTTACATTTCCATTTTATAGTATTACAAAAACAAACATTTCCTAAATAATTTTCTTAGCCATTTTTTACATTATATACTATGTTATTGAAACAACGTCATGCTAAATATTCTCTAGAACTTTTCTATTCCTCTTCACTATTACAAAATTAGCAAAATAGTCATATATTAACCGCTGAGATAATGTTAAGATAACTTACAAGTAAAAACCTAAGGTTAAAATTTGAACGTTGAACATTATAATTATATGTATACCAAATCTTGAAATAAATAAACCATGTATTTACCCACCCCTTTTTGAACAAGAAAATCTTACGTAAGAGAGGGAAGACGGGGACACGAGAAACTTACTGCTCATTATGTGGGGGTAGGGGAGAGTTAAAAGTACGGAAAGTGGCCCGTACGTAATTTGTACACGGCCCCTTATTATCTAGGTACATACCTGATTTTTAAAAAAAATCTATTGTTAAAAGTGTCACTGTAATAGAAAACTTGAAAGATAATAGTTAGTTTTTATGAGAAATTAGGAAGAGTTTTTACGAAAGTAACATTTATTTCTTTATGTAATCTCGAGAAATGATTGTTGCCGTTAGTTTTGCTTTTTCAAATAGAAAGCTTTGTAACGATGATAGATTTCAGATAAGAGATTTTAATAAAGAATTATGCTCATAGATAGCCTATGTTAGACCCAGGTAAAACATTGATACCTATAAAATGTTAAAACTCATATGAGCATGAAGGATTTATAAAATCTTAATCATTCAAACAAACATGTCCTTTTGTATAAAGTGAAAAACATAAGACAAATTAATTCTCTTCATTTTTACTTCCGACTGTCTGATAAAATCTTGATTATTTCACTTATTTTATCGGATATGACTCTTTTTGTTAAAAGTTTCCACTCACTTCTCCGGATTAAATTTTTTTAATGTTCATATTTTAAAACACTATAAGCAACAGAAACACTTTTAGAAAAATTAGGTTTCTAAAAATTGTAAGTCTGTATGTGTATGTGTGTTTGCGTGTGTATGTGCACAAATTTCGCAAACATATTTTAGGCATGTTTCAAATGAGCTGAGTATATTTCGAAGCTAAATAGATAATATTAAGTACATATTTTGAGAATATAAGCAGAAGAACGAATTTTTAATAACAATACATTTTTTATATTTGAAGAAGATTACCACTATTTTCAAAATGTAGCTATTTTATCATACCAAATAATCATTTTAGTTAGTATGTATAGTCGATGGATAAAATATAAACACATATTCTTAAAGAACGCTCCATTTCTTCTTGGTCTATGCTATCAATACTATTCTGAAGCTTTTAAACAAAGGCGAATTTGAGGCATGTTATATCCATATTTACAAAATGCAGTAATTTGTTACTTTCTATTGAATATATATATAAAATATAGTTGCATATTCTTGAAGTACATCTATATTTTTCTCATTTGATCTTTGTTTTTAAGACTATTCCGAAGATTTTTTCAAAAGAAGCACATTTGATAATAGTAAATACTTCTTTTGGTAATATAATCGGTATAAGATTTTGTAGTAAGTTATTATTAGAAGACCTTTATACAATGTTAATTTCAATTAAGAGATTTCCTGACTTGATGATTCAGAATCTCTCTTTGAGCATTTTGCTGAAGCAGTTATCAGCGGTTTCTTAAGAGTATTAATATTTCATAATTTTTTAAAACAATAGAAACATATAGAAACTTTCCTTACCATTTTTTATAATTTAACAATTGTGCTCAATATTAGATGATATTTGGGAGGCTAGAAGAAATTTGTAAAAACTGGTCTTTGTAGGGGGTTATTATTTTACTAGAAGGTTGTCTGATACATAAAGGAATATTAAATTGTTCATTCATTATCGTAAATTTTATTGAAATGGCGGCGGCTGTTTATTTCACATAGATGGCGTGGTTCAGGGTGTTGCACCAGGTGGCGGGAGCGCCGCGCACGCAATAGAAGCAATGTACGTAACACGGTCCTGTGGCGCAACGGATAACGCGTCTGACTACGGATCAGAAGATTCCAGGTTCGAATCCTGGCAGGATCGCATATTTTTTTTCTTTTTCTTTCTATTTCTTCCGAATCTGTCAGGACTTTTCTTTGTATAGTAGACAAAACGTTATATTATAGAAAGTAAAGTGATAGCAAATATTGTTATAAAATATTTTAGAATGTTTATTCATAAAACAATTTATTTTATTGTAAATGAAAAAAATATTGTTGTATTATAGATATCCAAAATTATGTACTATAATTTGATTATTTTCAAATAATTAACAAATATTATTATTGAATTCAATATATACAAACATTAATTTTGTATATATTATTAAGTATAAAAATTTAAGAAATTTTTTACTAAATATTAGTTAAATCTAGAACTATATAACTACAAATTTTCAGGTCACATAAAATTCATTGATTTCTGAGAAAAAAGTGTAATATCAAAAATATTAGCAGTTATTTTTGTTGATAAATTTTTTTATATAGTTTAAGGTTATATATTATTTATTTTGTTTTCGAATCTTCATTATCTTAAAATTGTTTGATCAATTACTTACAATTGAAAAGTGTACAAATTACGATTTTTTGTGTGGAGTCCTTTATAAGACAATAATCAAGATAGTATACAGCTGTGAATCTGCCAACTAATGGTAAAACTCGAAAAGGTCTTGGCCAAGGCCAACAACCTTGGTTTCACGGAAATTAAAATAATAGATTTTTTCGTAGGAAATCGTAGATCACAAATTTATTTAATTATTTAAATAAATTAATTGTTTTAAAAGCAACGTAGCAATTTAAATTAATACCTATATTAAAACTATAAATTTCATAATAAATCAATTATTTAAGTTTGATGAAGATATTTACCAATGTCTTGAAATCGGTTTTTATAAAATTGATTTAAAATTCATTATTCAAGCTTGGCAGCTATTGTTGATTTAGAATTACATGGTGTATTTTTTTTCTCTTATTTTTGCAATGCATTAAATTATTTGTTAACATATTCTATTTAGAATATTTTGAATAATTATTGAATGTCGGCAAATTACCATGACTACGCTACATTGACCATACGATATAGAATGTTCTGTTGGTAATATAGAGTACCACTTTACCCTCCTAGTACAACATATTCTCCAACCTTTTTAGAAGAAAGTCGCTAGATGTCAGCACAGAAGTATATCTACCAAATTATCTTACTTTATAAGTATTTGATCATTTCATTGTGTCGCACTGGTCTTTACAATAAATGTTTACTTATTTAAATAATACATAGTTTCAAAACATTTACCAACTTTAATTTAATTTTATTTTATTTTAAATATTAAGAATTATTGCATTATTTGAGATTATATAGAAGTGTTTTACTTATATATTTCAAAAATGATAGTTTCTTTTATAAATATACTAATTTTGATATTCTAATCTACTCTTAATGATTATCGGAAGCTAATGAATTCATTAAACTGATTACGTGTCCGACGTTACGAAATTAGTCTTGGGGTTTTTTAGGCACTATTGACCTGCTCAAAAATATCTTTTAACTGCCCGACCATCCAAAGGTCGTAAATCAAGAAAAAATTGGTCTTAAAGGCTTGACGAGAGCAAAAATTGACCTGGGAAAGACCAATTATAAAAGAGAAAAACGACCTTTTATTTTTTTGCTATTTCTAAATGAGAAACCACACTATAAATAAGAATTGTCTTTTTTAATTAATTAATTCAAAGAATGTGTGATATATTTATCTGATTTGGACAATTGTAATATACCACAAACAATCATTCATAATATCAACCAAATCTATTAACAGGAAAATATACGAGTGTATGAATTTTGTTGAAAATGTGTTTTTTATTTTATGCAAGTTTCTATTGTTACGTACAATAAATATTGTTATGCATTCCAGATTGTAGTTTCAAATTAAGCAACACGAATTTCGTTCGCACGACGATTACCGAAAGAGAAATTTGCCTGGAGCAGCGTTAAAAAATGATCCTTCTCTCGGCCGAGCGGGTGCTTTATTACAATATTACCGAGAGCGTGCGTTGTTAATCCGAAAAGGAATAAGTCTCTTGAAGACGCGTGTCCGGACGAGTGCGTGCTGAGAGGCCGGGGATCACCGCGCGAAGTGGCGGCTCGCGGTGGTCCAATTTGTCTCGGGCCTCGATATTGTTACAAGCTCATCGTTAATAATACGATCCCCGGATCATTTATCTCGCCATCGTTTTTTTTCCGCTCGACCTCTGCCGCGCTCGATCCTTTATAGCCGCGCGGCGGGCGTATAATTTAATCTAGCATTTTATAGGCCCAGTGTGGCCCTGCCGTCGGACAGCATCGGGGACCGCGGCGCCTTCTTTACAAGGTCGCAGGCGCGTGTTGACCACCGACGCTACACGGATGTACGTGTATATTATGGACTGGATAAGCAGCGGCTCGTTATCGTCGTGCCAGCAGCCAAAAGTCCCGCGGCACTATTATTTTTGAGACATTCTTCGTCCGTCGCTATTAATGTGCTGTCGAATGTCGACTCAACGGCTGCTGCTGCTGATATCGACTGATTTTTCTCTCGCGTTTTTCCCTCCGCCTCGTCGAACCTTACAAATTGCTTATCGCGTCTGTGTGTTGGCAGCTTGTTGGCCCATCTTATCTCTCCTGAGCCTTTCTCTACACTTTTTACGTCGTCCGCGTTCTTACCTTGCTTCCCCGCTTCGTATACTTATTTTTTTTTTAATTCTTCATCTACTCTCAACGCCGCTGCCAGTATTGTTTATTTATTTAAATAAATTCAGATTTTTATCTTTTAAAGTAATTTATAGAAAGGATTTTTTTGCTACTGAGCAAATCAATAGTGCAGCGAAAATTCAGAGCCCCACCTTTTCTCATTATGTTTTCATTTGGTTCAGTTTTCACCGCAAACACACGAGGCACCAAAATTTTAATAATAAATGTAATGTATAATTGATTATTCAAAAAACGTATTCCAATCATTTTTGAATACACGAGACTTGAAAAAAATAAATCAAAATTGACATTACGAAAGTCCGATGACTTTTACACGTTAAAACCATTTCTTTCACTTCTATAACTTCTTAAAATAATAATCAGATAACTTGAATTGCCGCATCTGATTTTAATTTTAAGAATTTATACAAGTCAAAGAAACTTTTTTATCGTGTAAAAGTCGTCGGACTTACGTAATATCAATTTTGATATTTTTCTTTTTCGTCGAATACAATTTCGAATAAGCGATTATTCGAAAAAAGTATTCGTTGAATAAATTTTCGAATACTTTTCGGAACCACTCCTACGGACCTTATTTTTTCAAGTGAGATATTTAAAAATTGAAATTTTCTTATTTCGTTGAGTATTTTGTAAGATATGAAACGTATTCGCCAAACTTTTGCGGTCGAATACTTGCCGAACTATGAATAAGCTATATTTATGTATTTAAAAAAATTATTTCTGGAAAAATTAAGGAGTAAGAGTATTATTTACTATCGTTTTCGTTTTTCCAATTATGACAAAGCTAACCTTAGCTATAATAGTTTATATATAATTTATAAATAGTTTTAAAATGTTGTAGCTCGTAATAAATTAACTATAAAAAAGCGGTCAATTCATTGACACATAGCTTCTTCAACGTTTATTCTAAAAAATATAATACTTTTAATAACGTTACTAATTATCCAAATTTTTTCAAAAGATTTGCATAATTATTTAGTAAGATATAGTAGATTTGAAAAAGATTTTCTATAAGTAATGTTCTTTGATCCCAAAACATGTTTCTAACAGCATAAACTTTTTTTTAATACCAAACCTTTCTCTTAAATGCCCCTTCTACACTTAAGTTTCAAGTTCGGCATGAAGTTCGGCTACAATTGAGGCAATTTATTATTAAATAATTTTTGCAGAATAACGTGTTCAATAACGCAGGTTATTTTGGATTTCAGACACGTATATTTCAATATAATGTAATTAATAATATTAATATTCTGGTAACTTTAATTTTAAAATTAAGACAGATTAAGTGCTTACGAGTCAATTTTTCAATTATCAAGCCATATCTGTATAAAAAAAAGTTTGGGACAAATCTGGCAAAAGTCTGGCTCAGAAAGTCTTGCAAAAATCTGGCTATTCGGAGACTATGCCAGATGATATGCCAGACTTTGGTTGAATCATCTCACGGAAACTTATTATTTTAAATATAAGTAATTAGAACAATACGCTTATAATGTTAATATTGTCCGTAAACATAAATAATAATAGTTCTCGATTAAGCAGTGTGAAAGTTTTTATTATATTATGATCTTTTATAAAATTTTAATATTCCTAAAAAAAAGACAAATGTATAGGTTACTGCAGACTTGACAGAACGCGATGCTTTTGTTTTGCAATTTTTTTCAAAAGTCCAGCATAGTCTTCGTAGTCATACGTTGAAAGATTTTCTGAGTCAGATTTTTATTTTGCATGGGTAGAAAGCGATTTTCATAAAAATGAAAAATCTTGTATCTTTCATCCACCAAATTGAGATAAAGGATTCATATTTATGTACCCTAGAATCTCCTATGAAATTTTTTATATAGGCAATCAAAGCGAAATATGTCTATGTCGAAGACCTACAAATAAATTAAATTTACTCATGATTCATGTTCCTACACTAATTCCTGATCGAAATCTAATTCTTGCTGAATTTTTTAAAATAAATGGTTGTCTCAGGTCTTTCATTTATTACTATAAAATTTCATTAAATAGTCAATAGTACAATAAAATAGTTGAAAGTGTATAAATTAAAAGTTTAAGAATGTTTATTAAAATTTGTTGTAATGAAAGTAAACGGTGATCAGGAATTGATATTAGCTCGTGTCGGTGCTATCATAACCATACGTTTTTTCCATCAGTTTATTAAACAACAGCGAATGCGACTCATTCGTGTATACAAATTGTAATAACGAATCGAAGAATATCCGAGAAACGACAGTTAACACGGAGAGAAATGCTCCAACGGCGGAGCCCCGCCCCCCTTTTGCTGTCCGACCTATTTTGTATTTCTAATCATATGTAAAAACTACAAGTCTGATTAACTTTATCTTGTACAGGTCGGTTAATTATAGTAAGCACTACACGGATCTGCTCCGAGTTTTACTGTAAAATAACGTTATAAAAAGTTATTTGCAAAAGTTTGGTAGGATTAAAATTTTGAGGTTAGGTTTCCATGCGTAAACAACCTATCGTATTTCAAATTAATCAGAAAAATAACTTAACAGATGAACTTTATCTTGCATGCAAAAAGCTTTATTATACAGAGCACTACGCGGCTCTCCTTTTGATTTTCCCATGCTTTCTATTCTTCAAAAGTAATCACTAAAAGAAGAAACACGATTTTAGCTCCGACATCCTCTTAAAGTCAATCGTACGGTCAGCGAGCATTTATTTGAACTCTCCTCGATTGGGAGTGACGCGGGCGCCTGGCCCTACCTGATTTTCGATAAAACCAAAATTTCCCCGCGCCTCCGCCTCGTGTTGCTTCCCACTGCCCCGCATTCCTCTAATTGATGCAATTGTAAAAGAATCAGAAAGGAGGCGGGCGGGACGGATAGCCAAGGAACTGCTCGCTGGTCGAACAAGAAAACAGGAAAAAAAATAAGATCAGGGGGTAGAAAAAAAAAAGGAGAGAGCGTCTCTCGGAGCTGCTGCCCCCCGCTGCGTAATATATAGGAAGCGAGCGGCAGCGCAGCTCGATGTCTCTCCGGGGCCGCGCGTTAACCTCCCATAATTGATACGAATGTCTTTCGGGAACATCGCTCGTCGAGCCCAACCTTTCAAAACAAACGCCGCCGCCGCCGCCGCCGCCGAGCGAGCCTTCGAACTCCGATCCGCGAGTCGCTGGCCGCCGTTGTATTTCTCAGCGTTAAATTTATCAGCATCGCTCGGGCTCTTTTCGGATCTATTTTCGCCGAGCTTAGAATTTGTCTGTAATTAGCATGCGAGCGTTGCTGCGAGCGACGCTGGGCATTCGGTGCAAAGGGAAAACAAAAGAAGGGAGAGAGAGAGAGAGAGAGGGCCTTCGATGAGAGACGAACGGGCGCAGATAGTGCGGTATGTACCTCGGATCGGTCAGTTTGGTTCGGCTGCAGGCTTGGCCTCTAACTCGCAAAACGAAAGCGCCGACGGTAAAAGGACAGAGGCAGGCGGCGGAGAGCGAGCACGTGTTCGGGGAAGCCAGTCGCCAAGTAATTAGTTAGTCGATCACGCGTCGCGAGCTCCGAATTATAGTGGCGCTGTGCAAGGAATGAGAGAGAGAGAGAGAGAGAGAGAGAGCGCCGTATAGTGGGTAATTAGTACTTACAGATGCACTCGCGCGCTCTTAATGAGCCTCTGCGAGTTCCGCAAGAATCGCACCATTAGGAAGCCCTCGATCTCCTTCTCCCCCCCTCCGAGCTTGAACCTTTCGAATGCGACATTGCATATGGGCGATTTTCACGAAACTGTTACTTCTCTCGGCTTCTCTTGTAAATGCTGTTAAGAGTAGTCCGTATCTTCTGTCCTTGTCTAATCACATTTTTGCTATTTATTACAATTCTAGTTTGTTAATTGAAAAAATAAAAGTTGGCCCCAATTGGTATTAAAGTAAGGAATATTTTCAGACCTTAAAAAGTATCTAACATTATTTATTTCCTTTTCGAGAAAACTTCGGAACGCGAAAATTGAGGTTAGCTTTTCCGTTTCGAAGTTTTCTCGAAAAGGAAATAATGTAATCACGTTTTTGCTATTTATTACAATTATAGTTTGTTAATTAAAAAAATAAAAGTTGGCCCTAATTGGTATTAAAGTAAGGAATATTTTCAGACCTTAAAAAGTATCTAACATTATTTATTTCCTTTTCGAGAAAACTTCGGAACGCGAAAATTGAGGTTAGCTTTTCCGTTCCGAAGTTTTCTCATAAAAAAAATAATGTTAGATACTTTTTTTTCTACAATTTTAATAAATAACAAAAACCTGATTAGACAAGGACAGAAGATACGGACTCCTCTTAAGAAGCAAAATAATTAAAATCTTGCGATTGTATATACGACAAATATATAATATCTTTACATAATGTTCGGACAATATACATGTCAAATGTACCCAGAATGTTAGCTCCGTGGCATAATTTTATTGTAAACTTACACTGAGTTTGAAATTGATCTAAAATAATGAGATAAAAGGAAGATGTGCAAACCTGCCAGAGTGAAATATTTCACTCTAGAAAATAGAGTGATATTTATTCGCTCTAATTTTCACTCTAATAGTTAGAGTGAAATAGCAACGGAAACGAATTTTATTTTATTTATCGCAGTTTTGAATCTCATTAACTTAAATTAATTGCGGAAGACACGCGAATAAGTAGTTGGTACGTATGGTGCTAACAGTCGGATCGTTCGTGTCAACCACGCGCATTCGCACATGTTCTGTGATGTGAGTTGTGAGTCGGCAAAAAAACGGATGAATAATCTTCAATCTTCTGACGATGAATAGAGAGTACCAATCTTAATGGTGTAAACCTAACCTCTAAATATCATATACACGCTTTTTTTGTGTGCAAATTTCGTAGTTATAATATATTTTTTCGTATTTTCTATGTTATAATGATTGTTTCTGTAGTATAGAATATGTTACTACCAAAGTGCTCATTGTAACAGTGTCAACCTAACCTCAAAATATTGCCCAACAATGTCTATTGCAAATTTCGCGGTCAAAATATGTATTTTTCACTCCGAATGAGTGAAATTTCAGTCTAACGGGTTTAGCGTGTGTCCGCTGCAAAATTGGTTAGCTCAAGGCATTGAATACTCGTGTATATCTGTCCATAAATCTTTTTTGTGCATATAAGTACGATGTATTTAACGACGACCAAACCTAAAATGCGCTATAATATGCACCCTTTGACGCACGCTCTGGTCTTAGTAAATAAAAAGTAAATTTCACGAAAATCGCGCATATGGAAAAATCGTAAAATCGTACTTCAAGTAGTACTAAAGATTGCGCGACTCGTCTTCCCAGTTCTCTATGGCATTATATAAAAGTGCTCAGACACGAGGTAAGGAGAGCTCGAGGAGCGAAATAAAGAGCTGCTCCTCGCATATATTGCAATTTTTTGCGGCGGCTCGCGAGAGATTACGATCCAAGTATCAAAGTATCCTCTTGCAGCAAACAAATGCCGAACGCGCGCGCGGGACCTTTGTCGGGCCTCGAGCCGCGGCTTGTTGCGTATTATCGACACCTGCGATACCTGCTCCTCCTTTTGGATACACCTACGTTCCTCCTCTTCTCTCCTCGGCTTGTACTTTGCACTTGTATCCTGGGCAAAGCATTGCGATACATATACGCCCGATGATTCATCGCGCTCGCGCCGCGGTGTTCCGCATTCTTGTTGCTCGCGTCTTCCTCGCTCTTGTGAGCTCTCTAAGCTCGCGGCTCGATCCTAGAGCTCGGCGAGGAAACACACAACCGACTCCTTATGGAAATTACCGGCTTCAATTGACGACGATAATTTCTCGGCTCTTTGCGCTTCGCTTGGGATGATGCCCGAGTCTGTGTTGGAGTCTCTTTGGTATCCTCCGTGGCCGGAGGATCGCGAACAAGCGTGTGCTTTACACGAGCTTTTTCGCCAGTCAGCGACTTACATGACGAACAAGACGTTAATTGTTGGATTGCGCATATCTTGTCCCACGAGCGGCTTTCAAGACTTTATTCACTTGGCTTTATTAATGGAAGTGGGGGGGTTATTTTGGCTCGCTAAAAATACATGGATTTTTTTGGAAATAAAGAATTTACTCCAAATATAAATAATACAAACAAATATACCTGATTATCTCACTATTATTTTACGGTCGAATCTCGTTTTCATTATGATTTTTTAAGAAGCCTACAATTTGTTTTAAATATTTTTTAAATGTAGTTATTACGCTAAAGTATGACGATAATTGTGGCAAGAATGTAATTATAAAATTAGAAAACCAATTTAGAGGGCATTTCAACTCTATAAAAGTGTCTGTTCCTCTTAGTTCTGTTTTTAAATGTTTATGATGTTCCACGCGCGTTAAATTTTATCCAATTATTCTAAGACTCTGCACAGTGTTCGTTGAAGATGTTTCAGAAATATTGGTTAATTTTCTTTAATAAAATATAATTTTTGCTTACTCAAAGAGGAAGTTTAGTGATAGTAAACAAAAGTAATTAAAAAAAACATGTTATAAAATTTTAAATCCTAAACCGTAAATCCTAAACTCTGAATCCAACTACCCCAAGCTGAGTATTTTACGATGACAAACTGTAAGCATTTAAACTTTTAAAATACAAACTTTAAGTAGCCAGCCTAAGTATTTATTAGGGTACGTTCATAGTAGCGCACACTGCTGCGGGAGCCCGAGGTTAGCTGAGAGAACCTGTGGGCAAGTGTGAATACAGCGGCAACGTTGCGAACAACTTCGGGCAGCTTCGGGCTTCTTTGAGTCAGCATGCAGATGGCAAGCATAGAATAGCTTATAAATAAATTACGCCGAAAACGACTATAGGAATAGACTTTATTAGTTAAATGTTATTTTGGTACACAATTTACGATGAATGCAGAAAATGAAGAAACATTAATATTGGTTGTTCACACTTAGAGAAAGGATTCTTTACGGCAAAGAATATTTCTTAATTGTTAAGTTTTGTGGATTTGAATACGGTCAAATGAATATTTCTTAACAGTTAAACGCATCGTCTTAATAGTTAAGAACTGAGTACTTGAGTCTCTTGTCAACGGCTGACCGCCTGACTTTAAGGATAACTGAATTTTTCATATTTCTAAGATGTTTATATGACCGTTACATGTTAGTATAAGTTTTCGCCTGCCGCGATTATGTCTACGTATAAGATCTTTTTATATTTTAATGCTTGAAAAACATCATTATATGCTAGAAAATCTTCAAATAGCATTTCGTACTCGACATGTTTATCTTACTCCTGCAGACTTTTCTCAAGTTCGAGTTCTTAACTATTAAGAACTTTACATTTGCGGCAAGTACGTGAGAATTCGATTCCGCAAGTACACGATTCATTTGCCACAAGGAATCCTTTCTCTCAGTGCACCTATTGCCGGCACAGTCGTTTTCAGCGTTATTTGTTTATAATTTATCCTATCTATGTCATCTGCATGCCAACATGGAGTTCGAGGCTGTAAACGATAGCATTTTAATTTTATCGTTTTATTTTGCCAGAAACCTTGACTAACTGTGATAGTATATTGTGTATCAAGAAGTATGCATTTTCGCCCGTGTGTGGGGTTTGCAATACGAGTCAAAGGCGAGGAAGCACGAGCCGAAGACGAGTATTGCAAACACACAAGGCGAAAAAGGCCTCTCTCCCATGGTGCACAACGCATTTTTTGTAAACATGGATTGATAACGTGCTTTTTGTGCCCATGAAGCAGAACTAAATTTGCACAAAAAAATCCTTTTAAGATTTACTTAGTTGTTGAGCAAATTTTACTTAAAAATGAAGTAAGACTGGTTAAGCAGCAATTACTCGACTAGGTTAAGTAACTCGTCGAGCTGGAACAGTGAAACAAATTCTGTGTAAACAAACATGTTTTTATGTTTTTATCAAGTTAATAACATTTATTTGTTAGCAAATAAATTTTGGAAAAATTGTAGGAAGGTGTCGGGAATTTAATTCGGTCCGCCCAGACGAGAAGCAAACGCCCTATAACCAATAGGCTAACGCGCGAACTGTTTGTTAGTCGCGAATTGGAGCTTAGTTTCTTGCTCGATTAGGCATATTCTGCTTAATTGTTAAGTAAATTTTACTCAACTATAATTCAATAATTTTTAATCCACCAACTTAAGCAAATCTTACCAAGGATTTTTTCCCCTGTGGCCGTTCTTTGACAAGGTGCAAACACTCGATTGTTAGACTGTAAAATTAGCCTACTAGAGTGCTTAGGCAGAGTTAAACATGTGGTATCATGCAGATGGTATCTGATATTCAGGGGTTGCCTAAACCCTTTTAGAGCTTATTTTCGAAAATTTCCTTTCCGCCCGCTAATTCGGAAGCAGGCGTAAAGTAAACTTTTTCCCGCTGACCTTCTTATCGTCAGCCAGTCGGAAAACGGATACTTTAGTCCCGCTATATGGGCATAAAGAAACTCGTTTTCGTGCAAGTGTGTCAAAAAAATGTTTATACCACTCTAACCTCAAAATCACAACTTCGATATGATTTTTCGGCGCTCGTGGTATAAAATACTGATCGAAACTAGTACGTAAGTAGATTGTTTACCTTGTGTGACTTTTGCTTGAACGCAAAACGTCACATGAGGCAAATAATCCACTTCCGCACCCGTATCGAAATGTACTATTTTATAATGAAGTTAGTCAAGGTTTACGCTAAAACAAATCGAGACAAACCAAGATTCGTCTTCAGTTACTAGTAGTAGGCATCAGCTGCTCTATTTGAGATCGTGTCCTTTCGTTTGGGGCATCTGGCGCCCCGCTCGCACAAACATAACCTCAAATCCCAGCGAGGAACGCTGTTACCCGCAAGCGGACATACGCTACGCCAAAAAGGAGCACCAGACGCCCCAAACTGCCGCGTCACAGATACCCGCATGCTAGCGCTGCCGATGCGCTAAATTATTTTCAGTGTGCGTATGAACGATTATTGGCATGCGTTTATTATATGTATAATACGAATACTAATAATTGTACTATAACACTGAAATAGTACTCTCAAGGAAATGGCACACCCTCCGGGTAACGAAATTTGGTTAGACTTTGGGAGGTGTTTTCTGGTACCCAAACATGAAGCCTAGTACCCGAAAATCGTTCTAATGGGCCCTTGTTCTCGAAATGTGAGGTAATTTACGCGAAATATTCATTATTTTAATGAAATAAAATACCTCTTCTTCTAACAATAACTCTACACATTTTTATTATGAAAAAATGACCGAAAAGATAATAAAAATTTTTAAAAATAAACGAATAATAATCGATATAAACCATTTCGAAGTGGGCGCCGAATTTCACCGTGTTACGGTGGTCTGACTTTAGTGGCATTATAAGTGTAGGAATTATAAGTGTAGGAATATGTTTAGACCCAATCCAATATATGTTCTAAATTATATCCATAAGAAAGATACTATAAGTCAGTTTGAAATTCGGGGCCGACTTCGCAAAGGTTTATATCAATTATTATTTTATTCTTTTTAGAGAATTTTTCAAAGTCGGTTTGTTATCTATTTAAAATTTTTTTATTTTATACTTTTTATTTGTACCGGCCAAATTTCATTTTATTTATTCAAATCCAAAAGTTTATTTAAATCGGTTCCATACTGACGTAGTACTGACTCAATACTGGCTCAGTGATGCAATGGGACCACTATGGGATCATCCTCTTTCATTAAAAAAAAGATTATTCAAATCAGTTCAGTAGGTTCGGATTAATCGGCGGACATACATTAAAGAAAAGAAAAAAAAAAAAAAAAATATATATATATATATATATATATATATATATATATATATATATATATATATATATATATATATATATATATATATATATATATATATATATATATCCGCGGAAAGCACAAATACCTTACTTCGAAATCGTCACCCCGCGATAGCGCATCACCGCTTGAATATCTCTTACTCGCACCGAGTATTATGTTGCTCTTTTGTACAATATGCTAGTTTTGTCGGGAACACACTCACTCTCTCTCTCTCTCTCTCTACCCGGTTGCAGCGCAGTCCTCACTCTCCGACACTCGAGGCTTGGCTAACTCAAGAGTGAGAGAAAGAGACAGAGGGAGAGAGAGATAGATATGTATTAATTTGTTTATACAAACAGAACAATGTAGTCATTTACATAAGACATGTCACATAATTGCATAAATTCGAGGTATATTCGTCATGTATATGCTTATAGACATGATATGCCTGGCTCTACCTTCCACCCGACGGCATTCTCACTAATTTAAAGTACAAAATCACGTCGTATAAAATACATATCGCGTCAGTTTATTAAAATCGTCATTTATATAATTACACGTAGCGCACGCATACTAATAAATAAATACACCCACACTTATAGAATATCACAAAATCACATAACTGCAAAATAAATATGTTCCGCAGGTACTTACAATCACAGTTATAAAATGTTCGTTTTGTCAGTAATTAAAATGTTCAAAGACTCGCATAATTTACGCGCTCTCGTACAAACACACTAATAAATTAGAGTGTGTGTGAGAGAGAGTGGGGAGGGGGCGAAGGGGACTGCAGTTAACACTGTACCCTCATAACTTTGTCTCTCTTTCCTTCCGAGCGCAAACCTTTTCCGCTCACTCTGCTTTTTCCGAGCTGCATGAACACTAGGCTTGGAGAAGGCAGGTATGAAAAGAGTCAAAGTGTACCTCTGAGAATTAATTTTTTTTATTTGATAAAATTGCTAAGGTACCCGATACCGGGACAAAGTAAAAATTGGGAGCAGTACTGGGACAAAACACTTCTATTACTATTAAACATGCTAAAGGTATCGATAAGTTAGCGTTAATTATGATATTATCTTCCTAGACGGTTCGATATTTTGTTACTTTAGATCGTAAAATTATTATAAAACAAAATAGAAATCTTTTGAGGTTACGTTTCAGAAGCGTATATAGGCGAATTTTAGTCTCATTTTACATGACTCTCAATTTGCCCAGTAGTGGGACACATTTAATAGTAGGGTCCCGCTACTGCATTCAAACGATGTCCCGGTACTGCGTCCAGTGGTCTCCGAGAAATAAACCGTCAGGCTTCAAAAATCGTATTTTTTAAACTTTAGGTATTTTTAACTGAAAAACTAAGTGGCATAGAAAAAATTCGTAACAACATTGTTCGTTTAAAATTTTACAAAGAATTTAAAAAAAAATTCAGACCGAAATGATCGATTTTTTAAATTGTTTATAAAAATTGTTAATTAACAATTAAAGGCGCCACTTTCAGGTGTCAACACCAAGAAATTCGGTTTCAGTGGGTCAAAAAACGTTAAAAAACCTTGGTGTTAGCCGGCCTTTCAGATGCGCGACGGATCACTACAATGGCCGGTGGACTAATCCATTTTGTACGCATTTTAGGCTAGAAATTAAATGGCAATTTAATAATTAGTTGTAATAATTAATTACTCAGATTAATATTATAGGAATTATAAGCTGTCATAACCCTTTAACGTGAATCGTGCATTAGTAGTATTTTGTTCTATTGCCCGCCTAATTTTTTACATCTTAAGTTGATGAAACACTTAAATAATTGATCATACGTTACTGAGTATACATAAAAAGTGATATTATCAATATTTTAATTGCGTGTTTAAGAAAATAAAGTAGAAAGCATGATTTAGTAACACCAACGCAGGTCACAATTATACGTGTTCACATTAAAGGGTTAATAGAATTTATGTCTCTCATATTGCCGAGGAACAAATCGAATTCCGGTAAGTGTCCATTGAATGACATTATTAATCCTATAAATTATGAACACTATAGAACTATTCGAATCTTCTTTTTTTATAGTCGAAAAAATCAATGCAATCGCCGATGAGTCGGCGCTACTTCGATCTGCTTTCACAGAAAGTCGAGCGTGCTTTTGATTCGAGTGTGTATTTTATTCGGCGTAAATCATGAAAAAAGAAGCCAAGTGGGTGCAATAAAGGCAGTCGGTGGGCATAACTCATCGATTATCGAATTAGAAGAATCGAGGGAGGAAGACGTTGGGCTGGTAATGCAGGGCCTGGGAAAGGCCGGGAGCTCCGTGACCCAGAAATCGCAGGGATTGCTTCTCGTACAGCAGGTGAATTCCTAATGAAATCATGCGAGGAGAGAGACTTCTTTACGTGGGAGTACAGCAGCCCGCGCTGGCAACGAATTTTCCGGGCGATCGGGCGCGCTGCAAGGAAAAAGACGAGCCAGCAGCCGGGCGACAGGTAGGATTTCTCACTCAACAATGGGCACCAGCAGTCGAGAGGGAGGGAGACAGATATATATATATACAGATCCTAATCGGCCGTTGCGCTGAGCCACGACTAATTTGTACCTTCATGGTTTATAAGTGCGTGCGCCCGCGCTGCAGGAGGCGGGGCGGGAAAATTAAACTTTTTTTCTCCTAGCCGGTCGTCGTTTGTCATCGTTAAAATCGTTCCCGAATATTTCACCTCGGCGCGGACTCACTGCAGCTACGTCGCAGAACGTAATTGGCTCTTGTTGCTCGGGCACGAGTTAACGAGTTGAGATTTTTGCGTTTGAGGGCTCAGAGGAACAATAAAAAGATAAAGGGACGGTGTTTCCCTGACTTCCGTGTGATTTGGAGAGAGAGAGAGTCTGGGTGGGCGAGCTGGCTGAACCGAGCGGATCACGTCATATCGGGGCGAACGATCGGTGCGCGGCTGCCTTTGACGAGGATGACTGACTCTAATCCGCTCAAGTTAGACAAACAAATGACAATGGAGATGGCTATCTGCAAAGCCTGCGACCTCTCTCTCTCTCTCTCTCTCTCTCTCTCTCTCTCTCTCTGCTGCTACTCTCTTTGGACAAGAAAGAAAGATCCGAGAGTGCTATAAGAGTATTCTAAGCGAGTTCGTGTTCGCTGTTGTTATGTGCTCGCTCTCTCTCTCTCTCTCGCAGGTGGCTCTAACGACGTTAGGAGCCCTAATGACTGATACGACACGCTAATTGGCATTAAGCTGCTGGCGGCGTCATTCCTGCCGAGCGAGCGAACTCCGCTCTTTTACTCTTTCTTTCTTAGGATTAACCGAGAGATTTTTTAGATTTTTATAATTTATTTCCGCCCTGGGAATAATTAATCCCATGGGGCATATGGATCAGAATACATAGTTATACAAAATAAAATACATAAATAAGTACAAGTAGAATAACATTCCATATATATAATATAGTGCAGACATAACAATCAAAAGAGTAACAAAGATAACAAAACTTATACAAAGAGTAACTTAAACTAAGGTATAATATTAAGACATAGGTCGATTTGTGCTATAACAATTTAACAATTTATACGGAATAATAATAATAACAATGGCTTATCACAAATTTTGCAAAGGGTCAGACTCGACATCACGGTTTGTGAGGTGATTCGGTAGGAGGGACTTCACGGCTTGAAGGGATGTGGTGGCATAAGGAAGGGAGGTAATATCGTTAGATAAACTGTTCCAGAAATAAGAGGCAGCTATTGCGAAGGATTTGGCATACAGGGTGCTTGAGTAAGGACGGATGTGAAGGGGTTGAGTAGAGAGAGAGAGAGATGACTTGCCCGATTTTTGAACACGGATCGTTTACCACTCAGCCTGTCCGACGAGGCGGTTCAAACGTACAAATGTCAACGACACCGAGGGCTTAATTAGACTTAATTTCAATGGGAGGATGCCAGTCGAAAAACGATCGTATCTTTTCACATCTTATACTTGTTGATTAACGTGATGGGTCGGCAGTGCTTACAGAAACCAATATTTGCTCCATAGTTTTATCAGGTCTGATAATATTAAGTAACAATGTGAGGCTCAATATGGCTCGTCATGACTATCCCTGCTATTACGCAATTTAGCCGGGAAGTATATGATGTCCGTAGACATTTTATTATTGGTGTATTACTAAATAATATAATCCTCAAGTCAATAATACCCTTCTTGTTACTATGTATCATCAGCTTTTCAGTAGCATAGTTTATTTTACCGCCCTACTATATGCCTTTTTAATATAAGAAGAAATGTAAAAAAATGAGTCTACTCATCCATTCGACCGGATACGGTCCACGTAATAAAAGCATTCAATGAAAATATACCAATTTTGCGTCTAATGACAGAAGCTTTTCAAGCTCTTTAAGGATAAGAAATTAATATTCATGGAAATGTTTAAAAAATATGTCTTTGTATATGTCGAAAATGCTATAGTGAAGGTCGTATTTGTGTACTTATGACATTCGCAGTTCCGTACTTTACTCGTTGTATTTTTAGTTTTTCAAATCTCTAAATATTTTCCTGATATGCTTTATAGTAATATTTACTGCGTTATTTTGGATAAGTCTCAAGCACCGCTGAATTTTAATACACGTTCTTGGAATCATTTTAATTAAAAACTTCAAAATTTTAGAAGATAGATTTTATAAATAACATTTATATAAAATAAATTTTACCTTAAAAATCTATCTTTTCCTAAAATTTTGAAAATGTTATTTCGAAAACTATTCTACAAGTCTCAGAGATGATTTAAAAAAACTTTACGCATGAGTTGAGAATATTCTGTAGAATCTGAGATAAAAAATAAAACGTCTAAAATAACCATTCTAGCCGGTCCCTGCCCTTAAGGGAAGCATATAACACCTGATTAAATTTCGAAAGCCAATGAATAACATTTCGATATTAAAAGTTTTTTAAAATAGGATCAATATGTTCTTATTTTTCTGAATCAAAATTATATAAAATAAACGAGATTTCTTATTGATTGAATATAAAACAATTATTTTATATGTAATTTCAAGTCCAGAATATGTTTTTGATGTATTAGATTAAACAAAACTGAAAAACTTAAAAAAATTCAAAAAAAATTTTAAATGTACACGGCCTGGCGAGAATTATAAGCTATAAGATATTGAAGCTAATTAAAAACTGTTAAGTACTTGTTTTAGCAAAAATATTTTTTTTTAATTTTTAAAATATTATAATATACTTTTAACACTACAATATATCTTTTTAATTTATATAAAATTAGAAAAAAGTATAAATTGATACAATATTAAAATCAATTAAACACTGATGAGAACAAAGGCTAAAATTAATAAAAAATTTTGAAAAATTACCTTTTGAAAATTTGTCTCTCAGTGTATAATATATAGTAGTTTTAAATAATTTTGCGTGGTTATGATTCTTTGCCATAAAACATTCGATGAAAAATAATTGAATTGAAATGTTCAACAGGTATTAATTGACATCTAAAGTAATACATTTTTACTTAAGAGCATTAAGGAGGCAAACCGCTAAACTTCGTGTAATGACCCCATTAAAAGTCACTAAAGTTACCGAAAATGCTTATAAAAACTACGAACATGACAACGAAATCGTTTAAAAAAATCATACTTGTATATTGTAAATTTCTATAGAAATATGTCATCAATTAATAATTAATTAAATCTAGCGGGAATCGCTCGCTCGCTTCTGCTCGCTCACGTACTATTACTGTGGTCTATAATTTGTCTTGACAGCTATTAATATTTTTAAAATACACACACACACACACACATATATATATATATATGATGATTAATTATTAGTATATTGTAGTAGAATATACCATAATATTTTATTTTCGTGTGGGGTGTGTGATTGCATAGGTCGCGAGATTATAATTATCATAATAATATCTATCATAATTATCCTTCTTGTTTAAAGTTATTTTTATTTTTGTATCATTAGTCACATTATTTATAATATTAATTTTATTATATACGAATCAAGTAATTTGATAAAATTATAAGGATTTGAAAACTTGTGGATGTGACTTTTTGTACTTGCTTCGCTTGTGCGAAAAATGTCATATGAGAAGAATAATCACTTTTCACATTCGTATTGAAATATACTAAAAATAGAAGTAATAATATAAATTTTACAAATATTACTACTTTGTTTCATTGGCTTCAAATAATAATATCCCATGTTGGTACGATATGTATATACTTATATTATAGTATTTAGTCGCATGTTTTATATAAATGTCGATAGTTGTCTTTGTTCAATACCATTGTTCCTTACACACCTACTTTTAGGGTGCACTCCGCACTTGCTGCCAGTAAAAGCTCGCCACACGCTAACAGAAAAACGAAAGAATTAGAGGAATAAGAGGAATAAGAACCATCTACTGTCAACCATCAACCGTCAACCATCAATCATCAATCATCAACCATCAACCATAAACGATCAACTATTTTATATCAATAATTATTCCTAGCATCCCATTCATTTGGACCAGATCTTGCAGTTATTATATCTCGTATATATCTGTATATATAGCATCTATCATATTGAGAATTTTTAAACAAATTCTCATCATCTTGTATCAATTATTATTCCCAGCATCCCATTCATCTGGACCACATCTTGCAATTATTATCTTTCATATATATCTGTATATATAGCATGTAACATATTGAGAATTTTTACACAAATTATCATCATTTTGGATCAATAATTGTTCCCAGCATTCCATTCATCTGGACCACATATTGCAGTTATTATGTCTCATATATATATATATATATATATATATAGCGAGTAGAAGTATTTTTTATATGAACATTGTCAATATAACACTTATTTTTTAATAATTTTATCACTTTTATAGATGTAAAAAAATTTTTACTCGTTCAAATCAAAATCCCTACGTTCATACTAAAAGTACTACTATAATGAGTATCTCCATTATTTTTTAGCCCAATTCATGCATGCGTAGACTTGGAATCTTACGGACAGTGCTTAAAGTCTTCGAAAACAGTCTGGTTTACCATGGAGGCATCGAAGGTCCAACGAAGGTAAAAAATATACAATTTGGTAGGTTTTTATGTATACTTTCAGGAAAAAACCCTTATTAAAATAAATATCAAAATAAAAATTCCTAATCAATTTTTTTGTTTCACATTTTAAAGGTGGTGTGCCTCCTTAAAGAAAAGCAAAACAAATAATCCCCGAAACACTAATTTTCACTGCAAATATTCAGAACAAAGTTGATCCACGTCCATACACACGCACACACACGCAGGCACGCACGAACCTACCCACCCACCCACACACACGCACAGACGCACGCACACACACATCCATATGAACATTTTCTAAAAATAGTGTATTTTAATTCCAAATGGCCAAAAACATATTTTTTTTCTATTACAAAGTTTCCTTTAGGAAGAAGCAAAAACTGTTTCTTGATATGCAAAAGATTGTTTTTATACAATTTAAATATTTTTTTGTAACACAAGCACGAGTTTCGCATTTTTCTGTACCAATTAAGCGGGCCTAAAGAACCATCAGACCGGCGGGCACTAATACGCATAAGCGGGCGCAAAAGTAAATAAGCGCGCAAAAGTAAATGAGCGGGCGCAAAAGTAAATAAGCGGGAGCAAAAGTAGATAAGCGGGCGCAAAAGTAACTTTTGTGCACGCTAAAATTTTTCGAAAAATTGCTATTATATATAATATATTTTAGTTCCATTGTGACAAAAATTGACCATGTATGATAACGTGTAGTATTTTTATTTTCATAATAAATTCTAAGATAAAAAAGAATACCTACACACTCTTCTTTCTATCTTGTTACAAAGTAAGAATAATAAAGGAATTTTGAAACAACTCCATTGCCCCGCTGAATATGCCAGAAAAACGCAAAAATCAATATATGTCAGATTAAGGAGATGTGGAAGTGAACTAAAAATCCCTACCTTACCGACATTACATTTATATACTTTTTTCTCTACAGTAAATAATTATTTCTAAAAAAAAACGCTATACTATGCCCTCTGTATTCTTACCAGGAACTTTCAGTTAAATTTTTAAAAGCTTTCATTATTAACTCTCGGAGAAAAATTCTCAAACGCTTTTTTCTCCGAGAGGTAATAATGAATCTTTTTGAAAATTTAACTGAAGGTTCCTGGTAAGAATACAGAGGGCATACTATGGCGTTTTTTAAAAATATTTATTTATTGCACAGAGAAAAAATATAAATGTGACGCCGGTAAGGTAGTGATTTTTAATACACGTTCACATCTCCTTAAGGGGTTAATTAATGGTTTATTGTAGGTCTTTGTTACCGACCGAGTAACATTCTATCCCAGATTTCGTTTATTACATCATTGCATAAGGATACAATTACTTTTTCAGGATCGTTGTATTTATTCATAATGAAGGGCAGATCAGTCGAGTTGATACTGAAAATAAAGACTATTTTTTTTGGAAAAATAGCTTTTATCAAAACCTAAAAGCATTTTTCTGTTTAATTTCATCCGTTTAGACTAGTTTTCTCTTGTTTATTGGAAATAAAGCTACCTCCCTGGATAGAAATGATCTTTATACGTAGTTTTTGCGAAAAACTAAATTTTGGACGGAATGAATGCGCACGAGGCTCGAGCTAATGCAGACTTGGAGTAGGTCTTTGTGAATCATAGATATCGTAAAAAGTATAAAATAGCCGCACTATTAGAAGAAATTGAAGTGTTCAATAATGCCATAAATATTTATCGTTAAGCGGTATACATCGCGAGTTAAACTTTATCTCCATATTTTCCATTTTCTCCTTTACAGAGTCCTGCGAGTGCGCGTCGTACAATAATTTGTGTGTATGCGCGCTTGTCGATGCGGGCCTCTCTCGGCTCTTCATCTTGCTCTCTTCTTCTTTTTTTTCATTTTTTTTCTTTTCATTCAATTGAAATACACTGCGACGCCGGCTGCGACGAGGCTGCTCTGCATCTCTCTGCCCCTCCTTCATTCTGTTTCTGCAGCGCGTATAACGTAATCGTGGCTCTCTCTCTCTCTCTCTCTCTCTGTCTCTCTCTCTGTCTTCCTCTGGCCGTAAGCGCGCTCGTCTATTGGGCCGTGCGCGTGCGTGCGCGTCCTTTTCCCTACGACGGTGCTACTCGTAAATACGAAAGAGAGAGAGAGAGGGAGCAGACAAAGAGAGGCTGAGACGTCTCAATCCCGAGAGAGAGTGCGCGCCTTGGAGGGTCGCGAAAACGTGCAGAGAGAGAGAGAGAGAGAGGAGAGAAAGAGAGAGGCTGCAAAAGGGGTACCACACACCGGGCCTCACAGATCACCCCGCTATCGCGCCCGGCAATCTCGCGGAACCGAGCAACGAGATGCGCTTTTTACTCCTCTTCCTCTCTTCTCTGCGCTTCTCTGCCTCTTCGCTCCTCCCCCTTTCGCGGTATCTCCTCCTTTTCACTTCATTCCTCCTTCCTCCCTTCTCGCCTGCCCTGATCCTTCCTGTTGCATTGCGCCGGGAGGACGATTTTCGCAAACTAAGTGCCAGGCGCAAACCCTCTCTGCTCTCTGCTCTGCTTTTACACCCTTCATACTGTGGATCAGCAGTCAGCAAACTTATAATTAAAGTAGATTCAGAAGATTCCAAGCCATTAGAGTTTCTCGACAAAATTCCTAACCTTACATCTTTAATCGAAATATGAATAATTAATTACATTAATAAATACATCCAATTATCAAGGGATAGTTTCAGGCAAAAATATCATTGTATATATATTATTTAAATAGCATGTGAATGAAATTTCGGATCATCTTTCGTACATCTCGCATCGGCTCTATCGCGACATTTCTACTTGAATCTGTTTCTCTTATTCAAATATAGCAAAAAATGTAGAATTCTCCGACGATTAGTTGGGGAGTATAAAAATTGACTTAAGCAGTTAACGAATGAATCAGCAATATTCCTGTCGACTTTTGTTCTTCATAAACATTGCTGCGCCGAGTCGCAATTCTAAGGACAAGTTTTTCAGGTTTGATGGCTTATTCAAGATCGGCTCGGCGCTCGCAGCACGAGCAATTCGTGAGGTACACGCTATCGGTGTACGGCCGTGCAGCGTGCTTACAGCATGCCCGCGATTGTAAAGACAACATATTTCCGCGAGTGGCCTTTTGTGCAGTCGGCCGAGAGAGAGAGAGAGAGAGAGAGAGACTGTGCGCTTGAGACACAATCGGCCCCTGTCCGTATTTCATGCGAGTCGTGCATCCTTGTCGATACATAAAAGTGTTCACTTCTATTCTTGAAATTCATGTGTCCAGTCGATAATTGATTTATCACACAAGCCGATCTTTTCTGCGAAACACTCGACTGCCTGAGATTCATTATTATTGTTACGTTTATATTGCAGTTTACCTTATACAAATAAAAAAATCAATTAAGCAAGCCTTTAGAAGTATTTTTTTTTTTTTCCAAACTTTGATCTTTCATTCTACCGAAGGTTGAAGAGAAACCCTTCTTGGTTGTTATCGGAATAAGGCTGTAAATTCGTTCCAGTGTGACACGAGTCGTAGATCAGCGACCTCACTATAGCGAAGTGATCGATCGATTGTCCGATCGTTCAATTTATGCAAAACTGTGGCTTCCGTTCATCACGCCAAGTCCAACAGGTAAGGTACGTCGCCTTCCACGACACGTAGCATCCCGAGACAAAGAATAAAGATCATTCGCATCTTTATTCGAGCAACACTATATTTTCAAAAAAGTGTCTACGGTTGACCATCCATACATGAATTTTGAATCTACCAATTGATCGCGCTGAAACATCCAGTTTTTACAAAATGTTTCAATTATAGAAAACTCCGCAGGAAAAAGACGCTTGTACAAGTCGAGTATAAATTATCGCATAATTGAGACATAGCCAGGTGGGAAAGAAAGGCCGCGAGCTCGCGGGAAATATCGAGAGAGGGGAAAAAGCGGCGAAAGACTCAATCTCGCGCTAACCAAGCTAGAAGAAGATGTAATGGCCAATCAGGGGGGGGCAAAAAGCCAGCTCTCGGTGGAGTGGAAGCCGAAGAAGCCCAGCAGCGCTCGTAAAGCGAATGGGACGCATGCGCGCCCGCGGCAAGAAAAGAAAGAAAAAAAAAATGAGCCCGCGACGCTGTCCTCGTAAAAGCCCGGGGTATCCGAAGCTGGAAGCGAGAGGTCCATTCCTTCTATTGCCCGGCTCTCTCGCAGCTATGGGGGAGATATTAATTAGAATAATTGCTGCTAACAGCCTCGTTAGCGCTAGTAACGGAGATAGCGAGAAGGCTAGAGACTCGAGCCAACTGATAAAATAAAAACAAATGTCTCGCTTACGCTTTCGATTTTTTTTTCCTTTATGGTTTAACTTTTTCCTTCGCTATCTGTACCCGTCATTCAATCGCACACCTTTTGCATTATACTTATCGCGCGTAACAAGTTTTTTCAACCAGCGGCTTTCATTGGGCTATTTCATTTTCGACTATCTTGCACTTCTTAATATTACATGGCATATTGATTTTGTATTATGTGATTGAACGGAAATAAATTAAGTATTAGAATCGCTGGTTCAGATTTCCTGAAATAGAGTTCGATAAACAGTTACATACTAACTAAAAACCCGCTGCTCATTCATTGGCATTTAGTATCCTCAAATTCAATTGATTGTTCCAGCATGAAATTATTTGTAATATGCTTATTATAATAGCTCTTGTACTGATCCGAGATCTCGCTGTATGCGTTATTTTGGGGCGCCGTGACTCCTACAGTATATGTATTGAGACAATAGATGTTGAGAGGCGCGGTGACCCCGCTGCTAGCGCCCTCTAATTATAAGATAGTGTGTCTTGTTTATGCGCGAAAGAATCAAAACTCTGGTTTCTTAGCAGTGCATGCATGTAAAGAAACCACTTTTGTCAGCGTGATAGAACGAAAAAAAATCATACGATTCATAAAATTGTAGCTTTTTTGCAACTTTCGTTGACATGTATTGGTTGTTAAAGTGTGTGCTACCGTGTAGTTAAATGACACAAAAAGGAAGTCTCTGCTAGGCTAGTCTTGACTTTTTGAAGCATTTACTATACGACTTTAACTACTTAGAACTTCTTTAATTTAAATTCAGAGAGTACATATTTTTGCAACAAAACTTATGAGGTATTAGAGTTAAATTTAGAGTTAGATTGAGCCTATCTTTGCTATTTTTTTAAATAAAAATCCACTTTTTCTAATAATCTATACATTCGATTATATATTTTTTTAGTACTTATGTTCACTATTTTTCAGATTAACTTATACTCAAATCCTTTTTTACTCATTCTGTGCGGTAACGGTGGTGCGTTGCGGTGTTAGTGTTAAAATACATGATCCATGATCGTTCTCAAAGGGCCATAAGAGAACGAAAAACATCGAATGGTAAGATACTTAGATATAAGATCACTATATTATTGTATTTAAGCTTAATAACGAGTGTACACAAAGCTCGAAATTTCGCCATCCTATCCACATACATAATATAAATTTTATATTTTATAGAAAATTGTCTTATTATGTATAAAAATATTTTATACATAATTGATTAGTATAGGAGCTGATGGATGTATGGATTGGTGTGTGAGAGTTCATAGTATTGATATGAAATACTGTGGATATATGTGTGCAGATAGGTGGATAGGTGCATGCGGATGAATGGATGAATGGATATGGGTGCACGTTGTAAATGGGTAAATAAATTGGTGGGTGAGTATGTATCACTTAATGATTGCGTGAGTGGATTAGCGGCTGCGTAGTAAATAAATGTGTGGGTGAACGTGAGTCTACGTGTATGGGTGAATAATAATGGGCGGGTATGCGAGTGAGTGCATGAATTGTTCGACGAGTGGGTGAGCAGGTGGATGTATGGGTGGATGAGTGGATGGGGGAGTGAGTGAGTTTTGTGGATGTATATCGGTCGATGAAATTGTTTAGAAGGATTAGTAAGTTGGTATGGGTGATTGAGTGTATATGTGAATAGAAAAACTCTTGTAGGTGGTTGAGTGTGTGAGTAGGTGGATGGATGGGTGATTAGATAAGTGTGTGCAAACTATAAACATAGCGATGCGTAACTTTACTGAATGTGAGAGGCCCGGATCTGTTACCCAGCCAACCTTTCCATTTTTTTAAAATATTTATAAAACAAAATTTTACATTGTAACACTAATTTTCCTGAGTGAGGTCATTATTATTTTTACTTGTTCCACTGATGACACTGTAGGGCTACGGAACTGTTCAATGATAAAGCGTCTGTGATTCGTTTTATACAGTAAAATTTTATTGCAAAACAATAAAGATGGTCAGATTATTCACAAATAATATAAATTAAAGCTTTTACGATAGGTCTTATATACGTTATTTTTGCTTTTCTAACGATATTTTACATGAATTTACCTTATTACATTATTTGGGTCATTGAATTTTAGGGCTATTTGCAATATCAGCTTATACAGAAAATGTTATTATATTTTCATTACATATCGTACTTTACCTTATTTACGATATTTTATTATAACATTGTCATGTAATTGATCGTTAATATGCATTATTCTTGAGTCATTTATAGTTATTATAAGTACGTGATTTTCTATTTCTACATTATTTTACATTTATTTTGATACATGCGTGTACATTCAATGTGAATAAGAATGACGTACAGTAGTCGAAATTTTTATTCAAATTTGGAATCGTAAGATGCCACTTGTACTCAAGAGATCATTATCAAGAGATTCTTATATATTTATAACAGTTTAGTCAATACATCAATAAAAAATTAGACGCTAAAACTATACGTGTGGTTTCGATCCACATTTTATTTCGTTATCGTTACCTAATATTATATTGGTATTAGAGCAATACTCACTCTTCTATTTTTTTCGATTAGTGTTTTCAAAGCTTATGATTAGAGGCTAGAATTTCAATACACTAATACATAAACAAGCTTTACGGCTGATATTGCTGTCATGACTATACCGTATCTACATACCGTAGAAGAGAAAAATAGTCATAGTAAATAATAGTATATCTGTGCTAACTAGACATTATTATTTTCATTGTACCTAAGCATTAATATAGATCGCGTAACCAAATTCCGGTTACTCCAGCAAAACATTTTTCTCGGTGATAGTGAAAAAATGATTATAGTAAAAGTGACTAGGCTGCTAAAAATTTAATTCCACTAATTAGTCAAATTAGTGAAATGTAATAAACTAGGCACCGAAAACTAATTATTGCTCTAAAAGCTATAATCCTATGAAAATAAAGGAAGTTTCCATTTTTTGGAGCTGTTATAAATACACCTATAAGAGCAGTCCTTTATTATAGGTAAAACGCAAGCTCATATTGTTGTTTCACAACGGATTCGACCTCTGAATTTCTCTGCGCGTGCGCAAGGTATCCGCAATTAGCAGGAAAGTCCGCTCGCTCAGTCAGCCCTAATAAGCCAGAAAAATGCCAAGAATGCCGGCGTTGCGGCGCATTAATCGAGTGTTAATATTCGTATACTCGAGCGCTAAATAATGGCCGCTCGCTCGCAGATTGAGGCATAATTGATCGCGGGCGCGCAGAGAGAGCGAGCCGAGCTAGTTGAAAAAGCAGCAGCAGCAGCAGCAGCGAGGAAAGAGAGACGTCGCGATCTGTATAGGTCCATAAAGCAGAGTAGCGGCTGACTGCGTATAGTCTCTCGTTCCGCGTCGAGGCGGTCGCCTGGCAATTCCGTCTTTATTCCGCTCGGCGCTCTCCAGGTCTGCTCTTCTAATCAATTCCAATTAGAGAGCGGAATATTTGCTCCGGGGGCCCGCAGGAGCGCAGACTATTAGCAGTCCTCTCTCTCTCTCTCTCTCTCTCTCGGAGAGCGAGGCAGTCCGTCCGTTGACTCGCTCGGCCGTAAATCAAGAGGCGCAGCGAGTGTATCCGAGAGTCTCCGGGACAGCGCGGCGAGTAAGAGGTGGAAGGAATCGCGCGGGCTGCCGAGGACTCGACGAGCGCGGGGCATCGCTAACGAACCGAACATAACTCGGCCGATACAACTCAATACCCGGCAGCGGCAGCGGCTCTCTGACAGTCGGTAAAACAGAGTATTTCTAATTGACTCGACGGAACGCATGCTGATTAGCGCGCTCGCTTCCTAGGGTACTCTGCCCAATAGATAGACACTGACCAGTAGATAGACGATTTATAAATGTTATTGTATCTACCAAACTAGTGGTTTTTCCAGCAAAATTTCAAATTCTAATTGCATAAAAGCTTCTTACGATTAGATTAGATAGGTCTATCTATTGGGTCTTCGCTATGTATAACCTAATAACCCAATAGCTAGACTAACAAAGTAAATGGACATTGAGAATCGTCTATCTGCTGGGTATTCGCACGGATTCGCACTATTTTCGTAATTTCTAATTAAACAAAAACTTCTAACACTATTAATATTTTTTTACCGATAAATTAAAGTTCGTTTATACATTCGATAATTGTCAAATTGTTTTAAACAAACGATATTATCATACAAAAATCTTATGTACAAAGTGAGAAAATCCTTAAGAGGAGGCCGTATCTTCTGTCCTTGTCTAATTACATTTTTGCTATTTATTCAAATAGTAGTATGTTAATTGAAAAACTAAGAGTCGTCCCCAATTCTTCGTAAAATAAGGAATATCTTGAGACCTAAAAAAATATTTAACATTATTTCCTTTTTGAGAATACTTCGAAACGCGAAAATTGAGGTTAGGTTTTCCGGTTCGAACTATTCTCCGAAAGAAAATAATGTTAGGTACTCTTTTAAGTCTCAAAATATTCCTTATTTTAAGAAGTATTGGGGATGACTCTCAATTTTTCAATGAACAAACTACTACTTGAGTAGTTAGCAAAAATATGATTAGACAAGGACAATAGATACGGACTCCTCTTAAGCGTCTATCTATTGGCTAGTTTACCCTGTACCGACTTTTACCCTCTCCGCGCGCTATACCCACTCGTGAGATCGAGCCTCGCTCTGAGGCCGGCTAAGGAGACACGTTGATTGGACACGAGAGGCCTTATATCCGCGTGTACCGCAAAAACACGCGTCGCGCGAACAATCCCAGCGTTTTTCACGCCCACTTTTTCACCGAATTCCTCGAAATCTATCCGCCACGCAATGATAGATGCGATCTCTCGGCTTTTCAGGGTGGCCGAGAGCGTCAGTCTTGTAACAAACTTGGACGCTCTCCCGTGAGAACCGCTCGCGAGCTTTGCTTTCCTTCGTCAAAACTCCGCGTTACGGTGAATTCGAGTTTCGAGGCCGTTTTTATTTAGCCACACGGAGAGAATTTTCTAATAAAAATTGTGACGAAATTCGCAGTAAAAATTACCGTGAATGACTATAAAGCTGAGACACTCTAACTTTCCGGCAGTTTTTATTGATGTTTACGATAAATTTTACCGTACTGAAGGGTAAAATTTGCCTGCCGCAGAGTAAAAGTTCCCTGTACGAATCTTGGAGAAAGCCAAAATTTGTGGTAAAATTTGTACGAAATATTTTTTAAGAATCTAGATTTTCTTTCAATTATTGTAGCAGTATCATTAATACTTAAATAAGTACATTTATACACATTTATATTTGAGTTAACCTAAAATATGTACATGCTCAGTTGTTTCCTTTATCAGCTGTCTTCTTTTTTTCAAATCAGGCAAATTTTACCATTCAGTGCGGTAAAATTTGTAGTCGATGAGGTAATTTTTATAGTAAAATATCAGTAAAAAGTGCCAGAAAGTCGGAGTGTCCCAGCTTTATAGTTATTTACGGTAATTTTTACCCTGAATTTCGTTATAATTTTTATTAGAAAATTCTCTCTGTGCACGATTGAGACATTAGTAACTTCGGAGCTTTCCTCGTTCATACACACCGCGAGCATTAACATTATTAATTTGCTGACTACTTCGGGAGTGCATTAATTCGAGCCGTGTCGCGCGCTCGTTACCTTTATTTTTCCTACAAGACCGGCTCGTTAGCCGGTACATTTATAGATCTTAAGAGGCTTTCCATGCGACGCGGCGCGATACGCCAGCTTATAAATTCCTCAATTAAAAGGCTCGTTTTTTCGGTGCATCCCTCTCTGTAAACAAAGTTCGAAAATACCTGCGCGCTCGCGCACCCGCGTTAATTTGGCCGCTACGAGCCCCGGCAATTTGTCAAAAGCATCAAGTAATGAAGCCAACGAATCTGCATTCCGCGCGGCTAAATCCAACGAGACGACGCGAGCGTTACACACGAGTCGTCGTCGTCGGGAGACAAAAAGCCGCAGCGAAGCGCGAAAAATAAACAAGCGGGACCGTGGACCGGCCGAAAAGCAAATGAGCACTATTATCCGCGAGCTAAGGAACAAATCTCTCGTGGCCGGGCGTATATACACGCACAACAATCGGGCCGTTTATTCAGATTCCGCGCGCGAGAGAGAGAGAGAGAGAGAGAGAGAGAGAGTCGCAGGGCGGAGATCGCGCTTCGAGATTTCGGGCGAATTTTCGGAAACGAAGGTAGCCGGAGCGCGGCGATTTAAAATTCTAATCTTATGATTTGTGTCGGCGGCGCTTCGAAGGAGCCCCGCGACGACTTGTGTCGGCGACTGTACCAGGAACGACTCCATTAGCCTGCCGCCGCCGCTCGCTTCGGTTCTCTCCTCGGCTCCTTCGGTATTTTTGCCATTATACACGCGCGCGCGGGCTTTCAGCAGCTCTTTGTTTCGATCCTCGCTCCTAAATTAATCGAGTCCCCGGTCCCGAAATTCCGAGCGCACGCCGCGCGTACACCTAGAAAAATCCGGCGCACGATCGCGCCGACAATGCGAGGGAAAGAAGCACTTACCCAGGAAAGAATTTGCCAGCAGTGATAGTTCGGGCCGATTCTGGCTGAATATTGTATGCCAGGAAATTAGTTTTCGCTGCTGAACCAATAAAGGGATTATATCGTTTTGATAAGAATGGGCCAGTAAAATGAATCGACGTTGGCCCGAAAAACGATATTGAAAGAAAACAAAACATCGCGAAATCGTCAAGCATAAATTAACCTACTTTTTAGGCTAGCTTTTAACAAAATATTAATTTAATGTACGATTACTAAACTTACGTGAAATTTTCGGCCGCGCGATAGTAATTTGTAGTTATGATTATTACACTAAACTTTGAGTGAAGTGTCTCGCGTGTGCCTAAAAATGTGAATTTTGCGACTATCAAACTTCAATTTCTATTATAGTCAAGATTCGTATGATTAGCGTCATTCTACATTAGATATACATTGTCCATGTCCCTGGACTTACATAGCAAATAGTCGCGGATTGTCGCTTTAAATCTGCGTAGTGAGATCAAGTGCTTAATACGTCGAGGGACGTTACATCTCAGTGCTGGACCTGTAACGTTTGCAAGTACCGGTAGTGTCGGCAACTAATGCTCGAGCAGTATTCTGCCGAGGGTAAATTCTTCCATGGGTTGGTGCTTTATCGAATGTTCTCGGTTTTCGGCGGAAGCACGCCGGGTCTTTGATCTATTCTTCGCCCCGAGCGCGAGAGGAGTGCCAAGAGCGGGGACGCAAATAAGCCAGGGGGCAGCAGCGCGAAACTGCTCGGATTCTTCGCGCGGCTTTTTTACGCGCTCCTCGGGCGCGACGCGTTTTTCCGGCCCTCGCACGGCAGTGCGCAATCTTGGGATCGCGCTCCGCGGAATGAGAAAAGAAGGAGAGGCCCGCTGAAAAGTAAAAGAGCACTGCGCGAGTATTTGTGCTAACAGCGCCACTTAAGCGGCACTTAAAGCGTCATTAGTCATCGCGAGAGGAGAGCTTGGCAAGTGCACTTTGGCAAGCGCATTTCGACTCGCTCTCTCTCTCTCTCTCTCTTGCTCTCTTACTCTCTTGAGGCATTCGAAAGGAAAGAAGAGGATGCGCGATAGAGAAAGAGCAAGAGCTCTTGATAAACGAGGCGTTTGTGTGACTTGCAATTAGACGAGACGGCTGTATAACCTTTAAGTAATAACCCCGCGCTGTAAACCGCTGCATTTAACGATATGCGCGCTCGTAATCGATACGCGCCGCGCGGAGATCGATTATCGACGCATTAAAATGCGATGAGTCAGTTTTATAAGACTCTTCTTCTGCTTGCGGAGATTGCGCAGGAGCAGCTAGGCAAGCGTATCATGCGTAATTACTATTTTTATGAAAGCGTTGACCAACATTGCAGACTACAGATGCAGATCTATTGCGCGCCTACTTTGTTGATTTAATCTTTTCAAAGAAAAAAAAAAGAATCTTGATGATCGGTAACGCATTTAAGAGAAGACGCCACTGAAAATCGGTGTTATAGCAATTTTCCTTTTTTTTATCTTTGAATCTGCAAAACAGTGAGATAAACCAATGCAAGGAGTGCTTTAAAATTATCTGAGAAACGTATAAAAAATATTAAAAACTAAAGGAGATGATACGTTAAGGGGAGGTCGGAACGAATTTTACCATTGTGACCTCCACCTCGCGCCGTATTTTTCATTATACGTCTAAAATTCACATAGTAACATCAAAATCGAGGTTGATAATAGTTTGTTATTATGTAAAGAACACCGGACAACAGCAATTTTTTTGTACCGTTTCTTAGCCTTACTGATAGCTTCAGCTCGCGCCGTATTTTTCATTATTTTACGAAATTGTACGCAATTACGTACGCTTGAACCTTTATAAACATTTATTATTATGGCAAGAACACCGGACAACCGCAATTTTGTACCATAAATGACCACAAATTTTTATTTTTATGATATTAATTTTTGAGGTTAGGTAATGTTTTGTAGATCCAAAGTTAAAAAGTAAAAACTGCTAATAAGCAAGAATTTTCAGTAGTTAAACATTTCTTTCAAGTCGAATGAGCTTTGGAAAATGCTTTCGCCGTGTAAGTACGATGAAAAGCGAGCAACGCGAGACAAGAAGGACAGAAAGAGAGAAAGAAAGAAAGAAAGAAAGACGAAAGAGCGTTGGCTTGCACCGCGGCCTTACTAATTACGATAGGAGGGGCGCGGCATGCTCGCTCGCTCGCAAACCTCAAAGAAAATTAAGTAGCTTTAATTAAGGCGCGCGAGCCAAGCGAGCCGCGCGCTCTAACAATACGCAGATATATTTAAATCGCTCGCGAAGGTTTCAATTTTCTCCACCTCTTCCATTAACGCAGCCTCTCTTCTCTCCTTCTTCAGCACGTCGTTTGCAGCGCGAGCGCGGCTTCCTGCCTCCTCCTCCTCCTCCTCCTCCTCCTCCTCCTCCTCCTCCTCTTTTCTTGCTCGCAGGTATAATTATTTCCCCGGCAACGTCGCAGCCACCGCCGCCGCTCGCTTCGCTACTAGATAATTAGCGCTTTCTAATTGTCTTGTTATGTCGCGCCTATATACAAACCATTGCACTTGATAATTTATCTCCTCCCAGCTTGTTCATTCTTACTTCGGATTCAGCGCGTGTAGCAGAAATCTTGAATAGACTACTATCTTGGCCTTCAATTAATGTTGAATCAAAAATGCTAGTACCGTCAAGGACCCAGTTCCTGATCAATTTAGGCAAATCGTCACGTTATTTGTTGTGTTAAAGCGTAAAGATGAGGTATTCATGGAAAATTAAATTTCTAATAACAAATGTAACTCTTAATCTTTAATATAAAATTGAAAAAATACGTAAATAATCAAAATTAAGTTAAATATAAAGCCTCAAAGGAAAAAAGCTGTGGGATCAATTCCTGATCACTTAAGATTTGTATGGGAGTAGTTTCTGATCATATCAAGACTCAATTCTTGATCACATGTATTATTGACGCATAATTATTTTATATGATAAACAAAAACTCATTAAGCAATACTAATATAATAGATATACTAAAATATAACATTTTTTGGTTGTGTGATTATAAATGTGAAATTTGGGCGAGGTAAAAGTGTTCAGTTATTCATACATATAAATTGCACATAGTGTTGTGATTTATTGTCACGTTTTCTGCGACTTTTGCATGATAAATTATTTACGCATGGATTAAAACTACTTATAGAATTATGTTATTACAGATATTTGTTTATTTTAAGATTTTTAAACACACATAAAACATGTTAATAATACTGATCAGGAATTGGATAAACGATAAGAAATTGATCCCTATTTCTAATCACACGTTTTTACAAATATCAATAATAATTTATACGAATATTTTAAGTGATTTATACGAAAAACCTGTTGAATAACTTAATTACATAAGTTTTTCTACGATCGATTACGAAATTTAAAAGAAATGATGCAAATTTCTTTGCATGCTTACTTGTAGTCAACTGCAGTAAGATGGTGTCAATCATGACGTTGCCAACAACGTTAACATTTTTTATCTTAAAAACGTATTTTACTAGTCACTTTTAAAGTTCGTTTATATGACTACGAAATAGTTATTATTACTAATTATCTTTTTAAAACAAATGTTGTATACATTAAAGTCAAAATAGTAATAAATGTAACCAAATGATCAGGAACTGAGTCCGTAACGGTACATCAAACAAATATTTTTCATGAATTATCAATATTTTGCAAATATTGCGTTTTCGTGGGAGCAGACGTTTTTTCCCATGCTCGATCCCCAACAGAAGGAACTAGGCTGACTTAGCTCTTTCCTATTGAAAAAAGCTCCGAATAAGGAAAATCCTCGAGAATATTGACACTGAAATACGCTAAAGCTCGTGTCACGACGTGCGCCGGAGATCAGGATTTCCTTTTTTTATCGCTCCAGCGCGATCGTTAATTATTGTAACTGTGCGAAAGGCAAACAGAGCGCCGCAGTATTTTTGGCGCTGGGCGCGGGTGACTGCCGTTTAATCGTGTTTGCCGGGGGTTTAGCTGCGAATTGACTTTTGGCGCGTCGCAGGGTGGGAAAAGAACCGCAGTACACGCGCGCGCACCGACAGGAGCATATGTCTTTCCCCTCGGGGGATATACCATAATCGACGTCATAGAGGCTGCACGCGCGCCCTTAGTCGCCCCTTTTTTGCTCTATTGACTGCGAGTTTTAGTCTGCGAGCAACCGAAGTGCTTGCAGACATGCCGATGCTGAGCGAAATAATCCAGTCAACAGTCGTTATATAAACGGTGCTTTTCGAAAGAGAATGTGACAAGGCAGAATAATATTGTCAATTAACTCAAACGTCAACCATCGGGAGGATAATTAACAATTTGAATATTTGGATTTTTTAAAGAAATCAATTAGGACCCATGCGAGAGAGTATAATCAATTCTCGATGTTTTTTTCTTCTATCCCCGCTAAAAATCAAAGCGACGAACGGCGCCTCATTGAGACGCCAATTAATAACACTTTCTCTCGTGCGCATTTCAGCCTCTCTCTCTCTCTCTCTCTCTTTCTCTGTTTGTTTCTGTAAGAGCCGCGCGAGTCGAGTTTCACCGCATCAATTATCGTCGCTCGCGCGTCAATCGACGCCGACTGCGAGAAATAAGCCCGCGCATCGATCTTAACTGACAATGTGCCAAATAAAACAATAACCCCAGGGAATGCGGTCCGTGGTTTCCTCGTCTAATTTTGCGAATGCTTTTTCAGTTAGAAAAATAAGCAAGTAAACCATTATATCTATAAATAACAATTGCAGCTATAATTTTTTCAACAACAAAGTTCAATGATCAATGACTCTTGAGTACTTTTTGAATATCTGTATGTTAGAGTTGTTGGACATTCACATAATAACGCATATGAATGTATAAAAGTTCATAATCGTTCCTTTTGTCGAGGACCGCAGAAGTAAATACGTTTTTCTGAATACAATGAGGAGCCGAAGGGGACACCAAGCTCATGCAAATCTGCAGCCTACACCATTACGGGCGATAATTCCTTATATAAGAGCCTGCTCCGCATACGAATACAAACGCGCGCTCGTACAAAAAGGCAGAGAGAGAGAACGAGTGTGGCTTATTAAAAAGATTGGAGCAGGGTGTCGGTGTCGATTTCTCTCTCTGGCTATTCTATACTATACAGCTCGCACCCTAAACGAGGCGGCGCTCGCCCCTGTTCAGTAATGTCAATAAAAATCGAGTCAGTCTACGAGAGGGGTGGAGATGAGACGGAAATACGAGAACAGGAGCGGGGGGGGGGTGAGAGAAAAAGAGAGAAGGCTGCGATAAAGATAAAGGGAAGAGAGGCACGCGCCGCTGCTCGAGGGGGTCTTGTTTTATTGGTTTATTTATCATGGTGTAACCTCGTTGGCTTAACCGAGGATTACGCTCGTCAGATTTTTATTAGCCCGCGCCTGCATTGGTTTGGCCCTTAATGCCGTTTATACATGGCTTTGACTTTTTCATACTCGCGAGAGCGCGACCGGGACACCTTCATCGAAATTTCCCACACTGATCTACGGAGCTCTACTATAATCCATTAATTACGTTAGTATTCATATTTTTCAATTATGTATCTCTGCAAATTCTTAACAATTTCTATTTAGCTATAATATTTTGAACATGTACTCGCTACACTGACAGAGAGAGTGCACACCCTCTGGGAAACGGATTTAGATTAGACTTTGGATGGTTATTTCTGGTAGATTGAAAAAGAATGCGATTATGATAAGTAAATTGATGTATTTGAAATATTCTGTAAAATGTATTTCATTCAAAATCAGACTCTTGAACTATGAAGATATCTTCATACTTCATGAAGAAAATAATTGGTCCTCATTCAACTGTCAGGATCTATTAATCTGGTCCAAAATTATTATCTTTTTAAAAAAGTGACTAAAATAGTTAAAATCCTCGAATTTAGATCTATTTTTCATAACTTTCTTTGATAGTTAATGAATTTGGTCCAGATTAATATCTTTGTAAAAAATCCTGAAATTAAAGCTTTTTTCGTTTATTTTTATTAACGTTTACATCACTTTTTCTAGCATAAAAGCTTACAGAGCTATGATCAGAAGTATTGATACCGTTTTTTACTAAAATAACGCACAATTAAACTCAATTTGTTGATATCTCGAATATAAGGGTACATTGTAACAAATAAAGGTGCTACACTTTATTTATAGGTATCAAAAAACACTTGTCAAAGTCTCATAAAAAGTCGGTATCTAAACTTCTAAACTCTCATCTAAACCTCCGACGCTCTCCTAGTAAAATAACATATTCGAATTAAAATAGCTCATATTTCAAGAAGAAAGCCCCATTAGATGAAAGTACGAGTACCATGCATAATTTTTCGGTACCAGATACTACTTCTCAAAACCTGATCCAAATTCGTTTCTTGGAGGGAGCACTCTCCTTGTGAGAGAAAAGATTCGTTATGGATTCATGCATTTAATTATTATTTTACTGTAGTATTTGTGGTTAAGGAGGCACATCACCTTTGAATCTTAAACGAATTAATGCTTTTTTATCTTTATATTAAAAATTTCTTTTGAGACAAAGTACAAAAGATAATTTACATTATTAAATGTAATGGACATGAGTCAATAAATTAATTCGCAGTTGTTAAGATACAAGATTATATTTGGTTTTAAGAGCACGAATCGTCGTACTTTGATGTTTTGCAATTATTACAACCAGTCTTATTCTAAATTCATCTAACACGTCAAAACAAAACGTTCATACAGTCATATGGATTAGTACGGCGGTTGCTCGATGGGAATAATTTTATATAGTAGCACCATACTCTCTCATTCCCTTTACGTCAAACCAATCCAACGTCTTCCTGAAATAAGCGATATGTTCATTCCTCCTTGCACCACATATGTATCTCATGCACGCATTTTATAGTCTTTGTAACCTGGTCTGCAATTCATCTGCACATGCTAGCTGCTTGTGCATTGCGTCTGTGTTATATGACCCAAAGGTGCGGAGATCGCGCGGTTCAGTTTTCTGCTGACTGCATCAATCTGCACCTCAATACACGGAAGATCTAACTCTATCAAGCAACTGACGTGATATTCTGATCCAAAGACGATTGTTTTGGACTTGCTGACATTGAGGCGCAGAGAGGTTGCTGAAGCCCACTCCGACCCCGCTACAGATCATCCGCATAGGTCAGGTACCTGATGTTGTTGTCAGCTAGTCAGCTAGCATCATTGATGCATGAGCTGAACAGGAGTGGCCCGAGGACTAAACCTTGATCCCGAGGTTCGTGAAGGATTACTCTGAGTGCTCGTCCGTTGATGTGGTGACTGTTTGATGGTATAAAACACTTTGCTGAAATCAAATAGAAGCAGGATGGTCATAGGTATTGTTGACATCATCACGGATGTCCTCATGTAGTTTCAGCAAAGGTGTTTGAGTGCTGTGATATGGGGAGTCTATATAAATCGGATCTAGAAGCTATTCGGAAGAAAGATAGTCCGAAATCCAGATGTTTCCTATTTTTCCAGTACCTTGGAGAGAATACTAAACAGTGCAATGTGACGTAAATCCAAGACCGAGAATGGAGTGGCAGTCTTCTTAACCCTTTGTGGCCCACATTTTTCTGTTCAATATTTTAAGCTGAAAATTGTTACTCGGGAGTTTGTGGGGTCGCTGATTACGAATTTGAATTTTTGTTAATTAGTATTATAGAGAAACCTCTTAGCTAAAGAAGAATGTAAAATCATTTATATACACCGATAAATAAAAATTTTATACATAAAAATCTTAGACGAAAGAGATGGCTATTATAATAGCCACTAAGCCACAAAGGGTTAAGTGGGATTAGCCTAGTAATAATTTTTTGTGGAATGCGGTCTCGTCCTTTTGCGTGCGATATGAAATGAGCAACGAGTACTACGTCTGAAAAATTCACAGGCTTAAACATGAATTCTTCTTCGCTGGCTATGGCTATGATGTTACTCATTTCGACGGCGCTTTCACTTTGTGAGACCGTTACCCCAGCAACATGTGTATTAATTAAGCTCATCTTGCGTGAAGCTTTGTAGATTTTCCCTGATCTTAGACAGGACTCCCAGTCCTCCGAGCTCCTTGCAAATATTCTTGTTTTGGAGGAATTCTCCCGCGCCGCGGTTGACCATTCTGCTGCTGCGGTCGCGAGAGATCGGAACTCCTGCCAGAGCCTGCTGCCCTTCATACGCTGATAACGACATTAAACCACCTCTCTTTTGGCATAATAAATTCGCCTTAAATGGACGTCAACCCACGGGAGATCTATTTCTGTTTTTAGGAGCAAATGTTGCTTACAGAGCGATTGTGTTTAATGACTCCCATGATGTTGTTGCTGAAGAATCCTAGTTCACTTGGATTGTCCAGGTCCTCAACAACGTATTGGTGCTCAGTCACAGTCCGCAAGATGCATAAGGGGCGTCAGAGCCGATTACAGATTTCTCCATTGAATTTTACATCATTCTAATTTAATTGTTCATAAAAGTTAAAAACTTTAGTTCTCCGGCGTTCTCAATCTACTATGGAACACCGGACAACTGAGATAATTAAACAAAATTAAAAATTGAATGAGAATACTGACAAATACGAAATTATCGGTAACTACGTAACTTCATGTAAGCTCCCTTTAAGCAAATTCTCCTGCCTCACATACTAATGTCACAAAGGTGAAAATATTCGGACCAGCAGGTGGATCTGCCGAACGTCCATCGTGACTTCTATAACATTATGACTGGAAAGTAATGCCGTCAAGTTGTCGTACATGACGTTAATCCAAGTGCGTGAAGTACGGGTATGATGAGTCGCACCACGATCGACTAAGTTAACAGTTAGATCAATTGACAGGTTTTTAAGGTACTCGGTCTCAAAGGCCCTTGAAAGGATATTCATATTGGAACGGTAAAATATTTTGTTTCTTCGTTATTGAGGTGTACATTTACTTTGACGACTTTGAAACAAGCGAGGAAATTAAGTCTTTGTTTATAGTCTTGTAAACAAGGGTTTAAGGTGATGCTAAGCCACCTTTCACCGACAAATACAAGGAACCACTTTTCTCTTTTAATTTTCAATTTTTAGCAAATATCTTTATGAAACGTTATTGTTCTAATCAAAAACAACAACTTTCCAGAGAGATATGTTCTCAAAATTGTAAAAGATCAACTGCAAATGATAACTCCATAATATAAAAATCTAAAATAACGTTATTACTTGATTTTTAAAGTTTGTAACTATAGTTTATTGAATAAATGCCAATATTCATATATCTTTTATTGATTTTCTAATGGGTTCTTATTGTAGAAATACGAAAGTGTACAAAAGATATTAGTAAATAAGCTGAATACATAATTTTAAGAATCTACCAGTCCTCAGCAAGTTCGCCGGGTAAATGCGTGGCGTAATAAACGATATTTCTAGTCGGAATCACGGTGAAAAAAATTAGCGCGCTTATGAAAATCTGCCCACGGACTAGTTAAAAAGTCGCTAACTCGTTACACAATGGCCATCGCGAAAGTTGCGTGGCACAGCAGCGTGTTTACGATGTTTCGTGCAAACGAATCGGCCATTAGCGAGAGAGGGGGGAGAGAAATTGAACTCGGCGCGAATAATTTTGTCTCGGGCCGAAAGTTAAATTGCTCTATGCAGCCCCGACGGGGAATGCTCGGAGCAATTTTTCGCATTAAAATTCCCCGCAGTCGGAAAGCTGTAGAGGCGCGCAGGGCGTGTATATATATACACGGAGGAGGCAGAGGATGGGAAGGCCCTTATAGAGGCCGGGCTAACAAGGGCCCGAGCCGGGGCTCAATACTTTTCCGTCGTGTCGCGCAGCGGCAATATATTAGAGCCCGAAGCGCGGGGGGCCCCGCGGTATTGTCGTCGCCGGCGCTGTCTTTCTCCCTTCTCGGCAACGGCCTCGCAGCCTCCCCCCGGCCTTTGTTCCGCTGCTCTTCCCTCTCGCGGACGGCGCGCATGCAAAATCCTCCCGGCCTGGCCTGCCCCTCCCGCGACACGAGAAAAATACCGGATAAAAAGGCCCGATGCAAAAAGACTGGTTCTCGGACAGAGACGTCAAAGCTGCATCGGCTCCCCTCCCCTCGTTATGCGCGGCCCGCGGAGGAACGACTTTTTAATTCAAAGCTGATTATTTCCTCGGTAATAAGCCGACGCGGCCCGTCGCGTATAATCCAAATAAGTTTTCATTAAAGCCGCTTTTGGCCTCTTTCCGCTCTCCTTCTCCGTGCGATTCTCCGCGGTGGCGCGAGCTCGCGCTCGTAAAAAAGAACGTCTCAATCTTCTTGAAACGTCGCGGGCGCCATTTTCTCTTTTTCTCAAAGCCGTACGGCTGGCTCCTTAAGTGGAGAACTTTCAGGGTGGTTAATTGCTCGAGCTCGAAAAAGAGGACGAGGGGAAAAGAAGCCAAGAGAAACGACAGCAGAATAAAGCAGCAGCAGCAAAAGGAAAAGACGAGCTCTCTCGCGTGTGTGCGTGCGCGTCCTCCATAAAATTTGTTTGCCTTGGAGAGCCGTGGCTGCGGGCTTAGAAAAAAGCCCGAGAGCAAGAAACGGGAGAGAGAGAGGGAGCAGGAGCCAAGAAGGTGGGACTTAACGTACGAGGTTGCAGGAGCAAAGCGAAAATCGCCGCCGTCGCCGCGCGCAAAAGGGAGGAAAAAGGTGCGCGAGAGCGGGGCAAGTCAGCTCGGCTCGGTTAACGGATGATTTAATTAAAAGGAGCACAAATTACGGACTCGCTGAATGCTAATGCCCCGCTCGCGCTCGCTCGGGCTCCTTAATTGAGCGCCTCTTTTCACCTGCCAGTTGCCACCACGCGGAGGCCTTTGACAGCCCGCGCCAGAAATTATTAAAGCCCAACACTTTTTTCGACAGCGCGCCTTTTTCAATTAAGACATCATCCCCTCCCCTCCGCCGCGGCGGCAATAAATTTCATCTCCCGCGAAATTTCGCCTCGTTAAGGAGCGATCATCTCGAGCCTCGGATAAACGGGCAGGGGGCGCGCGTGTCGCCGGTATCAGCCTCGGGCCGGCGCTCATTCAATTTGATTAAATTAATAAGGCAATTGATAAGCCCGGCCCACGCGGTACTATCGAGCGAGTGTGGCGAGCGCGTTAATTAGCGAGATGCTCGCACGCGAGAGAGAGAGAGAGAGAGAGAGAGAGAGAGATCGTATACGACCGCCGCCGGCAATTAAAACAACATCTTCATTATTAGGCGCGCGCGCGAGCGCACAATCACGGTATACACGCTTTGCGTAATGTATACCGCGCGAGTTTGCATAAACGCGCTTACTGCATTTGCTCCTCTCGCACCTTTCTTGCGTATTTGGCTCTCTCGCACGCGGCCCGTATCGCCGCGGACGAAAAAGAAAGGAGACGCGCTGCGGAAGGGTAATGAAACGAGCCTATAAATCACAATAGCTCCTTGTTTTTCGTGCTCGGCGCGCACTTGGACGCGGAGTGTAAATTACCCCGATCCTCGGCGTTTATTTATGGCATTCTCGTGATTTTTCGATATTAACTTTGAAAATCGTCGGCACTTAAGATAAGCACGTTGAATTTTCTTAATCACCGGGATATCGAAGTTCCGAGCGTGAATAAAAACACCTGGTGGATTGTTTATTGAGTCTTTCTTCGCGGCTGATTTTTTTCGATAATCTTTCGAATTAATATAAATTTACACCTTATTTATTTAAGAAACTCGCTTTTTGAATCTCGGCAACTTTCACGGACTTTCAAGAAGAAATAAAATATGAAAATGTCTTAATTATACAAAGTTATTAACATGGGTCAACCCACGTATCTTGCAGCCCTTTTACAAAAAAAGCAGGTTCGGACCTCTTCGCTCCCCATATTATTGAAACCTGCGACGAACGAAATGTGTTATGTGATAAAAATTAACTGTGTTATACTGCTAAGTAATTATTTAATTAAGGTTCTATATTGCGACGTGATAGTTAAGACTACTGACATAAACTGTGCATTTATAATAAGCCTATGTGATGAAATCTAACGATGAATCTGTGATATGAATACACATTTAATGTAATGTATCGAAACTATGTATACATGATGAATATTTTTGACTTGTGCAAAATAAATCTTAATCTATCTATCTATCTATCAAGTAGGACTGATTCTAGGGAGCTCTCGATTCCATCGTTGCGTACCGATACAGGGTTGAAATCTTTTGAATCTCAAGGTGCTTGCCTATGGAATACGATCCCTCGACGTATTAAGCATTTGCCCTCACTACGCAGATTTAAAGCGACAATTCGCGACTATTTGCTATGTAAGTCCAGGGACATGGACCATGTATATCTAATGTAGAATGACGCTAATCATACGAATCTTGACTATAATAGAAATTGAAGTTTGATAGTCACAAAAAAATGTATTATTCGTAATGATAAGAATATGTGATAAATTGATGTACGAGAGATATAATATTGTGCAATATATGTAAGTTAATGACGAGCAATGTCGAGCTGTGATATGATTGACTATACTAATGATCTCTGTAAATATGTATTATTATCGAATGTAGTTTTATTGTTTTTGTCTTGCACAGAATAAACATCTAATCTAATTATTGAAATAAATGTAATTCCTCGGAATACATTACATTAATACAATTCGGCGCGCTCTTTCTCGTCCTCACCCGGGCAATTTTCATAGCGAATAAAAGCTCGGGTGATTCTCCTTTAACCGGCAGCACAGCGCCTGGCTAATAAAGAATTTTCAAGGGAAGGAAAAAGTTACATCGGAAAAGGCAGAAAGTGCGCGACAGGTCTCGGCCTCGCTATGTATTTTATTATTTAATTTCAGCCGGCGTCGGCCGCTGCCGTGGCATTATGAAGCATGAAAAAAGCAGCGGCAGCGGCAGCGGCGGCGATATTGTAGGTGGATTTTGAAGCGAGCATAAGCTGCGCGGCCCCGTCGTCGGTGTCAGCGCCGGCGCACGGTGACATTATTATTCGTTATGAAGGGGTTTACGAGGCCGCAAATCATAGTCGTGTTCATATTTCGAACAGCCGCCGCTTCTCGTTATTCAGTTTAATGGCGGCCGGTATTTGAATTTCCAATCCCTGCCATTATACGTTACAATGTCGCGGGGGCTGGGCCCGGCCCGGCGAAGATAGCCCCCGCAACGAGGGAACCGCACTCTCTCTCTCTCTCTCTCTCTCTCTCTGTAATCGATATTCCGAGCGTGTGCAAACACCGCAGTGCAGTGCGCCGTTGGTGCTGCTGCACGCTAAAACCTGCTGCACACGCCCGCCGGTACGCTCGAACCCAACGAACCTTCCGAATTATATTACTAAATTTTATACACTGCGCGCGCACTTCGCACACTTCCCGAGTCTCGTAATCCGGGATAGTATTTTTATACTTTTTAGGCTCGAGCATTAAAGTGTATTAGGATTAAGTGGCCAAATAAATCATAACCACTGGCTCGCACTGTTTTGCATAAACTTGCATGTACAATGAGCTTTTATCAATAAAGCGCGCATTTTGTAGAAAATTTCAGTTTTAAATTTAATTAAGTATTAGAAAGAAGCAAAAACTCGAAAATATATAGATAACATTAGCATAGATATTACACTATTAATTGATTTATGATTTACTTATAAGAGATTAATACACGAATTGTGCTCTACGATGTTCATTTATATCATGAGCTGACTTTTATCAATTTTTTGATAGATTTTAAGTTTAATAGAAGAAAAGAGCAATAAGATTTTACTTTTAAACGATTTACTGCCAGTATATTTTAACAAACATAGCCAAAAGTGTCTACTTTCGGATTAGATGGTAAACATACGTGTGAGAAGCTATAATAAAATAAAGATTGCATGAAAAAACCCGTGCAAAAGAATAATTCTGGGACAAGTGAAAAGTCTGACTTCGGAGACGAACCCAGATTTTTGGCAAATAATGCAAAACAAAACGCATAGCGTTCCGTCATTTCTGAGGTAACTTAAATCTTTGTGTCTTTTTTACAAATATTTAAATTTCGTAGATAATTGCAGCATTTAAAAAAATGTTTCCACCGTTTAATCGAAAACTATTATTTTTTTACGATTTAGATCGATATTAACAATAAGTGTAGTTAATTAGTGTCCTAAAACAAAAAGGACACGCAGGACACGTTTTTATTGTATGTAAAAATAAGTTTTCGTGACATAAATCAACAATAGTCTTGCATATAGTCTGGCTTATAGTTTGGGGTCGTCTTCGTAGCTAGACTTGTAAGACTTTATGAGCCAGACTTTTGCTAGACTTTTGCCAGATTTATCCCAGACTTATTTTTTTACACGTGAAGCAATAAAACTAGTCGAAATGGCAATGAAAGCTCTAATCCAAATTGAAAATCTTTTTAGCTAAAAACTGGGAAAATTGTGACACATCTTTCTAATCTAAATAAAACTTATGGAAAAAATCTGCTGAAATTACTCGAAGATGTTCTGTAGAATTTTCTACAGAATTTTCTGCAGATTTTTCTGTACGTTATGCAAGTTTTTGCCTGTAAGGTTGTCTGCAGCAATATGCTGGACATAATTTTTCTTTTAATTTAAAATTTTTCGTATTAGCACTGTTCAAAGTTATTAAGTTATATGTAAACGTAATTTCATATAACGTTATAGAATGAACATAAATTTGTATAAACCAGTAGTTGTCATAACCCCAATTTGAAAGGTTAAGCGCGAAACTATATCCTGATGTGGTTAAAATGTACGCTAAGTTGAAAGTTATGTTGAGCATGGCATGAAAATTAGCGAATTTTTTACAGATTTTCAAGTCCATACATTTGTATGCTATTTTCAACATAATTTACAATTTAGTATAACTTTTATCCAAATCAAGATTTTGACACGTTTAACTTTTCAAATTAGAGATGTGAAGTTTCCATTTGATTAAATTTAAGATATATCTACTATATATGCTTGTCAAGATATGATTATTTAAAAAGCTGCCCATTATTATCATATTCATATCACTTCCTGCCTGCTTTAGGTCACTTCCGGTTAATTGATGGAAGTGATAAAAGGATCAAATGTAGAACATTATAAACGGCGAAGCAGATCTATAAAAACAAAGTAAATTTATGCCGACTTGTGTAAATAAATAGAGAATATTATTTACAGTTTGTTCTCCTTTGATAATTTACATAGATCAGAAAAGAAAATTTGCAAAGAATTTTTCAGGGCTCGTGAAATATTTTTCTTGAGATAGTGCGGGACGGACTTTCGACTATATCTACAGATTTTGATTACTAAGCGTTCATTAGTAAAAGACTGCCGACGTGTGTTTGTGATGTTTCGGGTCTATATGTACCGCTTAGAGTTCTCGAGTTACGCGGCCGGCCGAAAAAGTTCCCGAAGTGTGTGCGCGAGCGTCGGTGTCTTTCTTTAGAAAGCTAGAAGTCCTCCATTTGGTGGCAAAGGCGCCGACGTCGGCATTTCGGTGCCTCGGTGAAAGACTCTTGTCAGAGTGTTTGTCTATGTCGTGTCAGCGCGAAAAGGCCTTCCAGCACCTGGACACAGGGCCGCAGCCCGGCAAAAGGGTTGACTTTTGGGTTTCCCGCTTTAGCCGCGCGCACGCACCGGGTCTAGTCTCTTTTCAAAACAAAACACACTTTCAGAATACTTTCTCAGATCTTTCCAATTCTCCCTTTCACGGCTATTAAAAGATATTGCTATTATTTCTTGTTTGCTCTATCCAAGAAAAACAAACAAACTCTTTGGGTTATCTAGCAATCGCCGACAGCGGCTAATTCTACCATGTTTTTTTGTTATCTTATACACGGCGTTGATCTTAATAAAAATAACTAGTAATACTTATAGTTATAATACTTATTATAAATTCGAGTGTTTCTATAAGCATTTTTTATTTAAAGTTTGTTAGCTGAGAAACTACATGATTAATACTAAACGATAATGGTAAATTTACAACTCTAAATATACATGGGCAAAATTTATTTTTCGTCCTTTTAAGTAATATAAGGAAGCGAAAATATTTTTTTTTATTTTCGATGCCTCTTTTTAACGGTTATTCGATCTTTCAGTTTTAGTTTTTCTGGTTTTTTGTTATGTTTAAAATTATGTTATCGATTTATTTTAAATGAATTTCAAAGCACATCAAACTACCTACATATTCCAACCGGAAATTTTAGATAAACATTTTTTTATACACAAAACGTAATTTCTTTTCTTTATTTAAACGATTATATCTCGAAAACATATGATGGAAAAGTTGTGGAAACATTTAAGATGATTAGGACCCCAAAGAAGAAAATTCTGCAAATTTTCAAATATTTAGCCTGGTTAGTTTAAAAGAGAATCATTTTGTAGGGGTGTGCGAGTATTCGGAAATTCGAGTTTGAGTCGAGTCGAGTTTTTGTCTCGAGTTCGAGTCGTGTAAATTTTAACTACTCGAATCATTTCGAATAACTCAAGTCTCATTGAGCTACTTGAGTCACATCGAGCTACTCGGACATCCCGAGCTATTCGAACTTTTCAATCTACTCGAGCTTTATAAACTATTTCATACGTTTCGGGCAATTTGCTTCGTCATCAATAGGTCATCTAGAAGCTTTCAAACACTGAATTCTATACAAAACGTTAAACATCGGTATTCCGCTTCGCCCTATAGTTTTAATATACACTATTTCAGAAATTCCATCGTTAAAAAGAAACTTTATCAATATTTCGTATACTATATTATAAATCATTTTCTATGGTATATTTAGGAAAATAAGAACTTTACATAAAATTTCAAAATAATTATATTTTTGACATAATATAAGTCTTACGTTCTTTAAATTTCTTTTAGCTATGCATACCCATACAGTGAACTGTAATGAATGTAAAAATTGGTTGTAAAAAAAAACTTTTTTTTTATAATAAATGTGGGATTATTGGTATTTAAACTCACTATCAAATTCTTACTAACTAATTTTAATTAAATGCATACAATAATACGGGATAAAAAATTGTTAAAATTGAGTGACCCGTAATATCTATAAGACATCGATTTTCTATGTCGTACAATAACTTGAGTAAATCAGCATTCCTTTTGAAAATTTACAGAAAGATATCTCTTAACTACCTATTTGCTGAGTTATTCGCCCAGATGAGGCGGACTTCTATTTATCAAGGTATTTGAAGTTATATTTTTCTTCAAAAGTTTTTGATTGCTTATTTCTTAGGCATTACAAAAAGTTTTCCACCAATAAACGCTTCTCTTTTCGTCTTATGAAGAAGATTTGAAATAAAAAAAAATTGAGATTCTTGAACTCGTTTTTGTTTTATAACAATTTTACATTTTTATGATTTATTTTTTAAAAAAATATTTCATCGTGTATATCTTGAGTATTACGCGGTAATTTTTAATCAACCAAAGCTAAGTTTCTACGTTTTTGATGAAGATTTGAAATCGAAAAGAATTTTTTAAATTTATGCATTCGTCTTTCATTTATATCCATTTTTCGTTGGTCAGATTATAGAATTAGTTGAAAGAAACTTTAAAAACGTTTGAAAACTGCTACTCCACCACTAAGTATTCGGTAATTGGGTCCTCTACCCTAGCTGTCGATAAAAGTGATTACCAGGCGATAAGTGTCATCAGTAGGCGATAAAATTCGTTAGAAAGCGATACAAATTTTTATCGCCCGGTCTAAGCGGCCTCATATCCGGACGAGATATTGCCTAGATCTCCCTCTTGCTGTACAATATACTATTTCTCGACATGTGACTTAAAAGTGTATTAAATTGAGTGTAATTTTTTAAATTATTTTGCCTTTTCTTACAGTGTTTTGACATCTTTTACAGTTGTTTTGCATTTTGGCAAACGTCTGGGATAGTTTCCGTAGCCAGACTTTTGCAAGAGTTTCTGAGCCAGACGTTTTGCTTGATGTATTACTACAGAATAATGGTAATTTGGAAAGAATTACTTTTGTTTAACTTATGTTTAACGTGCGGCTGAAGCGAGATGCCGCCTGTTTGAACGACATTGCCGCATTAAATATGACGCCGTACGAGAAGCAAAATAATCTGCAACAAGCGTGCGCGAATCGCTATCAAAAAGTAATTAAGCGAGCTTCTTACACGGAGTTTCAAAACCGTCTCTTTTATCTTGTTACGGATAGAATTCAGTAGTAATAAGAAAATGTAGCTGCGTAATAAGTTCCTATGCAAAGGGTCTCTAAAACGTTCTATATAGTTCAATCGCGATGATGCTCTCGAGTTTCTTATGTATGTTTTCGGCGGTCGTCGACGGCGACTTTCGGCTGCGCGAATAGCTGCTTATTCGAGCTCAAAAAAGAATGACGCAGGGACCATACAGATCTGTAGTTGCAAAGCGCGTTATACTAATAAGGCAATACTGTATTTAATTAATAATAGACTTTATCATAAATGGTGTACAAATTATTTTAACAAAATCTTTAGTTTATTCACGTCCCGAGCATAGCTCATTTCTCAACACGCTAGTGAAACCGAGGTTCACGGTCAAATTTATTTTTTACGCATATTGCAATTAAATATACGATAAATATATATAATTTCTGTTTTCATTTATAAAAACTTGGAATTATTTTAATTTCCAATATATCAAGAGCGTCATTGCACGATATCGCAAAATGGCAATATTTGGATTAAGCTTCATAAGCATAAGAAAATGCCTAATCCAAACCCTGTTACAAAAATATGGTGTGTATATGAATGAAAGACATGTTTAGCTCTTGTGTGTTTTGCAGTACTCTTCTCTAGTTCACAATACAAATATCATACGCGGTCAAAAATGTCTACTTTTTTCCCTAGATGCACAATGTACTATTTTATAAGTTTGATTTTTTTCTTAGGACGTAATGCATGTCTTCAAAATCGATTTTCTTTCTTAAAAGTAATTTCAGAATAATCGTAAAGACGAAGATCAAATGAAAATCACCTCTGGTAGAAAATTGACTAGTCCGGCTGGTCAAGGACGCTGCCACTATCCAGAGAAATATTTATAATAAATTGATTACTTCATTTGATGTTACATATGTTTTTTAATGAAAATCAATTGTTGTTCAATTATTAAGGTATTTATACAAGCATTAAAACTATAGATATATTATGCGGTATAAATAAATAAATCTATCAATAGTCTTAAAGTGATTAATAACTTTTTTTAAATATATATTACAAATAGTGGTACTTGATACGAATATTTGATTTGCAGTATTTTTAACAAACTGGCTAGAAACTGTGACGATTTTGACGATTTATTTGCGGAAAACTCGTCAACGTTTTTACCAAGGACGTGTCATATATTTTTAGCAGTTATTTTAGTAAAAAATTTGTCTATTTTGCTAATAGTTATGTATTGAAGAATCTGAAAACCAGATTCAAAATCATACTTTTTGACAAAAATTTCTTGTCCGGTTATACCTACAAAATTTCAGCGCGTCATATGCTTCCATTCTCGAGTTATAATGAACACAAAATTTAGTTACATACATTCGGCACACACATATAGGGGAGTTCGGGTTAAAGTGAGACTTGCGGTAAAGTGAGTTTTCGCTATATATCGACATATATAAATCATTTATATTAATTTCACTTATATAACAAAATAATCTAAGTTAACAATGATTTTTAGATGCTTCGTGGTACATATAATCGGTTATTTAGTAAAATTTAACAATGAATTTTTCAGCACCCGATATGATTATTTTGCATTTTTTGTTTTTAGATAAGAACTGTTATGTATGTTCTTTTATTACGGAAATTTTTTGTTTTACATTTAATACACTAAAATTTAAATAGACATTTTTTTAATACCATAGGACAATACGAAAATCTCTTAAAGAACATTCTTACGTCGCACGTGCATTCGGGGCAAACTGACCGGGGTAAAGCGAGCTTATATAAACAATGTAAATAAGAAAGTGTAACCTCAAACTGGTTCTACGGTTATGTGTGATAAATACATCTTGTAAAGCTTTAAGCTTATATGTCTGTCAACAAATCGATTAAGTTATGTTTAAAAGCTAAATAAAACTTATTAATTTGTCGTAATTTAAACTTATATCCGCACATTTATTGAAGCTCACTTTGCCCCGTGCAAAGGCTCACTTTACCCCAAGCTCGTGAGAAAGTAGGCCTTCTCATTTTTTTTCCTCTAAGTGAATTTTAAAATACTTTCAATTACTTTACAGTCTTGGTTGTTGAAATTTATATTAAATAAAGTCTATATTACCTTTTTAATATATTTCGAATTATATGATAGTTGAAATATATTTATATATTCATACTCAAACTTGTTTAGGCTCACTTTGCCCCGGTTCCCCGCATTTTTTTAAAAACCTATTTTTCTGACTAAAGACCCTTGGAAACATCGAAATTTATCAAAATCTCTTATCTGCAAACTATCAACATTAAACTTTTTAAATTAAAAATGGTTTTTGAATAGTCGAGAAAACTAAGAAGAAACAGTTTTCATTTATGTTACTTTCGTTTTTACTATCATGACAAGACTAAACGCTGTTGTTGTTGACAACATATTTTTAAGGCACGAAGTGCTCGTCTGATTTAGTAATAATAAATAATCCAGTATTAGTTGGTAAATAATATGAGTCTGTTGAAATTGTTCAAGATACTAATTCGAGAACGAAAAAATTGAGTAACTTGAAATCAATGTAGTACAGCCTTGAAAATTCGAGTAACTCGAAATAATTCGAGCAGCTCAAAAAATTCAAGTAACTCAAGATCACTCGAGTAGCTGGAAAAACTTGAATAGTTCGAAAAATTCGAGTATCATGAAAAATTCGAGCAACTCGAAGTCACTCGAGTAGCTGGAAAAATTCGGTGTTTATCACTTTTGCAAAATATCATTTCATTAATAAACTGGATTTTAAGAATGGAAAATATGTATGTATTGCCCTATACATTTATATCGCTAATATTTTTCTCTTTATACCTGCGATTAAAAAAGATTGATATCAATTAGGACTTTGCATGATTTTTGTAATAAAAATTTTTGTAGTTTATTCAACAACATTTCACTTTTCCGTCCTTCATATTCGATGTACCATTCTAAATTTTGAATCAGCGAAGCCAAAACCCATTCTGAAATGAACTTCAGTCAAAATCATACATCATTTACCACTCGCGTAATAACTTCGTTGTCATGAAAATTAGCATAATAAATTTGAATAAAAGCAGTAGCCAAACAAATATTTTTTGTCCCTATCCAATAAAAGTCCCATCATCCGACAACGATCCGTAAAACTCGTCTCATTACGAAACACGTGCCGAGGCGTTGCATCGCAATGAATAATTTCGTCCGGCGGTGCGCGCGTGCGTTACGCAATCATATACGATACTTTCCGTGGGCGTGTACACCTCGAGGCGAATCAATCAATCCCGGCGCACGGGCGCTATTAAAATTTTCGCCCGCCAAATTAAGGCAGTAAATCACGAAGCGCGCGCGTGCACGTGATGAATATTAATGAAATCATCGCGGCGTTTACAGGCCTATTAATCCCGTCCTAAGTTATTTCGTCCCGAGCGGCCGCGCGCGTTTTATCGCCCGGCAGCTGGGATATTAGCCCGATCGATCATCGGGGGCCCCCTGCCCGACGACGCGCACGCCCCCACCCTGCTTTCTCGATCTCTGCGCACGCCAAGCCGGAAAATATACACTTTCTGACTTTCCCATGGAAGAATGCACCGGTGTCTGGGCTAACTTGCTTCTCAGTCCGGTTGCCCGTGCCCACCGCCTCGTATTATTGCCTTCGGAGAACACGGAAATAATAACGACGAGACAGTGCTCCGTCAAGCGTTTGGATGGATGTAACAATGGACCGTGCTCTTGTAATCCATGGCTTGGCGCGTGATTTTCATTTGATGAATCTTGCCCTTTATGGAATTTTGGAGTCCCATCGAGGTTTCATTTGGAATTTACCATTTATAGGGTGCAGATCGCAATTATGAGTCAAACGTACCTACAAAAATCGTTTGAATATTCACATTGAAGCTTATTATATTCGTACGATCATTTTTATTTTCAGAGTTATGTTTACGATATTTAGTTTTGAACTTGTGATGATTGTGTATGGTCGAAAATCTTCGGGACCGAGCAGTGAAATTACGGCGATGACCAATCCTATATAAGCATAAGATGGAGACTATTTGCACGTACACAATCACATACATTGTCCAGATGGTTAACAGTGTCCAGACATAGTGTCAAGGGTTCAAGTGTTTGTGTATTTTTATTATAATAACGCACATTTTTAGCAGTAAAACCTATATCCGTACTCTAGGATCTTATTCAATCAATCTACGGGTACTGGCCTTTGCTATTAGGTATCATAAAAAGATCCTTAGAGTTTCATAAAAATCCCCGACTATGAACTTGTTAGTAATAATCATATATAGTAGGGGCCGCAATCCGTGGGTTGTCCGACAGGTGAGCTCCGGATGAGACTGCAAAGATTGCACAATTCATGTGTGAGGTACATATGTGATGTTAGAAGGTATGAGCATATCAGTCCCTACAGGAGTAAACTTGGCTGGCATGATCTTGTGGGAAGAAGGGCGTATTTTGTGGCTGTACAACTATACAAAGTTATTAACATGGGTCAACCCACGTATCTTGCAGCCCTTTTAAAAAAAAAACAGGCTCGGACCTCTAGTAGGACTGATTCTAGGAAGCTCTCGATTCCATCGTCGCGTACCGATACAGGGTTGAAATCTTTTCAATCTCAAGGTGCTTGCCTATGGAATACGATCCCTCGACGTATTAAGCATTTGCCCTCACTACGCAGATTTAAAGCGACAATTCGCGACTATTTGCTATGTAAGTCCAGGGACATGAACCATGTATATCTAATGTAGAATGACGCTAATCACACGAATCTTGACTATAATAGAAATTGAAGTTTGATAGTCGCAAAAAAATGTATTATTCGTAATGATAAGAATATGTGATAAGTGTAATGTCGTGATTGATGTGCGACAGATATAATATTGTGCAATATATGTAAGTTGACGAGCAATGTCGAGCTGTGATATGATTGACTGTACTAATGATCTCTGTAAATATGTATTATTATTGAATGTAGTTTTATTGTTTTTGTCTCGCACAGAATAAACATCTAATCAAAATATGAATGAAAGACGTGCCCTTTTAGAAAAAAATAAGCACAGCACAGATTATCCTATCTAGTTTTCGACATTCGATTTGCATAATGACATTAAGCTACCAATTCCGCTAAACACCAAGTTTGCCAATTTTAAGACAGCACCTCCCGATGAATAGTAGGAAAAGTTCAGCCGACGTCCCGCTGCAATTCTTCCCCGAGAAGAAGAACTCGGGGGGGTCGGAGGTGTCGGTAAACGAGAAAACTAGCAGCAGCCGGCCGGATAGCACGCGGATCGAGGATACACGAGCCAAAGCGTGCGAACTTGCACTACTCCCCCCCCCCATCTTTTATTCATGACTCCGCGTATATATCCAACTCCCCCCTATCTCTCTCTCTCTCTCCCCGCTGCTATCTAAACATCTAAGTACGCTCGTGTTTCCCGTCCTATAAGTGCGCGCCGCCTCGGATGACTTACTCGCTCGGAATCTCGCGCTGTATATACTCTCGGATATGGCATTATTATGGGCGCTCCTCTAAGTCGCAAATCCGCGCACCGGCCATTGTATATGGAACTTGGACTCGGGATGACCGCTCGTATATTTTCAGCCGCTCGGCCGATGTTTTAGTGCGGATGACCGAGGCGAGAGGCGTCGACGAGGTCCATCGGAATATCGGATCCGCCGCACAGAAATTGCTGTATTACGCAAAATCCGCGGAGGCCCGAGGCCGATGCTATGTTATAACCCATGCATGCATGCGCGCCCGCGTTTACAGGAGCATCGATGCGTCCGCGAAGCCTCAGCTTTATTCAAAGGATCCGAGCCGAGGAGACATTTGAATTGCGCGCAGTGCCGAAGATGCGAATGCGCATTTCAAATGGAGCTGCGTTAATTACCAGTGTCTCAAGGATTGAAACTCGATTTTCTTTACTGTTTTATCAGTTATATGCACATTTAAAAAGGACTGCTTTTTAAGTCAGCAGTTATATAATAGGTATTGGTGGTAGGTATTGATGTGCGATAAGGCAGATTTTAGCATACATGATATTTATGAAAAAAATATGTTTTCAAGTAAAAATATTACTATTTAATAATGATTTTATTCAAATAGTCTTTGTTCTGATTAGTGAATCCGATGGGTGAATATTTTCAATAGTCCGTGCGAACATATTCATGCATCCCAACTTGATATGTCCTTTAAAAATGCAAATTTACTTCTACTAATATTACTACGATGCTAATAATGTTCGTGAATTCATGATAACAGTTGATATTTAAAAATTTTCACTTAGAATGTATTACTGTAATCTTATTAAAAGTGTTTTTCGGTACTCGAAACAGAGCTAATTAAGATTAGGCTGACTATCGCATCTGTTGTCATAAAAATTCTATCGAAATCGTAATATGCCATTAAAAAATACAATATTATATTCGATCACAAATAAAGAACTAGTTAAATTTGATTAATCTTATTCCGACCAAGGGGTTTTTATTCGATTTCAAGTCCTAAAAAAGAATTTACTTACTAAGGTGGGTGCAGGTAATGTGTCCACCTACACGAGATCTCGCTGTATGCGATATACTGGGGCGCCGTAACTCCTACAGTATATGTATTGTGACAATAGATGTTGAGAGGTATGGTAACCCCGCTGCTCGCACCCTCTAATTATAAGATAGTGTCAGGTTTACGCCCGAAAGCATCAGATCTCTGTTTTCTTAGCAGTGCATGCATGTAAAGAAACCACTTTTATCAGCGTGATATGAGCGAATAAAAATCATACGGTACATAAAATTGTATGTTTTTTAGGTGCTTTAAGATACATGTACCAATTTTTTCGTAGTGTTTATTTTCTATGCGAAAATTGCAACTTTCGTTGACGTTTATCGGTTGGTAAAGTGGCCATACGAATGCATTGCAAGGCAAAAGGTAGTCGACGCCGATAAAAACGGCGGTTGCTTCTTCAACATTCCTAGGCCTTATACTAATCCCAAAATGTCGACACCAATGTGTACGCTACGGAACCATGTAGTTAAATAACACGTATAGGAAGTTTCTGCTAGGCTAGTCTTGACTTTCTGAAGCACTTACTATACGACTTTACCATAAGAACTGATCGGTGGCCACTTTACCAACAGTGTTGGTAAAGTGATCAATTTTTAATTACTTCCCGTGTAAAAAAATTAGTCTGGCACTAGTCTGGGATTAATCTGGATTAACAAGTCTGACGAAAGTCTTGCAAAAGTCTGGTAGAAGTCTGGCTTAGGCCACTATGCCAGACTTTTTTTGGAATTATGGCAAGAAAACTCATTTTTTACAAGTAAATAATTAGAGTAGTACATTAATTATTAGTATCGACTAGAATAGTGAAAATACGTACTTTTCGATAAAATAGGAGAAAAGTTTTTTTACATATTGCAACCTTGTTTAAAATATGAATATTTGTAAAAAAGAAACAAAAATTTAGGTTACTGGCAATTTGACACGACGCGATGCTTTTGTTTTGCACATTTTGTTTAAAGTCTGGCATAGTGTCCAAAGCCAGACTTCTGCCGTACTTCTGCAAGACTTTCGCCAGACTATTACCAGACTAATTTTTTTATACGGGTTAGAACTTCTTTAATTAAAATTCAGAGAGTACATTTTTTTGCAAAATATTCATGAGGAATTAGAGTTAAAGGTTCAAATAACATATCTCAATAGTTTCCGAATCCCCAAAATCCGATATATGCCTACTGGGACTCGAAAGTTCCTTAAGGTGGCCACATTACCTGCACCTCCCTTACTTATTGGTTTTATGAAAAATGTATTCACGAGTAAAGCTGAAAAAACTCAACGTTCTTAATGAGCAGAAAAAATAATTTTTTCATTTAATGACTTATTTAAGTTCTAGGCACACTAGATTTATAAACCGTTACTTAGAAGTATTAACGATTTAACATCGTTTCCAATTCCACAAAAATAAAAAAAAAGATTATTGCATAGTTTCCTTTGTAATATACGAAATCCTTATCGCAAACACTTATTTCCTTGGCAATATTCATAAAGTTCGTAGAATATTGTATCCCACATTCACGGAGCCGTAGTTTTACCGTTGAACTTAGCGGCTCGTGTCAGATAGGAGATTTTTCGCTCTCGCTGGCTCTCGATTTTAGCTTCTTTTTTTTTCGCCTCGCGGGGCCTCTCTCGCTTTTATAGTGTCGTCGTGTACGTATATATATGTATATAGGCTAGCTGCATTACGGCTCTTCGCGCTCCCGGTCTAAATTCGATCAGCAGCTGCAGCAGCGCCGGCAATAGTCCCTGTTGTTCCTCGCGAGGCGAGCGCGAGATCGAACGAGATCGTGCTTTATAAATTCCATTCGATCCCTTTTGCATTTCTCCTTTGTCCTATAGCTCCCGGCGCGCGCTCGCTCGAGCCTTTTCCGCCGTCCTTTTCTTTCCCGCTATTTCGTTTTCGCTATCGCGTCCAATTTCGTGCTCTCCTCCGAGATATCCCGGCCCCGATAGCGAAACGAATTTAAATAACTCGAAGAATCAATATTCAAATCCGGTTTCTTCTCCCTCTCGCCATTTCTCGCCCTCGCGTATTCGGAGCCCAACTCCGCTCCATACCTATGCATACACACGTACGTATGTGTGTGTGTGTGTGTGCAGGCCACCGCCGAGATATTCAATTTCGCGAGAATTAGACGGAGTCTTTGCCGCTCGCTCCCTTGATTTTTCCTTTATTGCAGCTCGCGTATAATTTCCTCCGGAGTCCTTTCACGCGCGGAGAGACTGAGACAATTAACTTTCCTCGAGGATGCTTTTCATAAAGGCCGCTGTAAATCCTGCGCCGCGTTTCTTTTCTTCCTCCCTCTCTCCCTCTCTCTTTTTTATGCACGCGAATTACCCACGGAAAATATTGCTCCTCTTCCAGCGTGCGCCGGGTAAGTTGAACTTTCCGCGACGAGCTTAGGCCGCGAAATAATAATTCTAAAGAAATTTCATAACTGTCGCGTGGCGGCGGCGGCTCGCTTCCTTCTCCCGGAATCTCGAGAGAGCGCATTAAGGGATACTCCAGCGGCAAGCGTAATAAGCACGGGGGCACGGCTCCGTGAAATACGAGATATCACCCCGCCGCCTCCCCCCGAAGAAAACTAATAAAACTCCTATTCGCCATTTTTTTTAACGCACTCGGCCCTCGCACTTTAATTCCTCCGTCTTTTCGAAACGGTATAATTCCGCTTCTCTCGGCGCCGGCTCGTATACGCGTCTTATTGGATTTATGGTATTCGAAAATTTTATACTTTTATACCCACCGAGTGAATAAACGTCAGCGCAAAGTGCGCGAATATTAAAAGTTGTATTACAGGGGGGCGACACTCCGAGATACACTACAAAAAGAAAATCTTATTTTAAGATTGACCGATCTTAAAATTTCAAATGCTTGGAAAACTTAAAGATAATATTAGTATTAAAATAAAAATAATTAATAATATTAATATTATTTTTATGTTTTTCAAGCATTTGAAATTTTAAGATGCACGAAATTTAAGATCGGTCAATCTTAAAATAAGATTTTCTTTTCGTAGCGTAAGAATTTAGCCGTCCTCCCTCCCGTTCGAGCGAGTGGAATTTCGCAGTCGGGAGGCTCGATTGGCTTTCGCGGAAAGAAATCGGGCCGTTCGATATATACACATCCTGGGGGTACTATTGGGGGCTATCGCGTTAGCAGCAGCGGCAGCGGCGCGCGATCCGTCAAGTTTTCTCTCGCTCTCGCTCTCTCTCGCGCTTTTTCGCGACTCGTTTTATTCGCATTCAAATGGCAGCACTTTAATTTGCATGCTAAGAGCGGCGGCGGCGTCGCAGCCACCCCCACGCTCGGAGTGGGCCGGATTTCCATTTAAACTCGCAAAATGGCGGCCAAGCGCGAGCGCGCGGGGCTACAAAATTTTTTATTGAAAGATTCGATGCAGATAGGCGAGCGAGAGAGAGAGAGAGAGAGAGAGAGAGTACGAGTGAAAAACTCGTCCAGCAGCGCACCCTCCTCTTCCTTCCTCCTCTCTCTCTCTCTCTTTCTCTCGCGCGCGCGCCTGCGCAAATACTCCGGAGCTATTTCGCGAGATAAAACGCCCTTTATCTCCTACACTCCGCCCCTCGCTCGCTGCTCTTTTCCCTTTTCCTCCTCCCCACCCCCCGCGGCTCGATCTCTTCCCCCTTCTGGCACGAGCCCGATTTTTCTCTCTCTCTCTCTCTCTCGCTCGCTCGCTCATTCTCTATCGTTTCCTCATTCGTTCCTGTCCTCCAAATCACTTTTATGGCGTTTACGGACGAGTATTTTATTCACGTCTGCGCCCCGGCGTTGGACGCGCGGAGCTTGTGCTTTGTCGAAAACTCGCGACGTTATAAATGTCAGTTGCCGCCGCGCCTACGAAAGTTTATCATTTTTCCGGCGCACCGGATATTCGACGCGCGCTCGCGAACTTTATTCGCAAAACGGGGGAAAAAAAAGAGAGAACGCCCGCTTTTTTCCCGGGGGTCAATTTATTGATTCTCGCACAGTCGACGAAACAGGCTAATGCAACTCGACGCTGGCCTTTTTTCGCGCAGATTCAACTGAGCTTTTTGTGTGGATTTCTTTTATCAGCAGGCGAGAGAAAATTACACGAAAACAAGTTAGGACGGTTCGCGTTGTATATCGAGTGTAATAAACAATTACAGCGAGCTGCAAATCCTTCACTTACGATATACTTGAAACATCGCGATCGATAAGATCGTTGATCAGTCAGTTGGAATTGAAATAAAATTGAGTTGGCAGAGAGGCGATCGATATAAAAGCAATAAAACACAGCGCCTATCGATAAAGAGAGGGCACACTCCGGCCGGATAAGGCGAGAGAGAAATCAGTAAAGCCCCCCAAAAGAGAAACAAGAGGTTTCCGTTTCCGCGGCCCCCCGACAAGACGAAGGGCTTTTGTTTCACCCCCGAGCCTAATCTACACCGCAGCCCCTTTTCCCCCAACCCCGGGCCCGCCTGTAATCGACTCTCGATTCTTATTTGATCAGCCTGATTTATCGCGAACGAGTCAATTGCCTGTCCTCCTCGTTCTTTCTGAAAATCAATACATTGTAAATATAATTAGTGTAGTCGATATGTGCGCATCCTTGATGTAGGACAGCCTGTATTAGAACTACTCCGAGACCGATAAATGCTTGTAGCTTATATGAGCGTTTAGGAAAAATATGATATCGTCGTGTGTTAGATGTTAAGACAGTAAGTAAATTTTATTTCTTTAGCGAAAAAATATTCATTTCTAGTAACTAAGAATAATTTTTAATAATGAAACATTCTCTCTCTCTCTCTCATTACTTCGATTGGTCTCTCACCTGGAACATAACAATTGTTTCTACACCTATAGAAAATGCAGAATGAATGGAATTAAGGACGAAAAATGTGGTTTCTAAAAGAAATAGACTTGCACTTTATAAATTTGACGTCAGATTTTCAAAATTTTTCCACTGCTATTAAATATGGTCGCCAAAATTGGACAAATATATACAATTTTTCGGAATATATTCTGATTACTTTGCTCTATATATAACTTAAGTTAGAAAATTTCGTAACTTTAACTTTCATAATCGAGAAGAACATTTCTTTCTCTTTTAGAAATCATTCTTTTTCATTCTTCAGTTGATCCACTGTGCGCTTATTCTAATCGAAAAACTAATCGCCATAGTTATGGTCGCTTCGAAAGTAAAAATTAAAAAAGCACCTATTATACTTATTTTTATTATATATTTAGGGCGTATTCCTTAATATTTTGCTACCTGACCATATCCTTGGTCCTGAGATACGAAAAATCTCCACGGACATAGCTCCGGTCAATGCCTTAGATATGCACACATCGAATATTGAATATGTGAACGAGTCAGAGAGCGGCAAAATCCCGGAACTCAGATTCGGCTTTGGTGACACAAACTCGATGATCGCGTGATTTAGTTAAGAAAACACAAGTTGTACGTCTTTTGTTTCCGGCACCTCGTCGCACTGTACAACTCTCAGCACCGACCCATCAGCCAACTGGCCAAACAATCCGGCCTCGGTAATTCCTCGGCTCTCGTCTATGTACCGATACGCCACATACACACACACACGCTTATGTCGGCACTCCCCTTCAAAATCGCTAAGCCGTTGACTCAACCTTATCGGCTTACAAGTCAAACCTGGCCTGCTTTCCGCTCGGATTTTCGGGCGGCCTCTCTCCCGACTTCAAAGACCGAGCCATCTATTGTTTACGCAGCTATTAGGCGCTTTGGAAACGACGGAAGCAGCAGCCAAAAGAGAATTCATCATCTCTCCCACGTATACGTATATCGACGCTCCGTACGAAGACTAGCACAACTCAGAATTCTCAAAAAACAGCAGTTTTAATCAAAATCTACCTACGAAACTAGGAGTTTTCAGGTTCTCGGACAAAAACTATCACCTTCTCAAAGGTTCTGAGAAAATATTAGTATTTATCAGAGGATCTAAAAAGTGCTAGTTTTTAGAGGTCTTGGAAAAGAACTAGCTGTTTTTGAGAATTCTGAGCTGTGCTAGGCGTCGAATTATGTGCACGCGCGTAGTCGGAGAGAGAGAGAAAGAGAGAAGAAGCTGGAAGATGCAGATTCGGTAGAGGGCCGCGAAAAAAGAGCGCGATATATTGGATTCTGGTGGTGAATAGAAGGGGGAACACGGGCGCCTCCCCCGTTTTATCGGCCGCCGGCTTGATATACTGGGCGCTAGCCGCGTTAGAGGGCTTAATCTCTCACGCTCGGTTAGCTCCTATTCCTAACCTCCCCGCGCTCGAGGCTCCCTCTGCTCGCGCGCGCGCGCATCCCCCTTCTCTCTGCAGCCTCGCGCTGCCCGGCATTTTTCTCCTGCTTTCCCCGCCCTGGAAATTAACAGGATATCCTCGAGCGTGCTGCTTTTTTATTAATAATTACCTCGACGGAGCTTATTACGCTTTGTTTCCTGATCAAATGTGCTATTATCAAGAATATTTACTTACACGGACAGAAACGATGTTATAATTCTTATTAATATAAGAATTAATTTTTACTTTTTTCTGTTCTAATGTTTGGACATACTTGTCTTTTATCAATTTTTACTATTTAATATAGCAATTTTCTAAAATATTAAATAGTAATTTTAAAATTCACAATTATAACATTTTTTTTCAATATAATGTTTCCCTGGTTGTTATTTATTCTAAATATTATATTTTTTATAGTACAGTTTAATTTTAAATAAAATATTGTTACCAAAAAAACCGACCTCGTGAAGATTTGAACCGGCGATCTTCAGCTCCTGGAATGGACGCTCTAGCTACTGCGCCATCATGATTCTTGTTTACTATACTTCTAATCATCCTTATAATTTACAGTAGGCTTTGTTGTCGTTTACGTTTATCTCGTCAACATTAATTAAATAATGATATACTTATTCATTGTTGCAGTTCTAATTAACGTACGTGTATTGATATAATGAAAAAGATCTTGTATCATCGAATTAAAAGTATCGTGGTCAGTTGCAAAAGATTACGTATAAATTTTATAGGTTAGATTTTTGGTGTCTAGACGGTTTACTAAAATATTTACGAGAATTTAATACGAAAGTATGTAAAATTTACTAAAAAAAATATAGTATTCGGAAAATATAACAAATATTACTATAATTACAAGTACTTATTGCTATAATATTCAGCACAAATTACTACACTTTCTTGTAAATTATATAAATGACAGTTTTTACTAAAGTAGATAGTAAAATTCCATATGCTTTAATTGCAGAATATCATATACGTTTAACAATAACTGCTACAAAATATAGTAAAAAGCATGAGAATGCAAGTAAATCCTACCATTACTTCATAAAATAGTAATTTTCATACAGTAAATAGTAATTTTTAATACATCTCTTCTCTCCGTGTACAAGAGACTTGTTTGCTGCAAAGAGATTTTTTCTCAATCTTATTTTGTGTCAAATGGAATTTTTATTTGATGAAACTAGAATTTTTCTTATATAGTAGATATATGAAGACGTATTTAACAAGTATTTATTTTTTTACACGCTATGTTAAAATATAATTGTTTGATCATACATACTGAGACTTGGCCTTCTTTTAAATTTTCTTTTCAGATTGATTATATTATCGCTGTTACTACGGAACAGTTTATCGATACATTGTGTGCGTTCAATAGAATTGAATGATTTATTTTAATTATGGACCAGTATTAATCTGCAGGTAACTGAAATAGGATTCGTTTAGGTATCTATATTTAAAAATTAAATTCCCGTTACGACCAAACTATTCTTCTTGCTGCTATAGGATATCCTTGTCAGCAATTGCATATGAAATACTCTATACTAAAATAAGCTGCAGCTCCACGGATAATATAAATATTCCGCTGATTGAAACATACAAAAAGATGCTATCTTCCTCACCGTATTGTATGATAATGATGCTTTAGATAGATGACACATTGTATATATCGACGCATAATTTATTGAACGCGATAATTATCAGCCAGCACCGGACTCTTGAATAAAATCTGAATAAGATTATGAAAAAAGGCATCTTCTCCGTGGCGAAATGAGCCTCAGTAGGAGGATTTTGAGTTTTTATCCGTAATAAAAGTATCTCGAGTTTGATTAATGGGAAATCAGTTGAAAAGTCATGAAACAGCCAAGAGGGTGAGAAAGAGAGAGAGAGAGAGAGAGAGAGCCACGTAGATAAGAAGAAAAACGAAGCGCGCGCGTCATTTGTCATCGTATCCCGTTAAGTTCGGCACGTGCTCGCGGCCCGTGGAGTGCGCAAGGCCCCTCACGTATGCGCCTATCTTCTCGCCGGGATCTCCGAGAATCATCGGACAATGAGCGCCTCGCTAACTGGATAAGTGCGAAAACGGCCTCCTTATCGGCCGGCCCGCCAGATAAGCCCGATCTCTCCCTCCGCGTTATTACATTATACTCTCTCGCTCCCCGTAGAATAATGTATCTGATGCTTACAACCCCGAGCCCCCAAAGGCTCGACCCTACCTAGGAAAAAGAGAGAGAGAGGGGGGGGGGGGGGGGGGGAGAACGATTACATTGAAATGGTAATGCGTCTAGAGATATGGCGCGCGAGCTCGATTAACAATTTGGCGGGGCGCGTGTACGAGGGGACAATCACTTTTCCCGTCTTTTCACTTCGCAGCCGGGTACGTATAGCCGGAGCTGGCTGTGTGTTATACCTACACTTCGTAATGACTCTCTAACCCGGCTCTAATTGGTAAAAGCGTGTTTTACACACACGAAGAAAAGGACGCTGGGCTAAGAGCTGTATTCTTTTTCAATAGTGACAGTGTTAGGAAAGATTATGAGCTGATAGTTCGTTTGGAATGTTTTTGAGCGTAAGAGGGACACAGAATTACATTTTTATAGAAGTGACAAAACAAAATTTGATCGGATACTAGAATGAAATTCAATACTAATTTTAGGCTATTTTTTCTCAAATTCCATTTGAGCTATCTATTCGTCATACTTCTTTTAGGTCTCATTTAGTATGTATACTATCCTCTCATCCCCGCCTTGGTCTACTTCGCAGTCTTTTACTCCTGGATACCCTGGTAGAAAATTATCTAGTTTTATCGAGGCCCTCGATTATTCCCATGGAAAACTAGATAGATCTACATAGTTCTAGATTAATTTTCTACAGGGTATTTATGAAACTTTTTGGATCCTAAAAATCATCTCCAGCACTCGCAGATTGATTGAATTGCGCCTAGATCGCGAGATATAGCCGCTAGTATAAAAAATATACATTATTACGAGGAACATTGATTCTCTCCAAATAATCACAACTTAGTAAATAAATACCATAAATATCAGTTAAATTTCAATTTGAGAAATTAGTCGTGACGTCATCTTGATTTGGCTCAACATTACGGTATTCACCCAGAGCATGATCAGTGGCGCCATCCAAAAGTTGGAAATTCGGGAGGTATAGTCAACATATATATATATATATATATATATATATATATATATATATATATATATATATATATATATATATATATATATATATATATATATATATATATATCATTTTCTTCTATGACCTCCAAGCAGACGCTCATAGCGTATAAAGAAAATCATGCTTAAAATAACATGAAAATTAGTAGATTCGGAAGCAAGAGGTTAGTCAGTTGTGAAATCAGGCAAGCGCCCATTTTGGAAATCGATTGCAATATTACATGAAATTGATGAATTAAGATAACAAATTTTTCATTAATTTTAATGCTAATTATTTTTAGCATCATTTTCAATCCAGCATAACTTTGGTCAATAATTTATTTTTTCGAAGATGTGATTTAATAAATAGGTGTGAATTTATACCATTAATATCGCACATTTTTGGCACAAGGTCCTATAATATTTCGTAACTTGGGACCTATTCAATGAAACTGTGAGTACTGAACTTTATTTTTAGGTGCCAGAAAGGACTGCTCAAAATTTCATGAACATCTAGGACCCTTATCCTTGTTCTTTCTGCTCATCTTTACATACACGATTTAAGTTTGCAATAATATTAGGTGACATGGAGTTCTATCTCACGGTTATGAAATGTTCTATATTACTCGCTATTCACCTCATATTTAGCTCTAACTATCTCTCCAGTACATATTTCTGGAATCTTGATTTATTGAGTTGATATTACACATCTATTATCGTTGTATAACTTTGGATTTTCAAATGACGTGCTAGTATAATAGGCAATATAACCCAAGGAAATAAAAAAGTTGTGATTTTCAGTATTACGCTCTGTCCCCTTAAAAGGCACAGCTCACACTCGATTCTTTGGGCAGCCGCGCAGGTGCGCAGTCGTCGCGGCGTCGGCAGCTTCTGACGCTCGCGCTTATGCATTCAAAATTATGAAGCGAGAGCCAGAGTAAGCCTGCGAAAGCGTAGTCAGGCCGTTTCTCGCAATAACATCCTCTTTTTCTCGCTCTCCCCCTCGGTCTCCTTCGGCGTCAAGTCGGCGCGTATATGCATTATCGGCGTATACGCTCGTTCTTGGCGTTTTGCTTTTAGGAGAGTCGGGTTATATAGGTGTTAAACGGGGGGCTGCGCGGAGCTCGTTAGGATTTTTCCGCGGGTGCTAAACGTCCCGGACAATGCTGTCCTCTGTGGCGCGCTTGCTGCTAACGAGACGACCGAACAGCGCCAGCGCGAGGACCCGTCAATTGTTTCTGCAAACACGAAACAATGGACAGTAGCCGGGGGCCCGCGGATACTAATGGCCGGTTTATACACTCGAGGAGAGAAGAGACGACCAGGAGGACGGGGGACTCCCGCGAGTGCTTTTTACCGCCAGGCCAAGTTTCTTCGCCGCCTTCTTCCTCTTCTTTTTGCTTTGCTTTTTCTTTTTTATTCTCCTTTTTCACTCTGCCTTCCTTTATGCGAGACCTCAAGCTCTCGCTTCTTATTCCTCTTCTTCTTCTTCTTCTTTCCCTCCTTTCTCATTTATTCTTACAGTTTAGTTTCGAACTCTCATCGTGCTCTTTCAAAACACTTGTCGATATAAGGTATAACCAAAGAGTGGCTAGGATTTATTCAAATCCTATTCGAAACTTACCTTCAATACGTGGTTGTGATATAACTAAGCTTGTTGCCAAATCATAAAATACAAAACGTGAGGTACGCTAAAAAAGTTAAAACCTACCTTCTCCTTTCTTTTACTTCAAAAACTGCTAGATTTCTACTACAAATTTGTACAACAACATTTTTCAACTAACAGCCACAGTTAAAGATGAGGATCATTTAAAGATATATTTTAAGCCGAATATATTCTTTCAAACAGAGTTGTTCCCGTGCCTAAATTCTAAAGTGAGCCCGCAAATTAGAACTCAAGTTCTATTCTATATTATTACACTAATTCAAAGTCCGGAGACTTGTGAAAAATATTGTAAATTTAAGAAAAATTGCACAACTATAACTTCATAGAATACAAAATTACTGCATTTGGAAACGACTTCGTGGATAGAAACTCTAACGCAAGGGATTTAAAAAACTGTTATTCTTCACTCGAACGAAATGGCCACTTTTTGCCCCTGAATATCGGGGCGAAAGTAAAATTTACGGAGAAGAGTAAAATTGAATTTTTTTCTTTCACAATTTATTTTTACAATACTATTCGATTTATAATAAATTGAATACAAATATACATCTAGTGTAAATAAACAAAATCTTTATTTACATATTTTGTATTTGAGCGCGCGCATACGCATTCTTCTAGATGAACCTAGAAAAGTATAGAAAAACACGTCGGCCCTATTTTTCAGTAAGTGGCCAATAAGTGGCCACGGTCGAGATTGGAATAAAATACTATATGCAACACGGGACGAAAGTAGATTTTTCCCTCGGGTGATTACTGCCCCCGAGAGAAGATTTTTGTAAACGCCCCCTCGGGACATTCATTTAATAGTACAATTCGAAATAAAATAGTTAATCTAAGTAAATAAACACGGTAAGCAGAAATTAATTGCTTTTTACTACACTGCTCAGTAACTATCTCATTCTCAAAGTACATGAAATTGTGTGTTATTGATTATTGATCTTGTATTAAAATGACATTGTCTCGTATCCTGCTGTACCCCGGCACCTATAGCACACGACTTATTAATCCGACGATGCATTCAGCGATGATTTACCAAGTGAAGACAAGAATCAAGTCAGCCGTGAAACACGTCCCCGCGCGCGTGTATCCACGGGAAGGCAGCGGGAGGGCCCGTGAATGGCTCGATTTCGGGAAAGAAACGAGCGACTCATCGAGGGAGGCCGATTTGTACTTAATAAGAGATCGAAGAAGAAGCTTCGCCAGCTAGGTATAATCGAAAAAGCCTTATATCGGTGAAAAGGCTGGCGGGCGGCAAGTGAGATAGGGGGGGAGTCTCCTCGTGACAAAAACGCCGCTTATCTGGGGGAGCCGATCTCGGCGAGCAGCGGCAGCGCGCTTGGCCACGATATTATCGATATTTCTCTATGGCTTTCACAAAGTTTTGCGTATCCGGCGAGAGAGAGAGAGAGAGAGAGAGAGAGAGAAGCTGCGCGCCCGCGGCTTTGTCCTGCCTCTCTCGCTACGTACACACACACGTGCAGATAAACGTGCAGCGGCGCGCACACCGATGCGCACGGAGGGACTCTCTCTCTCTCTCACTCCCGTGGACAAAGGGGCTCGGACGTGGAGGAGAGAGAGAGAGAGAGAGAGAGAGAGAGAGTCCGGGAGTATAATATGAGAGGTTGTGAGATATTTATGCGTTGCATTGTCTCTGAGCGCGGGCGCTCGTTCTCAGCGAGACAACGACAACTTCATTCGAGCGCGGCCTGCCTGCCTGCCTGCTCGAGTTATGAACCGCCGTGCCGCTCTTTCCCTTTCCTCCTCTTTCTCATCCCACCCCCCCCCCCCCTTCGCTCTTTCTCTCTGCACCGGCTCGTATAAGCTCGGGACTTACGTGTGTTCGTCGCTCGCGAGGCCTTGTTTTACCTCTATATTGCCTAATTTCTTCATTAAACGCCCGCAATGTAATGCAAGCTTTTTTCAATTTCGCGCTTTTTACCGAAATTTCGTGTTAGGAGCTAACTGAAGTTTTAAGGGCTTCTCTAATTTATTAAAAAATCGACTTTTTCTATTGCACTTGTCAACCGAGCGTACTGAAATGAACTTGAGAAGTAATACCATTTCGAAATTTTCAAGAAATTACAGTTTTTTGTTGCTTTTTCGGTTTAGGTAATCGAACGTATACCTGCAAATAGCCTATAAAAGTCTGTAAAGGTCTTCATTTCTCAAAGTCATATTTTTCTAACACAAGGACAGTATCATGCCCTCAAAAAGGAGTGGATTTTGTTGCAGCTTTAGGAGGTGTTTTCCTTCAGTACTCGCAGTTTTATCTTTTACGTCCTTATTTTCTAAATATATTTCATTTTAGTGAAAAATAGTATCTCCACTTCTGAATAACTCCAAGTTTTTACATTACAAATATTTCAATGTAAACTTTAATTTTTATAAAAGTATTAAATGTAATTAAAAGCCTCACAAATCCTCGTACTTTCATATATTTTTCATATTTAACATTTTCCAATTTATTTTAATAAAAAAATCCTTTTAGTCATTTTGACTACATGAAAATGAGATTGGATCTTTCTAATAAGATTAAATAAAATGATGTTTTCAGCAATTATGTATAATAAAACACTGAATTCTCCTATGAAACAGTAAAATTTGAATAAACGCACATGATCGCGTCCCAAATTCATGTTTACAATGGACTTACCAGTCCAGGAAAAAAAAAGTCGGACGTGTAAGAAAGACGGAGACCGGGTACGGCCGAACAAAGCGATCCACCCGGAGAATTGAAAATTTGTTGGGAAAATTTTGCAATTACGCGGGAGCCGAGCTCGCTCCATTTTCTCTTGGCTCGGGCGCACTTTGCGCGCGCGCGCGCACCCTCCTATCTGATTGTCCCCGCGGGAGTCTGCGCGCGTAATTAAACCCCAGGCGAAATTGCGCCTTCCTCCTTTTACACTCGCTTTATTGGCAGACTGCGCAGGAAACTGTCCTCCTTTTTTACCCCCCCCCCCCTCCTGGTCTGCGTGGCTTCCTCGCTTAATATACCCCGGAGGAGAGGAGATCCAGTGGACGCTGCAGTGCGCTGTTGACCAGCTCGGATAAGGGACTCGTTGTGATAGAAATTATCTCCCCGCAGGCGTCTTTTGTAAATAGAAAATTCTCGAGATAGCGCGCGAGAGAAACGGTAAATACTAATTCTGTCCACAGAAGATATACCGGGCCGGGGCCTCAAAAATTATCTTGTGTCTATTTGTTGAGGGGAGAAGTGTCATCTTAAGGGAATACGTATGGAAGCTACCGATAATCGCTTTTTCGAACCGACAAGAATGGACATTTTTTCACGTCTCAAAGTAAGAAACTCCTCGTATGTATTTTATAAATAACACTCTGATTTATGAAATTGGCCGATTACAGAAAATTAATTTTATACTAATTCTTTTATCAGGAACGAAAATAACGCCTCGAATAAATACGACAGTTGCAAGAGTCCTTATCTCGCATTACACTCGATAAAAGAAGCAAACAAAATCCAAGTTAATGCCGTAATTAATGAGTATAGATTTCATTATCAAAGATCAAAGAGCGCAATCGGTACTTTGCGCATTAATAATACCATTCTCCGTTAATATATCTTACGAAGCTAATTTTCTCAATAGTTTCTACAAAGCATATTGGTATTTGTTGTGTGAATGAGCAATAGAAGCTCGTCGAGTCCTCTTTGTAAAGACGATGCGATTCTAGTTGAGAATTTCATAATGTTCTGAAAGAGAAGAAAGGAGGAGGAAAGAAAGGCTAAGACCTTGATAGAAAGCGTGCGCGGTTCTAGGAAATAAAAAATGTCCTAGCGATTGTGTGGGCTCCTCGTGGACGGATTGATATTAAAGGGAGCGCGCGCGCAGTTTATATACACGAGAGGTGATTGTGTGCGATGTGAGAATGCGCGTGCGACCAGGATCTTGAGAATCCAGAAGGGTGCCTCTGCCCCATTCACCAGGGATTCGAGACAGTCAAGTGGTCCTTCTTCGCTTCTTCATCTTCTTCTCCCTCGTAAAGTCAAAAATCCCCTGAATGCCGGCGGGCCGCACAATGCCGATGCACGGAGTCCACTGTACTCCATTATTATTATCCCCGACGCGCTTGCTCGCCTCTAGCCTTTCAGCCGGGGTGCTCGGGCTCGGGATCCTATTTTCCGCTTTTCCGAAATCACAAAAACCGGCAGCACCACTTGGGAGGAAAATAAGAGAGAGGATGGATTTAGAGTGGCCAAGCGCACGACGCGCCAAACAGGCTAATTTATAGCGTGACTCTTGGAACGTCACGAGATGATTATGATTTCAGGATCTTTCTCACGGATGAAAATACTGGTCTTTGCACTCCTGTTCATCCGCGACTTATTACGAGTCCTTCCCTGACGACTCCTTCTACCGCTGATACAAGAACAATTACATTTTACGTCTTATTGATATTGCTATATTACTTAGGAAGCTGTGATCAGAAGAACAGGTGACGTGGCCTATTTGAACAATTGTATTGTTAATTAAATTATTATTAATCTCTTAATTGTCAATGACGTACAAATCTCCCAAAACAGAACTAGGCAAAAGGACTGTATAAATATGCTACTGTATAAATAAGTGGGTATACTGCTGTAATAATTGAATTTGCAATTAATACTTCTCATGTTTTTTGCGTTAGAAAAAATGAATTCCAAGTTAGAATGTTAAAATTCAAATTAGTAGATCCATAACATGGCGGATTAAATGCAAGACGGCTAATATGTTAGCACCATTGTAAATCATCTGCTCTAAAGTTTATAGTGTAAGTTCTTAATAAATAGGCTTGTATATGTAGCAACAGCTTCTCTAATGTTTGAATTTTGTAATAAAAGATGCCTATATTTAAAAAGATTGAGATTTATAAATTGTGGCTTGTCACTAACAATCCCCCGAAGAGTGCACACGCTTCGGAAGACGCACTTGAAACAGGCTTAGGAAGGTACTTTCTGGTACTCCAAAATAATCCCTAACACCCGTAGTTTTGACTGATGGGCCCCTGTTCTCGATTAGTCTTCAACTTTTTATGCTAGAAAAATAGGCATAGGGCGTTTCTTATGCATAAAAATTGTACACGTAATTATTGTACACAATTTAGCATTGGTCAAATATATCTATATATAATTTTACCAATGCTAAATTGTGTACAATAATTACGTGTATAATTCTTATGTGTAAGAAACGCGCTATGCCGAAAAATAAGCTCATAAGATAATAAAAGTACACAGAAAAAAAATTACTTGTTTTAAGAAGAAAATTTTCTTAAAATAAGATGCAACAAATTTTAGAACACTTTTTTTTCTTATTTCAAGACATGCTGAAAAGTTTATTATTTTTTTCTTAATTGATAGTTTGTTATTTGATCGCATAGTTTACATTCGCAAAATGTGAGGTTAGGTTTTGCCTTTATTAATGTGAGGTTAGGTTTCGCACGAGATCGCGCGAAATAAGTAAATTTTATTTCTTAATATAAGTAACTACATTTCTTATTTTTTTATTTTAGAAAAGTTTCTTATTTTAAGTAATTTATTTTTCTTAAAATAAGTAATACGTTCTTATTTTAATTACAGATTTCTTAAAATAAGTAAAATACGCGATTTTGTTACTTGTTTTAAGAACGAAAGAATTCGAAAAAATTGTAAGACGCAAGAAAAATAAGAAATTCTTTTTACCGTGTAGGCGAAAGAGGTTGGTTATAAAAATAAATCTGATCAAGGTTATTTACCATTAAAGGATGATGATTGAAAGGTGGCCAATTCACTTAAAATTTTACAGAATGTTTAAGAGCAAATTATCTAAGGCGGTACATAGAGAATTTTCGATAAATTGAAATAGTATATTATGCACCTAGGGAATAAAGTAAGACTATTGACACCCACGAATGAGTCGCAGGCGTTACTCCCGAGTACAATATGGGACTTTTGCTCACGCCCGGCGGAAAGTTGTTTGTGTTTAATCCTCGATTTCAGAGTCGAAAACGTCACATAACCTCCCTTTTAGAAACTGCGACGCGTATGCTCGTCTCTACTTTTACTCCCGCCTAGCGTTGCCTGCCTCGCTTCGCTTATGCGCGTGGCAGTTTCTAGGCGTGAGATAATGTGGCGTTTTATTCCCTGGAAACGAGAAATAAACGCAATACTTTACACCAGGGTATGAGAAAAACTTTTTTTCGGATTGATAGAATAAATATTTTTCGCGTATTGGTAGAAATTGATTTTGGAATCAATGACACCTCGCAAACCAAAGACACCCTGCTGTAAGATAATATGTTTATTGAAAAATGTTCATTTTTCAGTAGGACACGAATCATAAGTTTAAAATAGTTAGACAGGAAAATAACTTTCATTGTTACAAAAATCTGCTCAACGATTTTCTCTTTGAGTGCGTATTGTATATTTGCGGAATATGCGTTTTGCCTATAATGGACTGAACTGTGTAGCTTTTCCTTATTTATAATAATTCTAATTAAATTCTCTTTGAGAAAGCATAGTGCCAAAGTAATTTGCAGCATTTTTTATTATAATAAAGGAACAGTGGTAGGAGCTCAAAATTTATTATTTTTTGTTAAAAGAACTATATAAATAAATGAGTGTTCGTCAACTTATTTTACGAAATAAATATACAAGTTATTTTGTTAATTTCTTAATACAATTTTTGTTAATCAAATATTTAAAGTTTCGAAAAAATGTAAAGTTATGCAGTTTTGGAGAATCTGTTTCTAACTATATAACTCTTCAATGGTTTAAGTCATTATGATACTAAATTATTATAGTTATTAACTTTTACAAGATGTTATTGTAATGATACGTACACATACCTCGTAAATATAAGCGTCAGAAAGTATGTAGGATAGTATTCTAAATTTTTGCACTAATACATAGTGTCATTACGACAATAATATTTATAATAATCTATCTATAATAATATAAACTATAATATATTTATAATATATCTATAATAATGTCTTTATAGTAAAAATCTGTTTTTAACCGAGTTCTTTTGAGGAGGTTTATCTTACAAGGAGAGTGTCCTACCTGTGGGAAACGATTTTCAATAAGACTTTCGGGAGCGCTTTCTGGTACCCAAAATGGAAGTCCAGTACCCGTAGTTTCTTCCAATGGGTCCTTGTTCTCGAGATATAAGATATTTTACTCCGAATATGCATTATTTTAATGAAAAATAGTACCGCTCCATCATATCATTACTATGTAAGTGTTGAAGCTGGAAAAAATATTCAAAAAGTAAATAAAATTAGGCACTAAGAGCTTTATTTTAATCTTTGTCACGTTCAAAAATATCAATCCAGTCCAAAGTTATTATTGATTAAAAATGGTGGCTGAAATGCATGAACGATCAACGAATTTATAAGAGATACATTTCCTGGAGTATTCATGCATTTTGAGTCTCCAACTTCAACCTATAGACCAGATTGATATTTTTATACGAAACAAAGTTTAAATTAACGAGTAAATTAAAGCTTTTTTCACCTACTTTTATTTACGTTGAACATTATCTCTAGCATCAAAACATATATAGTAATGATATGAAGTAGAGGTAGCATTTTTCATTAGAAACCGCATATGAGGAGTAAAATAGCTCGTATCTTGAGAACAAGGGCCCATTGGAACAAAGTACGGGACTGGACTTCATTTGTTGGGTATCCAAAAGCACCTTCCAAAGCCTCATCGAAAATCATTTTCCCACAGGTGGGACACTCTCCATGTTAGCTTGCTAACATGGAGCTCGGAAATAGCGAAATAATAAAAATATATAAAGTATAAATTTAAGTATTGGAATAGTCATTAAAATTTAAGAAAGCTAAATTTAACTGCCAATGCATTATCAGCGTTTTTCTTCCTTTAGAAATTATTATTAACTTTTATGTTTATCTTTCAACAAGGCGACACTCGTATTTTTGACATAGCTGGCCTTTATATGATCGTTATTATTGTTCATTTGGCAGCTGCTGCTCTCGCCTCGCGGTAAAAAGAAGAAAAACAAAGAGAGCTGCCTCTCGCCGAGCTTTATTTCCAAAATACATTACTATAATAAATTTCTGACGCACACACACATGATGGTTATACAGTGTGGGGCCAAGCGCAAGCGAGAGAAAGAGAGAGAGAGAGAGAGCAGCTGACGTGTTAGCGCGCGACCACCTAGAGGCCGCAACATGGGCTACCACTTTGCGCTCACTTAGCACTACAGAAACAACAGCTTAGCAAATGTTCCCGCGGTCAAATAAATTTCGCTAAATCACCGCCCGTTATCGTGTCATGCTGCGCCGGCGAGCCGCCGCAAAGAGCCTCGGTAATAAAGACGCTCAATCGACATTGTTCCCCCTTGTTGTTTTCTTCCTTTTTCAATCGCTCGCAATAACGTCATCATCGAATTAACGCGGAAAATCCACTACGTTTTCCTACCACTTTGACCGCGATTGCCGACTCCTCTCATTGCTCTTATCCGAGCTCTCTGGAAATAACTCGACTTACATTAAACAATTTTACTGAAAATTCTTGCATCTGAAAAATCTACCTTTCTTAAAGTCAGTAGCGCAAAACTCGCGTTTTACTTATTATAAGTATAAAGCTTTACTGATTATGAGAAACTTTATCTTCTTAAAATATGTAGTATTATATAATTTCATGTTCTCAAGATATATGCCTAACGAGTAGTATTCGATGTGTTCTCTCGAACTGCTATTGCTTTCTGCCCCAGTCCTGTGCCTTGGAAAGGTTTAGCAGGCCCTTGTTTTATTTGCATTTCATCGAACGCCATATGCGGATACGAAAAGCTAGCTGAACCCACTCAGAAAAATGACTGCATCGCAGTGTTGCCGCGGCGCTACTCGATATGCGCCCAAATATGACGAGCGGACGACAAAACGTGATCGGGCTCTATTTTGCGTCACGTTCAAGACGTTGCTGAATTTAATCGTCCAACAGGGAACTTAACCTTTAGGTTCTGAATTTTTACTTACATTTATGAGGTGAGTGGCTGATTAATAACGGTCTCATTGTAGATTTCAATAGGTATACTACACTGTAAAAAATAATATTACATTTTATCTACGTTTAAGTCACAAACTGAAAAAAAATTTATGTACACATAACAAAGATATAAACGATGAACGTGTGCATGAAATTGAATATGCATTTCATGAAATTTAGTGTACATTTGCATTAAATTTAATGTAAATGGGTATTAAATTTCAGTAATTGTAACATTAATTTCCAGTTATAACATTCAAAAATTTGAATATATATCAGCAATTTTTGTTTCCGTTACTTTATCGTACTAAGTTTCTGTACTTACATTCTGCCGTATATCAATTAAACTTATGAAGTGAATACGTAAAATGTTAAAATCTTCATATGTCATGAATTTCATAAAACAAAAATTATTGATTTTCCGAAAGATAGTTTACTTAAATTAAGTAAAAAAAAACTTTCTTGTTTTAGTAAACTTTTAGAGTGTCTTATTTTTAGAACCTAGTACTTCTTAAATTTGTTTCATCGCCGGTTCTGTTTGAATTCTTTCTTAAATAAGTAAAATATTTTGTAGTGTACAATAGCTGTACTCGAAAACTTGTAAATAATTTACTGCATTATAATTCAAGTTGAACAGGTGTTGTACAATTAAAAATAACTAAACAACTTGTTCCTTTTAACAAATATTAACTTTTAACAATTAATTAATCGTAACGAATAACGAATGTGGCAACGCTGCCTCGAGATCAATTAATTAAATTCACTTAAAAATACTTCTTATGGATTGACTGGGTATTTTATGATTTTACACAAGCTCTCCTTAATGAGTCAATCTTGAATGAAGCAAGTTATTGCGGCGCGCTGAAAATGAATTAAAAGAAGTGATTTATGCTCTCAGTGGCTGTGTATGACACAGCGGCAGTGTAGCATTCGATCCGGCGAGTGTCCCATTTCTCGCCTCAAACAGGGTGATAATGAGCGAAAGCGCAAACAGTCGTGTTGCGCTCGGCTCGGCTCATGCGATAGTCTTGTAATGTAACATTGTTATCTGCGATTAATAAGACGTCGTAACACGCTTTTCATGACTCGTTATCGAATTATAAATACTATATTATTAAGCATCGTGAGCTTTTTAGCCGAGCAAAAAATTCGCCATTTGAATATGACCTCGGTTAATTACAGAAATTCCGTTAGATAGATCTGACAAATGAAAAAATCGAAAATTTCATTTCTAATCATATTTTTCACTTGAAGGATATGAGGAAGTTTTTGCATCAGTGTTATGATATGTCCGATTTTAACAAAACATTCTTCTTTGTCGACTATCTGTCGAATTGATTGAAATTGTATTCTGAAGTATTTAGAAAATTTTCATTTAAGGAGATTCTTGACCTGTAAATCAGCCGTATAAGAAGTAAATTTGTATTCCAGTTTATTAAGATTGACTTATATCAGCGAAAATATATGTAAAAGACGTGTACTTAACGAAACGGAAAAAATATATTTTACAAAATTATAACGTCATAAATGTAGGATATTGTCCACGAAGAAAGATGTTACCTCGGTTAATCCCTTTTATTCTTTATTCGTTTTTTATATTGTAGTTCTCATTTTACTCCTAAAACAGTTTCGTACACAATAAATCGGCTAGAAAAAAAAATTAAATAGTTGTGCAAAAAGAAAAAACTAATTGTTTGTATACGTAAACTGACATAAACATATAATCAAATATATTAGCTTTCTTTCTTATACATCAATAATTTCAACTTTTTATTCAAAGCGATTTATAGTAAACTTTTTTAGGTGTAAAATGAGACCTGAAATATAAAGAAAGAATGAAAAATAAAAGAGATTAACCATTTCATGGAGTGCACTGCTTTTATAATATATACATATTACATAATATATTATATTTCCGCTGATAGAAGTCAAATTTTACCTATATATGGCTGATGTACAGGTAAAGAACCTTGTAAAACACGAATATCTTAAAACTGAGTATCCGGTAATGTTGATTCGTAGAATATTCTTTATGAATTTCAGGAAACAGTCTTTCGAAAAGTAAATAATCTCTAGTTGAAATTTCATTCGCATTTGGCAAGATTACATAACGAGTAGTATACATCCTAGGGAAAATAAAGCGTGTAATACTTAGAGTATCTAAATTATTAAGATAGGCAAACTTATAAATTTCTTGTAATAACGAGTTGGGCGTAATTAGTTGCGTCGCTCAAGTTTGTAATAAAGCGCAGGAAATTCGCTAATTTCGTTAATTACGCAATGCACACAAGTTTATTGGACGCACGTATGACGTGACAGGTCGGTGTATATTTAACCTACGCCTGCGCGCGAAGTAGGCCCGAAATAATCAGCAATCTGTATCCTCGCGTGCTCTCCGTCGCGTCGCGAGCGGCATTATCGCGATCATTTAATGCGCGCCGCTCTCTCTCTCACACACACACACACGCGGCGACGATTTATCGCTGGATAATTAATTTTGATTGCATAAGTCCAGTTAATCAATTTAATCGTTCATTAGAGGTGCAAAACTCGTGCAATCTCGGGGATTTCGACGTGCACTCGCGCGCACGTATGCGCGATAGCGATTTTCCTTTTTCTTTATCGTGGACAATCGCGACTGGTAACATCTCGCGTTCGATCTGATTATTCATCCCCGAAATTCTGAAAAGGCACTAGAGTGAATCTAGCCGATAACGTAATTGCAATGAATCATCTTTGATGTACGATTGCGAGAAATCAAAATGTTTTGGCGTAAACAAAATTTCAAGTCGACTCTCCGAGTTGTGATGATCGATTGGTATCTTGTTAATAAGATACTCGATCGTAAAATTTTAATTACCTCCAATGATCCATCTAAATACCAGTAATGAAAGATAATTCATTCGTGCATATCTGTCTGCAAATTGACACGAGTCAAAGTTTTTTCTTCTCCTTTACATGAATACGAATGCTCTGACTTGGTTGAATTTACCGAGTTAAATTACATCCCGAGCTCCGAATGTAAATCGTCGAAAGGTACCGAAAAGAGCCCAAACAAAGTTATCCGCGAAATAAGTGCGAGATCACGCTAAAAGGGTAAAAGGAGCGCTGCGTATCCCGGTAGTTCGCGCGAGGCAAGCGAGAGACCTGCGTGTAATATTTTTAAAAGCGTCGATCGCGTGCGATGAGTGATAAAACAAGCGTGACTAATGTGCTAATTAGGGCAATTGGTGTGGTTCCAACAAATAAATTCGCCTCGGTTCTCTCCTCGCTTTCGCGAGTCTCTCGCGCACTCCTTCCAGATACGAGCGCAAGAGCGCAAGAGAAACGAGGAAGCTGACGACACGCGGGGACGAAAATTTGGAGCGAAAGCAGCGGCGACTCGAGGGAAGACTCGAAATACGTGTGTATAAAGCAGCGGCGGTAGCACGTGGCTGGCCGGGTAAATCAAGATAGGCGGTGTATAAGAGAATCGCGAGTACGTGTGCGAGACTCGCGTGTGCGTGTGCGACGACGCACGTACACGTTGCTCGTACGCGAGTGTGTGCGAAAGACGAGATGATAATCTACGCGTAATTAGCTCCTACTGTTGACTTTGCCAAGTCTCTATCTCTCTCTCTCTCTCTCGCAACTTCACTCTTGGCGTGTGTGACTTTCATAAACAATTAGGCGACATTGCGTAATGCTGCAAACGTGGAAACGGCCGCGCGCACCGCTTGGATGTAAATATGTGTGTGTATTGATATTACAAGCGGGCTATATCGGGCGATCGCGTGTAGCGCGCGCATGTGTCTGCATAGAAAGCGGATTAACCGCCTTAATGATCTGCTAATTGTTAATGCTCCAGTGGAGTCCTTACTGCGATTTTATTTATTACGTACTTTCGAGATAACAATGTGTGCAGGTTAGGATTTGCCGATTTGCCTGGTTAAATGGCTCTGATGCTAATTGTTTCATGAATTGGTATAAATATACTGTATAATTCACATATGGAAAATTTAATATAATTGCTAGAGAAGAAATTTTAATTTTCTCGGAATGAATATGTATAAGTGCTGAAAAGAAAAATATAAGGAATTATAATTTTGCAAAAGTATACATACAACTTTGCAAGTTTTAATATTATAAGAAGGTTGCTTCTGTGGAATGCTTCTGCGGAATATGTAAAATAATTAATAGTCAAGATTTTATTGGTCTGGAGAAAAAAGTGAAACCGGACACATTTGCAACATTGAAGAAACATCATCTCCGAAGGAGCGCGTCCAGCTGTGCGCGAGCGATTCCGCGCTCGCACAGAGCGCCGCATTCATTTGGCGGATCATCCGCGCGTGAAATGCTAATCAGCGCGTCAATTATGGAAGTGCCGCTGCGGCTCTGCCGCCGACTAACAAGTAGCGCGCGGATAGCGCACAGCGATCGGGGCCAATTACGTAAATGAAATTCAGGCAGCGAGCGGAAGAAAGGGAAACTTTGTATGCGCGCGCGGGAGAAAAAGGTGAGCTCCGCGGGCCCTCCGAAAAAAAAGAAGGACAAGTCGGCGAAGGGGAGAGAATCGAGCGCGGAGGAAAAAAATTGGACATATTTATGCGCTCGTACTATTAGCGTGCGCGCACGCTGCGCCGATATCACGGTGGGCATCGCTAATTAGCTTGTCCTGCCAGCAGCAGCAACCTTTCGGCAAACAGTGCTGGCTACTGTCTTTCTCTCTCTATCTCTCGTTCTCGCCACTTCTTTCCATACTGCGCGCTAGCGGAGAGGAGAGGAGTCTCTAATCAAGATGGTGGCGCCAACCGCCCGGGGCGGCCGATACCGAAACTAATTGCCAAGGCTAATTTATCCCGCGACAAGTGTGTACGCACTGTTCAACTGGACAGAGGCTCCGTTCTTCTGCTAATCCGTAATCGAGAGGCGAGATCTGCTGCTGAAGCCACGAGAATCGCGACCCAAAACTACCTAGGCGCCCTTCTCTCTTTCGGATCTTGTAACACTCACAAAACACTTTTGTGTTTATGCTGCAAGTTGCGCTCCTTAAAATATATTCTGAAATTTTGCTTTTGCCAACTGAGGCTCGAATTCTCAGTTGCGAGCTGCTGCTCGGACTCCCAGTCAAACTTAATATATTCTTCGGATTGTTTGGTGATTTCTAGTCAATATCGCCCGATTCAGCCCTAACATAGACGAACGACATTTCATTTAAGGTTATGAGTGTGCAATTACTGTTTTGTGATTCATTCTTTTATTAGAAGCAATATTTCGATTTTTAGCAATTTTGAGGTTACGTCGTACCATAATAAAGGATAAGAATACATTATATATGCATATCATTATGGACAAGGTATATCAATATGCGACAATGATCGTATTTAACATTATTGTGTGTACTTTTAGCAACAATTGTCCTCAGGAATCTCTGCTGCTCCTCTTCGTACATTACTTGCCTTTCAAGGTTTGCTGTTGGCTTTTACAAATTTGGCGCGACGATTTTCAAACCAAATTTTTATCTGTAACCACAAATAAACGATTAATTAGTTTTAAATAAATGTTAAATATCTTGTGTAATTTTGAATTTTTTAAAGGAAATTTTGCATTTTGTAATCCAATAAAACGTTTCGTGAAATATATTATATATATAAAAACGCATGTCCTGACTGACTCATTAAAGCTCAGCTGAAACCTTTGAACCTAACGACTTGAAATTTGGATGGTAAATTGTTTTTAGGTTATAATCACTTTCAAATCGCAATTTTTTGTGTGTATTCAATGTGTTTTATACAGATTCATTCAAACCCTTCAAGGCCCAATGAGATATTGGCCTTATTACCGTTTAGTATGGCTACTAATGCTAATTTCTAAAAGTTATTTTTAGGATATTTCCCTAATCAACTCCTAAATGGGTAAGTTTTCCAAAATCTAACCCGTAAAGTGGCCAAAAAGACAAAATTTGATTTTACTGATTTATTAAAAATCTCAAAGGCCCCATGAGATATCGACTTAATTATCGTTGAGAAATGCTAATTTCTGAAAATTAATTTAACCGTTTTTCTCTAATCAACTGCTACTACACGGTAAAAACTGTGAGTGTCTGAGAGCATAGGTGCCTCTCCGGGATAATGATCCTCTAGGGAGTGATCGGAATAAAAGTCCAAGTTTTCGATTGGTTGACTGTCAACGCCATAAGGAAAGCATAAGATAAAAAGAGACAGAAGTTAGGTCCACTATAGAAACCCTATTACACCATCCTAAGGAGTACATTAACATTGAAAAATGTCATAAGTGTTTAGTATTAACATTCAAATTTGTTGTTTTTGTTTAAGATATTGACAATTACGTCATGTGCTGTGAGGTTAAGAGATGAGGCGAGCTTCATGCGCTCCTCGATACAGATGTATCGCGTCTGCATAAACTTCCGTTGGAGAGTATCGAACTGCTCCATGGTGGTTATCCTCGACCTGATATGGGGCTTGAATTTCGCTTGCTTCCCGTTCTCTGGAAATAAAAGCGAAAGACCAAAGCCAGTGAGATGATCATTACTCTAAGAAATTAGAATTAGCGGAATTCACTTAGAATCAGTGAATAGTCACTTATTTCTACGTCCAGATTCACTCACTTATTAATGCGATCTGAACTCATTCAAAGAGATTTCTACTTATTCAGATTTAGAGAGTTGATGTATAAAAACGGCGCAAGTATACAAATCTTTACTTCTAAAAGTTTTGAATTGTTACCTTTCTTCTTCTCGTCTGTTTGTTCATGAGCATCCAACAGTTTAGGCTTGATATGAAAAGCATCAACTTGTAATGCGAGTGATGACATATCATTCTCAGCCTGATCTTTCTTCCGGTCAAGCATCATTGCGCAGTTCTTTGCCATGCTAATGGCGAAAGAATGGTGCCGTAAACTGCTCTCCAGCTTTGATAATGTAGTAGCGTCCGGCGGCTTATTATCGGTATTTTCTAATTCCTTGCAGATCTTGTTGTATTCTTGAATGTGCTTTGCATTACAAAAATCGAGGAACCGCCTCAACACCTTCTTTTTTACATCTACAGTCGAATCGGCATACACCGAATTTAATTTGCACCGCATCTCATTAGGTGATAAACAATCTTTTACGTATTTATCTAATAACTGATCTACAGAGCTGTGAAGAATCTCGGTTGATTTGTCCGGCTCTACTCTCGAGTCATCCAGAAAATCTCTCACATCTTGTGCGTCTAACAAAAAATTCGCTGTTTCCTTCTTAGCCATGTTGAAAAACGAAAATGTCTCGTTTGACTTAGTGATCCTCGTTTGACTACTAAATTTCTTCTAGATGAATCTTGTACGAGCACGAACACACAATACTTCTGCGAACATTTAGTCCAGTCATATTAATTTTTTTTAGGGAATCGCTTAAAGAGGATATTTTGCAGTGGAATCTGATAGAAGAAAGTGTCATAAACATAGGAAAAATAAATGAGCTTCGAGGGAAGTGGTGCAACATTGTTTAAATAATGAGAACGTTCACGAAAAACAGTTTTCTGTCTCTAGAGAAAAATGTATTGCTACTATCTAAAAAATAGCTGCTTATAGGCATTACAAATACCTACCATTTGAGACCCCGGAAGTTAAAATATATTAATTTATTTATTTATAAAAAATCAAAAACCACGATAATAAGCATTTCTTTAAATCATTTTTAATTACTTTAAATAATGATCATAGAACTTTGAAAGTCTGTAATAATAAATCTATGATAGTACTTATAATGTGTAAAAAATTTCATTAAAAAATATTCATTAATTGTTGCAAAATCCATTTTGCAATTAAAAAAACCATTGTGGCAAAACTTAATTTATACAGCTTTGGAGCGGTACTCACAACCGTTTGAGGTCTCATTCCCTTCTTTAAGACTTATATTATAATAATCAACTTGAATCTAAACGATTTCATAAGTTTAAACTATTTAAAAACGGCGTCAAAGAGAGGGTCGTTTTTTCGTCATAAACAAAAGGACACAGTATCACAAATAATATTTTAAATTAAATTGTGCATAGATATTCAAAAAGCTACTATTTTTGTGTAAATTTTAAGCCCCGAAAAGTTACTCTACAATATCTGCATGCTGAGAAATTTTTTTTTTCTTTCTAATTAATTTGAGCTACTCGGAAAGAAAAAAGGAACTAGGACAGTCTCTTGTTTCGGAGCTACAGTAGCACTCGCGAGGTTACTGTACGAGTCCTGTAGCGCGTGCTGCTCCAGACCAGTGTGGCTAACTCGCACAGACGTCTCGATTCTGCGCAGTAGAGCCTCGCGCTCATTGGCTTACGAAGTGCGCGCGCGCTTTGAAAGAGTACGGGAGGGAGCCGCCAAGAAAGCGAAAAATCGGCCGGGCCAGGGTTCAAATCCCACCACTATCGCTTTTTTTTTTTTTTTTTTAATAACGCTTAAAGCTAAATACTCCACGCATAAGAGTTCAATAAGTAAATTGTTTAAATTAAGACTTTCACTTTTAAAACTACATACACCACGTACAAAATTATGATTTAAATAAAATAAATATTTTAAAATAATTAATTTATGTAACTTTCATACATGGGGTATTTATTAGTTTAACGGATTTAAAGATATTAAGCAATTTTGTAGTTAAGAATTAACGGTTTAATCATTAAACAATATTTTTATTGACCTTTATGTGTGGGGTATTACCTTGATATCCATATGGTTTAATTAAAACAATTTATTTATAGAATTTTCGTACATGGGGTATTTGGTTATAAGAGTATTAATTTTTTATATATATGTTTCGCAATCCAACTTGAACCCTTCGGTCAAATCGCATAACCCTTTTTCTTCGATTATTATCGGGGCCATTCGGTCAGTTCTAAAATTTCCTTAGAACATGCCATGAATACTAGAATGAATTTAATATTTATTGAATAAAAAAATAGAAAGATTAATTAATTTAAGTACTCCAAGCGCAGCAATAAAAACAATTTAAATAATAAAACTATAAGCTCCTTAACCCTACTAACCTAAGCACAGTAATTTTGAATTATTTAAATGACTTATTGAATTATTAAAAAAAAAATTTTTAATATTAAACTATTTATGTAACTATACTAGTATGTTTTTCTAACCATTTCGCTTTCTCAAAGAGAATCTTTTGTTAGGATGAAAAAACGCAAATCTGCTGCCAATTCATTGGTAGTTAACCCTGTAGAAATTATAAAATGTAATAAAATGTAAGAAAATGTAATTAAACGTAAAAAAAACATAAAAAACTGTTGTATTTCGGACATTTTTACATTTTTTTACATTTTTTTTTACATATTTTTATGTATTATTATGTTTTCTTACGTTTCATTACAATTCCTTATTTGAAAAGGAAATATTCTGTTCTAATTTGTCACCGATAGGTAGCGAGGCATGTATAAATCAATTCACATGTACAAAATAGGAACTTTATTTATATTTATATTTTTTTCTCTGCTCTAAATAAATATTTCTAAAAAAACGACATACTATGCCCTCCGTATTCTTATCAGGAACCTTCAGTTAAAATTTCAAAAGCTTTCATTATTAACTCTCGAAGAAAAATGCATTTGAAAATATACTACTATAGTTGTATATTTTCAAATGCATTTTTCTTCGAGAGTTAATAATGAAAGCTTTTGAAAATTTAACTGAAGGTTCTTGGCAAGAATACAGAGGACAAAGTATGTCGTTTTTTTAGAAATATTTATTTAGAGCAGAGAAAAAAATATAAATATAAATAAAGTTCCTATTTTGTACATGTGAATTGATTTATACATGCCTCGCTACCTATCGGTGACAAATTAGAACAGAATATTTCCTTTTCAAATAAGGAATTGTAATGAAACGTAAGAAAACATAATAATACATAAAAATATGTAAAAAAAATGTAAAAAAATGTAAAAATGTCCGAAATACAACAGTTTTTTATGTTTTTTTTACGTTTAATTACATTATCTTACATTTTATTACATTTTATAATTTCTACAGGGTTAACTACCAATGAATTGGCAGCAGATTTGCGTTTTTTCATCCTAACAAAAGATTCTCTTTGAGAAAGCGAAATGGTTAGAAAAACATACTAGTATAGTTACATAAATAGTTTAATATTAAAAATTTTTTTTTTAATAATTCAATAAGTCATTTAAATAATTCAAAATTACTGTGCTTAGGTTAGTAGGGTTAAGGAGCTTATAGTTTTATTATTTAAATTGTTTTTATTGCTGCGCTTGGAGTACTTAAATTAATTAATCTTTCTATTTTTTTATTCAATAAATATTAAATTCATTCTAGTATTCATGGCATGTTCTAAGGAAATTTTAGAACTGACCGAATGGCCCCGATAATAATCGAAGAAAAAGGGTTATGCGATTTGACCGAAGGGTTCAAGTTGGATTGCGAAACATATATATAAAAAATTAATACTCTTATAACCAAATACCCCATGTACGAAAATTCTATAAATAAATTGTTTTAATTAAACCATATGGATATCAAGGTAATACCCCACACATAAAGGTCAATACAAATATTGTTTAATGATTAAACCGTTAATTCTTAACTACAAAATTGCTTAATATCTTTAAATCCGTTAAACTAATAAATACCCCATGTATGAAAGTTACATAAATTAATTATTTTAAAATATTTATTTTATTTAAATCATAATTTTGTACGTGGTGTATGTAGTTTTAAAAGTGAAAGTCTTAATTTAAACAATTTACTTATTGAACTCTTATGCGTGGAGTATTTAGCTTTAAGCGTTATTAAAAAAAAAAAAAAAAAAGCGATAGTGGTGGGATTTGAACCCTGGCCCGGCCGATTTTTCGCTTTCTTGGCGGCTCCCTCCCGTACTCTTTCAAAGCGCGCGCGCACTTCGTAAGCCAATGAGCGCGAGGCTCTACTGCGCAGAATCGAGACGTCTGTGCGAGTTAGCCACACTGGTCTGGAGCAGCACGCGCTACAGGACTCGTACAGTAACCTCGCGAGTGCTACTGTAGCTCCGAAACAAGAGACTGTCCTAGTTCCTTTTTTCTTTCCGAGTAGCTCAAATTAATTAGAAAGAAAAAAAAAATTTCTCAGCATGCAGATATTGTAGAGTAACTAGAACGCGCCGTGTTCGCGCGCAGCGGGAATATTTAAAACGATGAACTCCAGCTAATAGTTTCGTTACTGAATATCTTAATAAATCGCAATGGTCTGGGGTAGGAAATGAAAGAGAATAATAATCGATATAATTGGTACGTTTTTTTTATTAAATATTCTTTCCTAGTAGCTAAGCGTTGTTTACATTTATACAAAACTGAAAATCCTCCAGCGTCGAGCATCGGTAATCATTAAACGTTTGACGAGGATGCGAATGCCTATGTACAGAGTTGCATGATACACATCAATCTAAGAACATTGATGAGGTCTCGAGGAGCTCGAGGAATATACAATACATGCGATGAATGGACGTATTTACAGGCGTATATTTACAATTACAATAGTTTGCGCGCGCTTCTAGCGCAGACAGTCTTTAGGAATCTCTCAGTCTCTGTGTTGCTGCTGCTGTTGCTGCTGCTGCTGCTGCTGCTGCTGCTGCTGAGCGGCAGCGGCGGCGATGCTGTGGTGCGCCTGGGAGGCGGCGAGGCCCGGATGCGAGAGCATGCCCACGGGGTAGAGGCCGGCGGCGGCCGAGGCAGCGAGCAGACCCGGGTGCGAGCCGTAGAGGGCCGTGTGGTGTTGGCGCACCGCGTTCATGCGCAGCTTCTCGATCTCGGCCTCCTGCAGGCGTTTCGCCTTGGCGCGACGGTTTTGAAACCAGATCTTCACCTGTAATCACAACAAAAACAAATCTTATTATACGCTCAACTTGGAAATAAATCTTTGACCCTTTATATTTTAAGCTGAAAATTGTTACTCGGGGCTTTTTGGGCTCGCTGATTACGAATTTGAATTTTTCTTAATTAGTATTATAGAGAAACCTCTTAGCTAATAGAAGAATGTAAAATCATTTATATACACCTATAAATACAATTTTTATACATAAAAATCTTAGACGAAAGAGATGGCTATTATAATAGCCACTGAGCCACAAAGGGTTAAGGAAGATCGTAAGACCCGAAATATTCAAAATCATTCACGAATAAAGAAAGTTCTTTGATTTAAGTGACATTTTTTTAAATTCATAATATTTACGCTTCTGACGTCTCGAGTTTGTTAAAATCATTTTTATCCATTTCGTTAAGCGCCCTTCTTTAAAATACTATATTATTTATACTAGATAATCTTTACAAGCTTCTATCTCATATTTTTCTCATGGTAAATAACAAGTCCTTCAACCTCCTTAAGCCGCTAATTTTATTCGCTTTTCTTCAATTTCTACATGATAAACTTCAATTTTAGCAATATAAATGTATGCAGAAGATCGAAGTGGGCTACTTTCGATTTCGTCATGGTGGCCTAAAAAATTAAAAAACTTTTATTCCATGAATCCTCTAGTTAAGGGCTCCAAGCCATTTCTGAATGATTTTCCGAAGTTATTTTCAACTTTTTTAAGATCTTGGACTAATGGGTTAGAATGAATTTTGTATTGTATAATTCACTTAAAAGTCTATTGAAATATAAAGTGCAAATTGGAGCTTATTAGGTATTTCATATTAATAATTTTTTAATAATTTGATTATCAATAGAAACAATTTGGATAATAATTAAGAAAAAAATGACATTCTTCTACATTCATGAATACGTTACGTTAGGTAAAAAAAATAAATAAAATTAAACTATAGCTACTGAAAAAATGATTGATCTTTACGAGCTATGAAAGCCTATTATATCTTCCTATAATGAATCCATGAATAATTCTCGATAGGAAAGTCTTTACTATCAAGAAGGACTTTTGTCGAAGTAAAGCGATGCATTGTATTTGAATGTTTACCTGAGTTTCTGTGAGATGTAGAGACGAGGAGAACTCGGCGCGCTCGGCGACGCTGAGATACTGCCTCTCGCGGAACTTCTTCTCGAGGGCGAGTAGCTGCTGGGTCGTGAAGGGCGTCCTCGGCTTCCTGTTGGGCTTGTGCTTCCTGAGGTTGCACTTGATCTTCGCGGGCTCGCCGTTCTCTGCAAACAGAAGCGAAAGACCTACGTCAGCGAAATCATTATTACATCCGTTGAGTGTACAAAAGACGCGCAGCTGCTGCTGCGCAAGAGGAGGGTAAATTACAAAGGCAAACCGCAGCTACACGAATCGCGCTGCCTATCGATATTCGTATAAATTTCCGGCCGCAGCCCGCAAATCGGCCTTATTACAAAGCGACCGCAAACTCTGCTCTCTCTCTCTCTCTCTCTCTCTCTCTCTCTCTTGCTCAGTGTCAACGAGCTGCCTCGTCGCTCCTCAATCTCCCGATAAACATTATCTCTCGAACTTGAATGTTTACGTACAGTCTTTTGCTCGAAATGTAAAGAGCGGATACTTAAAATAGACTATCAGCCGTAACCGATAAGCATCGATAAGTGCGGAACAACCTGGCGTGGGACGAGCTTTCTTCCTCGCGGATAAGACTGTATAATAAAGTTTCCAATGAAAGCCGATAAAACTATCGCGCCCGTTACGTTGTATTATGCAAAGTGTTTACGCGACGCGCCGTGTGTGTGTCATCTCTCTTGGCCGGCAATAAACACAGCCGCGGGGGCGCGCGACACACAATTAACCGCCTCGAATCAGCTGTTTACTTTTAGGCTCGAGCTGTTTACCAGCCAGCCGACACGGGGAACACGTGTTCCCATCCCGCGCCAGTGCTCGATCATTCCCGTTTTAATTCTCTCTCTAGCGCTGGCGGGGACCGCCCGAAATAAAAACTCTCCAGCTAGAGACTCGCGTCGGCAATTATCCAAAGTGCCTCGTGGCTTTAATAGATACCCGAAAAGTGGCCACCTCGCGCTCCGAAATAACTCGAAGCGAGCGGAGGCGAATTTAGAGAGAATAGCGCGCTTAGCGACATTTGTCTCGGGACAATTGACAGATTTGTAGCTCCCGAGGCCGCGCGGAGGAAATCGTTGGGAATCTGCTGCCGCCGCCGCTGCTGAATTTCAAATTCGGCCGCATCTCTCTCTCTCTCTCTACTTTCGAGACCGATCAGAGAACTCGTCCGCTGCGTGTATATGTGTGTGTGTGTGTGTGTGTGTGTGTGTTTATACGTCCTTTGTATCGCTGGCTGCTCGTCCAAGAGAGAGAGAGAGAGAGCGGCTAAGGGTCCAATTAGTCTCGGCTTTCGGAATCTCTCTCGTGAGGAAGAGCATGCAGAGAGAGGAGAAGAGGCTCCTCGGCCTCCTTTTCGAGACGGATTTTAATCCGAGTTCGATCGGGAATGCATTCGAAATAATTAGCTGATTTCGCCGAGATAAGTTCGGTGTTCCACGAAGGACCAGATCATCGCGCGCCCGCTCTGCCCTGGCTTTGTCGTTGCGTAATGGGCCCAGTAGCCGCGCGCTCGGCCTAACCTGCCCCTCCGCTTATCTTTCCCGAATCGAGGAGACACTTTTTTCTAACGTAATATTCCGCGCTGCTGCTGCTTTTCGGCTACCGTCCAGCGCTCATCAGATATATAGAGCGTTTCCCTTAATTCCACCGCACGCTACTCGCGAATAAACAATGAGACTGAAGGTCTCGAGCTCCGCTTCTTTTATTTAACAATAAATTTTATCGGCCCTCCTGATTCCTCATACATATATTTGCCGGCTCCTGCCGAGGAGTATTCTGCCCCCTTCGCGAGAAGCCATAAAAAGCCCTCCAAATAAAGATGGAAGAGCGCAGTAAAGTTTCAAGAGGCATTCTCTCGGTTCTTCAGATGAGCTTACCCTCGCGCCCCTGTATCTAATATATGCCTGTTTACACCGCGCTTTTTTACCCTTGGAATATAACGGAGAGTGGAGTTTGGGCCGCGCTTCTTGCGAGAGATCGACTCGGTTACCCGAAGGAAAGCAATTTTGGCTGGTTTATTCGCGAGTGCGCCCGAGCGCTATCGTCCGACGGCAGAGAATTATCAGTTACGAAACGCGCAAAAACTCGTTACTCCGACGTTTATTACATAATATTTTTAATTATCGAGCAAAGCTATATATACTCAACTTGTTAGATAATTTTTTATGATCTCTCTGCACGTGAAGGCGATAATTAGAAAAAAGCAGCTTGTTATCTCAATTTTAACAGCAAGATTTTCAGTCTACTTGCGATTGCTTAATCACCGGGCAAAAACCTTTTTTTAATATATTGGATAAATATAGCGTAAATTTACAATAATAACGTGATTCAATTGAATCTTAATCTTGGCAAATTAAAGCACATGTCAAAGACACAGCAACTTTGAATTTATCTTTAAATCTCGTTCATGTAAACAAACGTCGCCTCATTGAAGCTGTTACTAATTAACGTTACGTAACACTGATAATTCTACCCAAGCAAACTGCAAGCTAAACACTTGACATCTAGCAAGCTAAAGAGAGTAAAAAAGAATTTTCGAATTGAAACGCCCCGAGCGGTAAACCTATTTAGTATAAAATCCCTATCGAAGCTACAATAAAAAGTCGGTTGCAGAAAAGAAGGTAATACTAAATAACGCGAAGGAGCTCGTTACAAGATACGCACCATTGAGCGGAGCATGATGAGCGAAGTGCGACGGGAAGAAGCTGGCCTGCGCCGCGGCGGAGGCCGCCGCCGCAGCCGCCACAGCCGCGTTCTGGTGTCCTTGCCACAGCGCCGGGTGCAGGGCCGCCGCGGATATCCCCTGCAGGTTCCCCAGGGCGGAGAAGCCAGCGACGTACGCGGGAGTGGGCCTGACGGGCGCGGGCGCGCCCTGGAGGTCCTCGACGTCGACGAGACTGCCGACGTCGTCGTCGGAGCAGCGGGAGGTCGCCTCCTCCTGGGAGGAGCTCGTCGGGGACTTGGGGTACTGGTGGGGCAGGAGCAGCAGCTGGTGGTGCTGCTGCTGGCCGGAGAAGTCCCTGGGCGAGAGGGAGTAGCGCTGCTTGCTGAGGTCCGTCGGACTGAGGCGCTCGCCGCCGGTCCCGAGGTCCAGATCCGCGGGGCACTGGAGGCCCCGCGCAGGCTGGAAGTGCTGCTGCTGGAGATGGGCGTTGGAGGGCTGGTGGGTCGGCGAGGAGTCGGGCGAGAGCTTGGCGCTGGCCCTGTCCTTCTTGTCGTCGGCGAGGAGCGCGGCGACGGAGAAGCTCAGTCGCACCGGCCCGGCCGAGGAGGACCGGGCGATCGGCTGCTGGGGCTGCTCGGCCGAGCGGGGACTGCTCGAGGCCGGTGTCAGAGGTGACGTCATCCTGAGAACAGTCATCGTCGCGGCCCTGGGTGCTCGCCGGGGGCTTGCTCGGCTATCGTCGCACTCTCGCGGCTTGTTGGCTTGCTGCTCGTGGCTCTCGGATCGCGCACTTGTCAAAGTCTCGTCATGTCTCGGAACGATGGTCGACGGGAACTCGCGCACTTATTTGGATTGGTCCTTCGAGCCGGACGGGAGAAGGAGCGAGGGATGGATCGTGTACGTCGACAGCTTCGCGTGTCCGTCCAAGTCGAGCTCCTCGGGTAGACTGGCCCCGAGGAGAGCGGGAGAGCTGGCTCTCGGCTCTCCGCCGCTGGCCCGGGTGGGGGGTAGAGCGAGCCGCGCGCCGCGACAGCAGTCAGGGCGGCGCCTGGCCTCGCGCTGCCGGAGGGGGCGTGGCCGATCGACGCCCTTCCCCCCTCGAGCGCCGAAGGAGCGAACGAGGGGAAAGCCCGCCACGACCGGAGGGATTTTTTTGCCGGGGGGATAAGGGCTCGCTCGCTCGCTCGCTCTCTCGCTCTCTCTCCCTCTCTCGCGCACCTCGAATGCAAATGCGAGCGGTAATGCGCTACTGCTGCTGCTCCCGGAGTGGGGCTTGCAGCCACCGCTGCTATATACGTTTCTACGGGACCTGGGAGCAGTGAGAGAGAGAGAGGGAGCGATTTAATCGCGCTAGCCGCTTGCTTACCTACGCCGTAGAGACGGTAATGAGCGTAATTGACCAATTAGGCGCATCAACTTGGCGAGTCTACTAAAAATGGAGAAAGTCCATTCCCCGAAAAACGATGTGCGATTTTACCTCGTGTTTTGCACATTTGGATGCACGCCTTTTTTCGCTCTTGTGTAATGGAATACGTGTGACTTGTTGATGAGTGAAAACTTTTTTATAAATACCCGATTCCTCTTTTAATGAGCAACAACTTTCATAGTAGACATTGGTTTTATTGGCGACATAATGTAGAAATAACAAAGTAATAATTGGAAAATTTACAAGTAGGACAAATGTTGTGTTGGCCAGTTCCGTTAATAACACAGGTATATCCGAGAGACAGCAAGAGATCATTTGCAACTTTTGCGGACAATCGAGGCGTTTAATTTAAACAATCCGAGCAGCACCGAGCGAATAATTGCCGTGGCACAAGAGTCGCAAGGTAGATCGAAATGGATGAGAAAGGAGAGAGAGGAAGAGAGAGAGAGAGAGAGAGAGAAAGCACGCATTGGCAGCGCGCGGGTAGGATGGGCTGGTCCAATTTGGATGGTTACCAAGGCAAACGATACGTTAAATAGATAGGACGGCAGCCAGCAGCAGCGCTCGCTCGGGCACTCGTAGAGGCCAACGTAATGAGGACCACCCGACAGTCCCCATAAGACTTACTATATTTGTAAGGAGAGCGAGCCACACAACGCTGATGCTGACCCACGCTTTTCAAAACTCTTCCACTCGAAGCACCGTTATCACTTTTTTATTCTTTTCTTCGTCCTACTAATTATTATTACGAAGCCATTTCTATTGAATGCTTTGTCTACCTACGTTCAATGCAGAATTGAACGAATTCAATTAGTAGTTATGACACAACGAAAATATTTAACATATGTAACAAAAAGTTTAAACAAGAAATATTGAAAATGTGAAGAGTTGGAATGTATCTAGAGTTTCTAAAATTTTCTAATTTTTTTCTTGAAACTATTTATACGCGTTTCTTAGATGAGTTTGAAAAACTTTTCGTATGGTTTTAGCAATATCTTTCGTAGATCCAAAAATAAGAAATATAAATAGATAAAAGATGGATTTCCAATTGTACCACACCTTAAAAACAAAATTAGAATTTAAAAATTACTTTAGCGTCAATATGCATCTTTTATAAAATGAACCGCCATGTAACGTCGCGATGATAATACGATAAATACGTTTCGTGTGGTTAAAAATTTTAAAAAATGTCTGTACGCAAGAAGAACAGTACTGCAAGTGCAGGCCCGCGGGTATTTGTTTAGCGCGAGCCTACGACATTGTACTTGTTGGAACTGGCAGTTTACACAAGTAAGATCATTACTCAGCGCGGTTGTTGACTTTTCTCGCTGCGAACATACGCTGCAATTAGCTCCTATTTTACGTTCCTTACCTCGTGCATACATTACATTACTGATCAAATATGCATTGTGTCAACTGCATGCGCCAGAGCTTTTAACAATAATGCACTCCCGCCTCATTTCATAATGGCTACCGGACTTTCAACGACTTCCATTGTTGTTGCTTCTATTGGCAATACCTCTTGAAAGTCAACATCTGCTGACAGTAAAAAGAAAAATGATTTATTTGATGTCGACATGTTTAGAGTCGTTTCAAAAATACGTTCACTAAATTAATTTGTTCCTTTTGAGTTGTGCTACACAATTCAATTTGACACGGTATGAGATTTCGGATGAATGTTAAAGGAAAAACGCGACTTAATTGGCTACGTCGTTTCCAACTGGAACAATGAAAAATGCGAGTACGAAGAGTTGAATTAGCCTTAAAATTGCAATCACGGTGGTCTCTGTCTTTCCGTCTCTCTCTCTCTTTTTTTTTTCTCTGCCCGTCGCCCTTTTCGCGCGTGCGAGAGTCCTCTCGGCGCGCGTCACCGAATTAGATCTTCTATTCTCAGAGAACTTTACTCAAGCGCGTGCCTCCCGACCATTTACTGCGTACCGCGCCACGGAAAAATTCCTCTGTATTTAAATTTTCTTCTGAACTTGACCTTTTGTCGAAACTTAACGGACTAATCGGAATGTAGTCCACTGGTTTTAAGAATAACGTACATACGCTTTGTATAAAGTAGTAACGAAATGATAAAACATTTTTAGAGTTTAATTGTTGAAAGAATAGATCAGTGAAATTTTGAGCAATTTCATAGAAAATATTGATTTAACCCTTTCAGTCACGCAATTCAATTCATTTGGTTATGGAAGTGCAAATATATGTTTCCAATGTATTTTTGAACGAAGAATCCAAATCAAGTGTCAAAAATTGAATAAATATAAAAACAACCCCTCAAATGGGGTGATATGCATAAAAGAAAAACAAAATTGTTATGAAATATATCACAAAACGTAAATGTATATAAGATAAAAGAAAATGAATAAATATCTACCTGAAAAAGATTTAGAAAATAAAAAAAAAATTATAAAAAAAAAAAGAAAAAAAAACGAAAAAATAAATAAAAAAGAAAAAAAGAAAAAAAGAGAAAAAGAAAAAAAAAGAAAAAAAGAAAAAAAGAAAAACAAAAAAAAAAAGAAAAAAACATAACTCTGCCACAGACGGTCCCAAGCCCGTGTTCTAATGAGGAGGGGTTTTTTTTACTTTCATAACCAAACGAATTCAATTTCATGACTAAAAGGGTGGTTTTCACCCCATTTGAAGGGTTGTTTTTATATTTATAAAATTATTGATATCAGATTCGTATTCTACGATCAAAAATACATAGAAAACGTATATTTGTACTGCGATAACAATAGAAATCAAATTTTGTGACTAAAAACAATAGGGAGCCGATATATCGGCTTCTGTGACTGAAAGGGTTAACCCATTAACGCCGAGGTGATCAGAATTTTTCTAACTTTTCAACGTGTTATTTATTATGTTATCGGACCAAAAAAGAATGAAATACCTCTATTCCTACGCGAAATTTGATGCTCTTTCAGAATCTGAGCTCAAAATTTCGATCAGACGCCGAGAAAAAAAAATATGGCCCATTTAAACGTGAAAAACGTGAAAATTTTCGAAAAAAAAATTTTTTTGCATTTTTTTCACAATGATACCGCAAAGGTATCAACTTTTTACTATGATCAGAGGTGAACATGGAATTTTTTTCAGAAAAATTCATCGACGCGTTTTTTCAAAATGGCGGCGAGAATGAAAAAATTTTATAAAAATCTTTATCTATTGCTTTCTTGAAAACTATAAACTTTAGAAAAAAATTTCTAAGAACAAAAATGTCTTAAAATTAGTCAAGGAACACTCTCAAATTTTTTCAAAAATTTTTTAGGTATTTTTGAATAATTGAATTTTTTGAAATTTTTGAAAATGATAAATTGTTTCCAAAAATTCTGAAAAAATTTGAGAGTATTCTTTGACTAATTTTAAGACATTTTTGTTCTTAGAAATTTTTTTCTAAAGTTTGAAAAAATTTGAGAGTGTTCCTTGACCAATTTTAAGACTTTTTTGTTCTTAAAATTTTTTTCGTAGTCTATAAATTTATAGACTTTAATTTATAGACTACGAAAAAATGTTTAAGAACAAAAAAATCTTAAATAAAAAATCCAATTTTTCAAAAATACCTAAAAACTTTTTGAAAAAATTTGAGAATGTTCTTTGACCAATTTTTAAGAACAAAAAAGTTTTAAAATTGGTCAAGGAACACTCTCAAATTTTTTAAAAAATTTTTTAGGTATTTTTGAAAAAATGGATTTTTTGAATTTTTTGAAAATCAAAAATTGTCTACAAAAATTTGAGAGTATTCTTTGACTAATTTTAAGACATTTTTGTTCTTAGAAATTTTTGTCTAAAGTTTATAGTTTTCAAAAAAGCAAAAGATTAAGATTTTTATAACATTTTTTCATTCTCGCCGCCATTTTGAAAAAACGCGTCGATGAATTTTTCTGAAAAAAAATTCCTCTTAATGTTTGAGTGCCATGATCACCTCTGATCATAGTAAAAAGTTGATACCTTTGTGGTATTATTATGAAAAGAAAAGCGAAAAAAAATTTTTTTTCGAAAATTTTTACGTTTTTCACGTTTAAATCAGCCATATTTTTTTTCTCGGTGTCTAATCGAAATTTTAAGCTCAGATTCTGAAAGAGCATCAAATTTCGCGTAGGAATAGAGGTATTGCATTACTCTTTTGGTCTGATAACATAATAAATAAACACGTTGAAAAGTTAGTAAAAATTCTGATCACCTCGGCGTTAATGGGTTAAGAAGAAAAATTATGTTTGTCTTATTACCCTTTAAAAATCATATATAACAAACTTTTAAATTTATGTGAGCTAATTTTTAAAATAAAAAATCATGTAAGTTGAAAAGTTTTAAATCATTTAATATTAATGCCGCTTTCCCAAAAACATAATTATACCCAAAGGTAAAAGTATTAACACAAAAATAGAAGACCTATAAAAATATAAAACTTAATAGAAAACATAAAGAGAAAATGTTATTATTACTACTGATTGTCTGAATGAATCCTGCTTTTTTCACTTAATTTATTGATTTTCACCCTAGCATTTTTAAGTTTTCCTTCAGTTTTCCGGGTCTGTATATATATATATATATATATATATATATATATATATATATATATATATATATATATATATATATATATATATATATATATATATATATATATATATATATATATATATATATATATATATATATATATATATATATATATATATATATAGTCTATGTAGACTAGTTTCCTGGGTATTTCTATTGTTTTCATTTCCACTAGAAAGAAATATTTTGGTAATGTTTTTAAGGATGGAGACTAAAGGGAAAACAACAAAAATCTTCAAAAAATCAATTTCTTTTTATGTTGAATATCAATTCTATGAATATATAGCTATCAGAAACTGCTTCTAGAAAAATTAAAAAGTTTTTTTCCAGATTTCAAAGTGTTCCCGGTGATGAACCATGCAACAAATCACCCCGAAATTTTACACGATGATTCTTCGCTACTTTACCAATAAATTATTGGAGTGATTTTCAGAATGAATCATTATTAAAAATGTAGAAAATAATTTTGTATAAAAAGTAATAAAAATAGACTCTAAAAAATGGTTTATATTAAACAAATATGCTTTAACCGGTATAACTTATTTTTTTAAATCACCTAAAAAAATTTTACTCCAACAATTTCTTCAATACGTACATTAGAAATGAAATTTCCAAGGGAAAAGAGCCATCATCTAATACTTCATTGTCAGAATTATTTTGAAAATCATGAATTCTTCATTTTTCAAAAAGTCTTGGTGGTAAATTGATAATTTTTAGAAGTTCATAAAGAACATCACAACGAATAATTCTCAATTTACCACCAAAAATTTTTTCCAATCTTAAAATGGGCGTAACTTTTGACCACATTATCATTAAAAATTCATAGACCCGTCAAATTAAAGGTCTTGGTGTCAGTTTTCATATCAATCTGTAGTCAAGCATTTTGCAGGAGCATAAATTGAAATCTAGTCTACAAAAAATTTGTACATATTCATATATGTAAACAAAAGACATGTATTTTTTACAGATTGTAGACACATGCGCCAATCAAAAATATATTACCAAAATACGACAAATTTCCATGTTAATCAAATGGAAAATGTCGATGACTAAAGGCACGGGTTAGAATAAAAATAGAATTTCTTTTTGAGGTGTCAAAATCATTTTTGTAACATAAAAATCGAGTATCTTTTACATTCTCTCGTACTCGTTAAAGAAACAGAATTTTTACCATACAGTAGAATAAATTTGACCACGAATCATACAGGGAAATTTTTCCGTTCAGTAATTTAAATGTTAAGATTCATGGCGCTCATGGCGGTACTTTTTTCCTAGTCAGAATGTTCCAATATTCCAATGATTTTTACGGTAATTTTTATCAGAAAATTCTTTCTATATTCATTTAAATGTTAAAATTTCGGTTGATGCTACAGTTATGAAACACACTATAGTAAATTATTGAAGATTGTATAGTTTAACAAAATTTAAAAATGTCCATCTTCGAAAAGGAAGAAAAAACAGATTCAATTATATATTGTAGAAATTGTCTATCAAATACATTAATGAACCGAGCAAATGAACGCTAGCAGAAGTGAAACATGAAACACGCCCGAATTACAACGCAGCTTCACATTTCGCTAAATACACTTTTTGCATTTGCTGTCGAGGGCTTGAAAAGGGATTTTCGAGGGCGTCGCTTGGCGGCCGGTCTAATTTTCGCTCGCGTCGTGCAGCAATTGACACGGTCTGACGGTAGGCAATAATGCCAGCAGACGGCAATTGATACGCCGCGCGGCCAAAGTGAAATTTAATTAAACACGGCGAAATTATTCGCCGCAGCTCGATTGTGTGTGTGCGCCTGCCCCCCTCTCTCTCTCTCCGGCAACAAAAACCTCCAGCTACGCCGCTTGGAAATGGAGGACGCGCGGGGATACAAAGGGATGCGAGAGAGTTCCAGATTACGATCTTCATTTTCATCCCCCAGCGTTGTTCTCTGTGTGTATGTATACCTACTGCTCGGCGTTACACACGCACGCAGCGACCTTCCAATTATTTTCTCCAATTAAAACACAGCGATTACTCCAGATACACCGCGCGCAGCGCGTTATTCATATACGCGCAATTCGCTGCAGGTACATCTCTCTAAATGTGAAATAGTGCAAATTCACTAATTTCTAGTGCATATTCACTGACAGAATTAGTACTAAGTATGCAACTAGAAAATAGTGAATAGTCACTAGATTAAATAGTGAAAAACCTTCACTATTTGAATTAGTGTAAATGAACTACTTACTTTGGTGATTATGCAGTATTTAAATTAGTGAATCGATATTAATAAAAATAATGAAAGTTCACTATTTAAATTAGTGGATAGATATTAATAAAAATAATGAAAATTCACTATTTAAATTAATAAGTTTTTACTGTTTAAATTTGTGAATCTTCAATATTTAAAGTTGTAAAATGATTGTCCCATGAAAGATTTAAATTAATTGAAAACCTTAAGATTATAGAATCTGTAACAAATAAAATAATTAAATAATAAAATGTTACAGAATTTGAAAAAATCTAGCTGGAGGCATGAAAATTCTTCTAACCTCTTCCACGAGGTGTGGTTGAGGTTATGTAAAATTTTCGAATAAATGCAAAATTTATACATAACCACTACACCTCATAATTATATATATATTTATATGATTACTTACCAGTATTAATTAAATTCAATGCTGTGTTTTTTGTATTATATTATGTAGCTCCCAATTCTCACTCTCAACGGTGGGCACGCTTCCGGACTTTTGGCGGGTTTCACTGTTCGTGGATTTTCTCTCGTAGGAATGCGCGGGATTTTTTTTTCTCACTATTTTAATCGTGAAATTTTTCTCTAGATGAAATAGCGTTTCGGTTTACTAATGCAATTAGTGGTTTATTCACTATTTTAATAGTGAAAAATGTTCAACTTCTGAATTAGTGATATTTTCACTATTTTACAAGTGAGGAATGGATTCACTAACCGAAATAGTGACAATTTCACTATTTCACATTTAGAGAGCTCGCATCCATCTGTACTTTTCTTTATAAACGCATTGAAATAATGCACTTCGTGCGCGATCAAAGTCAAAAGTACATAAACATGGTAATGTTACGTAAGCCGGTGCTCCCCCTCCTCGCGAATAAAACGCTCACGTTCGCGCTTCTCATTTCCTCCTCTGAATTTCATATTTGTTCGGCTGCTTTCCCTTTATGCCGCTCGCTCTCGTTCTCTCTCCCTTCGATATTCAATTATTGGGCGGATGCCTGGCAAAAAGCCGGGAAACGAAGTCGAGCCTCGGCGTGCATATACTACACACACACACCCACAGGAGAGGGAGGAAGAGAAGCGGAGAGAGAGAGAGAGAGAGAGAGTGCCTGTGGCTTTTATGCGCGCAACATGCAAATAGCCTGTGTGTGCAGCGGCGGCGGCGTCGGCAGCAGCCAACTCCCGGAGGAATCCGAAACAAACGAGCTGAATCGCCGCTTTACGAGAAGCGCGCTGCCGGCTGCTGCCGAGAGAGGAGACATCTTATTTCTCTGTGTGTGCTCCTGCAGTAGCAGCCAGCAGCCAGCAGCGGCAGATCTTATCGGATCGATATATGCATACGCAAGCAAGCAAGCAAGCAAGCGGTCTATACCTTCATTAAATTTCATCTACTCGAGAGAGAGAGAGAGAGAGAGAGAGAGAGAGAGAGAGAGAGAGAGAGAGAGAGAGAGAGAGAGAGAGAGAGAGAGAGAGAGAGAGAGAGGAAAGGGCCGCGAGCCTGCCTTTCTTCCTATTCTTCAAAGTCACTTGCGAATAAAAGCAGCGATTTAACCGTATTATGCTAAGCATTTTTGTCTTTCGTAAAAAGAACGAGCATACGCGCACGTCGGCCCGCTTATACATTATTTATGTATACAAACAGCTAAGAGCGCCGGGAGTTTCACTTGCGTTACAATTTACGCTGTGGCTCTTGGTGTAGAGCTGAATTTCGCCTCCTAAATCACTCGCGCGCGCGCGCTTGTTATGCGTCGCGCTCCGCAAGCCTTTAGACCCTAATGTAGCTAATTAGTTGCAAAGATCCGTGCCTTCTATATTAGTACTTGTGCTAATGGCCATCGATTTTCCCCTCGATCGTACGCTCTTATTGTCAATTCTTTTCAACGTAAAAATTTGTTTTAGGTTGCACGTAGCCATCACTCAATTCACGAACCGAATAATCAACCAGGAGAAAAAGCGTAGCTATTCGCCCAGAGCACGACCGGTGGCGCCCTCCAAAAGTTGGAAGCTCGGGTAGTATATTCAACATGTATACATATCGTACTCTCTTAATTTGAAATAGTGAACTGTCACTATTTTAGCTAGTGAAAATAATTCCACTTACGAAACAGTGAAAATTTCACTATTTTAGCTAGTGAGTATTTTGCCGGTGAAAACTGTATTCATTAGAAAAATAGCGACTTATCACTAATTTGGTAGTTAATACATAAGTTAAAAGCCGGCAAGGTAGGGATCGAGTTGGTATTTCATAACCTAATTTCAGTTGACGTTATTTTTATTTCATGAACATTAAATATTATTTTTATTATATAATAACAAAATAATTAATTAATTAATGAATAAAAATGGTGCAACTAATGTCTTAATTAGAATTCTGATCCATATTCCCTGTGTAAAAAATTGGACAAATGCCTAAAATTATAATTAAATTCAACTTTAATCTTTTTGTAACGTGCATACTAATGAATGTATTCATATTATCGGAAGTATCTTTTTAATCAATATGTTTATATCAGTTATATTCGCAGCACCTTATACCATTTATAAAATGTATTCTATGTAGGCAATCTACGTAGGCAAGTGGTGAAGATGTTGGACTGTAAACCTTGTGGACCAGAGTTCGATCCTCATCGCAGAAGTTTTTTTAATCTATTTCTTATTTTCATATATGATTATATACGCGTTTAAATAACAGCCTTATCTTTTTAATTTACCGAATATGATTAAATTTAACTGATTCAAGTAGTGAAAATTTATTTCACTATTTAAAATAGTGAATATTCACTGTTTTTTAGTTGCTGAGTTATCGCTATTCAAAAAAGTGTAAAACGGTGAATTTTCACTATTTCATAATAAGAGAGTATATATAGTAATGCTTTACAGTTACACCCGTATCTCCATTTTCTGCCAGCTCCTGCGCTGCGGTCGTTTCCTTTATCCCCTCCAAGCTGATGCTCGTAGCTAATACGAGAATCGAAGAAGCGAGTACTTAATAAATAAATAAATGCATCGACACCATGACGCATCTCGCAGAGAATTAATTCCTTTTCTTATCGATCCAGTGCTGTCGATTTGAATTTCACCCTCTCGAGATAAGCCTATATCAGCGAAAGAGTGAAAGCAAAGAAGGAGTCCTAATCCGAAGATTTACAGCTTGTAATCGGCTCGTGAAGCGCATGGCACACACAGAGACGTTGACTCGAGAGGAGGATCTCGAGCAGCCCCGGAACGAGGGGTTCGAGGGAAAATATTTTCGAGTCGCGCGCGTCGATAGCCGCGCTTCCGACGCCGCCGGGACGAAATCGAGCGAGAACCGGAGTATAAGTACAAGAGCCAGAGCGGATAGTTTCAGTCGACACCTCGACACGTGCGCGCCATGCGTCGCTAGTTAGACGGGCGGCGGTGGCGTCGGCAGCGCCGAGGCGTCTACGATTCCCTCGATGCGTAACGCGCCACGGGCTCTTCTCCTCCTACGCAGCCGGGGGGGAGCTCGAGCGCCTTCCCGACTCGACTTCACACGTGCGACGGAGTCGTCCTTGTGCGCGCGAGTGTGCGCGGGGGCGGTGCTGCTGCGAGGCGCTACGCGGCTAACTGCCCGAAATTGCCCTTTTCGCCACCGGCTCGAACTCTTGCTCGACACTCTTTTACTTTTTCTCTATTAATCGCTTCCGGTGCCAGGACTGGCCCATTGCGCCTAGCCTCCGATCGGACCCCACGGCTCCTGGAATTCTCACTTTTGTTGTATCATTTTCTTAAACATTGATTTATGATCTTGCTGCTGCATAAGTGCTGGCATTTTTAAAATCTAATTCCCCGCCTCTAATCTTACTGACCGAACCTAAATGTTTGCTTGTAATTTCGTATGTATTGTTAGCCAACTAAATATGCCTGTTTTAACACTTCCCGACTTTATTACACAAAGGCTGAAGGAAATATTTCAAATATTTCAATATTTTAACGAATGGCATTGGAACAAAGTTTTCAGAGTCGAACCCATAAATGTTATTCGGAAGATTGAACTTCATTGTAAATTATTCCTAACGTCATTGTAAATTGTTTAAAAACCAAAATTAAAATTTTCACAATTTAAAAAAATGTCTATAAAAACGAAAGCTGTAAAGCGCACACCAGGTAATTTAGCAAAACCTCTGTGCAAAACTTGGGACAGATATTATACCAGAGGATTGGGGAATTATGATATGACACATACTAACACAATGTATACATATAGTACGTACAGGAATTTTTAAGGCTTTTAGATACGTTTTCTTGTTCCAAAACAAAAGCAAAGCTATTTCTTTGAGAAAGAAAAAAACCGCTGCCAATTCATTGGTACTTAGCTCTCTCAAACTGTATAAGTTGTTCCAATATGAAATTATTTATTCTATTTAATACTGTGGTGAAAAAGAAATAACAAGTTGCTTTTTAATTCAAATTTTAACTCAATAAAATATTCTTCCTTACAAATTGAATTGGAAAAGAAAACATAAAAAATATATCTATTAACTATAAAATGTTCTACAGTCCTCTCTTATTTTGAAACTGTTAAATGATTTTTTTACAAGTTATTGGAATAAACGCATATTTTTGTGATAAAAACAGAGGTTTTTAAAAAATGTTCTTTACGCACACCTGTTAGACAAAATCTATTGTAAATAATTCAAGAAAATTGTTAACTGAATGAATGAAAGTAAATATTTTTGACTATGTTTAAACCCAATTTATGGTCTGAAATAAATAAAACATTTTTTGAACCGATGCCAAAGTATAGCATAGATTATGAAAAAATATTTAAATTGTTTAAAAACTTAAAAAGTTTTTGTATATCAAGTTACAGTCAGTAATAAATTTTGCAACAATATAATTGTTGATTACATTTTATTTATGAATATAATATATACTAATTTTACAAATAAAATATTTTCGTATTTTTGTAACTTTGTTCGATTTTATGAACTATGGATTTATTCACTAATTACAAAAATATCATAAGAATGTAAAAGCGGTATAAAACAAAAACGAATTGATGATTCTTAATTTTCTGTTTATTTCAAACTTTATCAAGAACTAAAAAAGATCTTCGAGTAATCAAAAAATACTGCATAATACTAAAAAAAAAAGCGATTAATTTTGTAAGCACGACCGCTCTAAGGGGGATCCTTATATTTTCGTCATAGCAAAAAATGTAATAGCTTAAAAACTAACAAATTACTGCATAAAAACATGATTTAACACTATAGGAACACATTTCAAGCACTCTTTTAAATGTATGTATGGATGTATGTATGTTCGGATGTAATCAAGTTCCTCGATTAACTCAGCAAAACCACGGTCAAACCGGCTGAAACTTAAAGAGCTTACTTGTCTCATAACAAGTAAACGTATCTATTTCGAGCCATATTCGTCGAGCGTATTACCATAGCGACGCATGAGCGGAAGAACCTCCTATCTCAGACTGCGCGTGAAGAACCTCCTATCTAATATTTTATTAAAAATAACTACAAAATAGATTTTTATTTACAAATATATTGCAAGGTATCCTCATATATCATCTGTATAATATTACTACAATATTATTATATTATAATATTACACGGATAATACATGAGGAGCTCCTTAGTGCGGGTCGAGATAAGATGTTCTTCGCCGCGGCGTTAAGAGGTTCTTTGCGCGAGCCGAGATAGGAGCTTCTTCACGCGCCGACCGAAATAGGAGGTTCTTCACGCGCAGTCCGAGATAGGGGGTTCTTCCATGCTCAGGGGTCGATATAATATACGTATTGAATATATTTTGCATTCAAATTTTAGCTGTATCTTGGGTGTGTGTATGTGTGTGTGTGTGCGTGCATGCGTGCGTGGGTGCGTGCGTGCGTGCGTGCGTGGGTGCGTGCGTGGGTGCGTGCGTGCGTGCGTGCGTGCGTGCGTGCGTGCGTGTGTGTGTGTCGACTAGTATTACTCGGAATATATACGATGAATGTTTCGGGGCTCATTTTTTTGTTTTTTTTTTAAGGATTACGACTCAAAAATAATATATCATGTTTCTTATGCGTTTTTGTTTTTTTATAGCGGTTTCGGTATGTATACATTCATTTCTACTAATATTTGCGTAATAATGCAATGTACATATATCGTTAACCTCAATCAATCCTAGTGTCGAAAATGTTTCCATTAACGAACAGCTGTTTAAATATTAAAGATTAATCGTTCTTATCAAAATATTATGCTACATTCCATTGATTATATATTATACACTGCATTTATTAATGTGCTTTTAAGGATTAATTTGATCAGTATATTGCTGTAATTTAGTATCTGGATACAAAATTATTTTTTTTTACTATATTTTTTATCTGGATACGTAAAGTTGCTAACCAGTAGTGATTTTCTATTTAAAAATATCCCTGAAGGAGTCAACAAAACTGGGAAAAGTAAAGTTTTTTTTAAATATGAACATTAACAAATTAAGTTAAAAAAAACTACGAAAATTCATCATATTATTTTCGGTCCAGACAAAATAGAAAATTCGTCAATTCCGAGAATGTGTGTATTTGTATAACTGAAGGATCGAAACATCGTAAAAGCGGTTGAATAGTACGTAAGTTAGTACGTATTTTTAATTTGAAACTACTGAACTAAAAAAAGTGATTATAGGGACGCTTTTGCGATATAGTTAAGTGACCTACATTGGAGCACCTTCATTGAAACTATACAGCAAAATAGACATTGATACAAATTAGTAATATATTTGAGACTGAAAATTCTAGAACTCTGAAATTTTCAGGATATAATCTTGAATAGCATAATAAACTTAACCTTAAATTAAAATCATCGTAGAGTATAATAATTTTCAGAAAATCAGACTTTCTTAACCCTTAAAAACCATCCGGAGATCCAGCAAGGAGAATATAATTTTTATTCCACACTCGACCGATATGGTCACTTTTTGCCCCTGAAAATCGGGGCGAAAGTAGCATTCATTTCCCGTAAACCCGAAGTAAAATTTGCAGGGCAAAAGTAAAATTGAAAATTTTTTTCTTTTACAATTTTTCTTTTTACAATACTATTTGTTTTATAATAAATTGATACACATCTAGCGTTTTTTTTACAAAAATAAAGAAATTGTAATTACAAAATAAACAAAATCTTTATTTACATATTTTATTATTATTTAAAAGAACGAGTAGCCCTACTTTTCAGGGTCAATAAGTGGCCACAGTCGAGAGTAGGATAAAGTATTATATGTAACACGGAACGAAAGTAGATTTTTCCCTCGGGTGATTCCCTCGGGTACGAAAATGACATTTAATTCTCTGACATTTGATTACTGCCCTTGAGAGAAGATTTTTCCCTCGGGGCAAATCTTTTCACTCGGGGAGTAAACCCACCCGCAGAAGAAAAATCTGCAACTTTCGCTCCTTATTGCATAATGTACTATTTTGCACTTGCAAAGAGAGTATGTGATGCGGGTCGCGAATTTCGATGAGACTTTGAGAGGTGTCTTCTGGTGCCTAATAATGAACCTCGGCACCTACCGTTTTAACTAACGAGCCCCTATTATCGAGATATAACCAATTATGTCCCATATACCCGTTTTTTTAGTGAAGAAGTAGTCCCGCTAGTCCAGATCATAACTCCACAAATTTTTACTCAGAAAAAAATAATCGAAAGTAGGTAAAAGTAGACAGAATCAGCTTCAATTTCTATTTTGTTTTGTATAAAAATATTAATCCATTGAAAAGTTATTAATAGTCAATGAAAAATAAATGAAAAATTAAAGATTTTAATTTTTCTTATTAATGCATTAATCACTGATTAATCACTTATTAATCACTGATTTTCCATGCAAAAATCCGCAGTATTATATGCTTTGTTTTTGACCATGTGTATTGCTTTGCAATTTTATTGAAGCCATTTAGATTTTTGTTTTAATCTAACGATACAAGCGGTTTACTTTCCATCCAATTACATGTTTAAGTAACATTGTTTTACTGATTATCAAAATTCTACGATGCTTAAAAGTAGATGAACGTATATGTCACTTGTGGCTGTAAACGTTTATTACTGTCCCTGTCGAATTATACTTGATAATAGGTAGGCAGTGTACCGTGTAATAACAATTTGATGTTTGAGAAGTATATTAGGTAAATAATGATGAAATATTTTGAAAAACATTTAAGAGCATTTTAAAAAAATTTAATAATTAATAATCTAAATACAAAAGTGCAACAGTTTTCGATCACATTTTTTAACATTAAAAGAAATGTTAAACAATTTTTCTAAATTGTCTTTCATAAATTATACACAATAAAAGCTGTTATAGTTTATCAATTACAGTCAGAACATCAAAGACTAGACCAGTTACAAACGAGACCTCATGCATTCGGCTGCTTTTGTCCTGTAAAGAATACATATTTGTTATTAGTTAACCCAGTATAATATGCTAACTTGTAATAAATTAAATTCTCGTTACTTACGTTGCAAACTGTTGGATAATATTCTTGCTGCAGTCAGACCAAACGTATTTATCTACTGATGCAATGAATGGAGCCATAATAGTGCTAATCTTTGAATTCGGATAACTGACGCAATATGCAGCGTAACCTTGTCCGTCATGAGGTAAGTTAAGTCTAGAACACAGAAAAATGAATATTGAGCGTAGCTATAATTATAAATATCTAAATTATTATACTTATCAAAACAAACATTTGTGAATAAAAAGTTAAAAATTGATTTTAACGGTTTTAAACGAATATTGTTATAGGGCAGAGCAGGGCAAACCGTTGATGCTGGGTCATATCGCGTCACCCTGATATTGAAGAAAATCAATGCTATTACACACTTTTATCAATGCAGCATTAAATTTAGTGATGACATAACTTATTTGAAGTTAAATTTTTTTTTATATTTTAAGAACTAATAATGCACAGTTAATGTTTTACGTACTTTTAATTAAAGGAATCTCGCCTAATAAAAAGGTTTTAATCCCGACTTAACTATAAAGGACACTTGATTGACCTGAAAAACGGGACGAAAGTGACATTTGATTATCTATTATAATTTATTTCCCGCAAATTTACTTTATTCCCGCAATATTTTTCAGTTTCTCTGGCTTTCTGCCTTTTTTTCAATTTTGAATTATATTTATTTCTGCATTAATATAAATTTACAATAAATTTTAATTATTTCTGTGGGCCCCACTTCTAATAACGCAAGTCAATAAAGTGGCCACAGTTGAATCGAAAATAAAGTTCTATATGCAATACAGGAATAAATAATCTTCGACTTTATTCCCTTGTTGCATAATGTACTATGCTACTCTCAAGTTTAAGGTTTGAAACATTAAATATTATCTATCGTTAGGTTGGGGTTTTTTAAATTATCTTTTTGTTTACATGTGTCATACATCCCAAAATCATTCTGCTCATATAAAAAATTTAAATAATGAAATTCCTCTTACAAACTTAAGCTAGTGCGTATTAAGCAGGATTCTTTTGATTCGGTGCATATTGTTCTTGTGTTTAACGAAACTTTTAATGACCTCAGATTCATTTATATAATTAAATAACGGTTAAAAGAAATGAAATATCTTTGGTGTAACTGTGTACGTCTTAAAATAAAAAAGTACCGAATGAGTTTAATAGCGTAGCTATGTTTTCTGAAAAATTAAATTTTGATAGCTTTTTCTCTGTAACTTCTTCAACGATCATACATACAGATACTTTAGTAATCTGTACTGAAACATGTTATTCTGTTTAGTATAATAAGAATATTAAAACTCGTTAGAGATGTCTACCAAATACCACATATATATACCATCCTGATGATACCACATGTCTAGGGGATAAAATAAGCTCAAGAGCTTTTTTACGTATTTACGAAGCTTGATTAATTTGGGTTCCTGAATCGCGTTAGTTTTCGCCGTGAACGCTGAATCCCGATACTCTTCGTCTTAAACTTTGAAACGCGTTACTCTTCGTTTTGGGTGTCGATATGTTAAGCAATATATCTATCTATAAAATAATCATTTTTTGAGAGGTTTTTATAATTTATTTAATACTTGTTATTGGATTGAAAAAAAGGATGAAATGTGTATGTGTGTCCATATATCGGGACAAATAGCCCTGGTCATAAGAAAAGACTTACAAATGTCCAAGTTCGTGCGTAGCTGATAGAACTCCAGAGTAGCTGGAGTCATCTCTAACAAAACCAATATTGTTGTCATCAGCACATATTTGTCCTAAGAACGCTGCACCTACAACAAAAAATAATAAATTGCAATCATCAATGCATGTGAGATGTATTTTTGAAGTACTGTTAAAGTACCTGCAGTTCTTCCGCTATCCAAGCTGGAAACAAATTGAACGATATTTAATTTTTTAATTTTGTTATAAGTGATTTATAAATATAAAAATGGCAATCATTTGCTTTACTTTATCATTGTAATAGTAGAATCGTAGTTTGTAAAATGTACATCGTGCTTGAAGTTGTCGCGGAAATAATCGTTTCCGTTTGACAAAAGCTTCAGATGGTTAATTTTGTTCATGTCTCTTGGGTCTCGAGAATCATAAATATATCTTAGTGCAGAAGCATCCTGAAATTAAATTTAAATAATTTATAGTATATATTAAGCAATGTAAGAATCGCTATAAGTACGCCATAATGTACCTTAGCAATAATAACACCACTAACTACAACTTTAACTTTAGGAGAAGAGAGTTTACTGTATTTCAAGTTTACTGCATTCCAGAATGTTGACACATACTTTAGGGTTTCGGGAACGTCTTCTCCAAGATCTCTAAAAGTCACCAAGTAAAATTTTAACAAATACTTTAGAATTTACTGTTATGTAATCAGAAAATATTGTATAAAATGAAAAACGTTAAAAACCTAATTTGGAGAATATCGTTTCTAGTGTAATATTAACGTATAGTTTTTAATTTTAATTATAATTCATTTTTTTCACTTGTCCAATTAAATTTCAGACATACTGTGTTTTGCAATAAAAAAAGATTAGACATCAAACAAACAAATCAATGAATATATTCAAAAATAAAATATGAAAAGTATAATTTTCAGTGAAACATATTTTCCGTGAAACATATTATAAATTGTATATCTTACTTGAAGGTTTCACTTGATACGATGACAAGAAGTTTCGGGTACATAACATCCAACGGTTTATCCAACTTTTCTGAGTCTGTCTGGCTGCCCACTGAATAAAAATAGTTTTGTAATTACTATGATTTAATGGTTTGCAAATGCTATTATTCAATGATTAAAGTATGATGGAAACAAGTTAAAATTATAAATATCTTTAAGTAAAAACTGCAAACAATTTAAGTTTCTTAAATCTATAGCCTTATATTATATAACCCCAAAATTTATACTCACGTGGTTCTGTGCTGTCTTTCTCTTCGTCGACATCGAAGATGACATGGTCATCACCTGCTTCGGTTCCCGATGTCTTCCACCATTTCTCCGGAACAGATCGCACTATTTTGGCCATGTTGCTCTCACCCAATATACCATCCTTAAAATATTAAAAAGAATAATATTAAATGGTTTAATATTAATCTGTGAGACTGTACTTAGTTTATATATAGAATTTAAAAATCAATGATGTGTATTACTTTATTTGTACTATAAGAATAATTGTGCAAAGTGATGAATAAAATTATTATTGATTACGTAAAAATATATTTTTACCGAAAATCATTGCATATAAAATGAATGCTTTTATCGAGTTTCAACGTCAGAATATAATTATAATAAGCTTTTATAAGAGTATGGTGATATAAAATTGTGCTTACGTAGTAAATGTTTTGATCTTTGTAGTAAGCCAACAGTATAGCCATCTTTTCCGGATCTTCATAAAAGGTTCCATCAATCATAGTTTCTTGCTACGAAACAACATGAATGTTAATAAATATAAAATATGCTTAGCTTATAGAAATTAAATTAAAAAAATTATTTTCTCACTTCACTAAGCTTTCGGTAAGCACGACCTGTACGAGTTGCCGCAGTTTCCACAGTCCAAACGGGTATGTAAGTCATTACATTATCCTTGATTGGAATAAGCTTCAGCTGAATTTTGGTTCCATCGACATCAAATTCCACCGGTCGCAATTCTCTTCTTGACCTGTGACTGTCAGATGTCTTGAGCATGACAGTTTTGTAGTCAGGTACTAAATTACAACATATGTAATAATATTTAGCTATACAATTTTACATTAAAATGTCTTTTGCGATTGAAATTTTTCTTAGAACTTTGCATAGCCCTGCCCAGAAACATCGATTAAATCCCATTCAACCCCTCAATATTGGACAAAATTCCCATTCAAATTTTTCATTTTTTAAATTTTTAATCTTTTTAATCGGGAATTTGTATATTTTAATGGGGCTTTATGGGTTTCTTTAATCCCAGAAGTAGACTTAGTAAAAAATTTGTTCATATTATATATCTTACCTTCATTGCGATTACGATGGAATATCCTTCGGAACTTAGCATCAGTCAACTTGTTATCAATCTGATCAAACAAGATAGGAAAGATAGTAATAATAATAACCAATAAGAAAGCAACAAAAGGTTTACAGAAAAAATATACTTTGAACAATTTTTTATACTGTTAGAAGCTTAAGAGAAGGTTCTGATAAATTAGAAGAAAAAATTTTAAAAACTTTTTTTGCTTCAAACTATTATTTCTATGTATGTCTTACTAGAACAAGTATTATTTTGACGTTATAAAGCTTTTTTTATTCGAAATTAAACTTTCAAATTTTAAGTTTAGATATGTAACTAAAGATACTTTTTTTAAACCTCATTTTCTCAACTTTTGCTTTTATAAGTCCAAATTTGTTGTTTTGCTTTTATAAGACGCGCATGCCTTTTTGATAAATCTTTCTGAAACTTGAGGGGTTTATTTTTTAAAACATTTCATAACGAGGTTGGCTTTTGACATTTACTATAACTTTCATAAATAAGGTATGTGTAACCTAGAATCATTAAAAAGGACATAAAAATGTGTTTTCTTTTCATCTTTTTTTAATCAACTGTCATTATTGATTTACAGCTGTGAAATCAATTTTATATCATTTTTTTATTATTAGGAGTTACTGGATCTATAGGAATTTGTATACTACCATATCTCAAAATGGCGTGCGCAAGTGACATTTCAAAGATGTGTAGGTTTTAACAGAAATAAATTCACTTTTTTAAATAACTCTGTTTAGATTCGATGGATTGGGCTGAAACTTACTGAAAAACATACTATTTTCATGTAAATTTTTAAGACAACGTAAATTTTTAAGCGAAGAATAAATAATTTAAATTGCTTCATAATAATATAGAAAATAAAATATTTTACAATATGTATAGAAACATGCACCTTAGATATAGGTATCTAATATAAAACTATAGTTACACTTGAATATAAAAAACTGCTGCAAGTTGTTTTAGCAGAATGCTTTCTCAAAGAGAGAATCGAATAAATCGAGTTTGAGAATTTAATAATGGAAATTCAGTTCCGCAGTATTAAATGAATATATATTCAGTGTTTAAATCCGATATTAAAATCTATATTGAAAAAAAGTGAGTGTTTGAGGAAATTAATTTTTTTATTATTATATACCTTTATACAATTTCATTTTTACGTATAAAACAATCGAAAGACAGGAGACAAGAAACTTCGATTTAACAGATTTTCAAGAAATAAGAAACATTATGACACTTAAATGATTTGGAATACCAATTTTAGGATAATACTTGATTAACAGTCGCTTCACTTGAAAAAAATTTAAAAATGCGTTACCTGGTCACCTTGCACAGCTATCTGAAGTGCACCCTGAAGGCAAATTGCCAAAACTAGGAGTTTACTTGCCATCTTGAAGATGCAATTCAAACTGGCTATCATGTCGGAATTGATGCAACTATAAATACTCAACATTTGCTAAAATTTTGTCAAATTACACTTGTGTATACTTTTTAGAAAGAATTACTTAATATGCTCAAACGTAATAGATAAGCAAGTCGTCAATAATAAAAAGTTATGCAATCATTTCAATCATCACCTCATTCAGTGAACTGTTATTAATGTTGTTATTAATTTGTATTTTCGCATGTTCAAACAAAAAAGTTGGGATAATTAAGAAATTTAATGAATTGCAATGGAATATATGATTTTTCTAACTCATTAGTTCCTGATTGGTAACAACTATCGGCAGGATGTAATAAATTATTTATATTTTGCCCATATCAATGTCAAATTTCAATCATTTATAGCTTTGATAAAGTCTGTTTATTAGGTTAACAGATTTACATTTTTACAATTTATATTGCATTGGACTCATCAGCAAGGCTATCGAAGAACGGACTCCTCCTTGTTCACGAACAGGAATTTTTAGTAAATTGTAAATATTTTAATTATTTTTCGCATACCTATAGTGACGAATGAAAATGTATCCTCACAAGGTTCTTTAAACTTATGTTCTTTAAACTTGCAAGCACGATAACAAACAAACTTTCATTAAAAATCGTTTTAACAAAAAAGACATTACTACCGATTTTCACGAGTGCTTCAAAACCCGCGAGTTGTTGTTCAGGCCCTCGAGTCCCGCGGATGAATGATGGCCAGTCAAAAAAGGCTAAAAGAGATGCAATTCCGACTGGGTAGGAAAACGAGAGGGAGCGACAAAAGAAAAGACCCTTTGACCCCGCAGTTTCTCCAACAACTTGTATGAAATTTTTCGTAATATACTGATTAGAACGCGGTGTTGTGGAAAATTTGATTTAAAACGAAGAAATTCTTGCATAGTATTAGCCAATTAAAAGCATCTTTGAGCAGTTTATAAAAAATAAATATATAAAAAAAGAAAAAAAAATTTTATATCTTGTAAAATGTAAAAATATATACTTAATATAAACTGTATTTCTAATATTCATTAAATCCAGATAATATGAACTTTCTCCTGCTTAATGTAAGAATGAAATGTTAATATTATAAGCATATAAGTCGACAATATTCAATATGAATACACAAGAGAAGGGATAGTAAATACTTTCAAATACATTCATGCAGACAACATGCATAATTAAGAGCTTACATCAATAGTATATTATGACATTGTTGTGGGAGATGGTTTTCTACCTTGCTCGAGGGTTTTCGCACGAGCGAAGCGAGTGAGAAAATCGAGCAAGGTAGAAAAACACCTCCCACAACAGTCTCATACGATATTTTATAGCACAACAACCTCAAAATCGACAATAAAGTTGGCATTTTGAGGTTAGTGTGCTATAAAATATATAAAAGGAAGCTATTTACATTTATCAAATATATTTTTAAAATGTACTTGAAATATAATATCGTACAATGTAGATACTGATTTAGACTAAATAATTTGCAAAATAGTAATTTATATTGGTAAGAAAAACAACAAAAATTCACGAAAATGTATTTTGAATTATATGAAAACGAAACAGAAATTGCATTAATTGAGAAGGATAAAGGTTATTCGCCGTAACTTCTGAATAATTCAAATATTTTGACTTGACTCTACTAACTGTAATTTTAATGTATGCATATGGTAAAAGACTTCTGAAAATTTTCAATATATTTAATTGGCTCTAATTTTTGAGAGTGTGTAAATTTGGTTTCAAAAGAAGATTTTATGGTAGTTTTCTTATAAAACGGACATTAAAAAAACTTTTAATATATACATATATATATATATATATATATATATATATATATATATATTATATGTATTATAAAAAAATTTCGCCGCCAGCAACGCCACCGTGTCAAGAAATCGAGGCCTTCTCCATATCTCTCTTTTTCTACGTTGTTTTGGCCTATTTTTCGAAATTTTGCGTTATTTTTACGTTATTTATGAACTATTTAACGTAGTTTACATCAATTAACGTTATTCTACGTTATTTTATGTATAAGAATGGAGACCTACTCCATATATCTCCTTTTCTACGTTATTTTTGCCTTTTTTAAATTTGTCATTATTCGTTATAAAACAAAAATTAATCGATAAATCTTGGAAATTTTTCTTGATTTGATATCTTTGTCGAAAAACGTTAAAATGAACTTCTATTGGTAAAAAGATGACCGCGTAATACTCAAGATATAAGCAACCAAACTTTTCTTGAAAAACGTTATACAACAAAAACGATTCGATAAATCTTGAAAATTATTTTAATTTAAAATCTTCATCAAAAGACGAAAAAAGTAAGCGTTCATTGCTGAAAAGTTACCGTGTAATACCCCAGAAATAAGCAATCAAAAATTTTTGAAAAAAGATATAACCTCGGATATTTCGAAAAATAAAAGTCCTTTTGATCCGGGCCTTAGCCAAGAGATAATAAAAAGCAACCTTTTTAGAAAAATTAATACGTAATAATGCCATTTTATTCAAGTTATCGTTTGCCATGGAATATTAATTTTTTAGCAAAAAAAAAATTATTCTCTGTATTGAAGAATAAAATGACTCACAATTTTTACAGAATAATCTTCTCCATTATCCTGATCACCTCAAGTTTATTACAAAATTTTGCATCATATATTTCAAAGAAATTACCCATCAAACAAAAACTTACGTTTCCGTGTATAACAAAAAAAGGAAACACCTTATCCAAAATTTCGGGTGGTAGAAGATACGTAATTTTATGCTCTTGCAAATGCATGTTGACTGGATCGATGATACTATTTTTAACTTCGGTACCAAAAAACCCAAAAATCAAACAACCGATAAAAACAAAAACTAATCCGAAAGAAAACAAACATAATGAGCCCTGGAAGATTAAATTTTACCGTGGATTACTCAAGATATCGATGCCCACATACATACACACACATACACACACATACACACGAACACACACGCATGCACACGCACACACACGCTTGTACGCACGCACACACATACACACACAACACACACATACGCACACACGCCCACGCACTCAAACACATACACACATACATACACACACGCACACACACACATACGCACGCACGCACGCTCACACGTACTCACGCACGCACCCACGCACGGGGGATGTGGTGAAATGGCTTGAAAATTGGTATGCATTACTTTTTTGGAATAACATTAATAGGAAAAAATTTCAAGTTGATTGGTTAACAATATCAGATTTATTTAAAAACACCAGAGTTATACCTTAATGAATTTCTGTAAGAACAGTTGAGATGTAGTACATGTTTTCACTGTAAATGTTCGATGCAGGTTGGTACATAATGCATTGTTTGTGAATTTACTTAAGTGTTGCTAAATAACATTTATGAGAGTTAGTGTAAAACGACAACTTATAAAATAATAACAATCCACAGTAAGTATTCTTTGATAAGTATCACTATCAGAATAGTTTTTGCTGTTTTTGGTAAAAATGTAATCAAAGATCATAATTTTTGTAGAAAATTTTAATTTAATTTTTTAATACTTTTACTTGAAATAATACAACATGATTACCAAATTAAATACACAGTCCTATGAGAAGCAAGTGTATGGACAATAATCTTTTTTTAGTGCAATATAATTTCTGAATCGATAAATATTTTAACCTCAAAATTCAGCGTTTAAGATTTTCAAATTTATTACTCTCAGAATAGGTCCCTTTAATTCTATTTTTCAACTTTCAGAGTAATATTTTTAGAAGTGACTTTTTACAGGGTAATTATGTTTATTATTCGGTCGGTCAGATTTGAGTTGGGGAATTTGATTTTTTTTATTGACGTCACCCCTTCAGTGAACATTGAAAACCACAGAAATAGCCCTCCAAATTTAATTTCAGTAGCGTTTCTTACAAAAAGTGCAGTACCACTAATTATTCGTAGTACAGCGGAAAAGCACATTATAAATCATCGATAAAGCATTAAAGTCAAGTCTCGGCCTGTGCAGAGATCGATGATGCAAGATATTCAAATGCCGTTTCACACAATCATCAATCAAAACGAAGCATCATCTGGATCCAGGATTTCCGAGTTTTTCCGCCGCGGGCATCTTTCCCAAGCTAAACAAGCCGCAAATGAAAGAAAAAATGAGTATTAATGAGTCGGTAAAGAGCGTCTCTCTCAGTCTGAAAAACGGCGCAACAAGAAAGTCACCGGGGCATAACGCACGGCGCCAAACGTGGGGGCGAGAAATCGAGCCGCGCGCGCGCGCGCGGAAGAGGCGCTCTCGGGTGTCGTCAACTTTCAAGTCGAGGCGACACTTCCTCCCGGGGCGTGGTTTTGTTTCTCCTTCTCGCCTTTTTTTTTTTCGAGCGGACCGCTCTGAAGCAAGATTTATTGCCTATTTAGATCGCCGCGGCGCGCACACACGCCTCGCGACGAATTATACCGCAGCGACGCGCCAAAGCCGCAGGCCGCAGATTAATGCGCCCGAAGCGACGCACGATTTCAAATATTTCACGAAGAAACCGAGGACTTGCCTGTCGTTGTTCGGGGAAACATCAAACGCGGAAAACCGCAGCAGGATGGTTTTTCGAGAAATTAGCTGCTTCTTCCGAATGTGGAGCAGTGGTTTGGAGGTAGCGTGGAGCGGAGTGAATTTGAGCCGGTGGGGTAACTTCAAAGTATGTCAATAAAAAGGTTTCAGCCAGATTAAAAAATCAAATTTTTAATAAATATTTGTAGAAAGTATTTTTTTAACAAGTACAAGATGTTTAAGCGTTTTATATTTTTGTATTATATGCTCACTTCAACCTATGGGATATTATGTCAAAAGTCTACCCTATACGGCCTATGTAATTACGTATATCAACGTCATTATTTTCAATCCGATTAATTTAGATAAGTTTCGTAGAATTAACTCAGACAAATTTTCGCATACATTGTTTCTTACACAAAGTTCTCGGTATCATAAAAATTAAGATGCAGATGCATTTAGAAACGAGTCATTAAAAGGCAGTACAAAATTCTGAAACACGTGTTTTTCTTCCTTGCGTCTATAACACTTCCCGTCGTAAAAAGAAGTTCTAGCTCATGTTAACCAGGCTCATTTTCATTTTTATTCTTATTCTCGTTCCATAAATTCAGAACTTAAAAATAAAATCCTTACATTATTTTTGTCATGTAACTTAGAAGATTTCATTTACCAAAGTATTTTAAAAATAATTTGTTCCCGTAAGAAAATCAGAGCGAAGATAAATCGTCGCGCACTTTTGCTTAATGCGCCTCGAGATTTGTCGAGTACAATGTCGAGCGCTAATTGATAGTGCAATTAGCCCCGTGGCACGAAAATAAACAAGCGTAAAAAAGCAAAGTTCGTCTCCAAAATACACAGGTTCTTTTTTCCTCATACAACGGGCGATTAAACATACAAGAAAGCGATAAAGAGGTAAGTCGGGTATATATAGGACGATCGAGAGGTCCGCGATTCGGGGAAGGCCAAGCGACCTGACTCGTCAGATCCTTCCGCGAACCTCGAAACATTAAGATTCCTCGGCGAAAGTATTCGGGCTGCTAACCCCCTAATGGAGCTTTCCACTGGTGAAGCACGCGCTCGTGGGTCTATATCCGCGCGCATTCGGGCGCCGCCGCAACCAAGGCGTAAAAAAAGGACGACATCTTTTAACAAACCAGACTCATTAGGAGCGTACTGCTCGCTTTTTACGACGGGACATTTGTAAGCAATACAGACTTCCAAAAACAAACTTGTGTGTGTGTCTAGCACCGTTTCTCGCTCTCGCTCGCTTCTTCTTGTGTCTTTCTTTTTCTCGCTGCAGCGGCGTGCACTTGCGGCCTCGTCCACCGCCTCGCCTCGTACCTCGCGTGCATGTGGAGTGCTTAGCGTGCGGAGTCAGTTGCTACTTGAATTAAATGTCTTACTGACGTGTATTAAGTATTCGAATTTATTTTTGTATATTTTAAACTTTTAAAACATAGGAAAAAGTAAAACATTTTAGAATTTTAGAACAGAAAGATTATCGTCACAGATTTTGGCTACGACTCAAGTTTCGATCAGCAAATAAATACATAATATATAAAATTTGTTTTCATTAAAAGTTAGTTAAATATTTTAATCTACTAATAGATTATGTCGTATATGTGTGAGAAATTTTTAGCGATTTTTCTGACAAAAATATCGTAACAGGAAGTTTGACGTCTGTTTAATTTTTAATTTAACCCTTTACTACTATCTAATTGTATATGAGGCCCCACTCAAAATTCAATGAGTTAAGACTTTATAAATATTACATTCTTAATTCTGCAACATTAATGTTAATTCGTTAAATATTATCACAATTAATGTGTAAAAGTTTTGCGGAGTAAAATTAGTTAGTTAAAACATTCGTTTTTTATTATCAATTATGTATTTGTTTATTAATAGTTAGAAAAAGTTTTCGATATTATTTATTTTATATATGACAGTCTATTTCCGATGCACTTAAAATGAAGATCCATAAAGAATATCTCTTCAAACTAATAAATTCATCTCATACAGAAAATTATTTTTTTAACCTAATGTTCTTTTGATCTATTGATTCCTTGTTTATTAATAATAATTGTTTTTTTCTTATCGTAAATTCTACAATATATTATATCGTGCCATTCACGAAATTGTTTTCTCACTAGAAGAGTGTCAGACTTTCGGATCACGGTTTTTTTATGAAACTTTTGAGATCGCTTTTTGGTAGCGAAAAATGAATGAAAGGTTTTTAACATTGGGCACATGGATAATGCTAACGTTTTAACCTGTATCTCAGGTTCTAGTTCCAATTAGAGAATTGTCCTTGTCAGTGCACATATACACAATAACAGTATTCATCAAATTGGTATCTAAATTTATAGGTATCTTCAAGAAATAGAATTTAACGCATGTATTAAATTTCTATTTTTTTTAATCAAACAAAATTGAGAGAAATACTCTTATCAGGCCAAATACTCGAGTCATATCAGTAACAGAAAAAGTTTGAGTTACAGAACTTTGATCAAGCGTTCATAACCTTTACTTTGGCCATCCAAAACAGGAAATACATTCCTCCTTGTATGTCTCTGACTTCACCTTACACTGAGAGAATGGTTCAGTTAGGCTTGCCGAAGTCGCATTGCTAAGTTTGCAGAGGCCATAGTCTGTCATACTTACTGAGGAGTTCGGTCAAAACTGCGGAACAGTTCGGCTGTTTTGCCGGATGTGTATTAAAAGCGATGTGTGGTGTTGCGCTTTATTGTAGCCTCATTATCACGTTTGTCATGAGGTAAAACAGAAGTAAGGTTAAAGTAGAACATCGAAAATGTAACTTAGACTAACTAATCATATATAAAAAGGTTAGAGTAAGAAAAAAATAAGAAATTCATTAAAATATTGATTATTTGTGAAAAAGTGAGGTTAGGGAGACTCAGCTGGCGAACTTGTTCCGCTATTCTTGCCGTATACATACTACCGAACAGTTCAACAAATCTGACCGATGTATTCTCTCAGTGTAGTCTTCACTCCTTCAAATGCGATCTCACCTACAAAGCAGTCAGCGCACCATCCTCCGAAATATTTCACTTTTGCAAAGAGCTAAGAGCCCTCTCCCCCTCGGAAAACATCGCGAGCAGTGCAGAGCATCGCAAAAGTCAACCCCGCGTCCCGAGCCTGTACCAATTAAGAGGTATGCGTCCCGTCCCCTGGCATCTCGCCTCCGGATTTTTGTCCCCCCCCCCCCCCCCTGACAACTCGCTCTCCTCGTTTTTCACCGAGAGAGCTAAACGGATGGCAGCATCAGCATCCTTCGCGTCTATTAGCGGAGAGAGTCGCACAGACGACGGAATGAATTGATATCCCCGCAGTCGCGACGCGGTTGGTCCCCGCGTTTCACGCTCTTCCGCTTGCGAACGAGCCGATTGTCGCGCGCGTTCAGCCAGCCTCAATTAAACGCATCGAGGCCCGGCGTCGCTTGAAACGCGGCCCGACGGCTGCGGTACGGGACTTTTCGGCGTTTAGGGGGGAGACTGCGCTTTTATGCTTCTCGATTTGTAAGCTTCGAGTGGAAGAGCATTTTTATTTGTTTTTCAAATGCTTTGACAGATTAACGGATCTTGGCTTTTGGATTTTGGAGTTTTCGCGCCGAGTGAGCTTTGCTACACTTTTCGCTACGAAGAAATATATATGTTTGTCTTTTGGTTTTGGTCGTTGATTAAAACGGTGCTTCCAATATGGCAGATTTGAAAATTGATAGGCTCATAAATTTGTGATGAAATAATTATCAAAGGATTTTTGTACAAACTGCAAATACTATTGAATCTAGATACCAATTTTTATGGAAAATCTTTCGAATTTTAATTTTGAGTCCGCTATATATAATCTGCTATTGTGAATGTAGAAAACTGATTGCAGATTTATAATTAACGACTTGAAAAGTCCTGATAAATAATAGTACATTATGTAACAAGGGCAAAAAGTTGAATATTTTTCCCGCGGGTGAGTTTAGTACCTTATGCCCATCTCAACTGTGGCCACTTTTTGACTTGGAAAGCGAGACTAATGGACTGTTAACAGATAATATTGACAATCGAAAATCAGGGTTATTGGTAGAACTTGATGAAATAAAGGAATTTTTACTATTTTCTAGTAAAGTCACTTTTTTCCCGTTAATCATTTTTCCGGGCAAAAAGTGTAATTTTAGTCTCGCTTTTGAGGGAAAAAAGCGTCCATTCTCGTTCAGATGGGCATAAAGGTATTTATGCCGATTCCTGTTCCCGAGTATCAGCAGCAATCAAATCAATCCACGTACGTCAAGACAAACAGCGGATCGTCCAAAATGAATTTTTTCTACTTCCTCTGAAGAGACTGAAGTCCGAGCCATCGCTATCATCCAAACTTGGACGGAAATGAGGAAAGTATATTTAAAGCGTCGCAGCGCCCCGTTCGAAGCAGCAGCAGCAGCAGCAGCAGCGAATGGGTTCGTCGTTCAAGTTGGCTACTGCACTCGGTATCGCGGCTGAATTTTCGGCCTCGCGGCAACGTCGAAAGTAGCCTCCCGTGTAAATCGGCCGAAATTTACGATCGTAAAGACTCGGCGCGCGGGGGCGGCACACACACGTGGGCCCGCCTAGCGCTCGTTAACTATCCTCCGATTCCATAATGAATCGCGGTAATCCGAGACTTATTAGCCGCGCGAACGACCAGAAAGAGGGAGAGAGACGTTGCACTTCCAAGCCGCGATACATTAATCTCTTTATTGGCTCGGCTGCGGCTCGACAGGCCGGATGTCTGCCCATTTCCATTTCACCTCCCACCGCCTCCTCGCTGACTCTCGCGCAAATAGCAGCCATGTCCGCTTTCGCTTTTGCTTTCGTCGATGACTCGAGGCAACTTCTCGCCGCTGGTGTACGGAAACTTGGCCGCGCACGTGCGGATATTCTGAATTATGCTACTTTGGCTTCGATATGCGCTGGCACGCGGAAAACTTAGTGTATTTCTTGGTATATAAGACACTGTGCCGTACATGTTTGACAGTTACTTATACTGTTCCGAGAACTATAACTAAATTTGAACAGGGAGCAACGATATTGATATTTTTATTCGATGTACCGAGAAAAGAGCCTCTTCAGCGGATTTTAAATCCGACGAACTGAATGTCTTAATAATTAGTAAATCTGACTTTAATAATTGCCAGCCTACCTTTATGTTTTGAAAGCTGAGCGCAGATTCTTTAAGGTAATGCTATTCCATCGGTCAGCGACAAATACGAGGAACCACTTTTATCATTTTATTTTCAATTTCGAGTAAATATATCTATGAAACGTCATTGTCCTTATAGAAAACAACAACTCTTCAGAGAAATATTTTATCAAAATAGAAAATTGAAAGAAAATAGTGGTTCCCCGTATTTGACGGCAATAGGGGGGTTTAGCATCAGCTATGATGATTTTGAATGAAATGAATTGTCCATAATATTTCAAATGCAGCAATTTACGTACAGTAAAGACATTCTTCCATCGGTGTGGTTAAATTAAATAAAATTCCCCGGCACTCTGCTGAGAACGCGGACTCCCCTGTGCTGGCAAAAGCGTCTAGCCCGACGTTGACAAAATATTAGCAACATATCTCACTCTCGTCGTACCGCGTGCTCGATCATTTTTGCTATAGATCTTCCTGCAGCGCCGGTAGCACATGCATGTTATTTCGTGCGTGAACGAGAAAGCCAACGACTGGTGCACGCGGGAGACAGGAATCTTCTCCCCCTTGAGAAAATGAGAAAAAGGCGCCGAAGACGAAGCCTGCAGCGGCGCAAAAGGTAAAAATAAAAAGCGAGCGAAAAAAAGAAGCTACGCGGCACGAGCCGTGAAGCGTGAGCGCGCGAGCGAGAGAGCCACCTAGTCAATTAAGAAGACAGCCGGCTCTATTAGGGGGATGCAGTCGAACACGCGAGAGTGAGAGTGAGAGAGAACATCGACCGCGTAACACCAAACATACGAGGCGTCCCGAAATGACGTATGAGTCTTCGGCCGCGCGCCTTCTATTTTCGGCCGGCTTTTATAGAGCTCCGCTGCGAGGAGCCTCCAAACGCCCGCGCAACTGCCTGTCTCTGTGTGTGCAGACCTTTCAATATTTAGTTGGGGCGCCCGTGCTGCCATTTCGCGCGCGACGTGCGCTGCAGTCCGCTTCGATTTCGGTTGGCGATACTTCAAGCCGGCTGTTTAGCCCTGGGTTGCAGGTTTTGTTCGATGTTGGACTGCGCTCATACGCTGTCAATGTCTCTTACGGGGAGGTCGGAGCTATCCTGATTGGTGCAGATTTTACCTAACCTCAAAAATTAATATCATAAAAATAAAAATCTGTCCTCTTTTATGGTACAAAAATGCGGTTGACCGGTGTTATTGTCATAATAATAAATGTTTATAAAGCTTCAAGCGTACATAATTGCGTACAATTTCGTCAAATAATGAAAAATACGGCGCGAGCTGAAGCTATCAGTAAGGCTAAGAAACGGTAAGATGACCATCACTTTTACCGTTTTCCATTCGTCAATTGTAACAATTTTTCATAATAAAAAACTTTTCAGGTTACTAATAAACAAAATTGCTGTTGTCCGGTGTTCTGTACATAATAACAAACTATTATCAACCTCGATTTTGATGTTACTATGTGAATTTTAGACGTATAATGAAAAATACGGCGTGAGGTGGAGGTCACAATGGTAAAGTTCGCTCCGACCTCCCCTTAACCCTTTCTGACTTAGTGGCTATTGTAATAATAATTCGTCTAAGATTTTTATGTATAAAAATTTTATTTATAGGTGTATATAAATGATTTTACATTCTTCTATTAGCTAAGGGGTTTCTCTATAATACTAATTAACAAAAATTCAAATTCGTAATAAGCGACCCCAAAAACCCCCGAGTAACAATTTTCAGCTTAAAATATTGAACAGAAAAATGTGGGCCACAAAGGGTTAAGAGGAGTCCGTATCTTCTGTCCTTGTCTAATCACGTTTTTGCTATTTATTCAAATTGTAGTTTGTTAATTGAAAAACTAAAAGTTGGCCCCAACTGGTATTAAAGTAAGGAATATTTTGAGACCTTAAAAAGTATCTAACATTATTTCCTTTTCGAGAAAACTTCGGAATGGAAAAGCTAACCTCAATTTTCGCGTTCCGAAATTTTCTAATTTGAATAAATAGCAAAAACGTGATTAGACAAGGACAGTAGATACGGACTCCTCTTAAGGGGTTAGGCCACCGGGATACTTTTAAAAAATGATTTTATTTTATGGATATTAGTTTTATTAGTCCTGTGCAAAAGAATTTCTTTTACATGTTTCAAGTTGGCAGGCATCAGAAGTCAAATAATTTTCTATTTACTTAAAATTTGCGTAGTAACTTGAAAACTAAGTAATTTCTAAAGTACTTGTGAATTTTATACAATATATAGAATAACGTTTTTGTTAAAATATTACACAACTTCTTTTTCAACAAAAACATGTATATTGATAAAATATTTTATTTTGTCCTATGCTCAAATACTGACACTTGTACAATTAAAAAAGAATATTAGAAACATTTGAATTATTTTCTTATGAAAAATTGCCAGCCTAACCCCTTGAAATTTCATAAATACGTCTTAGAAAAATTAAATCACTTTATTTGTTATACTCTTAACTTAAAGATTAACCGAAGAAGGGTTAAAGCCATCTCCCGCCTTCGAGAACTATTATCTTTGAGAATCAGGCTCGCGGCATAAATTTTCCCTCTCGCGGCCGCTTGTTTTTATTTCCTTCGCTCGCTTTTTGCCGCCTATTTCCACTCGCGCTCCTCCTCGCAGCGTTTAGGCTCTTAACCGCGCGGTCTCGTGTTATAAATTACATATCATTCTCTGTCGAGAGTGACACCGCCACGGCGCCCTCGGAATTTCGAAGACCCCGCGCAGTCGACTTTTCCGCCGCGTTCTATTCCCGAGATACGCCTCGGGAATCGTCTCCAGCTCTTTTCCTATGCTTTCGCGCCTTTCGCGCGTTCATTATTTATAGAAAATTGCTTGGTTTTTAATGCTGAATTCGCTCAATTTGCTGTAGGCGTCGTTAAAAAAGATTGCTCGTAAATTTGGGAAGTTTATTTATGGTGCCATCGACTAAGTGACGCTCTCTGTCTTCAAAGAAACTGAATATTCAAAAGCTACGGGTGCGTTATACGACTCGTGCGAGGCGTCTTAAAAAAGAACCACGCGGAAAAAGATTCAGCGCAGTTAAACAGTCAAAATTGTTGTATTTCTCATCGTTGGTTATGAATTTATGAACAAGCTTCTGTCGGTATGACAAATGAACAAACGCGATGATTGTTGTATTTGTTGGAAGAAGAATTTCTTTCTCAGCTGCGGATTATAAATTTCTTTAGCACATACAGCTCCTTGAAAATAAAAAGAGCTTAGGATAGAGCAGTAAGCATGAATTCAGGGAAAAGTCGTGTCGAGCGCGTGGATCCGTGGCTGTTTATATGAAAAAAATGAAGCTTCGAGGAAGCAACAAGAGACTGAAGCCCTCGAGCGCCAGCGGGTTTCTCTTCTCTCGTTGTCGATGGGGAATCATTATCCTTGAAAAATACCAGTGTCCTATTTGAGCCTCGGGCCCCGTTCGCTTCTATTACCGGCTTCTTATGGGTCAGGTACAGTTTACGACTTTTGCCACTCTCCGAGTCTTTTACGACGGCTCTTGGTGTAAGTTACCTGCTGTATGAACGGAGTCCGCGCTGCGCTCCTCACGCTGGGCATTTGTCGATATTCTTCCGAGGCTCTCGAGGCGCAGAATGAATGAACGAATGAATGAATGCCGCTCGCGAAAAGTCGGAGAGTCGGGAGGTCCGTCCTCACGCCCTTGGACAATGGGACGGCGGAGGCGGCGGGGCTTCAATTTCGAGCGCGCGCGCCTTCTTTTCCCGGGCACCATGGCCGAGCTCGCTCTACCTATATACCACTGCACTCCCGCATAATTGCGATTTAAGGGGCGAGCGCCGTTCCGCGCAGCTGCAGAAGACCGCAGCCGACAATGAGCCGGCCACTCGAGACGGACAATTGGCCAATTTTAACATTGTACCGGAGAGGATCGATAGTCGCAGGAGAGAGAGAGAGAGAGAGAGAGAGAGCCTCTTCACTTGCGACTCCTGTCTCCGTGCGTCAGGTCGTTTATATTGTATATAGTCCCTCTCGGTTTTTGCGAGACAACAATTATTCTTCATCATGGATTGTCGGAAGGATGCAAGCACGCTGACTTTGCGAAACTATGGATCTTTGTGATTTTAGAGATTTAAAGTATATTATGTCTTTACTGGATTGATGATCAATTTTACTCATATAATGTTTGTCCAGGAAATTGTATCAAAATTATACTATAAATATGGTATTGTTTGTAGAAAGTACAAAGCGTATAATTTCTCCCATAATGTGGGTAAAGAATAAAGTGTTTTCTGAGAATAATTGAACGCGTTAGTAATGCCAAATAAATAGCAGTATGCACTTTTTGCGGCACATTGTACGCGTGTCGAGCGTCTCTGACAAATTCAAAAGAAAATGAGCCTCGAGATCCTAGCCACAGATTATGTGGAAAAGACACACGGTAAATTGTGGCCGAGGCGAAGGAATACGGTCGTGCGTATTTGTTTTTAACGAGATTCAGGGGGAAGAATCGTCGAGATTGAATGGCGAAAAAATAGCCTTCGAGCTCTCGAGTTGATTCAGCGTGACGCAAAGGAAACTTTTCAGGGCACGCAGGGCTTCTTTCTACTCTGTGTGTGCTTGGAGAAAACTCTCGGGCTCTCCTCGTCGTCGTCGCTGCAGCTACGGGCACAAAGCGCGTAAATCGAGAAATTCGAAAACGCTCGGAAGGTAGAGAGAGAGAGAGAGAGAGAGAGAGGCGAGTACTACGGGGAACCAGGCGTGAGGCCTTTCCTTCTTCTGGGGATCACTTTCCTCGCCATTCTGTCTGTGGAAGAGGAAGAATAATGGGAAGGTGAATGCGACGCTATTGGGGACTAGGACTAGAGCTATACAGAGCCTCGAGTTTTCAAGAGAGAGAGAAAAAGGGACCACCGTGACCATTGTGCTCTCTTCCTCCGCACAATTCCGCAGCGCGCCATTCGAAGCCGTTTAAATCCTTGTACGAAGCTCTCGGAGAATGAGAGAAAGAAAGAGAGAGAGAGAGATGCGGTCAGGGTGTCGCTATCCGTTTTCGAGTGGCACCGATTGTCAGCCTCCTCAAAAGAGTGAAATTGAGTCCGACTGACTCCACAGTCTTCTTCCTTTATCCCCGCTATAGACTCTCCCTCTCTCTGTGTTTCTCTTCTCTTTTGACTTTTTCCATGCGAACGCCAGCAGATGCACACTGCACTCTAGGCGCGCCCGAACCTTAATACGATAGACTATCGATCTTCCGCTCCACTACTTTGCCGTCCATTCATGTGGCTTCTCATCAAAATTACCGGATGGGACACCCTGACAGATTTTATGCACCTCGCGTGTGGAGGTAGCTATGCGTGTGTGCGCGGGAAATCCGGAGTTTATCATTATTTACGCCAACAGTTGTGAATAGAAAACCGAAGGCACTCGGTCTGTATTCCTGCTTTTTATACTCTACTGGGGGAAGACACGGGCAATAAGCAACAATTTGGATTTGGGGTTGAATTATGTCTGCAATAGGGGGGGTTCATTTCAATCAAACGCGTACGTGATAAAAGTATAAAAAATAAAAAATAGATATTAACCATGTGCTGCACTAATTACAATTGGTTTTGTGAAAGAAATATGTGAGAAAGAAACCTAATTTAGAAGCTAAAAACCCTGATTTTTTATCGGTTTCTCAATAACATTAAAGCAAATCTTTTAAAAACTGAAACGGTTCATTCTACTTTTCATCAAAACAAATACATTTTTATTAAAAAGGAATTAGTCCTTTTTTTTTTATTTAACCATGTCAACATAAATGCAAAAGGATAATTAACATTTTGGTAAATCTTAAGGAAACGAAAGAAAAATAACTGACTTGTATCCCTTGACGGTCAGTAGAGGAGACATTTATCTTATATGTGAAATAAAAAGCTTTGAATAATCGTACAAAATTTCAGAAAATATGTACCTTTGAAAAAAAAATTACAAAGAAAAGTGGGGCAATATAAATCCTAAAATGGAATTTGATTTTTAAAGCCTCAATCTTTTCATAAAATTGTACAGATTTCCATTTTATACATTTATTAATTTATGCTTTACTTATATACAAATTATTAGAACTGCATGTTTAGTGTACGTAGGTAAAATAATTGTTTAAAAAAAATGAAAATCTAAACCTTCATTCCTCCGAGGTAAAGTAAGCATTCTTTAGTTCGGTCGTTAAAATTAAATACTTTTTTCTGACTAATATAATAACATATATCTTTAAACAATACAATTCAATAAATTTGTTATTAAAAAGAAATTTCAGAAAATGTTATTATAGGTGTATGAAATTTTGAAATAAAATCCGACTGGAAAAGTATTCAAAAGCAATATTGTTGTTTATTTCTGTAACAGTTACTGCAGATGTAATTCTTTTTGTTACCACAGAATTAAAGATTATTAAAACACATTGAGGTTTTTTTCTGAACATAATATGTTTACGAAATTGTTGAAGAAAACAAAAAGCTCTCCTTACCCTGGTCTTCTCTATGTAAAAATCCCAATTATTTCGTCTCAGAATTTCTCAATTTTCTAATATTTTTAGTTAATTTAAAAAGAAACAATATAAAAATTTAAAAATAAATGTTTTATACATAAATTACTTCTGCTTAGAATCTACGCAAAGCCACTACTTCGGTGGCATGGTACCTAAAACATTCCTTAATATCTCTAGCAACAAATTATTAAGAAATAATTAATTTTGTTGTTCAAATGAAAAATATCCATCTTAATTTGAAATAGTGAAAATTCACTGTTTCGCATTGAAAACTTAGCCACTAATGAATTAGTTGCTGAGTTCTCACTGCGAAACCGTGAGATTTCACTGCTTTACAGTGAAATTTGCGAGGTTTCACTATTTCAAATTAAGAGAGTTTTATTTTATAAAACACCCTCAAAGTTTTAAAACGAATCGTTCTATAGTTAAATACCTAAAAGCTAAAATCTTATTATTTATTCGCTCATATATTTGTTAACTTCTTACAAGAATAATTTAGAATTAATTCAGTACCTGAAGTACCCGCTTTCTTTATAGTGAATGCTCCGCCTTCGCTTGCATTGTCACCCTGTTCACTCTTGTGCATAAAAGAGCACCGCGTATATTTTTGTATAATTCGAAAGCGATTTAAAAAAAATTTGTTTCCGCTTCCTTTGTTGCCGAAGAAGTTTGGAGAGTCGCTCTGCGCACATAAATGCCGCCGCCCGCATTGATTCCCGAATATAAGCGGGTCCGACACGTCGCGCGGGCCTCTTAAGCGGCTCTGCGGGAAAAAGTGGGAATTTATGCTTCTAATGAATGGGGCGGAGCGAGTCAAATTACGATGACCATAGATACACATTACACCTGGTCTCCCCACCTGAAAATGATATAGTGTTCTGTAATGGCGCTGCGAGCGCGCGACACCTGGATATATGTTTTCTATCGGGCCGCCGCCGCGCGCGCGCAGCTTCATTGTCAAGAGCTGGAAGCCCTCCGGACAAATCTCGAGCGCACGCTTACGCACTCGAGCCGAATCGAAAAATCACCGCGTTGCTCGACAATGATCGTAAAGACGCTCAAGTGACTTAAAGATACGTTTTAAGGCTCACTCTTCAATGGGAGATAATCCCACTGCATTTACATCGTATTAGTTTTCAATTTTTTCAAGCTCGATCAATTTCATGAAACTTTGATTTTTACAGTTTCAGTAGTAAGTTTCTACAAAGATTTATAATGCGTGCGTGCGTGCTCGCGTACATGAATTTTTGACAAATAACTGCGTTTACGGTTTTTATTGGTCGTTGATTGCGAATTCAAACTTCGATTTTAGAAATTCAAGCTGAAGGATCCAATATGGCGGATGATAATGTCGAAAACTGATCAAATTTCGACAAAAAGCTGTATTGGATCTGACATATTGAATTTCAAAAATCTAACTTCGGATTCATAATCAGCAACCCTTAGATACGAACTTTCTAAAAAAATTAGTCCGAATGAATAGTTCGTGATCGAAGGGTTAAGCGGAACAAGCAGATAACCTGTTTATTTCTTGAGCGGTTTTTAAACCTCTCCACGGTCAATCCAGTGTTTTCCTGATATTTAAGACACCTGCTATGAGGATTCATGTTGCCACTCTGCTTTTTTAAAACAGTGCACAAAAAGTAACGATCAACTGAATTACTTTTTCTTCTTTTTTAAATTAAATTTTGGCTTTATCTACACGGAAATATCGTAGTAATATATATGTTCAGTCGAGTAAATTTTACTTCACTGAAGTTAAGTAAAATCTGCTTGATAATCTGAGCAGAATTTATTTAATAACTCAACCGGTTGAGTAAAATTTACTTAGTGATTGAGTAAAATTTACTTAGTGATTGAGTAAAATTTACTTAGTGATTGAGTAAAATTTACTTAGTGATTGAGTAAAATTTATTTAGAGGTTGACTAAAGTTTATTCAAGCTTCTTATCAAGAGTAATTTATCCGCCCATTTAGGTACCTCTTATTTTTAGGACGTTCACTGCCAATACTTTTTTTTTCTAGTCAACGAAAATCATACTCTTCGGTGTAAATGTCTTTTTATATAAAAAAAATAGGTAAAAAACACAAATTTGAGCGATGCAAACTTTTTAACATATTTTCATTTTTTCAGACAAAAGAAATCGGTTATCATTTTATTTTTGTTGAAAAATGTTTCTTATAATGCTGAGGTGGTACCATATTTTTTCAGATTTATTCTTTTTATAACAAAAAAGTTAAAGAATGATTTTATAAAAGGCTTATAAATAAGTAATAAATAAAAAAGGCTGAAAAGCAGTTTTATTTTGTGATCAACGAGATGTTTCTCCTGAATATCGTTTGCTTAAAGATAAAGCTTTGTGATATAAAAATAGATTTGTTAAAAACATGTTTTGAAACATTAGGTATCAAAACACACTTTATTCGTGCGTGCGTGCGTGCGTGCGTGTAAGTGAGTGTGCACGTGTGTGTGTGTATGTACACGCAGACGTGGATCAGCATTAAGGAGACGTCGGATACCGACAGTAGATTCCTACTATCCTACACACGTATTTCGTTATTTATTTACAAAGTTAATTGTTTAATGACAAAATAATAGCTGTCCCCAATTTGTTTTACAGTAACCTAATTATATGTCCAAGCTGGTTTCATATGATTGTTTTGTTTTCGAGAAAACTTTGACAAACTTAGTATGTAAAGGTTAATCTCCACGTAGTTGGCCCTTTTAGTGTGTCAAAGTTTTCTCGAAAACAAAACAATCATATGAACCCAGCTTGGACATATATGTAGATTACTATAAAACGAAGCGGGGACAACTATTATTTAAAGAAAAATATGATTTCTCTTAAAATTATGAATGAAAACTCAATTAGACAAGGACAGAGATATCCGGCGTCCCCTTAAAGAGACGTCGGATACCGACAGTAGTTTCCTACTATCCCACACATGTATTTTGTTATTTATTTACAAAGTAAATTGTTTAATGAGAAAATAATAGCTGTCCCCAATTTGTTTTACAGTAACCTAATTATATGTCCAAGCTGGTTTCATACGATTGTTTTGTTTTCGAGAAAACTTTGACAAACTTAGTATGTAAAGGTTAATCTCCACGTAGTTGGCCCTCATAGTGTGTCTAAGTTTTCTCGAAAATAAAACAATCATATGAACCCAGGTTGGACATATATTTAGATTACTATAAAACGAAGCGGGGACAACTATTATTATTTCAAAAAAATGATTTCTCTTAAAATTATGAATGAAAAAGCAATTAGACAAGGACAGAGATATCCGGCGTCCCCTTAATAACTTTATTAGTTTCTGGATGCTTTTTGCTTTTTTAAGCGGTTTTCCAAATTATTATCATCGATCCAGCGAATATGTATTTGAAAGAGCATAAAATTACCTAACTTTTCCCATCTGTATGATTGAAAAAGGTTATTCACTTCTTTCGTTATACAGGAAAATGCCATTTTTTGTTAAAACGCTTTTATCTCAAAATTATGTAACAAAAAAATCAAAATTTGATATACAGTCGAGTCGCGGGAACTGAAAAAGGCTCGGGACCGAAATTCTGGGGGCCTGCAATGTGTATTTAGTATAGGAGTCTTTCAGTCCCCGAGACATCCCCATGTCTAAGAGCATTGCAGTTCCCACGAAATTTCAGTCCCCGAGTTCTCAGTCCCCGCGACTCGACTGCAATCAGTAACATGCAGTTAAATATTCAGTAAAATTTTTCAGATATTATATTTTTCTCTTGCCGAGAAAAAAATCATTTTGTAAAAAAATAGTTTTTCGTTATATCTCCAACAATAGCTGAAGTAGATCGATAGGATTTTATTTCTAAAAGGGTAGCTTTTTGCCATCACATGACCTGTATGTTTTCTCGGATGATGAGATCTTTTATTATCTGAGATAGTTGAAGTAATTTTTTTTTGAAAAATAATTTTGAGCGCTCAAATCTTGAGAACGGCTTGGTTATTTTTGACCAAACAGGGTTCGTTTTTATCATTTTATAATGAAGATTCGAAATTAAAAAGAAATTTCAAGATTCATTGACTTGTTTTTGTTTTATAACAATTTTGCTATTTTACGATATTCTGAAATTGACAATTTAATTTATAAATATAAGCTTTTAATTACTGCTTCCTCAAATTTCGAAAAAATGCGTAATACAAACTTTAGATAGGTACACTATTTTTAGAATGTTCATATTTCTTTTGTTGGTATTTTTGTTGTGTTAGCGATTTTTCAATTTATGTGTTTTAATTTTCAGGATTTTTGGTATATTGGAAATAATATGATCGATACAGTATAAATACATTGAAAATAGTATAAAATTACCTATCTTATATTACCTGAAATTTTGGATAAGCCCCTTCTTTTGTTATACACGAAAATGTAATATTTAGCCTAAACGGCTATATCTCAGAATTATATGATGGAAAAGCGTTGAAAATATTTGTGATGATTAGGAATGTCGAAAAGAATATTTAGCCAATCGACATTTTATCGCGTAATCTGTTTACATACTTGAATTTAATTTAAATATTTAAGTAGTTTTAATAATTACGCCCCTGGTAGAAACGGCTACCAACCGTTCACCAAGTGTATACCAAATCGCAATGATTTGGCCAACGGTTTAGCCATCGGTTGACATTTTAAAAATCACAAAAAAGGAAATTTGTCGCTATTGTATAATTAAAATAGTTCATAAAACATTGATCATTGATACAAAGTTGCAAAATCACATACGGAAAAGGACTTTAGTTTATAAAAGTAAGTATAATAAATATACTTTTGTTCTCAGATTTTATGGTTAAATTATTAAATATGAATATGTCAAAGTCAATTGTTAAATGAATTAATAAATAAACTATTAAATTCAAATGTTTCTATATTTATTGTTCAGGATTGTGGGAACAGAGAAATGAGAACAATTGTCGAATCACTTTGTAATTCGCTATTTAACTTTGCTGAATGATCAACAAATTTTCTACCTTCACGAACTTTTTCTTCTAATTTCCTAACCTTTTTCCTCTGACGATATTCTATAGAACGCTTTTTACTGCAATTCATGTTGTATACAGTATTCAATAATATTAAAAAAACAGGCAACAAAGATTATAAGACGTTACACAACTTTTCTGTTAGACGCTTTGCTCCGTTTTCCGCGTGTGAGCGAATTATGGTATGCTTACTTAACCTCTAATGAATTTTATAGGTTATACTTTTCAGAATAAAACCGATTTTTACGAATTTGTATTTTTATTTTTTTATTGATATTGTTACTTTATGCTCCAAATGTTTAATTATTATGCAGATAAGGGACAAACATGAAAATAAGGATTATTATAACTCCGTTGTTATTTTTTTATACAAGAAAATGATTTTTTTAAATAAGTCATATTTTGTAAACTAATTATAGCATCTCAATAGCGGTTAACATTAGTATACTATATCAACTAATTTCTTATAGGCATAAATAATTAAATTTGAGGAAGCTAAGTGCCAATGTATTGAAAGCGGTTTTTTTATTTTATTCTTTATTTAAGAAAGAAACCTTACTGTTATTTTCTCTCAGGTCATAGAACAATAAAACACGCTAAAAGTAATTTCAATCAATATGATTCACTGGTAAGAGGATAAAATTTTGCTCAAACCTGTACAGAGCGAGCAGCTGGAAGGTGTGCCACACTAAGTTTGAATAGCTCGTTGATTGGACTATAAATGTGTCTCTTGCTTGCAAACATTATTTCCTTTTGAGGCTGACTTCGCCGGTGATCTCTCGCTGCACGAACTGCTCTCTCCCTCTCTCTCTCTCTCTCTCTCTCTCTCTCTCTCTCCGTTGGTGCTGCTCGGCCACACGCAGACCGCCGACTTTTCGGGGCGTTTGATCGGTACCATTTGAACGTAACTCGGCGTGACGCAATTGAATTCCTCGCGAGCCTGCGACCAAAAGGCTAAAAGCTGCTTCACGCTCGCGCGCCCGCGCGCTCGAGATCCTTCGTGAATCAATGTTCCTCTGATGACTCTTCATTTTCTAGCCACGGACGCAGGCTCGACGGCCGTATACAGACTAATCGAACTATTCGCTTATGAATCATTTCCTTTCAACTTGCTGCAGCCTTTAATAGTGATTAATTACGTCGTTAAAAAAAATAACGTAATTGACAGAGTGTAAAAATTGCTCACTGATTCGATTCGATCCGATCGCCGAGAAAAGTCACTTTTTATCTTCGTCTCGGTTGTATAACTTTCATCATCATCCTTGCTAACAATACAAAAATCCAGTTGTTTCTTGCCTTAAACAGCAACAAAAGTCATTTCCAGCTCTCATGCTCGTGACAATGGGGAGGAACATTACTATTTTTATTAGCATGTTATTTTAGGAGCGTTAAAGAAAATAATATTCCTAATAGCCCGCAGCCGCGTCATTGTCAGTGTGTTCAACATGATAATCCTACGAAATCAAAAGCCCATCAGACGTCAAAATTGCAAGCTTACACGGCCAGGCATTAATCAAAGAACATTCCGAGGAGGAAACGGTTCGGTGTCAATAAAGACGATGATAAAATAGAGAAGGATGATATAATAGGAGCGATCATAATAAAGGAGGAGGAAGAAGAAGAAGAAGGAGAATGAGAATGAGAAGAGTTTAAGCTGCATGAAGTTGGCCGGGCTAGTTAGCAGCGCCTTTTACCAAAGCGCTCGCTCGCCTCACGTGGGGGGCTCCTTCGTATCAAAAGCCGCATTCTAAGGGGGCGAAGGAGACGAGACGCACATATAGCACACACAGTCTATTCGAGCGTCTCTCTTGCTCGCAGCTTTCTCCTCTGTCCCTTTCGCAGCAGACGCTCGCGCGGCTCCGCAATCACAATGCCGCATTGTACTTAAATCAAATTCAATTTGGCCCCATTGAAAATTACGCTTAATAAATTATTTCGGCAATTCATAAATCGGTCCGCGCGCGCGCTAGGCTCTCTCACACCTACGAGCCTACGCCTTGCGCAATATTTCCTACAAGGAGAGCTTCTCTCTCTCTCTCTCTCTCTCTCTCTCTCTCTCTCTCTCTCTCTCTCTCTCTCTCTGGGTACGTGTACGTGTATGTATCTCAAATACAAATTAGTGCTATGGGCTGGTTATAAATGGGCTTTGATACGGCGTGCGAGAGAGGGCATGGTCCAAAATGTACACCTCATTATGTATTCCGTGATAAATGTTGAAGGGATGAGTTTTATTACTAGTTAATTGTATTTTGATCGGAGCAGCGGTTCAAACGTTTTTTTGCCTGCTCACGCGTGGATAAAGGACGATTCCTCTTTTGTGAAAGCAGAAATGTAGCACGGATGAAACGAATGATTTATCTTTTAGATGTATTAGTTGCTATAATTAATTGGCTCATATGTTACATTTTTTTCTTTTTCTACCGAGGCATTCATGGATTTTTACAAATCAATGAGAATAAATGGTCAAGTTTATTTAAAAATGCTGTTAAAAATAAATTATCCACAAATTCATATTTCTGGGCTTATGAATGAGGTATAATACACAACTATATCACAAATAAACTTTTCTGTGTAAGTATAAAATTCAGATGCCTGGAACAATTTGAAGCTGTAAAATATTATTTGTAAAATATAATTTGAGAAACTGATACTTATAGGGAAATTTTCATTTGAAAATTTCCCTTAGCGTAAAGTTATAGTGCAGATAGAATGTCATTATGTTTTTTAATAGACACTTGATTTTTACGATATAGAAAATTGATAAAAATCCACCTCAATGTCTTTTTCTCCATTGTCATATAAAGATATTATTTACTAATTACGCATTAAAGTTAATCCCCGCATCGTTCGAGCCAACTGGAATTCTTAATTGAAATTTGTTTACCCGTGTATATAGAGGCAAATAGAAATGCTGCGAGATATAGTATTTCAGGCGTGTGCTCACCAAGCTCGGAGTTAAAGAGCGTGTGGTTAGTGGATTGACAGTAATAACAGCTGCGGATTTGAGGAACGTACGAGGGAAGCATTATACGCATAGGGGAGCCGGTCAGAGCAAGAGAGAGAGAAAAAGAGAGTGAAAGGGTTAATAAACGAGCAGTAACGCGCGATTCCCTTTGACGGCAAATGAAGAGCGATGGGGGTTAATCTGAAAGCTAACTTACGATATAGCAACTTGTGTGATTTGAAGAGAGACGAGAATAGGTGGAGTATATAGTGCAGAGAGATGAGGGAGAACTGTACGAGGGTGTTATATAGCCAACGCACGCACACGCACGCCTCGAATCGACTCCTGTATAATAGTATCCTATTACAGTCGTTCGTACGGATTCGCTTCCTGGAAATGGAACTCAACTACTGTGTAAATTCGTGAATTCGCGCCTCGGTTATTAAACCGAACGACTGGCAATTTCCTTTTTTTCTCTTATTATTTCTGAGAATTTGGTGCTAATGCAGTTGGTAAACTTGTTGAGTACATAACGCGCAGTATTACCAATAAGGCAGCGAAATCGATAACGCGCTACATTTTGCAGGATACTCGTTCATTGGCTTTCAGCTAATTAAGTTAATGCTCCGCGCTGGCGCTCGATTCTTGACGTTTCAATAACTTTTAAATAGCCGGTTTGCTATTACTTTCAATCAGTGCTTCATGCAAGGCTGACCAAGCGCGCATTAGCTCGCGCATTATTTGATCAGTCCCGTGGGGTAGAGAACGAGAGAGAGACAGAGGAAGAGACACACTCGATTACCGGAGGGGATCATCTGGAAGTATAGCAATACATTGATTTCCGATTGAACGCACGACTATTTATAAAGACGTGTCTCCCTATGTTTTTCCTCGTGTCATTTATTTTCGTAGAATGATTGAATATTAGAATTATTTAATTACAATTATTCTTATTAAAAGTTGGAATGAAAATTCATGAAAATAGGCTTATCCAGAGTTACCCGCTCTGCGGGTACAATAAAATTTCGAGGCAAAATGAGACGTATACTGACACAAAGGCTAATAACCGTTAGTTCAAATGAGTCAGCACTGTAACAAATGAATTATAACTGGCCGATGCTAACTGTATAACCCTGCTGTTGATTTACAAATTAACCTAATACTGAGAAATCAAGCTTATTAAAAACAGCTCATGGTGCCCGCGCCTCTCGTAAATGATATTGATGTTATTAACAGACCTCATTTCAACGTTACGTAATCATTCGTAATTTTTAATCTTGTGTTTATGTGTATAATGAAGAGCGACTCAATTAGTTACAGATAAATTGCGCAAGCCTTGTCAGTAATCGCTCAAATCCAATTTCATGAAATAATCATGTAACACTGCTTTACACATATTTTAACATAACAATTTGATTCATTATTTATATTTTTACACACTGTTAAAATTAATATCCGTATTTTACGAAAAATGTGCGTAAAATATGAATTTCCGCATTTTACAAATATTTTGTATAAAATTACACACAGATTTGTGTACAAGTTTTACATACAATTTGTGTAAAAATTGACGCTTAGACATTTACACAAAAATTACAGTACAGAATTAGACAATACAGAAAATTATACAAAACTGCATAAATAACAAACTTAATGCACAATAGGTGTACAAACTAAAATTATTGTATACACTACGTTACCAAGCATACGCGTATATTTCTACGTGACGATTATGGCATTTTTTTATTATAGAGATAGTGCTAGTATAAAACATCTTAAAAAATACTTTGTAAATAAAGTAACCTTTTCAATCGTATACGTGTACACTATAAAACATAACGATACATATTTTAAATAAAAAAGGTATTAAATCTGTTTAACACAATAAAAGTCCGAAAAAGATTGATTGAAAGTGATTTAAAATGGCTTATTTTTATAACGATAGATTTTCAGACAAATAATAAAAACTATTAATATTATTTATAGCACACTAACCTCAAAATGCCAACTTTATTGTCGATTTTGAGGTTGTTGTGCTATAAAATATCGTATGAGACTGTTGTGGGAGGTGTTTTTCTACCTTGCTCGATTTTCTCACTCGCTTTGCTCGTGCGAAAACCCTCGAGCAAGGTAGAAAACCATCTCCCACAACAGTGTCATAATATACTATATATGAATGGGATATGTATACTAATACTGAAGATATAAAAATTACAAATTAGTCATTAACTCGAAAAAGCGCTATGATCTTTTGGTTTAAAAAGGCTGTTATTTACTATTCTTTACATAACAATTAATCATTACCAACCTCAATATTATTGTATTTCTGTCAATTTCGAAGGAATAATGGAAAATACGGTTGTGCGATATGGTAAAATTTACCTCACCTTAAAATTGGAAACAACCTTGAATTTAAAATTTCATTAAAATTGCACGATTTCCTATAATTTATAAGAAATAAATTATATTTTTCACAATTATTGTGTAGTTCGAAATTTGCACATAATGCCTGCTCAAAATTTATGTAAAATCATTGTAAAAATAAGAAATTGTACATTTTTTACACAAACATTTGTGTCATTTCAACAAGTAGGTACTCACGCTTGTGTACGATTTATACATATTTTGTGTAAAATATTCCACATAGTGATTTACATAAATTTAAGTTGTTTAGAGTGCAGGCATATCCAAATAGAAAATTTTCAAGTTTCCAATTAGTCTCAATTCCTAAAAAGAATAATGCCCAACAATTATAATGATACGCTCGTAGAGAAGCCATATATTTTCCGATTTCGTTCGTGCCGGAAAGTGTAACGATTATCCCATAAGCGGTTCGGGTCGGAAAACAGTTTTGAAACGAGCGCTACACTAGGTCAGGATTTTCCACAAATTTCACATTTGCGAGAGAAATACGAGAGAGAGAGAGAGAGAGAGAGGCCGAGCATTTTCGATTTTTGTGGAAAGATTAATCATCCCTGTAATTAGGATCGGCCTGCTCTGTCTGGGCGCCAACTTTGACTTCCACACCCCGCGCGGGATGCACAACGTAACCTCGGCTTTCGGTTTCGTGCTGCTCTCGAATTTCGTGAGTTATCCGCTGCGTCGCCAGGGCGTGGCTCGAAAAACGTTCAGACGGATGAGCGTCGCGAATCTCCTTTGTTTCTCGTTTTTTTTTCTTCTTCTCTTTCTACCCTCGCGTTGCAGCGAACTCGAAGAAGGCCGAGGCTCGGTTACGCCCCGGCAGCTTTAACTTTCCCATTCCGGAACTTGTTATGTCGATCGGTTCTGCCACTGCTAATTAGCGTGAAACTCTGGTCGAACTTTAGTTTTGCCTCTTTTTCTTTTGTATTTTTTCGAAAATACGGTAATGCATGTGATATGTTGGTAATAGTTCAAATTCGACCACGGTGAAACCGGTTTCATTTATTTGCCATTTATCGACGATTGTACTTTTGTGCAAATTAGAAATAAGCTTGTTTTCTTGGTCTTTTATTGAACATCGATGAAACGCTTTTTTTTATACTTTTTCAAACATTTCTTGGAGTGCATATTCCAAGTTACTTCATAGACATTAACTGAACGACATACTTGATTTTACAAAAACGAAGTTATAGGAGCCTATTAAAATAACCTAATAGATCACTAGTACTAGCATATTAATATTATCAACAATATTAACAGTTTCTATGGACACCTTTTAAAATTTTGAATGCTCAATACTATTAAGACTGGACCAGTCTGCAATATTTTCTAGTTATTTCTACCAGGGTACCATTCTACATTTACCCTGCTTAAAAAGAAGCTAGTCCTGGTTAGTTTACTAATTTATAGTTAATTCATCAGCTAAATAAAGTAATAAAATTAGTTCCTACTACAGCTGGAGATTAGTTAGAAATTAGAAATAAGCTAAATTTGCAAAAAAATATGGATGAAAGTTGTTTAGATTTCTATACCAGGGTAATGTCTTAAAGTAAATTACTCACATCAAAGCTAAATATTGTTTGCACATAATATTTTTTTTGCGAAAACTAATAAACTACAGTTCACACTCTTTTTAAATAGAAATCGTACGATGCTCAAGCATGAAATGTTTTAAAAACAGCGTATATAAGCGGCAATCGCTTACAAGCTGTTATTCCTGCAATTTCAGCTGACCAAGCGAATGATCGAAAGCGCGCGTTATTCAATAAATACACTGCACATCCAGATACGCCGATCGACCGAAGAATAAGGCCGTGCGTCTCGTAGAACGGCCCCGCTATGACGTTAATGCCCGGCTGCGAAAAAAGTCCGCCGATAACTCGTCGATAAGCCGGCGGTAATTAGTCACTGCCAATTAACAGCTGCTCAAACGGAAAACAACCGACTGGCATTAATTACAGTTGCGCTGCGCGCATCTTTCTCTCACTCGCGAGCTTCTTCTTCTTCTTCTTCTTCTTCTTCTTCTTCTTCTTTGCCGGAAGTGCTGTACGCTCGCGATTTTCTCTCCGCGCCTTTTTCCCGCGCACGCATAATTAGAGGAGTGCATAACTGGCCGGCGATTATCGCGCGTCTGCGCTGCCGCCTCGGTGTGTGAATCTTGCTGATCGTTATTGCTGCTTCTGCTTCGAGCTGTGCTTCGGCCGGATAAATATTGAGAAACAACTCATTCACAGGACGCTATCGCCGACGCTTACTTTTTACAATTAACTAATTAATTGTCGCTTTTGTGATTCGCACTTGCTTCATTGTATGTCCTTTTGTTGAGTTATTTTACCTGCTTCGACTTTTTTGATGCATTGAAATGTTTCATTCAACCAATCAATATTCTTCCTTATAATGGGATGAATAAAAGGAAGACTCTTTAAATCCAATCAACGTGTATTTTTATGTGCGTTCAGGCATTGAAATGTTTTCAGTCCTTTTGTTGTTTAATGAGGTTATGAAGGAAAATATTTTTCAACTAATAATAATGGTTTCTATTCGATTCTGTGTTTCAATTTCACTGAAATATCTTTTTTATTTTGAATAAACAATATACGACATACAAAGAATGATTATTCAGTGTAATTCATTTTTTCTCCCTTATTTCTTGGAACTGAAATTATTTTTAATTTATTGTTTGATATTATGACTTTTTGTTGTTAATCCAATTAACATTAAAATAAGTGGAGTAATTAAAATAATAATGCCTTATTTGTGCATTGTTAGGGGGAGCGAAAAAGAAGACGCGACGCTCTAATTAGACGGTACAGTTTATTCGCAACGAAATAACAACTTGCAAATCAGTAACGCGGAATTCTAATTGCAACACGAGATTTGTCTACTACGAAGAATTAATTATACTCATTATAGCAGAGCATAACAAGTTGAAAGATTAAATGCACTTGAGCATTATCGCTCCTTCTGTATTTTCTCGAGAATAATCTTGTTTTCAATTAATTGTCAGTGCCATAGTCCAAATCGCGATAATCTACTGTGCGCGTTGTGAAATATGTTATCGAATCACTCCAGATCAATCTCCTCCGTCCTAAGCATATGTAGATCGATTAATATCTCACTGGAAGTGACTATTCTTAGACGGTCATTAGCATTTTTCACTTTCCCGATATTTGTTAATCAAATTAGTTGCAATATTATCTGAGCCGCTACCATTGTCTCATTGTTTGCCTCGTATAATTATAAATTGATTCTAAAGAATTTAATTATCGGCATTTTTTCTTTTCATATCATTGAATTTGCTCAGTCGTATCAAAAAAGATTAGCCAAGTACAAAGTTTGCTGATTCCTATGTGTAAGAAAATGTAAAAGCCACAATCTGCAGCTTATACATACCATACTTGTCAAACGTCTCGGAATGACTTAATTACCCTCAGCTATTTTAATAATCTCCTTTTTGCTCCGTACACTCGAATACACACACTATGCAAATAGAAAACTGCACTCACACGCGCGAGCGGTAATCAGTGCTCTCTTATCGCAAGACTCGGCCTCTCTTGCGCTTTAATGCGAGCTTTCACGCGAACTTCTATGTTGCCGAGTAATTACTGCGATCGAGATGCGTGCGCGCGGACATCTGCCCTATTTCGAGACAATAAATCCGAGCCGAACGCACATATATGCTAATTAATGAACGAGTCACTGATATTTCCTATGTATACCGAGAGCTACGACTCGCTCGTTCTTTTTTTTCTCGAGCTTTCGATTGTTATTTTTATGCAAGGCTTATTTAGACGTTTCTTCGGAGAATCATGACTTCTTCGCTCGACCGAATATTGAGACGCTTTGTGATAGTGCAAACGATGTCAACTTCGTATGTATAGCGAACGAGGAAAGTGTATTGGCAAATAAGGAAAATACACTATCGACTTTTGTATTGATGTTTTGAAGTATATAACGAAACAATTTATCGTTATAGTCAGTCAAAATTTAAGAAATGGATATAGTTATAGATATTTGCAATAAAATAATTGCAATAAAATAAGCCTCTTGAGTGTGTGTGCTGCTTCATAACTTTGAAATTGTTGATGTTCCATGCGTAAATAATAAGAAAACAGTATTGTTCTTTTGTCTTAGGTGCAGAGTACATATCGCGAGCGACAACAGACGAATCGCAAAATATTTGCAAAACTAATGGCAAAGGCCTTGCACACAGGCCTAGGCGAATAAAAAGTCAAAAGGCCAAAGGCTACCTGTGTATATATTATTGTTTATCCGGGGAGCTTAGCCCCGCAGTCAGTCCGAAAACAAGCCAACGGCACGGCGCAGCTCGAGGATTTGCAAATTGGATTACGGAGCGGGGCACCGAAACTTGGATTATATTCCGTCGCAGCGCTGAAAAACTTGACTCCCTCGTGTTGTGCCGCGTACCTGGGCGCATTTTTCAATGCGATGAAAAAGCCAGCCGAAAATAGAGGAGGAGGCCGCCGCTGAGCAGGATGGAGGACTGAGGTCTACTTGTCAACCTGTTGAGTCCGAAATAAGCCAAAGATTAGACGATTTGGACCGCCCTGTCAAAACTTGCCACCAGGGCAGTTTTTGTGGGCCCTAGAATTCGCCTGAATTTCTGGGTATATATAAGGTTTTTGGTATAAAATGCTCGTCAAGTTTTTACCGTAACGTACGTTTTACGTTGTATCGCGAGTTTCAGCCTGCTATATTTCAAATATACGCAGATGATTTTGAGCCCAACTGATCATTGCCGTCGCTTTTTTGGCTGTTTCTCTCAGCTCCTGCCAAGTGAAAGCAGTAGTCGAGACCTATTGAAGAAATGATGAACAATTTCCACGTAAGAAAAGTCTGGCTACGGAGACTATACCAGTCGATACCCCAGACTTTTGTTGTATTATCTCACGTAAACTTATTTTTCAGATATAAGTAATTAGAATAGTACACTTATTGCTAATATCGGCCGGGATCGTAAAAGAAATAGTTTTGGATTATGCCGTGGAAAAGATGTTTTAATTATTGCGATTTGATATAATATTTAAATAATTGTAAAATAAGAGAAAAATATTTAGGTTACTGCAAACTTGGCAGATCGCGATGCTTTTGTTTTGCATTTTTTGCCAAAAGTCTGGCATAATAGTTTCCGTAGCCAGACTTTTACCAGACTTTCTGAGTTAGACTTTTGTCAGACTTTTCACAAACTTTTTATTATTTGGTACTCAATATAATTTATGTGATTCAAGTAATTAGACAACTAGAGGGACTAGCTTTCGTACACTGAAATTTCTATAAATATTTTCAATATCACGAATTTCTGACTATAGCGTTGTGATTATTTTATTCATGGTAACTCAAGATTGAAAGTAGTTGATAACAAATTGAAATTATTCTGTTCAAATCATACCCGAAATTAAATCGGAAATTAAAATTAATAATCCAATAAATTACAGATCAACATAACGATAATAAGTTTTTCGCCTAGAAAAGGTGCACAACGAATAGAATCGACTTTCAGAGATTATGATTTTTAGAAACAAATAATTACACTTTCCGATTATAAAGACAAAGTATTTTTTGTTTTACTTTAGAAACTAAATTTAGCCGCTCAAACATGGCAAATATTTACTCTTTTTCCAAACCTATTTAACTCATAATTTGAATGGCCATTTTAAATATTAGTCGAAAATTTTCAAAAAAGAAATAAACCTTTTTCAAAATTAGAATGTGTAAGTCTTTTAATTATTCAAGTTCTCTTACAAGAAACCATTCGATGTTATGGTCGCTGCGGAAGTATGCAAATACCGGAATAAAACTTTATAAGTAACTCAAGGAACTTATTATGTATTTGCGTAAAAAAGAAAAACTTCTTAAAAACTTATAATAGGGAAAATGTATTTCCAGTAAGTATAAAAAACCTAGTAATCAAATGAATTATGAATGTCTTTAATATTTACAAATAACTGTATCTAATTACTAGAATTTAAAAGAAGCATTAATAATAAATATAAACTTTAGCCGTATGTTGTTTTCCGTAATGGGTTATATTAACTCTATCTGAAATGAGCCCTAACACTTATTTATAAGTTTACGTGCTAAATAATAATTTAGCCTAAATATGCAATGGCGAACCACGATGTAAAAAGTAACTAAAAAATGAAAAGCAGTTTATTCGAAAAACGATATTACACGTACGGAGGGAGAATTTTGACAGGTCAGGAAATGTTCGCATCGCCGGGCGTCTACTCGGAGCGCGCTTCCGTATCTAGGGAGATTGAGATGCGATAAATGTGCTTGATGTACACGTGTATAAAGGACACGCGCTCGGAGATTGTCACATACACCCTCGCCTCGTCCCCGTCGTCGCACGCGCGTTATATCTCACACTTAGCGGCAATTTCTATGAGGCGCGGCCCCCGCTCTTACTCTAATTTCCTGTCCTGAATTTCGAACGAGCTGAAATTTACACCCTCGTCCAGCCGACTCCTGCAGAATCCCATCATCATTTATCGCCCGCTTATCAGCTCGCCGTTTTTTTTCGCTCCGCTGTGTATGGATGCGATACCCTCGTACTCTGATCCCACGTTGTAATGTGTGATTTTCCTGTGCTATTTGCAGGCTGAATTTTCAACCCCACAAAAAATAAATCGAGCGTGTACTGAATATTTGAGATGACTTTATACAGAATTTTAAAACTTTTATACACTATTTTGGTAATTAAAATATACATTTTTGAAAATTTTCAATTAAGTTTATGCATTTATTGCAAAGGTGATCAGGTAAATTAATCTGCTAATTTTTAGCGGTACCAATTACCTTGTACTGCTACAAGCTCTTTACGCTAAACTTTCTATGGAGTAACACTCAATAATTTTAAAGTCATTATAATGTCGTAACAAAGAAAATAATAATTCAATCATTTAAATCTACTTGTACAAATATTGAAAATGTAAACAAAAAGTTTTAAAAAAAGGAAAAAAAGTGATAAGAAATGTTGTTTTTTAAATTAGGTGTATAAGGTATCTAAATTGATATTATCAATACATGTAATGTAAAACACGAATCTAACTTTTCATCAAAATAATTCTGAAAATGCATCTTTAAAGTTTCAGATAAAATCATCATCTCATCGGAAATTTTGCTGTAAGGAATAATTTTATAAAAAATCAATCATTTTGTAATAAAGGAATCTTTTTTAACTAACATTATATATTTCTTGAACATTTTCATTAAAACACAAAAAACTAATTACTCTGAAATTTTGAGAGCTTTTTAATAAATAACACATGATAGAGAAAAAAATTATATTCTAAATATTCTAATAAAACCGGCAAAAAGTTGATATTGTAAAAAATACGAGACCTTCAAAATGACAGATATGAATTTTAAAAACTTTTATTTACAATTTTTTAATTTTAATTAGTTTTTTAGGTTTATCGACAATATTGCGTCATAAATAATCGGAACATTTGTGTTTTTTAATTCTAGACAAGATTCAAAAGCGCTAGAATCTCGATTAGAATGATCGTAATTTTTCAGCCCCAAAAGGTAGTCATCGGGAGCTTATAGTATAGTTAATAGTTTAAACGGTAATAATTTGTTTAATACCTTTAATCGTACATTAGAATGCCCTTAAAGTATTAGTGTAATTGGTTTTATAGTCTGTTCACGATCATTTGCTAAATAATTAAATTAATTAAAAATATTCATTCCTTATTAAAAACAACATTGGTAAAAAAGTATAACATTACCTTGAATTCAAAACACATATTAATTTTTTAGTAACCAAAATCATCACAATATAACAATTCATATTCATAAATAATACGAAATTTATCGAGGAAACGTCTTTTGTACAAAAGTATACAACACTCGGGTCATAATTTAAACAACAATTTGTAAGAGAAAAAGGTAAATTATAAATCAATCAACTTGGACTGGCGAGCGAGCCGAAGATATATGCGACTAATGTAGAAAAAGGTTGTTTTTTTTGTATAAGGGACTCGGATGCGCAGTATTCCCAGCTTGGGCTCTATTCTACGCGGAACTGTCAAGTTCCCATTATGTGATTGCTATGAATTTGCTATTAATGATAAATAAACACAATGGGAAGCCGTCGCGGCGCATTAATCGGCGTAACTGCTTATATGGTCGCGGCTCGTTAAAGGGAAACGCTCGAGGGTGTCGCGCGCCGCTGTGATTCTTTACGACCGACACCCGGGGGGAACAATGAGCCTTACAATTCAAACTTATTCGAGAATTTGACACACACGCTCTCTACTCGGCCTGGCAGTGCTGCGGGCTTCTTTGACAAAAAGAGGAGAAGAGGAAAAAATTCGTTTCGAGAGCACGAAGAAGATAATACTATTCTTAGGCTGGCTCGAACGCTAAATACCCTCCGGCCTTCGGTATTTCTTATATTTGTAATATTTTATTTTCATTTCTGCAACCCTCAACAAATTACAAAGCAAAAATTACTCTATAGATTTTAAATGTTATTTTCTCTCAGTAATCTGTAGACTTGTCTCATCTCGGTTTAATATTTTTTAAGAATTTTTTAGCCGACAAATGTATTTTTGAATATTTCTGCACATCAGCTGTTACATAATAAGACAATTTTTAAGATATTTACGAAGCTTGATCGATTTTCACCTTTTTAACGTACACGATCAAAACAAAAGGGTCAAATTCAAATTCAACAAAATAAGTGAAAAAATCAAGATTTTATCAGACATTCAGTAGTAAAATAAATGCGAGTCTTTATTTTTATATTATCAACATTATACAGAAGAAAAATTTGGTTTAAATGCTTATAATTTTATGGATTTTGCATATTCAAATCAGATTTATAGCTTTCCTATCTTTATTGACAATCTGAAGCCACATATATGTCCTCCTTGATCCCGTTTTGCTAGTCCTTAATTAGTCTCTTTATATTATAAAAATATTGCGCCGCCGATTCAAGAATCGAGGTCCTTAACTGTGTCTTTCTTTTTCTACGCTATTTTGACTTGTTTTCACAATTTCTCGTTATTTTTACGTTAGCTATTTCACGTAGTTTACGTTAATTCACGCCTGTCTACGTTATTTTACTTGTAAGAATCGGGGTCTTCACCATATCTCGCTTTTACTACGTTATTTTGATCTCATTTTCAGAATTTTTCGTAATTTTTGCGTTACTTATGAGCTATTTCACGTAGTTTACGTTAATTCACGGTGGTCTACGTTATTTTATGTATAAGAATCGGAGCCTTCACCATATCTCGCTTTAATTATGTCGTTTTGACCTATTTTATAGAATTTTTTGTTTGCTCCACACTCGTAGTTTCCATTACTTTACGTTAGTCTACGTAACTTTAAGCGCAATCTTCTCCAAAAAATTAAAGTGTGTTCAATCAAGATTACACGCGTACGTTAAGCAGGTCATTGAAAACTTAAAACGCATTTTTCATAAAATTACATTTTTTCACAGCGTGGGGGCGATGCTCCCTAGTACTTAGTAATACTTGGAGACATTTACATGAAAATTTTAAATTCAGCATTTGCCAACTACCCAATTGTAGAAACAATTTGATAATAAATTTTCAGAAAATCTTTGGAATATCATTTATCTTAAAAGTTCAGTGTAATAGAATTTGAGAAATTGAAAAATAATTGCATTTAGCAACGGTAACATTTTTAAAATTGTTGAAAACTCGCATATAGATATAAAATTTGTACACCCCGCTGCAATGGATTATCTCAAGAATGTTTGAAATTCTAACGTTCCAAAAAGTTAAGATATATATGCACAACTTCAATGTGTACTCAACGGAAGATTCTTCTATCCGTATGTGTTTAATTTTTTTTTAAATTCTTCAACTAGGTAAAGGAAAACGAGTGTTCTATCGTATAAAGGTACATTTAAAAATATTTTTAAAAATTCAAACACATTCGGACAGAAAAATTTTTCGGCGAGTGTACAAAGTTAATATTTGCATATACATAGTACCAAAATTAAAAGACAATATTGAAAAAAATCCATTGCAGCAGGGTGTACTAAGCTATTAAAATGTTTACAAAACTTAACTTCGTTTAAATGCTGAGACATTAATTTTTAATAACGATGATCTGGAGATATCTTGAAATTTTCAAGTCGGATAGTATACGAAAATTTAATGCTAAGATTTTTAATTGCACGTATCCAAGTATTATGAACTGATAAAAAGGAGATAAATTACACCTACACGTCTTAAAATACCTTAAATAAAACGCTGTTTTATCTGAAGAAAGTTGCCCGGTGTACGTTAAAAAGAGAAAACATTTTCAATCCTTCAACATTTATATTGATATTCCGTAGATCACCCTGGAAAACACTTCTCCCATTAGCATTAACTTTGTCTCTCCTATACTCTCGGCCACTAGTTCGATAAGCAGTCCCTCTCCGTTCATAATTGAAGGCACGTCGAGGGGGCAAAGACGAGCTTCTTCCCGTGAAAACTTGGCCAACGAGCCAGAGAAAGAAAGGCAGAGCGATAAGTACGCGACGGATTAGAACACCGCCCTCTCTCTCTCTCCGTTTCCATATCCTTAGCGGTGACGAAAGCGCGCGGGGGCGACCGCTCGTAATCCAAATTCCCACAAGACGGCACAGCAGCGGCGAGAGCGAAAGCTCGGCGCGCCAACGACACGCCCTACAGTTTAGCGAAATAATGCCGGTCGTTAAAGCTGGACAAAGGCGCGCTAAACAGCTCCACACTCCCGTGCTCTCCGGCGAGTATATACGCGCGAGCAGGTGACGATGCGCTTAAAACTCGGCCCTGTTTTTCAGATTAGCTCGTTTCTCCTGGACCTCCCCCCCCCCCCCCGTACTTTGTTTGCTGCGAAACTCTGCGCGCGAGCGTTATGGGCGTCTACGAGAGGCGCAAATCTTTCCTGCGCGCCAGCGGGAGATCCTAAAATATCAAACTTACTGCCCGCTGCTGTTCTCTGTGTGCGCGCGTGTGTAGGCCATGGGACCTGACGGGATTAGACTTCGCTGGAGGGGAAAAAGTCGCTGGATTTGCCAAATATTTGACGGGACTTTGCCTGGGAGGTACTTGACTTTTTTAACGGGATCAACTGGCGTTCCTATTGCCGTGTAATCGCACACTTGCTAAGTCGGTTGTACGACAACGATTCTTGGGGTTTTTGCAGTGTTTTGCCAGTTTCAGTCATTTTGGATAACTAGCGTCGACGTGGCATTTGCCGTGTGATCTTTGAAAATACATTACAACAGAATCTTCATACAAGTTGATAACAAATATTTTCATGATAACTAAAATTACAGTTTCAAATATATTTAAAAGAAGGTGATTCTTTTGAGGTTAGGAATTTCAATAATGCGCGCTTTTTCCTGTTTCATCATACAACGTGAACATATCTGCTTATTAAAAAGCACTAGTAATTTAATAAACAACAATTTTTGGGCACATATCGGACCGACAACTAGTCAACAAGTCCGATTGGCCGGAGGGGAGAAAGAGGAAATAAATAGTAATACTATTGACGAAATAAGTGTTTAGTTAAGAGGATCGAAGCCTAATATGATGTTAAAACTCAAATCACAATGTTTATAAGTACATTATATTCGTGATTTGTAAGCAAAAAGGTGCCTTCTTATTTCGAGATTTTAGGTTGCAACTGGTTATGCATTTTTTTAGAATGGATAAAGATACTTTAAGTGCTGAATGTAAAATATATACTGAACTCAACCATTTAAAAAACATTTTAAATCTCTTAATAATATTCAGCGCCTATTCAGTCTATAAATCTTAGGAATATTTTATAAATAAAAGAGGTTGATAAAAATGCTTTGATTTAAGTGGTGTTTCATGTCAAAAACTTATTTTGCTGCAAATAGAAATTCGTTCTGATAAATTTTCTTTGAAAATCATATAGTCTGAAGCAAGAGAAACTAGTTGAATTTCCATTTCATTTAGAGAACTTAAAGCATTTTTTATTTTGTATATTGTTAAGATTTATGTAACTCAAGATTACGACCCCGTTAGTTAGATTTACCAATTGTTTGTGCCATTTTACTTTAAATTTTATCTGTTAGAATCGTTACGTCATTAAGAAGAAATTTTACGCGCTCTTATATATCACACGAATATGCCAATCTATTGATGGATTTACGAACACATACATTTCGTGCATTCTCCTCGTTACACTTCGAAAATTACTGTAGTCAAAGCATGTCGCGTGTTTACTTTATTCTGACAATAAAACTTACCTTGACAGAGCATTGAATTTACGCGCACCAACAAATTAATCATTTCTAGTCAGCTTTGAGTGGTTAGATATATTTTACTGGTGTCGCTGACAACAACTGGGTATAAAATCTTATTACAAGGAACTATCAGACTGTCCACCTTCAACGCTAATCTGAGAAATTATTACACTTATGCTTGATGATGCACTACTACGTTCTCTTATTTAAATCTGATGAATAAGGTGATAAATAAAAGTGTCGGCACCAATCATAGTCTGCATTTCTACAAAAGGCATCTCCTACATCATCATCAAAATCCGTCTCCCATATCTGAGATTCTTTCTTTGATAGTGCACCCGTGTAAAAAAATTAGTCTGGCAATAGTCTGGCTCAACAAAACAAAAGCATCGCGTCATGTCAAATTGCCAGTAACCTAAATTTGTAACTCTTTTTTACAAATATTCATATTTTAAATAAGATTGCAATATGTAAAAAACTTTTCTCCTATTTTATCGAAAAGTACGTATTTTCACTATTCTAGTCGATACTAATAATTAATGTACTACTCTAATTATTTACTTGTGAAAAATGAGTTTTCTCGACATAATTCCTAAAAAAGTCTGGCATAGTGGCCTAAGTCAGACTTCTACCAGACTTTTGGAAGACTTTCGCCAGACTTGCTAAGCCAGATTAATCCCAGACTAGTGGCAGACTAATTTTTTTACACGGGACGCAAGGCTTTCTACATCGTTAAAATTTAGTTTCTGGAAATATGGGCATTTTAACAAAACTATCACGGAACGTCGATACATATTCTCAATAGTAATAAATCACCGTAAAACCTCATAAAAGTAACGACTCTATCATCGATGCATTTGAATGCATTTGTATTTAATTCAAGAAAATCAAGATACTTGAAAAATTCTAAAAATACTGCGCACGTCGGAAGCTTTGATACACAGCGCGCTACCGAGTACAGAAAAAGAAGTACAAAGTGAATAGATGAAAACGTCACTTTCGAGGCTATTAGTAAGAGCATTCGCCTCTCAATAGACACACGATCGAATAACTCTAGAATCTTCGCGCTCGCATAAGGTAGGAAAGTCACGCGCCTCGCGCGCTCGGGGGTGGATTTTTCCCAGCGTAGCTCTCTCTCCGCGCATACCTTTTTAAAGACCTACTTAGCGTCGCGCAGTCCTGCGTTTCGGGGAAATGATTGACCGGTCGCGTTAAAAGTCAATCGATTAGCATCAGCTTATTAGGCGCGAAGAATGAAGCTCGCTCTTGCGACGCAGTCGTCGGTTCGCGCGTGCTTGGCCGCTCTCGCATTAAACCGAGAGAGAGCGAGTCCCGGGGCTAATTCAACGTTAAATACACTCTAAATCTCTGTCAGCGCTTTATAATATGAGAGAGAGAGAGAGAGCGCGCTTCATGACTGCGAGCTGGCTCTCTTTATACACACGCGCACAAAGGAGCTGCTGCTGCTGCTGCAGAGTGTAGAGTCCTTTTCCGCTCTCGCTCTCGAGGGGAGCCACTCGAGCGTGAAACGCCCAGCTAAACGCCGCGCTCGGCCAAATATGAAAGCTCGCTCTACTCCTCGTCCTGTGTGTATAAGCGTATAAAAAGAGCATAATGGAGGCTACAGTTAGATAGGTGTACATAATGAGGTTAACGCCGAGGACGCGCGCCACGAGGGACGGGAGAGAGGGAGAGGGAGTCCCATTCCTGAATGCATCTGCCCCATTATGCCGAGAGCGCCCGAGACCATTAATCCTCGCTAAACGACAGCCATTTTGTACCTAAACTGGATTGCCAACTCACTAACTGCTCCGGAGGATGGGATGCGAGCGAGAGAGAAGGACGCTTTAATAGACTACTCGCCAGTGTATATACGCACTCCGGGCAGCTTACCTATTTATGCCCACTTATGTACCAACGGATATATACGCCGAGCCGCCATGCAAAACTTGACTGCTACTGCTGCTGCTCTTGGCTTTTTCACCCTTCGTGTATTATACGGAACGCACTCGTGCACGATCATCCCCACGAGCTTTCGCACGCTTTCCCCGTCTTGTATATATATCTCTCTCTCTCTTTCTATTTTTCTCACTGCTTGCTTGCAAAAAAAAATAAAACACGAGCCGACAGAAAAAGTCAGAGTTACGAGTGTACAAACATTAGTCGCCTCAAAGGAATCGGCTTCTCTATCGCCCCTCGTTCTTAAGCATTGTGATTGTCGAAATACAAATAAAATAATTGCGAACTAAATGTTTGCATAACAATGCCGCATTCTTGTTTTTGTGCTTATGAGCTACCGCGTGATCTGTGAGAATTACGAGGTTGGTAGTAACATTTAGAATTTTATATGGAATTCTTTGGTGTCTCTTCTTTTGCTTTCTCAAAGAGGAAGCTTTGTAACGCTGATTTTTTTCAAAACCAAGATTTTTATGAATTTTGATGCTTTGGAGATCACTGAATAAGAATACGTAGGTTTTTCAAAATGTTTGTACGTATGTATGTGGTCAAATTTTGTGGTCACCATAACTTTTGAAGACCACGGTATTTAGAGCAGAAATTTGCAGGTACATCAGATATGATCCAATATAGAACTAATTAGATTTTGGAGCTGAATGGTTGAAACTTTCTCCTTATTTCTCCTTATAGGAAATTTTAAATTTTTAGAGATTTTCAGAAAAAAAATTTCTTTTTGTTATTTTATGCGTTAAATATGTCAAAAATACAATATCTTTAAAGTTCGTTTTTGTTAAAGAATGGCAATTTATACTTTTTTAAATTCGTGAAGATTGAAAAAAATTATTTTTCTTAGTTTATAAGTTTGATATGTCAAAAAGATGCATATATGCGTAAAGTTCGTGTAATTTTATTTCTATTGACCTATTTTACAATTACTTCAAAGTTTGTTTTAGTTAAAGAATTACAATTTTTAATTTTTAAAATTTGTAAAATTAGCAAATAATACTTTTATCATGTGTCAAAAATATGCGTATATCCGTAAATCTCACGAAATTTCCTTTCGTTACTTTAAAGTTGTTTTTGTTAAAAAATTACATTTTATATATCTAACAAATACTTTAAATTATTTTTGTGAATGAAATACGATTTTAAATTTTGGATATGCATTTCATGTGATCACTAATCACTTTTAAGTGCATTTGTATTTTTCATTATAATTTTGTAGTTTAATTTGATATCGCTCCACATACAACTGATTAAGGTTTTGAGCCAACAATGCACTAATTTAATCTAGTTTAACCCTCTGGCGCAGTATCCCGAGATATCTCGTCCAAACGAGATTTTTAACGTAGCTAGGTAGACGAGATATCTCGTTCTGACATTTTTGGACATATCTTTTGATTGGTATACTTTTAAATTACTTACGACCACGCAAATTAAAGCTGACAACTTGCTCTTTATGATAAGGTTGATTTAATTTTTAATATTTCCACATTTCTTGTTGAAAAAATTGAGATGTTATCCATTTTCCGAACATGTAAAAAAATATGCATTCGGGAACGGAAAAGTCGGGTAAATCGTAAGGAGGTTAACATCGTAGTCTATTACATTGTCTATATTGTATTGTCGATTGCTCATAAAGTCACTTGTATCAATCTAAATATTCAATAAATGATTGCACATTAAGTCTCTTCAAGAAAGCATTTTTTACACGACTGTCATACACCTAATATACCATCATGAATTCATCAGCACGCAGATTACCCGATGTAAATATTGTTTGTTGTACAAACGCATTTCAAGTAAGACAAAAAAATCTGCCTATACTCTAGAATTGATCCACAGCAGAAGCTTACAGAAATCACGATTGTTTACAGTCGGTAGCAGAGGTTTAAGCTCGGCTCTCGAGACCCAGTGACCAGTTTGCGAGAAAGTTTGATGGGAGGCGTCGGGTGTCATTGTACACCTCAGCGAGGATTTGCCAAAGGAACCGAGAGGAACATCATCACCCCCCTCGGCTCTCGATTCCTAACGAGATCTTTGCGCTAAGCGGCTCGACTCCGCCGGGCTTTGTGCCGGATTCAAATCGATAATCCACGATCTTTGTCTCGGGCTCAAAGCTCCAGTCCCCGTTACTCCCACCAAGGGACCTGTCGTCATTTTCCTACCTCCGGCTGACTGATCGGATTACGCAGGGCCGCGCGTTCGCAGTTACGCGTTCTCGCTTTTTTGCGAATGCCGCAGTGCGAGGCGAGGAGCGCTTTTTATCGAGCTGCTGCTGCTGCCGTTGGTGCTTCAACCGCGGCGACGACGGTGGCTCGCGTGCCTTCCTCTAATTTCAAGCCTCGTATGAGACAGCGCTATAAACAATCAATTTCTTTGGCCTTTTCAGCTGTCTGGCGCTGACGTTAACGAAGAAATGTTTTTTCCTCCGCTGAGCGCGGAGCGATGCATACGTTTTTATCCAATTTAAATACAATAAAATTCCAGTAAAACCCAGTCGTTTAATTACTATTTTATCAACTATAAATATTTATCTACTTTTGAATACAGACTGTGTTCTTTGGACTGAAAAAGCATAATAAATATTTTGTAAGCTTATAGTCGCTTTTATAAATTTAACGCTACATTCGACGTGCAGTAAATGATTCTTCGCCTCAGAAGTTGAGAGTCGCCTCGCCACAATAGTGCGATTCTCATATTGACTTGTAAATCCTGCACTTACGAGAGAAGCACTCGCAATCAGCCTGGATAAACGAACACACGCGCTCGTCGTCAAATAAAAGCTCGGAGGTGCAGCAACAGCAGCAGCAGCAGGAGCAGGCGGAGCGAAACGGCCGCGTCTTTGTGTGAAATTCTGCAGCCATCGCTCGCCAAGGTGAAACGAAGCTGCTGAATGGCGCGATCATTATAAATCGAATTCGCGCTGGCCGCGCTCTCGTCGGATATTAATAATCCCCCGTTGATGGTTCGTCCCCCGCGGTCGAGGGGAGCCGGGACTCGCTCCCTCTGGCGGGGCCATCCGAGCACCATCAATTCAAGCGGACAACGAGCCGCCGTTCCAAATAGAGCCGGAGAGTAGAGCGAGCAGAGCGAGAGCAGACTAGCTGCAGGATTGCCAATCAATTCGCGCGCATCGTGCCCGGGAATTAGACAATTAGGAGTCGTCACGTTCCCCCGAGCCCCGCTCTCGCGTCGAGCTATACGCGAGGCTTCCCCCCTCCCCGGCGTAGCGCGCGCCGCTGCTTCCCCCTCCCCGGCGCGGCCAGTGGCGCGGGGAGGACTCGCTCCTGCCGGCCGAGACCACCCATTGGCTCTCCACTCGTCGGGGGGCGTGTCGCCGCTCCCGGCCCGAGCCTCTCCCCGGCCGTCCGCGCCTCGCTGCATTGGCGCGGAGCCGCGTTTGCGGGGGCGGCCCGACCCGGCTTGCTTTCTCTCTCTCTCTTCTCTTTCTCCTCTCTCTCTCTCTCTCTCTCTCTCCGCTTGTCTGCTCGCGGCGCTCGCTGGCGCTGCAGCCTTCCGCTGGCGCGACGCCGAGCCGGTAATCAGTGCCGTTTCCGAGCCAGATCGCGGACGCCGAGACGGAGCCGCTGCCGCCGCTGCACGCTTCTTCTCTCCTCCGAGCTCTCTCCCGTGTGTGCCTCTTTTTTGCCCGCGACCGACCGACGGATCGACGGATCGACGGATCGATCGCGCTGCCGCTGCTGCTTCCGCTGCGTACGCCGCGGTGCGTCGGCCGGAGAGGAGCAGACGACGCCGCGAAAGAGAGACAGACGGAGACGGACGGTGATGCGCGATGAGTGATCTGCCGGGAGCGGTACGACGACGCGGACGACGACGAGCCTCACCTTCGCAGCTCAGCCGCGACAGCGAGTCAAACTTGAGAATGGTGCCTCGCGGAGGAGAATAGCCTCTCCCGGTGCAGTGTGCCGCAGTGCGTCGCGAGCGCCGCGGAGAATACGGCGGCATCCGCGCTGCGACTCCTGGCCGAAAACGGGAGGACAATAGAAAGCTAAAGAGCGCCGGGATGGCCGGCTCGCGGCCGAGGGCCCGAGGCTCCCAGTGACCGCGGCCCCATGCGCGATAGCCGCCCGGCCAGTGCAGCAGGACATGAGCGCTGGCGGCAGCGAGGCACCGGGCGCCATGCAGGAGGCCGGCAGCAACAACAACAACAACAACAACAACAACAACAACGGCGCCAACAGCGGTAGCCAGTCCCAGCAGCGCGAGGAGCCGGTGGAGGGCTCCTCGCCGCTGCCCCAGCCGCCCGCCTCCTCCAGCCTGAAGCCGGCCCGCAGCGGCAAGATCAGCTTCAGCGTCGATGCCCTGCTCAGCGGGACCCGGCGCTCGCCCTCCTCCGCGATCGAGGCCAGCATCCAGGCGCTCGAGAGCAAGCGCTACCGCGACCTCGTCATCGAGCACCACCAGCAGCAGCAGCTGCAGCCCAGCCGCGAGCTCCTCGCCAGGCTCAGTCCCCGGTCCCTCCTGGCCGGCCCCTTCGCCGCCCAGCACGACCAGCACCCCCAGGCTCGCGTCCTGGCGCACGAGCAGGCCCACCGGCCGATCAGCCCCAAGGACTTCAGCCGGAGCTCCGGGGCCCCGACGGACTCCCGCAAGGCCGAGCACCTCTCCAGGCTGTCGCCCGGCAGGCTGGGCGAGCTCAGGCGGGAATTCCTCCTGCAGCACCGGCAGCAGCGCCTGCTCCAGGAGGATGCCGAGGGCAACCCGGCCTCCGTGTCGCCGCTCCGGCAGCGCGAGTTCGACGAGCGGAGCGCCGACTCGGCCGAGGCCTGCAACCGGTCCCTCGAGGGCGCGGACGAGCAGCTCGGGGAGGACGAGGCCGACGGCGCCAGGAGCGAGGACCTCAACGTCATGGACTCGGACGACTGCAGCGAGATGGAGCACCAGCAGCAGCGGGACCACAAGTCCAGCCCCGTCGTGCCCCAGCCCATACACCCGGGCGTGCAGAGGCCCTCGGGCCCGTACATGGCCGGGGCCGGACCCGCCGGCTGGACCTCGCCCGGCTTCCCCCACGGCCTGGCCAGCTTCGCCTGGCTGCCGCCCCCGCCGCATCCGCACAATCCCCATGGACATCTGTACAATCCGCACGGAGGACCCACCAGTCCGAACGGTAAGACGAGTTTGTTGCTTTGCGAGGGAGTGACCTCGTGTAGACGCTTCTACCAATACTTCCAGAGACTTTTCCGCGCGCTACTTGGACGCATTTTTAGTGCCTTTAAGTGCATTCTCTAACGCTGTAAAACGCTTCGTATTCTCTCTTATCATTTGCCGCGTAAATCAGTGTATGTGTAACAATATTTCTAAAGTCAGTTTCACTGTTTCAAGTTTAGAGAGCTGTTTCATCGCATCTCGTTGTACATTTTCTCATCGAAAGACATTAATCCTATTTATGTCGAGAAAACTTAATTACTGCTACAAAAGGGAGAAATGTACGCTGTATTGTTGACATTTTCCAATTACATCTTATAATTAACATACGAGAATCGTTCTACATTGAAAGTTAAAGCGAGAAGCTATTAAAGTTTATGTCAGAAACAAAGACAGGATGCATAAAGATTATAATTATGACAATTACTTCAGAAAATTCAAGTTATATCATTTAAATTTACGTTATTTCTTACTACTAATTAAATTGTGGTGTTAACATTTTTTTGTGATTCCGGTTATCGGTAATTGGCATGATAAACAATTTTAGTATCAATGAATTAAGGAGGAAGATACTCAATCACAAAGAGACGGAGACTTTCAAGTATATAAAAGTTCGAATCATTTGTTGATTATTTAAAATATTTATCCCGGCGACCCAATTAGCTTAAGTTAATAAGCGGCTCTCGGCGACAAAGTAGGAATTCCTCCAGCGATGCACCGCTATAAGCAAAAATGGCAATTTCTTTGAAGCCAAGAACTAAGAACAGAGAGAAACCTTTTTTTACAGCTGTCATTGAAAGATATACAAGAGGTTTTGCACAATGGCGCTTGAATAATCGATTGAAAAAAAGGCGCTGCGCTGAGGCCGTTAAGCGCGCCTGAGAAATATCGTGTTTCGCATACATAGAAGCCCGCGAGAAAGGATCGCCGGGAAAATCGTTTTGTTGACATTAAGTACACATTTATTAGCCTGAACGATCGCACATGCAGGCCTCGGAGCTCTACTCAGCAGCGGTGGTGGGGATCAACCGCGGCAGGAAAGCAGCGGCCGCGGCGGTGGCTTTCACCTGGCACAGAGTCTATATATACGGCGTATCCACACTGCGCATAGAGCGAGAAAGAAAGAGAGATAGATAGATATAATGTTTATTTGTAAATATTACAAAACGTGGTTTACATTTAATTCTTAGTATAAAATAATATCACATATAATTTCATGAGAACATCACATCGTTAGATTACATAAAATATCACATCATTAGTAAACGTCAAATAAGGTTGCACGTACTCGAAGTCAGGTCGACATAAAATATTGCACACTGTCATCAAAAATGTAAACATAATTCATAATTTAGTCATCAAATCTATCAGTCATATAATTAAAAAGAGAGAGAGATAGATAGATACATGGATAACATTTATTTTTGCATTAAAACAAAAAAATAGTATACATATATACATTTCATTTTACAATATATAGTTTCATTTCAGTCAGTATTATTATAATATCACGTATTGATCGCCAGTCGTATAATAACAAATTTTTGCACAATATTCATCTATCACGTAGATTATAAAATATATCACACTAACTCTTACATCCATACATACACGGGGTCATTCAAGCTTATAAATACACACATACATTATAAAACATAAGAAGTTGATAACATGGTCAAGTATATAAATGAAGATAATCGCACGTAGCTCGTCAGGTTTACAATAAAATCGTGCATACTTACACACAGTCACGCGTTCATTCATACTTATAAATACAATCATACCGAAACACAGAGTTAATAAATAAATAATTGAACAACAAAGGACGCTATTTTGATAGACTACCCCGTGTAAAAAATTAGTCTGGCACTAGTCTGGGATTAATCTGGCTTAACAAGTCTGGCGAAAGTCTTGCAAAAGTCTGGTAGAAGTCTGGCTTAGGCCACTATGCCAGACTTTCTTTTGGAATTATGTCAAGAAAACTCATTTTTCACAAGTAAATAATCAGAGTAGTACATTAATTATTAGTATCGACTAGAATAGTGAAAATGCGTACTTTTCGATAAAATAGGAGAAAAGTTTTTTTACATATTGCAATCTAGTTTAAAATATGAATATTTGTAAAAAAGGGACAAAAATTTAGGTTACTGGCAATTTGACATGACGCGATGCTTTTGTTTTGCACATTTTGTCTAAAGTCCGGCATAGTGGCCAAAGCCAGACTTCGGCCGGACTTCTGCAAGACTTTTGCCAGACTTATTGAGCCAGACTATTGCCAGACTAATTTTTTTACTAGGGTACGTAATGTTATATTACTATGGGTACGCAAGTACCTGTGCATCGTTGTCTTAAATTTCCAGAGACGTGATGGCAGGTACTCGATAGGCTAGAGAGAGAGAAAGAGAGAGACTACACTGCACATGGGCATCGTGCATCGCAATGAAGCCAAAGTGAATTCCCGGAAAGCGTCGGTATACACAGAGAGAATTTTCTAATAAAAATTATAACGAAATTCAGGGTAAAAATTACCGTAAATAACTATAAAGCTGGGACACTCCTACTTTCTGGCACTTTTTACTGATATTTTACTAAAAACCATACTTCATTGACTACAAATTTTACTGCACAGTCTATAAATTTTACCGCACTGTATGGTAAAATTTGCCTGATTTGAGAAAAAGAAGACAGCTGATAAAGTAAACAACTGAGCGTGTACACATTTTAGGTTAACTCAAATATAAATGTGTATAAATGTACTTACTTAAGTATTAATGATACTGCTACAACAATTGGAAGAAAATCCAGATTATTTAAAAATATTTCGTACAAATTTTACCACAAATTTTGGTTTTCTCTAAGATTCGTACAGGAAACTTTTACTCTACGGCAGGCAATCGTACCCTTCAGTAGGGTAAAATTGATCGTAAATATGAATAAAAACTGCCGGAAAGTTAGAGTGTCCCAGCTTTATAGTCATTGACGGTAATTTTTACTGCGAATTTCGTCATAATTTTTATTAGAAAATTCTCTCCGCGTAGAGTTGCCGCGGCCCAGCATCTCGCGTTTCTCCGCGCGATCTCATAATTAGCGCGCTGGCCGCATTTGTCGAATTTGTAGCGCATTAGCTATATATCGCCTGCTCCTCTCTCTCTCGCCAGCGTGTACATATACCGCCGCGCGGAGATTACCAGCGTGACTTTTCCGCGCCTTTTTCTTCCCTCCCCGGCACGGTACAGTACAGTACAGCAGCTAGCGTGCGTGCGCGCGCGCGCGCGCTCGAGAGAGAGAGAGAGAGAGAGAGAGAGAGAGAGAGAGAGAGAGGAAGACGGAGCGTAGCGAGGGAAGCCATGTTTGCACTTAACGCGCGCGCGCACAACCAGTCAGACTCGTTTCGAGGAAGTCCTAACGAGTGGCACTTACGGCACCTGCGCACACGCCAAAATAAGGACATTTTTCCCGGCGCGAGGAGAGACACTGCTGGCAATATAAAGGATCCCCGGAGGTGGGATGAGCGCATGCGCGACACACGGAAACGGCAAAAATTGCTCTTTTCAGCCTTTTTCTCTCCAGCGACCGGACGGCTAAACGCTTTTGCCGCAATTCCAGCCGGGGGATAATTTACCTCGATGATTTCCCGCGATCGGCTTTTTCCTGCGTGCGACTCGGATTTTGTTTCGTTGCGACTGTACGCGAGTCGTATCGTCGATGGCGTATTTCAATTTTGGCGCTGACGCGTGTCGAATAATGGAAAGTTAATAACAATCAGAGCCCGACGAGTCGCAAAGTATCGCTTTTAATATCCGGATTGAGAAAGTAAATGGGATCGATCGGCTCGATAATCGAATCCCGCATTTAACGCGGCTATCTCGAATCTCAAACACAATGATTTATCCGTCCAGATTAGCGCACACGGCCGAGGGGAATTAATCCTCGGTGAAGTAATTATAATCTGCGAGCTTCAAAGCAGCGGCAATTTTTCAATCACAATTAAGTCTTTCGCTCGATGTGCATTAAGATGCAAACGTGTTGCAGGGTATGCGCAAAAGGTAAAAGGGAAATGCGCGAGCCAAGACCGGAGGTAAAAGCGCACTGCTGAAATATGCTGTCGCATCGCTGATAATGTTGTAGCTCGCGCTGATTGTAGGCGAGCCGCGAGAAAATCGCCAGTTGCGCGCTGGTTATTCGCGTTGATTTGCCGCTCATTGAGCATGGAAATATCGGTGCGTCGTGTCGGGCCATGAATATAATTAAAGTTGAAGGCGAGGCTGCTGGTTTTCTTCTCTCTCTCTCTTTCTCTCTCTCGCTCGGTGTACATTTCATTTACTTTAATGCGATCGAGTCGGTCCAATTAGTAGCCGGGCGATTCGCATGACGCCCGTAAGTGCCGGCCGCGAATCGACTGCGAATTAGATAAGTGAAAAGATATCGGTCGTTAGGCGAGAGCGCCTTTTATCGTAATTCACGCACAAGTGCCACCGCCAGCGCTACTGCAGCTCGCACACACCCACTATACAACATGCGTGTGTGTGTGTGTGTATGTGTGTATGCATGGAGGAATGCGAATTAAAGGCCTGTCCGCGCCTACGTGTTTTGCCATTCGCCTTATATATATATACACGCAGGCAGAGAGAGATAGATATACGGGGGCCCGGATTTGCCGTACACTGAAGGAATACATCGGTCAGACTGGCTGAACTGTTCGGTAGTTTTGATCGACGTGAGTTCGGTAGTATGTATACGGCAAGAATAGTGGAACAAGTTCGCCAGATGAGTCTCCCTAACCTCACTTTTTCACAAATAATCAATATTTTAATGAATTTCTTATTTTTTTTGTTACTGTAACCTTTTTATATATGATTAATTAGTCTAAGTTACATTTTCGATGTTCTACTTTAAAGGGACGCCGGATATCTCTGTCCTTGTCTAATTGAGTTTTCAGTCATAATTTTAAGAGAAATCATTTTTTTGAAAAAATAATATTTGTCCCCGCTTCGTTTTATAGTAATCTAAATATATGTCCAACCTGGGTTCATATGATTGTTTTATTTTCGAAAAAACTTTGACACACTATGAGGGCCAACTACGTGGAGATTAACCTTTACATACTAAGTTTGTCAAAGTTTTCTCGAAAGCAAAACAATCATATGAAACCACCTTGGACATATATTTAGATTACTATAAAACGAAGCGGAGACAACTATTATTTTTTCAAAAAAATTGTTTCTCTTAAAATTATGAATGAAAACTCAATTAAATAAGGACAGAGATATCCGGTGTCCCCTTAACCTTACTTCTGTACTTTTACCTCATCACAAACGTGATAATGAGGTTACAATAAAGCGCAACAGCACACATCACTTTTAATACGCATCCGGCAAAACAGCCAAACTGTTCGGCAGTTTTTAACGAACTCCTCGGTAAGAATGACAGACTATGGCCTCCGCAAACCTAGCAATGCGACTTCGGCAAGCCTAACTGAACCATTCTCTCAGTGATAGGGAAAAATTCCTGCGCTGTAGCGCGAGCGGAGATTAGTGGCGCTACGCTGTATACTGGCCGCATTTGCACGTATATACGAGGGAGCGCTTTATTGACCCGCAAAAACAGAGAGAGAGAGAGAGAGAGAGAGAGAGAGAGAGAGAGAGAGAGAGAGAGAGAGAGCACGATGCAGTGCGCGCGTATTATACGTCGACGTGCTTAATTGCGCTTGCGCCTTTGACTCCGGCTTCTTTATCATCGATTCTCTCTCGCTGCGCGTATGCATGCGTGTGCGAGTGTGTGCGCGCGTATACATAGACGCCTGCGAAGGCTATATATCATTTCCACTTATCCTCCGCGCAGCGAGCGTCAACGGACTCCCTTTCCTTATTCACTTTATCCAGCGTTTTATTGCCAGAGCGCCTGCCAGTACTGATGCCGATGCCGGCGGGGCCCCTGGCTTCGTTATCGTATTGCTTTCTCGTAAAAGCATTATGTATGTCATAACTTCTCTCGCCGGCTTTGTAAGCGAGCAAGCTCCGTCTTTTCTCCTCTTTCCTGCTTTCTTCGTTGGCTCAGCTTCGCGCCACGCACTCGCCGCCGAACAAAGAACCCGATTCTCCAAGGTGTTCAAAATTATACTCGATAATTAGTCTAATGTGAGTATTGTTGAAAATACAACGTATACTAGTCGACTTTGTTGATAACGTCGTCGTTTTATATTATTCGATGTGCTTGTAATTTGCGAGTGTCCCACACTTTTAAATATATTTAATGAAATTTCACTTCCTCTCGTTATGGTTGATTTACTACTAAAACACAATCGCAAATGCTTGGTTATCTTTGAACTACGGCAGAAGTGTTGGCTTACTATAAAAAATCAACTGCAAAATTTTAATTATCTAAACTGTAGGATAACTACTATTCAAGTACTCAAAAACAACCGTAAACGTTCGAACTACGGGTGAACTATTAGTTTACTAGATAAAAAAGCTACATGGGAATTGATACTTAACTACTGAAAAATAGCTAGAAACTTTTTATTATCTTAGATTTAATCTTATTATTTTCAGGGGAACTGCTGGTTAACTAACCAATAACTGTTAGGTAATTGGTTTTCCACTAGTTAACCAGTAGCTATTCTGTAGTTAAAAAATAATAACAATTTTGCCATTGTTCTTCAGTAGTTAAATAGTAGTTTTCGTATAGTCACAATCTTTTTGTAATTCGACACTAAGTCACTAATTCTTCTGTAGCTGCGAAAATTCTACTGGAAACCGGTACTTCAGTCAATAGTTTAGGCAGCAGCTTATTTTCATAAGAGTCTAAAGAAAAGAGAGTACCACATTATTCTCGGAGTGAATATCAATACTAGTCGAGTCAATAGTCGCACAGAGGAGGGTGAATTTTTCACTAAAAATATTTAATGACTTTCACTACTGTGAATATGCATCATGCAGTCAGAGAGGTTGTTTACATTCATTTAATTCAAAGAAATTTAACTAAACAAACTCTTACCTGTAAATGGAAAAAGTATTTTTTTAATTAAGTTAGACTATTATTTTATACGATACGAAAGTTATAATATTGTCTTCTTAAGTTAACTGAGAATTGTAAAGATTGTTGCAAAAAGACACATTACGATAGCAATGGTCTCTTTGTTAATGTAGACGCGTCAGCTCACGTAACATCTATTAACTTTGGCTCGGCTTCTGAAAACCTCATTTAACCTTTGTATTGCCAAGTAAAATGACTTGTTACTTCTGAAACTTTGTTTAATAACTCCGTAAAAAATGTAGTAGCTCAACATTTCAAACTGCATTTGAAAGATGACATTAAAATGGTTAAAGTAAAACCTCAAAAATTGTTTTAGCTTTTATATTGCTTCTCATATATCACATTATATAGCGATTTTGATTTTTGAAAGGTGAATATTTCTATTAAATTACTGCAGGTTATAATTTGAAAAGTTTTAGAAAAAGTATATTTTTACTTCAATTTTGATGTCGCTAAGATATGAAATTTTTAAAATTACTATGAGTTTATGAAAAAATATTTATTTTATTCTTTGAATACTGTATCGTTAATTGCATGTGCAAATGCTCAAATTATACGTTAGTAATGTAGAACAAATAAAAATATAATAGTGAATTATCACATTTAAGACAAATTGTATAGTCGAAAGTAACGCGAGGAACTTCTTCTTAGCATCAAAGGCGTAATATGGTTGCGTACATTTACTGAAATTATCAGTTAATAAGTATTAAGATTGTAAAGGCCACATTAATACGTTCATATCTTATCCAAGGGATAATTATCCCTATTAGTTAAATAACCGGAATATATAATCATACTTTTTATTTAATTTATATTGCTTCCTCTTGAAGGAAGCTTTCTGATGGTAAAAAATATTTTGCTAAAAACATGTGAGAAACAAGTTTTGAGATACTGGGAATCAAAATACACAATTTTTGGAAAAAGTGTGTGTCTCATTTTTTTTGTTTATCTTTAAGGACGGCAGCTCAAAATATTTTTTTTTGTTTTACGATGTATTTTTGTTTTTAGCGGTATTTCGATTTTTGAGTATTAGTTTTTTGGATTTTTTGATATCGTAGAAATATCATCGATTAAGTGATCATTCATTTGAAAAAGCATAAAATTACCTATCTTTACCCATCCGAAATTTTGAATAAGCTATTTCCCTTGTTTTGTTATTCACGAAATCGTCATTTTTCTTTAAATGGTTATATCTGTAAAATATAACAAGGAAATTTTTTTTTAAAAATTGATTTGATTAGGAATATGGAGAAGAATATTCTGTAAAATTTTTGAGGCTTTATCTTTTTCTTTTGAAGGAAGAAAAATCTTTTTGTAATAAAAATCGATCTTTATTCAGTAGCGAATTTTAGAGTAAATCGGCAGAAATTGATCAGAAACTTTCCAAAATGGTAGCTCTTTAGTATTTCTTGAACGACTTCTAAGTCCAGATCACAACGACCTTTATATTTCGAGATAATTGAGGTTATGTGCTCTTTAAAATTTTCTTTTGATCGAGTATATCTCGAGAATGGCACGGTAGTTTTTTTACCAAACAGGGCTCATTTCTTTCGTTTTTCAATGAAGATTCGAAATTAATAAGGAATTTAAAGATTCATCGACACGTCTCTTAGAAACCTTTTTTTTTATTTTACGATTTTCTGAAATCGATAAGGTAAATTATTTTTGTATGTTATGCAACTCATTGGCATAGCAAATATCTCTAGTAGTTATTTTTTCATGCTTTTATATTAGTCTACCTAATCGCATCCCGCAGTTGTCTAGAGGTTATGCCTGTGGAGTGGGAAAAACTTGAATCAGGATGAAACCCGCTTTGGGATGGTTGGTTTATTTGTATTACTCACGGAGTTCCCTCGCGGTCACCCGTCCAAGTACTAGCCGCGCATAAAGATGCTTAAATTTACCCAACGCCCGAGGTGTGGCTCTGTCACTCTGTTATATCGTAGGTCAGGGATCTAAAATGTGACCACCACCTATCGCGAAATTTAAAAATATCAAATAATCTGAAAAAAAAGTATTTTAAAAAAAATTTTTTATACTTCAAAAAATTAATATAAATTAAAAGTATAAAAGTTAAAATGCCAGAATTACTTATTTTAGTTTATTTATATACTTTTTTTCGTTATCTAGTTTTCTGGTATGTTAGAAATATTATGATCAATTTAGTGTAAATGCGTTAAGAAGAGTGTAAAATTATCTATCTTTTACAACCACAAATTTTGGATAGGCTCTTCCCATTCTTTTGTTATACACGAAAAAAATCATATTTAGTATAAACGGTTATACCTCGGAGATCTATGATGGCAAATCGTTCACATAATTTTAGATGATTAGGAATACAGTGAATCTTCGTACTAACATCTGATTACATTTAATTTAAATATTTAAATAACTTTAGTAAATTACGTAAAGAGAAAAAATTGCTGTGATAAGAATTATTACCTATCGTTCTGTAATAGTAGTAGAAATGTATCTTTTGTCAAACCATCAATGATAAAGAAGTATACCTTTTTTGAGCTATTAGGAAGAGATATAGCAATTGAAAATTAATTTATTAGAACAATTTATTTAGTTTGAGGGATCTAAGTGCAATGAATTGGTAGCGGTTCTTTTAATAAAAAAATGTGTTCATAATCAGAAAATTTTAAAGAAATAATTCATCGTAGCAATAAATTGACACTAAATTGTTCTTCTTTTCATATATTAATTCTTTAACGCAAAAGTGTGCTTCATGATACCATTATACATAGATATAATTTTTATTTTAATTGTACAGTTTATCATATGAAGTTACTGTGCAACGTCGATATATTTCTTCAACAAGTATACAACGCGACTAGATATTACACGATTGTATTGGCGTTTCTTCATGGCAACGTTCGAGCCACAAATATCATTGCATATTAATCAGACAAGCCTTGTAAAGCATCGAACGGCGCACACTTCGAAAAGCCGAGTTTTCGAGCATTCGCGCGCACCCGACGCAGCATCAAAGTAATCGATACGAGATGTTTGCAGGTTTTTCATCTCTCCGCTATCCATCTCCTCAGGGTACACAAGTGCAGGGCTCGCGTACATCTGTCGCAATTTTGAGCGCGCGGGGCAGGTCTCTTTCGTCTTTTCGTCTTTTTCTCGCTCGCGACTTTTCTCGCGCTTGGATTACGCTGAATCCCCGTGGTTGCTCGCGCGCGCGCGCACGTGTGCGTATGCCGCGGCGAGGAGAGGAGAGGCACCGATTTCCCAGCTCGACGTCGGCGTCGGCATCCTTGCGAAACACGTTGCACTCGCTCACGTACCTATACACGCGCACACACGGGACAGAGAGATCGTGCGCGCGCATTCAAATTGAGCCGCGGCGGCATTTCTCGGGTACAATTAGCGCTGTACGCGCTAGCCGCGAAACACGTCCTCGCGTCGGCACGGACGCACATCTAATTCAAATTCTAACGAAGCAACGCGGCGCGCTTTTTCCCCTCTTTCCTGCTCTCTCTCTCCCACTCGCTCGCGGGGCCGCTGCGGTTTGTATCGCGCGCGGCGGGCGAAATACGGACGATCGTAATGAGAAACTCGTGCTGCTTCCGAGAAAGAAATCTCCGGCCATTACGGGATTCTCGACGTATAAAGTCCGAGAAGGGATCGCTCGCTAACCTGCACTCTCTTACATACGTGTGCATGTATATACGTGCGGCGCAGCGCGCGGCTTCGCTTATGTACTCCGCACGACGCGATGCCGAGAGAGGAGAGAGAGAGGAGAGAGAGAGAGAGAGACAGAGAAAGAGACTTCGAACATGATTCTGGTGTGGTCGTACACACCAGGCTACGATGATAGAGTCATACATAACTCGGCCCATCCATAATGCAATTCCCCGCGAGTAAAAACTGATCCTTGTTAGTTTGGCTTAGCACGCTCGAGGCTGCGGACCTGCGCGCAAATATTTCTTCTTCTCTCGCGCGGACTCATAGCCGTCCGAATATTGTTATTTTTGCGATCAGAGAGACAGAAGCTCGAGCGACGATCGATCAACTTGCGCTAATCAAGCACGGAGTATAATGCGAGAGCGCAAGCTTCTGTCGATCGCTGACTCCCATCACATTTATTTCTTCCTCGTTTCATTTCCATTTCCGTTCCTTCGCACTAGCCAATTAACCTTTATCCAATTTTATTTTTCTAGCTTTATTTTATTTTATTCGATTTGGTAAAACATTAAATTTGGGGCTACTTCGACTCCCTTATTTTTTAAAGGTCTTTACTTTTACACTTCATTATAGTACGTTCATACACCATAAAGCAAGATTATAGTTCTATTTTAGATAGGATTTAATTTACAAATCAAAGTTATTGTTGAAAGATCTTGATAAGAAATAATTCAGATACAATCTCATTTATGCGCATTCATTTGTATTGTATTCCTCCAGAAATAAACCGTTTCTCTGTATTCTTAACACCAGTATAAAGAAAATCAATTTTTTTAAATGAAAAGAGTTATAATTATTTGGAATTAACTTTTTTTTTTAAAGTAAAGTCTACAATACAATCTTTTTGAAACATCTTTAACAAATACTATATACAATTTCAGAATGATTCGATAAAATCTAATGCGCATGTAAATGAAATCGTGAATATTAAAACAACAATATTAATACAATTACTAATCGTATAGTTATTATAGTTAAGTATTTTAATCTTAAGAGTGCAGGTCTGGGTTACTCAAAAAAAAGTTTTTTTTATTTTAAATGCAATTTTTCTGAAATTTTGTTGACTATGAAGATTTAGTAACTTTAAAGTTACCGATGTAAAACCTTAAAATCTTGATCCTACACCTCACAACAATGAACGACAATTTGTTTTTCATTAGTAGTTCGACTTTTATTTTACTACAAATTTAGTAAAGCACTTATTCATTAAAATTTTTACTTCTTCATAGAAGAAGCTTTGTGATAGTACAAAACGTTATGCTAAAATCATTAAAGAAACATGTTTTGAGACATTAGGAAACAAAATACACTATTTTTAGAAAATGTCTATATGTATAGTTGTGCGAGCGTGCGTACGTGTGTGCATGTATAGGGGGGATGCGTAAATGGATGTAGACCAGCATATCTCTGAATATACAAGGTGAAAATTAATTTTTTGTTTCCTTTAAAGAAAGGGGACTCCAAAATAATGTTTCTTGTATTTCAGTGCATTTGTGTTTCTTAACGATTTTTCGATTTTCTACTTTAGTTTTTCGTTTCTTTTGTTGGTATATTAGAAATAACATCTTTAATTCAGTGTAAGAGGCCATTTAGAAATTTGTTATCTCCCCCCTCCCCCTTCCCAATAACACGCTCTAAATAACGCATTTTCACTGATTTTTCTATGGCTTTAGTACAAACCGCCACACAACAATGATATCTTTATGAAGATTTCAAATTAAAAAGAATTTTAAAGATTTGTGGATTTATATATTATAAACTCTTGTTTTTATAGTTACAATATAGTATACTTAACTCAGTGCCAATGCTTTTAAAGAAGCTTGAATGCAGCTATTTTTTAGAACAAGAATTTCTTTGATATTTCTCATTATTACTTTGTTATACAGGGAAACATTTTTTTCTAAATAGATTGCATCTTGTAAACTAACCATGAAAATTATTAATAAGCAATAACAGCTTACATTAATATATTCAAATAAATAATTTCATATAGGAACAATTAACTAAGTTTGAGGAAGCTAAGTGCTAATGAATTAACAGTGTTTTCGATTATTCTCAAAAATAATAATAAAAGAAATTAATAAATAAGTTCTGCACTTAATTTTTATTTGAAGAACAAGTTGAATTACCATCGAAAAAGAGAATTTCGCACATGATGTTACGTAAAATCGTTCACGCCGCAGTTCCTCAAATAAATATGGCATATTATGGTAATTTAATGTGACGTGTATGATCAAGGTTTTGAGGTCTAACATAGTAAAACAAATTTCAGAAAGATTGTTTTTAAAACAAATAATTTGTATGGACTCTTAAAACAATATATTTTTTAGGTCAACCCAGGGTTGCCCCTTAAAAAGTAGAAAACAAATCGCCAAGTGCGATAGCGTCACTGCATCAGTGAATGTGTACTGAATTAAAAAGTATAAAAACATACTCTTTCAGTATTCTTTATTATTATTTATAAACTGTAAATCCATTAAATATTCTTTCATGGTTTGATGTGAATCATAAACGTGTACATTATAAAAATATAAATATGGGGGATAGCCAATAGTCATTCATTGGTGCTTCTTCATATTTTGTACTTTTTAATTCATTTCATTTATTTGTTGCTTTCTTGTAAAAAGAATTGATTTCCACTACAAACTTTAACTATTAATGAATCATATTGTAATGGTTAATTTTATCAAATAAATGTATAAATATTAAAAATAAATTGTTACAATTGGACCAATCCTTAACAGGTCATTCACTGGTGCACTGACCCTACATTACAATATTTTTAGAAAGTTCACATTTGTTTTTGCGAACGATCTGCGTGCAACAACATATGTTTGACATCGATGTACGTGACTGGTGCAAGCTACGAAGAAAGAACAATGATTGGTTAATTGGTTAAAAAATTATTTAAATTCGGTCATTCGTCTTTATACGTCAGGCAAACGTAAGGATTGCGGAGAGGCTGGGAAAAACGTTACGAAGGAAAGGAAGGGAAAAAGAGATAGTGCCTCATTAATTTGTTAATTACTTTGTTCCTCCGCTGTCTCTCATCGATCACTTTTTTCCCCGCCTCCCGTTCCTCTAGTAACTGCAGCAGCGCGCGAGCCGAGACAATTTACTCATAATACGTTGCATCCTCCTTCGCATCAATTAAACACTGTCAATTAATAATTGATTCATACATCAATTACCGATCAAGATATCATTTCGCTATTCCCCCTCGCGTGCATTTATTATTTTTTATCGGGGCGCGCGCACTGTGCAACAAAAAGCCGGAATATTGCGCTATTCTTTATGAAAGAAATATCCGCAACTCTGTACGGTGTAACGCCAAGTACTATGAACTGCAAACTGGTATAATCACGCGGTCCGAAAAAAGAATCCACGGACGTATACATCGGCGGCAATTTGATTTTGCGTAACGAGGCGGCAGCAGCGCCGGATCACCGACTAAAAGATAGATAATTAGTATTTTATAGAGACGCTAAATTGAGCAAGTAAGGAGCCGCGGATCTTTTTTGCCGGTGTACGCTCTCTCTCTCTCTCTCTCTCTCTCTTGTTAATTAGGTTCTCGCGGCGGCCGAGTCGCTTCGCAGCGCGCGAGATTGCGACGTAAATTGTAATTATTTCATTTCGCCCGACGTGATCGGGGCGATTTGTCAAGCTTTTCCGCGCTATCGCCAGCTACGACTCGGCTGCATACATTGACGAGTGTGTCTCGGAGTCTTGAGGCGCTGTGCCCGGAGGCTGTGCGCGCCGCTAATTGTACACACAGAGAGAGATAGATAGATATACTGTTTATTCATCAAAGACGAAAATTCTTACAATTGCATGTACAAGTATAGTTATAATGATTAAAATATCAGTCGGTATTATACATTTGTTATCTTACATTTAACATTCAATTATTGCGTTTCTTATATATAAAATAACATTATTCGCTGTAACAGTTCGTCAGTTTATGAAATCTAAATGTAGAACACGCTTCGTAAAATACATAAAATAAAATAAATAAAATAAAGATAACATAATACGATAAAAATAAAAAGAATACATACACACACTTTACGAAATTTTTTACGTATAACTATCAGGTCGAAAAAATAAAAACACACTCATTCATATGACATTCTTACAATTCACGCTAGTAAATACATTCACACTTAACACTTAACATATAAAATAGAGAGAGAGAGAGAGAGAGAGAGAGCTTTGGGGAGAACGCGGGAGCGTTAGTTGCGTATGTCGACAAATACAAATGACTACGGTATTTTCTGTATACGCATAAAGTGTTTTAATTTTTACCATTGCTTCTCTTACATTTCAGATGGAATTTATATGTGCGAGCTTTCATCTTCTGTGGCTTCAATTGTAAATTAGGGTAAACTACCCAATAGATAGACGCTTAAGGATTTTCTCACTTTATACATCAGATTTTTGTATGACAATATCGTTTGTTTAAAACAATTTGATACCTATCGAATGTAAGAAACTTCAATTTATCAGTAAAAAAAACATTAAAAGTGTTAGAAATTTTTATTTAATTAGAAAATTACAAAAATAGTGCGAAGAGCACGTATATCCCAGTAGATAGACGATTGACAATGTCCATTTACTTTGTTAGTCTATCTATTGGGTTTTTAGGTTATACATAGCGCAGACCCAATAGATAGACGATATTTTTGAAGATACTTTATTGCATATAAAACGAACATTTCATTCATAAATATCATATTAAATCTAATCGTAACAAACTTTTATGCAATTAGAATTTTAAATTTTGCTTGAAAAATCATTAGTTTTGTAGATATAATAATATGTATAGACCGTCTATCTACTGGTCAGTGCCTATCTACTGGGCAGACTACCCTACTTGTTCTAATTTACAACGATTCTTGGAAATTTCAATCGTGCGCATTTTCATTTTAGAAATACAGAAGCATCCTGTATATATTTTTATGATTACTGTTAATTAAATTGCGTATCTTTAAGCTAAGAAGACAATATATTATCTTTAATATTTTTTAACAGCTACAACTAAGTACGAGTATAAATAAACCGATACTGTTTCTTAATTGCAGCCGTATCAATTTCTCGATGTAATTTGAATTTATTAATAATACAAATATCTTTTCCGAGCTTTAGGATCGCGCGTACGGTTTGACAGCGAAACATTTCTATTTCACGCTGGCTGCTGGTTTTTCAATTTCAAGGCGTTTAGAACACACAGGTCCGGTATAAAGCAAGACAAAAAAACAGTGAAATAGGAGATAGCCCTTATCGAGCCAGTTTGTTTTTTTTTGTCTCCCGTGACGCTACAATTACCGGAAATTTTAGAATTTTCAACGACGAGTGATTTGTGCTGTCGACTACTGCAACTTGCTCGCCCCGCCGGGACAGATAAGTTATATGCTCAGTCTTAAGCGCAGCGCGCGCTTTTTTCTGTCTCCTTCGTTGCGTAAGAGGAGATACGGCGCGACACTCGTAGCATAGGCCGTACAGTGTTAAAGTTTCATTAGACGATAAGCGGAGAGGGAGATAGGTCCGAGCCTCTCTATTTTTTTTTCGGCCGAGCGATTAGGGTGGTCACGTACCAAACACATATTTGCTGCTAAATAACGAGGCGACGATGTTGGCGATAAGAAATCTATTAAAAATTACCTAATTTTTTTCCGAGCTATCTAATGGGGAGTCTTTTTAATTTTCGTTCGATTGTGCAGGAGTTCTCACAAGATTAAAGTGACAATCGGGGTCTTATTCTACGAGTATATCATTGTATACATCTGACAAAAGTGACCAAAATCTAATAATCTATTAATTTACGTTTTATATATTAATTTAACTAGATTAGTAGTTATTATCATATGTAATACTGATTAGTTTTCTTATTTTGCTTTAGAAAAGATTAGTTTCATGATGCGTCATTGAGCTTAGCCATGAAATGCTGTCGTAAGTGGGTTGTCACTAAATGTTAAAGTATGACTAAAAATCACAAACAAAATTTGCTGGCAAACCACGTCCACACCATTCCTCGACTAAAATCAGTGTCATCATAAATTGTTAATAACTATACATACTAATTTAGTCGAATTAATGTACAGAAACGTTAATTATAAAAGTAATTATCACACAAAAGTGTTGAAAATACATTTTTAACATTTGAATTACTTAGAGAATAGCACCCCAGCCTCAGTATAAATTACGTGACAATATAAGGAAGACGAAGTGATTAATTAAAACCCACACATGTAAACATATTATTAATATTGTTTCCAGGCGATTTACGACTGCCAGGTCCAGGTCCCGGACCAGTGAGGTGCACCCTACGCAAGCACAAGCCAAATCGAAAGCCTCGCACGCCCTTCACGACGCAGCAGCTCCTCTCGCTGGAGAAGAAGTTTCGCGAAAAGCAGTATCTGACTATTGCCGAGAGGGCCGAATTCTCCTCTTCCCTTCATCTCACGGAAACACAGGTAACTCGATCATTACTCGTTATCCAACTAAAGAAACGAAAACACATTTCTAGCTCCAATCGTTATAGAAAGAAAATCCTCTCCTGCTATTAATAAGTCACACTGAAAAACAAATTTGTTAAATCTAAGTAAACGTTTCCTTGAATCGTACTAAGAAAAGATTTAATTGATAGTAGTAAATATTTAATTATGTTTACACTGGTATTCATCAATTCAATAAATACTTACTAAATTTAAGAAATATTTACTTTATTTAACGGATAACACCACTCTAGAGGCCGAAAAAAGGCCTAATTTTGACAATTTATTCTGGGATTATGGGAAAAGGAATAGTATTCATATATAGATGGTTCATTTAACACATATTGATGTATGAAAAAATTTTTTTTATTATGATCTTTGTACAAAATGGCGGCGCTACAGCAGATCTGCGGAAAAAGATTTTTTTGAAGGTGCTCCGCGGGCGCACCAATTCCTCGAAAACCGTGAGAGCTGGAACAAGAAACCAAAAATTTTCTGAAGCTACATACTAATAGCTATCGAAGTACGTAGGATTTTTTTTTATTCCAATTTTTGTAGAAACTGTGCACTTCTGAACAAAACGTATGAATTTTCGACTAAATAAAGAGTAGTAAATTGTTAATAAAACAAGTAATTTTCAAAATATCAAAAAACGGCTACGTACTTCGATGGAGAATATATTTGTGAAGCTACTGTAAAAATTGCAAGTCGATCCATGCAATGGTGTTGAAGCTATGAGTGCGCCCAGTTTGAAAAGGGCTTCTCACGAGATTCGCTGTATAGCCGCCATTTTGTATTTAAATGTAAAAAAGAAATATATTTTTGTACCTCAGTATATGTATAGTAAACCCTGAAATAAGAAATTTGATCCCTTCTTTCCTACTCTTGTAAAAAATTGTACAAATTAGGCATTTTTTCGGGCGGCTAGAGTGGTGTTACCCCTTAAGTAAATCTTTTCTTAGTACGATTCAAGGAAACGTTTACTTAGATTTAACAAAATTTTTTTCAGTGCAACAATTAACAAGAATCGGGCATCCTTCCATGTCGCTTGACGAGCAAAAGCGGTGCAGTAACAGGATTGGCGGCGGCGGTAGTAGCGAGGTTCGCGTCGCGTCGTATTGATTTTCGCGGTCTGCCGTGTCCCTGCCTGCCTGCGACTCGGTCCACCTCCTCTCTCCTCTCTCCTCTCTCTCTCTCCCTCCCTGAGTCTGTCTGTACGCCCGCGGTACAGAAATAAAAACGGACTGGTACATGCCTATAAATACAGCCGCGGGACAATGATATCCTGCCACTTGCAATCGTCGTTTGTTTAACTTTAACTACCTACCGATAGTGACTAATGAAATGAGTTTGTATCGCGTGAGTGAAACTAGGGAACTTTTAAAATTAGTGGCAATCTAAATTTTCGGTTAAAGGCTGATGAAGCAGACACTTATGAGTCAATTAAAATGTTTAAAAAGAAATTGTAAATGGCCATTTTTGATAAAAAAAAACAGTTGTAGTTTTACTTTAATAATTTTAAGAAAAAGTCATACAAATTTTAAAAAATGCTTACTACTATCGGAAAGCTCGTGGAAAAATCTATCAGAATGATATCTGACATTATATTCTTAGACCCTATTTAAGGTATTTCAATTAACTGCAAAAAGGTGCTATTTTCATGGTCGATTTTCGAACTAGGACACTTGACGTGAAACGCTTCTTATACCATACATTATGTATCTAGGTTTGAAAAACGTATCCTTGATGTGTGCCATACTTATAATCAACGTCCACGATGTGATCTAAAAAGCACAAAATACATGCAAAAAATGCTTAGGCCAAATCGGACTAACTACGAAGTAAAAAAAGCTTCGCATTGTAGGGCAAATCTTGCCTTGTTTTGATAAGTACAACCTATATGGATGAAAACATGATTATTGATTAAAATGATTATATGTATTCGAGTTAGGATTCATGGCGAATCGCAACGATACTTTAGTTATGTTATTGTTCATCCCAATATGGGGGATTAGATTGGTGTTATGACAATTTGCTTAAAAACAAGGCAAACTTTACTCCACTGTTAGGCAAAATTTGCTTAGACTTTAGAGCATTCAGTAGTTAGGTACTTTTTATCTTGCCGTTGATAAGATTCTACTCGGCATAAGTGCAAACATTCCTCTAGCATTTTTTGCATGTAACCTTTGATAAACGTATTTTAGGGAGGCTTTGGAAGTTTTTTTATGACACCTAAAAATAAAGCCCCGTATGCCCGTAGTTTATACCAATGCCAATGGCCCGTTATTCTCAAGATATAATTATACCCCAAATGTTGTTTCTTTTAGTGAAAAATGGTAGATTTACTTTGGTTTATTCCTCTACAAGTATGTGGATGCAAATATATGATGTTAAGAAATAAAATTTGCAATTTTTAACACCTTTACCACACACAACTGCAAACTCCAAATTTTTAAAAATAAAATGTTTTTATATATTTTTTTTTACAAATCCGATATAGTGGTTGTGATGTAAATAATTAAAACAAGAACCTTAAAGTTTAACATTGATTCATTGCAATCCATTGTGCACAAGACTTGCGAAATATTGGAAAATCAGAAGTGCAGGAACCGGCTTATTTTATAAAAAAATAAAGTCATTTTCTGATCATTTTAAAAAAAAATTTCTGTCGTAGAATATTTAGTTCTTTGCATAGTACTTTTTATTAAATACATAAAAATCTTTGTTTATGCAAATACATACTACACAAATTATTATTATATTAAGTTTATTGAATATAATTTATTTCTTTCCTAACTATACTTCTGCCAACATCATTATTATGAATTATAATATAGTGATATAATCATAAAGAAAATACTCAACATAAATGCAACAACCTCTATAATTATTAAAATGCGGAAACTGAAAAACATTACATCTAATAAAATCAATTATTTGAACAGCTAGAGGCAAGTCAAACGTGATTTTTAAAACCATACATAAAGCAAATTAATATTTAACAAACTTTGAACTAATGTGAACTAATGAGGGCTATTCCGTCGCCAGGTGACGATTATGTTCACATGGGGGTAAAATACTACTGCGCAAGCGCAAGCAGTATTTTTTGGCGACGGAATATCCTCCATTAATAATGTGGACAATGTAAAATACCTTCAGTTTAAAGTTGCCATCAAAGTAAATATTTTATCATGTTTACTACCGACCAAGTAAAATCTTAGGCCAATATTTAACTAAAAATACTAATAAAAACTGCGTTCGAATTCGTTCCGGTCCCCCCTACCTCTCAATCCTATGTATTCCACACATAATCACAAACATTTTTTTACAAGAAAAAAAAAACATTCAAGCTCCACTACAAGTACATACTTCTTCAAAAAACTAAATACACAGCCTTCGGACTCCGAAATTTCAGATTCACACTAACCTCGAAACCCTCCACCCCCAATTCAAAGCACAGCCTCCAATCCTAACCTCAAATAATACAAAAAAAATCTTAGGCCAATATTTAACTAAAAATACTACTGAAAATTGCGTTCGAATTCGCCCCGGTCCCCCCTACCTCTCAATCCTATGTATTCCACACATAATCACAAACATTCAACAAGAAAAAAAAAACATTCTAGCTCCACTACAAGTACATACTCTCTTAATTTGAAATAGTGAAACCTCGGAAATTTCACTGTAAAGCAGTGAAATCTCACTGTTTCGCAGTGAGAACTCAGCAACTAATTCATATAGTGGCAGAGTTTTCACTGCAAAACAGTGTATTTCCACTATTTCAAATTAGGAGGGTACTTCATCAAAAAACTAAATACACAGCCTTACGTACCCCGAAATTTCAGAATCACACTAACCTCGAAACCCCCCACCTCCAATTCAAAGCACAGCCATCAATCCTACCCGTGTAAAAAAATTAGTCTGGCACTAGTCTGGGATTAATCTGGCTTAACAAGTCTGGCGAAAGTCTGGCAAAAGTCTGGTAGAAGTCTTTTTTTGGAATTATGTCGAGAAAACTCATTTTTTCGCAAGTAAATAATTAGAGTAGTACATTAATTATTAGTATCGACTAGAATAGTGAAAATACGTACTTTTCGATAAAATAGGAGAAAAGTTTTTTTACATATTGCAATCTTGTTTAAATATGAATATTTGTAAAAAAGAGAGAAAAATGTAGGTTACTGGCAATTTGACACGACGCGATGCTTTTGTTTTGCACATTTTATCCAAAGTCTGGCATAGTGGCCAAAGCCATACTTCTGCCGGACTGCAAGCCTTTCGCCAGACTATTGGCAGACTTATTTTTTGACACTGGCAACCTGAAACACCACACGATAGCCAACCGACTAAACGAAGCGTGCCCCTTACGTGTGCTTGCAGGTGAAGATCTGGTTCCAGAATCGTCGGGCCAAGGCGAAGCGCCTGCAGGAGGCCGAGATCGAGAAGCTGAGGCTGTCGGCGCGGCCCCTGCTCCACCCGAGCTTCGGCTCGAGTCTGATGTTCTCGGGCGTCGGGCCGCCGGGCAGTCCCGCGGTGCCGCCCTTCATCGCCGCGGCCATGGCCAGGCACACGCACGCCGCCGCCGCCGCGGCCATGTTCATGGCGCCGCCCGGACACCGGCCCTAAGCTACACTCGACCCCCACCCTTCCTCGGCGAGGGCATTCTTTCTCTCTTTTTTTTCTTTTCTCTCTGATCTCAGCGACGAGCGTAGACTCGGCATTTTCTTCCTGGACTGTTGTTTTCTTGCACTTTGGCCCGGACGTGACTTTAGAAGTGACGAGTGTGTTGAGTGCGACGTGCGACGTTACTTTTACGCTTACTTTTCTTCTTTGTACAGAAGTGATAGACACGGTATACGCATATTTTGTTTATTGTGACCTTGACTGTCAAGCCAATAAGTAAAAATATTTTACTCCGCCGTATTAGAAGGTTCACTTCTAATTTTGAAACTCCAACATCGGTATCGTATTCAGCGACCCCATGAAGATAAATGTATTCATTTTGTCAATTCTATTTTGTACCGAAGGTTTATTTTATTGATGTTATAAAGTTATTGACAGTCAACGGGATAAAGTAATATACGCTTGTGCATTATGCAACTCTAACAAACAAAATATGTTAATTTTTTTAACCGTGAATTGTCTCGTATTGAACAATGATATATACAAGTGACTACAGAATCGCAAAGCAAAGTATAGGAAAATAACACTCTTCGATTCGCAGTGATACACTGTAAACGTTTTTGGGTTATTCATAACACAAATTGTATGTTGCCAACATTTATCCATTACACATGTTTGAGTAACGTAATTCGTTATTTTAAATAATAATGCATCTTACGAATACAAATTTATAGATAAAATTCCATTTTTTTTGAATATTGGAATATACGTATACATGTCAATGCAAAGTGTTTAGTACAGAAACGCAAAAACATTTACTGTGCACACACAAACACTTTAGTCTGTAAATAGTGTAAATAGTTATATAACTATGCTCGAATTCAAAGTGATTACGCTCGGAATGGAAAAGCTTTTTGTTGGTGCAATCAAAATTTGAGGTACTATAATTTATTATATTTTATTCCTCAAATTGAATAATTTTTATATCAGTATTTAATTTTACACGTCACGTGTCTTAACCAAAATTAAACGATACCACAATGCTTGATTTTCATTCATATATATGCAATAGTTATTTTATTTGCACCAACATAAAGTGATTTTTAGAGCGGATTTGTGTATTTATTGACTGATATCCGGCTTCCGAAGCGCCATAGGATTTTCTTTTCTCCGAGCAAACGCTTCGTTTTGTTTTTCTACTTAAAATAGACACTTGGGAGTGACAAATTATTTATTAAAGAGTGTATATAAAAAAATATGCATATAGCAGCGAGCATTTACCGAAGCGAGGATGAGAAGCGTGTAAATAATGTATCTACGCATAAGACGCTAATTTAATGAGGAAAGCGAGATGATCGAGTCAAGCGTGTAGAAATTGTCAAGATTATACGATGTCACAGCTGAACGATATCGATTTCGATTGTACCTACGAACTCTGTATAAATGTAACATGATAATTTATCCACAGACTCGCGTCATAGTGAAATAAAAGTGATTTCAATATTAAGTATTGCCTACCTCAAACTATTCAATTTACCTTCCTACTTACCCTAATATAGAGATATACCCTAATTTATAAACATGGTCCAAACTATTGAAATATTTATGTATATAATTAGAAGAATTTAATTCTACGCAGCAACTTACAATTACTTGTGGTTAAATTTTTATCCGCAGAATACTAATAGTTCATCCATGTATCATCATTTTCTAAATGTTATCAACTCCGTTTGCTGGTAACATCTCAATCGTTCTGCAACACCGATCATAATTTTCTCGAGTGATCGAGATACCTGGCTTCATTCTGCGTATGACCCTATAGTGAATGAAGACGTTCTCGACGAGTGGAAGGGAAAGCAAGATCGACATAGAGAGAAAGAGAGAAAAATGCGAGTCATGGAAGTCGCGGCGAACGGAACTCGTCGCTCTTACCGCACAGCTACCTCTTCAGGAGAAGACGCGCAAGGGTAATTAAAATTATGCTGATTTGACGGATGGTCACTGTCTCGCGCTAATTGCTTTTCGAAAAAATTATATCTCCTTAATGATGCCTGCATGCTCTGCCTAGGAACTACCGTGTAACCGCCGCCAAGCGATCGGAATTAATTCCAGAAAGAAGCAACGTAATTAAATAAATAAACTCCATAAATTTCCGAAACGAGCTGGAAAAAAAAACTTTGTAACGTTCTTTTAATTACTCGAAATTAATTGAAAACGTTCGAGGCTGTCGTGGAGAGAAAAAAAGCACAGTATTTCTAAATCATTGTTGACACGCGTATATTTTTTAAACCCGCGAGACGCGTCTCTTTTTCATGGAGTTTTCCTCGGCCGTCGTCGCCGGTGGCGGCGGTAGCGCTAATTATATGAAAAAAAGGTACCCCTCGCGGGTGTCCGGGGGCAAGATTAAACGAGCGTGGCGAAGCAGCAGCAGCAGCAGCAGCTTTCAGAGAGAGAGAGAGAGGGAGATGGTCTAGATCGCTAGGAGCGCTGTTTCTCAGGACTGTGTGTTCGATCAAAGGAGCCGTGCCGCCTTCGGCCGTGGCGAGAACGAGAAACCGAACAACACGAGGGAGCCTACCGCGAGATCTCCCTGATTACGCACAAAATTCACGTTGATGCTCTCTCTCTCTCTGTGAGTCCCTTCTCCCGTTGACCAAGCGTCAAGCAGCGTCGACGTCGATCGCTGTGATTTTGCTGCTCGTCAGCGAGTCTCGATGCCGCTCTCATATTTATTTCGACGGCTGCTTGCGAGGGGTAAGAAAAAAGGGTTATCTTCACCGAGTACTGAATTTCAAAATTTATCTGTTGAATATATTCTAGAAGTGTAGCGCTGTTACGTTTGCTTTTTTTTCACTTGTAGTGGTTATACGTATTTTATGCTATATTTGAATTTCCCGCTGATTTGGAGCAACCAGTCAAATGACACTTAAAATGGTTACAAGATGGCGGTTTCTCTTTTTTAGGATATAATAATTATTAATTGAATTTGCTAGAAAGCTATAGCGCATTTCGCACGCTTATTTTCATTTTTAGGCACTGGTTATATATATTTTATGCTAAATTTGAATTTCACGCTGATTTGAAGCGGCCAATCAAACGATGTTTAAAATGGTTACAATATGGCGCGTTCTTTTCTCTATGGTAGTCTTACATCTAAACATTGTTTTGAAGAAGATTCAAATATTGCACTGAAAAAAAAATTTTGTTAAATCTAAGTAAACGTTTCCTTGAATCGTACTAAGAAAAGGTTTATTTGATAATAGTAAATATTTAATTATGCTTAGACTGGTATTCATCAATTTAATAAATATTTACTAAATTGAAGAAATATTTACTTTATTTAAGTAAATCGTTTCTCAGTACGATTCAAGGAAACGTTTACTTGGATTTAACAAGTGTTTTTTTTCAGTGTGAGCATGCAGTTATTTAACAATATCAAATTAGTAAGTATTAAAAGGACGTAAATCGAAATAAATAAGAAAATCTCGTGGTAACAGGTAAATCAATCTCGTTCGATGCGCTAGACGACAAGTTTTTCCAGCCACTCGACGATCACCGAAACAAAATGGGTTCACATGAAATAATATGTATCTCGCGCGATAAGAAGCTTGTTTTTACACGCTAATGAAATTACGCTAGCCTCTCTCGTCTAGCTCTCGTAATTTCTCGGTAAAGTTTTCTTCCGCCGTCACGCGTACATAATAGAGTCCCAGCAGCGGCGGCCACAATCCCGCCGATAAATACACAAGAAAGTGGAGTCTATGACATTTCGCAATTTCATCCCGGCTGCTCATTGTATTCCTCGAAGGGGCGCGCATGCGCACACGTACATGCCCGCAAGTAGGCATATCGGCGCGCGGGCTGCGCGGTATAGCGCTGCTGACAATTAATTAAAGAATAATTTCTTGTCTCGGCGATATACTCGCGCAGCTCGGAGAAAGAGAGAGAGAGAGAGAGAGAGGGTCGGAGAAGAGAGGAGCATCGCGCGGCAGTTGGCGGCCAATTATGCTCGGGTACGCGCGCGGAATACGTAATAGAGCCTCCGCAGCCGTGCCACGAGGAGAAAAGAGAGGCGACTCGCGCGGTGTATGGCCGCTATATAATATCATCGCGGAGCACACCGCGGGCTGCTGCTACTGTGCGCGAGGCCGATTCTCCTCGTTTCTTTACTTTGAAAGCCCTTAGAGTGCGACTTGATCGATTAGAATCGTGATTTGCGTCGCTTCGCTACCCCTTCTCTCCTTCTTCTTCTCCTTTATTTCTTCTTGCGCCGTGGCTTCGGCTTCTATCTTCTTCGACTGTGCTTCCTCTCTATGAGCTTTACGCTTAATAAACTTAGCCCCCTCTGCTATCTCTACATGGGCTGATTGTTTCGCTACAATTGCGTTCGAAACTTACGTTCTTTAATTCCTGACGCAACAATTATAGAATTACAAACGATAATTGCGTTGAAATGATTTATTCGAGTAAGTAAATATATGAAAACTATTGATATCTCTGAAATGATGTCATTGACGGTATCGAATAATTTATGAAAGGAAAATTAAGCTCTAGATATAATGTTTATAGAGGTAAATTCTTTAAACGGCAATAAGAAATCGAACTTTTAATTTAATTAAAGTTTAATAACTAATATAGTAATAAGTTAGTTAATACTTTAGCTTGTATAATTACTTAAGTGGGTTTTTATCGGTATTTGGGGTCGCTAATTTGAAACCCGGAGACAGATTTTATAAATTCAAAATGGTAAATTCAATATGGCGAACAAAAGTCTCAAAACTGGATCTGCCATTATGAATTTTGAAAAATGAATACGATAATAGAAATCAGCACCCTAACAGCCCTAGGCACATATGTGTTTTCATTTTTCAGCAAAAACAGCTCATTTTTTAGGAATATTAGTGATTTCGGGGTAGCTTTTTAATTATAAAAATAATTTGTATACAAGCTGCATTTGTTGAAGATTTTTCGCGATTTTGGCAATTTTTGAAAATTTATAAAGAGCAGGAGGATGAAGATTGAATGAAAGTTTTCATATGAAGAAATGTCGATATCTTGATTTATACAAAAGTTACGAATTTTCGACGTTGGTGATACAAATATGGACTTCATAAAGGGCTAAAGTATTCTTATAGAAAGTTACTATAGATTGGTAAAAAAAAATTGAATATTATATGTAATGTACGTATTATACGTACATATGGGCAAATCCACAAAACTTTTAACTTTGGATGTTAGAGTGTTTGGTCGTCTTCTAACTGTATAATTTCGTCTCCGATGTGAGCATAAGAAATATACTACAATCGGTGCTAAAAGTGTTAATATAACTAAAAATAAAATTGTCTGTACATTAAAGATATTTTTGTAGTTCAATTTACAACGATTCATGAATGAAAGACTGTATTAATCTGTCACAGATTTTGAAACATATACCATGCACAAACACACTTGCGCCTACGACTGATATCAAGAAAGTATACGATAATCGAGAGAAATTAAAAGATTGCCTCAAATTATTCAAACAAGTCCATCGGAAAGTAGTAAAAACTGAATTTTCCCATTCGACCGTGACAGACTGGTAAATTTCGTCAAGTTAATCGTTGCGTTCTAAAAGTAAATAAACACCAGTGGGCAAAGGACGTTAAAAGTGCATCAGCCGGCAAATAAGGAATCAGTCTGGAAATTGAACGGCTCATAATTGACACGTTTAAAATTCACGCGAGATTCTTAAGAAAGTCATTTAGCCGCGACAAGCGCTTGGCTCTCGCTCGGAGCCCTCGACTCGCGCCGGCACTCTCGCTCCCCACCTCCTCTCCACCTCGTCGTCGCGTGCTCCAAACGACGACGACTACGACGACGCTTTTATTTATGTAAATTAGATTATTTATTCGAGCGACTCGAAAAGCATGCTCCACGCTGCGGGGCGGGCTCCCCCTCTCCTTATCGCCTGCAAATGCAGCACGGTGTCATTTCGAAAGAGAGCCGTCTCTCTCTCTCTCTCTCTCTCTCTCTCTCTCTCTCTCTCTCTCTTTCTCTGTCCTTTCTTAGAATCGAATATTCAGCCTTCTTCGCAGTAGCAGCAGCAGCAGCACGCCAAGGGTGCTTATCTGCACCTTTTATTCCTCTCTGCACGTTGCGAATAATCGAAGCTGGCGGTTTTTTTTCTTTTCAGTCTCTCGGAGATGCATATGCTAACTGCTCTCGGTTGCTGCATGCGCGCGCAGGGCTCATGGCTCACGAATTTCGATATTTCCAAGCGGCTACAAATGACATGCGATTTTACCGTTGTTCTCGCCATTGCTGGGGAGCATTTTCGTTACCTCCTATTGTTTGTCGTGGAGTGTGAAAGCAAACTGGAGATTCAAACAGTTCCCTTTAATGTATCGGATCTCGGTGTATGCCAGACGACGGGGAATACTTGAAATTAAAGATTTACTTTTAGTGGACTTTACCTACCCCTTTTATCAGAATGTCATATTAATTTAATATTTTTCCTGGGCTTTTAGTCGTACTCGTCGGTTTCAAAAACTTATGTGAAGCAAAAATGTTATCTACCTTATTGTTGTTAAAAAACTGATTGTATAGCTCTTGAAATAACAAAAAGTATGCACCCGATTTAGTAGGAACGTGTGGTAATATTGAAAACAGAGTTTAATGAGGCCTTTGTAGGTGTTTTATGGAGTATAAATATGAAGCCTAACTTAGGTGCATTACTCCAAGGGACCTTAGTCTTGACAAACGTCTTATTAACCATCCGTTATTTTCGTGAAAAGGTACTTTTATATCCACAATAACTTTACGTGCATCTGTGCTGTAAAAATGATCGAAATACAAATGTCCAAATAACAATAAAAGGAATAAAGGAAGAAAATAGAAAATCCGTCAGATAGAATATCGAAAAATAATTAACCTTTGTTTATAATCATTTATTTAAAAAAAGAAGAAATACGTGTCGATTTTTGCTCGATATTCTATTTGACAGACGTAATGAATTTTGTTCATGCAAGTTTCCTATTTTGATGCACTTGCGACCACCGTCATACATACGAATTAAAGATCAAATTGCTTGTATCACGAAAAGAAGGACATATGTCATCAAACCACGGATATTAGGATCCATTTTTAGATACGAGTAATCACCTCCAATGTCTCATCAAAATTTATTTTCGTTCAGGGAAAAATGCTTTGTTAATTTTATTTAACAAAATCACTTGGTTACATGCAAATTAACTATTTCTTTTATTCCACTTACAAAGTAAATCGTTAATTTTACTAAAATATTAGTCAAATTTACTAAGAAATTGGTTTCAAAGATGGCTTATTGTAACAATTTTTTAACTAATTCCTTAGTAAATTTGACAAATATTTTAGTAAAGTTAATAAATCACTTTATAGAAACAACAAATAAATATAGTAGTTGATTTGTATTTAACCTAGGGATTTTTTTAAATTGACAAAGCATTTTTTCCGTGTTAGACACCACCACCTTCACGCTGATGATTTATCAAATTTCAAAAAATACAAACAAATTGATATCCAATGAACTTCTAACTCCATTATATTAAACGACGTTCGACAAAGTGAAATAAGACTCAGTTCACAGAGGGCTAAACCAAAGTACAAGAATGAGACTTCTCCTCGTCAGTCGGAAGTCTTAATCCCGAAACCGAAAGCTCTCAATGTCGCATCCAACAACACCATCAGCAACTCTCCGGTCGTCGCAGGATCACCAAGTCTGCCGCCTCGCAGCGCGAAATCAGCAACATACGGAAAGTGATTAATGGTGGGTGCCCTCTCTCTCTCTCTCTCACCCTAGGAAATCAATAAGCAAATTGCTCAGCCGGTTACGTACACTCGCTCCACTGGCACAACCGCGCGCGCGCAGTTTCCATAATCGCGCGCATCACGCTCGATTGTTCTCCTACGCGAAATTGCGCTTCATTTATCATCCCTGCCGGCCTGGGGACGAGCGAGTGATGTACCGGGTCTATACGACCACGGCATCCTGCTGCTGCTTAGGCCGCGGAATAATTATTATGTACCGAGGCGGCCGGGCGTCTTCTTATCTGCCGCTAAGTATGACCGATAAGCCGGAGCTTCTCGTTTCTTGATACACGCTTTATCGGAGACTTTTTTCTTCGCCCAGGGCGATAAAGTTTAAAGGTCTATTTTTGGGACGCGTCGTTGATGCGGACAGCACGTTTTTCAAATAGATATACTTTCACTTTAAATAGATTTTAATGCAAATTGTAGGAGAAAAAACAAAGTGTTGGAAACTCGAGTATCAGTGTAATTAAGAGGTACATTTGTAAATGTATACGTTGTACAGGCTGCGTCAATTTCGAACTCGTAAATTTCACTCCCAGGTCGAAAAAGTGCGCGTAATTAGATAATACTTTTCAAAGTGAAATAAAGTTATTAAAACGCTTTAATGCGCTGCGTAAAGTTAAACAGCGCACGAAATCAGGCTAATTGAATTTCACTCGAGTCCATAAAATACTTTACAAGTACACAGTATCTTTAGCAATCTGCTGAATTGAATACAAACATATTAAGCGGGCGACCGGCGCGGTGTCGGGTGTGTGTGTAGACTCGAGACACAGTCTCAGCGCGAGCTGTTCACGCAAGTATAACAGCGTTAATGTTAACAAATTATGACTTCCGACATAATTCACGCGGACAGCGCGGCGGAATCGGCGGGAAGAAATGTGCACGCCAAAATTGCGGAACTGGAGCTGTGCAAAGTATACAGAGAGAGAGAGAGAGAGAGAGAGAGAGAGAGAGAGAGAGAGAGAGAGAGAGAGAGAGAGAGCAGTGATGGAGGTAGAGAGAGAGAGTATACGAGAGCGAGGCAGGGAAGGTAAAGGAGAAGGAGCGAGTGAACAGTTAACGCGTGCATCGAAAATGGGGAGCCCCATTCAGTTTATCCAAATTAATTGGTCGTAAATTAAGCGGCACAGCGTCTCTGACGATCCGCAGCAGCGCGCTTTCGAGCTGCCTGCCTGCCCGAGGTAGAGGTAGAGAGAGAGAATGGAGAGGCAGCCGAAATGGAGGGAGAAAGAGAGAGAAGAGATACTACCTGAGAAAAAGTGAAAAAGGTGAGCGGGTATCCGAGGACAGTAGCGCATCGACACGCCATTATGTGGCGGCTGGGACTAATTTATACAAGAGAAAGACGAGAACGCCGCGTAAAGTCGAGAGAGAGAGAGAGAGAGAGAGAGAGAGAGATTACTTAAGAGCGGGAGCCCCTAATTGGAAGCTAGCCACTGTTTATCCATGTCCTCGCGATTTTTGAATTTCTGTCGCTATACCTCCTTCCATCTTCGGGATTACAAAGATGATTTTCACGATAAGCAAAGCCAGGTTGGTCTTAATGACGCCGACGAGCCCGAGGATTTTCAATTACTTTTCGTTTTGCTGGTTTATTAACGCGCGGTTATTATTGTGGATTCCGACCTAGCGAAATTACGAATGTGCCATGCTGCAGGTGCGGAGAGAGACCGAGTTCCAGTGGCTAGGGTATCGCTGATTAGTACGAACTCGGATACATTTTATAAGATTCAGATATTTAAATGGCTTCTCGGGAAAAAGGACAACTAGTGAGAACTACCGATGCTCGAATGTTTAATGATTTCGCTGTAATAAAGTTATAAAGTGAACCAATCAAAATCCTACATTATTTGATTGCTCATAAATTTTTTACTTCAAAGAGAAAAAATTAACTATGATGGGTTGCTTTCTATTTCTGAGATTTGAAAATGTCTTTCAAATGTATACGGACTTTAACTTAAAGAATTGCATATCGTTTTGAAAAATGCCAATCAAACGAACGACATGGAAAGAAGAATTGGGACTTCGAGCACTTTTTAAGTGTACCATACCTACATAGGGGAAATGTGTCTGCACCGGACACCGAAGTTTTTGTATGCCGTAGAAATTTTAGTTATAAGTTAAAATGAGCGTATAAAAATGTTTAGCTAGTAGTAGTTTGCATTGATATCTAGGAGTAAGTAAAGGTTACGGTCTATTCTGCCGTGAAGAAGCGCTAGGGCTTGAGTTCATTTTGCTTTCTTAAATAGAAGAAACCGATAGAACCTCCTTGAGTCGTTATGCTTTGAAGCTACACAATTAAAGAAGTGTAGTAAACAGAACCAAAGTAAACGAAATAATAACCTTTTAATAATTTATAAATGTGTGCAATCCTAAGAAACCTAATATCGGACAATGATTATATATATACTTAATTATATTTTTACGGTTCTGTAATTAAATTATACCAGTACATACTGTATTAGATAGAGGTAAAATCAACATTTTAAAAAATTGTTCAAGTTTGCGTCCAGCTCAGGCATATTCCTAAGGTACGAATTTTAAGTATGAATGAAGATCTTATTCTCCTTTATTCTAGTTGTTAAAACTACTGAAATCATGTATTTAACTTTCCTTGGTACCTAATTAAATTTCAGCACATAACTGCGTCAGTGCTGTCTACTTATCGACAAATATGGCGTTTATCCGACAACAAAGTTTTAAAAACTGGGTTTAGTTTGTTCTTGTCTAACCTATTGCGAATGCACACATCTAACTTTGTCATCCAAATCCAGATCCATGGATCCGTCATGTAAGAAAAGCGAGAATGCACAAACCACAAATGTCAGGTACTAGATGGTATTCCATCATTAACACACTTCCCCACACCGAATAACTAATCTCTACACTGAGAAAATAAACCTGTCAAACGTGACGAAGAGTTCGGTAGTTTTAACTGAAGTGAGTTCGGCAGTGCGTGTTCTGCCAAAATAGCGGAACATACGCCACAGTTTTAGCAAACTGAGGGCATTAGTGTCTGCGAATCGTTTGCTCCAAAGAATTTACGGATGTCTTTTAGCAATATCTACCGTACTTTACAAAACGCAACAGATAAAAGCACTGCATTTCTAACCTCACTTTAACTGAAATATAATAAAATATAAATAAACGAATATACTATTTGATACAAGATATTTTATATGTTTAATGTTTAAATGAGTGATGAGCTGAGTATATAAAAATGACTTTGCTGCATGTGTATTTGCATCGACTACTAGTATTATATTACAAAACCAAAGAAGCCAATAACTTATTTAAAATTGAAATTACAAAATATTTTATAGGTTAGAATATTTACGTTACACTTACTCTCAAACTATTCAATAACATTTTCCAGTTTCCAACTTCTCAGCCTTTCTTGCATATACATACCCATCACGTTGATCGTATAAATTATATATATATGTTTACTGCATATTATAAATACTTAATAAATTAAAGAATACGTCGAAAAGTCGAGCAACATTCAGTTGCGCGCACAAAAGACGAAGATCGCCGAGCTGACTCCGTGATTTTAGCGGACTAACACCTCAGCCGGTATCGCAGAGGCGAGGTTTGTAAATATACCCGAAAAGTTTCGTAAGAACTACCGAAGTCCACAACCGTAATAGCAGAATATGGAGTCTGCCATTTTGACCAATGAAAGTTCGGCAGGTTTGGAAGGTTTATTTTCTCAGTGTACCTGCGAGATAATTCGCACACGCACACACAACTCTCCCTCTCCCTCCCCCCATACCGTACACCACCGCAATCCTTTCCGTCTCTCCTTTTTGCATACTCTCGCGCTCGCTCGCGCGCCTTTAACTCGTAATTCGATCGTAATTGCTCGGGACGAAGCATTGCGCACACGTATGCACGTACGTACGTACGTAGGATCACGTACGGACACTCGCAGATCGTGTTTCGCGATCGGCAAATAAGCTCCGGCTCCGGCTCCGCGGTTCTTCCGGGTGACGAATAAGAACGCGCGCGCTCGCCGATTAATCCCTAATTAGGCGCGACGCTTCCGTCTTTTCGATAAATCCCCCCCCGTACGAGTGTGTGTAGCCAGCAGCCGCGTAATACAAGGCGCCGCGTCGAGTGCAGGTTCTTACTACTAAAGCTTCGTCTGGAATGTTCGCTACAAAAAGAAAATCTTATTTTAAGATTGACCGATCTTAAATTTGTTGCATCTTAAAATTTCAAATGCTTGAAAAACATAAAGATAATATTAATATTAAAATAATTAATATTATTATTAAAATAATATTAATATTATTTTTATGTTTTTCAAGCATTTGAAATTTTAAGATGCAACAAATTTAAGATCGATCAATCTTAAAATAAGATTTTCTTTTTGTAGTGTTACTGCTCTTTTTTCCCATTTGCAACGTAAAGTTAATATATTTGCTTTATTGCTTTTGCACTCCTAAGCTTTAATATGAAGTTCTTAGAGTTAGCAGTTATAGTACATACAAGTGGGAAGTTTGGACCGAGTTCATTGGAGTGGATATTCGACTCTTGTGGACTCGATTTGTATTCTAATTAGAGTGATTTTTATAGTTTACGTTGACTTTAATTAGGATGCAAATCGACTCCATAACAGTCGAATTTTCACTCTTATTGGTCCAAATTCTCCCACTTCTGGAGTGACTGTTCACTCGAAGAACTAGCGAGACTGTACAATCGAATTTACTAGCTGAAGTGACTATATTTTATTATGTTCTTAGAGTAATTGTTATTGGATAGTGGTGTATTGAGTGTATAATCGTTATTCGTTCGAGTTTTCACTACCTTTGTTTTGTATGTCAATAACTGTTTAATGACCAAGGTTTCCAAAATTATTAAGAAGGATTTTTTGTGGCTTTAATTTTATGGATATTTCACGAATTACGAGTCTATGTTCATTATTTATCGTTATTTAACGGCGTTGAATTGTTTACTCTCGAATACCAAGTAAAACGGGATTTAAAAGTGCGGCACCAAGTAATTACGCATCGAGTATCGGTACAAGCTTCGGACAAGGAGACCCATTTAATGTTTTTATTAAAGCAAAAGCGCACATGCAGCAATTGATCCAGCATACATATACGTACATGTGGGTCCACGAATCCAAGCTTTATCTCAACGTAGAATCATCATCTCTCCCCGGCTTTAATTTGGAAGTTTCGGCAGGCCCAGAAACTCGTCCAATTTGCGAGGGAATATTTCTATTCGGCCTTTTAATAACGCTCGCGGTGTATATCCTTGTATACCCTCCTCTCTCTCGAGTCCGGCGAGGTTCTATTAAAATTCAGTAGCCCTCTCGTATATTTCGTCGCGCGCGCACTCGTCATTCCTTTTTCGGAATGCACGCGCGCGCGCCTTCGGGTATACGGCGTTTCGGCAAAGGTCTTCGCTCGCTTATCGGGAGCGACGGATCTCGCGCGCATACAGTCGCTCTCGAATTATTCCGGCGCGCAGTTCCAGAAAATCGGCCGCTGTTCGGAATCTGTTAATTGTCGCTTCGGCATTTCGGCGCTTCTATACCGATGTTGCTACGATATACTTTACGAGCTAGAGCGAGAATCGCCGCCGCCGCTGCCGCTCGGGGTATATAACGAGCCGCCAGATTAATCTGGGACGAAGGGTGAGAATGCCGGGCGGGATTCGATGGTAAATACGCGTGTGTGCTCAAAATTGTAGCAATTACAGATCCCACTCAAATTTCAATCCTTTAGAACTTTGGAAATAGCAGAGTCCTAGCCTATTAACCTTTATGTAAACTCGTCGAATATGCAATTATGTTATATTATAATTATAGTGTAAAAGTTTGTTATTGAAAAACTTAATTAATTAAAAAGTTATAAAGCATGGTAACATGAAAAATAGAAAAAAGAAATGGAAATCTGAAAAAATAATTGAAATTGTTTTTTTTTTCAAAGGTTTATATAAAGCTTCCAATAAAATTCGTACATACATTTTCGATTTTTCTCAGTTTATAACTAATTCTACTTTTAATGTGCTTAAAAATCAAGGCCTATAAAACCTATTTTAAAATATAATTTTATCTCATAGATCAAATTACTTTTTTAAGAAATGTTGATTTGATGCGTTAATTGGTGTTGTCTATTGCATCTTATCTGGGTGTTATGTTACCTACGGTATCAAACCTTTGATCATATTAGTACGATACTATGTATGATCTCTGACGTTAGTAGACTTACGTCTATTTTCAGAAACGCATTAAAAAATAAAATAATCTTATACTTTAAAATATAATTTCTAAACTTATTATTTATTAATTTTGTAACCAATACACAAATATTTAAAAAAGATATTAACCTTAGTTTTTAATTAATTCGAAAAATAGTGACATTTATAATAAGGTAGAAATTATAGTTATTTCATGTGCTTAAAATTAAATCTTAATCATTCTAATCCTGTTTTTATGACGAAATCTAATACCAAATTCAAAATAAACACAATGTTTATAACCAAAACTCGTTATTTTAAAATCAGATGTACGGTGCTAGGATTCATACACACATTTTCATGTATCATACCGGTTTCATACGTATGTATGTATATAACATTTAAAATATCGTGTCGTAAAGTATAAATTTCACCCTGCCCGCCTCTTACAAATACAATTTTTTTATACAGCAAATATTTTAAATATCAATTGCTATTAGTCCTATATACTATCACGTACACTGAAAAAAAATTGTTAAATCTAAGTAAACGTTTCCTTGAATCATACTAAGAAAAGATTCACTTAAATAAAGTAAATATTTCTTAAATTTAGTAAATATTTATTGAATTGATGAATACCAGCGTAAACATAATTAAATATTTACTATTATCAAATAAACCTTTTCTTAGTACGATTCAAGGAAACGTTTAATTTTTTTTCCGTGTAGTCTCGCAGACTAAATTTCAGGCCGCCAATAAAGTATTAATATAACTAGACTACTATGAGAATGGCGAGCGCCGACCTCTCGCCAGTAGATGGCGCGAGCGGGCAAATACTCCAACCAATCGGAGCGTAGGAATCGCCGCTTTTCATTGGCCGGAGTCTTATATTTCACCCTGCTGCTATCTGGAAAAAGTTACCTAGGTCGCCATCCTCATAGATACCCGCTAATTCGACCGTCTTGCTTCGTACTGCATCTCGGACGTTTTCTCAGTACATCCCGTGTAAAAAAATTAGTCTGCCACTAGTCTGGGATTAATCTGGCTTAACAAGTCTGACGAAAGTCTTGCAAAAGTCTGGGAAAAGTCTGGCTTAGGCCACTATGCCAGACTTTTTTAGGAATTATGTCAAGATAACTCATTTTTCACAAGTAAATAATTAGAGTAGTACATTAATTATTACTATCGACTAGAATAGTGAAAATACGTACTTTTCGATAAAATAGGAGAAAAGCTTTTTGCATATTGCAATCTTGTTTAAAATATGAATATTTGTAAAAAAAGAGAGAAAAATGTAGGTTACTGGCAATTTGACACGACGCGATGCTTTTGTTTTGCACATTTTGTCTAAAGTCTGGCATAGTGGCCAAGGCCAGACTTCTGCCGGTCTTCTGCAAGACTTTCGCCAGACTTATTGAGCCAGACTATTGCCAGACTAATTTTTTTACACGGGATATTACACTGCAGAGTCCTCGTCGGGTTATATATAAGTCAAGCCGCGCGTCTTATCGCAAACAATAACCGCGCGTAAAGTCTGAAGCATCGCGAGCTGAGGCACATAAGCACACACGGGAGGAGAGGAGCAATTAATTACCGCGCGCAACACATGCTGGCCGCGAGGAATTTAAAAAAGCGCGTTAATTACCGCGCTGGATGAGGATCAAATATCGCGCGCGCTCGCTGCAGTCGGTGGTCGGCGCGCATTAAACATTCGACTCGTCGTTGTTTCCTTCTTTTTTCCCCCTCCCGGGCAGTCGTAAAAGGAGTATTATACACCGCTGAAAAGAAAGCCCAAGAGAGTTTTGGCCTGCCCGTCACGTCTCGGGCCCGCGCGCTCGGGTTCCTGGGGCAATTAGTCGATATTTGAATGCGCAAAAAATCGCCCTCTCGTTATATCGCGCTCGCGCATCTCTCGGACGGACCGAGAAAGAGAGGGAGAGGAGAGTTGCCAGAAAAACGACGCGCGGCACCTTGTTAGCGCACGCGGAGATGCCGATGTGCCGCCCCGGTCACAATAACACGGACTTTAACCTGGGCCCAGCTCCTGTCTTCGCTGCCGATTCGCGTGTATGTGTGTGTGTGGGGGGGGGGGGGGGTATATAGAGCTTGGTTGCATGGCTGATATCCTCGACAAATGCATCGCGCGCCGATTGAGAAATTACGACGGCGTCCGAGAGCGACGCACCGAGCAACGAGCGTCTTGGATATTCCTCTGCTTGATGCTTGCTCGGAGAAAAACGTTTGTCTCCTATTCGGTTGACCGTGCGATTCAGTAAATAATCTCAATATCTGTGAAAACTTGGGTTTCTTGTATACAAAATTAGGTGGGTAGTAGATCGATTATAGTATGGCAACATATATTTTTTGTGTACTTTGCAGTAGCTTAATAATTTTTAAGCAGGATTGCAATAATAACAAAAATCTACTGTTTAATCGTGAGTGAAACGAGGGTTCGGTGTGGATGTATAGTATATTTGTGTGAGTGTGTTTTACATTGGGGTGTGATAAATGTAAGAAGAAAATTCGAAACTGGATGCAATCATTTTTACCGAAGACGATGATCATTAATTCAGCTATACTAAACGTACTTATATTGCTGTGAATCGTTATTTTAATACAATGTTTTGTAATTTATAAGATGTAATCATAATGAGGTATGACTGTGCACTCAATAGAAAGATATTTCATTGGGGCGAACACGTGGTGTCGCTAATGTCAGTGAAGAATTAAAAAAACATAAAATTTGTCGAGTCAGAAGAATTCTACATCGAGTGTACATTACCCTTTTTTTTTTTATCTCGAAACAGAAATAAATTCTATCTATTTACCTATGTAGCCGAAAAGTATGATTTTTAACGGTTCCAGTCAATACTGACAACAATTGTAATATTCCAATCAATTATTTGCAGAATATCAATTTTCGTCCCGTAATTTCACCAAATGTCTGGCGCAATGGCTAATTTCGAATTTACGCGAATCCCGAGACGAATCCAGATAAAAAAGTTCATTAAAATGCTTTAAACTTATTACGATTTTTTCCCCCGCGCGTGGATAAAAATGTGCACGACCAGGAGAAGAAAAAAGAGAACAACCGCAGCGCAGAGCGAGTTGTCTCTGCCTTTTGTTTTCGGTGCGCCGAATATATACGTATATACACAGAGAGTCGCGCGGCTAGCTAAGCCAGCAAAGATCTCGCCAGCTGATAGCCCGATGATGTTTTTTTCTCAATCTATAAGGATTTATATCCGGGAGGAGAGAGCGAGAGAGGGCATTTCTGGCGTTGCCGCTTTTTTCCTTTCATTCTCCCTCTTTTTCTCTCTCTCTCTCTCTCTCTCTCTTTCGCTCTCTTTCCATCTCTCCGCGACGATATATATTGGCCTGTATTTTAGCCCTTTTTTATGTCCGATCTCCGCGCCGCGAAAATAATTAAACATCGATAAATAGTTTTCTGAAGGGGGCGAGAGGTTTCGAAATTTCTGAGCAAACGTAATCATTATAAATTTTAGGAAATTCTAGCCGTCGAATGCAGACCACGAGATAAGTGTATTCGAGGATTCGCCTATTTACTTCTGCAGTAGATACTCGATGCTCGATTTGTTCCGTAAAATTCTATGTAATTTACAGTACAGCCGGATTCCAAGTATAGCGCATGAAAATCCTGTCGAATAAAATCACACTTTACTTTTACAAACATTTAAAATTCATTAAAAAATCCCGAAAGTAATTTTCTACCCCATAAAAATGATCGACAGTCGTAAAATAATTGAATTTTTGAATAATCGAACCCCGGCGATAAAAGCGCCGCGCAGAAATCCGGTAGCTTTAATAATGTCGAGAAATTAATAAACATCGACTCGCGCGTATAATTTCCAGAGCCGGGCGATCGTTAATACAACTCTGAAACCTCTCGCGCAGGTAAAGCTCCCCAGCGGTCACACAGATTAAAGTGAACTGAAATAACAGAGAGAGAGAGAGAGAGAGAGAGAGGGCGTTTCTTCGTAGCTAATTGACGGCAATATTCGTGCCGGGTGTTCGGCGCGCCGCGTTAATACAGCGCGAGTTATTGGCGCGCATGGGTATACGCAATACGGGATCTCATACCTGGACTCCGCTATAGGGGAGGATGGGGTATTGTCGGTCACCTAAGCAAGAATGCACATTATTCAAGCTCTAAAATAGTTTTTCATAAAGTGTAAATGATTAGGATAAAGTTAAAGTTATTTACTTTAAATATTTCTAATCAGTTTCGTTTATAATTAAAACGCGTCAAAGATATAAAAGCAAATAAAAACAATAGATTTGGCTGGAATTGCCCTGAAGCACTATTAAAACATTACTTATATAAGTAAAACGTTTCTGTTAATTAATTATGTGAGCCTCAATATGACCAATCACACTATTATTTGTAGTTTAACAATGAGATATGTAGTCCAAAAGACACTGTTAAACAAGAAACACTTAAGCAAAGATGAAGTATCAGAGAGCGCAAAACAACGCTTTACTAACCTCATGTTTGGGAGCGTCCATATGAATAACATGATGACCGGGATTACCTCAATTCTGCTTAATGATTTAAATAGAAATTATAAGAAAATCAAACAATTTATTTGATTTCTTCTTTACTAATTCATATTGTTAGAGTGTTCAATTTGGTAAAGTAGCATGAAGAAACTGTATAAAGTTTAAATAGTATGCGTAAAAGCTTAGCTTATAGATCAGATTTCTTATAAGAAATGTAGGCTTACACTTTGATTGTGTATAATTCCTTAATAAAACTGAATAGAAGGTTGTTTGAACATTAGATTGATAGCATGTTGTGTTCCGTATGATATACTATTGGAATTATTATGTACAAATGTTTAAATTATTAAATATAAGGATGACCGGTATTACCCCGTTCTCCCCTACACACGTGCGTGATGCAGAAATGGTAAATATAAAGGAGGGCGGGCGAGTGTATATAGCTGCCGCTGCCGCGAAAGCCGACACGCCGGCCATTACGTTGGCGCAGAAGAGAGAGAGAGAGGGAGAGCCTAATTAAACGATGTACAATTTATAACACCAGCAACAGCAGCAGCAGAAGGTCTAATGGCTCGCGTTCCTGGAAATCCGGCATTCATCGGCCCCCGAGGACCACACCTAGCCACTGTGTGCTGCTCTCTGTCTCGCTCTTTCTTGGGTCCACGCGAGAGATTGTCATCGAGAGAGAGAGAGAGAGAGAGGGGGGGGGGAAGGGGGCCTGCAGCCGTCCGGCGACACACACACACGCGCGCGCGCGGATATCTCCGCGAATGCAGCCGCCAAGCTAGCGTGGGCCAACCCTTTTTCTCGTTCTCTCGCTCTCGCTTGCACGACGCGTAATATAACAACCGAAAGTCTGCGCGAATCTGGATCGGACTACCTAGCTTTTTCTTAGCTGCTTGTCTTTTTCTTTTTTATTTATTCTGTGTGGGTGATTTTGAGTAAGATGGAGGGTAGGGTGGTCCAAAGTTTCCCGAAACTCAAGTTTTCTACTTGTAACCGCTTCAAAATGTTGTAATTGGCAAGCAACAGTTAATTGCCTGAAGTTAATGTTAAGAGGTCTCTACCATCGCAAACAGCTTTTAACATTTGATTTTGAGCACTTTTATTATATTAGGCTGTACTAAAAATAATTGTATATTAATTTATATGGTTACCAATTTTTTTTACGTTTATTATAAATTTATTAACAACTTCACCGCATTAGGCAAGACAGACAAAAGATTTCCTCCTAAGTAAAATTCAAGTTTGCTCATTCTTCACTGAAACACCTGCTTATTACATCGAATTTTCATGGCAGTATATTTTAACGAATTGACACGTTAGACATTGTATTTTGAAGAGTAAACCGAGGACAGGTGGTTGATGGACAATTTGAATTTCCCGCCTTGCGTTTTACGAACTGAGAAATGCATAATATAATAGATTATGATTAGAAAAATACTTACACGTATGAGTAGGAGATGATACGATCTACTCCAAATAACAAAGTCAATTTGGAAACATGTTGCTCAAAGCTGGCTCCTAGGTTGCTCGTATTTTGCTCTTAGATTGCTCTAAAGTCGCTGTACAATTGGTTGTCGTCTATTGTCGATAAACGGCGGACGAATTCTACTATGTGGGGTTAAAAACAGATTTTTAGGAGGTCTTGTGAAATATATTCTAGTACCTAGAAATAAATATTTTGATTGGTTATTAGAGCAACTGTCACGGTTATAATCTTGAATTGCAGAATATTTTAATGAAAAAGCATTTTTATTAAAGAAAATTATATACCTTTGGTACTATAATAGTCATAATTGAGCAATTCGTCAATCTATAAGACATAGCTATGATAGAAAATAAAATAAGACGATAAATGCTTTAATTTGAAAACTGATTTGTGGAACTGGCCAATTTAAAATCGCTTTAAGAGTTTCATGAACAATTCGCCGATTTTATTTTCTTCAGGCTTAGTGCAGTTTTTAATGTAATTTATGAATTGAATAGTTGCTGCGTAACATGTTAGTTACTAAAAATGCTATTTTTCATTAATAAAACATGTATTTTCGATGTCCTTAGCCTATATCTTAAGATTGGGAAAACCTCAGTTGCTCGTAGTAGTACAAAAGCTTTAATTCTAAGTACTAGAAACCATCTATCAAAACTAAAACTCATTTGCAGTTATTCTATAATAATGGACCTCTGTACAAAGTTTCAGACTTTAAAGCTAACGGCACCTCAAAAAGTTATTGAAATGAATTTTGTAAAAATTTCATTGCAATAAATTTTAGATGTGTCGTTTTATGAAAATTTGAGGATGGTTTTCTGGCACATACGTCAAAATGATGCCCAAAATCCACAGTTTTATCGAATAGGTCTGTGTATATAAGATACAGCTTTTGTTGTCATAATTAGTATATATGTATACAATATTTTTAACATTGCGCATATAGCTAATATTAACATTTTTAGCTGTATCTCAGGTTATAGAAGCAGGTTCTAGAGATGAATCTACGAGTACTTGTACTAGATAACTATTTTTAAATGTTCAGTAGAATTCATTTACCGAAGGTCTGACACCCTCCTTATCTAGTACAGAGGTCCATTGTTACTGATTGAACTGCAAGTAAAATGAAGCTTAGCGTAAGTCAAGAAACTATTGACTTTAAACTCCCTTTATTCGGATTTCCGATAAAAAAAGCACCACTTCTACGTAACGCAAACCACGACAACGAAGACTACTCTTCATCGTCGAGCTTTCTCGTAATCGAACTCGTCCCCTGCACACGCCTATTCGTACCCACTATACCAGGGGCTGGCTTTTTTGCCGCATAGGTGTGCACACATCCGAGCATTTCCGACTTTCGATTGTTGCCGGCGAGTCGAACAGACCACGCGCTGCAGGTGCAACGGCCTAATTAGCTCGCTGCTTAATTAAGCCTCCGTAATTGCGACTCTGTGTCCCCTCTCCCGGACACACGCGGCTACCACGCCGCACAAGCGCGAGCATTCTTTCCTGTAAAGTGCCTGTATACATTTGCACGTTATAGGATAAATTAATGCGTCTAGAGTTTCTGCCGTGCCCAAATAATTTAGAGATGTAGGTACACACTGAGAAAAATGATTTGCGAGCAGTCAGAATTTGGTTGTGTGATCTATAGTAAAAAGAACAATGTCTTGTTACCACAACTATTACTATTATTTATTACAATTATTTTTCTCCTTTGTAGATATGGTGTAGACATGGCAGCAATATCAGCAAACCATAAATCCTAAGCTTTGAAATCTAATGAAAAGCAATGATAAGAACGATTCTAACACGTTAATCCAGTTATGCATACTTAATTCGTACTGGATATATTTGTTCCCGCTCAATCCTCGTGAAATTTCCGTTTATCATCAAATTTTGGACTCGTTAAAATCATATGTAAATGTACTTGACTACTGGATCAGGTATTACTCTGATGCAATATTAGGTACAATAATGAAATAAAATTTGACTGGAAACAATACATATAGTTCCAGCCGCAACTCCGAATCTAGTATATTCTTTATTCGTGAGTTGACCAAACTGTTTGTTGAGCGTAACGTTAATAGATAAGTATTCTAAACATGTAACAAGGAGTGTATTTTTGCCAAAGCTCGATAATTATCCCCTGACATTCAAATAGCTTTGTAATTGACATTATTGCGCGTCGCGCTTCGACATATTCTCGTGAATTCCTGCAGGCATAGGTCGAGAGTAGAGGCTGAAGATTTTCAGAGATTCCTCTCTTTCTCTCGCTGGCCGGTGGCGAAGGAGCTAAAGGAGCGAGAGGAGCGAGTAAGACAGTGAGCAGAAAATAAGAAACCGGTTAGAGGCCAATTTACTTAAACAACGGCCGAGAATCCAACACTTAGGGCTGTTCGGATGCCGCGTGTGTGCCGAGAGCAACGGAGAGAGAAAAGAGCCTCTCTCTCCTCTCTTTTTCTGCAAACGTTCGCTGGCTGTGTCCGTACGGTAGCAGCTACTAATTTCGACTTCATCAGCCGAGATAAGCGCGGAATTTAGCCACCGATTCCCAAACGACGCGAAACGACTCTCTCTCTCTCTCTCTCTCTCTCTCTCTCTCTCTCTCTCTCTCCTTGCCTTCTATATACGCGGTCAGCGTTTTTTCTCGCTCTTTTCTGTTACTCGAAAAGGACCTCTATTAAAACGCGGCGATCATCGCGCCTGCGGCTTTTTACGATAAGCTCGGGAGAGCGATTACGGCAAGCTGCACTGTACACACTCGCACGGCTTGTAATATCGGAATTGCCTTCGATTTAATTTTGCGGACTGCGCGTACGTGCGTCGAGCTTTTAATTAGAAATTTGTATGGGAATATTTTAATCGTGCAGGGCACGCCGACTACTTGCCTTTTAATTTGTACAAAACATTGTAATACTCGCGTAATTAAGGAGCTCGGGGTGCTTTCGGTGCATTGAGCAACCAGTTACGTAAATAATAAGTGCGTTAATAAAATTTAAACGTGTATTTTTTCCCTATGTAAGTAATTTTTTTCTATGCTGCGTTTATCGAACGTACTAAGTTTGCACGGACTTTTGTATACTAATTGACACGACCTGCGATAAATTTTCCGAAACCCTCGGCATTTTTTAATTAGTCCTTCAAAATTCCTTTAAAATCCAGTGCAAAGAGCCTCATGCGCATCGAGAGGAAAAATAATCTCGCAAAAATCCGACCTCCTTACCGGCCGCACTGTCTTGCGATAAATTTTTAATTTTAAACTGCCGCCCCGGGAATATGATTCCTCGTCGCGATTGCAATGAATTTTCGTCGGAAAGCCCATTCGCGAAGCGACAAGAATCGCCGTTCCGTTAAGCGATTATGTAAATCGCGCCAAGTGGGAGGACGATTTTGGCGAGCGGGGACACAAAAGTGACCACTAAGGAGAAAACCGAGGTACTATCTTAATGATATTGTAGCGAGCAGGGACGGCTACAAGCGCAGCCTCTAATTACCTCTCTCTCTTTCTCTGGCTCCGGCTGGTCGGGAGCTGTGCTCGCATGCTGTTCTTGCTCCGCTCTGCGGCCCGAAGGTGGCAGAAAGAAATATTTCGGATCGTTAAACGGAGGTGCGCCAAGTGTCGCTGAAAAACTTTACATATATGCATACCTACCGTCGGCCGCTCGCTCCAAGTTATTAAGACTTTTTCGGCCCGAGTGGCCGGTTTAAATTATAGCGCATATGAGTTGTAAAGTTTTTCATTTTACTGCCGAGGCTTTAACTGCACTTTCTGCTTGGCTTCTTGACTGATTAAGATAATCATATTTTACCTAGTAACAAACTAGATTTCTATGATACGTGTAATATAATGGACCAATTTGTTAAAAGTGTCATGTATACACTGAGAGAATGTTTCAGTTAGGCTTGCCGAAGTCGCATTGTTAAGTTTGCGGTGGCCATTATCTGTCATTCTTACCGAGGAGTTCGGTCAAAACTGCGAAACAGTTCGGCTGTTTTGGCGGATGTGTATTAAAAGTGATGTGTGGTGTTGCGCTTTATTGTAGCCTCATTATCACGTTTGTCATAAGGTAAAACAGCAGTAAGGTTAAAGTAGAACATCTAAAATGTAACTTAGACTAACTAATCATATATAAAAAGGTTAGTGTAAGAAAAAAATAAGAAATTCATGAAAATATTGATTATTTGTGAAAAAGTGAGGTTAGGCGACTCAGCTGCCAAACTTGTTCCGCTATTCTTGCCGTATACATACTACCGAACAGTTCAACAAGTCTGACCGATGTATTCTCTCAGTGTAGTTACGGACGAACCTCTAACACTGGTCGTGGTCGGGAAAAATAACCTCGAACACTGCTCGGAACAATTAACTTTCCTGCGAGCTAATGACGTTAATAAATCGAGGTTCTATGTAGCTAATATAAATTATAAGGTAACTTAATATTGTCGTATGGACATCAAATTTCGCACTGAAAAAAAATGAGGTAACAAGTTCTTAAAAATTAGTCGAGCAGTGTTCGAGGTTCGACTGTACTTGTTAATTCAAAAGAATAGAAATAAAACAATGAAAGCAGCGTAAGTAAGGTTAATGAATGCTTAATACTTGAAGAATCTCGAGGCAAGTCACTGATTTCGCGATACGAGGAAAAAAAAGAAACAAGGAAACTTGCCCTCAGCGCAATCATGCGAGAAAAGTATGCGGCTAATGGGAGAAATAAAACAGCGAGCGAGCTTGCGACTCCGAGCTTGGGTCAGTGTACATAAAAGAGAGAGAGAGAGAGAGAGAGAGAGACGAGGTCGGAGCGTGTCTACGGGTTCCCTCCAATCGGCGCACGCGTAACAGTCTCTAGTCAATATCAAGCGCCCCGACTCGCCATATTGCAAGCTCGCTGCAGCCAAGGTTACATTGTGCTCGCGCGTCGTGAGCCCGTTGCCCGCGATATTTTCATGTTTCGACGCGTCATTCGGGAGATAATTTCGAGATTCTGTTAAATTAGGATGTTGCATAAAAATAGAAAGTTGATTTTTCGCATGAAATAAGTAGAATAGCGAAAAATAATTAGGTCGTATTTTTTCATTTGACATAAATATGAAAATTTTTAGAGTTACAGACGTTTAAAGTTTCCTAATTTTCGATATATATAGATATACTCTAATACTACGTGACGTCATGAAAGTATACAATCGTGACGTCACGCAAATTTTAAATGGCTGTAATTACTTCAATTTTCGTTAAATTGAAAAACTAAAAAATACGACCTAATTATTTTAGCATAAACTATTTGAATATGAAATAAAAAAAAATCATGCAACAACCGAATTGGGGCAGTAGAATACGTATCTTTTAAGCAAGTTACCTACAGGGGCTAGGACTGGTTACTAAATATGGATAAAGAATGAAAATTATAAGAATGCAAAACTGGGATATATGAATAAAAATTATAGTGTTAAATTACTTTATATATGATACAAATATTATATATGTAACAATATAGATGCATACAAATCATTATTACATATTTACTTATTACATCTAAGCTTGTTCATGATAAATTGTTCATCAAAAATGAAATTATTGGAGCTACGGCAGCTATAGCATTAATTACCCGTTTACCTTATAACGAATCTCAAGTTTACTAGAGAGTCTAGTAATGATAATTATACGTTTTCAAAACTGAAAGTAAAAAAATAAGAATATATAAAATAATCAAAAAATTACAAATTTGAAAACTGTAATAATGTGTATGATAGAATTTAATATATTTTATATATAGATATGAATTTATTTTCGTTTTTTTTACAGAAACATGTTTGTAAAAGGTCCTAGATTTACCTATATTTTTTCAGATTCTTACGTTGAATTTTTGGAAAGTTTACGTTATGTACAAAAACCTCAATTGTACCAGCCGATAGGATCGAAGTATATGTATGTATAATTAAATAAGTAAATAGCGTCCCAATAAATATAACATAACCTCATTCATTTAATTTTCAATACTTCCAGCAAGTTATGAAGATAAGAAGTTTATTTTTGAACAGAGAAAAATGTAGACAACGTAAGCAGGTAAAACTTGAGCAGACCGCGCATGTTTATTAATAAAATATAATTTGCCAGATAAAATATAGACTCGTTTCGTCTCATTGTCCGCCTAGCACAATGCAATAACGCATAATGTTTCATTATCGGTTCGGGGGGCCGCATCATAGACACTATAGGATATAACACCGCTACTACTCTCTCTCTCTCGCTCGGTGCAATTCATCTTTTTCTTTCACGGGCATTGTCTTCGCTCTCGCGCTCTCGCGTCACTCTGACAACTTGTTATTGTTCTGAAAACGATTCGACGCGTCGGCAACATTGTTAATTAAACGGCTCGTCGCCGCGCTATTGACATGCATATTCAGAGAATTCACTTTTGCCCGCGCGCATACGTGTATATACGTATGTGCGCAGGAGAGGGGAAGAGCAGGGGAAATAAAATACTCGTATATTTTTATCGACGCTCGTATGCTATTTCAGCGAGCGCGCGGACACGTGTGAAAAAAACTTTCGCCTCGAATATCATGTAAAGCGCGATAATGCGCCGGGATTTTTGACGGGAACTGAAATATTTGTTTGAATAAAAGTATTGAGAGTCTCTCCCTGTAACGCGCTGCGGATTCTCCAACTTTTTCACCAGTCAAAGAGTTTTTCAAATCCCGCTCCGTTGTTCGGCGAAAAATGTAAGATAATAATTTCAAATTTTCATGAAATGTCGTATTGGTAAGATTTTTTTTTATTAAACACCGTACTACTCCAGCTGCCACTCAGGCGAGTTTATACTTTTCGTTTTAATTTTCGTCACTTTTGACAGCAGCTAACTTTGATGAAAAACAACATGCAGTTATTAAAAAATGAATATCATGAATGTAGAAACTTTTTCACGAGCTCACGATGAAATTATCGATAAGAATAAACTTGGCGCGATTTAGCAAAGTGCATATAAAGAGCGGGACTACATTGCGCGCGTTATATGGCGAGTATCAGCGGCGGTGGCGAATCGTTTTTCGAAAGGGGCGATGTTGATGACGGGAAGAACGTCCGAAAGCGCGCGATAAGAAGGACGATATCAAGAAACGCTTCTCTCGCTCGGTAATTTCCTGGGCGTTTTATGGCTCACTCGGCGGACGAGGAGTTTGACGATCGTAGGAATTAGAACGGCTATCGGCCTCGCATCTACCCACACGCGAGCTCAATCTGTTTATACCTATACCTATACACGCGTTATTATTTTCTTTTTACGTAATTACAGTATAACAATCTGCCCGAGTCAATCTAAATTAGACCGGGATAAAGTTTGAATCTTATAATTTATTAATTTGATGCGAGAGAGCGCGTGCGCGTAGGCAGGCAAAAATCAAGCAGCTCGACTAATTTCACTTAAAAGGCTAGATGCGTTAAAATATTAATGGCGAGATAAAGATATACAATCTGGGGAGTTTATGACCGTTTTGTATGAAATACCTCGACAACCATCACGCTCGGGGCCCATTAAACACATTTTTTATTTCGACTCTCTGCTGAAGGAAAGCAAGTATAATTTGTAATTTATCAAGATGTAACGGGGCATCTCGTATAATGACTTAATTTTTACAATCTACACTCATTTGTACACTCGTTGAAATTCAATTTAACCCTTTCATTCCGATTCAAGCCATATGGCATATAAAGAATATATTGCATCTATGAGGTTACTGTGTAATCTATGTAAAACTTTGATGAGGTATAGTTGTATTCTAGTGTCTTCATAGAACATACTTTATTAAGAAGAGAGCCTACATGCATATTCTTCTTTGAAAAAATTTAAAATCTAAACTTTCTTTAAAATTACATTTCTCCTTGTTTCAATTTTGACTCTTCTAGATAAGAATATTATAGGAGGACAGTGTGTCTATCCGTTCTGGGAGATTGAATCACACTATTATTTTGAAGAGGAGGATTTGGCTCGTGACGATCAATAAATTTGTTTCATTAAAACTTAAAACATAACGAGCGACTTTCTCGCACTTCAAAATATCATATCGTTAATATTTTTAAGGCACAATGTGAAGTGTGAAAACATTTTCTTAAAGTATTCTTTTTACATTGAATTTTCCATAGAAATGAAATCCAATTTTAACAAATTACTTAGGAAACGAATGAGTTAAATAGACGACCTTACATGGTAGCATATTGAAACCGCTAGACGAGAATTTAATGGCGAACGAGTTGTCTCCCGGACTCGCGGCCGAACGACTCGAAATTCGGCAAGTTCACCCGGAGGTTTACACTTACACACACACATCAGGCGTCGAGAGACGACGGCTGGCAATATGCGTGACATTTCGTCTTGTCCTGGAAAGTTTCGGAAAGAGGGCTGCTGCCTCGCTCGCGCTTGCGCGCCTCCTCCACCCCTCACCCCCTCTCTCTCTCTCTCTCTCTCTCACACACACACACACACACACGCACAAGTCCGAAAGGAGGGGAGATCGTCGGCTCCCGAGCACGTCTGCGCGGATGATAGCTGCGCACGCTCGAGGGGGGCAACAATAGCCAGGAAATTACATAACTGTTGAAAATATCAACCAATACCAGGCGGCCGACGAGAGAGCCAACCCCCCCGCGCTCCTCGCGCATTATTATAACTGCCTGGCGGGCGGCCGCCGGGGGAACTCAGGCGGGCGAGCGAGATAGCGCAGAGGGGGGGAGGGGGGGGGGGGGGGGAGGGAGCCGCTGCTCCGGAGAATGAAACGAGAAATTGACTCGGCCAGAATGTCCCAGATAGCGATGGCTTCGAGCGACCAATCGTTGCCGCGGTGCCGCGCTAACCTCGCGCGTAATATCCACCAGAGTGAATGTGTATCTTCCACCCTGGTGCGCGAGAGAGAGAGCGGAGGGAGATGTACGCGCTGCCGCGGGGGTACGTAACGCGAGCTACTAGACGATCGTGTACGAGCCACTTCCCGCGAATTTCACGCTCTAATCCTGCAGCCTGCGAGACTGTGCCGCTCCGTTCCCGGGAGCACGCGAATTACTGGCAAGGATTTTCGATCTGCGACGTAATTGCGTCATTGGTATACCCCTTGCTTTGCTTGATTTGTTGAGGCGGCGCGGGACTTGAAACGAAATTCTAATTTTTCTGTCAAATGAATAATTGGTTATATCGATCACTGTACTTAGACAGAACCCAAGGTCCTTTACCCTCAATGAATATTTTATTGAATAGTTAACTTATTCAAATCATTTTATTCAAGTACAGTACGTCGGAGAATATACTTAACAAGGAGAACTACTACTCTGGGAAATGGATTTTGATGAGACTTTGGGAAATGGTTTCTGGTATCTAAAAATTAATAACTTCGCAACGAAATAATATTTTTTAACATTATAGGTTTAAAATTAAAGCTCCTTTTGCCTACTTTCATAGACTTTGGGGTCATTTTTGAGTCCGAATTCATGCAGAGTTATGACCAGAAGCATAGGTACCATTTTTTACCAAAATAATGCATATTCGGAGTAAAATAGGTTATATCTTAAGAGAAGGGGCCTATGAGGTTAAACGGCGAGTGCTACAGTCGATTTTTTGGTACCAGAAACCATTTTCCTAAGTCTCATCAAAGTTACTTAAGTATAACGCCGAACAAGTACTGGACTACTTCGAAAACGTACTTCGAAAAAAGTATTTTTCACAAATATTTTTTGTTAAATATATTTTTAACTTGCATAGTAGTACCTGGAGTACTTTTTTCGAATACTTCTATACTGAAAAAAAAGAAAGAGAAAATACTTGAATATTTCAAGTACTGTACTTTGTGTTTGTACTTTTAACTATAGGTACGATTTTGCCCAGTACTGACTAAGAAGGATGTTGCGATGTCACGATTTTTTCTTCATGCTGTCAATATTACGTAATAAAAAAAATTTGTGAATAATATAACCTTTTTATAACGATACCGGATCTCTGAGCTCTCTTCACAGAGAGGGTGATAGCTCCATACTATATTATCAAGGTATTATGATTTAGCAACTATTAAAGTAATTACTTAAGAAATAACACAAAATTTTTTTGGCTTAAATTATTGCTGTAGTAATTACTGAAGTAATTACTTTTTTAAGTTAATTCTTAAGCAAGTATTTAGTAATTACTTAAATTAATATTTATATTTTCTAATCTTTAAAAAAAGTAACTATTAAAGTAATTACTAAATATTTGCATCTAGATAAACAAAAGTGAATTTTTCTTAAGTAATTACTTTAGTAATTGCTAAGGTAATAACTTGATAATATATTAGGGAACCACCGCCCTATCCGCGAGGAGTGCTCTGAAAGACTTGATATAGTTAACCAATATAGGTATGACAAGTTCATATGGGAAGTTCCATATTTGAACGAAATTTCAGAAATACGACGATCATTTCACAGATCATTTCAATTGTTGTTCCAGCTACTCTCAACACTTGTGCTTAAAACTGCATACAATAGTAGATTATTCCAATACCAAGTGTAAATAAGTGTAAATTTGATTAAAATGTAAGTATTTTGAGAAAATAAACAATTATTCATTTCTCCATCTACAAAATACTATAGTAAGTAAGAATAGTCCTTGCACACTCAATTACAGCTCCCGCAGTCCGTCTAAAAATCCCGCGAAACTTATACGCGACGTAATTATATGTTAATGGATTGCGTATCACTTATCATTGTCCCTTTTCTAGGCCTCGCTCGCGCGCCTCATTGTCTGGAAGTTATACGCTCGCCGCGCGAGAGCAAGTTGCATTTCCTCTCTCTCTCTCTCTCTCCCTCTCTCTCTCTCTCTCTCTCTCTCTCTCTCTCTCTCCCCCCTCGAGGCGACGGTTACACAGCTCTGCAGTTCGCAGCCATTGCTAGAAACTCGGCAGCGCGCGACAATGCCAGCGAGCGAAAGATATCGGAGCGCCGAGTTGCAACCGCTGCTCGCGCTCTAGGGTATATATTCCGGCGACAGCTCGTCGGGGTGTCGTCGAGTAATTCGCAAAAATTAATTACTAACTTGTTGGCGGCCGCGGCGACGCGAGCGCACGTGCACAGATTTCTAGACGCCAGGAGCGCGCGACCGAGCGACTGGTACATCGATATTTTCGAACAATGAACTGATGCTATCCGGTCTGAATATTATTTCGTGTCTTTGATAATGCGTAGCTACTGCTTTCGTGTCTTTATTTGCTTTTATTTTATCCTGAAAAAGGGCTAGCAGCAGCGGGTTAGCATGATAATAACGTTGTTTGCAGTCACAAGTGTCTTTTTACATAATAAGATACTGATAGAAGATACTGAAGTATTGAAGCTACTATTACATACAAAATACTTAAATATCAAAGATACTAGAATAGAATATACTAAAGTATCTAAGTCAGTAGATATAAGATACTTAAATATCTAAGATACTAGTTACAAGATATTGAAGTATCTGAGATACTAAATACAAGGTACTGAAGTGTATCGATACGAGCTAAAAGTATGTTTCTTTTTAAATAAGCATAAATCAATGAATACTTTTGAAATAATAGTATTTGGCATCTAAAAATATCACCAATTACATCAGTTTTGTGTAAATATTGTATTTAAAGAAAGAATCTAGAAGAATCAAGATAAAAATTATCCAGATAATTCTGCGTGTAAGTACTTTTATACTTAGATACTATCATGAAAAAGAATACGTATAAAAGTGTCAGGTCATTATATTATCTAAATACAAACGTATCTAGATACTTTTGTGCTCAGATTCTCTTTTTAAATACTCTGTTTACTTTCGGCAAAAAGATGCATACAATTTTTACAAGTATTAATTATTTTAGAAAAGACCAAAAAGAAATACGTATTTCGAATTCAATAAGTAAACAATTTGACTGTGAAGCCTCGTCTCATCCTCATAAGCAGCGGCGAAGTAGCGTTAAATTGATTTCCCGAAGATAAGAGCCCAGCGGTTATACGCTAGAAGTATATATCTTCCCCCGGGCCGACGGGGCTGCGGCATGAATTTTTCATGGACGATTCGCGCTCGCGGATCCCTCGCCTCTACATGTCGCGCTTAATCATAAGGCGGCGGCGAAGATCGACGCGATTTTAGCCCTAAGCTCCCCGCCAAGCTGCACAATGCCCTCGTAATATAGTAATAGTCAAGGACGGGGGGGTATATATAATACGAGTCTCCGTGTGTACATATAAGTTACGTGCGTAATAGGCGATTCGGATTTCCATATTGCTCGAGCTCTCGACTCTCGGGCTGAAAAGTGACGCGCGCCCTCTGTCTCCTTCTCCGCGAAGCTGCTGCTCTGGCAGAGTGAGCGCCTTGAATTTCTCATCGACCCTCTTTCTATGTCGTACTTGCAATAATGTAGTTCTATGCTGATGCACGGCATTTGTTTATACTTAAGTAAGTTTCGTACGTTATGCTTAGTAAATCCCAGTTGCGGTACAAGAAATTTCAATTTGTTACAATAAAAAATTTACAATGGTGTAGACAAAACTACTTTGCGCATCTTACACATTCAAAACAAGATTTTGTTAGTGTGTACGTGAGCGTCCGTGAGTGTTTCCGAACTTTCAAAAAATGACACTGGGCGGCGCTGATACGTATACATATACAGTTATGCAATCTTAGTTGGTTTGAATGCGTGAGTTATGCACATAGCGGATATGCTTCTCAAATTTTTAAATTAGTGAGAATGTCGTATACATAAGTTCTTGAAATATTTGACCTTCAAAACAAGATCACCTATTTACACCACGCTTACGAAATCGTCAATTTACTTATTTAAATTCACAGATACGCTCTGTTCCCTTAGAAATGCGAGGCTATCATCCGAATAGAATCATTATATAAGAGCTGATTTCAAAAACTTTTACAGTTTTGCTACCTACAAACTTAGCTTTTTATGTAAAAGAGTATCCCTATGAAATTCGGCTTAGAAGCAGAATATCTCACTTCCAAGTCTCAGTTTTGGATAAGGCTTTGGGAAGTATTTTCTGGTACGTAAAAATGAAGCTCAGTACTTGTAGTTTAATTCCATGAATCCTTGTTCAGCCAGGTATAGCGTGTTTTAATAACATTACTGGTTCATCTACTCACGTTCTGGGACAACGTCGTCAATTCTTACTTCTCGAAGGCAAATAATTTATAATTACTATCTAAAATCGATCATGCTGATTTTTCCCGCAGAAATAAATGAAGTAAAAGTAACTTGGCAAGTATATAATAGGCAGGCTCTGCTTGCCACAGGCCTCAAACCCGTCAAAAGTACACACAGAAAGACAAAGTATCACGGATAAGAGGATCCTCGGCGGAGAATTCTGTTAGCTCTCCCGCAGAAGCACACGGCGAGAGAGGGGTTGGATATATAACACAAGGCTCGAGCGGTGTATAGAGAGTTCGCTCGCGCAATATAATGTCCCATACAATTCGAATATTATGGCGCGGCGGCAAAAGGGTAATTCCGCAGTAGAAAGCCTTATTGGAAAAGGGTAGATAAGGGCTCTCGCGAGTCTCGTCCTCGCTGCTGGCTGTGCTCGCTAGTTTGCGCCGAGCGGAAATTAAATATGCCCGGACCGATAAGTCAGCGCTGCAGCAGTCGCGAGCTGGAAAGGCGAAAGAAGAGAGAGAGAGAGAGAGAGGGTGGGGGTGGAAGTAGCAGAGCTTGGGTCTGGTATCAACACACCGGGAGATGAGCTATTGTGCGCGGCTGCGTGCTGTTCGGGAGGGAGATCCCGCTTGTACACTTCTCCCCCCCCTCTCTCTCTCTCCTCTTTCTTCGAGTCATTTGTTCGCCGGATCGCTCTCGGTTGACGCTTGATTTTATTTATTTACTTTACTTTTTACTGCCTTTCCCAGCTGCACGGCGAAGAAAAGTAATAAGCGTTGTTACAGAGTTTGGTACTTTTGATACCAGTAGTGATATTTAAGGGATTGGTTGCGTAGCTGTCTAGGATTCGAATGGATTGTAAGTACTATTTTAAGTAAGGTGGGTGCGTGTAATGTGGCCATTCAGGTAATGTGACTACCTCCACGAGATCTCACTGTATGCGATATAAGTACTACAGTATATGTATTGTGACAATAGTATATTATGACACAACAACTTCAAAATCGACAATAAAGTTGGCATTTTGAGGTTAGTGTGCTATAATAGATTTTAAGAGGTGCGGTGACCCGCCCGCGCTGCTAGCGCCCTCTAATTAGAAGATAGTGTCGTATTTACGCGCGAAAGCATCAAAAGTCTGCTTTCTTAGCAGTGCATGCATGTAAAGAAACCACTTTTATCATACGGTACTTATGTAAATAATAAAATTATAGCTTTTTTTATGTACTTTAAGATGCATGTGTCAGTTTTTTTCGTAGATTCTATTTTCGATGCGAAAATTGCAATTTTCGCTGACGTTTGTCGGTTGGTAAAGTGGCCACACGAATGCATTGCAAGGCAAAAGGCCATCGGTGCCGATAATATCGGCGGTTGCTTCTTCAAAATTCCTAGAAATACTAATCTTAAAATATCGATACATAAAGGAAGTATCTGCAAGACTAATCTTGACTTTTTGATGTACCTACTATACGACTTTACCATAAGAACTGATAGATGGCCACTTTACCAACAGTTTTCTAAGTATGCTTAGAACTTCTTTAATTAAAATTCAGAGAGTACATTTTTTTGAAAAAAGAAACCCATCAGGTATTAGAGTTAATGGTTAAAATAGCAGGTCTCAATAGTTTCCGAAGCCCCAAAAACCTACATATATCTACTGGGAATCGTAAGTTTCTTAAGGTGGCCACATGACCTACACCCCCCTTATATATAATCAAAAATATTTTTACTTTTTAATAATTTTTATGAATGATAAATCATTTATATCGATGCTGTATGTTCCTATCCCGTGAATCCATACATTATTGCTATCGACAATGAAAGATCTTTTGTTTCTCAAAGTGAATTTTTAATTTGACTACTTTCTCGACCAAAGAAACATTTTACAAATTCAAAGAATTGTGTCTCTGGTCAAATGATTCCAGAAACTTTTAACTTTCAAAAAATGCATTGTGTCTAACGAAAAATACGATGTATAGTATTTTACCTTTCACTGAGGGATCCCCTTAACCCTTTAAGTTATTTCTGTACACGACCAATTTTAATAATATATATTATTATATTATTTTTATATTATATACAGAATGTTATTTTACTAATACATTTCTGCACAAGACCAATTTTTGCGAAACGTTGTGTACAAGGATTCTTTGGGTCGCTGATTACGAATATCAAGTCAGATTTCAACAAATTCATAATAATGGCCGACCTAATATGGCGGATAAATGAATTTTCTTCACGTATGATACACCATGGCTCAGAGGGTTAAATACATTTAAAATTTGTACAATATATTAAGTACTCGAACGCTAATATTCTTTACATACGTAAGGTATTCACTTCTGCATTACTTATTCGATTTGATTAACTACAGAACCCTATAACCTTACTGATAACCGCTATTATTATTTTCTCACAGTGTATTATTAACACTCGTTATATTATTGCGTTCATTTCCAAAGAGTCTCATTAGAGACTCGCGCTGTCAAAGCGCATCAAATATAAAATGATCAGATTACGCAAGGCTGCAATTACACAACGATTGTTAAACCGACGAGACGTAACCTGCTATTCCATTTGAAAAGCTAGCGCGCGGTTTGCGGAAAATGTTCCGTTTTGCATTCGCATAATGAAATGAATAATATCGAAAGCTCGCGCGCGCTCTCCTATAGTAACGTCTTCCGCGGCTCGAAGAGGCGCGCACTACTTTAAAAGTTACGATCCGTTAAAATCCCCTTTACGAGGTCGTTATTAAAGATATTTAACGCTGCTTTAGGGACACTCCGAGGAGACGAGGGATGATCGACTGCCGGGCAAAAGGCACTGCCGCATAAAACTGATTTATTTAACGAGATTTAATGTCGCCTCTATTGTCATAATAATGCTGAATCGTCTTAATGCGAGTCGAGAGTCCTCGGCTTCCAATTATCATCACCCTCGAAAAAAATAGCTACCTCCTGCCGGTTATATCTAATTTTAGTTTTGATTCTTAACAAATCAGTTTCCATGTACTTGAATATTTTTAGTTCAAAATAATTCGCATTTTTATGCCTATATACACTGAAAAAAAAATTGTTAAATCGAAGTAAGCGTTTCCTTGAATCGTACTAAGAAAAGATTTACTTAAATAAAGTAAATATTTCTTAAATTTAGTAAATATTTATTGAATTGATGAATACCAGTCTAAACCAGACAATTATTACATATATATAATTATACATTGTAATCCTGCAGAGTTAAATATAATTAACTGTTCGCAGGTTTGGTACATAATAGAACTTAATTACTAAAACTTACATACTAAGCTTAAAAATCTAATAGTACTGCCTTTATACTACATCAAAGACAGTAATCTGCACGTATAAGAAATATTTACTATATTTACTTATATTAATATCACATATTGGAGATATTTAATGCGAGGACATATTATTGTCCACTTGCTTATTACATTAGTATGTTTGTTCTGATCCATTGCTTTAGTTTACATTTAGCAGATTTTTGTTGGATATTGGAAGTTTTTAGATCATTCGGTAGATTATTGTACAATTTAATGGAAACTATGTAGCTGTTTTTATTACTAATGGCTTTGGACATTTTAGGAATCTGTATACTTTTCTTTCTTGTTATACTGTTGGATTCGATGTTGATCTTCTTAAGGGAGTTATAATTATAACACAGTGATTCGTAGGCAAACAATTGAGGTAAAATCATAGGATTTTCTTTAATGAATTAATTTGTATTTATTATTTTAATTAGTCTATTTTGTACTCTTAATAATAGATCAACATTGTTTTTATATGATCCTCCGCACGCTATTATACCGTAAACATAATTAAATATTTACTATTATCAAATAAATCTTTTCTTAGTACGATTCAAGGAAACGTTTACTTAGATTTAACAAATTCTTTTTTCAGTGTATGTTTCGAGCAGCTTTGGTTAATAAAAACATCCGATTTTCACGTTTGATATACTTGAATAACTTACTTTGAAAATTATACGCTTTAAGAGCCTAGAGAAATTCATTGTGTACATTTGCTTGAGCGCGTTTTGACAAAATAAAGCGAAAAATTAGCATACTCGGTATTCGCGAGTCAACCGTCGGCATCTCTCCAAACACGCGCACTGGACAACATAATAAAGCTCCACTCGACTAAACGCTCTCCCGCGCCATTCACGCCGAGCACAATATACATAAAGCGTCCACTTCATCGTTGGGATTTTCGCGCGCGAGCCTACATTTTCATCTTGGGGCGCAGGCCGAAAGCGAAGAGTCACTCTCCCGGCAGTGACTCGGCGACGTCGCTGTGAATAATAAAGAGCCTCGTGGATTTTCGTGCGGCGGTGAGATTTCTCGGTGGTCGGCGATGAATCGGCGGATTCCCACCTAGAGGAGCCGCTCAATGGAATAAAGGAGCTCGAGGCTGGATAAAGGAACCACTCCGCTGACACTTCGCCGGGTTTATCTCGAGAGATGCGCCGCTTCGGCGCGTCGTCATCGATTCGACAAAAAAAAAAGGAAGATAGCGTACAAGGACGAAAATACAAGAAAAGCTTCCGAACTGATCGACGGGACAATGGTGACTCTTCACTCTCCAGGAAAATCGAAGGTGTTTGTTTGGCAGATGGAGTAAATTTGGGAAAGCAGTAGCCGGTGCAGTGGGCAACGAGAGCGAGAGTCTCGGGAGAGTTGGAAAGAGCCGGGCGTTGAGAGAAAACTCGTATTTGGACGCTTAATAGACTCGCTCGTTTTGTGAATTTTGGAAGTGCGAGCGCCGAATGAGGATGGTGAAAAATGAACCGCCGCTGAACGGTTTATACGACAACTCCGAGACTTCCTTTGATGTGCTACTGTAGTAGTGAGCGCGCGACAACACAAGATCGCGCACGCACTCGTAAACTCCGTCATCTGCTTTTCTCTGTTGGCGGAGTGATTGTTATCGTTTTCTTATTCTTGACAATGAGGGCGAATTTCGAGAATTCGCTTCTGTTATATTAATTTTATTTTATTGACTGATTAATGTTTGTTAGACAGACTATAAAGAATTTTAATTTATTTCAAATACATTCTCAGATTGATAATACAGACTTTTTTGGTAGAACAATTGAAAAATCAGGATATATATAGATGTTAAAATTTAATAATTGAGAACTCGGTATATTTTTAATGCAAAAAATTGTCCGACCAATCATTTTTACATCGGATTTCCGGATTTACAACGGACTTCAGAATCGGAAAGAGCGGACAATTTTACTTCAGAAAAGTGCTATTGGTTATTATTATTTTTATTTTCGACAATTTTTTAGGCAAAAACCAATCGACTATAAAATGGCCGCTTGGGAAGAAATGGGTTAAGGAGGCCTATTAGGACCTACTCTCTAAACCCAAATAAGTGAAAATGTCACTTTTTCAGTAAGTGGATATTTTCAACTTATAAAAAAGTGAAATCCACTCTCAAAAAAGTAAAATTTTTACTTTTGAGAATCTAATATTCTATTCACTTTTTAAATAAGTGAAATGCAGAATTTTATTACACGCGCCATACGTCGCGCATGCGCGCACATCCTAACTTTATCTTAACGGTTTCCCGCGTGCACGGAAGCATTTCTTGCTTTAGGGTGCGTTTTCATACAGTGCATTATTCGCAGCGAATTGACTTAATTTTAACATTATGTCAACTGGCGTTAACAATAAGTCATCAATACGTCAAATCGCCGCGAATGATTCACTGCATGAAAACTCATTATACGCACGGTGTTGGACCTTGTTGGGTTCACGAGGAATATTCTCGTTTCTTCTATTATCTCCAGGTAAGTACTTTGATATACTTTTCGCGAGATCTATAAAATGTTCTTGATAAATACTTTTGTATAAGTTGTACGAACTAAGTTAAATTGATATCCATATCCCAAGTAATGAAATAATACATTTTTAGGTTAAGTTTTTTTGCATCGATGATTATCCGTGAGAAAGTTTTGTCAGATATTTAGGTTTTGTGAATAAATCATAATTCTTATTAGGTATCGAAAAAGATCAAACGTCTCTTAAAATCTGTTAGTTCTGTGACATCAGTATATGTTAACTTAAAAAACATCAACCTTAAAGAGATTGACAAGGACTCTCAAGATAACTCCAATGAAAGTGACTGAAACTTATTTATCATGATTATTTATTTTTAATTTATCTTAATTTCAGTGTGTCAAATAAAAAATATAAGCTTTTGTATATTGCAACTTAACTTTTCAAATAAAATTGCTTTTTAGTAAAAGAAATGGCAAGCATTTACTTTTTACCACGTTGATTATTCACTTATTTAATCAGTAGAACCTTCACTTATGCAATACGTGAAAATTTCACGTATTTGAAAACTAATTCTGATCTCACTTATTTAATCAGTGAAATCTTCACTTATTTAATAAGTGATTACATTTTCACTTATTTAATACGTGACTATTCACTTATCCTACGTGAGCGACTCTGAACTTGTTGAATAAGTGCATATGCACTTTTTATAAGTGGAATTTCACTTATTCAGGTTTAGAGAGTACCCAGTAAAATAACCGATTCATCGAAAAAATAAAAATATTTGAAAAAAACCTTCGCAGACAATTCCTCTTACCACGAATATAAAAGAAAATCACAAATCATCCCAATAATCATCCAAGGGAAGCACGGAGCTGAAAATTGAGAAAATGCCTGTAAAAGCAATCGTCGACTGCAGTGCCTTCCCAGCAAAGCTCGCAACTCCTCCCGCGCAACAAGCCGAGACTCCAAGCTCCGCAACGAAAGCTCGGCTCGGCTTGGAATCTCTAATGCTCGCACATGTCGCGCGCGCATTTCCGGCGATTGTCGATCGATTAATGAACCGATTAGATTAGCTCGCTCGCGGGGCCCCCGGGCAATTATCATAATTGGAATACAATCACTTAGCGGTGCGCGCGAAGGTCAATGCTCATCGCTCGACTTATACAATCCGCGAGCGCGCGAAAGCAGCAAAGCGCGGGGAATACGTAATTGTTATGGAAGCGCGGGTCGCGGCCTGGGGGTCACCCGACTTTCGCAAAACTGGAGCGTTAGATGGTTAATAGGGACGCGATAGTTACCTATGCCACGTACGCGCTCGACTTGTTATGCGCTTGTAAGACAATTTTATTAGCGCGCCGGGGGATGTAGGCTATTGTTGCGACATTGTCGCGCGACGAAGAACTTGTTCATGATGATTCAAGTTTCGGGGAAGGTAATATACGTGCGTGTAGGTGGAGGACGGTTTTTTTTTACGTGAATGTTTTGGGGCTAATGGGAAAATTTTTAATTATAAATGAGTCTTTAGAATGAAAAGTCAGTCTGTGAGACGTTCATTCTATTAGAGTTAGATCCGGGTATATCAAGTAAAGTGTATTTCATATTATTAATTTATTACTCAGTGGAAAAGTGGAATTTGCCCGAACTACTTTTGAAGGAGCTGAAATACATTTTTCAAATCTTTGAATAAAAATCAAGTCTAGTACATTTTTAATCGGTGGAAATATGAACTCTCGATGAAACTGTTTAAAATGTAAATTACTTTTTTATCCAGTGAAACTTTGACGTCAATGCAGTCGTTCTTCACCGAATTAAGAGGAAAAGTAATTATAAATTTAGTTTATTTTCACTCTATCTCGCAAACAAAGTTATGCACTATTGGTTACTGACACAAATCCATTAGTCAAATGTCTCGCTTTTTCTTAAAGGTCACTTTATTATCAATAAATGAAAGATAATAAAGTACTGCAACGATTCAGATCGGTAACCATTTGTGACAAATGATTTGAAACAAAAATATTAACCTTAAATTAACCTTCAAAAGATTGCAAATCCTACGTGTTAGCATGTAATTTCCTTTAGTTGATCACTTTATTTATCAAATAAGAATTAATACTGAAATCGAATAGCATAAAACTCAACATCTTGAAATCTTTTCCAAGTAATATTTCACGCTTATCTTTGAATCTGGTAACGATGCAACCAGTTCCCCCTTCACTTTCAATAAAATCAAGCAATCCAACAAAAACAAAATTGCATTCTAATTTCCTAACGCGTAGTTTTTACAGCAAACGAAACTTTCGATTGATGGATTTAGGTCAGTAACGCAGCCCTACATACAAGGAAAATACAAACCCTGTGGAATTCGAATTTTGATGAGCCTTTGGGAGGTTCTTTCTGGTATCTAAAAATTAAGTCTAGCACCCTTAGTTTGTTCTAATGGACCCTTGTATTTAAGATATAAGCTATTTTACTCCGAATATACGTTATTTTAGTGAAAAAAGATACATCTTCTAGTGATTATAAATATGCATATATTGACATTAGAAAAAATGGCCTGAAAGATAATAAAAGTAGGCAAAAGAAACTTAAATTTAAGACCTGTAACGTTAAAAAATATTAATCTGAGCCAAAGATATTAACAATTGAAGATGATGACTAGAAATGTATGAATATTTGTAGAATTTAAACTGTTTTAATTTCCTTGATTTTTTTACACATTTAGTCATCATCTTCATTTATTAATAACTTTTGTCCAGATTAATATTTTTTAACGTAAAACAGGTCTACAATTAAAGCTCTTTTTGCCTCATACTACTGCCTTTCAAGCCATTTCTTCTAGCGCCAATACACGCATATTTATAACCACCAGAGGGCGTACCTTTTTTCACTAAAATAGCGTATATTCGAATTAAAAAAGCTTAAATCTCGAGTACAAAGGTCCATTAGAACAAACGAAGTATTCCAGACTTCATTTTTAGGTACCAAAAAGCACCCACCAAAACCTCCTCAAAATCCTAGTTTCGCATGGTTGGTGTTCTCCTGGTTAGTACACTGAGAGAATACATTGGTCAGACTTGCTGAACTGTTCGGTAGTTTTGACCGAAGTGAGTTTGGTAGTATGTATACGGTAAGAATAGCGGAACAAGTTCGCCAGCTGAGTCTCCGTAACCTCAGTTTTTCACAAATAATGAATATTTTCATGAATTTCTTATTTTTTTCTTACTCTAACCTTTTTATATATGATTAGTTAGTCTAAGTTACATTTTCGATGTTCTACTTTAACCTTACTTCTGTTTTACCTCATGACAAACGTGATAATGAGGCTACAATAAAGCGCAACACCACACATCGCTTTTAATACACATCCGGCAAAACAGCCGAACTGTTCCGCAGTTTTTAACGAACTCCTCAGTAAGAATGACAGACTATGGCCTCCGCAAACTTAGCAACTGAACCATTCTCTCAGTGTAGTACAACAGGCCCTCAAGAGACTATATCAACACTTTTCCTATAAACTCTACAAACCTTCGCGCCCATTCATTCGCGCCAGTGTACCAAAAAGAAACCAGTCCAAGCCGAAAGCACACACACACACACAGGCCAAAAGGGGCGAGCTATAAGCGCTCGCTAAAAACAAAGGGAAGTAGTCTCTCTCTCTCTCTCTCTCTCACTCTCTGCTGCAGCGGAGAATAGGGCCTTCAATTATCGAGCGTGGCGCGCGCGCGGCCATGTTCTCGTATCGGGGCCCCGGCAATGTCCATTCCGCAACCTGCGCGGACACTCGTTCGAAGGCGCTTGGCCGCTCCACCTTGCTCTCTCTCTCTCTCTCTCTCCTTCTGCACTGCTGCATATGTATTATACGCGCGATTGTCTTCCGAGAAGCTTCGCTATTCGATGCGCTTGGGGGCCGCATGCACGCGCGCGAGCATGTATCTTTTTGCTGCGTGCAAACTGCCAGGAAACGAGGGCCCATCGCTCCATACCCTTCTTCTCCTTCTCCTTCTTCTTCTTCTTCTTCGCCTCCTCCTCCTTCTCCTGCTGCATGTGTGCTTTGTAGGAGCGAGCCTTTCTTGCGAGTCGCTTCGACTGCTGTGCGCACACCTCGCCGCTGTGGCCTCTTCCTTTTCTTTTTCCGAATTTCACGCGCCAGCCTCGTCTTTTATTGTTCATTATTTTATAATGCGTGTACACGGAATTTTCATCGCTCGCTGGCTACGAGGAGGATAATGAGGCGCCGGGGATGGGGGACTGTGGCTTTAGCTGCGACTCGCGCGTCTTTTACGAGCGTTTCGAGAGGGAACGATATTCCTCTTGTTTACATGAGCTGGAAACAGCCGAAATGCCAAGTTAGGAGGAACGCTGAGTGACGATGATTTATTTTTGGGATAACCGGAGATATCACGTGCTTGGGGCTGATCTTAACCCACATGCTTATTGCGAATTGTTGGTCAGACGTATTTGCGACATGTGCAAAGTCAAACTTTGCACAATACCTTTTAAGTCGTACGAGTCAGTATCCTATTTTTTAATAGACATTTTCAAATTTTAATGAAAACCCGTGATCCTGAGGCCTGATGTTCCTTGTAAGTTATGTATATAACAGTGGAAGAGAAAGAGGATACCCATGCATGGATACGTAGTAAGTATTCCCTAATATATATACATGAGCAGGGAAATGTATAAAACTAATAAATACTATTTCTTAGAGCTTGTCAAAATATTACAATTAAACAATTATTTGACTCAGTGAAGTAAAGGGGAATTTGAGAAAGAATTAGCGAATTCGATACAATTTAGTGAAAAAATTAAGACTTCATCAGACATTCAGTACTGAAAATAAAACTAATTAACTTTCATCACTTTGTACAGAAGGAAATTTTTGTTTAAATGCTTAACGGGGTGCGTCAGACCTACTTTACCCGCCGATTAACTACATTAAAAAATGTCGTATTTCTCAAAAAATACGTATCAGAATCAAATTTCCTTTTCGGGGTAGCTTTATTTACATAAAATACATAGCGGCAATTATGTGATTATGCTAATTTTCAATTCTGATATCAATTCGAGTCTTCCGCTATGTATTTTCCCTAGATAAAGCGATCCTGAAAAGGAAATTTTATTCTGATGCGTATTTTTGGCGTAAAACGAAATTTTCGAAGAGCATTTCTTTTTCACTTTCTTATTGTGAAATAGAATGATTTACCTCAAATTTTCAGTGTTCTGCTATTTCTTTGGTCCAAACTCGAATTGATATCAGAATCGAAAATTAGCATAATCACATAATTGCCAATTTTTTATTCTGATTATAATTCGTTAGTTTTGCTATGTATTTTACGTAAATAAAACTACCCTGAAAAGGAAATTTGATTTTGATGTGTATTTTTTGAGAAAAGCGAAATTTTCGAATGAATTTTATCGGCGGGTAATGTACGTCTGACGCATCCCCGTAAGGAGGTGTCAAAGTCAATTTTTATCCTTCCTACATTACCGACCCGAGAATTATAAAATATTGGCTTTAATTAAAAGAATAAGTATAATTATGAAAAACTAAGAGATCATTGCCCTCCGTAATACAATTATCTATCACTGTGCGAAGTTTCAAACAAAAACTTCAAAACCTCTACGAATGGCTTTCGAACAAAATTTGAAGGTTCGAGTCTAGACTAATAGAGTACTTATATACATTTCGTTCGAATGGCATTCGTAGAGGTTTTGAAGTTTTTGTTTGAAACTTCGCACAGTGGTAGATAATTGTATTATGGAGGGCAATGATGTCTTGGTTTTTCATAATTTAGTTTATTTATTAATTGTAATCAATTGTTAAAGAATTTGAGGTTAGGAATTTTGGCGGGAAATTTGAATGGTTTGACACCCTCTTAAGGTTGTATGAATTCTTTACCCTCCTCAGTGCTAACATCAGTTTTATAGGCCTCCTATTAACGTTTTACCTGGGAACGCATAGGTAATGTTTAATTATAATATTTATACTTTACAGATTTTCATGCCCGAATTTCATGATCATTTTCATTGATACTTACATCGAAGTATAAAACTAATATTCTAATATAAAAAGGGTGCATGTCAGTTAGGAGTGATTTTATAATCCATCGTGAAAAAAACAGTAGGTACACGGAGTGGTATCGGTGACCCTTGTGACATTTTTTCAGTGTAGCGCACATTCTCAGAACGCAGAAGCTTAAAACTGTCGAGTGCACAAGGTGCGGTTACACCGGTTTGCTGAAAAAAGCGTCTACACACGCGCGCGCAGCTCATAAAACTCTACCGGGAATCGGCTCGTCGAAGGACGTTATCGTAAAGAAAGCGTACGAATAGCCGCGACAAAGTGTACATACGCGCCTCTCGATAGGTACATAAAGAAAACAGAAGAATCTCGCACGTGGCATCGAGATACAACACATACGCACACACACACACGGGGGAGATGATGACGTTTTTGGCGAAAAGCGCAAAAGCCAAAGACAGATCGAGCGAGCGAGCGCGAGAACGAAATAAAGAAAGATCGAGAGCAAAGGGGGGAAGCGCACGGGCATATACACAGCATAAAGCGAGAGAGAGAGAGAGAGACGTCGAATTTTATCTAGCGACTTATCGGGCCGAGAACAATAACGCCTCGGGAAAACGCCGGCGCAATATAATGGCCTGTTAAAAGGCCCCTCGGCTGAGATTCCTACTCTCTCTCTCTCGCTCGCGCATTTCTATACTGCAGCCTTGTTTGCCGAGGGATTTTATGGCCACCGCCGTTGCTGCGGCGGGAAGGGAGGGGGGAAGGGAAAATAATTAAACGCGTCCATCTCCCGGCGTAATCCGTCTAATAATCCGCGTATATCGTTATATCTAATATGTATACCTAGGCTTACGGGGGTAAAAGACTGCCTGAGAAAGGAGAAATAAAAATGAGAGAAGCGGCGGTGGCAGCGGCGCGCGGCACGTGTCTTGCCTGCGGATGATAAATCGTCCGATAACTCCTACTGCAGCTCCACTGCTATACACCGTATATATAGTTGAATTTTCTTTTGCCCAGAGTCCGAAATTTCAGATTATGCCGCGCAGCGGTGGCCGACGAGATTCGCCTCTGAATTCATTCTCTTTTTTATTGGATTTACAGATATAAATGAAAAGTATTTTTTTATGCTCTATTCTAAGGGTAATATTCTGAGAAATTGTGTAAAGAAATTATTTTTTATATTTATTTTAGAGTTATTAGATTCCTTTTGCTTTCTCGGAGAGAAAGCTTTCTTAATAACATTCCAAAATACCTATATTTCATACAAAAAATATGTTTATATAAGCTACAAAGCATTTCCTTTTTCAGTTTATAAGAACTGAAGGTTCAAACCATAATATAAAAACCATGTCGTCGGGTATTTTATAGAAAATAAAAATAGTTACAGTTGGTAACAGTTAAAAATTGATGCAAAAACCATAAATTTTCACTATCATAAAAAATTAATAATTTACTTCTTTCAAATTACGACAGGCTTCGAGGCCCTTTCCGAGTGTTGGTGGCATTTTTATTATCTTAATTATTATTATATCTTTATTATTTTTTTTAATATGCGTAGGAAATAGTGGGCAGTAGCCTGGTTGTAAGTTTTAATATAAATAGTTGGATATTGCTCAAAGTAATACTATAAAGGTTGAAGCCCATGCGAGTATTAAGATAAACCTAATTAATAAGAAAGAATGAGGGTCTGTAAAAGCCCAAATCGGCTCCCATCAAAACTTTCGTAAAACTCAAGAATTTGAAGAGAAAACCATGTGACCTCACAATGCTGTTGCGAATCGGTACGATTTTTTTAAATGTTTTTTAAATTAAATTTTTCTAAATGTTTTCTCATTATTAGAAAGGTTTTACATAGTAGAATTAGCGAGTATGTGTGGGATTCTGTTTAAAAGCCTACGGAAATCAACCTCGCGCGATGCATTAATCTCCGGGTATTTGAATCATATTGAGTGTTTTAACGCGGTTTTCCTGACTTTGTACCGAGCTTTTCTATAATTTTGGAGCTAGTTACAGTTTCCTACATAGCTTTTAGTGCGAAATTTTTCGTTTTACAAATGGGGTGGTGGGAGCTGATTTCGGTCCATATAGGGTGGATGTCCGTATTACTGACACCCCACCCAACTACTGACACCCAAATCTATTTTATTACAAATAAAATATAAACTCTATCAAATAATATCTGAAAATAATATATAAGCAATCCGTAACTGTTTTTAGTATAATGAATAAACAAACGTGACATCTTTTAATTTCAGAGACTTCAAAATAATAATAAAATTTGAGGCTACGAAAACGATTAAAATTATGTCTTTGTTCAGAGTGAATATGAAAATATTGCCAAATAGAGAAGACTATTATTTCTATATTAGAGCGATATATGCAATACAAAATAGTTTAATAGGTAATATTTATATACTAGATATATCTACTAGATAAAAAAGAAGAATTATCAAAGGCAGTTTATTTAATTATTGCATGGCAGCGTTAGATACAAGCGTTTCAGACATTTTCGTATTACTGACATGAAAGTAGTTCGGCAAGCAAACGGCGCATTTGTCCAACTACTGACACTGCCGCGCGAGTTAGTGAGTACAATCTAACATCCTTGGCTTCAGCGGTGACATTCATTTTGCACGATGTTTAACGCTTCCTGGGGAAAGATTTCAAATATTTGTGACAATACATTTAAACTAATCATTTAGATACCTATACGTAAAAGCTTAAGTCCAAAGTATACTTTAAGAATGTTATTTAATTAATAGAAATCAAATGTTATTGTTTGGGTATGAAAGTAAATGGGTGTCAGTAGTCGGGTCCGGCATATTTTCAGGGTGTCAATAATAGTTCATGAGAATATTATTATTAATTTCATGAATTTATAATTAAAAATAATCTTTATTGAAATTGCAACCTCGTTTTTATTATCTACGTGTAATATATAATGATAAATAAATAGAAAAATATATATTTTTGTTTAACAAATAGTATGAACTCCTTTAAAAGATAAATTCATTTTATGGATAGGAAAAGCAATTTGTTTAATAAGTCACTTTAGGTTATCCGATGATAAGTGGCGGCTAGCCCGGACCACCTAATAAACAATAATGTTTTCCTGTCATTAAAACTTTTCAAATGAGCGTATTATATTTGTAGGGGATTCAAATTCAATAATAGAAGAAGTTGCTCTAAGTTTTTTGCATAAAATGCCGATCCAGTTTCTAACGTGCTTTTCAAAATATTCAACATCTATATCAGAATATCAGTGTTTTATTATGTTTTGGAATGTTTCGTAAACGCTCAATAATAAAATTGATTTGTTCTCATACAACTGAAAAACATAACTTCATCTTCTAGACTTATACTTTAGAATAATAGAGAATTATTACTCTAGATTCTTCCCTACATAAAACATATTGCATATAAACAAATTTGCCTACTCATGCTCTTAAAAACTCAGTAGAATAAATTATGTGATATATTATGTATATAATTATAAATTACCTCACGAGCCTCTAAAAAAAGCAGCAAGGAGAATTAATTTGCAGCGAACTTCGTGGCCGGCGCATGAATTAAGAAAGTTTCCGTTTAGCGCGCACGCGTTGATGCACACACGCACGCACACACACACACACACACACACACACACACACACACACACACACACACACAAACACACACACACACATCCGTATGTTAATTCGAAAACAAATGTTATCCAATGAGGAATGGATGGTGATTTAATCGGCGGAAGCGTTTTCCACGTAATCGCTGGAATCTTACGACAATTATAATTAGAGTGGGGACCCTCTCTTACGCATGTGCGGCGATCGGTTATGCGCGCTTCGCTACCTCGTACAATGGAAAACACGATGATCGCAATTTCGCAAGCTCATGAATGTAAATTTGTCAACGAATCGAAATATACGCCTATGTTTATTTATGAAGGCGCATAGGTATAGCGAATGCATTCGATAGAAGCAGTAAGGAGCTCCAAATCATTGGGAATTAAAGAAATGCTAAGTGCTCACGCAAATTGATGTTTCTAGAAGGAATTACCGTGGACGACAAATGCGGTGGCCCTGGCCCTAATTTATTGCTCTACATTGCGTATTTTAATCAAGACGTGCGTAGACATAGTCGAGCAATTGTATTATTCCTCTATCTTGTTTGTAACATTTTCAATAGAAACAGCAACTACCAGTCGCTGCACGACTGAAAAACGTAACACGAGACGGAAATAGAAACAGAAAATTTAGATGTACATATACACGTATAGAAAATACATTTAAAATTATGACTCTATCGACCTCCACGAACTAGGTAAAATTCCAAATATATTTTAAATTTCTTATTCACTCCCGTGTAGAAAGTGATCCGCATTATTGACGGGCGACTTAATACCTTCCGGGATGAAATGAAAAATCAAGCCATAAAGGCAAGACAATCTGATAATAAAAAAAAATTATTTTAGATAATCCGGCATCTCAATCGAAGTCGACTACTTTTGCTTCGAGGCGCAAGAAATCAGGGATCAATTGTATCGCGTTGTGTTAGAAACTTTCAATGCCACTAATTGATAAATAACCGGGGGTCGGATACCTTTTTTTTAATATAGTTTTTCACTACAAATAAGATCTTTGCATTTTGAATTTTATTTTTGAATCTAATAAGCATCGTGTCAAAATCATATAATTGATTGTTCAGAATGATGTCGGGAACCGAAACAAATTTTTGAGCCCAAAATATTCGAATCTGGACGAATGGTTTCGCGTTTCAGTGCGCAGCGGTCGGTTGCTACTCGTATAATGCGCCAGTCGGACTCGCTCAAGCGTCTGGCTTTGTCCTACGCTCTCAATGATGCATCTTTCAATTATTTTTGTATTCATGCCTTCAGTTACATTTGTCGTATAATTTCTCAATATGACCGCTCGCATCTGCAGCTGATTTTGCTTTTAAAACTGGCTTTCAAGTCATTGAAAAAACTCGAGTATCGCTTTCTAGCAAGACTAGCTGCAGATGCGAGCAGTCATATTAAAAAATTATACGACAAATGTTAACTGATGGTTAGAATACAAAAATATATAAAAAATCAATTATTCCTGATTTCATTCCGATCAATCAATCGTATGGATTTGACTGGATGTTTTTTAGATCATAAAATAAAATTCAAAATGCAAAATAGAATTTCAAAATGGTGGAAATTAAATTTTTTTATGTTTTTTTAATACGCCATCTTATTTGTTGTGAAAAACTATATTAAAAAAATATTCACCCAACCCCCAGTCATTTATTTATTAGTAGGTTGAAATTACATCCGGGCCTCCACTTAAAGCCAATAAAATATCGATTTGGTTCCTGTTTGCAATAGTTACCTTTAAAATTATCTAAAAACAGAATATTATTTAAATGAACTTTTTCAGTTAGGTGTACGTAATATTAAAATGTTCATCTTTCTGCATTCTACAGGTAAATTCAGTAGTAAATTACAACTGGGAATATGAATTAATTCAAAGAGTTAATAAATTAAAATTTTACTTTGTCCGGTGTGAAAAAAGGGGAAAAGGAAACAAATCTCGAAAATAGTGTACTATAGGGGACAACATTGAAGAAAAGAGGATAAAGAGGAATAGGGGACGAACTGTGATGCCTGTCATAGGATTGAAGTATATGAGCGAAAGTCGCTCGACTGCATGATTATATTAATTCTTGAAATCGGGTAAGTTTTTTTAAAATTGACTTATTCTAAGCGAGAATGATAATTGAGCACGAATGGAAAACTATAACCATTTTAATCACAGAAGGTATTAGAAATATATTTACTGAACTCATCTTGCAATACCCAACTGTTTCTACTTGAAATAGAAACTATCTTTGTTACTTTTTCTGCAAATCTGTATTATTTCAAATTTTCATCTCTACTCTAACTGCACAATATTTTATCATTGAAATGTCAAAATCAACTATATATCTAATCAGAAAACCAACAAATTAAGGTGACGCTAAATTGTCATGTTATTGGCAAATACGGGGAACGCCTTTTTTATTTTTACAAGAAAAGACTCTATTGTAGATACAAACATTTAAAATCTTAAATTATGACTATCGACCTCCACGAGCTGCGTAAAATTCCAAGTGGATTTGATATTTCTTAATCAATCCTGTAGAATGTGATCCGTATTATTGACAGATAACTTAATGCCTTCCGGAATGGAATGAAAAATCAAGCCGTAAATGGAAGAGAATTGCATATATGAAAAAAGAAACAATTATTTTAGAAGATATAAAATTTAAAAAGAGAACGTAAATGTATCAAAACTATAGAAATGCGTTGCCTGGTGGACTCCTCAGAAAGACGGCAGAAGAGACTAGTCTTTGACGCAAAGGTGGTAAATCGTCAACGGTATGTCTATAGGATTTAGAACGATAAATTGCTAGTGGAAACGAAAAGTCGTATCTAGCGTCTAAATGGTAAAGTTACCAAGAAATGAAAATAAAATTTAGAAAGTATATCAGTGGTCAAATGCCGAATAGTTGTATAAGAAAAGACTCTATTGATCGTACAAAAATCTCAAATCTAAAATTATGACTCTATTATAGCGTCATAATTTTAGATTTGAAATCTTTGAACGATCAATAGAATCTTTTCTTATAAAAAATAGAAGATACATGTTTCTTTTAACAAATTATAACGTCTGAACCAAAAGCGAAGGAGACCTAAAACCATGAAAAGGCACATTTTCAAGACGAACCCTTTCAAACGATACCTATAATTGTCACAAGATTTGCCCCTATTCTTTGAACAACATAGAATACTCCTAGAAGCAGTAAAATTTACGTAGAATCGGTCATTGTTTCATCTTCCGAGCAATATCTATATTTTTCGTTGGGACAAAAGCGGTCGCGTCACGTCTATATTAGCCCGCGTTGTCATAAAGCTGCAGCCGCCGAGCGCATGCAGAGGGCTTTTGTCAGTCGACGCTGCCAATTGGTATACGTCAGGTCGGGAAGATTTCTAGTCGGCGTCAAAGTCGAAACACGTGGTCGCGCGCGCGCGCGCATGCATGTGCAGGAGCAAAAGAGAGAGACCTTTCCCTGATGTCTCTTGCTCGCGCGTGCTCTACAAATATACAGATTTAACTGCCGCTCCGGATTTTACGGGCGCGCGAGACGCGTATACGCCGGGAGAACTCGTCTGCGCTGCTACTATAACGCGAGCCGCGTCTGCGCGCGACACGCACACGCGCGAGGCATTTTACGAGAGTTGCAATTTTTCGAAAATTTATGCTTTACTTGTCAATGGAATTAAGGGGGTGTCAAACCATTCAAATTTCCCGCCGAAATTCCTAACCTCAAATTCTTTAACAATTGATTACAATTAATAAATAAACTAAATTATGAAAAACCAAGATATCATTGCCCTCCATAATACAATTATTTACCACTGTGCGAAGTTTCAAACAAAATCTTCTAAACCTCTACGAATGCTATTCGAACGAAATTTATATTACTCTATTAGTCTAGACTCGAACCTTCAAATTTCGTTCGAAAGCCATTCGTAGAGGTTTTGAAGTTTTTGTTTGAAACTTCGCACAGTGATAGATAATTGTATTACGGAGAGCAATGACCTCTTAGTTTTTCATAATTATACTTATTCTTTTAATTAAAGCCAATATTTTATAATTCTGGGGTCGGTAAGGTAGGAAGGATAAAAATGGACTTTGACACCCCCTTAAGGAGTACTAAGAACTCGCGAGGAGAGTGTCGGGGTTGTGATTCCTGGAATCACCTGAACCTAATCATTTTTGTTATCACAAAATGTAAGGTATTAGCTGTAGTTTTATTTAGTAAGTGGGCTGAATTCAGTGAAAGATTGCAGCTCTCCTTCTGACCATAACTATGCAAATTTGTACGCTGGATCAATAATAAAAAATAGTACAAGCAAGCGGCAATTTAATTTTAGTATTTTTTCGCACACAAAAATTAAAGGGGTAAAAGGTTGAAAATATGAAACTTTAAACGAATGCTAATGAGAGTATTATATAATTTTTATAAAAATAACTCAAATGTTATATACGTAACACGTAAGTTGGAATATTACAAAAAAAATAAATACCCAACCTGACTCATTGCTACCCACTGATTTCATCAGTAATACACTCAAAATGAATACTTTGATAGTTATCATAGGATATTTTATAAAATTTTCGTTCGTTCAACATAAAATGATTTTTACCTTCTCTGTATATGTGGATATAGTTGTGACAAAAAAGACCCTATAATTTATTTTATAGCACACTAACCTCAAAATGCCAACTTTATTGTCGATTTTGAGGTTGTTGTGCTATAAAATATCGTATGAGACTGTTGTGGGAGGTGTTTTTCTACCTTGCTCGATTTTCTCACTCGCTTCGCTCGTGCGAAAACCATCTCCCACAACAGTGTCATAATATACTATAGTTTGATCGAAAAAAAGAATTCACCTTAGTGGTAAAATCACCGACGCTCCTCTCCCCAGCAAAAAAATATACTTATATATCACTTATTTCAAAATTTTTCAATTCTTTCAATTTTTTCAAAATTTTTCAATTCTTTCAATATTTTCAATATTTTTCACTTATTTCAAACTTTTTCAATTGTTTCAAACTTTTTCAATTTTTATAAATATATTAGAAACCAACAGTATTTTTGAGACAAAACGATTGTTTTCATAAGGTAAAGTAGCCTATTATGAAACGATTTCGGGCACTTTTTTTTCAATTCCTAATATGAATTTCAATATACCTTTAATTGTATATTAACATGTATCAGTCGATTCACTGCTTCCTCTAGATTTAATAATATCTTCTTTCAGATTTTAAACTAGTGCAATATTTATTTATTTAATAAACTAAATACTAGAATTTTTACTAGAACCTATGTTTCATAATGCATACCCCTATTATGAAACATGTTTAAATTGATATTTTAATACTATTTATTCGCAATTTATTTGCTGAAATTATCAATATAAGTAAAGAGTAGAATAATACAATGATAAAAATCCAAAAATTTTAATCTTTAAAACTCTAAATGATAGAAAAAAAGATAATTCAAAGAAGGTTATACTACATGCGGGATACGCTATGTGTAGGCAAATTCATTAAGGCGACGTTTTATAGGTTAGGTTCAATAAATCATACTAACAAAATCTGTTCTTACTTAAATTTTTTATTGAAATATACACAAATACGTAAAAATACAACGATTAATAATAATTACTTTTAATTTTTATATGAAAATTCAGCTTTAAAACACGCATTTCTTGGGTTTCATAAATAGCTGCCTAATAAAAATAAGGAGCCCATTGTGTAACATGTATTTATTTATTATTATATTAGGACTAAAAGGATTTATAGCGATTGTAATCGATTACTTGATCGCTTTTAGGTCAAAAAGAAAATAAAAAAACATATTACGGTAATTGTAAAAATGTCAGCTTTGGGAGACACCAATGAAGTCAATCACTAGCAATAGGTTAGGTAGACAATTTTTTCTTTTGATGATTTTCCAACTTACTCGTTATGTATATATAATATATAATGAAACATCAAACTGATCAGTTGAGTTATGTTTATAAAAAAATATACGCTTGTTAACATTTGTTCAAATTTATCGATTTGCTGTAACATTTGTTCAAGTTCTCTTATTTAGTAAGAATATGAGGAAAATTAACTATTTTAAATTCGTTAACTTTTTAGGCGTTTCAGGCAGATAAATTTCTTAATAACATTGAGTCAGATTAATACTTTTATACGAAACAAAGTTTAAATTGAAGTTCTTTCCGCCTAATTTTCGATTCTTCGAAATATGATCAGAAGTAGAGGTAATGTTTGGTGATAATAAAATATATTATAAAGTTTTAGAAGATTTCAAAAACAAAAACCCTGACACTCTACCTATTAGGTTTAAGTGGTATGGCTGCATACTTTGCAAGCAATGTGTTTTGCTCGTGTATTCAGGAAAAATCGGAGTTGCACTTTCCGCAACATTTGTAAAATCGGTTCAACTCAAATTTATAGTGACATTAGTATTCTGCATTTGATTTCCGAAACGTTGTATGTGCACGCTTCGTCGTACTTTGTCTACTATACTGTTCTGCATTGTCGCCTTCGTGAGCAGGCGAAGGCATTCAACTTTTCGAGTTTCTTTATGAATATGCTATAGAATGAGGCAAACGTGTTGCTTAAATTACTCGAAAAACATCGACAATGTGAGTAAATTTGTTAACAATAGGAATATGCGCGAATATTGGCGTACAAAACGTACTAACGCAAATTGATTTTTTTAGAATGAGTCGATTACTCTAATGGCCTTCAACATACATACATCGCGGTTTCTAATGAAGTGTTAATTCAAAATTTGAATAATCGTATTATGCTTTGCTAGTCCCAACTTCCTAAAAAATTCCACTTGTTTAAATTTACCTACATCCCAATTTAAATAAAATTCTATTGTGTATATCGGCAAGGAAAATAAATGTATATAAGATTCGAATAGAGCGAGAAATTCCGAGGCAGTAAATTTTTTGCTTTCAATAACTCGCGGCCGAGCGTACGATTTAATTTTTACGACGAAAGCGAAAAAGCGAGCATAGCGACCTTCTTTTATAATGTGCATTTAGAGGCCATTAGTGGTTCGCGAGAGCGTGAAAACAATAAACTGCGAACGGCGGTCCATGTGAAATCCGAGGCGGCGAATCTAATGGTGCCAGAGGCGAAGCAACATGCGCGCGAGCGACGCGAAACCGCCAATTTCGCACAGCCGATTGCTTCATGATGGTATGAAAAAAAAATAATTTTTCATTTTCTCATCATTGATGCCATTGCTGAAGCTACTCGATCAACGCTGGTCACAGAATTTTTTTTTGATTAAGAGGGGGCCGCATCTATTGTCCTTGTCTAATTATATTTTTGCTATTTATTCAAATAGTAGTTTGTTAATTGAAAAACTAAGAGTCGTCCCCAATTCTTCGTAAAATAAGGAATATTTTTAGACCTATAAAAATATTTAACATTATTTCCTTTCCGAGAATACTTTGAACGGCGAAAGTTGAGGTTAGGTTTTGCGTTTCGAACTATCCTCGGAAAGAAAATAATATTAGGTGCTCTTTTAGGTCTCAAAATATTCTTTATTTTAAGAAGAATTGGGAACGACTCTTAGTTTTTCAATTAACAAACTACTATTTGAGTAATTAGCGCAAATGTGATTAGACAAGGACAGTAGATATGGCTTCCTCTTAAGTCAGCGTGTCTCGTTTAAAAACTATGATATTCGGGATAATTTTTATCAGTATATTTTCTGATGTTTTTAATGAACTTTTCATATATGGGAGCTCATATACTAGCGATTATCCATAGCAACGCGAAATCTGGTGCTAATTGGTAGATACATTTTTTATAATTAAAGTTTAATTTAAATTAATGTAGTTTTAAAAAAGTTATGTATCAGGAACAAAAGTTTGCACTTTTGTAGCATATCGAGTGGCCATATAAAGAAAGTCCACTCTGCGCAGTAAAAATAGATTGAAAATGTTAGCTTAGATCAAAAAAAGGTTGATTCTCTGTCAGTTTTTCAAAAATCTAGATTTTGATTTGTCATAGATCTGTTCTGAAAAAGAGCTGTTTCTATTTTATTTGCAGAGAATTGAATGACTTTATCAAAATATTCTAATTTTCCATGTCAACTCGACAACTAATTGTCACTTCCATTAAAAATGTTCAAATCAACGAGCTAAAAAAAGCATTTTATATTTCATTTACAGCAAACCGAACAGTTTCTTCAAAATTCTCAACTCGACAATTAATTGTCACTACGATCCACAATGATTAGTCGCTTCATCTCCCAAACTAAAGCTGCGTGCTAGCCAGACTCTAAAAGAACGCCACGTTAACAATGAAAAACGCTCTTCCCCCCAGGAAAAAACACGTGAAAAGCAACTCTCGCCGCGTCGGGTTAAACGCCTCTAATTGCAAAACGATGTTAAGGACTTCCCTCCCAGAGCCTGGCGGGGGGCTAATAAATCGCGCGCCGTCCGCGCAAATGAGCCGTAACCGTCTCGATTATTTAACAAAGCGAGCAGAAGACTCTCGAGATGTTTAGACGGGCTCTCTGTCAGCGCGCGACGCTCGCGGCCGTTTAGCGCGGCGCGGGCAAAAATAGACGCACCGCCGCGCGCTCGCTCCTCTCGGCGTTTAAGCGTTCCCCGAAAAATATGCCCGGCGCTCCACTCGGCGAAATAGAATTAAGAGGATGTCGGAGCTAAAATCGTGTTTTTTCTATTAGTGATTACTTTTGAAGAATAGAATGCATGGGAAAATCAAAAGGAGAGCTACGTAGTGCTCTGTATAATAAAGCTTTGGCATGCAAGATAAAGTTCATCTGTTAAGTTATTTTTCTGATTAATTTGAAATACGATAGGTTGTTTACGCATGGAAACCTAACCTCAAAATTTGAATCCTACCAAGCTTTTGCAAATAACTTTTTATAACGTTATTTTACAGTAAAATTTGGAGCAGACCCGTGTAGTGCTTACTATAATTAACCGACCTGTACAAGATAAAGTTAATCAGACTTGTAGTTTTTACATATGATTAGAAATACAAAATAGGTCGGTCAGCAAAAGGGGGGCGGGGCTCCGACATCCCCTTAAAAGAGCCCGCGGAGTATAATAGGGCCTCCTCGAGAGCTGCAGCAGCGCCGTTAGTTTCATAGCTCGTCAATGTGCGTCCTACGCTGATGGCTGGAATGACGATTGTCGATTTTTTTCTGCAGTATTTCGCTGCGCTCGGAACAGCCAACGTGACTTAAGGGGAGGTCGGAGCTATCCTGATTGGTGCAGATTTTACCTAACCTCAAAAATTAATATCATAAAAATAAAAATTTGTGGTCATTTATGGTACAAAAATGCGGTTGTTCGGTGTTCTTGTCATAATAATAAATGTTTATAAAGCTTCAAGCGTACATAATTGCGTACAATTTCGTAAAATAATGAAAAATACGGCGCGAGGTGAAGCTAACAGTAAGGCTAAGAAACGGTAAGATGACCATCACTTTTACCGTTTTCCATTCGTCAATTGCAACAATATTTCATAATAAAAAACTTTTCGGGCTATTAATAAACAAAATTGCTGTTGTCCTGTGTTCTTTACATAATAACAAACTATTATCAACCTCGATTTTGATATTACTATGTGAATTTTAGACGTATAATGAAAAATACGGCGCGAGGTGGAGGTTACAATGGTAAAGTTCGCTCCGATCTCCCCTTAAGTAGAAACTCCACTGAACTTTTATCGAAAAATTTTTTGTTGCATATTTTTTAAGTTTGTAGCTGTGTGAAAATGTTGAGACCTGCTGGATTTCAAAACTCTTAATTATATTAATGCTATAGCCAGTTGAGTGAAATAGTTGACATTAGATAGTATACCAAATTCTCTTGAAAATGACTTTTTTAACTTTAAAAAGTTGCTTGCGTAACCCATGGCCATGGATATTTTTGAAACTCATCGATTAAAGTATTTTGAAAAGAATGGTAGAAAATAAGCCATATTAGCTGATTATGGACGAATGGGAGCGATCTTTTAAAAATCAGTCGCGTTCCCTCTTAACTTTGTCTAATTTATTTAAACAAATTGTATGCAGCAGTCTATAAATGTAAATTTGTATTTTCAAACATATAGTTGGCCGCCGACGCTGATCTTAACAAATTTTGACAAACAAACAGTTTAGCCAAAAACATTATACCTTGTCAAACAAAGAGTCTAATTTGTGGTCTTTGACAATCTGCCAAAAATCCATTTGTATTGCAATAACTTAACCGATTTCTAATTTTTCTCGATTGCTCGTCTACCGGCGATAATTTTCCGATTGCCCTGCCTTTCATCTTTTAAAGCATTTACATTTGAGACCTCACATTAATCCAACCTAAATATCTATTTATACAATTTACAAGTGAAATTCTACTTCGGAGCCTCCCTCGCATCATTATAAACGAGCGCAATTTTTCCGAAAGCCAGCCACAAAGTACATAATATTCGGCCGTTATAACGAGCCCCACACCCGGGACTTTTCCTTACTTGTAAAATCTCTCTTCTATAATATTCAAACAATAGGAAATTGCTCGCGCTGTTCTCATATCCGAGCAACAAGACCACCGAGCTACACCCAACGTGTACACACATCGCGGAGCTCTTAAGTGGCCAGTGTGCGGAGGATTTTGTCGCCTATGCAGCAGCCGAGCGCAGGAGCAGAGGAAGCGCAGCAGCCAGAGTTATAAAGAGGGAAGAGAGGAGAAGACTCTCTCGAAGAAAGGGACCGTGCACACTCGACACATCCGACGCTTGATTTATCGGCCAATTAGTCCGGGCTGCGCCGCCGCGCTCGCGCTTTTCCTCCTATTTCATGCACTGGCAAAAAACTGATTGGCCGGGAGACAAAAACGTTATACATTATACACGGTATGATGCGCGCGCCCACCCCCCCCCCCCTGTTAAAACGGAGAAGGGCCGCGCGCGCGCGCGTGTACGAGGAGATGCGCAAAAAAATTGCCAAGTGTATACACGCACTCTACTCGGCAGGAGAAAAAAATGTGTCTCTAATTTATACCGAGGATTTTGTGCCTTTTTTTTTAACGAATCTCGGTGAATTAAAGATTAACTTTCTAGCGTAAGCGGGTTAATGAGGGCTAAAACTTGAATTTACTCCACTTTTCTGCTGTTTATTACATAAGTATGAAAAACTTTTTTGCCTCGTCTCTTTCATTCTTACAATTACTACATACGTTTATTTTTATAATTTTTTTTATTCAAAAAGTATATCTACTAAATCGTTATTCACCCAGACAACAGCATTATTAAAAAGAAAGTTCATGAATGTCATGAACTCTTTGCGTACTCTTTGAGAAACCTTTTCTACCTTACATAAAATTTCGAAATAATTCATAAAATGAATTAATTTTTTTGGCTGTCTGGGTAAGCATAGACAAAAAAACACCAACAAAAGCATTTCTTAATATAGAATTAAGTGTATATCTTTTAATGTAAATAAACCTCCTAAAAGCAATAAAAATACATACAACTCTAAAGAAACAAGAAAATGTAAGCTATAATTATTTTCAAGTAAATACCTAAGTTGCACCCGCACGCGAACGAATAAAAAAGACTCGCTCGCAGAATTAGAATCGACAGAAAAGTACTTATCAGCAGAAATTGAAATGCCCAGGGAGATAAGTTCGCTATACACTCGGCGGCGCTCGAGATTAAGCGATTAACGTCTGCGAGCGGACAAAATCAGCGAATATTCCCCGAGAACGAGGGAAGAGAGAAGAGCGACGCAAACTCGTGGAGGAGTTAAAGAAGAAATTGTAACGAGCGCGTATACCTTACCTATCCAGCCTCCAACCTGATGACGTAAAGACGAGGGCTCGCTCAGAGAGAGAGAGAGAGAGAGAGAGAGAGAACAGGTTTTCTCGTTTTCCCGCGGGCGAACGATCCTCGCGACACTCTCGGCCGTATACACATCGGCCGAGCTTGTTGGAATTAATTGCTCGGGCCAATTAACGCTCTCCGCAGCAGCAGCGGCAGCACAGAAATACGCGCGCGCACGGCCTGAAAAAGAGAGAAGCGCGGCACGACAAAAAACGAAGAAGCAGAAGAAACTCTTCTCTCTCTCTCTCTCTCTTTCTCTTCCTTTCGCCGCCGAGAGAAATGACTCGCAATCTGTACGGAGATAACTCGGATAAATAAACAGAGCTTTGCGCGCATTGTTTTGCCTATTAGCGCTTTTTATATTCAACTGACTGGGGAGAGAGAGAGAGAGAGAGAGAGAGAGTCCATTCAAGAAAATCAAAGCGCATTCACTTGTCCCGAAGACAAGCAAGCGCGTCTAATTTAATCGGATTAACCGCGAATCGTTTAATTGATAATGATTCGCGTGTACGATATTACTTACTCCGATGCTGAAATCAGAGTGAAATTTCATGAGAATTACAGGTTTTTACAGGGAGTTTTATGAAATTTACACAAAGTTTTTAACACATTTTTGTCGATTTGTTACTTTAATAGTGCTTTTTAATATTCATTATTTCCTGAAAAAATATATAAATATCCGGAGAACTTTTTTCACGCAACAATTTAACGGAATTTTTTACATTACAATAAAATTCAATATCGTGTTTTTGAGGATGTAGTAATTATACCTATTAAACCTTTGATCATTTGCTTTTCATCCAATAAATTGCATAAAAAAGATATTTTTATGAATTAATTTTACATTTGTTCAGTAGTATTTGTTTATAAATTATTTCAATGCATTGCTCGATCTTTCTCCGATGCCGATTATTTAACGAGATAAGAAAAAGAGGAACTCTCCTTTCACCAATAGGCTACACCTCACGGGACATTAATTGGAGTCCCGCTCAATTGGTTATTAGAGCTAACCGAGTCGCTCGAACGTCTTAATTCTCCTTCGCAAATTTTATGTCCGATCATTAAGTGGCTTCTCCTTTCGAACCGGCTCTTGTCTCTCTCTCTCTCTCTCTCTCTCCTCTCGACTTTTAACAGCACTCGTTCTGTCGGTCTTTTCTCTGTATCTCGCTTTCTAATTCCCTTGTTGGCCTTTTATTTTATCTCTTTTCATCTCGTCCTCTCCTCTTCCGTCCCAGCGCGCCACCGTCAAACGTTATTCGTTATTCATGCGAACCAACTTTTTCGAATTCATTGAACAAAGTCCTTGAAGAATTGTAATTGCTGCCCGAAACTCGTTATTTTAACAATTCGATTTTTTTCCAACTGCATAAATAATATTGTAATTGCGAACTAACGAACGAGTTACTTGAATTTTTTGTTGTATAAAAGTAATGCTTTCTCTAATATTTTACATACTTGTTCTTGAATGTTAAACATGCATTTTCAAAAATTATATTGTCATTACTAGCGTCCTCTGTGGCTTGAAAGCAAACTAATTTATTCAAGCATCCGTTTTTAACTCCAGTCGATAAAAGAGAAATCGGCACAAACATGTTACACGAGCAGTCGAAAAATAAGAAACCTAACTTTCTGACTGAAATAATTATGTATTATTTTGAAAATTGTAATTTATATAAAAAATGTAGAATTAAACTATTTCTAATACGAATAAAAGTGGAAAATATTAAATAAAAATGTTGTTTTCACAATTATTGGAAATTTATTCCGTTTTCATATGTACAAAATAGGTGTACACACTATAATCATTCACTCAGCTTTTTTTTATTGTACTTATGACACATCAATGCGATAAAATGTCCGTCACTTTCACTGCCCAATTCATCTTCAGAATTAAATTAACCAGATAAAATTTTGATGATTAAATGAAGAAAAAAAAACAAATTTTGAAGTCAGATTTATATTAAAACATTTTTACGATACTGACACGTATCCTGGTAGTCTTCTCTGTTCACACTTTTTTGTATTCGTCTACTTCGATCAATCGTCCTCCTTGAAAACAAATTCAAGATACTCACGACAGCCTTAGGTTTGTTTTTGGCATTACACGAAAAATCGTCACTCATACTTGTTTCATCACTGAAAATGCGAAAACAGCGTCAAAAATGAAAAATTACTTTGTACACTTGTAAAACAAGTTATCTCCCCCTTCTTTTGTGTGACTGTCACAAAACTGATTATTTTAATGAAAAATTTATTTAATTTAGAATAAGAACAACGTTTTTGTGGCTAATATTAAACTATACATGTGCTTTCCTAAAGATGAAAAAGTTTGTAATTAAAAAAATATTTTTTCCTCTCTAGGTCGTAAAACTGAACGCATACTAAATTGTATGCATTATAACAAAAATTGTTTTAGTGTAAACGCTCAAACTAAATCTCGTCACACGATTCTGAAACCAGCAACCAAATTCATCAAAATTGTTTCTCAAAATAAAAGATCAAAAAATGTTGTTTAACTATTCTCAAGCTTTAAAATATAAACAATGTATATCTTGACTTATAGTTAAAAATAAAACATTGTTCAGACAAATAAGTTACTGGATTCAGAATCATTTTTGTCACTACGCGTGCAATAATGATCCAGCATCAATCTTCATTGTAGAGCGCTTGTCGATGGTAAAGTGATGATAAAACGATACTGATTTCGCAAAACGCTGATGATAATAATGGACTTAAAATTAATAGCCTAACCTACAAATGGTCTTGTGTGATTTTTAATAGCTATTCAAAGTCAATATTTATTTCTTTTTCTGATTCTGATTCTGGTTCTGATTCTTGTTGACTGGTTTGTTATTTTTGGGTGGCGCTCCTACCTTATTCTTCTTTTTTTTTGGTTCATCATCTTCCTCATCTTCATCTTCAGGATCCTATATCGCATGTAAAAAATACAATAGTTTTATTTTATTTGTATTTTAACTCCAAAATTCTAAGATAAATTTTACAAATGAACTATTAAGCATTGTACTGCAATTTTTCAATAACCACAATGGGCACAACGCCAAGATGAAAAGGAATGTAACAATACATAAAACTTGAGCTGTCTTTCGATATGACAGTTTATTTAAAAAAATCATGTAGATGCGCTAGTATGTATACATAAGATGACAGAAGTAGTCTTTTCAAGTTCAGAGAACTTGAAATAAACATAATATTCTTGTTGAACTATTTCTTAGAATATATCATTCAAATTCTGATAATTAATGAATTAGAAATCGTCGTATTAAAAATTAGTTATATTTAATTAAAGTTTAACTTCTAGTACAATCACTTGTCTACCCCTTCATCCACCTTAGCGCGTTTGGTGCCATTTTTTTTAATTTCTGAGGACAGTTTTCTTTTCTTTTGTGGCTCCTGAAAGTTTCATCAACAATTTATACAAGCTCTAATGTTATCTTATTTGCATTACATTGATCAATACTCAATTGAAATGAATTATTTAATGATATTAAATAATCTAGCCAATGGTATGAAATAAATACTTTAAGCACAGTATTTATATATGTATAAACATTCAATTTACCTTTTCGTCATCGTCGTCATCAAAGTTGTCCACCTCCACTTCCTCATCTTCCATGTCTTCAAATTCGTCCATGTGTGTAGCTGTTGAAGATTTATAATATCAATAATGATAGATACAGTTTTTGTATCGTTATACAGGATTAAAAATTAACATACCAAGGAGATTGTGTCCAACTATGTGAACTGGTCCGCTTCCTTTGATAAGAGTAAACGTTACTGGTGGGTCGGGGAAACTGAGGTCAAGAATGATTTGTGATGTTTTTCCCATTTCCAATAGAGCGATGGGGATTTTGATTGGTCCTTTAAGTCCCATAGCTTCTACTTGAAGTACGTTCAATTCACCAGGCTTAGCCTCTGGTCCCAGCAGAGCCTGTAAGTATTGGAATTATTTATCATATCTATCATAATTAATGTTTTTTACTTTTAATTTGTATTAATTTATCATTTTCTATACATTTTAGTAAAATTTGTTAATAAATTCTATATTATCTGTTTATTATTTCTGTGGTGAACCGTAAAACCGACTTAATTCTATTTTCTGAATTTTTCTGATATTTAGATTTGAATTTTCAAATTGTCTAAATGGCAATAGAATAAACCTATGCAAAAGAAAGGCATAGATTATGAAAAAGTGGAATTAATAATTGAACTTTTGATTTTTTTTATATGAAAATATACTATTCACAGATACCAAAATCATTAAAGACAATTTTTCAAAGAAGTGGACTTGTTTTTTTGGTTTACCACAGCTTTATAAACTTGAAAAAATTAAAAACAACTAGATTTTTTACAGATAAATTTTTCTTTCTTAATATTGCTTTAATTTAAAATTGCCTTATAAGCTTCTATAAGAAATGACAATCATGGCATCAGTTCCTAATAATCAGCAAAGACCAACTCTTTGTCAATATTTATTAGTATTTAAACAGAACTTAAGGTGATGTTAAACCCCCCCTTGTGTCCGGTAAATACAGGAAAACACTTTAACAATGCTCTGGAGATATTTACTCAAAATTGAAATTTGAATGGAAAAAGTGGTTTCTCAAAATTGTTGCTGATGGTGGGTTAATATCACCTTAAAGGGACGCCGGATATCTCTGTCCTTGTCTAATCGAGTTTTCATTCATAATTTTAAGAGAATTCATTTTTTTTGAAAACATAATAGTTGTCCCCCCTTTGTTTCATAGTAATCTAAATATATGTCCAAGCTGGGTTCATATTATTGTTTTGTTTTCGAGAAAACTTTGACACACTATGAGGGCCAACAAGTTTGTCAAAGTTTTCTTGAAAGCAAAAAAATCATATGAAACCAGCTTGGACATATATTTAGATTACTATAAAACTAAGCAGTGACAACTATTATTTTTTAAGAAAAATAAATTCTCTTAAAATTATGAATGAAAACTCAATTAGATAAGGACAGAGATATCCAGCATCCCCTTAAGGAGGTTGTATACATAGATAATGTCATAAAATAAATCATTCTTTACTACAATTTAATCTAACATAATGCTATGAAAATCAACATATAAAATAAGGGCTTTGTGTAAATATACAAATTTTTTTTATTGAAATTCCATTATTGTAAAATTAGATATCGTCAATTTTAGACTTTAAAAGCAAAATATTGACAAAATAGTGGAGACTTTTTTATTTGTTATCTGATTTTAATTTGAAAGGTCTCACTTTGTTCCTTGAAAGATTTCAGGAGGTCTTACCCATATAAAGATTGAAAAATCTGGAGAAACCTGCAAGTTTACCGTCAATTTTTTGATGTACATGTTTTTGTAAGTTTGAACGTGTACAAGTATAAACTATAGGCTGTAACTTTAAAGGTTGTTTGTTGGTTTTTAATTTTTATATCGGCAAGTCCCCCTGAAATTATTCTCCATTCTTCAATGTCTCCAATGTTTTGTCAACTTTTCCTCTTTTAAAGTTTAAAGTTGACAATATCTAATTTTACAATAACGCAATTTCGATAATTTTTTTTGTTCGATAAAAACCCCTGATTTTATAATATATTGACTTTCGTATCATTAGGCAAGATTAAATTGTAGTAATAAATGTTTGTTTTCTTATGACATGTATTTATGCATACAACCTCCTTATAATGGTAAATTTTAAATACAATCTTTTAGCTCCTTAGACGCTACGTTTTCATTTATGAATAAAAATTATTTTCTAACGATAATTTAGACAACAATATATTTAAAAAATGACGCTTGTCTTTTATTCCTAGTGAAAATTTGAAAAACATCGATTTCCGCATAATTTAAACAGGTGTCACGAAAGTAACTAGTTGAAATCGCCCCAAGTAAAAACTAGAATCGCAAAGTCCCAAATATTCACCACCGAATTCCCGATACAAAGGCTCAGGATCTCACAGAAGAAAAACGTACAATAAACTTCCATTAAAGCTATAGCTTCCAGCGTACCGAGTCTAGAGAGCGCCATGTACGACATATATATATACACACACACCGGAACTAATGTTTTCGGAACGCTCCGATCCCCCAGCCTCACAATCAACAGCAGCGTACAATCGTACACCGCGCGAGCACGCAAATAAAACGGAAAGAACTGGAGGAAAAACTGGACTGGAGTCTTACCATTTTGATGATGAGCTTCTGATCGACGCCGAAGTGCTGATTGCTGTCGGACTCGTCGTTCTTCGGCTCCGGGTCCCAGACCTCGGTGGTCTTGCCGCCGTCCAACGTGACTCCTGCAACAGCCCCGTCAAAAACCATTAACCACCCAGCTCCTCCAAAATCAAAGAAAAGCACCCCATCGTCCCGCAAAGAAAACACCCCCCGGTCCCCTAGGAAAAAAAAAATCCTCCGGGGCACACACGCACAATGGCCGAACGCCGGCGTCTCGGCATCGCGCGCGTTCCTTCGGCCCCGTCGGTTAAAGTAAGCCTCGATTCGGAAAAATGGCGCGAGCAGTCGGGAGGTCCTGACGCCGGCTAGCCTACTCACCGTAAAGATATTCCTCGGCCATGGCGATCGCGCTGATTTCCTCGGATATTCTCCTTGCGCGCGGGCGGTTGCTACTTGGATGGCTGCTGCTGGCGCGGCGTCGGTCGCTTCGAGAGAGGCGAGCTGTGCGGGGCTATACGGGCCTGATACTCTTGCGCACGCTCGGGGTACGCACGCACAGGCACACGAGGAGAGAGAGAGTGTGTGGAGCGCACGACTGAAGCGACGCCAACTACGCGAGATACGCGCGCGCTTGATCGCTTTGCCGCCCGACTGTAGGCTGCGTCTACATGGACGCGCTCGGCTGCGAACTTGGGCGCGCGATTGGGTGTAATTTATACACTGTAAAAAATAAAATGTTAAATTACTACATTGAATGCTGGAAATAATAGTACCACCATATAATGTCGGTGTTTTACAGTAGTTAATGCTGTTAATACGCTGTTAATTTGCACCACTTAAATGGTAGATCATTATCTAGTTTTATCGAGGCCCTCGATTATTTCCTTGGCAAACTAGATAGATCTACATAGTTCTAGATTCATTTTCTACCAGGGTTAGTATTGTATTATTACCTCTAAGTGTATATATTGACTGTTGCCTGTAAGTTTACAGCATTGGTAGGTGGTACTATTATTTCCAGCATTCAATGCAGTGATTTTACTTGAGACGGTAATATTACGATATACAACGAGGTTAATTAACATCTGCACTACTCAGCACAGTCAATATTTTCACACAGAACGTAGAAATATAACTACATTTAATGCTGTAATGTACCGGAGACTATTTTACTTGCGCGTGTAAAGTAACATTGGCCTTTTACAGTGTACTATTAAGGGGGTGTCAAACCATTCAAATTTCCCGCCGAAATTCCTAACCTCAAATTCTTTAACAATTGATTACAATTAATAAATAAACTAAATTATGAAAAACCAAGACATCATTGCCCTCCATAATACAATTATCTACCACTGTGCGAAGTTTCAAACAAAATCTTCTAAACCTCTACGAATGCCATTCGAACGAAATTTATATTAGTCTATTAGTCTAGACTCGAACCTTCAAATTTCGTTCGAATGCCATTTGTTGAGGTTTTGAAGTTTTTGTTTGAAACTTCGCACAGTGATAGATCATTGTATTACGAAGGGCAATGACTTCTTAGTTTTTCATAATTATACTTATTCTTTTAATTAAAGCCAATATTTTATAATTCTCGTGTCGGTAAGGTAGGAAGGATAAAAATTGACTTTGACACCCCCTTAATAGTCACTACCCAAGGAAATATTTCTACGATTGTTTTCCTCAATTCTGATGTTTGTCAACTTGTTAAATTTAAAATAGAATTAACATTGCTATAATTTTTGTATTAATTAATATATTGGGAATTAATAATATGTATTTGGTAACGTGCGGTTTGTTTATGCAGATATATTGGAAGATTTATTAGTCTATGGATTTTACGATTGCAAATTAATTTTTAATAAGCTGCTTGAGTTTATTATTTGTTTGTGGAATATGTTAACAATTTAATAAATAAAATAATTACCAATTTTAATTCCTGTTGAAATTTACCAAGTTCTTAAGTATCATCTGAAGTTCAGTAATTCGGTTGTTGCGTGCTTCTTTTATTTCATATTCAAATAGTTTATGCTAAAATAATTAGGTCGGATTTTTTAGTGTTTCAATTTAACAAAAATTGAAGTAATTACAGTCATTTGAAATTTGCATGACGTCACGATTGTATACATTCATGACGTCACGTAGTATTAGAGTATATCTATATATATAGAAAATTAGAAAACTTTAAACGTCTGTAACTTTCAAAATTTTCATTTTTATGGCAAAGGAAAAATATGACTTAATTATTTTTCGCTATTCTACTTATTTCATGCGAAAAATCAACTATTTATTTTTGTGCAACATACTAATTAAAGACTGAGCTATAATGATTGATAATTGACGATTGATCTATTCAAAAATCAAAATAAACGTGGAAATATTTCTTTGGGTAGTGACTAGTAAATTTCTGTATGTCAGCGTAGGTGCGCAGCCAAGTTCGCGCCGAAGTGCGCACCCGAGTGCGTCTACGTAGATTGTAGACGCAGGCATAGGCCGGCACACACGTGCAGATGCGAGCGCGCGCGCGCGCCCGGCGTCGTTTCGGCGCGTGCGCACTGGATCTGTTCGACAAATTGAGGGACCAGTGGCGCCACTTCACCCTTGGAGAAATATAGGCGATGCGGTCGAAGATTCAACTACTCCTTTGGTGGTAAATACAGTGAAAGAGGTACACTGTGAAAAATACTCTTGTAGATTTACTACTCTGAGAGTTGGAAATAAAAAGTCCTAGTCTGAGTGTACTGTTTGTACTAGAAAACGTAAATTTACGTGCGACGGTGTTAGCCGTGATGTTTGAGGTTATGATGGCTAATATCTTTCACACTTTATACTCGAGTAAAACGCTTTATTGGCTATATATTTTTCTTTCAAGTGACTGTATAAATATTCTCGGGATTATTCCTTATTGTATTAGACGAAAAGTATCCACATTTTGAGTAAAACTGGATTTTTGCATTCGTATTACATTTTTACCTAATACTACTCTGAATGTAGTACTTTTATTAGATTTTAGAACTTTTACTAGATTTTTGTAAATTTACAAGTTTCTGTAACTTTACAATGACTGTAAAATTACTACACTCTGAGTAGGATTATTTTTGTCCAACTCACAAACTAGTAAATTTCCAATTTTGTTTGTGAATTTACGACGGCGGTGTAAACCTACTACATTCAATGTAGTGTTTTTACACTGCTGTTGTCTTTTTACTACTCTCAGACTAGTAATAGATTTACAATTGCCGTTGTATATCTACGAACAACTTTTTACAGTGTAGGCCGAATCTTATAAATATCGCTTTAATATTAGAGTTTGCTATTGATTATATTTGTTTTAAACAGTGTCTTAACTGACATTATCGTAATGACCTGAAAAATTATCCCGAACCTTTAAAATTTTTAGTTAAAACACATAATTCTCATTATCCCGTATACTTGATATACTGCTACCGCCAATACAGTCACTCGATTTTGGGATGGCGCCACGGGTTACTTAACAAGGCGAATATGTAATACTACTTTGAACAAATTGCAGTGCAGGTCGCGCGAGAATTTTTCTCCTGGAATTTTTTTTCTTTTTCGGGATCGATTATTGTAGGTGGGGATTTTTATGAAAGGACGAGGGTTGCGAGAGGTGTTCTTTTTTTGGCGCACGATGATGCCGCTCTCGCGCGGTTTTTTATCGTGGTTTTCGAATGTAGTGTATTGTTATGTTTAGCGAAATGTCTGAACGTTATTGTGGAGGATTGTAAATTGCCGTGATCTGATTTTACAATAGAAACACGATTTATTGGGACGGTCGAGTAATTTTTGGGTGTAGGTAAGTATGTCAATTTTACCGGAACCGAATCGCATTTAACCCATCTTTCTGAAATATGTAGTACTATTTTATTGGATTACGTCTACCTGTATAGTCTAATCTTATTGGTGTCTCCAAGTTACACTCAACTCGAGTCCTCTTTTCCTCAGAGTAAATGCAGTACCAATCTGACATGTTTGTTTTATATTAAAATCATAATCATGTAACTACCATGTTTTTCTATTTCTATTATTTCTAAGGGGGTGTCAAAGTCAATTTTTATCCTTCCTACCTTACCGACCCGAGAATTATAAAATATTGGCTTTAATCAAAAGAATAAGTATAATTATGAGAAACTAAGAGGTCATTGCCCTCCGTAATAAAATTATCTATCACTGTGCGAAGTTTCAAACAAAAACTTCAAAACCTCTACGAATGGCTTTCGAACGAAATTTGAAGGTTCGAGTCTAGACTAATAGAGTAATATAAATTTCGTTCGAATGGCATTCGTAGAGGTTTTGAAGTTTTTGTTCGAAACTTCGCACAGTGGTAGATAATTGTATTATGGAAGGCAATGATGTCTTGGTTTTTCATAATTTAAATTATTTATTAATTGTAATCAATTGTTAAAGAATTTGAGGTTAGGAATTTCGGCGGGAAATTTGAATGGTTTGACACCCCCTTAATCCGAATAATCTATACTATGTACATCGCATTAAATCGGAACCTTCCGTCATCATTTAGCATACTTTCGAAAATGCAAATTTACAAACGTACAGTTGTGCAAACTTCGAAACTTGCGACTTTACTTGGTATATACCTAAACATTTGAATTACTGAATTACTATTGATAACTTTGAATTAGCTTGAGGAAATGCGAGAGAAGGGGCTGCATCCTGCGCATACAGCTGGCCAGTAGTCGTGCTCCCTGCACTCTTGTATTGTCAAATTCGGAGAAACTCGAGCTGTAGCAAATAAGCGTATGCGCGCGCACGCGATATACACTCCACAAGAGGACAAGTTTAAAGGACGCATGCAACGTTGTATTACACACGACAGCGGCGGCTTTTTTCCGCCAAATAACGCATCTAGTGATCTAGTCTCTCTCTCGAGACAGAAGAGAGAGTCCGCCGACTCCGGTGAGAGGGAGGCTAAGAAGCTCGCGCGAAGGGAACTTCGATAATCTCTATATACGCGTGAAAGTGCATATATATACAGTGTATGCACGAGCTTGAGCCGAAGCGCAACGCGCAACACCGCCAACATCGCACAGTTTGTGTTTGCGTGTCTGCGCGCGCGTGTGTCGGAGGACCGAGAGGAAGAAGATCCAACACATGGTGCAGCCGTGACAAGTGACAACACCGAACGCGATCATGAGGAACGAACGCTTTTCGTGAAAATCGCCGCCTGGGCCTGACGCGGCCACCTTTTCGGAATTCTTCGAGCACTTTCGCATGCTCCGTTTCGAGGGTTTTACAAGCTCAGGTATATATCGCATTGGGCGTTCTTCCTATTTTTATTGTCGAATGTGTGTGTGTAGGTACCCATCTTGGAAAAGATAAACAAACATGGGGATGGGTTTCGGGATGATTCTCAACGTAACGTCAAGTCTAGGCGTGTGTCGGTGTGTGTATAATAAGTTACTTTCAAAGTGAGCACGTGTGTGTCGCTGCGGTGCAGCCGAGTCGCAAAGTTTTCGAGATCCTCCGGCGTTTTTTCACTGCCATTATTGCAGCTCCCACCTCCCCCCCCCCTCCTCTCCGACCATTTTATTACACCTGAACTTATTGTCGTCCACCCCGAAAACTTTCTCTATATTTGTGCGAAAGCGTCCTCGACTGTCGCCCGCTCTTCAACCCTGTGCTTAACCCTAATGTAAATAAACTCGATCGTTTTTAAATGCTCCGAATTAGAGATTAATAGTCTTTTTTTTTTCAATGCTTCTCGCGTTGAGATCCGGTTTATGACAAGTATATCCCGAGCTCGTTAAATTTACATACTAGCCTTTTAAATCATTTTAATTTAATTGAGTTGTTCGTGTAAAATCGGTGTGCGTTGCATTTTTACACAGCATTCACAGTGCTTGGAATATGTTTTTCTATTAAAGCTCGTTGTTTTTCATTTTTTAGGATACAAATGTATAGCAGCAGTTGTTGTGAACCAATAAGGTGTAGTTAATCTAGATTAGAACGCTACAAAAGTAAATACAAAACTTGACAATGGAGGAAGAAGAAGATTGGGATGCTCCGACTCCTACCGCGCCAGCTAAAGCATTACCGCCGCAAAACAACAGCTCGACACCTCATGAAACATTGCAAATTACAGATGGTTACAAGTACAGCTATGAAGCACTGTCGAGTCCAGCCAACATCGAAGATTGGGTGGAACCTCCTTCGTATGGAGGAGCAAGGCGTTCTTCCAATGGATATTCTGAAAATTCATTTAGGGATAATAATAGGCCGTTTAGGAAAGATAGAAATGATAGAAACGATAGAAATGATAGAAATGATAGAAATGATAGAAATGATAGAAATGATAGAAGTGATAGAAGTGAAAGAAATAATAGAAATGATAGAAATGATAGAAGTGAGGATATTAATAAGAGGTAAGAGTGAAAATTGCTGAAATATCATTGTAATTTTAATTCAACACCTAGACACGCTTTTAATTGATGTTTGTTTTATAAATTTATTTCAGATTTGATTCAATAAAGCGCAACAGTAGTTTTTCAAACAGTAGTTCACCTAGAAACTTTGGAACACCCAAACCAAACAGATTTGCAAACAGATCTTTGCCAAATGTCCCGGTGACAGACTGGGATGCTCCAGATAACACAGCTAATCAAATAAATGGATCGTGGAAAGCAAATATTGCTACTCCAGTAAATACGATTGTAGAAGAAGAAGATTGGGATGCTCCAGCGGGATCAGCTCCTCAAACTCCTAAGTCTACTGCCAATCCTGTCGAAGTAACCATCTTCAACCAAAATAACTCGCAGAATAATTCTACTAGTAAGGTAGTTGAAGCAGAAGAAGATTGGGATGCTCCAGCAGGAACATCTTCAAAAAGTGATAAACCTCCATCTAGTGAAATACCTATTTACAAACCAAACAGTTCTATCAATACATCCACGCAGTCTGTAGAGCCAAGTAAACCTACAAAAAATGTAAATGAAGAAGAGGATTGGGATGAACCAGCCGGAACAGCTCCTAAGAGCATATCTGCGACTGATGTAGAAATCCCTATTTATAAGCCTAATAATTCAAATATGTCTGTGACAGATTCAGAACAAAATAATTCTTCTAATAATATGCAAGAAGATTGGGATGCAGACCCATCTGGTCAATCATCAAATACTTCTAGTAATGGATTTGCAAAGGACATTCCCGTTTTCAATCCAAAAAATAATGATGGACAGCCATACTCTAATAGTCCAGTAAACCAAAGATATGAAAATAATGTTCACTCAAACAAATATCCACTTTCAAAAGGCTTTGGAAACAATGAACAAAATGATCATTTTGGTCGAGATCCTTTCAGTCGACATTCCCGTGGAAGTAACAGGTAACTAATAATTTTTTAAAAATGAAAATTCATGTTATTTATTTAAAATTTCTTAAATAATACAATTCTTTCAGGCAATCGCCTTATGAAAGAGGCGGCAGAGGTGGTAGATTTAATAGAGGTGCCAGAGGAGGATTCGATAGAGGAGGATTCGATAGAAGAGGATTTGACAGAGGAGGATTTGATAGAGGAGGTAGAGATGGCAGAGACGACCATTATCAATCCTTCAATTCACGTGATAATTCTAGGAATAGGGGAGATAGAGGGGACAGAGGAGATAGGTCTTATCAACAAAATTCTTTTAATAAAAATAAGAACAATGACAGGCCATCATTTCTACCACCGCCAACTTCTTTCAATCACACTGTTGTGGAAGCAGAAGAAGATTGGGATTCGCCAACAGGTTTCAAGACAAAATCTACAGAAAATAATGCTCCTCCACCTGTGACGGTAAATAAAATAAAATTAAAAAAAAACAAATGTATGGTGTAATATATCTTTATTTTTTATAATTAAATAATTAAATTATATTTATTCTAGGCTCCTCCTGTTGAACAACAACAACAACAAGTAGCAGAAGAAGAATCATGGGACTAAATTAAAAATGAATGCTCATGCAAGTGCCTAAGACCTCTTTTTGTATAGAAAGTTAAAATAACTTTTATGCATAAGACATGTTATGATTGAGTAGAATTATGTTCATAGAATTTATACAGGAGTCATCTATACAGAAATTCCAAAGATAACATTTTCAAATTTACCTATTCCTTGTCTCATTCAAATGAATTACTGTTTATTAGAGTGACAATTTTTTAATTTATGGAAAGTATTATTCATATGTAAAAATTTATTGGAATATAGGTAGAATATTGTTAGAATTTCTGTTGGACCCATGCACTTTTTTCATAAATTTTTTAATGACAATACTATAATTTGGTGAATGACCACAATTGATTGTTACAACTTCACAAATGTTATATTAAAGAAAGTCGATAAAAATAAGTAGAGAATATTTTTCTTAAGTGTTTTATAGACATAAGCTATATTTACATATTGTACCAAAAACATTATTTTTTCAGCTTTATAAGGTGAAACTGTCATATAGAAGTATAATTATATATGATGTATATTTTATGAGGAAGACACTTAATGCAAAAATGAAATTATAAGGCGTTTCCAAGTTGGTTGTGCCTTAACAAAAAAAAAATCACTGTATATTTAAATTAAATAATAAAAAGCTTTGCTTGTGAATTTTGAACTTGAAACTTTTACATATACAAAATTTGATATGTTTAAAAATATCAAAACATATTTAAATTTACTACACAGATATGCAAAAATACATTAAAATTTTTATCTTATCTACAATTCCTTCATTATTTTAACAGTCACATCACACTAGACACTTGTACATTCACTCACACATGTGCTATAGGCATTGCAGGTATAAGTACCACAAAACAGATAATATAATTTATTTATGAGGCTTTTTCAATGTTTTTTATTCTTCTTCATCACTTAGTAACTAAATGTCAATTCTTGGTCTATATTGTAGCCTTAGTGGAGGGTCCCGAAACCTCCACCTTGTAACGTAGACAAACTTAAGTGTATGATCTTTTCCTAATAGTTCATTATTACAAAGAATGTCAATCTAAAACAATAATAAATTATATTATAAATAATTAATTAATTTATAAAAGTTAAATGAGAATGATTGTATACTTACATCACGATATTTTTCCATGCCATTTAGGACTTTTTTGGCTATGAATTTCTTCAGGTGTGTTATAGTTGCTTGTGCAGAACATCTTATAAAGCCTCGCTTTAACGTCTTTAAACTGGCATTAATGCACTCCAAGCAAACGTTCACCTATGAAAATATATATATATATAATAATATTTTTATTGAAATATGTACACAAGTATGCATAGATAATACAGCAAAGAATAATTTGCAATTTCAAAACAACTTAGACTATTTTATTAATAACATATACACTAAGTATAAAATTTTTACCTGTTCATCAGTTCTGTGATAATCTGATTCTGCATGTGCATCTGCACTTGCCTTTTCTTCTTCGACTTCACCTGCATTTGGCAATATGTCTTTTGGATAAGGCAGACCTCTTGATCTATAAAATTCTCTCTCCCTTTTGATTTCATCTATAAAAATTACAATATGGAAGATTAGCTAATTATATTTTTAGTAAAATGTTTAAGATTTTGTTTTCAATCAACTTACTTTCTTGAAGATCAGGAACTAATTTGTAAACAATATCTTGCATAGTCCTATCAAAGCTAATGTACTGTAGCGGATGCGATTGATGAATGACTATTTGACATTGTGGACAAGTGTTCTTTTCATCAAGATGCTTGACTAAACAACTTTTGCAAAAAGTATGCAGGCATTCTGTGACTGTTGTTGCATCTATAAGATAGCCTCGACATATTTTACAAGTTATGTGACTGTTAAGTGTTTTTAGTTTTATTCTTCTCTCCATGGCAATATTTTAAATATAACCTTAATAACCTAACACTAGACACTCTTAATGCAAATCCTTTATAAAAGAAAATTTCCAACTGTGCATTGAATCCAATTTTTCTCTATATAGTTGGTAACCATTTTTAAATAAACAATATTATAAAGCCACTACTAACAATAACTTGTAGTATTAACTTAACATTTGACAGCTGTGCATTTGTTTCTTGTCTTCTCCTCTGCATGAGGCTTCAAGTACAAAACATGCTCTTCATATTTACAGGAGCTTTCCATATAAATGAAACTGCTCATTATATTACAGTTTATAAATATATTTCACAAAAATTCAACACAGCAGCACATGATGAAGTAAAGAAGGAAAAAACTTGCGTTTGAGAATCTCAAACCTAACCTCAATCTGGACAGTAAATCTTCTCTTGAATAAATAAGTACACTTGTGCAGGTAATTAATGGATACTTGTTTATTATTATTGAAATATCAATGTTGAGTCACGTACACTACTGATGTACACAAATAAAAAACAAAACTCTTAAAAAAAAATCGGAAACGTTTGCTTGAAAAGTGCATGGACGAGTGCGTGGCTGATGACAACAGTGATTGACATACGTCTTGTTACGTTATGTATATACACAAGCAGCAGCAGTAGGTAGCCATCACACATGCATCCGGAAATTCCGGAAGCGTACATCCGGATCCTTCTTCGAAGTAAACCTACTATCTTGTATTCTACTACAATTGTTATGAACGTATGACATATTGTTGTACCATAAACTTTTTGTGATTTTTTAAAATTTCTACGATATACATTAGAAATTATTTATTTATTTATTTTTATTTAATTCATTTTTTTTATTTATTTATTTATTTATTTATTTATTTATGCATACACGGTACGAGCACTTTTACATTTTTGTTGCATTCATATTTTTTAATTTTGCATAATATTTTTAGGGTCGCCACCCCCTCAGTATATCCGGATCATATCCGTCAGCCATTACTCCGGAAACGACCTATTTCTGAAAGTGAACTATTTCCGATCTCGTAATGGGGGCCTAAGTCACTTTTTGTTGCGTAGAAACCGGAAGGGGATGTCGGAGCCTCCCCCCCCCCCCTTTGCGGTCCGACATATTTTGTATTTCTAATCATATGTAAAAACTACAAGTCTGATTAACTTTATCTTGTACAGGTCGGTTAATTATAGTAAGCACTATACAGATCTGCTCCAAATTTTACTGCAAAATAACGTTATAAAAAGTTATTTGCAAAAGCTTGATAGGATTAAAATTTTGAGGTTAGGTTTCCACGCGTAAACAACCTATCGTATTTCAAATTAATTAGAAAAATAACTTAACAGGTCAACATTATCTTGCATGCAAAAGCTTTATTATACAGAGCACTACGCGGCTCTCCTTTTGATTTTCCCATGCATTCTATTCTTCAAAAGTAATCACGAAAAGAAAAAACACGATTTTAGCTTCGACATCCTCTTTTCCAACGTATTTTCTATTTTTTCAGGGTCTCGTACTTAACGGGTTAATACATATATTTACTACTTTTAGGTATATAAAAATATAAAAATTATAACAGAGCTTATTCTTATTAAATTTGTACTATATTTAATATTTTTTAAAAATTTCAGCTTAATAGGGGAGAGTCTTCCAGTATGACCATCCATAGCTATTTTACCTGTAACTTTTGATAGTCATGGTATAAATCGAAATTTCAAAATGGATTTTGTCGCCTAAATGGATCTTTTTGAAGAAAAAAATTAGTTTTTATCAAATTCAATTATCTTAACCCTTAGCTACCGAGGTGGTGGCATATAGACACCACCTAACCTAGAAATTCACGGCCCCAGGCAGAAATTGTCTTACCTAAAAATAATTAATAAAAGCTAATAACTTTTATAATCAATTTATAATATGTGGATTTTAGACTCTAGTGATAGTTAATAAACGTTTCTAGGTTGTATTAACTTTTATTAGCTTTTATTAGCTTTTACATTTGTTACAAAAAGAAAAAAATTCGTGACCTCAATAAAAGCTAATAAGTACTAATAAATTTTTTAAATTATTACTTACAGAGATTAAGTATTTATAATTCTTATGAATAGTTACTAATAGTATAAACTACTAAGCGCTTTTCGGTTTTTCACAAAAAATGCTTAAAAAACCTAAAAAGAGGCAGAAAAACAAAAAAAAAGTGCCTGACCTAAAAACAAGCAGAAAAGAAGCATTTTGAAGATATTTTCTCCATACAAAAATCTATTAAAATCTAATAAAAGATTAAAAATATTTATAAAATCTAGAAAAAGCTAGTAAAAGCTTATAAATATTATTAAATGCCACATACTATCTGTAGAGTCTCAATTCAGTATGTTTTAAACTGTTATTAAAATCTAATAAAAGCTAATAAGGTTTATATTTTATTTATAAGTTTTATATTCACGAGATTATTTCCGCCTGGTGCCCATAGGAATTTTTTTCCTCACAAAATAATTATTTAAATCAATCATCATTTTATATTTTGATATAAAACGTAAGCATATCTGTTGAAAATCGGAATGTCTTGCTATACAAATTTTTATGTGATAATAAATTTACCAATTTAATATTGAAAATGATAAAAATATTCAGTAGTGTCCATATAGAACCACGTCGGTAGTTACGTGACTATGATTTCACGTCGGTAGTTTAGGGTTAATGAATTATTAATATAAATAAAAAAATTAAGATTTTCAGTTTTTAAAAGAGTGTCCCCCATAGCTATTTTTTCTGTAACTTTTAATAACCGTGGTTATTATAAAAATATATATATATGTACGATTAGTTAAAGCGGAGACAATAATAGTACTTTTCGATACTAGGTGACATTTACAATACTCTCATTTTCTTACAAATGTAGATTATTAAACGTTACCATTGACGTGACTTAAAGAAGAGATAAAGCCCAATAAGTTTGTATACTTTGCACAAGTCTAGGCGCATTAAACTTTTATAAACTTGTGTACAGTAGTCAAATACGTAATTTACGTAAAAACTCCAACCGGATTCGTCGTTTTTAGAAAATAAACCGTATAACATATAAAAAAATCACAAAAATCAAGTTTATTTAAAAAGCCCTCCCAACGATCATTTTAATTTAGGTTGTAAAATAACCTGTATACACAAAAGAAAAAAATTGCTTGATTTAAGTGAATATGAGGCGTTAGATGCAAAAACAACTTAACCCGGGTTAAGTTGTTTTTGGTGAAACATACATATTCGTATTCTACGAGCCTTTATTTATAAATATAGTGAATCAAACAAGTTTTTTAGAATATATATAGTAGAATATATCGAAATCTCGCACGAACAACGCTCGATGTTTACCTCTAATTGTACGATTCAAGACGAAAGTTTCATTCTTACAATTTCTAACGGAGTATAACCGATAACGGTTTGAAAATATTATTTTAAGTATCGAAATGACATTTCAGAGTAATGAACGAAATTCGAACGAAATTCATATTAGTCTATTAGTCTAGACTCGAACCTTCAAATTTCGTTCGAAAGCATTCGTAGAGGTTTTGAAGTTTTTGTTTGAAACTTCGCACACGGATAGTTAATTGTATTACGAAGGGCAATGATCTCTTAGTTTTTCATACTTATACTTATTCTTTTGATTAAATCCAATATTTTATAATTCTCGGGTCGGTAAGGTAGGAAGGATAAAAATTGACTTTGACACCCCCTTAATGCTAATTAAAGCGATCATGCGCGCCATCTGTGTAAAATTTTCTTTTATAAAAGGAACGTTGCACTTGAATTGCAATTATCTGAAAATAGCCAAAATACTCTAGAAGATCCAAGAATAAATAACAAATCACAAGAACTTAGAAGACAATCAAGAGCTACTAAGACAATAATTTCCTCCAATTCTTTTGTTTATTACTAAATTTTATTAATTATTTTACTATTAAAACTATTTAATTACTTTCAGTATTATATTTTTAAATATTTTTGTTTAGGATTATTATAAATTAATTTCCAAATATATTGTACGTTATATATTAAATAAAAACTTGTACATGATGTAATACAAAACAAAGCGTTATATTTTGTAATACTTCATTATTTTGTTATAATTAATTAATAAAACTTACCGCGTAATAAAACTAGTAATTAAAATGTAATTATTGTCCCTTAAATATATGCTTTTTACAAACGAGGACCTAAATTTTGTATTGTGTACAATTTACACTCAATTAAGTTTTATAATCACCTTAAGAAACGTTTAGAGTGATCATGGACTTACGTGGTTATTCCGGGAACAACTTTCTATAAAGTGGACTTAAGTGGTTATTCCGGGAACAACTTTCAATAAAATGGATTTAAGTGGTTATGCACTGTACTGGTTTCGACCATAGGGTGGTATTTCTGACACTTTATATTTTTATATGAAATAGGTGCATTTGAATATATAAAATTCACATCAAACTCGCTTTTCAAAAAAATGGACTTATGTGGTTATTCTGGGAAGCCACAGAAATGTTTGCTTACATTACGTTAAAAGCCGCTGCCAATTAATTGGCACTTAGCTTTCTAAAACTAAATTAATTGCTCCAATATGAAATTCTTTGTTCTTATTATAAATTAATTTTAAATTGCCATATCTTTCCGAAATATAACTATTTAAACTAAAAATGACGTCTTCGAGTATAACAAAATAAGGGAAAGAGCTTATCTAAATTTTGCGGTTGTAAAAAATAGTAATTTTCTAAGTCATATTAGTCTGAATTTTCACTATTTCTTGCGTAAATCATACTAAAGTCTACGGCATTCAATTTCAAATTATGTAATCTTTTACTAAAAAGTGTTAAAAAGATATTTCTCTGTAAAAATCTAAGTAACATCAGTTCTGAATTAGTTAAGTTACACATAGAAATACACTGAGAGAAAGGATTCTTTGAGGCAAAGAATATTTCTTAATCGGTAAGTTTTGTGGATTTTAATACGGTCAAATGAATATTTCTTAACAGTTAAAAGCATCGTCTTAATAGTTAAGAACTGAGTAATTGAGTAGCGTCAACGGCTGACGCCTTAAATTTAATTTTTTAGTGCTTAATTGCAATAAACTTCAGTGAAAAGATTGCAAATCCTTTAGGCTAGTGTATATATATTGCCATATGTTCCAAATTCTAGAAATTATAAAGAGTTTCGTGCAAAGGCTTCGACTCCTTAATATGTACTCGATTTTACTTATGCATAGGGTACTTGTCCGTATTAATGTGCCATGAAGCAATGTTTTGAATTTAATAATTGATTGCTGAACGTATATAGCTTTAATCTTTGCTATTGAAGTTTACATAGGTACTCTAACGTTCCGTGTTTAAGATGGAATTTGTTTTAATTGAATATATTAAGCATTCATACAGATATATTAGAAATAAAAAAAAAGGTTTTGGTCCATATTAGTGTGCTTCTTCAATAGGCTATAACGTATTACTGTGCCCAATCTGCCCGTATTAGTGTGCGTATTCACAATTCTGTGCCCCCCCCCCCCCCATTAGTGTGCCTGCTCTAAAACTGTGCCCCCGATTAGTGTGCTCATGAAATCTCATTTTAATTATTTCTATAATTACTGCTAAATATTAATACTAATGGAATCTATTTTTTGTTTAAGTATAAGATAACTTAAAATAAGCTTAATTAAATAATTTTATTATTATTATTTTTTATTTATTTATTATTTTGAAATATTATAATAAATCATTGTAATTAGACAGTTTTTAATTAATAATTAATAAATATAAATAAAGTTTAAAAATATTTGAAATTAATAAATGTGATAGACACAGAGATATTATGAACAAAACTAAGTATTTGACACAGAATTCATAATCTATAAATTATCTAAATTCATGCAAACTGATACAATGATAATGATTTATTATGCACTATTCCATAACAACAGCTTTGGAAAAAATAAAGCTTGCGAAAACTTCTTCTCCCTTAGAATTCTACAAGCAGAAGTGAGGTTATTCCGTCTATCATGAGGGGGCGCATAAATACGGACAAACTTCGAAAATCTCGCGGTATTACTGGATTCATTAATAAATTAATAAATTGAGTCTAAAATGCTCATTTCACATTTTTTAATATTAAATTGAATTATTTTATGATACAATAAATATTTTGTTTGTCGTAAATCACGTCCGAATAATTAAATTAAGTTTTGAAAAGTCAAGCAATCCTTAGCATTTTAGACAAGGAAACAAAGTAAAACCACCAACTCATGATTCATATGTTTAAAAAAATTATAACTCTATGAAAAACATTTTAAACTTTCATGTAACTCTTGTAAACTATAACTTAATACTTTATCTTAGTTTTAAAAATAGTTTTACTGATTCATTTATGATTTAATCGCTGCAAATTACATTAAAAAAAAGGCACACAAATATGGACAGGCTCATAAATATGGACAAGTACCCTATAATATTTAGAATGTATATTACAATTAGCTGCTTTATGGAATAAAATCCGTTACACTACCTTAAAAATAAAATTACATATATTAAATGATCATACATGATTATTATGCATATATGATCACATATGGCTCCGATTTGCGATCTTTTATTTCAGTACCCTATACTGCATTGTAAAAGGAACCAAAAGGACTAAATGTTGAATAAATATATCTGAAAATTTACATATGGTATAACGATCTGAAATTTTACAGAGATGATCTTTGAGATAAATATTGCACAAAATTTTGAAATATACTACAGACTTGATTTTAGGTGATAACTACATTGAATTTAAATTGCATAACCCTTAAGTCCTGGTGGGCCCATTAGGGCCCATACATTTTCTTCGTTTTTTAAAGATTTTTACGTAATAAACTCGAAATTATGTAATCTTAAAGTATGGATCAGATCGAAGTGGACCATTTCCGATCTCGTTATGTGGACCTAACAAAGAGACTATATGAAAATTGATGAGATTTTGAGAGGTGCTTTCTGGTGCCTAAAAATGAACCCAAATACCCACATTTTAGTGAAAAAATGGTACCTTTACTTCAGATCATAACTTCGCAAATTTTTACTTGGAAAAAATAATCTAAAAGTAAGTAAAAGTAGACAGAAAGAGCTTTAATTTACGCTTTATTACATATAAAAATATCAATCTCTTGCAAAGTTATTAATTATAAAAAAGTAATAAAAAATGCATGGAAAATCAGCGTTTTAAAAGAAATTAAAATCTTCAATTTTTCATGTATCTTTCATCACTTTCTTTAATAATTAATAACTTTGCAAGGGATTAATATTTTTATACAAATCAAAACGCAAACTGAAGCTCTATCTGTCTACTTTTACCTACTTTTAGATTATTTTTTTCAAGTTAAAATTTGCGAAGTTATGATCTGAAGTAAAGGTACCATTTTTTCTCTAAAATATGGGTATTTGGGACACAATTGGCTATATCTCGATAATATGGACTCGTTAGCCAAAATGGCAAGTGCTGGGGTTCTGGTTTTTAGGCACCAGAAAGCACCTCTCAAAGTATCATCAAAATTCGCGATCCGCACTTCATACACTCTCCTTGTTAGGGCCACCTAACGAGATCGGAAATAGTCCACTTCGACCTGATTCATACATTTAGATTACATAATTTCCAGTTTATTAACTAATCATAATTTGTTTCAAAGTTGTATCGTTTTTCAGTATCTTTCTAACGAGTGAGAAGAAATTGGCAAAGTTGAAGAACAATACAAATTTCGTCAGAGCTTTTGAGTCTAGTGATCAAATACAATTGTTTCCATTGTATGCGGATGAGCTGGCCAAAATATTTGAAGAGGCTAAAAAGATGTTTGACGAGCTCCGTACGGCAAAAGAGAAATTTAATTCGATATTTTATTCCTATTTATTCTGCACAATAATAAACAAAGTCTTGGATTAGGTACTTGATTATGGGAGATTTGCAATGTTTATTGCATTCAAATGAATAACGACAATGCATAATTGAAATAGTACATTGTGCAACTAGGGAGGAAAATTGGCTTTTTCTAAGCAAGGATGATACCACCTTCCACCTTCGGCGCCCTCGCCTTCCACTCGGGCTCAAATCATCATCCGAGTCTGAAAAAGCCCACCCGTGTTACACATCGTATTTTTAACAAGTGTGTTAATAGGGCCTTTTTCATGCATGCAAAGAGAATGGGGAAATAGGCATTTCGAGTCGTCCTAGACTAGACCAAATTTTTAAAATATTTTGAAATAATTTTGAGAGCGTTTTATGAACGGTATGTACATTCCATATACTCCCGCTACAGCGAATCATTCCTACCCGCTACAGAATTTACAAGGAATATGTACATTCCCTCCTACTCCGGCAAAGACGCTCGGAATACCCAATTTTCCATTCGTTTTGCAAGCATGGAAAAGGGTCTTTTTCATGCACATGTTGAGAAAATATAATTATACTATTCATGATAAATAAGTAGGCTGAATTGATCACCACGAACATCGTATATTTTGGCTTTGCCGACGTTTCGGGAGTGTTGAGACTGTTTTTTCATGGCTAAATAGATATGTATAATATATGTATAAATCTCGGTTATAATAATAATTTATATCGGAATGGAAATTACAATAATAATAGCGTAGAAAAACTAACCTAAAGTTAAATAAATTCGAGTCTCATAGAGACCGTCTAGACAGGATGTTTAATATCATCGTCACAAAATACCTTAAAAATAATAACAAAAAACAACAACGTATTGGAAACAGTGCGCAGAACTTAATTACATTGAGACTTAATAAACGATATTTTGAAATTAAAGAAACTAAATGGCTTAATACTTGATCTCTTATTAAGAAATTTTTATTAGATAATTATTATTATAACCGAGCTTTATACATATATTTTACATATGATTTTTAGCCATTAAAAGGGAAGTCTTCAACACTCCTGAAACGTTGGCAAAACCAAAATAAATTATGTTCGTGGTGAGCAATCCAGCCTATTTATTTATTATCTTAATAAACGAACAATAGAATCATCAACACAAAACTATACTATTCGTAACTTAATGCTAATGTGCAATGAAGTTGATTTTTTCAAATCTATACAATAAATCAAGAAATAGAGTAATCAAACATACTTATTTTTCTACTAACACAAATTCATTATATTAAATTCAACTTTGAGTGATTATCTACCAGATTCAAAAATAATTATTTATATATGTGTAAGGAAAAAAGTTATGCCCGAACAAATATAAAAAATATATATACCGATCGAATCTATAACCTCCATCTTTCTTGAAAGCAGTTAAAAATGAAATTCCCTTTTAAACGCATTGTGTTTAATACATGTGCAATGTTATAATTAAATACATATACAAATTTTATTTATTTGAGCAATTTAATTTTACATTACAGTGTAATAATGAGGATGAGTACATATGTTGTTTAACCAGTAATGTTAGACGATCTATACATATTCAATTCTTATAATTTCTTACGTGTAACTGTTTATTAAATGCTGATTTACGGACTACACACTTAAATAATGCACCTTTAGTCCATTTATATTTACAATGTTTTATTAAAATTAAATATGAATTTGCATACTCTAAAGAAATAACGTAACTGTTTGAACTTAACCATGTACATTTTAAAGTACTCATTACAATTCATGGATATTTTTAGTTCAACTTCTCAAGAGTGGTTGCAGTTTCTAATTGAGTACATACATCGTCGATGTTTCCATTTTACGATAAATAATAAAATTCATTATGGACACATTAACGAATCTTACGGCTACATGTTAAGGATAATTTTAAATAATATAACATTTAATTGCTAGACAATAATAATACTTGCAAATTGCTGCGATACATTATCGATTATGATGTGCATGGAAATTCGTTGCAATACTATTTGCTTGTAAGATTTTATAGAAAACAATATCTGCATATATTATTTTCTATAACATTTTCAACATAAATAAAGTATCTATGACTAAATTTTTGGCTTAAAAAAGGTATGTTTATACTTTATCGAGTTTTAATATTTTGCGCAGCCACTGCGAATATGCAATAAAAATGGTTTTTCTTGTTATTTTTCTTGTTAAAAGCTGTCAGTAGCATTCGATATAATATTCACATAAATAATTAACAATTGTTCATTCTACTTTACAAATTCTGTTATGACCTGTTTTTTAATAAATATCATTTTGTAAACCACATGCAAAAAAGATATAGAATATTGATTTACATATAAAATGTACAAAAATATTTGTATTTCGGAAACTTTTACAAAATTAGTCTTATTTTTCTTATTTTGTAGATGCATTTTAAAGTTTTCATAAAATATTAATCGTTGTACTTAATATCACTTAATAGTGTTTTAATGAGAATATTATAATTATTGTAATTTATTAAATGAAGAAATTTTGGCCTATGTCTAACAGTTGCAGGCACATATGGTGTTTGTATATTTTACATGCTAGTGTTTTTTCAATTGACTAGTTTAAAAAACACAATTATTTGCCAACAGAACATTAAAATATTCATCTAAATCAAAACACAAAATTAAATTATAATTGAATTGTTAAATTTTCCTCATTCATGAAATCTTTATAATCGTAAATTAAATAAAACAAATCATAAATAATGTACATAAATAGGAAATATTTTTCCGTTAGTCGCTTTATTTCACCTTATTCGCTTTTTAAAGTAAATAATAAATACAAAGTTTTGTTTAATAAAACAATTTTACAATTTATCTGTGTTCGATGTAGACATTATTTTCATTTTCTCTTATAGTCATCGTTCAAACACTTTTATTCCATCGGAACATTTTAAAATATCTCTTACAAATATTTACAAACAAACTAATACTGGGACTTTATTGGCTTTGCGCATCCCAGATTAGATTTTTAAATAAAGTATAACTATTGCAAATTAGTCAAAGATGATGTGTTGTATATGTTAAAGCTTTTACAACAGTACTCTTAATCATCAGTACTGTATCAATTATCCACCATTTGATAAACATGCTTGTACGTAAAAACACTACAACAACGCGTGTTTACTCTTTTATTGTTCATAATTGGAGTTTATAGAAAAATACACTGCGCACCAATCCATACAAGCTGCTTTCATGACACTGGACGTGCTTATTGTCTTATCAGTCAATGGCAGCTAATGCGTGCGATTAGTAGATCAAGTTCGTTTTTCTATCGTTTAAAGCACTCAACGGCGGATAATGTATTAATTAGAGTCCGCTCTTCGATTTCTCAATATTTTACAAAAGATTTCGTTGGAACGGAAATTGATCCTCGGCATCATCGTTCTCTGCATCGCTCGATTCTTGACTCGATGGTGGCGTGTCGAGCTGCGGCAGTCCTAGATCTAGGTATTCCTACACAGATAAATCAATTGAAAAGTTAATAAACACATTTTAAACATTATTATTTGGATTTTCTAATAATTTGCCAGTTACATAAATGAATGATATGTACCTCATTGGCGGTTATTGTGAGTATCCTGTCGAGATCTTCGACTAGTTCTCCAAATACTGGTCTTTCCTCGGGCTGATAGCTCCAGCACTCTCTCATCAAAACGTATCTGTAACAATAGTAGAAACATTAATAATATATCTTGTTTTAACAGAAGAAATGTAGATATGTACTTGTGATTTATTTTATTCACTTACATTTCGATGGAACAGCACGGAGGCTTTTCCATTCGGAAACCAGACTTTAGAAGTTGGAAAAGTTTCTCTACCGAAGGCACCGATGGATATGGAGTACCACCAAGAGTCATAATCTCCCACAATAGTATTCCAAATGACCAGCTGTAAAATAAAACAATACATTTACAAGTTACAATACGTTCATTATTGCAAATAACGATGACGATTTTCAAAGGCAACAATTCATTTTACACTTAATACTAAACTATGCTTCAACTATGTTGTCACTGATTGTTAATATAAATTCTGATGAATCGGAAAAGATTCAATATAGATTTTTCATAGCTTTATAAATATGGTATACCAATGTTTATATATAGTTGTGATTATTATTCATTTGCTCATTAAACTTTTTCAGATCTTATTAAGATTTGTATTTTTCGTGTAGCTATTACACATCAATAATACATTGACGCTCCTCAAATGTTTAATCGAATTACCATATATGTTCTTAATAGAATTTAAAGGTTTAATTTCATTGTTTTCCGTGCGGTATAAAAAAGAATGATCTAAATTCAAGATTAAGTATCGACAGATTTCAAGATCTAACTAATAAGAATAGTGACTGACTTAAATTAATTTAAGAGTATTTGCATTTAACCCTTTCGCTGTGTCATGAGTCACCGGTGACTCATGCGATTTTTAGACATATATTTTTCAGGTATAAATAGAGCAAAAGAGTAAAAAAAACAGTTATAGTTTCTAGTAAAAGTTAGTAATGGTTACCTTACCAGTTAGGTGAATTTGAGTCAATGGGGCAAACCCGCACTCATCGGATACTCATCGGATTATGAGACTGAGTATTAATCCCCAAATTAAAAAAAATTGAAATTTACTAAATATTTCATTTTATCTGCATACATTGAGTATACATACAATGTAAAATACTTTTGTTATTGTAATTGAAAAAATTTTCAAAGTTATATAAGAAATGTCAACTTTTGTCCAAGTTTAGTACTTAGTATCGGATTTACCTAACCGGTTAGTGAACATTACTAACCCATTCGTTCAGTGTATGTTTACAAAAAAGACAATTACGATTCATTTTTTAGTGATTCTTCAATGATTATATAAATACAAATGAATAATCGTTTTCTTAACTTTTGTAGATATTTATAAATTAGTTTTTAGTAATATCGTAAAATTTTCTTTGTTTTCAAGTAGAAGGAAAATAAAGTTAAACAATAAGCTAAAAACCAGCCTATTCTGATTTCATACAATTGCTAACAGATTTGAAAAAAGATGATTTCTTGAACTTCATATCTTAGAGTATAGCCTAAAATTCACATCATTAGCTTCGCTATTCATTTTCGACGTGAGTTTCAAGCTATACATAAGGCGTAAATTAGACACTAGCTATTGCAACGGTCTCACGATACCCCGTGTCTCATTTTATTCCAATCTACCCCATGTATTAAAATATGACTTAGTAAAAAATTTGTAATTTTACGATTTTTCACATCAGTTCAAGGATATATATATCGCGCCAGTTACGACATCGTGTAAATAAAGAAAAAAGTGTACTAACACATCTGACTGCGAGGTGTATATACGTCGGAAGAGCGCCTCGGGCGCCATCCACTTGACGGGCAATCTCCCGTCCGTGGTCTTTCTGTAGTAGTCGTGGCAGTGTATGTCCCTTGCCAAGCCGAAGTCCGCGATCTTGAGCACGTACTCGTCGCTGACGAGGACGTTCCTCGCTGCGAGATCCCGATGGATGCACCTGCGACTGGCCAGGTACTCCATGCCCCGGGCCACCTGGTAGGCGAAGGACACGAGGTCCTTCTGCGTGAGGGTCTTCTTGTCCTTGGACTCGTGCTGCTGCTGGCCTATCGCCGACTCGTAGCCACCGGACGAGCTGGTTCGATGCTCGCGCAGGAAGTCCCGGAGGTTGCCGTGGGGCGCGAACTCCACGACGACGTAGAGCGGCCCGCCCTGGGTGCACGCACCCAGCAGGTTGATGATGTTCATGTGCTTGCCGATTATCTTCATCATCTCCATCTCCGATACTAGGTCCATCATCTCCGAGTCCGTGTGGCCCTCTGAGGATTTGCATTTAGTTTTATTACTACTGGATTCGATTGCGCTCATTCGGACAAGGAAAATTGATTGCAAAGGAAATTCAGGGGAATTTACATCCGTATAATAATTTTTTTTTTTAACCAGGGTAATTGTCAACTTAGTGAAACAACCTAATTGAATAATCAAACAATCGTCGAACTATAACGAATGACACTATCCAGATATTAGGTGCAGAGCTAGCAAAAGTTTTGATTAGGATAAAGTTAACTGTTATGCAAGGATTGGTAAGATTTGGTAAACTAGAAAAGTTAAGCAAAGCTAGAAATAATTTCGTAAAATTCTGGTAAAGTTTGTCAAACAGTCAAATAGTTATTGAAATATTTTTTGCCAAAATCTATTTTTTGCAGTACTGGGCCTAACTTTATTTAACTTTGAGCGAATTTTTTCATGCCTTGTTTAACATCGTTAAGGGGAGGGACCGGTGAAATTTCAGCCTAGTGATATTTAAAGGATCGGAAAGAAAAATAAATCTTTTAGACTCAAATTTGGATAAGAAAAGTGATAGATAGTGCATTAAAAAAATCCAAAAATCTTTTTCCAATATTTTCAAAATTTTTTGCTGGTTTTCGACTTTTAATTTCCGACCTATAGCACGCTCAGCCTAATCCATGCGCTACGTTGTTTGAAATCATCCCAGGAAGTAGCAAAAAAGTTTTCAGCCCGAAAGATGAAAAAGTGTAGGAGTAGGAAGTTTACTGTGCCGCGAATTCCCCGCGCCGTACCGCGACGCGGTTTGCTTATTTATTTGTACGCTTGCTTTCGGACTACTTGTACAATAGAATTTTCCAATATAAATGTTGAAATTTGCAGCGCATTCTAAGAAGGGGAATTTCAACTGCGATACTGCGAATTTCATTCTACTTTCTCATGAATAAATGCTACTCTGCATGAGAAGTTTATCTCATAATTGATTTTTCTTTGTAAAACGCTAAAAATCCATACTAATAATAAGAACAAGGATGTATAACTCGTTATATATATATATATATCACATTTCACATCCAAATTTGCGTCTAAAAAAATTCTTTTTTTTTCCAATCCTTTAAATATCACTAGGCTGAAATTTCACCGGTCCCTCCTCTTAACCCATTTCTTCCCAAGCAGCCATTTTATAGTCGATTGGTTTTTTGCCTAAAACCGCCATTTTTAAATTTTCCAACGGAAATTTCAAAATTCTGACTTCAGAATCGGAAAGAGCGGACAATTTTACTTCAGAAAAGTGGTATTGGTTATTAGTATTTTTTATCGACAAGTTTTTAGGCAAAAAACCAATCGACTATAAAATGGCCGCTTGGGATGAAATGGGTTAAACTACATCCAATTTTTGCTGACTCAAAATTTTGTAAAATAAACTTTTTTAAGCATCGGCGAAACTTTGTATACAAATCACCGTGCTATATTTATTAGACAAAGAGAATGAGATAAATGCGAAAAGTTGCACTGTTAAAAATTGCTTGAAAATTCAATTACAAATTGTATTTGAAAATTCAACTTTTAGTAACTGAAAACCAAATTCAGTAACATTTTATTGAATTTATGATTCGACATGCATTGCTAAGTAAATTCAAGTTCATGTAACTGAAAAAACTTATAAAATTTTCACTAGCATTAAAATAATATCAAATAGCCGATTAGATTTTATGCTCTTTCTCTACCATTAATACTTTCTATTATTAATAACAAAATTAAGTAGGCTCGAATCCTCCTTATATTTATCTGTTTGAATAAGTACCTATAATAAGATTGGAAGTATGTGTTAATTTAATCATTTTGAAAAACTATTGCTGTATAAAAGTACTTTTATGCAAGTTTTATAATATTTAATTTTTGTGGTGCAGAATGCTATTGAAAATTCAATTCAGTTCTTGAATTTTCAATAATCATTCATGAATTTTCAATAATCATTCATGAATTTTCAATAATCATTCATGAATTTTCAATAATCATTCATGAATTTTCAATAATCATTCATGAATTTTCAATAATCATTCATGAATTTTCAATAACTCATTCTTGAATTTTCAGTAGAAATGTAACTGAATTTTTCAATTACGTGCATGGAAAAAACTTAAATTACATTTTATTGAAGTTTCAATCATATATTTTTAACAGTGTGACGGGATTCGCCCACAAAATGCAGCATCGCAGCATTGATCCAGGTGTGCTTGCGCATCCTCACCTTTGAGCATCTTGACGGCGACGATGGTGGCGACGCCGAGCTTGCCAGAGTTGGTGGTCGCCCTGACGACCTTGCCGAATGCCCCCTCGCCGAGGGTGTTCCCCAGTGCGAGCTGCTCCCTCGGGAGCTCCCAGGCGCTGTCGAGCGGCAGCTCGTACTCCGAGATGCATCCGGATCCGCCGGTGCTGTTCTCCTCGGCGGCGCTCACCTGGGACTTCTGCTTCTCGATCTTGACGACCGGCATCATCTGGGACTCCTGGACGTTCTGGGCGCTCGCGAGGTTCTGCTTCTCGACGATGACCTTCTTCGTCCACTGGGTGACGACGGCCGCGCGGGCCGTCTCGATCGCCAGCAGCTTCTTCATCTTCTCCCGCTTGAGACGGTGGAAGATGTAGATGACGACGACCACGCCCACCGCGAAGAAGATGAAGAGGACCGAGGCGAGGACGTTGACGAGGACCGGGTGCGGACGCGCCGTCAGGGGTATGCCCTGCTCCTCCAAGGCTGCGCGTGTCAAGGACAAAAATTCATGCTTTATTCACCTTTTCAGACTGATGGATTTTACTTGCTTTCAAATCTTGCTTTCAAATAGTACTTTATAAAGTGACTTTACTATTGCCATATTAATCTTATTCAAGAATTGAACCAACAATTACGAGCACCTACTATTTTCATTTACTTTTCAATTTTTGGTTAATCTCGGTCTGGAACGTTGTTGTCCCAATCGAAAACAATAACGCTCCAGAAAGATATCTTTTCAAAATTGATAATTAAATTAAAAACAAGTGGTTCCCCCATATTGGCTGAGATTATAGGGGATTTAAGCTCACCTCAAAGCGAGAAACTTTTAAAGCAAGTATTAACGGTAGACTGTAGATCAATAAGACGCATGATAGACTTACAAACTGATATATAAAATCTCTTCGATAATTATAGTGAATTCTCCTCCAAACGCTATGAAGCAAAGAATTATTTTAATTCGACAATTTGTTTGAAAGATAAACTATGTAATAAGAAAATAATTCTTTGCTTCGTAACTTTTAAAGAAAAATAGTTCACTGTAATATTTTTGAAGAGTTTTTAAAAATCAGAAGTTTGACACGTTAATTAAAATTATTAATACAAATTGTTTATATACTTACACTCAACTACGCGCAGATATGCGCTACTAAACGTGTAGCCCATAGCATTTTGGGCGATGCACGTGTACCAGCCTTCGTCTTTTTCCGTAACATTATGTATCTCCAGTACTTCTGGATTCAATTCACCCTCCGCCTACAGAAAAATACTTCGTTAAACTACAGTTCTTAAAATTAATTCGCTATTTGTTTTTGAAAGATTAAACATTACTAAGCATATTGTTAACAAGGCAGAATAAGCATTGAACATATAAATTGCAAATTATTAAAGAAATGCAAGTGCAAAAGTAAGTTGTAACAGGAGTAGAGAGAAGTACCGTCACGGACCCAGTTCCTGATCAGTTAAGGCGCATCGTCACGTTATTTGCTGTGTCAAATCGTAAAAATGAGGTATTCATGGAAAATAACATTTCTAGTAACAAATATAACTCTTAATCTTTAATATAAAATTTTAAAAATACATAAATAATCAAAATAAAGTTAAATATAAAGCCTCAAAGGAAAAAAGCTGTGGGAGCAATTCCTGATCACTTAAGATTTGTATAGGAGTAGTTTCTGATCATATCAAAACCCAATTCCTGATCATATATATTATTGACACATAAGTATTTTACATTATAAACAAAAACTTATTAAGTAATACTAATACAGTAGATATACTAAATATATAAAAATTTTCGGTTCTGTGATTATAAATGTGAACGATATAGGCTCATGCACGAGCATATATTAACCTATAAAGTGCACATAGTGTTATGATTTATTTTCACGTTTTATACAACTTTTGCCTGATAAATTATTTACGTATGGATTAAAACTACTTATAGAATTGTGTTGTTATAAATATTTGTGTACTTTAAGATTTTTAAACACACATATAACATATTATTAATACTGATCAGGAATTGGATAAACGATAAGAATATGGACCCTATTTCTAATCACACGTTTTATCAAATAAAAATAATATTTTATATGAATGTTTTAGGCGATTCATACAAATAAACTGTTAAATAACTTGATTACATAAGTTTTTCTACGATCCGTTACAAAATTTGAAAGAAATGATGTAATTTCTTTGCATGCTCACTTGTAGCCAACTAGAGTAAGATGGTATCAATCATGACGTTGCCGACAACGTCCAACTTTAACATGTTTTATCTTAAAAATGTATTTTACTAGTGACTTTTAAAGTTTCTATATATAACTGTGAAATAGTTTACTATTACTAATTATTTTTTTAAAACAAATGTTGTACACATTAAAGTCAAAATAAAAATAAATGTAATCAAATGATCAGGAACTGGGTCCGTGTCGGTATATATAGCATAGACGCGTATAGTGTTTAAAAAAGCTGCCCCACCTTAACCTCGACCCTCGAGCTTTCATTGGTCTTGTTGACTGTTTCGAAGGAAACGTGAAATCCGTGATACCACTCGAGGTGCCTATGCGTGTCCGAGAGAACGACGCAGGTGAAATTCACATTACTGCCGATCGGCACGGTTATATTCGCCGGCGGCTCCGTTAAGATCGGCCTCGCCTGTACACTTTCTAGATAGAGAAAAGAGAGCCCAACACCAACACTTATTTATTCTTTGTCGATAAATAAAAACACATAAAATAGATATGTAAATCAGGCCATTGCGTATTTTAACAAGTTGTGATAAGTGACTTTGAAATAATTCGTTTAATATTATAAAATATGCAAGGACCTGATTTATGAGTATTAAAGAGATAAAAATAATTAAAGCAGTGTGAAAGAATATAACATATATTGTATTATCGCCGTCACAAATTCCCTTTGATTAATTACACAGTGTGAGAGATCGTTAAAGGTATGTATATGTACGAACAGAAAAAGATTTCATCTGCTACCAGCCCAGCACCAGTTGCCCCGAAATAAGCCACGGGCACGTATAACGTATATAGAGATTTACGAGTGCAGCCGTGTTCGTAAAAATACAAATAAACGTGCACGAGTGTGAGGAAACGCAGTATCGACGTCGCCAGGTGTTTTGGCGATGTGGTGTGTGTTTTAAACACGCGGTATCCCCAGCAGAATTTTAAAATCAACTTGATTCTCCAATTTCAAATGGTAGTTAAAAAGTTATTTAAAAAGAAAAATTTTACTTACAGAGGGCCTTTCTCATAACACAAAACAATATTATCATATTACACACAAAAATGTAAATAATGTTATTAATATTGGCTCTGCAATATTGTGGGTAGGTTAATGACCAAATAAGCGTGAACAAAACTTTTGAAAATCCTTCTTTCATACTGCTAATAACAGATATTTGTAATTCTAATCTAAATTTTTTAACACAAATTGTAGATGCATATTCTAAGAGTGTTCACTGATGTCACCAGAGTTGGAAATTTCTAATTTGGATTTATATCAATACTCTGTGTTAACTTCTATAAAAATCTGTCAATTAAGTTTATATTCACGTTATCGTAACTAAAAATTAAAAAAAAATAATGAGACAGCAACAAAGTACAATGCGCTTATATATCTCACTAACTTCCGTCATTATTTTCCAATTAAAAGTAAAAGTCTGCTGGAGATCGAGCAAGCGTCTGTTATCGTGCTACCTGAAGCTCGGCGCCGCTCGGTATGACCTCTATGCCGGGGTATCGCTCGACCTTAAGCCACCTGACGTTGGGCGCGGAATCCGAAACGACGGGACACGTGAAATTGGCCGTGCGGCGCGCCAGAACCGTTAGATTCTTTGGGAAGGCCGGGCTGATGTGCGGCTTTGAGCGCTCTGAGCTCGGAAATTTTCACGTTACTCAATCTTTTTCTCCTCAATGTTTTGCGGGGAATTTACACATGAATCACTCAAGAGCACCGGGATATTTGTGATTTTAAGCGATGCTAAAAGTACTTTGAACTTTGAAAAATCGTTCTTTCTTTTTACGTCCACGTGGCGGGGATTACATTATACATTTCGCACCTCCGAAACGAGACTGTGACGATTCAACGTTTTTTTCAACTGGATTTTTACGCGTAACTAAAATAGCTGACACGAAAATAAAAGCTCTTAATACGTTTCACAAATTGGTTAGAATGTGTTTCGAAACTCTAATACAGTGAAGTCTTAATAACTCAACACACCCTCTATAACGAGATCAATGCAATATTTAGAATAGATCAATCTTTTAATATTCTTTTCAGTGCATCAAGAATCTATATAAACCAAATATTAATTTAATCTTAAATTTTACAATGTTCTTTTAATATAAGGTGTGCTGATTAATCGAGAGTCCACTGTACAATAATAAAATACAAGTTGAAAAATTGATTTTATAAAAATTTACATCTCTCGCTTGGTTTTACAAAAACATAAAATTTCGAGTGGTCACAGGCTTGTTCCCAAGTCGCGATTTACACTTCCATCCAAAAGTCGGTACAATAACACCAAGGCGACTTACCTACGATGTTGACCTTGAAAGTGTGATTGACGCAGCCGTGGCCGTTGCAGACGACGCACGTGTAATTCCCGCCGTCCTGGATGATCAGTTCCTCGAGTTTGAGGCCCCACTTGTTGGTGACCAACCGCTTGTTGTTGCTCTGCTCCTCGGCGTTCTTGTACCAGGTGATGTTTGGCTGGGGATTACCGACCGCCGGACACTTGAGCTTGAGGGTATTCCCCGCGGGGTACATCTCGGTTTCGACCAGCTTCTCCTTGAATTTCGGCGCCGACTCGGGCAGGGCCCAAGTCGCGTTGCCTTGGCTGCGGCTCGGCGACTCAGCTTCCGGCTGCTCGAGGTGCAGCGCTCGCGTTTCCGGCATATCTGCAAGATTTTTTTTTTTAAGGAGATTACGTGAAAGGCGTTTCGCTAATGTTGATGGTTCCTCGCTTTTATTTTCGTAGGAAAAGTTGTTTTTGGGGATTTGGAGCGAGGCCAATTTTCGCGCACAAAACGCTCGTTTGTTATCTATAATTGTTCCAAGCGTCGTTATCGAGGAAACGTTAAGTAAAGTTTGCGTGCAAGTAAGATTTAACGGGAAATAAGCAACCGAAAGAGAAATTTTGGTTTAAAAATAACAATTTTTATTGCACATTTAACTATATCTATGACGTTTGTGCACGAAAATTAATAAACACAGAATTTAAAAATAAAACGATGCGGAAAACATTCGTAAACTCACTCTGCACTCATAATACACGCTTTTTTATTATACATTTAAAAATAAACAAATTCCAACAACTTGTTTATATGTAAAAGAAATTCTCTGCTATATTAGAAATTCACTCAAAGAATCGATTACTCAGCGTAAGTAGATTTTACTTTAGCCAAGTGGAACCAAAATTGTAAATATGACCCGAATAGATTACTTTACACTAGAAAAATAAAGTCTGTTTTTAAAATTCTCATGCGCTTGTGGCTGACTTGATTGAAAAAAGAAATGTTTCAATAAATCATGCAGCACGTAGAAAAATCATAGATTCTTTAAGACAGATTTTATCTTTCTGCATGCCTTCATGTTTCAACAATTCTTCCTACTTGCATTATTAGGCACAGTGCGTTTCTTACACATAAGAATTGTACACGTAATTATTGTGCACAATTTAGCATTGGTCAAATATATCTATATATAATTTGACCAATGCTAAATTGTGTACAATAATTACGTGTATAATTCTTATGTGTAAGAAACGCGCTATGCCCATTAATAAGTATAAGATTTTCTTTTCTTTTCAGACAAGCGCAACGTATTTCTGCTTGCATCAAGCATTGGGTAAAGGATTTTTTGAGTGTACATATTATAATTATTCATTATTCGATCCCTACCTTGCCGGCTTTTAACTTATGTATTAACTACCAAATTAGTGATAAATCACTATTTTTCTAATGAATACAGTTTTCAGTGGCAAAATAGTGAAATTTTCACTGTTTCGCAAGTGGAATTATTTTCACTAGCTAAAATACTGACACTTTAACTATTTCACAAATTAAGAGAGATACGAGGAGCATCCGTACCTCTGGCCTCGGCGAGCTCGAGTTCGTTGGTCTCGTCGTCGGGCCTGAGTGCGCCCTGTATCCTGCCCAGCTCGTACTCGCCCTCCTCCTCGTGGAATCCGTCGTTGAGCTCGGCCTCGACCACGATCGTCGCGTTGCGCCAGCCGTCGTCCCCGTCCAGCAGGCAGCCGTAGGCCCCCGTGTCCTCGGGCACCAGCTGCTTGAAGCGTAATCGCTGCTTCTGCAGGCGCACCCGCGCCGTCGACGGCTGGAACGGCTTCGCGTCCTTGTACCAGCTGATGCCCCCGCCGCCGACGGTCTCCTCCTCGGGGACGCATAGCAGGCTCAGCCTGTCGCCGCTCGTCACTACCGCGTGCTTGCTCGTCTCCTTCTCTGCAATGTTTGGGAAAGAACATTTTTACCGGGGACTTGCATTACGGAGATACGTGCTTTTTTTCTCAGTTTATAACTATAACTATATTTATTTAAGTAGCGTGAAACGTAACAGTTTAGGCTGTAGGTCCTGTATATGCATAAAGGGAATTCTTATTTTCGTTCAAGTGTAATGACGTTTGCTTTCTTAACGTGTATAATGCATGAGGTGAATGCCCCGATTTCTGCTCGTATAAGCATTTTGCGTCAAACAAAAAGGTTTAAAAAGTTATTTTAACATTAATTTATAAAGCCGATATGATTATTATCTTAATTATGAATCGAACAATAAAATGTAAACGCGTAAAAACCATTTTAAAGACTTAAATATTAATAATAGTCGATTAAAAAGTGTACTCAAAACGCACCTATTTCTGCTCACAGTAAAAAGCGGTGATTTCGATGTGTACCTATTTCTGATCACCGTCGATTTTAAAGACTTCATTCATATGATTTGTATATTTTTATTGTATTAGTATGTTAACATGCGCAATGCTTCGCGATGCATAAGTAGAAAACAGTGTACATATTGTATAAATACAACTAAAACGTTATTTTTTCATGATTAGAAATAGGGACATGCAGAATGCATCTACGTCTAACCTCAAACTATCACTACTATCAGGTTTTTTTAATCAGAATTTACAATATTTTTAATTCAGCACTACAGATTTTAGTTGTAATACTAAAAACGTACAGATAATTTGAATATAATATATATTAAAACAATCTTCATATCTATAATAACAGAAAAACTTCGAGTGATTAGAAATAGGAACGTGAGCAGAAATGGGGACATTTATCTTATATTCTTTTTAAACAAAGAACAAGTAAACAAATCAGCGAGTTAGAATAGATATTAAAATGCAATCAATTCATGAAAATTCACACTTTAGGTCTTCTTTTCACTATAAATTAACAAGTTTATTGAATAAGTAACTTTGGGCTACTTTAAATTATATTTAGGACAACTTCCAGCGAGCTAATTTCATTCGAGATTGGTAGACCTTTTTATTCGTCAATCTTAAGGAGGTGATAAAAGACAAATAAGAATTCAATCTTTTGCCTTGATTTTTACTAATCGAGAAATGAATAATTAATTATAATCAAAAAATATTTATACCGTCTATTATTGTTTAATGAAGGGAAAGTGAGTTTGAATTTTGTCCGGATCGGTAAAATGAAGGCGACAAATTAACTTTTGGATTCCCTTAAAATAATAGCTTATAATATAGATATTATATAGAAATAAAGTTTCCTTAGCTTTTATAGAAGGTTCCCTTATATATATATATATATATATATATATGTGAGATATATATCTCGGATACATATTACGTATTTCTTAAGAAATCAGGAACATCAATGCAACTCCATATAGTATGAAAAATCATTGAGCACTTACAAATAAACCTATTATTTTTTTCCATTGCTCACCTAATTCTGCTTATTCAATACAATTAAAAGTAATAATAAAATCAGAAGGTGTTTGTCAACGCACTAGATACGGGAAAAGCCCGATTGGATTATTTTTTTCCCCGAGACGGGCTCTATAAATAGCGCCGGATAACAAGGTGTTCGTCAATCAATGTTATTTTTAGCCCGTGAACCCCCGTTGGCTCCCAGTTAAACTTTATGAAAGAAGAAAAAAGCGAGCAAGACGACAACGACGACGACGAGCCGCGGAAGGAACCGGTCCAATTTAAAGGAGGCGCGTGTCCATTCATACGCGCGCAAAAGAGAGACCCGAGAAGCCGAGACTCGATCCGCGATGGGTGCGCTCGGCCAACTGGAAGCCGGCCAGAAGTAAATTACGTCGACGTGTCCTCTCTCTTATTTTCATACGCCTATATACCTTCTTGCAAGCGCGAAGCCCGAGAAAGCTCGAGACGAATGTTCGCAGTCGCGCTGAGAAAATCTTATACCGCAGGATGTACGCCTTGCGCTATTATGCGAGATATCGCAGCGTATGGCGCTTCGGAGTTTCACCGAATCGGGATTCGAGGTATTTACGCGGAACTATCCTATCCAAGCTGCGCGAATGTATGCTCGACCGAAAGGGAGAGTAAATGCGTAGCTCTACCAATTACTCGCGAGGGAGCGCGTTGCACGCCAATAAAACTTCCTACAAAAGTGCAGTCAAACGTTTATGTAAGCTCGACTGCCGTCCTCGGGAATCGCGATAATTAGTCTAATAAGTTACAGAGATGAAATCTCGGAGAAGTAGTAAATCTGGCTGAAGCCATACGCTTGAGAGACCTTTTTAAACAAAAAAATCGACAATCATTGTGGGCTTAAGGAAAACTGAGAATACATACAGTAAAATTTACAATACGATATACCAAGTGAACTTAAATAAAATTTTAAACGATTGATTCTAACAGCAAATTGTAGACGAAGTTGTTTTTATTTATATGAATATTTTGACAGGTCAAAGAATAATTAATTCTATAATAAGCTTAAATCTAGGTAACTTATCTAGACTGCTCGCTGCACCTAGATTTAAGCTTATTATAGAATTAATTATTCTTGGACCCGAAGAAGGGTGTAAGAGACACCCGAAACGCTGTCAAAATATTCATATAACTGAAAACAATTTCGTTTACAATTTGCTGTTAGAAGCAATCATTTAAAATTTATCAAAGTTAGACGTTAGAGTCATTTTTTAATTACCGAATGTTCGTATAAACATCTTACATACATTTCAATAATTAAATAAAAGTTTTTATTAGAAAGACTTTACGACATCGGTATAGTAATAAATTAAGATCCGGCTTTCTCGGCGAATCCATAATTCGTCCAGAAAAATGCGCCAACATGCTTTTCCGAACCTTGAAATTCTACAGCGAGCGTAAATACATATGGAACCTATAGAGAGAAGAATAAATATCCTCTCAGGAGGCACACGTGACACATTGCATGCGACAGCCAGTGAAACACGGATTCGGTTTATTGTGCTTTGCCCCGCGGTTTCGTCGATTTCCATTTAAATAAATCCCGGCCTTTCTATTCTGCACTTGGTCCCGCTTCCACGGAGCCGCACGTGTCTTTCATGTGTTGCGGCCGCTGCGGTTTACCCTTTGTCCCGTTCTTTTTGCTTTTAGAGCCTCTCTCTCTTTCCTCGCCACCCTCGCCCTCGTAGAGAAAAAAAAAGGTTACAAATGTGCAGGCGCGCGCGCTCTCGGTTGTTTTCGCTTTTGGCGGGGCTCGAAATCCACGCAAGATGCGGTTAGAAATTGACCCAATTTTCGAGCACGTTCGCTGTATTTTTAGGCGGGTAACGTATGCTTCTTTGACAAGGTGTTGCACGTGACTATACAGAAATTTTAGAGATTTTTTAAATTCTCGTAAGCGTGTAGTTCTAAATCTTTTTCTGGATCGAATAAAAATGTTGCCATTTTTACGTAATGTGTCCGAGCATGTAAATGGCAGATTAGTTTGCGTTTGTTGCCTAATAATTTTTCAAGGTATTATTAATTAAATGCAAAGTAAATTTTGTATACGAAATTGATACTATTGATTTACCACATTTTTAAATGGTATATTTGTTTATTTGATAAAATCTTTCGTGTAAAATTAAACTATTAATATACATCTATCTATGTGTATATGTGACGTTTGCAAAAAAAGCAATAAAACGTCTTTAAAAATGAAACGATGCACAAAAACATTCGTAAACCTACTCTATATATATATACAATCAAAATGCAGTCCTTATTTATATCATAAAGATCTTCAGAGCCCAAGGTGCTCGCCTCTGGAATTCGCTCCCCCGCGCTATTAGGCATCTTCCGTCTCTAAATAAATTTAAAACGGCAATACGTAGGCATATTCTTGAAACCTGCGACGAACGAAATGTGTTGTGTGATAAAAATTAACTGTGTCATACTGCTAAGTAATTATTTAATTTAAGGTTCTGTATTGTGACGTGATAGTTAAGACTACTGACATAAACTGTGCATTTATAATAAGCCTATGTGATGAAATCTAACGATGAATCTGTGATACCAATTTAATTTAATGTATCGAAACTATGTATGTATGATGTATATTTTTGACTTGTGCAAAATAAATCTTAATCTATCTATAAAAATATAAAAGATAGATAAAATCTAATGTTGCAAATTGCGAATATTTTTATTGAACACAAAATCCTAGTTATTAGTAAAATAATAAAAGTATCACTCGTACGTAAAAATGCAGCATTTGAAATATATCCAATCCGCAATAATAACGGGATAGGAGTGGGGGGTACTACCGCTGTACTTGAATAAATCAATAGGTCTCTCTCTCTCTCTCTCTCTCTCTCTCTCTCTCTCTCTCTCTCTCTCTCTCTCTCTCTCTGGTTGATCGCTCTCTGTTCCTCGCCATCTCTCTCGACCTGTTTGTTAAATAATAAAGCGGGCGCGCGGCTAGTATTGCCGGACCACAGGGCATTCAATGACCCGGCAATTGGACAATTGAGCCCAATCATAATAATACTTGTACTTTAGCGACAGTGGAGAGTATTTCGTTAGTCCATGCCACTCGTTTATACTGCGCACGGCTTAAACGCGCTAATCTCTCTCTCTCTCTTTCTCTCTTTTTCTTTCTCTCTCGTTCGCGCGCTATCGCCCTTTCCTCTCGCTCTCTCTCTCTCTTCTTTTTTAACCTTCCTTTCGCTATAGTGAGTACACGCGTTATAGACTACTACTATTCAACCTTTATGGAGTCTTCGCTGGCTTTCGTATGCTAATCGCTCGTATTTTTTATGTACGAAGCTCTAGTCCTTTCAAGCCTGTGTAAAAAAATTAGTCGGGCAATAGTCTGGCCCAATAAGTCTGGCGAAAGTCTTGTAGAAGTCTGGCTTTGGCCACTGTGCAAAACAAAAACATCGCGTCATGGCAAATTGCCAGTAAACTCAATTTTTGTCCCTTTTTACAAATATTCATATTTTAAACAAAATTGCAATATGTAAAAAAACTTTTCTCCTATTTTATCGAAAAGTACGTATTTTCACTATTCTAGTCGATACTAATAATTAATGTACTACTCTAATTATTTACTTGTAGAAAATGAGTTTTCTTGCCATAATTCCAAATAAAGTCTGGCATAGTGGCCTAAGCCAAATTACCAGACTAATTTTTTTACACGGGAGTCTACGCGTTTAAAGTGCGCATAAAAGAAAGTTTATGTATAAAAGTATGGGTTTGAAAATTTGTGGTAGAAAAACGGTTCTCAGAGCAACCGAGACACATCACCGTGGATCAATTAGCGGAGCGCTAGAAAAGCAGCCGTCAATGCGTTCGCGACGTAAAATTTTTTTCCTCAAACTTTCTTACAAACAAGCAGCGGCATAAAACGTGCCCCGCGAGTTTCCCTCGTCGCTTGGGGTCAGCGTTGAAAAATCAAACACACGCGGCTTCTTTTTCACGAGCGAGAGGAGCCGGTGCGTGTTTTTCTATCCCGGTGATTATGTGCGCGCGCTCCGATTTTTTTTGTTCAGCCGCGCGCGCGTCTCGTCAGATCTCGTCTCCCTTCGGGTCGTCTCGTCTCGTCTCGTGTGTACAGGGGGAACGGGGCTGAATGAGCTACAGATTTATTTTAAAATCTATGTATATACACCTTTTGCTGTCGTATGGGATTGTACTAAAAACTTATTACTATGAAGTATTGATGATTTTTATTTAACGCTTGCGTGAAAAGTTTACTGTAAAATTAAGTCAAATCATATGACGAACGTTTAGAACGAAACTATATATAGCAACTATATATGTTATTTATAATCTATGTATCAACTGAAAATCTGGTCGTTTGTAAAACTGACTGAGAAACGAACTTTTTCGTAAGCTAAAAATAATAATACTTAAATTTTATTATAACACATAGGTTATCATCTTATTTTTTGCACTAGAAGCATGCTAAAGAAATTTTGATTTATCATAATAAATATAGTCCTGATCTGGGGTACAATGCAAACTTAAGCTTATTATTTTTATTTTATAAAAGAATGGCGAATCTATTTATAATATATAACGATATACTATTTTAAGATATTGCAAGTAGTACAACAATAATAATATAATATAGACTAGCTTTATTACCGATTTCTCCCATGTCAAATAATAAATAACCAAAAGTGATTCCAATAAACTTTACACTTGGCATTATTATTTATTAAAGTGTAAACATTAAACAGTCCTGACTCATGGATCATAACATAAATATGATATATTTTTGATATATAAAAGTCATTTTTAACTTGTTAATTGAAACCTAACTGAAAAATACCCAAGGATGAAAAAACAGGCAATCCCAAGTCATTCTAAACGCCGCGAATACCCGCAGTGCCCCAGTCGTCCCTCTATATCCTCCAAAGCTTCAGCTTGCCACGGCAATGTAAGAAAGCGGCTGCAGCGGAGCAGAGCAGTAGTATAACCTCGAGCACGTGTGCGCGCCGGCGGCACGTCGCAGGGATTTCGGGGCAGTATTATACACCAGCCACTGTATATCCAGAATATCTAGTTTCGTTTCACGGGGGCTGCTGGCTTTTGCCGCGCGCGCTTCTCTTCTCTCTCTTCTCCCGCCTGTCCTCGCATATGTGCCTCACAAATCTCGGATCTGCGCACCAGATGTGCCGCCTCTGCACTTCTCTTCTCTTTTCCTTCCTTCCTTGCGCCTCGGGAATCGGGATCATTATTGCCATTCGGGCGCCTGTTCGCGTAGCCGTCGGTATGCCTATAGATGTGCTTTTGGCGCGCAACGCGACCTGACACTGACATCATTACGGATCATTATGCATGCATAGAGTCAATTTTATACCTCTTATGATGTGCTGTGAATTTAACTGATATAAATATATTGATGAGAAGGTACTTCTGATACTTGAATAAATTCTTTAGTTGCACATTACAACAAAAATTAATGTTAAATTTAATTATAATTCTATTATGAAAAATGAATAGTTTTAGGCATTTGTCAAATTCATACAAAGGAAATACGGATTAGAATCATAATTAAGAGATATTTGCACCTTTTTTATTCGTTCATTAATTAATTATTTAACAACTACATAATAAAAATAATGTTTAAATTAGGTTATGAAATACCAACTCAATCCCTACTTTATCGGTTTTTCTACTTATGTATTAACTACCAGACTAGTGAAAAATCACTATTGTTCTAGTAAATACAGTTTGCACTGACAAAATAGTGAAATTTTCACTGTTTCGCCAGTGGAATTATTTTCACTAGCTAAAATAGTGAAAAGTTCACTATTTCGAATTAAGAGAGTGGGGAGTCTTTGTAAGTCTTTGTACTCGATTCTGCACGTTGGAAAATGCCGTCTTGTGCAAGTTTAATAGCGTGATTCTGGCATTCGTGGGTTTAAGCATTAATAATCTTACTGGAATGCGTATTTTACAGGGAACTAAGAATTGTCAAAAGAGGCGTAGGAACATTTTTATAAATATTTCGGGACATCTAAACTTCACGGCCAAAAACTGCCCTAATGAACAGTAAAAATTAACATTTCTCTTCATAATTCTTCGTATTTTTCAATGTGAAATACGTAGAGTAAATTTAACAGTAAATTACGGCAATTTTTACCGATCACTAGAATAATTTTTCCCGCAAAATCAGGATATTCCTTAAGTGGGTGCGTCAGACCTACTTTACCTGCCGATAAATTATATTCGAAAATTTGGTTTTTCTCAAAAAATACGCATCAGAATCAAACTATCTTTGAAGGGTAGCTTTATTTACGTAAAATACATAGCGGAACATTCGAATTATTATCAGAATCGAAAATTTGCATTTGTGATTATGAGCATTTATCGGCGGATAAAATAGGTCTGACGCATCCCCTTAACGTTTAATTGTTTATTACGAATTTTACGGTAAAATTATTAAAAAATCCTCTCTGTGTAAAAAGGTTTGATTTGAAATAAAATTTACCAATTGGAGAAAAATCTAAAACAAGTATTTTAAGCAATTAATTAACTGGAATAGTATAGGAATTGCAACATTGGCTGAACCGAAGTAAAAATATTGGCGGCGTGGTGTTGACCCGCTGACGGCTTTGCTCAAGTGATCTCTTTCCATCCTCTCGCTCTCTCTCTCTCTCTCTCGTCCCTCACCTCATCGTTCCACGCGCACTGTTTTATTTTCCTCGCGCAGACGTTACTTTTTAACGCCTTCTATTTGCTTTTCCTTAAACTATAGCGACCTTTAAATAGACCGCGTGTTTTATGCTTTGTTTGCTTATCTACGGCCTGTTTAATAACCCGCCGCCGCAAGCTACTGCTGCTCCCCGTCTATTTCATCCACCTATTTTGCTCGCGATCGTTTCATCTCGTGCTACCGGGGGAATGTATATTGGAATGTATATTGCCAGTCATATATGGACTGTACTACTGGTGTACATATAACGTTGCGTACTACTTACCGAGTCGGATCTGACGTGCTTGCGCATGGTCGAGAGTGAAAATTGCCAAGAATCCCAGGATAAAGCCGCACCACGTTGGCATCCTGTACGCGCTGGGGTATCGTCGCGACGCGCTTTTACTGCGGGCGCGACATGAATGGCTTCTGAAAAATAAAACAAATTCGATTATTCCTTGCTGCTCTGTTTATTTATTTAATACTATTCTAATATTTAGGGGGGGATACCGGATGTCAATTGAAAATTCAAATTTTCCGCCTTGATTTATACCGACCGAGAAGTGAATAATTCGTAGATGGTGGGGTAAGAAGGTCTCTTATGGGGTAAAAGGAACACTTTGCTCTAGAAAACCTATAAATTGAATGTAGGTAAAAAGTAAGTGGCTGTAAGTAATCTATTTATCACCCAAAAAATGGACAGGCTGCTTTATTTTACTTATTATAAAAATACTTATTTTATTTTATTTTATTTCATTTTATAAATACTTTTTCATACTTATGTTAGGGCATATCCAAACTCACTTGGCCTTCATTGATTTGCAAACTTATTGAAATAAAATGTTTTGTATTTGTATTTTCATCCAATACTTTTTTAAGGCAATCATTTTGTTACTGACTGAAAGACAAGCGTTTGGCTTTAGCCTAAACATAAGTATATTTATAATTATTTACTTGTCGGTCTATAAAAATCAAGGCGGGAAATTTGAATTTATAATTGACGTTCAGACCCCTTAAAACCCGTTTTTTTAGTGATTTGTGTATTTAGAAACACTCGAAATGCGTCAAATAAGCAGGTAATTTAGTGAAACTGCAAAATAAACTTGTCTGTTATTTTCAATGAAAACAAGGCTGTCTCATGCGCCCGCAATTAAAGTAAAATTTACACCGATCCAAAGAACAAATCCTCGGTCGCACGTACATCCACAATGTTGCAAGCGCGCGGCGATTTGAAAAATCATCCGCGCGCGTTCGCCCGGCAGGCACAAAACATTTTCGAAAAGTCAATAAACAAACGCGCTGCGGGGACCCCACGCTGTTTTTTGCCCTCCCCTTTTTTACGAGTCTCTTTGCTTTTCCGCGCTCGCGCGTGCAGTGTAGTAGCTTGGCGCCTGGCCAACCGGCCGAAAAGCCACTCCCGCGGCACCCGAGGACAGACCGACAGTTTTAGATACTCGGCGAGAGCGCGTGTGTGAACTTTTTTCTTCCTTTTCCGTGCACTCGATTTCCCTGTCTCGCGCTCGCATTCTCCTCCGTCTGCTCTTTCCCCGCGTGCGCGCGCGGTGTAAGAGAGATTTTTTTATTTCACCTTGCCCTTCAGCGTTTTGACTTTTGTTGCTCTCGCTCTGCTCTTCGCGCGCGCGTTCCTGAAATGCTTCTTTATTCGTCCGTATGGCGAACTCGGAAATAATTCCGCCTAAAAATGCCGCGCGCAGCGCGATAAGTTCTTTTTCAGCGTCCATTAGTTCTTTCCTCGGGCTTTCGGGCTAATTGATACCGTAAATATATAAGACGTCTTTATGAGGCGCGTAAAGAACGCTATCGGGTCAATAAAAGTATACGATTCGATAAGACTTGACAAGCACGATAATACTGTGCATGTGTTGTTGATCAATTATTATTCAATCGAGGATATTTTCTTTTCGCGATACTTCAGCGATATCCCTTCCCATGTAAGAATTGCCATTACTGACAATACGGGCCATTGCTGGCTCTTTACTGCTAAACAATTAATCCGACGCCAGCATCGCTCCGGTACTTTTTTTTTTACTCCAATGATAACAACGGGCCAGTAATGACATTTTTATTATAAATGTCTGGTTTTACTGTAATGCCAGTACTCAGCCGGACTTGAAAATTCAGCACGTCAGATTGAAAACCAAAAGTATCGCGGATTTGTCATAACCTACTTTGTAACTTCTAATTTTTGTAAAATGTTATTTTAAAATATATTTGCCAATTATATAAAACAGCGGAATCATACGATTAAGATCTATGCATAGTAATTTTAGTGAACCGGTAAATCTCTGCCGTAAATGATATATTTTCTGTTATATTTTGCACCAAAATTGCGAATATCGGCAGTTCTTGTAATTCCTGCATTGGCCCAGTACCGGCTTGCCAACCTCGGCCCATTGTTATCATTTCAGTATTGCCCCAGCATTAGAACAGTAATATCTGGCAAAAAGTACTCGTACAATATTGGGCCATTAGAATCTTCTTGCATTAGTTATTAGTTGCGAGACGTTCGAGCATATTTACAAGGGCTTGGATGTGTGTGCACGCGCGCGCACGCTATGGCGTCTAATTTATATTGTTGAGACTTGATATTTATGGGTGCACTTAAAGGAGGGGGAGAGCTGATGCCTTTTTTTTCCTTATGGCGAGCGCGCGCGGAACAGCGATGCTGCGCACCTAATTGTTGCTGTCGCCCGGAAGAACCTTTTTAATATTGAGTCGTCGGTTAAAAGAGCGCGCGGTGTGCACGCACAGATCGTACGATCAATTTATACGGCGCGCGCGCGCGCGAACCTTTATAATTATAAATATCTTAATTTTATTCAATTAATGGAAGTGTGAATAATATTATTATAGTTGCAGCATTATTATTGTTATTAGTATTATTATAAATTAAACCCTCATTTTTTTTATAGTGATAGGTTCCCAGTGACTTTTTTAAACAAAAACTGTTATTTGATAAGATTAGATGAGATTTTAAAAATATATTTTAAAAGCTGATAGGTAGATGTAAAACTCAACAAATTAAGCTAATCAAGTGGATCCATTTATATATTTAACAGAAAATTATGTATTTAATGCAAAATGAAAACTGTAAATACGTTTTTTATAAGTTATTTATCTAACCTACAATATTAGTCGTGCCAACCATATTATGATTCTTAATTTACTTTCTTTTTAAGAAAATAACTCTCTTGAAAGTTGTTGTTGTTGATTGTGACAACAACATTCCCGAGAGATATTTGCTCAAAATTGAAAATTATATAAAAAAAGGGGTTCCTCGTAATAATTGTCAGTGATGGGTGAGTTTAGCATCATCTTAAGAAATATCGTTTTTAAAGAAAATAATTATTTTAAAAATAGATTATAGAACGTTGCTTAATTAAAATAATAAGTAGGATTATTTATTTTGGGTTTGAAACCCTGTCAGAATTCTTTTAACAGGATTACTCAAGCAGACATGTACGAGCTACTTTTTCTAAATCTATAATTTAGTTAAAAAAGAATTAGTTCTTTATAATAACTTTTCTTTTTCACTTATAAATAATATATTATGACGAAGTTTCAAAATAGTTTGACTCAATGGTAACATTTCGTAATAATCACAGGGATCCCACCTTATACGCAATTAGCTTTTACACGAGCTTCCAAAAGTTAATTAAACTTTAACTTTATAGGTCATTTTTCCAAGTCACGTGTTGCATTCCTTCTAGAAGATAGTACAACGATTTCACAGTAAAAATAAAAGAAATTCACCGAAAAGTCACAAAGATATTAACTGATTGAGCCAATTCTTCGAGTAATCAGTTGGTCTGTTTTTCTCGTGCCATCAATAAAGCGCATCAATCGCGCAGTGCTGGCAGCTCCGTACATAAAGCTACGCGTGCCCTTTTTATAATTGCCGTACATGCATTTCATCACATTGAACAGACAAGAACAAACTAAACTATCCTCGATTACAACTATCATCTGCGGTTTTTTTCACAATCAGTCTTAAAAAAACCTAAAAATTAAACGAAACGTACATCGTTAAGTTGTGTTTCTTGCATAGCAGTTATTTTATAAAACTGCAAGACAGTCAATCCAGAACAACGAATAAAGCATCTATTAAACCCACACTTAAAATTCTGTCATTTTACGACCGGCGGTTTACACAAGTGTACAGTTAGTTACTTACAGTGTATACCGTGCAATTAACAGCGAAAAAAGAAACAGCCGAGCGTGAAACAATGAATAATTAAAAGCCACGAGCGCCCTCTCAAACTCAGCCAGACTACCGCTGCTACATCTCAAATTCCTACGAGATTCCTTAATTTCGCGCGCATTCACGAAATTCACCCACAACTACAGCCAGCAATGCGCGTATTACACGCACGAAGGGAGTGTGCGTGAACGCGCCGCGCGCTCTAAACAAGTCGTCGGTGCTTTTCGTGTCTGATCGGCGTAATGAACAGTTTCCTGAAGAGGCCGACTCGAGATGAAACTCAGACACAGAGCAGCAGCAGCGGCATCAGTCGCTCGAGTGGCGTGCAGTATAAAGGTCCAGTCCAGCTCCGGCGCGTATAATCCCTGCGCATCATATATATATATACATATATATACGGGGGATAGACTAAGCAGAGCCCCGCCACGTTTTTTCTTCTCTTTCCGCACTTCCTTCGTCTGCTTCTTCTTAATAAACAAGACCTTTTATTTCTCGCGCCCGCGACGATAAACCCCGGGCTTTATACGAGCTTACGCTGCGCAGCTCCCATTTTTACAGATTTATACTCCGCGCGCCGGGATGCGCAGCAGTGTCTGGCGGTGTAATGCGCCAAGTCGACGTTTCACGGCTATTCATTCTCTTTTTCATTATTTTCCAAATCGCGAGGGATGATGCTCTGACGCTCGTAAGCGCGTCTTAGGAAAATAAATGCGCATCTGCGAGGATCAGTGCGCATACTGAGATTCATTATTCTGGCGTGGTTTCTTTTTTTAAATAACTGCGTTATGAAAATGAGAGCTGATTGAATGGCTTATGGTATTAGTAAGAGATGAGAGCTATTCTATTCCTGTACGAATTACTCAAATCTTTCTTCATTTTTTATTGCGCATTAAATTGAGATTTTTAAAGGGAAGCATTAATCGTGGCAATAAAAGTAGAAACTTAATTAAAGGAACAATCGTAATAAAAGCACACCGTGGACATAGTAGAGCGGCAAACTAAACAATGCAGCGTACGAGTGGAGATGAGATTTTGAAAATCCTCTCAATGAGCCCCCATGCGTGTAAAAGTCTTCTCACAATAGAGTCAAGATTAATGGGGCCCGAGTAAGCGTGTCTCCCACAATACACAGTGAACATATCGGTCAATCCGGAATTTCAATGGACGCTTATAGAACGGAACATTGAAGCATTACTTACGGTATCGAATTAATGTTCTGATTTATTACATAGTGTCATATTTGGTTTTTGCAAAACGTACAATTAATTTTACAAAGCTTTATATTCGCGAAACATAATGCAGCAATGAATCTGGCCTGGTGAAACGAGCCTTTTTAGGCGAACGTTGAAAAGTGAATAATGCGCGATTGTCCAGACGGTTGACCTTCTCGAAAATGAGGGAGAGCAGTAGGTGTCGAGAAGTCGGGTTTATGTGTTTCGGCTTGTACATGTAAGTAATCCGGCTAAGAAGCGAGTCAGCAGCAGCAGCAGAAGCCACGCACACAAGACCGTGCACTGTGCGTTTAGTTCTTTTGGCGCAAGATTGGCTCAATTGCCTTAACGATATACGCGGAACACTGCGCGATTAGCTAGACGAAGCACATGGCCAATCCGCGATTACATAAACCGAAATCTCGATAAGGAATCGGCCGCGTAATGAACCGCAGTCTGTTATTCTGTGTCGCCCTTCGTTGCGTCAAACTATTGTTTTGATTATTTTTTTATTTTTTACCTATTAGCTGGGAGGTAGACGGTTACGTCGTTTATTTGTATATGAATTGGGATGTTTAGGAAATTTTTAGAACGATACAATATAATTACAAAAAATTTCTGATACCGATTATTATAAAACTCCGAATGGTAAATATTCACGTTATTCATCATCATTTTATCAAGTAAGTAGGGTAAATTTTGCTATGAATTGCGATACAATAATTTATCCTATGAACTTAGGATATCCCATATTTACTGTGTTTTTCAAAGTACTTATTGTACTGAAAAAATTTAAACAAAACTATAAATATTCAATTATGAACTGAAGTATTTTTAATAACTCTAATTGAGTTGAGTTGAATATATTGAAAATATAAGATATGCCCTCTGCAATCATGAAAATCAAATAAAAATGTAAAATGTCAGATTTTAGAGCGGTACATTCTACCATTTCTACACGGAGAGAATTTTCTAATAAAAATTATGACGAAATTCGCAGTAAAAATTACCGTGAATGACTATAAAGCTGGGACACTCTAACTTTCCGGCAGTTTTTATTGATATTTACGATAAATTTTACCGTACTGAAGGGTAAAATTTGCCTGCTGTAGAGTAAAAGTTCCCTGTATAAATCTTAGAGAAAACCAAAATTTGTGGTAAAATTTGTACGAAATATTTTTTAAAAATCTGGATTTTCTTCCAATTGTTGTAGCAGTATCATTAATACTTAAATAAGTACATTATACACATTTATATTTGAGTTAACCTAAAATGTGTACACGCTCAGTTGTTTTCTTTATCAGCTGTCTTCTTTTTCTCAAATCAGGCAAATTTTACCATTCAGTGCGGTAAAATTTATAGTCTGTGCGGTAAAATTTGTAGTCAATGAGGTAATTTTTATAGTAAAATATCAGTAAAAAGTGCCAGAAAGTAGGAGTGTCCCAGCTTTATAGTTATTTACGGTAATTTTTATCCTGAATTTCGTTATAATTTTTATTAGAAAATTCTCTCTGTGTACCTATATACAAAACATCATTTCTACAAGGTACTTTGTATAACACGATACATACTAATAAAATTGAAATATAATCTGTTAGTCACAAAATCTATACAGATTCTGTACGTTAGTGTCGTTAATGATGCGTTTCCGGATTCTCTTGAGCGCGCTTGAAAATGCAACGAACAAGGGTATAAAGTTATCAGAGACATGAAACGTTACATTGACATACTCGTGTAGTACACAGAAGTAATCTTGTCGCACGGACGGCTGAGAAAGTGAGATGCAACAGTGCCACCGGTATATCAGTAGCTGCAGCAGCCGCTGCAAAGACTTTTATCTACAAAGACAGAGGCCGATTTCCACGCACCGATCCAAGTGGATATAGCTGCCGAAATCTTTGTGCGCGCACACTACTGCACTTGTATAAGTGCATCTGTTTTCGGCTTATCGGCCTAGGCTCGAGAGCGCACTCGACGGGGGCAAATTAATTTTTTCCTACCTATACTTATACGCTCGAGTGTTAATCAGCCACTCGTGCATCCAAATGTAATTGGATGTACGGTGTTGCGAGTGCGGCAAGAAGGTTCCCATGCTTGGCGTTTTTTTGAATAATAGTTCCAGCGTTTATTAATGTAACGTGTGTGTACGTATAATCATGGCGACGAGGTCGTAACATTATAAAGCACAAGTCTCTACAAATTGGCGCAACGAGGACAACGAGAGCCGAGTGATTGGCGAGTCTCCCTCCTACTCCTCACCTTTCCTGTCTTGCGCTCGAGAGACCCTCTCAAAAATACAACATTTCATTGTACTTCTACTCCTGCTTCATCACGGATAATTGAGCTTTTAGATTGGGTATCACATTTTCACCATAAATTTCTGAAAAGAGGATGTCGGAGCTAAAATCGTGCTTTTTCTTTTAGTGATTACTTTTGAAGAATAGAATGCATAGGAAAATCAAAAGGAGAGCCTTGTAGTGCTCTGTATAATAAAGCTTTTGCATGCAAGATAAAGTTGATCCGTTAAGTTATTTTTTTAATTAATTTGAAATACGATAGGTTGTTTACGCATGGAAACCTAACCTCAAAATTTTAATCCTACCAAACTTATGCAAATAGCTTTTTAAAACGTTATTTTACAGTAAAATTCGGAGCAGACCCGTGTAGTGCTTACTATAATTAACCGACCTGTACAAGATAAAGTTAATCAGACTTGTAGTTTTTACATATGATTAGAAATACAAAATAGGTCGGACAGCAAAAGGGGGGGGGGGTCTCTGACATCCCCTTAAAGAATATATAATGAACTCTGCATTATCATCATAACAGTCCTTATAAGACGATAATAAATAACGAGGAGAGATTAAAGGATGAACTCTGTATTACATATTTACACGAGCCATGAATAATAATTCACGCAAGCTTCCAGTCAACCGCGACAAAGACGAAATATTCCTTTCAGTCGCTTTTACCCGAGTCGTCTTTCTCCCGGGTATAATGCAATCTCCGCGAAATTGAACCAACGCGGAGCATAAATCTCGTGGAATCTTGGAAAATCGTCAAGACACGAGACAGGAAGCGTTTCATACAACGGGCTCTTTTCGCCGGTGAAAAATCCTCGACACGAAATCTGGCATCTGCCACAATCAATTTTCCAAGCGCGCGCGGCCCACTCGCCGCGGGAGCTTAAAATATCATTGTATACCCAGGAGTCGCCGGGACAGGAAATGGACTAGGCGAGAGCCAGATCGTTGCTACTGAAATTTACGAAATTGGAATCTTCGTGAAAGCTCCGACGTCATCCGATCGGATTGCGATTAAAGTCTTTGGGTTTGTTCGATTTTCTGGATATCGAGCGTCTCGCCGAGAGTGGATTAGTCACGATTGCTCAAGTTTGCCACTTATTTTACCGGAAAGTGTAATGTGCATGTTTTTAAAGCTAATGTTCGGCCGCCAAGTGAATAAATACATTTCTCATAACGATTTCTGACACAGATTTTTGCGTTTATTAATAAACGCAATCAGTGAGTCTCGTACGACTGATTCAATTGAAGAGCGGATTCATTAAAAAAGCCAAATAACACAGTTCTTTTTATTCATAATGTTCCTTTGAAGGGGGACCGAAAGTCAATTTTCTGAATTCTCGGCCGGTAAAAATGAAGGCGAGAAATTTGAATTTTTAAGGAGCACCACTGTAGCGGCGCGAAAAAATACCTAATTTGTACGATTTTTTACAAGAGTAGGAAAGAAGGGTTCAAATTTCTTTTTTGAGGGTTTACTATACATATATTGAGGTACAAAAATATATTTTCTTTTACATTTAAATACAAAAAGGCGGCTATACAGCGAATCTCGTGAGAAGCCTTTTTCAAACTGGGAGAACAGATTACTCGTAAACTATTACATGGATTGGATTGAAATTTTTACTGTAGCTTCACAAATATATCCTCTAAAGAAGTACGTAGTCGTTATTCGATTGAATGTAATTTTTTTTTATAAACAATTTACATTGTTTTTTTTTCGAGAAAAATCGACTTTTCTTTAAGAAGTGCGCCATTTCTACAAAAATTAAAATAAAAAAACCCCTACGTACTTCCAAAGTTAACATTATATAAATTAAGAATTTCTTTGGTTTGTTGTTCCAGATCTCATAGTTTCCGAGAAAAGTGTTCTCCCGTTTGGAGGTTTAAGAAAAAGGCTTCTCATGAGATTCGCTTTATAGCCGTCATTTTGTATTTAAATGTAAAAAAAAATATATTTTTGTACCTCAATATATATATATAGTAAACCCTCAAAAAAGAAATTTGATCCCTTCTTTGCTACTTTCCTATCGTACAAATTAGGCATTTCTTCGGGCCGATAGAGTGGTGTAACCCCTTAATTGACTTTCGGACGGGTTACTCGCACATAGCTTTTACTGCCATTCGATTATAATGATTATTTTATTTTCGATAATTTAATGATTCTTTAAGAGTGGTTTGTGATTAACGCGCAGCGAGTAAACCCTCGCCCTTAAAAATCTAAACTAGAGCTATATTAAGCATAAGCACAGCATTATAGCTATATTAAAATTCGTCATGTTTTCTCCATAACAACGACCGGACCTCGATCCCCAACAAAGCACATGTCAGAAAACTCGACCGCCCCGGCAAACTCATTACCCCCCGCGAAACAACAGCAAGGTAAATACATCTAGCAAAAACTCTCGGCACGACGATGAAGCTCGCGGAGACAATCCCGAGCTCATTCGCGCTCCGAGCGTTGTTAAACTTTTTCCACTCGTCGCTCCTTTTTACTCTCGCGTGACTCGCTTTATGGGCATGCACAATATGTACACGGGCCGCTTATGCTGGGCTCTGATGAGTCGCGGGGGGACCTCGTGTGTACAGCCACTGCTGCTGCAGCTTCAGCGCGCGCGGTTCTAAGTGAAGACAGATGACTGCCGGTTTGCCTCTCTCGCTTTCACGTGTGTGCGTGTGCGTGTGTGTCTCGGTCATACTCTACTATTAGCTGCTGCTGCCGCTGCTGCTGCTGCGTCTATACGTGCAGGGGAAACCGGAATAAAGTGAACCACCTATAGATGTCTTTTATATTTTCATTCAATGCAGATTGCTTTGATACCGGGGAATGTTTATGTTAATAAATAATAGAATTATGTGTGGATCAGAGTGAAGTATTTCTCTTGGAACGTTACGAAGTTGGACGTTATTAGAAGTTGAAAAATAATATAAGCTTCTGTGAGCTTTTTTACGTTTTTCTGTATGCGTTGAAGCATTATTTTCTCAATGAATAGCTCTTTTTGAAGATTATTTATATCGTTTAGTGTTTATGAGTAACTATTGATCTAAATGCACAAACAATTATAGTTTTTAATTTTATTAAGTTCTTTGCATTCTTTTTTAACTCCTGAACCTCCTTAACATTCGCAAGTCTTTTTTATCGAATCAATTTCAAATTTGACATCCTTATTTTGCAATGACCGCTTTACCAATATCATGATACAAATACGGTATTTAATTTATTTTCACAAGGTATTATCTAGATGTAACTCGAATATAATTATTAAAAATAATGAGCATTGGTTAAACTTATGTATTAAATAAGCATTAAATTTTAGATTGACTCGATAAAAAATGTTTTAGAAAACTCTCAATAATGAAGAATTTGATGAAAATGAAATGGATATAAAAGTGAAAATATTTTACTAAATTTCTTATTCGCTAAATCATAGTAGGTTTCAAAAAGGAGCACCTTTAAAGAAAATAGTAGGCACTTGGACACTTACAAAAAAGGTAAAAAAGCTTTCATAAGTTCATTTTATTTTAATTTCTAATATATGTAATAATAATGATGTTTAATTCCGTCAGAAGATTCCATGCTGTCCATAGACCTTTATCCGAATAATGCCCACGACCGTGATTTAACGATTCACTCCGTGTACTCCGGTCTCCCCTATTTACGTGCATCATGCATGCGCGAGTGCGCGCCTAGCCCATGACGCGGCACATCTCGTCCTTTTCCACGTACGCGCGAGCATCGGAAATCATTGCACGAGCTTTATTATACGTTTAATACGCGTACACTTCGGTGCCGATTGGGCGAAGTCGCCGCCTTCCGAGACCGAGAACGCAGAAAACGATTCATTGGCTACGGTCAAAATATGTTATATGTACCCGGCCAGGACAATAAGCTTCATTGTGTTCGCGCGAATTTGCTTTTTACAAATTATTTTCATTTATGTTCCGTTGATTGGAGATCCGACGGCATTAACATAATAAGAAAATTGATTTTGTTAGTGCGCATACTTTTATGATAAGCATCCTGATTAAATTATTACGGCTAATTTTCAAATCAGAAGCTTCAATTTTTAAGCTGTCAAGTGTCTTCGTAATGTCATAAAAGATAAATTAAAAAAATAGTACGTAGCAATGTGGTATAAGCTTAGAGCTGGATAAAAGCCAATAAATAATACAGCCTGCGTGGTTTCGCAAAATGTGAACTCCGCGTAAATCGATTTCAATCACGATCTCAAACGAGCACACAATCGCGCATAGACTAGCCACATTTGGGATTGCGCGAAACCCGCATACATACACATCAAACAAACACAGAGCGATCATCATCGCGCGCTTCCGTCTATTTTATAATCTAATCCGAGGCTCGGAATCGGGCGTGCAGCAAGCAAAAATACGAGAGAGAGAGAGAGAGAGAGAGAGAAAGAGAGACTCGAATAATAAAAAAATAACGATATAGAGTGTTAATCCGACGAGGAAGGAGTAGCGCGCGCGGCAAAACTCGCGTCGCGCTTGGCAGTTAAATACCGGAAACGAGTATAGGCACTTCCGGCCGGATTGGAGTTTGGCTGATCTTTCGCGCGTCAGGCCGTACACGATGGGGAGGGGAAGGGGGAGACACAAGTGCGCGCGTACGTGGTGCGTATCAGTGTCATTATTTTGAGAGCGAGAGAGAGAGTGAGACTTTTCGACAATCGTATTGGATAGTGCGGTTGTAATGCGCGCACCGTACTACGCAATTTTATCTAGGCCATCGTTCGCGTCGAATTTACACAGAGAGAATTTTCTGATAAAAATTACCGTCAAAATCATTGTAAACGTGGGATATTCTGACTTCATGGGAAAAAATACCCTACTGAAAGGTAAAATTTACCGTGCTGAATGGTAAAATTTATAATGAATAACGTTAATTTTTACCGTTCAGTAGGGTAATTTCCCCCCTGAAGACAGAATATCCCACGTTTACAATGATTTTCATGGTAATTTTTATCAGAAAATTCTCTCTGTGTAGCTAATTAAATATTGTTATGCTGCTAGTGAACAGTCATTGTTGCTATTGTTTCCATTCACTGTGAAATTTGTTAGTATTATTCTGGCGTTTTATAGTTGGTTGCAAAGCTTGATTCGAATTCTTCTAGCGCTGAAGCAAAATGAAAATAGATTTTTCCGCGACGCTGCGTAATTTTCATTCTCGTGTTTACTTTCCAATTTAAGTCAGTCTCTAAATACGGACCAGTGAAACTTATGTCAAATCCACCAGTTAACCAGTGAATATTAACTCCTGCATGCATATCGGTAAATATAGTGAATTTTTTACTATAATTCGTTGTTCACTGTTCCGCTTTCAGAGAGTAACGCATGCAAAAAAGCACACGCACACACACCCACACAGGGTAAATGAATATTTTCGGACTAACCAGATCGGAATTTCTGCGAAAGGTCCTCGTCGGGTCCTCGGTCCCTCGGCTCTCGAATTTCTCCTCTCGAGCCGCTCCAGCGAGTCGCAGCTTCGTTTTCCAATAGCCGCTAATGCGTCGACGGGGCGATCGGCCAGGGCCACATCTCCGGTGCAATAATCGCCGCTCGCGCTGATTCACACGCACACACAGACACACACACACGTTCTCGCGCCTGTGTTATTTCAGGCCCGGTTTCCTTCCTCCTTCTTCAAAATGTATCTTCGCACTGTGCGCGCACTCGGCCCGAGCCCCTCTGTTTGTATTTCCCTCTCTTTTTTTAATCGGGCAACGCACTCGCGCCGCGAGAAAACAGTCACTCCCGATTGCGTATCCCGGCACTCGTATCCGTACGCACTTTATATTCCTCGACAACGCGCACACTCGATCCTCGTTGCAAGCTCGAAGCTTCGCGGAGTTCGAATTGGAGAGGTTGCAGCGGGCGGGAGTGTCGGAGGAGCTGCTGTCGGGAGGCCAAGTGCCGGCGAACTGCGCGCCGCGCTCCGAGCTTGAAATAACCGCTCGGCTCGGCTCGGCCCGCCAACCCTCGATCCTCCTGCCCCACCCTCGCGCGCGCGCTCTCCCCCCACTTTACATCGTAAATCTCCGTCGCGGGCAGGGCCCCCCTCCCTTATGCGTGCGGCGGGACGCGACGCCCCGCGAACTTGTACGACCACGTGCATCCGATGCCCCGACGTGTGTATATCCGCGGTTTGCTTCTTCTGTGCATGCTATATACACTGTAAAAAGGCCAATGTTACTTTACGCGCGCAAGTAAAATAGTCTCCGGTACATTACAGCGTTAAATGTAGTTATATTACTACGTTCTGTGTAGTAAATTTACTGTGCTGAGTAGTGCTCATGTTAATTAACCTCGTTGTATATCGTAATATTACCGTCTCAAGTAAAATCACTTCCAAATTATTTTTTATTAACTTTAAATAATTATTCTGTCAGTTCAAACCATTGCCTTTAAATATTTCGTATTGGAGTAATATAAAAATGTAACATATCGAAGCTATAAGACGAAATAAAAAAAAGATTTTTAACTGGATTTACTCCACATCAATGGGTAATACCGGTCAGCCTCGGTACAATTCCGGCCACTATTAAATAGTTACTTTTGTAGGTGAAAAATTTCTTTAAATCAGTTATATGAACCTTCATATGATCAGTCGCGTTATTATTCGCACTTACATAGAGAAATAGGTAACACATAACCACTGTTCAATCAAAAACACTTAAGCAAAGTTACCCTACCTGAGAGCGAAGCGCGACGTTTTCTTAGCCTCACTTTCGGGAGCTTCATATAAATAACAAATGACAAAAAAGTAATAGGTTTATATTCTTTTTTCTTCACTACTTCGTATTCTTAGATTGTTGAAATTAATAAAGATGCAAAAAATAACTGCATAAAGCAACAAATAATATGCACAAAAGCTTATTTTATAGACCAGATTTCTTATAAGAAATCTAGGCTTACACTTTGATTGTGTATAATTCCTTAATAAAACTGAATAGAAGGTTGTTTGGACATTAGATTAATTGCATTTTATGTTGCGTTTAATATACTATTCGAATTATTACCTAAGAATGTTTAGATTATTGAAAATAAGGGTGACCGGAATTAGCCAGTGACCGGCATTACCCCGTTCTCCTCTATGCTGCCGCCGTTTGGATTTGCTAGCAGCGAGCTTTTTGCGACTTTTTGGGACTGAGCTTGGACAACGTTCTGTGGGATATAGGTATTGCTGACCGTTGACAAGTATATACGTTCGGAGGAGGAGGAGATTACTTTGTTTTAACCTTCCTTTAGAACACATGTAATTTTTTTTTATTTTTGCTTTATATAATTACAGAGCACTGTTGCACTTATTTATTTCCCCCTAAAGTACATTATATACGTTGTGGCCGCCTAAACTTTTAGCCAAACATATTGAAAACTTATAAAGTTTTGATTTTTTTAAGGGAAAAACGTCATGATTTTTAAAGTTTTGTGAACACTGAAGCACTTATTTCTCTCGTAATAAAGTATGATAACTCTAAACGTATCCACTTAAACTTTAGCCAAAAATATTGAAATTTAAAAAGCTATGATATTTTCAAGTTGAGCTCCAAATGATCCCACAGTGATAGTTATGAAACTACGGAAGATGTGATCGTTGAGGGTTAAGGTGATGCTAAACCCTCTTGTTAGCGTAAAATACGGGGAACCACTTTTTTCATTCAATATTTAATTTTGAGAAAATATCTCTCTGAAAAGTTGTTGTTTTTGAGTAGGACAATAACGTTTCATAGCGATATTTACTCAAAATTAAAAATAAAATAAGTAAAGTGGTTCCTCATATTTGTCGGTGACTGATGGCTTTAGCATCACCTTAATGATATACTGTACAATGGATTGGCGTATAGTATATCAAGATGGTAATTCACGAATTCTTAATGACTATAGATTTTTAGCGTATAAATAGTGGGAAAAAGTTACTTTGTCACAACAGCCTCTTGGGGACGCTTTTACTAGATTCAATACCTCCAAATTATTCGGCAGATTGAGTGATGTTTAAGATTTATTATAAAAGAAATTTCTTTACAAAAATTTCGTACAGTATATTGAATTTAGGTTAGGGCTCATATGTAGGTAGACAGCGTTTTTGAAGCGGGTACATAAGATAGCTACCACAGTGGTGATTTTTTTAAATAAAACTGACAAAACTGGGATAATATTAGAATTTTGAAAATGTTATAAAAAATATATGAAAATTTATCATTTTTTCGTCAAATAAATTCTAAATATTGTCCATATTGAAAATGTTTGCATTTTTAACTGAAATATGCATGAACAGCTTATAAAAGTAGTTAAGAAACATATTATAAATTAGTACACAATTTAATTTCGCATTACTCAATTAACAAAATTGATTATAAGGGCGCCTTTGCATACTATCAGAGTTGAATAGAATAGAATAGAATAGAATACAATAGAATAAAATAATATTTTAAGTAGCTTAGTTTCTGTTTTATAATATTCAACTATTTTTCCCTCTTTTGAGGTAATTTTTTCCCATTTACTCATTCTGTATGCTAGAGAATGATAAAACGTACCAGTACACCTTACAAGAGAAATGAGCCTCGTAACCGAAATCTAGTAACCGAAGTAAAGTTAACCCTATTAACCGAACAATAGAGTCAACTTTACTTACAGATTTTGCATTGTGTGTCCCATATGCCTGTACATTCTAAACCTATCAAGGATTCTTAGTTGCTGCTTCTACTGTTGGGTGAACATCTTATTTGCGTGCAAGAACTACACTTTAGATTGATAGATATACACCTGGCCTTCATTGATATGTTTCGGCTATATTGTTTGTCCATTTAGAGTTTAAGGAAGGGTATCCGTCCTTATTGAGAAGACCGGCCGATACGTCGGTCGAAGTGCAATTTCCTCCTTTTAAAATTTCAAACATTTTTTTCTCTTAACTTAGTTTCTGTTTCATAATATTGAACTATTTTTCCCTCAGTTACAGTAATTTTTTTCCCTTTTACTTGTTCAGAATGGTAGAGACTGTTAAAACATATACACCGTACTAGAGAAGCGAGGTGAAGAACTTTAACGTAGTTCGCGGCGACAAATAAATTCTCAATTTAGTAGAATAATATTTATTTGTGCTATACAAAAAATAAGTGATTAATATCATATAATAATCTTGGACCATACAAAAGAAAAATAATGAAAAAAACCATTGTAGCCTCCAAAGCGAAGTCTTTAAAAATGTTACCCACATTCAAAGAAATTGAAAACAGTATTATATTAGCATAACAAATTACTGAAATTGCTTGGCACTATTTTGAAGACTTGTGTAACAAAGATAAGAAATAAATATCTCTCTGCAACTTTATATTGTATAAGAGGAGACCATGGAGTTCGGGTCTTGGACTTTGATAAAACTTGCGGATTGACTTTCGGATCCTAATAAAAATGATACATAGTGCCCGTAGTTTTATCTAATGGGTCTTTAAATCTGAGATACAGCCAAAAAACTCATATGGTCAATGCTAAAAATCAGATATATATATATATATATATATATATATATATATATATATATATATATATATATATATATATATATATATATATATATATATATATATATATATATAAATATATATATATATCTGACTTTTAGCATTGACTATATGAGTTTTATATATAATATATATATATATATATACAAAGGCCCATTGGATAAAACTGCAATGGACTTCATTTTTAGGTTTAAGTGGTAATAGTTTGGCATGCGTTATATTCGCATCTGCCGCCCACTTTGGAACAGAAAGAACTCTCCACATTGAGACGCAATAAATTTCATGTTTTCGAATTTATCCTGCATACTTTACTATCATAGGAGAGAAACAGTAAATCATTCTAAATTTTATAATTCATTTTTATAAAAATCGCATTAACGTGACAAATACGGGAAACCACTTGTTTCCTTTAAATATTCCTTATCAGTTCCAAAAATTAAACAATATAATAAATTAATTATCTCAAAGTGGGCAACTCTTGCTGATTCTTATTTATATTTTAAGAGTATACCGATTTTTGGGAATTTATTTTTATTTAATCTTTTTAATAGTTCTGCATGATGGTAAGTATTTAAAACGTGTGTTTTCACGAAACATTCAAATTCCTAATCACGTCATAGCTTATTTTCAAACGAAACAAAAGAGGAAAAGTACATGAGAAAGAAAGTGAGAGATAGTGAACTATTCAGCTAATAGGGGACTGTGTCTAAGGCGAACATTAATTTTACGTTATATGATGCAAGCTTAAATGCTAATAATTAAAGATACACGATTTTGATATTTTTTAAATCTTCTTAAAACATTTTATTTCAAGAAAAACGTAAATTCTTACATTCGATATTACTAATTTTTAAAATACATTTTACTCAAAGCGATAAATTTGAAACTTCAAAATAGTTTCTGCCCATCAAGTTTTAATGAATTGGTCTGAAAATTTTGTACACGTCTTTTTTGACACATTTTGAACAAAACTACACAGACATATTTCACTAAAACAAATACATAAAAGTTAATTTATGACATTTCTAACTAAGATATGAGTATCAGTAACAATAAATATAAATTGAAAAACAAATTTTTCTCTCTGTATACTTTTCAATAATGTTATAATATATCATATATCATTAGTGTTCTTGCATTTCATAAAAAATTATTGCGCAGATTATATAAAATTCGTGTTTTATCAATGGATTAATAGCTATAAATGACGTCCGAGGCAGTTAATTATATTGGGTAGGGCTTAAAATAGCCTCCTTTTTTTATGTATGTAATAATATAAGCATAAAAAAATTTTTTCTAGATTAAAAAAAAATAGCTTTAAATATATACTCTTCCCTTAAGGCTATAGAACATTGAAAATAAAAATTGCTTCCGCTGAATATATCTGTAGAATTCTATTTAACTCCGCAATTATTAAATACGTTTTCAAGGTTATTTTAAGATTAACATGAAGAATTTTATCAATTTCTAAAAATTAAACAAGTTAATCAATCACAATGTGAAATAAAACATGAACTGCTGAGAAACATTGTTGAAAAGTTTTCATTACGACTGTGAGTATACTCTTGTGCAAACAGTTTTTTGAACGCCGTGACCTTATTTTTAGAGATCTGGAAGCCGTAACTCGGTGAAAATGATCCTATCGGTTTAAATATTTGGAAATCCAGAAAAAGCGCGTAAATCAGTTCAACGCCTCGATTTTTAAAAGTTATTCATAGACTTTTTGCCAGTGGAACGTCGTCCGGTATCACCAACCGACTAGCTAGAGTCGAACGCTGTTTTCCAAATTTTTATTTATTTATTTTTTACTTATCATATGCCAGAAATCAAGTATCTACTTTTGCACCCTCATAGAAAGAAATGTACACGTACCTGTAGACTTAAGACTCTAAATTTTGCCAACTAAATTTCTGTACCTATAATCGACCACACAATTAATTAAGATACTCGGAAGTACGTGCTAACGACACGCAGCGATGGCTCCCCAGATAGCGACGGACTGTATCGAAAACAGAAATAATGCCGCCCGTTGCAATTCGACGCCAATCGTTATAAATTTACCCGCGGCACGCGCTGCACGCGAGGAAAAAAAAGCGGAGACGCGCGCGCACGCCACTCGCTTTTCGTCACCCCGCCACCGACAGACTTTTCCATCAACCCCCGGAAGTCGCATCGCCGCACCGGGATACTTATACGTGCGCGCGCGTCCTGCAGCTCGTCTTCTCATTTTTTTCACGCGTGTATCGAAAAAACCTACGTCCTATAGATTACTATTTATATATTTACGCTTCCGTTTATGCCTGAAAAATGATCGGGGATATGGTGAAAAAAAGGCGTTTTGTGAAAAATAACAGTGATTAGGTTTCTGTGGACGGGGTGATGATGAAAGTTAAAAATAGATCAGGTTTATTAAAATTAATTAGAATTATATTAGTAAGCATATGATAATTAGAATTATAATGGAAAACAATTACATTGTTCAAGTTTACTAAACGTGTAAATCTCCTAAACTTATCAAATTCGTCTTAGTAACATTTTTTTATTTTTTTTTAGTAATTTTAAAGCTTATTTTCTAGAAGTATGCTTCATAGTACTCACTTTCACGATTGAGGAACACGCGTGTAGGCTTGATTTTTTGAAAATATATTATGAAACGAAGATTTTACTCCGTTTCCAGATCATTGTAAGACAAGGCATTTTTGGTCATATATATATATATATTATTTTCTTTTTAATGTTTACAGGTATTGTGTGGGCGCCTCGCGTGAGCTTTGTACAGTTTTAATATTTTCCAGTCGTTATATTGCACGTAAAGATGAATAAAGTCTTGGTCAATATGTTTTACATACATTATAACATGATATGTATTGACATACAAATTTAGCAAATTTTAACTCTACTAACATTAGTGAAATCAGCATTTTATCGTTAACATTTTATGTTAACGTCAGATAACTTCTTAAAGTCTTCGTGAACATGCACTTTTCTTGATGAATCTGGTTTCTTAGTAGTTTATTGAATATGTATCTACTTTTTTATCCAATTCACAGAATTGAATGCAATTAAATTATAAATCTATATATATATATATATATATATATATATATATATATATATATAAGAAACCAAGTTCATAAATATATATATGTGTATATGTGTATATATATCATCCAGGAACGGAATTAAAAAGTTTGAAAGATTTCCTTACACACGTTAAATGAAAAGTATTGGAAAGCTATTGAATCGAAAACCATCGCCAGTATAGAAAAATCCAGCGCAGTGGTCCTTAAAAGCCCTATAAACCCTTACTGAACCCCGCGTGCTTAGAACGTTCGCAAAATACGCGTGTCTCCTTGAGATCCAGCTGCCGCGGCTGCACCGGCCACTGCAGCATCAGATCGTGTGTTTCCAGGGTCCCGCGGAGGCACATCGCGAAGACACTCGAGACGCTCTTTGAGAAGGAAATGGGCAGCGCGCCGCAAAGGAAAGTATACGAACTGGAAGCACATTTCTCTTCCTCTCCTCCCTTTTTTTTTTCTCTTGCCCCGGGCCGAACGCCACTCCTGGCGCATTGTCGAGTAAACGACAGAGAAAGAGAGCCCGCGGCGCATGTTTGGAACACGTGTCACCGCGGGGAACACACCGCGCGCGCGCAACCTTCTCTTCTTCTTCTTCGGAGCTGCGCCGGATCGTGACCTGCGGGGCTATATGCACGACCCGTGTCGTATTTTTGGTACTCTCTCTCTCTCTCTCTCGCGCGCTTCTCATTCTCGATCCCGCGAAAGCGACGCCGATGTAAATACGGCGCGATCCGATGCCGTCTATGTAGGGTTGAGAGATCCAATTAATGGCCCTGTGTGCACCGGTTCGGGGAGCTTGCGGTGTATTAGGGAACGGTACAGCGAACGGCTATAATTATATTTCCTTCGGCACTTTCGAGCTTTGAGCATTGAAAAGCATCAAGCGAGTTAGTTACTGGCCTCTGCGTCAATATTATATACTGTGCCTTATACAAAATTCAATGGAATATTAATTTTTAGTATAAATTACCTTGAGCGTCGAATTATTATATGGTTTTATGATTTTGTAAATAAAAATATCGATAGGCACAGTAATAAGTGTAGAACATAACAAACTCCTTTACTCTTCTTTATATCAGAGAATGCCAAAAATGAGTCCCCGCTGTGTACGAAATAACCTGGTAAGGGGAGTCAAACGTACTTTACCCGCCGATAAATATGTTGTTCTTCTCAAAAAATACGCATTAGATTGAAATTTTCGTAAATTTTCGTAAATTGCTTATTCTTTTCTTATTTTAGAAAAATAAAACTGTTTGGCTGAAATAACTGTATCGGAGATTTATTCAGCGCTGGTGTTCTACTAAACAAAACATTAGTATATAATAAATGTTATTGTTTTTATCAGACGAAATAAAGTTAAAATAACATTTTGACATCTTACACTTTTTATAGCTGATACACAACATTCCGTAGACGAAAAGAATACGGAGTATGAAATATAGCTTCCTACTTTAAAAAACTTGACTTTGGTACTGTAAATGTCTATGTCTATAAGACTCAAACTGAGTCTCGGGCTCTAAATCTGAGCTTATCAATAAATTATATTTGTATACCTTACAAATCTTTTATTTGAAGTTTCTTTTGAAAACTCAGTCCTCTACATCTTTCTCCTTTTTTTCCTCTTTTTAAATGATCAGGCCGGGTGTATATTTACAATATTACAGATATATTTTTGGCATGCTTCTTTAATTTTAATTTTTTAATAAAAAAAGTTTTCAGCAATCGGAGTGTACAGATCTATAAGAATATAGATCAGTGACATTAGTTTCTTTTACCAACATATCACACAAGAAATTGATTGATTTAATTAATTGTCATTAATAATTTCTTAAAAAAATAAATCCGGTGGTCTACTTAAATTACTCAAATCACTATTTGACATTTCATCTCAGTCAAACTTACACTATTTAACATTCCACAAACGTCGAAATGCTCCCGAGTATTTGCAAATTTCTGAAAATAGACTTATTCCACTACGCTTCCGCGCGATTCATCGCGATAGACAGTTGGCCTCAGAATTCCGACACATTGTAATAGGCGCGAGTCTAGGCAATTCCTACCAACCCAGCCCCCGGTATGTATATAGGGTAGTCTGCCCAGTAGATAGATGGTTTATAAATATTATTATATCTACGAAACTAATGATTTTTCAAGCAAAATTTCAAATATTGATTGCATAAAAGCTTGTTACGATTAGATTTAATATGATATTTATGAATGAAATGTTCGTTTTATATGTAATAAAGTATCTTCAAAAATATCGTCTATCTATTGGGTCTGCGCTATGTATAACCTAAAAACCCAATAGATAGACTAACAAAGTAAATGGACATTGGCAATCGTCTATCTACTAGGATATACGTGCTCTTCGCACTATTTTTGTAATTTCTAATTAAACAAAAACTTCTAAGATGAATGTCCCGATTTCTGCTCATATAAGCATTTTGCATCAAACAGAAAGGTTTAAAAAGTTATTCTAACATTAATTTATAAAGCAGATACGATTATTATCTTAATTGTGAATCGAACAACACAATGTAAATGCGTAAAACCCATTTTAAATATTTAAATATTAATAATAGTCAATTAAAAAGCGTACGCAAAATGCACCTATTTCTGCTCACAGCAAAAAGCGACGATTTCGATGTGTACCTATTTCTGATCACCGTTCATTTTATAGACTTCATTCATATGATTTGTATCTTTTTGTTATATCAATATGTTAATTCGCGTAAATACTTCACAATGCATAAGTAGAAAAAAAAAACGTTATTTTTTTGTGAATAGAAATAGAGACATGCATAATGCATCTGCGTCTAACCTCAAACTATCACTATTATCAAGTTATTTAATTAGAATTCACAATATTTTTAATTCAACACTACAGTTGTTAGTTGGAATACTATAAAGGTACAGATAGCTTGGATATAATATATATTAAAACAACCTTCATATCTATAATAACAGAAAAACTTCGAGCGATTAGAAATAGGGACGTGAGCAGAAATTGGGACATTTACCTTAACACTTTTAATGTGTTGTTACTGATAAATTGAAGTTTCATACATTCGATAAGTGTCAAATTGTTTTAAACAAACGATATTATCATACAAAAATTTGATGTATAAAGTGAGAAAATCCTTAAGCGTCTATCTATACATATATCCCCGGAGAATACGTGCGCGTCGATGGACGCGCGGCGCGCGTCAGAGCTCCGAGTGTCGATGGCCAGTGCAACGCGTCGGAGAGTCACATCTTGCGCGTGATTTCCTGTTTCCTGCCGGCTCTCTTCGTTTCCTCTCCTTTTGCCACGCGCTCTCTCTCTCTCTCTCTCTCTCTCTCTCTCTCTCTCTCTCTCTCTCTCTCTTGACTCTCGCTCATTACTTTATACATCCGACACGCTTATACTTCCGCGCTTTCTCGGAGCTCCAGCTACAACAGCTCCGTAATTTGGCCCCCGGAGTTTTCACTAACGACCTCTCGTAACCGGGCGAAATGCGCGGCTTTTCGTCTTTTTGCTTTGCGTAACGGGGGAGAGTTCGTTTGAGCGATTCACCGTGGAGCTGGAATTTGGATTCTGATGTACACTCGATGTGGAAAAGATCTGGTTAGAACGATATGCATTTTTTTAAATAATATTGCTTTAACATTGGATTTCATTGAACCGAAAGCACGTTTAGGCTGATTTCATTGGATTATTACAAGAGAATTTAAATCGATCGTTCGAATCTGATGTTTTCCATTTACAGTGTACATTGTGTATAACGATGTTTGCCTGAAAGCTTGAAAAAATGGGATATGTTTTTCGGATGTTCAAGACAAATAAACTTAGTTTATTTATAGATTTTTAGAATGTATTCTTTTTTCTCAATATATTCAGCACTTTTATATCAATTTTTTGTAATAACAATAGCATATTAACATAAAAAATATACACATCAGAATTGTAAGTTGCTCAATGTCAATTGTATGTATAGTTGACTGATATTTAAATTTCAAATATTTTCTTTTCAATATTTGCAACAATATATGTAAAATAGATGGCCAATCTTAAAATAGATGATAATAAAGTTATATATTATACAATAAATAGCATGTGCTGCTTATACAAATCATCTTTCACTTTATTTAAAATAATTTTACGAAAATTAATATAATTTATTAAATTTATCTGATCTCTTATTAACGGGTTGACGATGTAACATTTCAATAGGAGACACATAAACGATTTAGTAAGATACTCATTAAAATGCAGTTAACGTTCTTACTATTCGACGGATACGTCAGCAACGTACCAATCTATTATTCTTTGCACAAGTCAAACGCTGCTCGCAGATACGACGGAAAGTCGAGTACCTATCAATAAAACAAAATAAAGGTAGTACGTATACTTGCGTCATACCTTTACTGAGTAGCGATATTTTCAAATTGATATTTTAAAATTTGTTACTACTTAATAGTTAATGTACGAATGCCGAAAGTATTATGTGCATAGGTGAACTCCCCGAATTTTACTTGGACTAATTCTACGTAGAATCTGTTTCATGAAGGGAAGCATACAAACTAAATGTTACTTCTTGAAAACTTTCGGTCATGATGTGTGTTTGATGTCTTCCGACGCGCGCTCAAGATCACTGAATCAGAATACAGATCGTACACGTATCTGTTGTATCTCGACATCTTTTATACCAGGAGAATTTCAGGATTACAGTGAATTTTAGAGGTTCTTTTTTCTATGTTATTAGAATGAATCAGTATAATAGAACAAGCAGATTATACGTAATAGTGAATATTCCTTAACGGTTAGAAATAATCATAGGACCTTCCGTATTTTGGTTACCACCTATAGTGAATTGTTAACGTTAAATTATTTATTTCAGCACCCGTTAAGAACCTCTCAGTGCTCCACTCGAAATTTTAGTTATTGCATTGTTATTAACAATAATTAGTGTAAAAATATGTTTTCTTTTGTAATATCTAGAAAAATACTGCATATATTAGAGAAAAATATAATAGAATTTATTCATCTATCCAAAATCATGAAAATAACTATTCTCCTGCATATAATATTATTTTACCGTTTATACGCCTAGCGCATAATTATTTGTGATTATTTTAGCATTCTCGCAGAGGAAACTTTGTGATGGTAAAAAAATTTATGCTAAAATCATTATAGAAACATGTGTTGAGATATTAAGAATCAAAATATACTATTTTTAGAAAATGTTCGTATGGATGTGCGTGCGTGCATGTGTATGTGTGTGGGTACATGGATCAGCATTACTCTCAATATACACAATCAAAATTATTGTTTCAGGGCTCATTATTTCGTTTTCTTAAAGGAAGGTGGTGCAAAAATAATTTTCTTTTATCGATTCGTTTTTCTGCGATTTTTCAATTTTTGAATTTAAATTTTTCGTTTCTTTTTGATACGTTAGAAATAATATTATGGATTCAAGGAAAATGTATTTGAAAGAGCATAAAATTACCTATCTTATCCGTCCGAATTTTGGATAAGCTATTTTCCTTGTTATGTTATACATGAAATGGTCATTATTTGTGTAAACGGTGATAACTGGGAAATTTAAGATGGAAACGTTTGGAGAAATGTGAGGTAATTAAGAATATGAAGAAAAATAGTCAGTACAAATTTTTGAGTATTGATCATTTTCTTTTGACGAAAAGAAAAACATTTTGCAAAAAGATCGATTTTTTTTCTCCCACGATAACTAGAACAAATCAGCATTTGTTATGGAAACTTTCCAAATAGGTATTTTTTTTATTGCCTCTCGGCTGAGTTTTGAAGTTTTGAAAAGTGATATTCTTACTTGGGAAGCATTGAGTGAATACATCACTCACACCACTCTTCAAATTTTAGAGAGTAGAGCCCCGTCGCCAGATGCATCGTTGTATGGCGCCCCCCCCCTCCCCCTCTGGCGCTGAAAAGTGAGGGTGACTTCCCTTAGCGCAGCTAACGCAGCTTCATTAAGTCTGTGAGTTCTTCCTTTTGGGTACTTGGACAATTACAGGGAGAGTAATCTACCATAGTTTGATAACCAGCGCGCGTCGTTATTTCCATTCATAATCTTTGAACAATTGCGTAACTTGCATTAAAAATAGAATTAAGTTTTTCTGATAAAATAAAGAAGTGGGGTAAAGCAGGTATTGTGGCACAATTAATTAATTATTTGAAAAAGAATAAAAAATTAATTTAATTGCATGCGATAGTGGATAAACTATTACTTTACCATCTTATCTACACGGTTAAAAACGAATTCGTAATGTTATTTTATCTTCTTTGATTCCAACTTTTAAAATATAGATTTGTAGGTTCTTTAAATATATCAAATCAGATCTCCATATAACGTTTTCACTTGGATTTTACATGAAAAAAAAATCAAAAAGTATTTTTTTATAATCAATCAACGCATATTTCGTTTATTAAACTAACGAAGTATTATATTGTTTCTCATATTATAATATATAATTTTTTCATTTTTATTCAAAAAGTATTTAACCGATCGTTCTGAAATTTCGTAGACTGTTTTTGTATATCAAAAGTTAGTGGTTGGTTTTTGTAGATCTAATGAAATCGTTTCGAATTTTTGACTTCTGATTATTCAGTCAACAGTAATCGGGTCACCACCAAGCATCTCCAAAATCGGACCTTTATTAAAATGTTTACATCACCAAGATAAATCAGTGTTATTTGTAAAATTAAGTTTTTAATGGTTCCATCTCATGTAGAAAAAAATATGGAAGATTATTTTCATGCTCTCAACTTCATAAATCTTTAAAATGTTGCTTGCGTTGTGAACTGCATATGTATAGAAGATGTGTGTGAAATTACAAATCAATTGGATACAAATTATTCAATATACTTTTATTTATTATAACAATTTGTTTTAATTAAAATTTTAAGGTGTACGTAACTTTTTAAAGTGAGGGTACACTCTGCGGAACAAACATCTGATCGAATTTGTTAGAATTTTTTTTAAATACGGTAACTTCATTGGATTGAATCCTCGTTTTTGCTAATCTCATTGGAGGATATCAATAAAATTCAAATAAATTCGATCAAATGGTTGTTCCGTCGAGTGTACGTCGATTTTAAAAACTTTTGGTAGGTCTTAATTTTGAAGTTCAACCAGTTCATCACTTATTTATTATATAAAAATAGAATTACTCATAAAATTTGAAAGTCAAAAACAACCGTTTTACAAAAGAACCTCGCGTCAAGTCTCTGGACGAACCAACTGTAAAGTTTTTAAATCATATAATACTTTTAGTACGTATATCTTCTACAATAAATATGAGATTATTCAATGCGAACAAAAGCTAATAAAATAGCATGTTTTACCACATTTTTTATACTAATTATTGTTAATAACAATGCAGGAACCAAAACTTCTGGTAGTGCACTGAGATATTCGATCTTAATGAGGAGACTAAAATGAACAAATTAACGTTGAAATATCATTATCTATAAAAAAAACAAAACGCAAGGTCCTATGTGGTATGTGGACTAACTAGACCCGATAATGACGTGCCCGCTGACTAATCCCTAAATAATGTTCTACTCGTTATAATACACTACTGCTACTCCCAGCTTTTGTAATTGCCCCTGTAGATTGGTACATCTTATAATAATTCTACACGCAGATAGAATAAGCACCGCGCTTACATACTCCTTTGAAGACGCACTGCATGCACTTGACTGGCTGTCGTTTGAAAATGCTTGACGAGTCGCATCCCATCGGGACACTTTCCCGATGCATTTGCAAAGATAAAAGGCCATTCGCGTGTATAGCAGCACACCGGTGGGGATGGAGCCTCGTGCGCACGAAGTACTTCCGGCGATTGTTCCTTCCTCGCTGCTTTTTCGATTTTATTGTGCCTTTTTCGCGGCTGCTGCTTTTTCTTTTTCTTCGCGACAAGAAATACTTGCCGACACGGCTGACATTTCTTTCCTACGCGTGTACACTGAAGAGATGCTATCGAGATACTTATACTCCTATGTGGAAACCAATGGAGAATGTTTAAAATGTAATTACCGTTTCTTGAATTTCTTGCGCTTTCTGCGGTTGAGGAGATGGTTCTGATTAGCTTTGGAGCAGTGCTATTTCTATTGTGTGATTTGTACACCCAACGGTAAAAACAGTTTTCCGAACGTATACTTAAATAACAACTTTTTCATAGGCGTAAAAATGTCAAGTTACCAAAACGTCAACAAAGAGATGACTTCAGATGCAATTTTATTTTTTACGCCTATGGATTTCTGATCGAATACTATTGCAATTCTCCAATGAGCTTAGCGAAAACGTGCGTTCGATCCCATGAAACCCAATAAAATTGCAGTATTTAAAAAAAATTCAAACGCTTTTGACTAGAAATTTCCATCGTCGAGTATACATGATTAATTTTCACATAATTGTTAGACTTTGTGTCAACATTATATTAAATAAAAGTATCTTATTCTGTTTGTAAACGCATATTACTAATTCTATAACTTACTAAAATTGCAATGAATAAAAAGAGATACAATTATCAATCTCTTGGAAGGAAAATGTGTTTCGTGAAATATCGTAATGGAAATAAGCTACTATCTTAACTACTGACTCAAAGTACTGACTGAACTACTCGTTCTCAGTAATATTTTCGTAGCCTCAAAAAATTCGACTGTAATAATTAAGTTTCAAAAAATGTTTTACTATAAGAGAACTAAAGAAAAATACATTTTGTATTCTCTTTGAAGTATATAGGTATGTAGGAAAATTACCTACTAGTTGACGACAGAAAGATTGCTGTAAATTTCATTATTTTCTAACTATAGAAAGCAAAGAAATCATTTTGTATTTCAAATGAATATTTCTTTGGCTGGTAGAAATTTTTATTGAATCAAAAAATTCAGCTCTCAACTCAATATTTGGAACACTTGTTTCAAAAAAATATTGTCTTGAACTGATGCAGCCAATGTAGTTTCAATACATACTTTTTATAAGCAAAAGAATAGTATATTACGCATCTAGAGAGGAAAAGTACTGGCTAGTCCATAACACGTATAAATTACCAAATTATTGGTAAACACGTTCTGTGCTATTGGGTAGCCATTTTTCTTCCCGTGGTGCGTATACTATTTTTCACCATATCCGGGCCGAAAATGACACATTTCAGTTTCGGAGCCGGGAGGAAATGTGATACTTTCGGCCAGGGTATGGTGAATAGTATATTACGCATCTAGGGAGGTAAAGAATTGGCGAGTCCATAGCACGTGTAAAATGCCACCTGAGCCAAAGGCGAGGGTGGCAAACACGTGCTATGGCGTCGCCATTTTACCTTCCATGGTGCGTATACTATTTTTCCCCACACCTGCACCGAAAGTACCACTTTTCCTCCCGGGCGCCTGGAGAGAAATATGTATTTTCGGTGCTGGTGTGAGGAAAAATAGTATACGCACCATGGGAGGTAAAATGGCGACGCCATAGCACGTGTTTGCCACCCTCGTCTTTGGCTCGGGTGGCATTTTACATGTGCTATGGACTCGCCAATTCTTTACCTCCCTAGATGCGTAATATACTATTTCTTCACACCAGCACCGAAAATACACATTTCTCTCCAGGCGCCCGGGAGGAAAAGTGGTACTTTCGGTGCACTTTTCCAATCTCGGGCGAAAAACTCGAGCTTACTTTCCCGCCCTAGAGCGGAAAATAAACTACTGTCCGCCTGCTTTCATATGCACGCATAAGCAAACTTCCGGTGCAGATATTGGACAAAAAATATCGTGTGCATCATCTTGACGAGTGTGATTGTCAACTTTCACACTCGTCAGTAATCGCCTTCTTTCCGCCCTTGATACATAATGCACTATTTCATTTCAAACAAATATTTCTTTGCGCGCATAAAATTTTCGTTAAATCAAAAAATCGGGTTCTTAACTCAATGTTACCACTGCTTGGTACAACGCTATAATTTTTTGCTGCAATGGCATATTTTGTCGATTTTAACGAATGTTTGATTAATGCTAACAAATATTGTTGAAAAACAAACAAATTAAGTCTTTGATTTGAAAATTACATTTCGATATAAGACACTAACTTAAGGCACTCCGCATAATGTTTAAGTTCTAATTTTGTAAAGTTAGATTGCAATATAAATGTAAACGCATCTTCCACCATATCGCTTTTAAAGAGAATAGATCGAAGGCAGCAATAAAAGTCGGTCTCCCGCGTACGCGTCTAAGGCCTCAAAAATTTTCCCCCGTCGAACAAACTATCCCCGTGATTGCCCCCGCGTTTAATCAGTGGGATCTCGCGAATGCATGTGCTAAGGCCGAAATTACAGCGGCGAGCTTGAATACGTGCATCTCGGTCGATCATCCATCATCAAGCGCACGATGACGGAATTACCGAGATTGCCTGTTAACGGTAATCACTGTCACTTTGGCATTGTCCACTCTCTTATAAGTATACCCACACCGTTTGTGCATCAATTTATAATGTTTGTGTTTGAGTTGAGAGCTTTTTCATTTGCTTTATCGAAAAATCTGTGTCTCGATAATCCACATGATCTGTTGCCAATATATAACTTATCTTAGAAGTTTTTAAATTCAAATATGCTTTACAAATGAAGAAAAGAGGGTACCTATCTTAATATCACACAAAGACTCGAACCACATAAATAATTTCGCATAATAAAAAACGATTACAGACATTTTTTACTCAAATTACTATATTGAGTTCATTTTTGTCTAAAACGATAGTTTTTCTTTATAACAAAAGTTTTGGGCACATGGGTAAAAATAAAAATGAATTTTATCAAATGTTTGGAATTCACTTTAAATATAGTTCAGTTTCTTGGTTTGTAATGTTGTTTTTCTATAGGTCCAACGTTATATTGTAAACAAGTTTTAAATGAACGTTAATTTTATTTTATTTTTTAAAACCTCTACTGCTCAGTTATATCAAACATTGTATTTCCTTTATATAAAGTATAAGCAGAGGAAATATAGAAAAGTTTTATCAACAAATAGCGCTTGTTTGCTCAACGAATCTGCGCAGCCTGCGCAATCTTAAATTAACGCGATTTTTGCTATGCTAATAATTTTTAATCGCGAGCAGCGCACACAAACTTCTTCGATTTTCTCTGCGCCGTCTCCACTCTAAAATAAGCACACTCGCGGAAACGTATCCGCAGAGGCAGCTAAAAAGTATCATTGACATCTGGCTCTGCCGTGGGCGAAAGATTATAGCACGCGCCGCGCTCGCTTCTTAGACTCGCGCCTTCTGGGCTGTTTACATAATAGGAATTACATAAAACTGTAGTGAAAAAGATGTAAAAATAATTTCTTTTTTTCGCAAATGAGACAATTCTGTACAATGTGTAAAACACGAAAAGGTTTCTTCGAAGCTATCATCCACTTATAAGCCCTTTCATAATTTTAGTAAGTACGACGGTTGGTAAGTTTACACCGACAATTATAGTAAACCAAGTACTGCCATAAACACGAAACGCAACACCCTTACAATTATCCAATTTACAATAATCAACAGAAAAGCAGCGCAGCTTCCTTTTGCAGTAAAGAAATCATCAAATCATCTTGGCAATGTTTGAAATTAATAAAGCGCCTATTTTTGCCCGAGGCACGGACACAAAGGACCAGTGCACGAGTTAAGTCTCGCGATTGTCACGAGGGCACTCAATTGTAGTACACACAAGTCCCACATGCGGGCGTCTCGTCTTTCTATCCCTCGAAAATTCAATCTCACGCTGTACGGCAACAATAATCGCGGCGCTCGATGCGCGAAAATTCCCTCGAATCTCGGCGTTTATATATATACGCGCAACGTGGAGCTGGTAGTAAAGGCATAGTAAAAGGGGGGACGAGACGCGATTTTTTGCGTCTGGGGCTCCGCAAGGGGTTCGCGCGCCCGAAATAACCACCGAGAGGGACTTTAACACTGGGGCAGACCGCAAGGCGCGTGCGCGCACCGCGGCTGTATGTATATATAGTGTGTTTTAGTGCAAATCGAGCTATAGACCGTATTTGCATGAAAATAACGAGCGCGCGGCAGTGAGAAGAGAGGCGCGATAAAAATACGCTTTTTCATTCCAGGCCACGAGAATAGAATGTACTTGGGCGAATCATTTTTTGGCTTCTTCTTGTTCGAGCTGCTTGGAAATTACTTATTAGATTTCTAATTTTTGTTTTTATTCTTTGTTCAACTTATTAAAGTTTTATTGAAAAACAGTAATGAGCAAACATTTATATTGTTCGGGGATATTAAATAATATCTGTCTGCTGAATATTTCTTTATAGACATCGTTATTGTGTAGAGCTCCTGCAGTTTGGCTTAAGTAAAAGGGAGAGAGCACAGCGACTTTAATTGAGCGAACAATTAAGGACGCATCCCCTAATGAAATGCAATTAAATCGTTCGCATGTTTGGTTGTATCCGCTGTCTAACGAACACGTGCGCTACATTTAAAATATTTCATAGAAAATTATTAATCTTTTGTTAACAAACAATGTGATAAACTTTTATAAATTTTTGTTAACATACAATGTGATAAACTTTTATAAACTTTTGTTAACATACAATGTGATAAACTTTTATAAACTTTTGATAACAAACAATGTGATAAACTTTTGTTAACAAACAATGTGATAAACTTTCGTTAACAAACAAAGTAATAAACTTTTGTTAACAAACAATGTGACAAACTTTTATAAACTTTTGTTTTATGATACGATAAAGGGCAATATTATTCTTATTGCACTTTATAAGCATGAATAATGATGATTTTCTAAAATAACACGCTCTGACAGAAATTATTATTGTCACTTTCATCGATAAACATTGTGAGGGGCGCTCGGTGTCGGAAGCGATACTTCTCAGTATCAACCGGTTGGGGTATAGCGTTCCGGCGTTAAAAAAAGTATCCTTACTTAGTACCGAAATTTCAACGCCGCTCGCCTATAAATACCTACGAAATTTCAAGAGCGCGGCTCGCTTTCGTGCTTAATACTTTCCCGATGCTAAAACAACACCTTTTTCTTTTTCACCGACTGACAGATGTCTGAGTAAATACGCGTAATTTATACCGATGCGCATTTCAAGGGGAATCGAATAAATTCGTTTTTTTGTTCATTGCGCCTGTTTGTTTATTGTGAAAACATATTTTTGTTATCGGGTTGGTGAAAGGTGGAAAGCGGCTTTTACAGAGCAAATAAAACTTCAGATCAGGTTGAAAATGTCTGGTAAATCCTCGTAAACATCCTCTTGATGAAAATCGAGATCTTCATTGCTCTGGTTAGCAACAATTGGACTATCGGGAACGAGTTGAATGATAAAATTGCTCTGCCAGTATTGACGCCAGCGTCTCCCGTGTAATCTGCCACGGAAGAAAAAACATCGAATGGTTTCACAAAGGCTAACATTGAATAACTAACAAATGATTCAAATAACAAGTAAGTAAGCTGAATTTTCGCCAGAATCATTACGCGTATATTTAGAAATCTATATTCGTGATCTTTACGACACGGGAAGGTCATTATCCGTTAATTAAAGCGCTCGACCGCTCGCGAGCGCACATTAAAAATGAAAAACCAAAGGAAGCGAAAGCATAAAACGTATAAATATCACTGGAGTAAGTGTACCTCTGGAGCGTGAGGAGCCAGCCCCAATAAGCCACGAGGGTCAGCGAGCAAGTTGGCAGCATGGCGACGATCGTCCAGGGTATGTCGCCGATCCTGTTCTCCAGGGCCATTTTCAGGGTCATGGCGCAGACGTAGGCCGAGAAGACGGCCAGCGGCGTCGTCACCACCAGGTAGAGCGAGTCCAGTAGCATCTAGTAAACGGGTCACCGACACATTTGCGCTCGTACGATTTGGTGGGTGAGTGTGTAAATCAACGCATTCGACTTTGAGATAAATTTGGAAAGAGATCAAAGTACACCGAATAGAGGTGTTTTTCGTTGTTTCGTGGAAATCACAGGTTCCCTTAGGTATTTTTATTTTAAAAGCCATTTTTTATAAACAAATTTTTTACTTTATTAAAAGTAAAAAACATTTCGAGTTTTTAACTCAAAAAATGTTGCTCAATGCTTTGAATTATTTCGAAGAAAAATAACGAAGAAAAATGTTGCCAATAATTGCACAAATTAAAATTAAATAGAATCATAATTTTGTTGATAAAATGATCCTTTGAATACGGATCTTATAAGCTAATTTGCAAAAAATAACGTATACTTTCAAAAAAATACTATCTTGTACAAAGCAAATAAAATTACCTATCGTATAATTAATTCTATCTATTTTTCAGTTGAAAAAATTAACTTATTTATGAGGACTATTTATGAATGTAATCAAATAATAAAAATTTTATTTCATTTTGTTTATGTTACACTTTATTAATTATCATTTCACACTGTGTTTTTCTTTTGAGGACAGATAAGATATTATCTTCACAGCCCAAAGAAGCTACCTGAGTTCTGTAAGAGTGGCAGCCTAGTAATTACTAATTATGTGTGTCAATTTTGACTGGTAATATTTGAAATCACGTAAAATTATTACTACAAGCGACAAACTATCGGATAAATATATCGATTCATTATGATAAAATGAACGTTTTGTAACTAAAAATATTTCAAAAATGTATAAAAGAACTTCTTTGTAAGGTGTAAATATTCTTTAAGACGAAGATTTTAATAGCATTTGGAAAAAGTTATATAAAGTGAAATGTAAGCTCTGAACATTTATTATCACAGATTCTAGCAGTAAGTTATCCAGCAGAATCGAGTGCAATTCAAAAATAAGAAAGTCTCATTTGCAAAGAAAAAAGCCAAGATCTCAAGCGAATACTGGCAGTAAAAATACTAGACGAATCGTGTTACGTATAAATCGAATGTCTCTCTAGTAAAATTGTTAGAAAAGCTAAGAAAGGCTTCAGTCCGGCAGAAGACAGAAGGTAAGTGCGTAAGAGGCGTGGAACAGATGGACAAATTGGTGTAATCGAATGGGGTATACTTGACGAGTCGCCACGAAGGTCTTGATCCAAATGAGGATGCTGCGCAGTATCCCGTGGCGCGGAACTCGGATCGTCGCGTATCTGTATCCGCAGAGCTCGCAGCGCGAGTGGCCCGACTCCGTCAGCCAGCGCTCCAGGCACTTGGTGTGCACCAGGCCCACCGTGCCCCGGCATCTGCGACGAGCGACAGGCGCGGATCTTTCGTTATTGTTGCGGAATACGCGCGCGTTTAACCCCGCCCGGCGTGTGCACAGTCAAAGTGGAAGGGAAGTGACAAGTGCGACAAAATGGATGGAAATGTAAGAAAGGGGAAGATTTACGTGCAATTTTTAACATTTGGTTATATTTTCTTAGGTTTTTATTATGTATTCTAATGTACTTTCACACAATAACTATACACTGTAAAAAATAAGATGTTAAATTACTACATTGAATGCTGGAAATAATAGTACCACCATCTAATGTCGTAATTTTACAGTATTTAATGCTGTTAATACGCTGTAAGTGTATATATTGACTGTTGCCTGTAAGTTTACAGCATTGGTAGGCGGTACTATTATTTCCAGCATTCAATGCAGTGATTTTACTTGAGACGGTAATATTACGATATACAACGAGGTTAATTATCATCAGCACTACTCAGCGCAGTAAATTTACTACACAGAACGTAGTAATATAACTACATTTAATGCTGTAATGTACCGGAGACTATTTTACTTGCGCGCGTAAAGTAACATTGGCCTTTTTACAGTGTATAAGGGGGTGTCAAACCATTCAAATTTCCAACCGAAATTCCTAACCTCAAATTCTTTAACAATTGATTACAATTAATAAATAGACTAAATTATGTAAAACCAAGACATCATTGCCCTCCATAATACAATTATCTACCATTGTTCGAAGTTTCAAACAAAAACTTCAAAACCTCTACGAATGCCATTCGAACGAAATTTATATTAGTCTACTAGTCTAGACTCGAACCTTCAAATTTCGTTCGAAAGCCATTCGTAGAGGTTTTGAAGTTTTTGTTTGAAACTTCGCGCAGTGATAGATAATTGTATTACGGAGGGCAATGACCTCTTAGTTTTTCATAATTATTATTTACTTATTCTCTTCCATAGTTCAGCAGCTAGTTTAACCAGTGGCTTCGTTATCACTATGAATTAGTGTATATTCATTATTTTACAGGAACGTTTTACTATATATTTCCAATTAAGAGGATAGGTATTTGAGAAAAATTTTAATGTTTGTAAGGATGTAAATACTTAAATAAACAAAAGTTAAAAGATGTATTTATTTAGTTGCCAATGAGCATTATTGCTCTTTCTGCGCATATGAGGCGTTCAGAGGCAAGGGTTATAAGAGTGACAATAAACAAAATCTTTTCGTTTATAACCTACTTAGTTTTATTATTAATACTCTCCAAACTTTAAGTACGTTTTTCTTCAAATAGAACAAGGGTTTTCAGTTATATAATTACAATTGTCTAATTCTTGTGATAAAAACCGAGGTCTATAATATAAGAACTAGGCCCCTGTCGGTATGTTCCCCGGTTTTGAAATTTATATTATTGCCATATTATGATAAAAGAATTGATTGTTCTTTCATTTGACTTAGTATTCCGATAAATCTGGATCGAAAAACTTGGATTTTTATTTCCGAAAAAAGCAGGCTGACGAAAATTCGTATTTTATACCTCAATATGTCAGAGAATATATACGAAAATATGTTAAAACAAGGAAAATCACGAGTAAAATGAGATAAGATTTATATTCTCTCACGTTTATGTACATATTGTCTTCCATTTTCTCAAACGTACACGTTATTTATTGTTTTACTAAGGTAGAAAGTTCTGAAATAAATTTAATCCCTGACTGATTAAAAATAAATAAATTACAATATGTATCTTACCTGCAAGCAGAAACCAGCAAGCCAAGGTTGAGACTGCTCGTGGACGTTCTATTAGCGATTCTGTTCGCATCTTGATTTCCGTCCTCTCCGTTCGTTACAATGCTTTGATTCGATGCCGAATTGCCCATGTGGCAGATTCTGCAAATGTCATTGTTGCTGCTACTGCTGCTCGACAGAACGACGTCTTCTGTGCGCAAATATAATCAAATTCGAAGTATGTTATCCATTCGTATTATAATTGATCAAGCGCGATTGGTAAGAAAATACCGTTGATTTTATCAGCAAAGTCCGGCTTCTTGCCGAATCCCTTCGCAGATTTTTCTTTAAGGCTGCGCTGCATTTCTTTGCTCTCGTCATCGTTCGTTTTCTCCCGATTTTGACGACTGCTGGAAGTCGAGATCTCTGAAAATGTATCGTACCCTAACGCAGATCGCGTATAAGCATTCGTCCTCATTATCCCCAGCAATCTGAATTCATCCAAGTCACAATCGCAAAAGCTAACCTATCGTTTGAATTTCTTCTCCTTCAGTTTCAGCCTGCGAGTCCCCGTTGAGTGACATCAAAATTGAAAATGTCGCATATTCGCGCCACCCCCTTTCAGCTAAACTACAAACTTGTCAATTTACTCTTAACACATTCCTAATTTACACCAACCAGCAGCCAAAGAACCGTTCAAATTTTGAAAACTGTCATGTTTTGGGCCGCTTCTCCTTTTTTTCTTCTTGTCAACGTTTATTATTACACGTGAAGTCAGTCGTCGAGCCGCTAAATTAACGGCCGGGTAATAATATTTTGGCCGAAAATAGACGCGCGTGCGCACGCGTAAAAGGGCACTGCTCGTAGTAAGCACCTGCTGCACGTTATATATGTATTATTATTAATCCGTGCGACTGCGGGTGCACGAGAGGGGGAATGGAATATGCGCGCAGAGGATATCTATAAGACGGTTTAATTTAGACACACTGCGACGCCTGCGCGCGGCTGCTATGCTGCAGTTGCGGTGGACCCGTTTTCTCGCATCGCGTGTACCAGTGCCAGTGCATAGCGTATAAGTAGTTCTTTTGTATTCTCTTCTCTTCTCTTCAGAGTTTCGAAATAACAAGTAAAATAAACGAAAGTTTTATACCTCTGTACAGGTACAATCTCTTTTAATATAATTTGTCACAATGCTACATTTTTGTATTAGAATTTCTAAATTCTAAACAGTAAAAAATACGTTCATTATCATTATATCAAAATAAACTACCCTTTATTGGTTAGAAAGTAAAAATTTGAATCTAAAACTTTAGCGATCTGATAAATTACATTATAAGAGACTCTTTTCGTGTATGTCTCTCGATGCTCTACATGTAGTTTGAGAGCATCGAAGAAACGTTATTGTGAATAATCAATTGAAAATATCAAGAAACACAAAATTATTTAAAATTATACAAAGATACCGCAGAAGAAACTGCACTGGCAGCATTCAAACAAGAGCACATATATATCCACGAATAAACGCGCTTATAATAGCGACGCGCGAAGTTCCATGGAAGCCGAATAAAGCTAACGAAGTAAACGAAGGAAGAAAACAAAAGGCACATTATACGGGAAGAAGAATATCCGCGTCTGGAGCATGTGCTGATAGCGCGCATTAGAGCCCATACGCGCGCGGAAGTTTACGTCGATTGTATAAGCGCTCTTTGATTTGTCCGCGCCACGCTATGCACTGCGGAACGAACAACGTCGCGATTCGCATATCCGTTTAGATTGCCCGGGCGTCTATTCACTTCCTGGAATCAATACTAGCTATTTGTTAATGTACATTTACTGGCCAAATTAAATGAAATTCTATAAATATCGAGATGTGGATCAGTTCTGATTGATGTACGTGGCAATTGCGCTTGCGCGGTCTTTGCTTTTATAAATGAATTGTCTAAACAACAGTTATCCTTATTGAAACTTGAATGAAACTGATAACAGGTAAATTTAAAACACGTACAAGCCGTTCTGTAAAAGAATCCACCTTTCATTTTAATTTTTTGCGGGAAAAAATAAATGACAATTATGTATTAAAACATTTAAAATTGATGTTTTCGATTTAACAATTACATGTGCTAAATAAAATTTAGGTGGCTTTTGCGCATTACAGGTTAAATTCAATTTTTGGAGACCAGCTTTTGTCTCCACTATTAAGGTTTAACATTTGCCATATGTAGTAAGAAACTCAAATTTGCCAACTTCTGTGTCTATAATAGGAGTTTAATATAATATAATAATCTACTTCCGCACCCGTGTCGAAATGTGCTATTATCATGTAACTGTATTAACGATGGCTCACAGGCGAGTTTTTCAGAGTTGAAACACACATTGACTATTGTATATTCTTCTTCGAAAATGTTTTTAATTTGAACCTTTTTATTTAATACATATATCTTCTTTTCGGGGTGTTCAGTTGTCTTGGATTCTTAAATTCCATAACTTTCCATGACTTTAAAAAAAACACCCTGACTGTTCCATCACTTTTAATTTTTTTCAGAATAGACTGATACAGTAATTTATAAAGGACAAAAGGAAGTTATAAATAAGCTCCAATCAATAATCAAGTTTTGATTCCACATCCAAAACTTAATTCCACATATTCCAGGAAAGATAAACTTTTAATTTACAGAAAATGATAAAATAATCAAATTATAAATCATAAACCTCAAACACAGTTACCCCAAGGACAGTAATTTCCTATTAAAAATAAATGTTCAAGTAATATAAGTCAAAAAGCGTAGACAAAACCTACCTATCTTATGCACAGAAATTTTCAATTTATACACTGAAAAGAAAAATTACCAAAATCAAACAAATTTTAATTGATTAAAAAAAATAATGTTTTTCAATAGTACTAAAGAAAATTTAATTTAGTTCAAAGCACAATTATTGTTTGAAATAAAATAGTATTTGTTCAACTAAAGTAATTATTTACTTAAACTGAATAAAACTGATTCAGTATTAAATAATTAATAATTTGATTGAAATAAGTATTTATTTATTTGTCAAATAAGTAAATAAGTATTTATTTATTTGTCAAGCATTCGTAGCTACCGAATAAAGCAAAACGAAATTTTAGGGTATTTTTCTACTTCATAGAAACAACTTTCGTCAATAAATTAGAGGTAAAACGGTGCAGATAATAGGAAATAATTACCGAGTTGCCAACTTAGCGAATTTCACAAAAAGACCTAACTTTAAAAAATGCGCATGCGCAAACAGGTTTCTCTACGTGAGTCTTTGTCACGAATCGTCCCCGAATTGTAATGGTAAAAAGATACGGAAGGGGCATGTCCAGGGGGAGATCGTGTAAATCGAACGCAACCTTTTACTATTTTAGAACCAGCATAGTGTTGGCCAAAAGATAAAAAAATCTGTTTTTGATTCGATCAAAATAGCTGGGATGGAATCTTTCTGAAATTTTTTGAAAATAGCTCATTTTTGGTTAATTATTAGGCTATTTCACGTCATCGGCAAGATGGCCGACCTCTGGGAGTAAAACATTAGAGTTCCAAAACGTAAACATTGCGAATATAAAATATCCTAGTGCATACTATTTGACATTTTTGACTAGTGTTTTTGCAGATAAATAAAGTAAATATTAACAGCAATCGTAAAAATTATATAATACAGTTTAAACAAGCTGGTATTCGAAAATTAAAGGATTATAATAAAACTCACTTTTAGTTAAAGTGTGTGAAAAAATTCAGAGATCACGGAAAAATTACTAGCTTCTAAACTAGTATTCTAACTATATTTTATCGCTTTATTTGAGGTTGGTTTGAATGTTTAAAAAGTTAATTAAAGTATTACAATTATATGTATATGCATGTAATTATAAGAAATATGCTGCATGCGTTTGTAAATTATAGAATAAGTGGTCCGATTTTAATAGTTTTTTTACTTCGTGATGAGTGCTAAACATCTAATCATTTCAAAGTAGAAATGTCTTTTCTTATAACATTCGTGCAATAATAACGGAAAATAATAATAAATACAGGTATATATACAATTGTAATATTTTAATTAACTATTAAACATTTAAATATAATAACCGCAAATAAAGTGATAAGAATATTATTTTTTTCTCTATAAAATAATAGCTTGACAATGTAAAATCCACTGTAAGTTTAGAAAGATGGTAAGTTTCTAGCTATCTTCGAATTTTTTCACACACTTTAACTAAGTCGATTTAATAAATGAACACTAAAAACCATAAAAGTGAGTTTTACTATAATCCTTAATTTTCGCATACCGTCACGGACCCAGTTCCTGATCAGTACCCAGTTCCTGATCAGTACCCAGTTCCTGATCATTTGGTTACATTTACTACTATTTTGACTTTAATGTTAAAAAAAATTTGTTTTACAAAAATAATTAGTAATAGTAAACTATTTCGTAGTCATATAAAAGAACTTTAAAAGTTACTAGTGAAATACATTTTTAAGATAAAAAATGTTAAAGTTGGACGTTGTTGGCAACGTCATGATTAACACCATCTTACTGCAGTTGATTACAAGTGAGCATGCAAAGAAATTTACATCATTTCTTTAAAATTTTGTAATAGATCGTAGAAAAACTTATGTAATTAAGTTATTCAACAGTTTATTCGTATAAATCACTTAAAGCATTCATATAAAATATTATTGATATTTGTAAAAACGTGTGATTAGAAATAGGGTCCAAATTCTTATCGTTTACCCAATTCCTGATCAGTATTAATAACATGTTTTATATGTGTTTAAAAATCTTAAAATACACAAATATTTGTAATAACATAATTCTATAAATAGTTTTAATCCATGCGTAAATAATTTATCATGCAAAAGTCGCAGAAAACGTGACAATAAATCACAACACTATGTGCATTTTATAGGTTATAATATATGCTTGCACGCTAGTCTATATCGTGCAGTAGACAGAGTACGAATAACTGAACACTTTTACCTCGCCTAAGTTTCACATTTATAATCCCACAACTGAAAAATGTTATATTTTAGTATATACTGTATTAGTATTGCTTAATAAGTTTTTGTTTATCATATAAAATACTTATGCGTCAATAATGTATGTGATCAGGAATTGCTCCCACAGCTTTTTTTCTTTGAGGCTTTATATTTAACTTAATTTTGATTATTTATGTGTTTTTTCAATTTTATATTAAAGATTAACAGTTACATTTGTTATTAGAAATTTAATTTTCCATGAATACCTCATCTTTACGCTTTAACACAACAAATAACGCGACGACGTGCCTTAACTAATCAGGAACTGGGTCCTTGACGGTACCAGCTTGTTTAATATACATTTTTTATTCGGTTGCTGTTAATATTTACGTTATTTATTTGCAAAACACTAGTAAAAAATGCCATATACGCATCGGAATACTTTTTATTCGCAATGTTTACGTTTTGAAACTCCAATGTTTTACTTCCACAGGTCGGCCATCTTGCCGATGACGTGAGACCTGAAATAGCCTATACTTAATATAAAAAATTAAGGAAATTCTCGGAGGATACCTACCACAATGTTTACAATGGACTACATTTTTTAAGATTTTATAAGAACATACTTAACATTCTTTTATAATTTTGTATTTAGAATATTTTACTTACACAAAACCCCAAATATTACATTACCTATAATTATCATATTAACTTATATTTATGTATTCTTTTCCATTTTAGACTGTAAACGTTATATTTTATGATAATTATTAATTATTATTATTAATATCACAATTTAAAAATTTATATTTAATAGAAAATAAGCATTTCTACAGACAACATTTTTACAGAATTAACAGAAAAAAGTTGATTCCATACATTTATCGACACTTTTACAGTAACCAATAAAACAAAATGGCCAAAGTAACCCCACCTGACGGGGTAACTTTGGCAACCCTGCTTTAAATTCTCCCACAATTGAAACATAAGTTAAAAATTTCTGTTGGGTCTTAACGACTTATATTGGTACAGCTCTGAGAATTAAAATTGTACTTGCCACCTAAATACAAAATAGGACGCAATGGCAGATCTAGGAATTTGGAAAGTCGCCAAAGTAACCTCGTTTTAACGGTATACTAATTTTCTGAAAAATCACCCATATACTCTATAGGGTAGTATGCCCAGTAGATAGACACTGACCAGTAGATAGACGGTTTATAAATATTATTATATCTACGAAACTAATGATTTTTCAAGCAAAATTTCAAATTCTAATGACATAAAAGCTTGTTACGATTAGATTAAATATGATATTTATGATCGAAATGTTCTTTTTATATGCAATAAAGTATCTTCAAAAATATCGTCTATCTATAACCTAAAAACCCAATAGATAGACTAACAAAGTAAATGGACATTGACAATCGTCTATCTACTGGGATACATGAGGTCTTCGCACTATTTTTGTAATTTTTAATTAAACAAAAACTTCTAACACTTCTAATGTTTTCTTACTGATTAATTGAACTTTCTTACATTCGATAAGTGTCAAATTGTTTTAAACAAACGATATTATCATACAAAAATCTAATGTATAAAGTAAGAAAATCCTTAAGAGGAGGCCGTATCTACTGTCCTTGTCTAATTACATTTTTGCTATTTATTCAAATTGTAGTTTGTTAATTGAAAAACTAAGAGTCATCCCCAATTCTTCGTAAAATAAGGAATATTTTGAGACCTAAAAAAATATTTAACATTCTTTCCGTTCCGAGAATACCTCGAAACACGAAAATTAAGGTTAGGTTTTTCGTTTCGAACTATTCTCGGACAGGAAATAATGTTAGGTACTCTTTCAGGTTTCAAAATATTCTTTATTTTAAGAAGACTTGGGGACGACTCTTAGTTTTTCAATTAACAAACTACAATTTGAATAAATAGCAAAAACGTGATTAGACAAGGACAGAAGATACGGACTCCTCTTAACCGTCTATCTATTGGGTAGTTTACCCTATACCAGCTAGCCTCGGCCACTCGAAACTCCAAGGCAGAGAGCTCGCAAGTTTCGCAGCGAGGGTAAACAGCCTCTCCGCGAAAGTCCGCAGGTCGTCGCGCGCATCCCACGCCAAAGCCGCATGTAATTTTAGACTCGCGCCGCGCTGCAGAATGCATTTGCTTCCCGCTGGTGACATCCGTCGCCGTCGTCCACGCCGCAAGCCGTACGTATATATATATACACGCGCGCGAGCGGTCTCTCCCGATTAACTGAGATTTCTCGCTCGCTGTTCTCAATTAAAGTGGCTCCGTTTTAAAAGCGCGCGCGCGCGCGCAAGCCAAGGGGAAATAACGAGTGTTATGGTTCGTTTTCATGCGGCGAATGCTGTGATAACGTGTAGGTGCGAGAGAGAGAGGGTATAATCGTACTTTCTCCCTCGCACCTGTATGTTGGCGTAGCATTCGCCGCGAATCGGTGCAGCAGTTTTGGGAGAAAAGACGCACGTGTGTGAGTATTGCATGTGAGTGAGCCAAGTCTTTTATCAATTCGAATGTTGTTAGTTTCGTTACTGCTGGCATGCGATGCTGTCAACTAGTCGAGCTTGAATTAGAAACTTAAGTTGATATAAAGCACTAGCGTATAATAAATGACTGTTTATACCTAACAATCACTCGCTGTTCATTTTTAAAGAGCTTGGTAAGTGCTTTTGAAAAAAAAAGAATTTTTTAATAGCGATAAATATTTAAAAAATTACTAAATATTGCATGAAACATTGTAACGTAAATTTGATAATATTCTATATATAAACGATATTCTACAGATCTACGAAAATGTTTGTCGCGATTATTTATAATAAGATTATACAACTTAAAGTTTTAATCTCAATATGCATTTCAACAAAAATTAATTTAAGCAATTCATGGCGCAGGAATAATAAATAGCATTTTCATAAATTGGTAATGTTAATATTAGCAAACATTAAATTTTTTATAAACTTTATTTATAATTTATAATTTAATAATAAAATAAAGGATTATGGGCAGTGTTTGAAAATTAAAATATGTAAGTCAATAAATTTTAAGTTTTTCACGAAATGTATGTTTCTGTATGAAAAGCTATGCTATAATACAGTTTTATTCACTAAGAACTATTATGAAATGCCAACAATAATGAGTTATCCTTATCTTCTCGTCGGTAGTAAAGCTTTTTAAAGCCAATACATCTTTTTCAGTCCGCAAGTAATTCATATCTCTTTTTTCCTAACGAAAATGTACATACTTTAAAAATTCAAATGTGTGTATATGTGTGTATGTATAGGTGTTCTCTCTCTCTTTTATTTTGCCATGTATATGTACACAACTTAAAATTACTTAAGTCTACTTTATTTTTTCCTTTTCCAAATCGTCATTATGTCAAATCTCCTTTAAAATTTTTTTCAAACATCGCATTTACTCTCTCGACGAATCTTTCATGTTTAGAAGCGAAGGTAAGAATAAATATTTCGTGCCGCAAATCTTATCACCTAAACATTCTTTTTTTATTTCGTGATAAACGTAAAATTAAACAATATTGCTCGAATAAAAAGTAAAAAAATATCAAAAAGCAATTTTTCCTCAATGATTTTCTTTTCCATCGAGGTTAGACAAAGAGATCTTATAATAGTAAGTTTTGAGGATAATTTTTCCTTTTTTTAGAAATGCTAGCATAAGTAAATATGATAATAATAATAATTCGTATGGTTATTAAAGGTAAAACAATTTATAATATACAAAGATTCAATCCAAATAAAAAATACTCTGATCTTCATAGATGTAGTTTAATGTTCGTCTGTTTCTTCAAATAATACATAAATGTATTTGTGTTTTATGCATGTATAAATTACACGTACATGTATATACATACTTTTATTGAAGAAAAGTTATTGAGAGAGCCATCATGCGCTATCCACGAACTGACTGCATGCACATTTTTGTCAACATTTTTAGGAAAAACACTTAATTAATCTGTAGAATCTACTCTGACATATGTCGGTCGAGAGTATCTAAAAAAATATTTCCAACAAAGCTCTAATCACTCTCTCGATCGGCCAAATTCGTTAATTATATACACAGATAGCGCACCGCGGCTCAACTCTCTCGATTTTCGCGCGCTGCGAGAAACTCGACAATGGTCATGAATATGAAATAATGAAACGACGGGGGAATTATTCCCTTCGAGTCCTTCGATACATAAGACAAAACAGAATACTTATAAACGGTTATAATGCAAGTGTGTTTCAAAATCCCGCAATAGAAGAAAAGTTGTTTCCTTCCACGTAAATATTAATTATGTATAATATAAGAGCATAGTAGTTCCGCGGGTTACAAAAGTCACGTTTCTTCCGATAATAAAAACGTTCGCTTCACTCGTGACACAATATATAAATCGCTCGAAAAACCACATCAACACCAACAGCATCATCATCCACATTATCGTCACTACCATCATTATCGTCATTATAATCGTAATTATCATCATCGTCGTTATGTCTTTTGCACGGGGTATAAACATATCATATATTGCGTGTAATATAGCGAATACAAGAAGCAGAAGAAAAAAGTGCAGTGCAAGTGTTTTTTTTCTCTTTGAACTTACGCATACCTTTTTGTCGCTTATGGCAGTTACAAGTTTACATTCAAGAAGTACGAGAGAGAGATAAAGTATAGAGAGATAATAGTGAAAGAGAGAGAGAGAAAAAGAGAGAAAGGAAGAATGAAAGTAGGAAAAAAGGATGAGAGGAGGGGGGGTACGTTTCCAAACTCACAATAAAATATACTCTTTTACGATAATAAAGTGGGCGCCTCGACGATGAAAACTCGCTAAATTCCATTGCCGCCAATCGCGACAATCTCTAAGTCATTTTTGCAATCAAGGCACACCCGCACACAATTTACCAATTGTAATAAAAGAAGCATACCAAAGAAAACTACAGAAGAAGGTGTGTATCATGTGTATTGTATACGTGAGTACGTGTGTGTACGTGTCGTCAGGCAAAAAATTAGTCGTGGTGTTTCGGTTTTTTTTAGATGGCCGCCACGACGGCAGCCGCGGATGCCGCGGCGTTGGCCGCCGCCGAGGCTGAGCCGGCCGAGGCCGAGGACTTCTTCTTCAGGACGATGTCCTTGATGTTGAGGTTGACCTTCTCCTTGCGGACCGGCGGCACCGACTGCAGGCAGAACCGCTTGAAGGCCTCGAGCTCGCGCTCCGCGTCGTCTATGTCCCCGTCCTCGAGGTCTATGTCCTTCGGCGCGAACACGCTCTCTGGAAACAGACAGCGAGATTTTTGCTCAGAGAAGGCCCTCACTGGATGTAGTACACACGCCACATAGAGGTCTTCGTATTTTTTTTTACCTCCTCGCGATTTTTTAACGTCAATTTATTCATTTCAGTCTCCTCATTAAGGGGAGGTCGGAGCTATCCTGATTGGTGCAGATTTTACCTAACCTCAAAAATTAATATAAAAATAAAAATTTGTGGTCATTTATGGTACAAAAATGCGGTTGTCCGGTGTTCTTGTCATAATAATAAATGTTTATAAAGCTTCAAGCGTACATAATTGCGTACAATTTCGTAAAATAATGAAAAATACGGCGCGAGGTGAAGCTATCAGTAAGGCTAAGAAACGGTAAGATGACCATCACTTTTACCGTTTTCCATTCGTCAATTGTAACAATATTTCATAATAAAAAACTTTTCAGGCTACTAATAAACAAAATTGCTGTTGTCCGGTGTTATTTACATAATAACAAACTATTATCAACATGGATTTTGATGTTACTATGTGAATTTTAGACGTATAATGAAAAATACGACGCGAGGTGGAGGTCACAATGGTAAAGTTCGCTCCGATCTCCCCTTAAGAATATCTCAATATCTCGGTGTTCAACTCGAAATTTTGGTCATTCCGTTGTTATTAACAATGATTAGTGCAAAATTGTGGTTTTTTGGCAATGTCTCGAAAAATACTGCACATAGAGCAACATTTATTTGAACAAATTTTTTCATTCAATTAAAGCGCACATATTTTCATTCTTATGCTTTTTTCATAAATCCAATATTTTAACCATAATTGATGAAACAACCTATTACCCTGCATGTTTTACCGCTTACAGGCTTTGTGTGTTAAAAAATTAGATTTATTTTTCAGTTTCAACGTGTTTTTTTATGCAATTTCATTCTCTTACAGTACTATTATACAAATATCCAAGCGTTACGAAAATATCACCAGTAGATTTATTGTCATAAGCAATAAACAATTAAAATTATTGATTTTATTAATTATCTCGACAAATATTGCACATAGAGCAACATTCATTTGAACAAATTTTTTCAATCTTATAAAGCTTACATATTTAAATTCTTATGCTTTTTTTGTAAAACCAATATTTTAAGCATGAATGATGAAACAAACTATTTCCCTGCGTATTAATAAAATCAATAATTTTAATTGTTTATATCTAATAACAATAAATCTACCAGTGATATTTTCGTAACGCTTTGATATTTGCATAATAATATTGTAAAAGAATAAAATTGCATTAAAAAAACACGAGGAAACTGAAAAATAAACATAAATATTTAATACAAAAAGCCTGTAAGCGATAAAATACGCAGGGAAATAGTTTATTTCAACATTTATGGTGAAAATATTGGTTTTGTAAAAAAAGCATAAGAATGAAATTTGTGCACTTTATAAGAGTGAAAAAATTTGTAAAAATAAATGTTGCTCTGTATTTTTCGAGATATTGCCAAATAACCAAAATTTTGCACTAATTATTGTTAATAACAACGGAATGACCAAAATTTCGAGTTGAACACCGAGATATTCTTAACGAGGAGACTGAAATGAACAAATTAACGTTAAAAAATCGCGAGGCAGTAAAAAAAAATACGGAGACCTCTATGTGGCGTCTGGATTAATGCCGAGACCGAATGCCGTTGTCTCTGTTACTTTATCGAGTAGTATGTACATCGTTTTATGACTGCATTAGGAATTTCCATGACTTTCCTTTTATGCGTTACGGCGTTTCTTGTGTAAAATTATTATTTACTTTGTTTATTATAAATACATTTTAAACTATTTATACTTCCCAATCATATTCCCCTTCTTTTAGCGTTTAATTTTTTTATACCAGTATACATTAAAAAGGATTTAACTATATATATATAGGAATCTATTTACTAAAAGCTTTAAAAAAACAAAAAAAGTATGCTAGAGTAGAAGCAGGGAAGAGAGAGAAAGAGAGAGAAACTGGCATCTGTCGCACATTTGTCGCGTGCGCAGCACAAGGCGGCGCAAAGCCCTTTTCTATTTTAAGCGCGCTGCTGTGCACGGTGAGCTAAGGCTCGCAAAAGGCTCGCAAAAAAGGAAACACCATGAAATCAGCAAAAATTGTTTCTGTCGTATCATTTTTTGTTCTCGATCCCTCATAATTAATACCACACTTTTACGTATCAGTCATATAACGATTAAAGTTAATTTTGCTGCCCTATGGATTATATTAGAAATAGACTTTTTGTATCCGAGGTAATAAAATGTGATGATATAGTTAAGTTGTATGCATTGGTACAAATATATACTCTTATACTAAAAAAGTAAACTATATAAACAAAGTACAAGAATGTATGGGACTTATGAAAAACAATGAATACCCAATAATTTTTTTTCTACATTATTATAGTTTAAATAGTTAATACTAGAACTATTAATATATGTTTGAATTAAGGATGTATTTTAATTTATAGAACAATTTGTGTTAATTATTGTAAAATATTTTACAAGAATATTTATCTTTATTATAAAACATATTTACATGTCTCCGAGTTGATTTTGTGAAAAAATATTGAGTGTAGTATGAAAACGCAGATTCAACGTTAATAAAGGAACGCTGATTCTTTTTGTACTCAATAGCTAGTGCATCTTCGATTAATTCTTTTTAACCGCATGCTAAATCTTTTATCATTGGATAATATGGGCAATTATTGATTAAGCTCTAATATCCTATTAGTTTATTTTAAAAAATTATATTATGATAATTTTAAAATGTGAGGTAAGAGGCTTGATATGACTATGTTTACATTTTGAATAGTTTTTCATTTTTTATAATTAATCGTAAAAGTATATTCTCTTTTGAACTAACAAGAATAATCTTTTCTCAAAATGTAACAATGATACTACTTGAATCGAAAAGATTCCCTTTCACACTGATAAGAGAAGTCTCGTTTCACAATGATTTTCCTTTTAACACTATTTAAAAATAATTTTTTTACCCTTATTACATTCGTCATTTTATCAAAGCATCAGTCCAATAATTAAAATCGCTGTAAACAATTCAAAGCGTAAAACCTAATTATCAAAGAAAAACAGACTTCTTTCAACAATGCTCAAAAAGCTTTAGCGATAAATATCAGTGTTCTTTCTCACCAACGAGATTCCAGTCATCGCCGCTCGGTCGCACTCCGTTTCCCCGCTTCTTCTTCTTCCTACTCTTGGTACTCGCATTTCCGTTCAGCGTATTTCCCTTGGGCTCCTCAAAGTGCTGCTGCTGTTGTTGCTGCTGCTGCTGCTGCTGCTGCTGCTGTTGTTGTTGTTGTAGCTGCTGCTGCTGTTGTTGCTGCTGTTGTTGCTGCTGCTGCTGCTGCTGCTGCTGCAATGGTTGATTGTGATGCTGATCGGCGTTGTTCCTGATCTTCGTCAGCGTGACGCTCGTGCCCTTGAGGTTGATGCCGTTCTCGGGTATGTTCATGCCCGGCGACTGGCCGTTCGCGACCTTGCTGATCTGAATGCTCGAGAGGCCGTTGTTGAAGAGGGTCGAGGAGCTGGAGGTGCAGCGCTCGTTGCTGCTGTCGGATTGGGAGGCGAGCCTTCGGCGAAGCTCGGCGAGGTCCGTCGAGAGCTGCATGCCGTTCGAGCCCTTGACGCTGCCGGACAGCTCGGTGCCGTTCATGAAACTGTTGCTGCTCGGCTGCTGGATGACACAAGGCATGGGTAAGTTTGAGTTTTAATGATTCTGATTTGTGGCTTGATTTTGGACTGGCTTGGAACGTGGAACGTGACAAGACACTGGAAATCCATATATTCTTCAAGACATTAGAGATGTTTGAAACTATTAATACGATAACTATGGAATGTCTTATTATTACAGAATGTGAGATAACATTTTTGTGAATAGGCCCTTGATCTTGTATCAGCGTTTTACTCAAAATATACATTATTTCATTCAAAAATGCCACCTTTACTTTTGATCATAGCTCTGCAAGCTTCTAAAACAACAAAGTAAGGGGAAATAGCTTTAACTTAAAATCGATTTCGAATAAAATTATTAAACCTCTCTATGGCTGATGTATAAGCCGATTTCTACACTTTGTAGAAATAAAGAAACAGAAGCTTTTGGGAATTTTTGTCATATTTACCATTGTAAGAAGATCGTAAATAATGCGAAAATTACCCGAAAAAATTATTTAAAAAAATGCTTTTTTTTGTAATAGTATATAAAACGCAACCAAATTTTTAAAGTAATTAACAATTAAAGATGTCGTAATAAAAAGTAAAAATACATGAAAAACCAACTAATTTGAAAAAGTTCAGTTTCCTCGAATATTCATGCATTAGTAACCTCTATCGTTAATTGATAATAACTTTAAACCACATTAGTTTTATATGAAACAAAGCTTTTTCCGCCCAGAAGTTGAGGTGCCATTTTTAAATGAAATAATGCATATTCGGTGTAAGACAACCGGTATCTTAAGAATAAGGTCCCATTTACAAAAATGCTCAGACATATCTCCTAGGATTTTTATAATTCTGATATAAATTTAAAATTTTGTGCTAATAAAGCATTACAAAGTTTTAGGAAATTTCTGAACCCAAATTCCTGATACTCATCAATCTAAGTTAGAAAATATGTTTCTAATTACCCTTCAATAAATGTATCTCTAGAGATTTTAATATACTTATACATAAATATAATCTCAAGTTGAAGTATGTACAGATTGAAGAAAACCCAATGTTCATACTAAATTTTGAATAAATAATTGAGACTGTATACGTATAAGAAGTTTCAGGGTGGGTTTCCGAGAAATGCCTTTCACCCAAAATCTAATATCTCTTGTAAAATCCTAATACGTTCCTATTACGTTATCAACAAACATACTTTCCTTTCAACAATTATTCCATAGTATCCATACCTTTCTCACACCCTGCATAAAAGCAAGCAACCATGAATTATTCAAATTTAAATTTAAGGACAAGTGAATACAAGAGAGAAACAAGGCCTCAAAGTCACCTTGTGGGAATCATTGGCGGCGGGGGTACCCTTGACAATGAAATCGGGCTTCGGCGGTGGCTGCAGACCGGCATTGATGGCCTGCTGCAGGGCGGGACTGCGAATCGTGACCATGCCGTTCTCCGCGACCTTGATAATCGCCGCCTGCTGCTGGGCGCTCGGCTCCATCTTCGGCGGGGGCGGTCCGAAGGCCGGATTCCTGATGGTCACCATGTTCGTCGAGGGATTGTGAAGGATTCGCGCGGACTCGACGCTCGCGTAGTCGCTCGAGTGCTGCTGCTGTTTGTTGTTGCTCTGCGAGGAGGAGTGGCTGGTGTTGCTGGTGTTGTTGTTGGCCTTCTCGTTGCCGCTCGCCGAAGCTGCGCCCTTGCTGCTGCTCTTCTTCTTCTTCTTCTTCTTCGACGTGGAGGACTGGCCGTTCGCGTCCTTCGACGCGTCTGTAAATGATTGAAATTGTTTTAAAGTTCGATCGGTAAGGATCCTTCGTATTGATATAGGTTGTTTATTTATTTATTTATTTATTGATTTCACGGGCCTAAGCCCTTTACATGTGTTAAAAAAAGAAGGAAAAAAAAATAGAAAAAAAAAAAATATATATATATATATATATGTATTAAAATGAAGATAGAAATTTAAATATATAAAAGTACCAATATTAATGTAAAAAATGACTGATAAAACAGATATAATATACGGATGTTTAATACGCTTTAGAGAGTGATCTAGTTGCCGTCTTGAAGGTAGATAACGTAGGTTTACAAATTATACTTTGCAGTAATACATTCCACTGTCTTCTCAACCTATTTATGGAACTATAAAAACCAAAATTAGACGTGGAAACATTCTCATGAAGACCGCGAAAGTGACGTAAAGAATAAGAGAGTTGCCTCTCAATAAATAAGTTACACAGGTCTTCACAAGCAATGAAACCATGCACAATTTTGTATGTCAAAACACAATCCTGAAGATAGTGAATGGACTCCACTGTTTGAATATCACAATCCTCGGCAAGACACCATAGTCATGGCTAAAACGATAAATTGGCCTATCTAGCTTATACGCCAGATACTTTAGAAAAGAATGTTGAACTGATTCAAGCTTATCAATATAATATCTAATATAAGGCCTCCATATCTGGGGGCAATACAGCAAATTAGAGAGGACTAGAGATTTATAAAGATGAATTATAGCCGAAGGATTGCGAAACTCAGTAGTGGCACGCTTAATAAACCCAAGCATTCTAAAGGACTTGGATACAACATCTTCAATGTGTAGCGAAAAATAGAGATTAGGCTCAAACGTGACTCCTAAGTCTTTAACGGCAAAAACTCTAGTGAGCTGAGAATCCAGAATGGAATAGTTGAAAAAAAGAGGAGCTTTACTTCTCGTAAAAGACATAACACTACACTTGATAACATTCAAAAGAAGCCCATTATCATTTGGTTGTTTTTAATTTTATTTTTATTTTTATCAGGAGTTGAGCGTATAGTGAGAAATAATTCGTAACTTAAAGTAAATATCCTAGAATATAATATAAAGTGGAAATAGTCGTAAGGTCTAGTTTACTTCCGGTCACTTTTCATTCTCATCAAATTAGATTATAGAATACTCGTAAGAAGCAAGAAAAATAGAACATTGCAAAAGAGACGGTGAAGTCTCATTAATTTAATAGAAAATAACTTTTGATATATTTCAGATTACTTTCGGTTTACTTCAATCCACTTCCGGGTTAGGATATAGGGATAGAGAAGTTTGTGATGCAGTAAAAAAGGAAAATATGAATCAATGTAAATAGTGAACTAGACCATTGACGACAGATCAGAAAAGCAATTCAATACGCTTACCTTTATCCATATTTTTAGGTATCAAGTCTTGCTTAAGCCTTCCCGTATCAACGACAATCACATTTCCAGTACCTTGCGAACTTCCATAATTTGACGATTGAACGCCGCTCATCGGGGCGGCAATAATTGTAGTCTGTTTCGGCGAATTGTTAGCAGGTTTCGGAACAGTATTTGACTTTAATGGCAGAGGTTTCGCAGGCGCATTAACCTTAGTTATGGTAATACCAGGAGGAAGCTTTAGATTTTCGATGTTAATACTAGACGAAGTGTTGTTTGTTTCTTTGTAATGATTATTTAACGAAGAATCAAGTTGCTCTCTCTTTTGATTTTGCATAATCTCGGCGTTTGGCTTTTGTTTGCTAGATGTGTTTTGAACTACTTTGGAAAATTTTTGATTGTCGATCTTGGACAGCACAGCATTCTGATTGACGTTGTTAGTGTTGCTTTTTCCTACTTTACCAGAATTAGCTTGGTTGCTATTGTTATTCTTCTTCAGATTCTGATTCTGATTCTGATTCTGATTCTGATTCTGGTTCTGATTCTGATTCTGATTTTTATTAATTTTGGCGTTCTTATTATTGGAATTACTATTAGACTGCTGCTGATGTAGTTGCTGCTGCTGATGTAGTTGCTGTTGCTGTTGCTGCTGTTGCTGTTGCTGCTGCTGCTGTTGGTGCTGCTGTTGTTTTTGCATAGCAGGTTGGGTTACAACAGTCTAAAAAATAAAGCACATAAATAATTAAAAAATTAATAAATAAATGAATACGGAAATTAAAATAGTTTTTTGTCAGTCTTATACACAATATATATTAGAAATAAATTAGATTTACCTTGTACGATTTTTTGTTTGTATTATTTGTTTCTTGTTTCTGCGTATTTTCATTCGTAACTTGCTTATTAATGTTCTCCTTATTTTCGCTATTCTTCTTCTTCTCTTTCTTCGATTTTGTACTCTTGGTTTCAGTAGTGTTAGTGTTTTGTTGTTGTCGTGCTTTTTGTTCCTCCTGCTGCTTTCCACTTTTGGATTTGTCTTTGCTGGCTTGCTGCTGCTGCTGCACTTGCTTTGCATTTTTCGTGTCTTGCTTTTGAGCTGGCTCAGATTTGACATTACTATTGCTATTATTATTCTGAGATTGCTGAGATTTGTTGTTGGCAGTCTGTCCCTGCTGCTGCTGCTGCTGATTAGCCGAGTTATTGCCCTTGTTCTTCTTCTTTTTACCGGTGGTCTGAGGCTGCTTCTCTCCTGCCGAGTCCTTAGTCTGGCCATTGACCAAAGTAAACAAGACCCTATCCTCGGCCGGAGTCTGGCCCTTCAGCGTTATCGTCACAGTCGGCTCGGCATTGTTCGACTCCATGATTCGCTTGATCGTGACGATCTGCAGCTGATTGTCCGAGGACGCAGCGACGGGCTCCTTGCTCTCCAGCTCTTTCTTCAGCGCCTCCTGCTTCTCCATTTGGCGCCTCAGCTTCTTCCTCTCCTTCTTCGTCAAACTGTTGAGATCAGGAGGGAACTCTTCGACGACCGCCTGGGGAGCGGCTTCGCTGGCTTTCACGGGAGTTTTAGATTTCGTACGATTTAAACTAATATCAGTTTCTACACTAGCAGTCTTTTTCTTTGCGTTTTCGGATGTCGTCGGCGTCACGGCCGTCGACTGCGTGGCTTTAGCTTTGTTAGCGTTCTTCGCGTTGTTGCTCGTGGCTTCGACGCTTTTCTTCTTGACGGTGTTCGCCTGCTTCGAGGAGGATTGCGACGCCGATGTAGGAAGGATCGACACTTCTGGCAACTTTTGCTGTGGCACTGTTCTTTGCGAGGAACTCTGTTTTTGAGGATTCACTACGGTTATAGTAACTTCCGGGGTCTTCTTCTGAAGTTCTATTAACTTTAACTTTTCCTCCTCCTCTTTCTCCTTTTTCAGTTTTTCTTCCAGCTGTAATACATTAAAAACGATCAAGTGGATGTAATTCGCTTCAAATTCATTTGACTGTTAACAAATGAATCGGATATTTATTTGAGTTTGATTTACTTTTGCAATTCATTTGACTAGTATACTCTAAAATACAATTAACATAAACGAATCGAAGAAGTTAAATCGCGATTCAAAATCTAGATACAAAGAAATTGGAAGCTTTGAATCGCAATTCACGCTTTAATCCAAACTATTGAATCGCGATTCACTTTCTAATCAGAAAATTCTATTACAAATAAATTAGCAAATTTTTTGCTCCATTCAAAATTGAACCGGCCAAATTTTTGTTAGAAGTTATAGTTATAAACGAATAACCACAATTTATTACAATCTAACATAAATGAATCGAAAAGTGGAATTGAAACATTTTTATTCAATTAAAAAATGAACGGGCTAAATTTCTGCTCGACGCATTTTAGAATGGTCGAAACTTTTAATCTCGTGAATTGAGACTTTTGAAACTAATATTTTACAATTTAAATGGAATGTGTTATTTTTAACGAAATATGTTTTAGATGGAGAAATGACGGAGTTTGGGTCACGAATTTTAATAAACCTAAAGATCGTTTCCTGACATCTAACAATGAAGTTCAATACCCATAGTTTTGTCCATTAGACCTATATACAACAGAATATAGCACATTTCACTAATACTAATAGTATATGAATATATATATATATTTTTTTAACCTTGTTTATATAAACAATACTAATGTTTTTGGCTTTATCTCAGGTTCTAGGACTCATTGGATAAAACTAGGTGTATTAGGCTTCATTTTTAGGCACCAACACACTATCTCCAAAGTTTCATAAAAATTCGTGACCTAAACTTCGTACTCTATCCTTGTTAGAGTAAATTAAAATAGAACAAATCTATTTTGTTAAGCTTAAATCCGAAAGTTGGAATATTGATTGACCAATCATCAGAAAGTTGAATCTGGATTCAAGATTGTTAATTCAATTTATTTTACAGTAAATAATACGAATATTAGTGCCAGTTTTATTTAAATTTAATAAATTTTAGTAGCGAACAAAATAGATTTTGCAGCTAAATAATTTCCATACCTCTGATTTTGACTCGTAAAGTTGTAATAGAAACGGATACAGAGCACTAAATCTTACCTTCTTCTGCTTTTGTCGTGCTTTCTTCTCGGCCTTCTTTTTGTCCTTCTTACCGCCCTGATTACCCTCAATAAACTCAACGGCAGCTTCTATGTTCCAATGGTCCTCTTTAGGTTTCACTGGGACAGTCGGGGTAGCCGTGCTAGTGGCATTGACAACCTTCGTAGCCACGTTCGGGGCGGCATTGAAGTTCGTCGTCACGGGTGTATTCGATCTTGACGCTGGATTGGGCAGAGTCGTCGAATCTACGTTCGTTATTGTTGACGACGTTGAGGAGGACGAGGATAACGACGAGGACGACGACGACACTTCCACGGAATTTTTCGCGTGAGGATTGCAAGCGGCTTTGCACACTTTGGCCTTCTTCTTCGACAGGATGTGCCTGAGCCTTTCTCGCATCTCATTGTAATTCCGACTTACTGGAGCCACAGATGGCTACAAAATATCGTGTTTTTATTATAAAAATTTTTTCAAATAATTTTAAGGAGCTCCAAAAGTCAATTCAAAATTCTAATTATCCGTCGTAATTTTTAACGGTACCGAAAGGTAAATAATTATTTATAATTATTAAAATACTTATATTTCAACAAAACCCAAGCTTGCTTGCCCTTCATTTAGTTGTAATATACCGCTTTATGGGCTCTTTACAGGCTCCCTAAAAAATTATTGCAGTGAAATGTTGACAAAGTTTTGTTCCAATAATTTTTTAGGGTGGCGTTAATCTTTTATTTTATTTTATTTTATTTTATTGATTAACGGGATTTCTCACAATACAAAATAAGCCATAATAGGCATTACAAAAATGAATGAAATTTTAATGTCCGAAACTTCATAAAGAGATGAATTACAACTCAATGAAGGGCGTTCAAAACAAAGTTTAGGTTTTGTCTAAATATATATTCAGTTCTCAGTTGATAAGAATCAAGGCAGAAAATTTGAAGTATTAATTGACTTTCAGACCCCTTAAAAGAATGTTTATTTTAGTTATTTTTGTAAATTGTTAACATGAATCAGATTACTAGCTTCAGATTCATGAAATATCATAAAATGCACTTACCACCCCATGTCCAAATACTTCACAGTAACAACAATCACAATGACGACTTGAGTCCCTAGGGGTTGGGCTGTTCGTTGCTGAGCAAGAGTCTTCGTGACTGCTACCAGAGTCCGAACAGTCACCATTTTCTCCAGGGCTCACTAAAAACAAGTGTACGCTTTTTGTTATGGTGAAAATTGTAACGATTGCACACATGACAAATAATATGAAAAAGGATAAACTAAGACAGCCCATATAGCACAAGGATCTGAAAGACTTGATGAAACAGCCCAAAAGAGACAATAGTCCTTATATTTCATGTCTTTAATATATTGTACTATTTGGGGGAAAAAATGAAAATAAAAAAAAATTCTAAAAAATAGAATAAGAGTATTTACAATCACTGGTCGATAATCGTTTAATATGTTCGACTATGTGCTGCTGTTTATGACATGTTACTGCTGCTGATGGATGATTGTTATGACCTACATGCGTTCGATGAGGACCAGAGGATTTAATTACAGCATTGGATAAACTTCCGTGCAAATGAGAATGAGAAGAACCTGTGCAACATTGACAGAAAAATTTCGACTAACGATAACGTCTCGCATAAGACTCAATAAAATCTCTTTCCTAAATTGTGTTTTTTATTTCAAATGGAATTTTGCTGCCTTTTGTACGCGATTTGTGATTCGGCATTAGCATGATAATAAATTTTGTTTATGCAAATAGCGAAATATGATAGGACTATGATAGAATGATATAGATTATATAGAATTTGAAAAAGTATGCGTTTGATATAAAAGTATCTTTTGAATACTTACATCTACCTGGGTGATGATGACGATGCAGTTGACTTTGGTGATGAGTCGCACTAGGAGTTTGCGTCGTAGAATGACGAGTTTGCGTTTGAGCCGTCTGAGCCATTGCAGTTTTTGCAATTTTCTTCAAAGGCTCCTTGCAACTTTCAATACTTTGTTTCGATCCCCCGTACCGTGAGAGTGCAGGACATTCATTAGCTTCATTGCCTAGTGCTATCGCAGGCTCTACAGATGGTAAATATAGTTCATATAATACATTTTTACTAATATACTTTTAGTATATTTAAGGCACCATGTTCATTACCTTTAAGATTGTTAGAATCAATACTGCAGTGATTTATTGCATTATTTTGTAAATTCTGAGATTTTTCTTGTTTGAGCTAATTTAAAAGTGGAAGAAAAATATGAATTAGGCAGATAACAAAATTTGACAATATATAATATTGAAAAACTTACGTTCAACGTTGGGTCAGTAGTAAAATTATTAGAATGACACTTGCAAGCCTGCTTCTCACAAGAAACAGACTTATTGATGCCTTCCTTCACTGTCTTTTCCAAACAAGAAGGATAGCATTTCTTTTCCTTTGAAACTTTAGATTTCTTTTCCTCCTCTAATGCAGATGATAAAGTTAAAGCTTCCACCAAATCGGCTAACCTCTGTTGAGGAGACTTCTTCCAGTCATTAAACATACTTTGTATTTCAACTGCATTAGGTAAGGAACACAATTGAAGATCGGAATTTCGGTTTGGAACTTCCTCACTTTGTATAGTGCTGTCGCTAAAAATGCATACAAATTGTTTTTGTTAAATAAATAAATAAAAGTACCTAAGATTTTCTTTATAAAGTGAACCAACCTTCCGTCTTCCGTTTCTTTTTCCAGTTCTACTTTGTTACTTAAATCGACGCTAGAAATTGGCTGACCAAGCTTTAATTTAGTTTTTGTTCGTTCAAAATCTTCGCGGAGTTTTTTCATTACGGAACCCGTAACCTGTTCTGCACTGTAATGCAATATTTTATTACAAAAAATCGAAACAAATACAAATAGTAAAATAAATAAAATTATCGTGTATGCTTACTTATACTTATCGATAAGTCGTTCGATTTCTGGGCACAGAGTTCCAATTTTTGTAATTTCATCATCAAATGCGAGGTAACGATGAACAAGGTAGTGGTACTCTGAACCCTTTAGTGGCAAATGTTTCCTTAACTATAAAATATAAACAGTTAATATAAAGAAACCACGTTAAAATTACTTGTGCGGGTACCCTAAAAACTCGGATTGGGCTGAATTGGATCGGTTATGTTATCTAGTTCGGGTCTGGTATCTGACTTTTTCGAGTATCCGAAGATGATCGGGTTACCAGTAAAACCGGAATGTCCGAAAAATTGGTTTACCCGAACTTAATAAGTTACCCGAATTGCTTTCAGTATCCATATGTAAAAAAGGTATTCAATTTTTTTGGACCTTAATGAACATGTGTTATCTATTCATATAATATGTCACGTTTATAGGAGCTACTAATTTTATTTTACTTTAGCACCTACGATTACACATACAGGACAATGAATTCATGTAACTCAATAAGCTCAAATAGTCCGCCTTTTTCAAGTAACCCAAGTCAGGTTGGGTTAACACACGAGATAACCTGATTTTTCGGATACCTGCACACCCTTATTTAAATCATTTGTATATTATGTGTCATACAAATAAAAATTACCTGTCCAATAAATGGAGGCAAATTATTTTGTATCAAAGGATCACTGTAAACATAATTTTGATACAGACTCTTATTAATGTACCCCCACGTTAAGTTAACTTTACTAAAAAGTTCTTTCTGCAAGGGCTCTAGCAAATCAGAAATATGTACAGCCGTTGCTAATAACGCTTCATATCCATCTAATAGCTCTGTTGGATATTAAAACATTTATTAATTGAATTATATTTGTATAAAAAACAAAATTACGAAAAAAATTGCAGATGCTTACTCGTTAAAAAAACTTCAGCTAGATTATCAATACTACGGTCATACAGAAGAGTCATCAATTGAACCTTGACACCTATCACAAATTCCTGGGCCTGACCCACCAGCCACATAAATAAGTGATAAGGTACCCTTTCACATAATCTAGAAAATAAAAAATATTAAGTACGTTAAAAATGATAGGTGCAGAGAATAGTTTGAAAATACAACGACAATGAAAAATGCTTACAAAACTACAGACTCTCGAAGTTCAACAAAGGTCTCAATAGAATCAAGGTCTTGTGATTGATTCTGGTGGTAAGGCAGCGGTGAAGAAGATGAACTTGTAGAAAATCCAGAGCTTTCCATGAACCAATTGAACGTGTAACGTATATACTGCCTCAAGTCCATTCCAAGACGCCTCAACTTCATCATCTCTTGTAAATCTTCTGTCGATAAATCTCTACAATAACAAAGAATACAGTTACATACAATGTTACTAGAAAATACAAGAAAATGTTATTTTTATCCAAAAGTCAAATCAAAGCACCTTTTCTTCCATTTACAGTCTTCACAGTTACATAAATCATCGGTGGTGGTGCTGGCAGTTTGGCTCCGCTCCTCGTTTTCCGAAGCCGCAGCAGCCTCGCCGTCTTTACTGGTATCGTCGCCATTTGGTACCACCTCAGCCGACAAGCGATCCTCCTCCACTTCCACGGTCTAAAAATCAGAAGCATTCGTAAAGCAAAGTTTCAAATTTCCCACACTTTGGTAAACCAATCCGATGCTTAAATCGCACAAACAAATACAAAAACTGCCAGACACAATCTCCCAAGTAAAGCCAGAGCTAGTCTTTGTTTTGATTTTTGTTCATCAAGGTCAGTGCCTCTCCAAATAAACATGCACATGGAAAGCCAACGCAACTAGACACTCAGCTCTCTCGTATATATCTAACGTATCGTGTTATGTTTTTGTACTTTTGTACCTTTGTACACTGGAACAAAGCAGTATTTTGCCGTCTACGTGATTTCAAGGAGCTTCAATGTACCTTCTACGGAACAATCTTCCCCTGATTGGAATTCATGATTAACAGAGTATCGACAGGTACTCGAGAGTAAAACACTGCTCGGTTCCATGGAACAGGGGGAGCTCGCAGCGCAGAATCCTCACCTGTTCGTCCAGCGTCGGAGCCTCCTCGGCGGGCTCCCGGTCGGTCTCCTCTTTGCAGAGCCTCGGGTGCTCGCCGGGGGCCAGCTCGTCCACGCTGGGCAGCGCTGGCGGCGGCTCCGGCTGCTCCCGTCCAGCCTCGTCCTCCTTCCGAAGCCGGGCTGGCTCCTCGCTCGCGGCCTCGTCGCTGTCCTTGTGGTGCTCCTTGGTGAGGACGTCGCCCATGATCCCCGTCCTTGCTCCCTCCCGTTCCTCGCTCTTGTCGTCCTTACCCGCTAGCGCCGTTTCTTCCGGAGGAGGAGTGCTGCCAGTGAGTAGCCTGCTCTCCGAGCCCTCGCGCTCGCTGCTCATTCTACGCGACGTGCAAGCGACACGGACAACGCGCTCGAGAATCCTCGCAGCCTGGGACGGACGAGGAGGCAGGGAAAATATCTTGCAACGTCTCGACGCGCGCGCGGCCCCAAGCGATGCGCGATGCTCGCTCTCTTCTCTCTCTCTCTCTCTCTCTCTCTCTCTTCCTTTCTTTCTCTTTCTCTTTCTCCGCTGTTGTGTATACGCGCACGCACTCTCGGAGTCTTCCTGCGCGCGCGCGAGAGGCAGCAGCGACTCCGTGTGCACCGAGAGGGGTTAGTTCGGCGCGGCGACGACGACGAGGTCGAGGTCGACGACTCGTCGGCTACTGGCGCAGCTCATAGGGGACAACAGCGGCTGGTCCAACCGTCCGTTTCTCGCGCTGCACTACCACTCGAGCGGCAGCAGCACATGCTTTCGTCAACACACACGGATTCTACTGTACACTGTGTGCTATCACGTATCAAACTAGTGTTGCACACACATGCGACGATTTTTCTCTCTCTCTCTCTCTCTCTCTCTCTCTCTCTCTCTCTTGAATATGGCGGCCCCCGCGGCTGCGAGACACAGCTGCAAGACGCGGAATAATACGAAGCCTTCGCCCCTGTGTGTGTATATGTACAAATATACAGTAGAAATACAGCGCAGGTTGCGCCGCTATGGGTATATGCGTGATAAGACGACCGCGGGGAGAGAAAGAGACGGGAGGGACTGCAGCGCGCAAGGATCCGCGTTCTTGCTTGGAGGATATAGTATATTATGACACTGTTGTGGGAGATGGTTTTCTACCTTGCTCGAGGGTTTTCGCACGAGCGAAGCGAGTGAGAAAATCGAGCAAGGTAGAAAAACACCTCCCACAACAGTCTCATACGATATTTTATAGCACAACAACCTCAAAATCGACAATAAAGTTGGCATTTTGAGGTTAGTGTGCTATAAAATTAATTATATACCTTACACATGCCTGAGAACGAGCGTTTTCGTTGACTGTGCTTTAGAGGGGAGAGATGTTCACGGGGTGGATTGAACAACGGGAGAATTCTTCGGAAGAATACTGCTTTTTAGTTAACATTATATATTATTCTCTTAGATCATGGTATAGTTTCTTAGATACTAGAAGTTCTCCTGCTGGGCTGCAGTAGGATTGTATATTTTTACTATACTGAGTATGTAATTGTATTGTATAAATTCATATAAATATTAATACAATATTATTTAGTTCACTGATTAGCGGTACATTTCTTTTGTTTATATACACTATCAAATTGATCCACTAAAATGCTGTTGGACATTTTCTTGGCCTACTGTAAATTGGTCGAGATTGGCTTAAAAAGAGAGAGAGATTTTAAGACACGTTATTAGATTAGTATAAGCTATAATTTCTTTAGATGTTTGTTTATTACTAAAAATATTGAAAGACGGATTTTATTTTTTGGTCAAAAAAGTATCTTTTATAGTTAAGGGGACAGATACACTCTAAAGTTTATATTAATTGTTAATACAGTTTGAAGTAAAAAAGAGTCACTCATCATGTCATACATAATTTTGTTACTAAATTTAAATATTTTATTAAAATATAACGGAAGAATTGGAAACAAACTTTGGTATAGTCCTTAGGTCTCTTTCATTGGTCATTATAAAAGCCTTTATATTTCTTGGGCTACCGCAAAGTTTCAAGAGCCAACATAATCGAATTGGCGTTTTCAAGGATTTATTATGTTCAAAATATATGTAGTTATGATATGAATGTGGGAATTTGTATTTAAAAATTATTGCCCAAGTTATTTTCTTTTTAAGCCATGTGTCATAATAGAATTTTAAAACATCGAAGATTTTTTACTTAAATTGGCTATAACTTTGGTCAATAATTTTTATACGGAAATTTTCACATTCATGTCATAACTATATGTATTTTAAACATAATAAAACCCTGAAAATGTCAAGTCGATCATGTTGGCTCTCAAACCCTTGCGGTAACCCAAGAAATATAGAGAGTATCGTCAATATTATGGCCAATATAAAAAAAAAAAAAGAACATCATGAAAAAAATTTAAAAAGAAATTTCCGTCATAGATAAAATATTAAGATTTACCGAGAAAAATAGGTAATATATGATAAATTACATGTTTACCTTAAAATTTATTATCAATTAATATAAAATTTAAAGGCATATCTATCCCCTTTAGTAGAGCAAAATCCGTCATCCTAAGGATGTCAAATCCTTTTCGTTAGTTTAAAACGTATGGTGTACTTGATCAGAGCTGTCGGTAAAATAAAAAATTTATGTGCACGTGATGTTTCTAGTATCTGTGATGACAGTAAAAGAAAATGGGGCTACGTTGGACACTTTTCTTTTGTGATTTTCTTATTTTCCTATTGTTATAAAATTGACAAATTATATGCCATTTTAGCATTGCAATGAATTTAATAGTTAGATGTTAAAATTATGGACGCTAATTTTCATGCTCATGTTCATGACTATAAGGCATAAAGATAGTATTAATATTTTAAATATTTTCATATATTTTGTAAAGCGCACATGACATAGTTATATAAACTTCTTAAGTAAAATGCCGATTTTTATTTAAAATACACATAATTTCCAATTTAACCCCAATTAATATTAATACGTATTCTAACAGTTACAACATGAATGTTTAAACCCAAGTTATAGTGAAAATTTTTGATAGGAGGAAAAAATAAGGATTAAAAAATGCTTACAAAAGGAGTCGCAAAATCGAGAATTATCTATGAAAGTAGTTTAATTGACCTATAAGTTTACGAAAGATGTTCCAATAATTTTCATTTTATTTACATTTTCAATAAATATAGCCGGTATATTAAAATATATTTTTTTACGAGGGTTTGTACGGAAATCTTCATCAGCCCAGCCTGATTATTTTCACCCCGGTACAGTCGATAGACATTACTTCGGGGTGGCACCACCTTCCTGACCTTACATGGCTTTTCTTGTTTCTTCCTTTCGTGTTCTTGATGTTCTTCGTTCTTCTTTCTTCATTCTTCACTTCACTTCTTTATTCTCTTCTCTTCTCTTCTTTCTTCTCTTCTTACTTCTCTTCTTTCCTCTCTTCTTACTTTGCTCTTCATTCTTCCTAGGCTCTTCTACCCAGGTTTCTTCTTTTATCTTCTTCCTTCCGTTTCATCGTGTGGCACATGTGCCTCGTAATGACATTCCAGTGGGACCTGGAGCGCAACATGTGCTCTACGATTTTGTCCGGTGTCACTTCTCGCGAGTGCAGCAGAATTGCACCCGAATTACGTACGACGATTGAGGCAGACGAGTGCGGCAGGATTGCAGCAGTCGTGCAACCGACAAGTGCGATTAAGGAGAATGAAATAATGCACTCGCGAGTGCAGCAGGATTGCACTCGAATTGTGTATGACGATTACGGCAGACGAGTGCGGCAGGATTGCAGAACACGTGCAGCTGACAAGTGTTATTAAGGGGAATGATGTAACGCATTTGCGAGTGCGTTAAGATATACTTCAAAAACGATCACACACCTCGTAGCGAAAAACCTCAGAACATCGAGAATGGTAACAAAAAAAAGAGCTCCAAAGAGTTTTATCTCCCAGACGGCTTGTGCGCAGTCTCTTATAGTATCTACCATGCCAAACTAGTCGCGTGAACCCAAAACTGATGCGCTCGCCGCCATAGCGGCGGCGACGTATGATCTATACGCTTTCATTCCACCGGCTCTGTGGACTGCACGTCTGCTGCAATCCTGCCGCACTCGTCTGTCGCAATTGTCGTACGGAATTCGGGTGTAATTCTGCTGCACTTGCGAGTGCATTATTTCATCCCCCTTAGTAGCACTTGTCAGCTACACGTCTGCTGCAATCCTGCCGCAATCGTGCTACGCATTTCGGGTGCAATTCTGCTGCACTCGCAATTAAGTACATTATATTATCCCTCATAGTCGCACTTGTCGGCGGCACGTCTGCTACAATCCTGACGCACTCGTCTGCCGCAATCGTCGTACACAATTCGGGTGCAATTCTGCTGCACTCGCGAGTGCATTATTTCATCCCACCCTAGTCGCACTTGTCGACTGCACTTCTGCTGCAATCCTGTCGCACTCGTCTGCCGCAATCACCGTGCAGCAGAAACCTAGTCGAATTGTGAAGCAGACCGCACGTCGGACGCTGCAATTTTTATGATTACACGCACTATTGCAACATAATTGTGGCAGAATTGCGGCGAAATTGCGATGCTTTTGTTACCAGGGTTGCCTCTGTCTTTTTCTTGAATTGGCACAGATACTCGTTAAAGCACCCATGCCCTGTTAGCACCTGGGTAACGTAGTACCCAACCTCACCATGGTCTCTGTTGATTCATTTGTCGATATTTGGGATAAGACGGTGGGTCCACCTCCCTGTCTTTTCGCTATCCCATCAAGTTTGCCATCTATTCATGAGCGTAGTTATCACTTTTGTTTTTATGTTGTTTCTATCTTGCTCGTAGTCGACGTTATCCTGTTCGATTTTTTTCACTTTTTTCTACGTCTCCTTTCTCTCCATCGCTCGTCGATACTGTTCTATATGCTGACGCAATCCTGATTATAATTAGATATATCACGCATATGAATATATTTATATATAGCAATGTAGCAGAAGTCATATATAACACCATTTCCGTCGCGAGAAAACGGAAGTGGCGGAGAAAAAGAAAAAGAATTTTAGCGAGCAAAATTTCAATCTTCTTTATTTCGTAGATGGATGAATCTTTTCTGCAGAAACTTTTTTCAAGTTGAGGACTAAATAAAAATCTCCTAAACAAGTGCCAGTACATTGTTTAACGCTCAATAAGTATTTAGATATTAATATTTAAATTATTTAGAGTATGCCAGTACTTTACACAAGACTTCTAGCAGCATTGCAGAAGTGTGAGTGCATGCCACTTTGCCAATATAAACTCACGCGAACTTGCAGCAGATTTTAAACAGATTTTCCAAGATAAAATGTGACAGCAACTGTTCGGCAGGCTTGAATCAAACTTGAAGCAGACGCTGTCCCTCCTTGCTTCTGTTGATGTGCAGAACAAGTGTAGCAGACTTGCGTAAGTCATATGCAAGAATTGTGGCAGCAGAAAAGTTTTTGAAGAAGTGCAGCATACTTGTTGAATTGAAAGTGCGATTCCATAACATTAAAATCGTACGCGTACTTGCAGCAGATTTTAAACAGATTTTCCAAGATAAAAGATATCTTGGTTGACCGACTTTCAAAGGGGCATGTGGTCTGTCGAAAGTTTATTGAAACTCATTTGCAAGTACTATGTTGTTAGGAATCTGGTTGATTTCTGCTGTCAGTCTGTTGCGCTCGCGAGTGCACCACTGCGCACTCGAAACGATCATCAGTCATTCGCAAGTCTGCTGGATGACATTCGCAAGTGGATCGCTGTCAGTTATTTTGGGAAATCTGCTGCAATTCTGACGCAAGATATCTTGGTTGACCGACTTTCAAAGAGGCATGTGGTCTGTCGAAAGTTTGTCGAAATTTATTTGCAAGTATAATGTCGTTAGAAATCTTGCTGATTGCTGCTGTGAGTCTGCTGCACTTACGCGTGCATAAGATCGGTTGTGGTATAGTACGCGACCTGCTGCAATTCTTACATAAATCTACTGCAAAATTATTTGTATTCTCACCTGACGGCAGGTTTGTAATACTCTGCAGAAACAGACTACGTATATTCTGCTGCACTCGCCGAGAGTGCAGACTGGTTACCAGGGTATTTAGATATTAATATTTAAATTCTTTAAGAGGTTAGAAAAAAGTAAAATCGGCGTATATTTAAGGCGCCGGAGCGCCCGCTCAGTTTCTTACCGTTTTACACTTATACTTGCCATCGGGCGCTATTGCGCCCCTTGATTTTTTAAGAGGTTAGAAAAAAGTAAAATCGGCATATATTAGAGTGCCGGAGCGCCCGCTCAGTTTCGTACCGTTTTACACTTGTACTTGCCATCGGGCGCTATTGCGATAAAATAATTACCAATTTTAATTCTATTTGAAATTTACCAAGTTCTTAAGGTGAAATACGGGGAACCACTTATTTCATTAAATTTTCTATTTTGGGCTAATATCTCTCTGGAAAGTTTTTGTTTTTTATTAGGGCAATAACGTTTCATAAAGATATTTGCAAAAAATTGAAAATTAAATGAGAAAAGTGGTTCCTCGTATTAGTTGGTGACAGGTGGCTTTAGCATCACCTTAAGTATCATCTGAAGTTCAGTAGTTAAAGATTGAGGCTATAATGATTGATAATTGACGATTGATCTATTCAAAAATCAAAACAAACGTAGAAATATTTCCTTGGGTAGTGACTAAATTTCTATGTGTTACCATAGACCATGCCGAAGTGCGCACCCGAGTGCGTCTATGTAGACGCAGCCCAGCCAAAACGTACACAAACATTAAATTTGGTTACTTATATCGATTTCAAACATCGCGCTACGATTACTTATGTGTAACGTCGCGTTGTAACGTAATAAAACGCGTAATAGGTTCACGCAACACTTTGGGTGCGTCTACATAAGCATGCCAGAACCTCATGCTGACACGAGGAAGTAGAGTGGGGGTAATCATGTTCGCTGAATCCGAGCTGCGATTTGTCAACTATAACAGAATTAGCCAATCGCGGCTAGAGTTCCACGGAAATGGTTACCACCGCTCTACCTTCTCGTGCCAGCCTAAAGTTCTCTGACATGCTTATGTACACGCACCCTTCAACATTGAGAAGGAAATTTGATTTTGATGCGTATTCTATGACGATAAGCCGATAATGGAATTTTTTGATTTGTACATTATATAGGACTTACTTTAGAGAGTAGCACCACATCTAGTTGCTTGCGATCGCGAAAGGTTCGTCTGTTCTGGCTACTAAATTTTAACTATTAGAAAAAGAAACAAGTTTCTAATCATATTAATCAAAAAATATTTTTAATAGTTAAATTTAATAGTCTGTGATTTTTAATAAAAGTAAATTCTATGTAACATAATCAAAAATGTACATACAAAAATGTTGTCATAAGGATTGATTTTAAATATCGCGCTGCAATTACTTTTTTTAAACTGGTGTAGTACTGCGTATATATATGCAGTAAGATAACCTCAGCACCCAGCACTTCGTGTATCAAGAGAGAGACAAAAAGTAGTCACCGATTTATATAAATTCGTACTTAGAAAGTATTTATACGTTAAACTTTTTTATTAATATAATTTTAATAATATAAACAAAATGGCTGGAGGAAAAACCGCACAAGCTGGATTCCAACCGGTAAGTTTATAATGAAAGCATCGCAAAATAAGGTTAGAAAACATGTTGTTTATTTTTAGGATTCCGATGTTCATATTTCGTTTGAAGATCAACAAAAAATTAACAAATTTGCTAGGCAAAATGCTAAAATGGAAGATTACAAAGAAGAATTAAAGCAGAAACAGGTAAATCATTGTATTTTATGTTAAATAAATAAGTTTGACTGCAGTACCAATATAAGTCGTATATCAGCTGCCTTATAAGGTCTTGTGGGCAGCATACAATTTTTATATTGAGCATGATAAAAGTTTATATTTATATTTTTTATAGAATGAATTGCAAAATTTAAAAGATGCCTGCAGTGAATTGGAATTGTTTGATGATGATGCGAAGATTCCATATTACATAGGGGAAATTTTCTTTTACCAAGATTTGTCAAAAACTATGGTAATCTTTAATATTGTATGTGAATTTATAAATTTATTTTGTAATTATTTCTGAATTTTCTTTTGTAGAATGGTTTGGAAGATGCTAAGGTAAAGAAGGAGGCAGAAATTGTTTCTTTAGAGGACCAATGTACTACCTTAAAAAAAATGATGAGTGAATTAAAAGCACAATTATATGCTAAATTTGGTAATCATATAAATCTAGAAGCTGATGAAGAATAAAAAGTGTAACTTAAATGTTTTGTTATCCAGAATTCACAAAATCCTACTTATGAAACGGCTTAAATATCATTATATTAATGATAATATCTTGTCAAATGATTAAGTTATTTAAATTTCAGAAATCTTAAACTGCATTTTATAAATATTTAAATCTATTTTATCATTAAGCAAGACAGCTACACTTAATCAAATTAATAAAAATGTTGAATCTTTCAAATTTATGTATTTTTCATTTTCATATTTTACATTCATTGATAACATGGTAGTTAAATCTTTGAAAACTACAGTTTTTAAGCTCGAACACTGGTGTAAGAGGCAAGTGATATTGGTTACAATGTAATCCAAAAATATTGTGACTTGTTATTGTGTGCATGGACAATCTCAGATAAAATTTGTTTAGTATTTCATTTAAATTGATTACATGATATAATTTAGTAACTAAATAATCACAGCTTAGGGTGATGAATATGGCAAGGCAGAAAAGCATTTCGTTGTTGAATTAATCTTATCCAACACAGCAAAAAATTATTCTTTTTCTCTTGGTTTTTTTGGACGGTAAAAAATTCTCAGTTTCTACATCACATGGACCTCTTAGTACGGTGCTTATACTTGAAAAAGAACTAGTTTGTGATATGTGTTCGGTTTGATAGTTATTGTAATTAGTAGGTGATTGTAAAAGTGAAGTATTACTATGAACTTCGTAAAGACTTCTCTTGTTCTTTTGCAGGGTATTTGTTGGTTCTGAAGCAAAATGATTTTCTTTTATATGCAATTCAGGTTTAAGATTAAATTCCATGACATTTCTTTCACATTTATCTGTATTTAATTTAGGTTTCTTCACTAATACTGAATTCAGATCTTCTTCTAGAGGTAATACTCTTAATCCAGGCATACATGATTGGAAATCCAAGACACCAAGATCAGTTTCTGGAGTTTGTGGTGTGTCTGCTTCTGAATTACTCTCTTGAAAGCTTTTCTTAGCATTTGTGAGAATTTCATTCTCAAGGAAATTCCTAAAAACTTGCTTAGCAAGTTCTGTATTTTTCAGGTTAGATCTTTTTCCTTTAGATATGGCACAATTATCAACATCAAGCTTGAGCATTGGTTTAGATAATTGCAAAGGGAGAATTTTACAAATTTGACTCTGTTCCTCTGACGGCGTTTGTCACTTATCAGTGAGAAAAGATTGATCACTTTGCCGGCGATGCTGGTAAGTGAGAGGAGCCACCAGTCGACTATCTTTACTTATATAATATTCATTAAAATCTAATCGAACACTTAATAATTGCAAAGAAACATCCTCTGCAGAAGCAAGCATAAGAAGGAACTTCTTAACACGATCCTGGTATGTTCTTGATAACAGTTTAAGTTTCATTGATAGAGTATTTAAATACTTGAGAAATGCACTCCTTCTTTCGATATCTTCAGAATCTTGACTCTTTGAACGACCCCATTGTTTCTGGTTTTCACTTGCTTCTACAATAAATTTTTCAGAGTTCATTCTCGCTTCATATTCTGCAGTAGCACGAGCAAGAAAAGTTTCTTCAAGAGTTTGAAGTTCTAGAATTGGTCCATACACAGATCGAAGATGGTTCATTAATTCCTAAAATTATACAAGAATAATAAAGCAAATGCAAATAAGTTAAATGTATTTATATTTATATTTATTTTTAAGAATTTTAAATTACTTGAGACTGTTCATCAAGAAGTGTGCCTCTTTTCACAGATGCAATGAAATTAGTATGTGCTGTTATAATGTCATCAAGAGATGATGCCTGTCCAAGCTGTTTAGCAAACACATCCCATGAACACTCTATTACCTGTAAATCAAATTTATGTTATAAACAAAATAACAGTTTTTCGATTAAAATAATTCACTTACCTCAAATAAAAAATAATACTGCATTTGATGCACAAGATGAACCATACTACTTGTAATTAAATGAATGTGTTTTTGTATTGGCAAAATTTCTGGCATTTTTCGAAACATTTTTGCGGATGTAATTTGTTGTTTCCATATTGCCGATAAAATTGTTTCCATTCGTTTTGCTCGCCAAAGAGAGAAGAATACTGCTTGATAAGTTTGACGACTTGGCTCCAAAATCTTAAATCATAAAAATAAGGTTGGTCATACAAATTGATTTTTGATATTTTGTTTTATGAGATATTCGTACCGTTCCTATAGGTCCATCTACATTATAGTCAAGAGCAAAAACATCCCAACCAGTTTCATTTTCGGAAGGTGCCAACAATCGAACATCCAGCCTTTTTTGAACATCTAACTCATCTAATTTGGTGCTTGTTGCTCTAATTGCTGTTTCCAAAATTGAAGAAATATTATGAGGGTATAAAGAATTTGCTGGTTTAGCAAGTTCTGGCCTGTAATAAAAACAATAATTCATAAATATATTTTTCTATATACAGAATGAATTTTAGCAAATATAAAAAAGTAATTACATACTCTAACAAGTGCATAAGATGCTGAACAAAATGCCCTTGCCCTAATAAAAGATATCCTTTGATACCTTGTAAATGGTCCATTAAGTGGTATTGTTTTGTTAAAATATCAACAACTCTCGTTGATGTTTCTTTATAAGCTGCATCCATCATTGTTTGCAATGGTCCATCAGGATCCATGTCGAAAAATGCTTGAAGTAAAAATTAACATAATAATAAACAAGAGTAAATTAATTTAAAAAAATTCTAAAGATATTACCTCCAATTTTTTCAGATGGGTCATGAAATACTTCTGTCTCTCGACCTTGTAAAGGTGAAAAGTCTTTGCACACTTCCCTCAAAAAGTTGATACTTTTTCCAGTACCCAAAATTTTTTTAGCCTGTGATCTACTAATAAATGATGGCACCATTGAATCTCTTACTTGATATTTTTCATGCCACATCCTTTCTCCAGCAACTTCTGCACACGATTCTATAAAAAACTCTTTGTACGGATCATCTAGTTCACCATCTGTTATCCATCTTAAAAGCATATTGTAAAGGGGCTCCGAAACACTTTCTAGTATTCTCTTGACCAGTTTCTTTACCCTAGGGTCACCATGATGACTGAATTCATAAACAGCAGAAGCAAGAGCTCCTCCATTTTGACCTACACAAGTTCGCACAATACTTGCGAGCCATTTGAGTGTCTCAAGAGGATCGTAACTCCATAAATGAAGGTGAGAAAGTGTCACTCGGTCTAGTCCTAAAGGATCTTTTACTCGATTCACTTCTTCTTGTGCGTTTGCTATAAACCTATAATACTCTGACAATTCTTTGTGAAGAGCAGCAACAAAACTGTCTGCCACTCTACCATTGCTACCACTTGAAATTCTTCCTAATCCTCGTTGAATAATATTGTACAAGTATCCAAGCTCACTGAGCCTTAAAACAGCCTGTCTTTGTGGACGATTAATCCTTGCTGTTGGATCTATTTGGAAACCATAATTAGAGTCCAGTTTTAAAACTTTACCTTCAATACCTTGAAAGGAATATATGAGATCTTGGACAAGAATGTCTTCCGATATGCAATCCTCATCAAATATTCTGCTTGGATTTGAAGAAGGACCCAACATGTTTGATTCTGGAGGTAAAAATGGTACAACTTGTGCATGAGAACTGGATGTTTGAGATGAGTATCCTAGAAAAACATGATCGCAAATTTACATATATATTTCTAAAAGATCCTGTAAGCAAATAATACTGTGTAATATTATAATTACCACTTGTCGAAGCGAGAGGAATATTTAAACCTAATCTCATTTCTGGGAAAGCAAAATTGTCTTCGTTAATTCTGTCATTTGACTGGCTCATGTGAAGAAGAAAGCTTAATGTTCCAAGACGATTCCTTAGGTCCTATAAAATAATTGAATAAATATTTCTTTTTATTTACCTTAATCATACTTTAATTCGCATACCCCATCTTTTAAATTATTGTGCAGTTCGTCAAAAAGAGCTGCATCCTGTCCCGATAATTTACTTTTGATTTGACTAGCAACCATTGTTTCGTCCTCTCTCAAGGCATCGACTCCCTGAGTCGAAGACAATAAGCTTAATGAAAATTGCATGCTTCTCTGTATAATTTCTGTAAAGAAAAAGTTTCCAAATAGAAATTAATAATTGAATGCACACTAACTACAAAATATTATTCAAAACAATAGTTAACCCTACCTGGTTTTTGTTCACCGCACACAGAAGCCACCAGCTTCCGCAACAAATCACTAACATTTTCAGACTCAGCAGCACTCATACTCTTATTATCTTTTGTATTTGTTTTGCAAAAATTATTTGTTTCCGAAAAGAATTGTCAAACTATGACTGTCGTCTACAGCTGAGTTTCACCCGCGCTCAGTTCATGCTCAATAACAATAATGTACCTATATACATATATATTATACATATATATATACTATATGTGTTATGTATATAGGTATATATACTTATGAGAAGGAGAGAGAAGGTCGTTCGTTATTTTCAGTATTCAATATCCATCAGTACAATATAAAATACGTTTTCTTAATTATTTTAGTATTATTATAGTTCAACAATGTTAAATTTAATATTTATCTCTTCTTGAGATTAAATGAGAAAAATATAGAAATGAAAATTTAGTTAATAATTTTTAAGGGTACATTTGTTGTATTTCTAATAATAAAAATAAATTTTTACATTGTAATTGAGAATATTTAAATTATTGTTCTTGATTATTGCGATTGTAACATTTTTTTTGCAAAGAATATTTTTATTACGTCTTCGCGCTCAAAATCGAAACTAATCGAATCGAAAAATTGACGCATCAAACTTCAAGTTGTATAAATGAAAATAGATCATATATAAATAATAACCTTTTTACAAGCTAAAATCTATAAAAAGCTTAAACATAAACAAACAATGTGGAACTGATTTAAATTACTAAATAAATTAAATTATTAACGCTGTTGCTATTTGCACGACAGAAATAGGCTAGGGAATTTTTTTAATGCGTTCGATTTACACGGTCCCCCCTACATTTTCCCGGAGCCGACCCCCTAATGCTTGAAGGCGTCGATTCTAACCAAACATAGTTACCATCCCTCAGTCCGCCTTCCACCACAATTAGAGATTCCTTGCATTGCGGAACGCACTCACGCGCATATTCAAACATGATAAACATGATGTTTTATACTAGAATCATTTAATATTAAGAATAAATCTTAAATAATAAAATCGTAAACTATAAACCAAGCACAGCAGCTCTATAACAGAATAAATAAACGGTGAAATGAGGATGTATTTTTATAAGGAGGTATTTGGGTTATTACAATACGATGTACTTATAAGGGAAATATGAGGAAAATACTGTAAATTCTTAATTATACGGGGTAAAATGACGCCACATGCTTATGGGACGATTATTCGCTATGTTAAGCTTGGACCATATATATACATGTATATATGATGGTCGAAGATGTTAAGCAACAAGTAGCGCTTTCCTGGAAGCCATAGTTCGAAACTTTGAGAGCCTCCCGCTTGAAAGTGAGTGCGAAAGCTAAAAATTGAAAGAAATGTAAAAATGGCTCTTCTAATTCTGTAATAAAATTACGAAGAATTCGTGCAAGAGAAGGATATAGAAAAATATGGTTACGAAAAAAATGTTTTTTGATACAGTGTGCGTAAAGTCTGTGTGTAAAGTGCAAATTTCGGTGCGTAAAGTGAATTTTTCGCACACATGTATGTAAAGTATTAAAGTGTGTGTAAAATGAAAAACTGTGTGTAAAGTAAATATTTTACACCGTTTTTCACTTTATACACACTTTTGGAAAATTTTGAAAAATTTTGAAAAAAGTGAAATAAATTGGAAAGTTTAATAAGGTAATTTTTTTTAATTTAAAATTTGTATATCATTCTTTTTAAATGATTTATAAGTATACTTTTTCGCACCCTTATTCTTCGAGAGTTGTTCAACAATTACAAATGCTTTCTATATGGTATAAAAAGAAAAAGTGCTAAGTGCTAAGTGCATTTGTCTTAAAATTATGAATGAAATCTCAATTAGACAAGGACAGAGATATCCGGCGTCCCCTTAACTCGGATCCCCCGGTATCGCGTAGAACAGAGGTTCTTTGTTTAGCGAGCGTGTTTTCTTTGCCTTTCAGAGCAACAATTTGTAAAGTTGAATATTTTGCGTCTGCGCCTATTCGAGAATCGAGTGATCATATATTTTCGTGTATTTTGTATTTTTATTATTATGATTTTATTTGAATATTTGCGCGCATAAAAATGGCAAATAACACGTGACCTATGGATTGTGGCGTGTCGCCGTTCTGGTAGTAAGCGGTCTGAAGTTGGCACATATCTGCTTAGTCTGCTAATGTCTGCGGCTCTGCAAACATTGCTTGTGAAAAGGCGTTTTTCCGACAACAAAGTTTTGAGAACTGGGTCTGCTTTGTCCTTGTCTAACCTATTATCAACGTATACATCTGTCTCTGTCATCCAAACCATGGATCCGTACTGTTGGAAAAACGCCATTAAGTGAATGAGTGCCAGTGGCACTGAGCCACTCATTTTTGCGGTAGGCTTATTATTTGTTATTTGTACGACGAATGTTACTTACATAACGTGTGAATTTCGTTATTTGTACGACATTTTATAGTAAAAGTCAATCTGTCGTGCAAATAGCATCGACCTTACGATTCTTTTGTTAAAAAGTAAGAATGTGTTGAGATTGTTTATTATTCTAACCATGTCGTATTATTTATGTTTACAGTAATTGACTGCAGCTACACCAACAATAATATGGATAACCAAAATAAAAAGAGCAGTTTAGGATTCGGTAAAATTAGTTTTAAATTAAATACTAAATCTATTGATGATATTGCTGCTGAGAAATCTGCAAATCAAGAAAATTCTGAAACTACTTCTACTAGTTCTGGATTTGGAAAAATTGAAACCCCACTGGATTTAGAAAATATAACTAAAACTTCAAAGAATACAGATATAAAAAGCACATCAGGATTTGGTACTTTTGGTAGAAAACCAATTGAAGAGCATACTAAGGAAATAGTTGAAATAACACCTGAAGATGAAGAAGAAAATGAAAAGTTACAAAAACTTATGGGTATGTCAGCATTTGGTAAAAAAGCTAGATGTTTTGATGTCCAAGAAATGATGGAGAATATAAAGAAGACTATTGACATAAAACCAGTAGACAAGAAAAGCGACAATGTTAAAGATGAAAGTACTTCCTCAAATCAAAATCAATCAGATGACGATGACGATGATGATGACTTTATTGGTCCTCCTATTCCTACATCATTGACAGACAGTAAAAAAGATGACGACTCAAAGAAAAAGACAAAGACTAAAAAGTATAATAGTGATAGTGATAGTGATAGTTCTGATGATGAGGATGATGATGATGACGACGACGATGATGACAAGGAAACTGACTTGGTTAGTAAGATTCCTTGTACGCATCAGGTATCAATGACTCATGGTAATAAAGCTGTAACTGCTATAGCAGCTGATCCTTCTGGGGCTCGACTTGCTTCAGGTTCAGTAGATTATGATTTATCTTTTTGGGATTTTGGTGGCATGGATGCTTCTTTACGAAGTTTTAGGACTCTTCAGCCGTGTGAAAATCACCCTATCAAATGTCTCCAATACTCTATGACAGGTGATGTTATTTTAGTTGTCTCCGGATCAGCACAGGCAAAAGTTTTGGATAGGGATGGTTTTGAAAAATGCGAAACTATAAAAGGAGATCAATACATCACTGACATGGCTAGGACAAAGGGACATACTGCATCTTTGAATAGTGGCACTTGGCATCCATTTATCAAAGAAGAGTATCTTACTTGTTCTCAAGATAGTACATGTAGAACTTGGATACTTTACAAGCCAAAAGCTCACAAAGCCATAATAAAGTGCAGAGCTCAAAATGGAGTTAAAACTGTACCGACAAGTTGTGGTTACAGTAGAGAAGGCACTGTCGTTGCTTGTGGCTGTGTTGATGGCTCAATACAAATGTGGGACCATAGGAAGAACTTTGTCAATCCGTCACTTATCAATAGGACAGCTCATGCTCAAGGCTCCGACATTTCGTGTCTCAGTTTCTCATACCTCGGCCACATGTTATCCTCACGCAGCTGCGATGATACTCTTAAGCTTTGGGATCTCAGAGCATTTAAAAAACCACTTTTCACAGCCTCAAACTTATTCTCCAGATACGACTCTACCGATTGTATGTTCAGTCCGGATGATTCCATGATCATAACGGGTGAATCACTGGCAAAGAATCAGTCCGCTGGTCGATGCTTGTTCTACAACACAAAAACCTTCGAACTGGTTCACGAGATCGAAGTAACAAATTCCCACGTGATCAAGACCCTGTGGCATCCAAAGCTGAATCAAATATTCGTGGGCTGTGGCAATGGCAGCGTCAAGGTTTACTACGATATCAAGAAAAGTTTGCGTGGAGCAAAGCTGTGCGTGGTGAAGCAGAGGCACAAGCAGAAGCACGTCGAGATGATGCCCACCCAGCAAATCATCACACCACACGCACTGCCACTGTTTAGGCAAGATCGACCAAAGTCCATCAGGAAGCAGATGGAAAAGGACAGACTAGATCCCATCAAGTCTCGAAGGCCAGATCTACCAATTACCTCGGGGCAGGGCGGCAGAGTTGCCTCCTCCGGTGGTACGCTAAGCTCTTACGTAATCAGAAATTTAGGATTGAGTAAGAGAATCGAAGACGATCAAGATCCTCGAGAGGCTATATTGAAGTACGCTAAGGTAGCGGAGGAGGATCCTTATTGGATCACACCTGCTTACAAAAAAAATCAGCCTCAGCAGATTTTCCAAACTGAGGGTGAAGATGAAAGTGCTGCAGAACCTGCTAGTAAGAAACAAAAGACGTAATTATGAAATATAAATTTAACTACGACGATAGGATAATTATTTAATGTAATTAATTTTAAGAAAATAAAATAATTTTTATTCTTTGTTAATTTTAAATTTTATATGCAATTTTGTCTACCCGTCTGATTATTCGCATTCCGTTACTACTTATGCAAGCTACAAGGTCTAATCACAACTAATGATTATTTATTGAATTTTTCATTCTATTTTATATAAATTATAAATAAAGTAAAAAGTACATCATGTCTTATGTTAATGATATACAAAATATTACATCGGTACCTTTAATTAAACTTTATTACCTTTATTACAATCCCTTTATTACCTTTATTACAATACCTTTATTACCTTTATTACAATTCCTTTATTACCTTTATTACAATTCCTTTATTACCTTTATTACAATTCCTTTGTTACCTTTATGCAATAAACTTAGGGTGCGATTGTTTAAAAACGATAAAAAAGAAATAAAAACCAATGCAAAATATTGGAAAAGTATTAAAGACCATGTACGCAAAATTTTAGAACGAATGATAACATCGATTCCGAGTACTAAGCGAAAGTGTAAATAAAAACACTAGCTTGTTGACTGCACATGGAGGTGCGTGTTATTATTATAATTATTTCTGTTTGAAAAAGAAAGCTTTGAACGATGAAAATTCTCAAAACAGAGATTTGGATAAATTTCGATATTTTAGAGGTTCTAGAGCCACAAAAACAGGTTGTTAAATTTTTTTTTGTATGGATGTATGTATGTATCGTAAAGCGGGGTGACTGTGCCAAATTTAAAAATTCTATCTTACGCGTTATACCCTCGCGAAGACGCAAAAAAAATAGTTCAACGCGGGACCGCTAATTTATTTATAGTATATCACACTTATTTAGCCCAAGTAAATGTATTAAAACTTCTTCCATAACGAACAGTTCAATGTTTTCGCCATCGATTATTAAATCTAAATTGGGTATAATATTATCTTTACTCTGAAATCAACAACTAATCTCTTAAAAAGGCATACCAACACATATTGTTTCTTTTCATCAAATAAAAGTAATAATAAGTAAGTCTGTTGATTTATCAAATATTAATCAAAAGCACGTAAAATATAAAAGTTATTTCTGGCCAGACATTTTTATTGTGTCACTATATTGTGTATAGATACGAAATGTAGACTATTTTGTTTAAAATGTAAAAACAACTTTTTTAATTTTTTGTCATATATTTAACACTTAATTTAAAGCAATTTTCGAAATGATTTAGTTAATATCTTAAAGAAAAAAAATCGCCTATTATTCACACGAATTGGATCTTAAAGCTTAACTATTCAGTGATGAAATACATAGGTTGCGTTTAAAATAAATGATTAGTTTAATTATAATGTTAGGTAATAAGAAGAAAAACACGTTTTTTTCGCCTTTTCTTTCTAGCCCAATTTCGAAATCTCGCCGTTTCATTAAAAATATTTCTGCTTGAATGCAAAAAATCAGTGTTACAAATTGTGAACTACTACACTGAGAAAACCATGGGCATTAATAACTCCCACTTATGGTGGGAAAACACATTATTTAGTCTTCAAAAAACTAAAAATTTCAAGTGCATTCCGGTGGTCACTATAGTAGCCACCGTGCCGCAAAGGTTTAAGGCAAGGCACAACTGCAAATTGGTGTTTTAGCGGTTTTTCTTTATATTTATTTTTTCTTTATATTTATTTTATCTTTGTATCTACAAAGCATTACGGTTTAAACTATAGTATATTGTGTACCAAGGGCGAAAAGTGTTTTTTTTTACCAATTGTGAGTTTGCGGTACGAGCCGATGGCGAGTGCGTATCGCGAGCTGGAGACGCTCCCTAAAAATGAATCAGTGACATTTTTATTGATTATCTCAGTGAACGACATTTTCACTATTGAATCAGTGAATTTTACTATATTTTTTTTCCACTATTTTCAATTTTTTTTTCCGTTTTCGATTTTTAATTTCCGACCTAGAGCGCGCTCAGCCTAATCCATGCGCTATGTTGTTTGAAATCATCCCAGGAACTAGCAAAAAAAATTTCAGCCCGAAAGATCAAAGACTGTAGGAGTACTTAGTACCGCGTTGCGCCGGCCCGGTCGTGGAGTCGCGCAAGGGCTGCGGGTGGCGTGGCACTGCGGCCCCCGTCTTGCTTATTGTATGTACGCTTGCTTTCGGACTCAATTGTGCATATAGTCTTTTTTTCCTATCGCAATTTTACTTGTACAATAGAATTTTCCAATATAAATGTTGAAATTTGCAGCGCACTCTAAGAAGAGGAATTTCATCTGCGATGCTGCGAATTTCATTCTACTTTCTCTGCTTGAGAAGTTTATCTCATAATTGATTTCTCTTTGTAAAACACTAGAAATCCATACTATATATATTGGAAAATTCTATTGTACAAGTAAAATTGCGATAGGAAAAAAAGATTATATGCACAATTGAGTCCGAAAGCAAGCGTACATATAAATAAGCAAGCCAGGGAGCCGGCTTGGTGTGATACGACACGGGGAATTCACGGCACAGTAAATTTTCTACTCCTCCTACAGGCTTTGGTCTTTCGGGCTGAAATTTTTTTTTGCTAGTTCCTGGGATGATTTCAAACAACTTAGTGCATGGATTAGGCTGAACGTGCTATAGGTCGGAAATTAAAAATCAAAAACCAAAAAAATATTTTGAAAATAGTATAAAATTTTTTTTTAATTAATCGAAAGGGGCATTAAAAGGTTTTGAAACCATTTTTTATGAAAACATCAGAAAATTAGCTAAGAATTTCTATGTTGAAATTTTTTTAACAGATTTAATTTTGTTGAAAAATTGGAGGTTGAAATTTGCTAGAAACTGTAAAAAATGACTATATGCTCATATTTAGCCTTGATGAACTTTGAACCTAACGGTTTCAAAAAGTCCGAAAAAATTCACATATATTCTACATTCCAAGAGGAACAATTTTACCATTGTATATAGATATACTGTTACGACCGGGTTCGGGGTAGTTAAATAAAAACTCACTATTTATAAAAAGGAACGCAAAACTCAGACTTTATTCGTATAACCAAATAAAAGCGAAAACACAACGTTGTCAAGCGCAGCGATTCATGTTGTTCGAATCGCATGCTTGGCTCGATCACAACATTACTCACCCTTCTTTCAGATTGGCGTCTCGACAATCTTAGGTCTCGTCTATTTGAATTCTTCTCTCGAATTCGTCAGGGTTGAATTCTTCACTCGAATTCTTCAAACAAGCTGATTCTCTTTTTACTTCCGATGATGACTTCCAGGATCCCACCAACGTTCTCTACCTTGACCCATATCAGGCATCAAGTTACCGACTGGCGCTTCCAGGTACAGACTCCAATCATCATTTCCAGGTACAGACTCCAATCATCATCAGGAATAAAAAGATGGACCCTTTTGTTAAAAAAACAAATTTCTATTAGTTGAATCCAAACTTCAAGCAGTTGAATTCTCTTTAAATTCAGTTTTTGAACAAGAGTGGGGAGTTGGCGTGCCATGGAACGTCACTTCAAGTCTCTGCTCCGATATTTATCTTCACGCTCACGGGAAAAGCCATGACTCAAAAGAACCGTGAGCAGAGCGGCCTTCATATATAGGTCTCTCTGTTGGTGTAACTTCCAAGTCAATTGATATTGACAATCTTAGGATTGTGTCTTACTGAACGACGAATACAATAAACAACATCATTGATTTTCTTCACAACTCCCCAAGGTCCCATTCAATTCGATTGTAGTTTCGGTGATTTTCTTTTGGTTCTTCGAGGATTGAAAAACCAAACCTTTTGATCTTGAGAGTATTAAACTTGTTCTAAATTAATTTTGTCTCGTGGTAATTCGTGAATCTCATTGAGTCTCCTCCGTAGCTGTTGTATATAGTTCCCATTTTCTTCGATCTTCACCTCCTCTGGTGGGTACCCTCGAACCAAATCCAAAGGAAGTCGCAGATCGAATCCGGTGAACATCTCAGCTGGAGTAACTCCGGTCGTTGCGCGTTTACAAGACCTGTAAGCTAACAAAAATAATGAAACTCAACGATTCTAGTCTTTTTGATTATTGTTACGGATAGAATCCATTAGTAATAAGAAAATGTAACTGTGTAATAAGTTCCTATGCAAAAGGTCTCTAAAACTTTCTGTATAGTTCAAATGCGATGACATTCTCAAGTTTCTTATGTATGTTTTTGGCGGTCGTAAGCGGCGACTTTCGGCGGCGCGTATAGCGGCTCATTCTAACTCGAAAAAGAATGACGCAGAGACCAGATGCACTCTGGCCTTTATACAGATCGGTAGTTACAAAGCGCGTTATACTAGTAAGGCGAATGTTGTATTTAATAAATAACAGACTTTATCATAAATGGTATATAAATTAGTTTAATAAAATCCTTAGTTTATTCTCGTCCCGAACAATCATCATTGATCTATTTGGTCACGTAGTTAAGTAGTGTTTGATGTTGTCTTTCTACTTGACCACTTGATTGTAGGTGTAAAGGTGTTGTTCTTGTCTTTTTGATACTGAATAATTCTGATAATTCCTTAAGGGAGTGTCAAACCATTCAAATTTCCCGCCGAAATTCCTAACCTCAAATTCTTTAACAATTGATTACAATTAATAAATACACTAAATTATGAAAAACCAAGACATCATTGCCCTCCATAATACAATTATCTACCACTGCGAAGTTTCAAACAAAAACTTCAAAACCTCCACGAATGCCATTTGAACGAAATTTATATTAGTCTATTAGTCTCAACTCGAACCTTCAAATTTCGTTCGAAAGCCATTCGTAGAGGTTTTGAAGTTTTTGTTTGAAACTTCGCACAGTGATAGATAATTGTATTACGGAGGGCAATGACCTCTTAGTTTTTCATAATTATACTTATTCTTTCAATTAAAGCCAATATTTTATAATTCTCGGGTCGGTAAGGTAAGAAGGATAAAAATTGACTTTGACACCCCCTTAAGGGGAAACTCCACTGATTTTTTATCAAAAAATAGAAATTTTTTTTATTACATATTTTTTATGTTTATAGTTTTATGAACATTTTGAGACATGCTGGATATCAAAACTCTTCGTTATACCAAAGGTATAGCCAGTTGAGTGAAACAATTAACATTGAATAGCATACCAAACTAAAACTTTAAACGCACCTTTCTCGAAACTTACTTTTCTACCTTCAAAAAGTTCTTTGCGCAACCCATGACCATGGATATTTTCGAAACTTCCAGAAAATATCGGTTAAAGTATTGTGAAAAGAAGTTAATATTTTGTTTTTAGGTATTTTGATGGTAAATGTTTTATTCATCCACTGTAAGTGTTGAGACATGCAATTTTTTATGTTTTTTTTAAGTTTAAAAAACGTTTAATTTATTTTAGACCATTAATTGAGTTTAAACAATTTCAAAAAGATTAACTTTTGTTCATTTTAAGTTGAAAAATATCCTAGAATTTTTTAAAATAGAATTCGTTAAATTTGTATGCGCAAGGAACTATTCTAAAAACCCTTGTTTTATTGCAAATATATGTATTTTCTTCAATAACTAGTAAAAAATTTTAGTGAAAGATTCTCAAAATTTTTCAACCATCTTCATTTATGACAAAAAAAGTTACCAAATTTTTAATATTATTGGACAAAAGGGAGAGTTTTTAAAAATCAGTGGGGTTTCTCCTTAACTAATCTAGAATCAAAGTTTTTTCCTTGATCTGTATTTATTTCTAAAGGTACTCCATACCTAGAAATAATCGGATTAGCAAAAATCTCCGCAATAGTTTTTGTTCTCATGTTTGGAAGAGGAAAAGCCTCAACCCATTTTATGAAACTATCCGTCACTACAAGGAGGTATTTATTACCTAAAGATGAAACTGGAAATGGACCTAATATATGCATTTGAAGTTTTTCAAATTATAAATTTTCATCTCAGTACGCCTTTTATCTGAAGGTCCTATTTTGCAATACAAAGCTTACATTATCTACACCAATTTTCTACATGTCTCTTCCCAGTAGAATCTTTTCTTAAGTTTTTCTATAGTCTTATTTATCCCAAAATGACCTCCAGAAGGAGAATCATGTACTTCTTCTAAAATCTCTTTAATCTTTTTGTCTAGCAACCACTAACTGACGAATCTTATAACATAATCTGGTGTAATCCATTCCTTAAATAAGATTCCTTTATCTTCAACAAATGAGTCCCATTGAGAACAATAAATCTTCGTAAATTCGTCCATTGATAAAATGTCTTGCCACACTGGTTTTCCTTCTTCTTTCTTACTCTGAAGAATAAGAGAAATAGCCCTATCATCTTTCTGATCATCTCTCCAGTTATGTGGCGTATTTTCGTCAATGATGATTCGACAAATAATTTCTTCAATAACGTTAAATTATTCTTCTACTTTTGTTCAGTACTTACAGGATTATTCTTCACATGCCCGGCTTGAAAGTCCATCAGCGTTTCTATGAGAGTTTCCTTTCCTGTGTAAACTTTTGTAATTGTATTCATTTAATTTTCCTAACCAATTAGCTAACTGTCCATCTAATTCTTTAAATGACAACAACCAAGTCAAAGAAGCGTGGTTTGTTCTAATCAAGAATTGTTTACCACAAAGATAACGATGCAAATTTCTTAAAGAATCTATCTCAGCTAACAGTTCACGATGTATAATACAGTAGTTCTTTTCTGATTTAGAAAGAACTCTATTATAATAACCTATAACTCTTTCTACTCCATCCTGAACCTGTGAAAGAACCGATCCAATTCCATGGTCAGAAGCATCTGTATCTAAAATAAATTCATGTTCAAGAGAAGGAAAAGCCAAAATAGGAGGTGTAGTAAGCACTTATTTTAATTTGTAAAAGGCTTTTTGATATTCTTCTGACCATATAAATTTAGTCGATTTTTGAGTTAACTTATAAAGAGGTTTAGCTGTAAAAGAAAATCCTTTAATAAACCGTCTATAATAGGAACAGAAACATATAAAACTCCTAAGATTCTTCTTGTTCTTTGCAATAGACCAATTTACTACTGATTCAAACTTCTTCGGATCTGTGGCTACACCTTTTTCTGATACTATATGACCAAGATATTCAACTTCTTTCCTGAAGCAAACACATTTCTTCATATTGAGTCGAATATTTGCCTCTTGAAATCTTGTAAAGACGTTTTATAAATTGCTCAACATTTCGTCGAAAATTTTAGTCATAAACATGACGTCATCAAGATAAATTAAAACGAAATAGAGATCATGTAATAATTTTTCCATCAAACGTTCGAATGTAGCGGGTGTATTGCATAATTCAAAAGGCATGACTTTAAACTGCCATAACCCTTTACCAATTGAAAATGCTGTTATTTCTCTACACTGAGAGAAAAGATTCTTTGCGGCAAAAAATATTTCTTAATTGTTAAGTTTTGTGGATTTGAATACGGTCAAATGAATATTTTTTAACAGTTAAATGCATCGACTTAATAGATAAGAACTGAATACTTGAGTCGCTTCCCAACAGCTGACCGCCTGACTTTAATCATGTTAGTATAAGTTTTCGCCTGCCACGATTATGTCTACGTATAGGGTCTTTTTATATTTTAATGCCTGAAAAGTATCATTATATGCTAGAAAATCGCCAAATAACCTTTCGTACCCGGCATGTTGATCCTACTCGTATAGACTTTTCTCAAGTTCGAGTTCTTAACTATCAAGAACTCAAAATTTGCGGCAAGTACGTGAGAATTCGATTCCGCAAGCATACGATTCATTTGTCACAAGGAATCCTTTCTCTCAGTGTATCTTCAAGTCGAATTTTAATTTGCCAATAACCACTCTTTAAATCTAAAGTACAAAATCACAAATATCCTGCTAATTTGTCAACAGTATCATCTATTCTGGATAAAGGATAATTGATATTATTTACTTCTCGAAGATCAACACAAAACCGTATAGAACCGTCTTTCTTTTGTTTTATAACAACTGGAGAACAGCATGTGCTTTCAGATTCTTCTATAATATCCTGTTCTTTCATCGCAGTAATTGTCTTATCGACTTCTCTTTCTAGGTGTAATCTCTCTTCGTAGAGGTTGTGTAATAATAATAGGTCGATGTTGACTGAGATTTATTTTGTGTTCAACTAAATCACATTTTCCAGCAACATCTCTATCTTGAAAAATATCTTCAAACTTGAGTAGTAATTGAGCAAATTTAGTTGTTGTTCTAAATTTAATTTTTCAATATTATTTTTAAAAACTTCTTTTAAAGTATCCGGCAAAATTATACTTGGATCAATTATCCTAGATACCTGAGAATTCTCACAACTGTTGACTGTACTTGGAGTATCAAAAATATTTCTAATTTGATTTGAAATACCAGTTATATCAAGAAAATCACTTCCAAGTAAACAGTCATTAGTTATATTTCCTACGAATACGTATATTTCAACGGAATATCTATTTAGATTAATACTAGCGGAAATTACAAAATCAACTGGAACGTCATCTCCAGTCGGATATTTGAGTGTTTTAAAATTAATAGGAATTTTCGGATTCTTAAAATCTACAAATTTTGAATTTAAAATAGTTACGTCAGAACCAGAGTCTATTTTAAAATTACAAGTTTTATTATTAATTAAAACATTGAAATAAAAACTTTTAGAATTCCTATTAATTCTTCAAACGCGATAATTAGTCAGAGAAGAATAAGTTTCTTTTGGAGCCTTGTCATATTCTGTTGAACTTTCTCCAGAAAGTTCAACATAACCTAGTTTCCCTGATCACCTAACTGATTCGGACAATCTGCTCTAAAATGGCCGTTTTGTCCACATTGCCAACATTCAATATTTTTTACGAAATCTTGAAATCTTGAGTTCCTAGAAAATTGAGGCTGATTTGTCTTCTTTGATGAAACTTATATTTTGAATATTCTTCTGAATATTCAAAGATGCAGAATTATTCTTTGAATATTGTGGTCTTCTGTTCTGATCGCAAATAACCCTGATTTCCATAGCTCGTGCAAGAGCTATTTTCAAAGAAGAAATCCTTTCTAACTGAAGCAGTTCCTTAATCGACGAATCAAAAATGGCAATGATGAATTTATCTAGTCTTGAACTTCGTATGGACTTTCGGAATACACTAGGCTAACTAATCTCTCCAGATCAGCAGCCAAAGTTGGAAGATCTTCACAAAAATGTTGACGCCTATTCTGAAATTGAGAATAATACGAAGGTGAGAGATGTTTTTCACCAAAACGTAACTCTAACTTAGCTTTTAATTTTTCAAAATCTATAGTAGCAGGTTTTGAGAAAGTACTCAAAACGCCTTTTGCTTTCAAAAAGTACCAAGGACAACCATCTTCATTTCTTCATTCCAATTATTGTAGCTTGCAACTAATTGAAACTGGTTGTAGAACTCAAGAAATGATGTACTTCCATCGAAAAAATCTGGTTTGAGATTATATCCTAATCCTGAATTTGTCTCCTGAAGACACGACCTATTCTGTGCCCGTAACCTATTAGAATCGTCAACAGCTACGACATTCGCTGGTAAGGTGTCATAACCTAATCTAGTCTGATTTAACGGCCTAGTAGAAGTTTCGTTAGAAATGTTAGTCGTTACAGTATTTGTCGCTAATATTGGAAGTGTCTATGTTTGTGTTTGTGTTTGAAATTGGAGGACGACTTAGCTGGTTAATTCGTTGTTGCATCTCCTTCTGCTTCTGCAACCAACTCGACCGTTCTTCAAGTAACATTTGGTTCGCCTGTCGTAGCCTTATTGTTTCCTCGTCTGCGTCAGACGTTCTCTGGTATTGCTCGTTAACAAGTTGTGTGTCTGACTCCAAATCCTTTACATAAGCTCGAAGAGAAGAATTTTCTTCCGCGTCTTGTAATGTCCTGACAATCTTATTCGGTTCTTTGAGTTTGTTTATTTCTTGTTTTGTCATAGTTAGAGACGGATTCGTTTCTCGTTATTGTTCTTGTTCTTGTTGATCTTGTTGTTCTTGTGTATCTGACGCAGGCCTCTTTATTGGAGATCGTGTCATCATTCCGGATCGTAGATTCATTAATTTTCATTCACACAAAGTCTGGATGAGCCCTCAAAATGTTACGACCGGGTTTTGGGTAGTATAAAAACTCACTATTTATGAAAAGGAACGCAATACTCAGACTTTATTCGTATAATCAAATAAAAGTGAAAACACGACTACTCTGATTAACTGTCAACATCTGACTGCTGTTTTTCAGGGTTACGAGTCGTTGTCAAGCGCGGCGATTCATGTTGTTCGAATCGCATGCTTGGCTCGATCACAACAATACTACAGAGAGCAGACGATTGAGTTCAACGAGCTAAAGTTTCCAATTTGGTTCACAATAAAGTTAAAATTATTTAAAAGCTTATATAACAGTCTATGTTAACCTGTGTATTTTTTAGCTGTTGCCCCCATTAGCTCAATTCCGATTCCGCCACAAGCGACGCTGGTGCTACTTTTAAGAGGGCAAATATATTTTTTCGTATTCTTTATATGAGCTCTAAGGTGATAACTTCACATTTAATTCCAATGATCGCGATGGCGTGCGTGCGTGCGTGTGTGTGTGTGTGTGTGTGTGTGTGTGCGTGCATGCGTGCGTGCATGTGTGTGTGTGTGTGTGTGTGATTCAGCAACCTCAAAATTAACAATATTAATTACTATATAAGGTTCCAAAATCTTTATCCTTATGCGAAGCTTTCTTTTAAAAAAGTTGAAGATGACTTATATTTTTTACAGATAAAATGAAGTATACTAAGCAAGTTTCTTAACGTTAATTTTTGTAACGTCTTAAGAATCTGTGTACAGTTACAAGTTACTTACGGATGTTACAATGATCTGTTATACATGGCTGTAGTGTATTTACTGAAATTATGAATGTATTGTATTGCATAATAATTATCTTCCTGAAATACATTTATTACTCTTTACAATTATTTATAAGATTCTTTTTCATTGTTCAAAGTAGTTAGTACAACTGCTAATTATTCCATATAGTATAACTATTGAATCTATATTACTTTCTATTTTTAATAATTACACTTTATATTCTGGAATTTGAATACTACTATATTTCAAAAAAGACAAATATGTTCAAAAGAATATTGATGTATAGGCTGTTGAGTCGTGAAAGGCTGACAAAAGAACTGAAAGCAAAACTACGCGCAATTCACTCGATGCGACGATGCTCGCGTAGTTTATATAAATTATGCAGGATAAATAGGCGGATAAAGAGAGGATTATCGGAGGTTTCATTTCCCGAGGACTGGGTTCTCGTACCCCTTCTCATACCTACCTCTTCGACGTATACTTTGTCTGCCTTTTGTTTCTAGCACTTTACCAGTCTTCATTGTCTGTATGCGCATGCATATTATATTATAGCGATATCATATTATATCCTACGTTGAATTTACCACGCGATAATAATACCGCTCAGACAAAGAGACAGCGTCGATGAACAAGTGCACGAAAGTCCCAAACCGCGAGAGAATGGATCGCAACATCGTTTCGACGGAACGAAACGGGGCCGATTATAAAGGTGATTATATAGCGTTCTTCTGGATATTGAATTTCTGTGGAAATCAGGAGAAATCGTTCGCAGTCAAATACACTGATTTGACAATAATAATTACTTTCACAGTAATTATTATTATCACTTTTTTTAAAAATCGTATTATTGGATTTTCCACATATCTCTATACTTTTTATTAGCTGCTTTATTCTAGAATGAGAGAAAGAGGGAAAATAAAACTCGTGCAGATTTTCAGTGGGCGTTTGGTCTGAATCGCTTGACCCTCGATATTGTCGGGGTCTGGCCTGTCGAGGATTCTGAAAGTCAGAATGGCAAGGACTTCCGCATTCCCATTATGCTACTGTGGATGCTATTCGGCCTTCTATTGCCGCAGTTGTACGCGCTTTCCAAAGTTGCTCACGAACTTACGCTGGTCATGGACAACCTGAGGTCGAGCTTAACTGTTATCGTCTCCATTGTCAAGCTCTTTCTTCTCTGGCACAGTCGACGAGGTGAAAACATGAAAAAAATTTAACTTTCAACAAGCCAGCTGCATTGTGTTTGTTTAAGTGGGTAGGGCTGGGTTAGATCTTGAGAGTTAACAGCAGTGATTGTGGCCCTACTAGAGTTTTTCAGACATATCAGGCTTTACTTAGAATGGATTAAACTGTGAAGCCAAACTGATAACATTCAGATGTTATATTTATAAAATCATTAATTTTAAAAAATATGAAAAAAACCGTAAAATAATTTTTTCCCTTTTTTTCTACAGATGTAAAAAATGTACATTCTTCACGCATATGTAATTTCTAATTGTAAATTCTAAATTTTAAGGCTAAAATATGATTTTTAACAGTTTTAAAAAATATTCCATTCACTTCGTATATTTTGCTAAAGTTTTGTATGCATTATTAGTACGACCAGAATTATAAACTGATCATCTAAGAAGCTAATAAAATACTGTTAAGTACTTGTTTTAGAAAAAAAAATATTTTCAAAAAAATTAAAATTTATTTTATATTTTTATCTGATGGGCGAATGATTAACTGCGTGCCACATAGCGCTTCCGATGCAAAAGACCTCAAGAGATCGGTTATAAATCAGCCTTTTTGTATTTTTTTTTACTCAATTTTTTTTTAAATATACTATAATATTAGACTAATAATATATCAAAATATCATTTCTTTATAACCTTACGTTCCATTAAAAAAAAATACCCAAATAAAAACGCTTTTTTTCGCTATTACAGTGGTGTTACCCATTAACAATTTCCTCCACTTGGTTTAATTTTTAGTAATTGAATGAAAACTCAAATGAAAGACTTCATCAAATGCTAAGATTAAAAATTGACTACAAATGGGGGGCATCGCGTTCCCATCATTTTTGTGGTGGTTAAGAAGAGAGAGGAGTCCTATACATTGTACCCATTACCAACATTATCGATTTTTCGTTTTATGCAGACAATTTTACCTTTAACGAAATTTTACTAACATACGCACATTCTAAAACAAGAAGAATGTCAAGGATGCGGGTCCCGACATTTTCTAAAACTTTGAGGATCATTCACTGATCGCTAGAAATGAAGCGTAGCATCCGCAGTTTTTATGAATAAACCATTTTTCTTAAGATACCAGCTGTTCTACTCCGAATATGCATTATTTCATTAAAAAAAGTACTACTTCTAGCAGTGATCATAATCTGCATCTCCGCATGTTTTTACATTAAAGAAAACTGCCTGAAAGTATCTACAAGTAGTCCAAAAGAGCTTTAACACACTTACCAATTGCACATTTCAACCTGGAACAAAAAAAATCCACTTATTCTTGATGTTAATAGCTAGTGAATCACGTAGGGGATTTTGAAAATATTGATTTTGGCAAATTTGGCAGTGAATTGAAAATAAATTAAAAATTTTCATGAAGAAAAAGGCACGTTTCTGTTTATAAAAATTGTTTAAATCAATTTATTAAAAATCCCCTACGTGATTCACTTCGAAATATAATAATTAAGATATGATTAAAAATTTCAAATGGATCGGATTAAATCTGTTCAAGTTATGCTGCGTGCCCGTTGAGAAAAACTCGTATCGAGAAAAATAAACTTAAAGTTTCAAAATCAGTTTTGGACGTAAAAAAATGAGGAAATCTTTTAAAGAAATTTTTTTACCGCTAGTCTGCAATGCCAGGATCATAAAGCTGTCCTTCCAAATGCAAATTCTCCTCCTCGTCTTCTTTTCTTATCGCTTTTATGTTCGGTCGCGCCTCTTTCGCTGCGTCGGACAGAGAGCGCTCAGCATGTCTGATGCGCTTATCATCGGCTTCACAACAAAAATTGTAAGCCTGCAGACCTATATCCATCTCCAGAGCTTTCACAAGTCGAAGGACACATTTCAGACCATCATTAAAATTGCAACTTTCTTGCCACTCGAGTACGATTTCGGAATCAAGTTCCAAACGGTGACATTGAAACTTTCGTTGCTATTCTGAGTATAACCTCCTAAGTAACGGTTCAGCAACTCATCTCGACTCAACTCTGTATCAACAGACTCAATGACTTCGCAAACTTCTTCAGGAAGTGGCGGTTCATGATGAAACGTGTCCAACAAACCTTCAGCTTGTGCGATTTTCCAAGCACACCAGGAATCTGAACAATTATCGTGCTGAGGATTGTCCTCGGTCGATATTTTATGATACAGAGTTGCCGAGATTTCATTCCTCATTTTCTCTATGCAATTTCGATTCCTCCGTATTGTCAAACCATAATAAATTGTTAATTTATCAATCAACTTATTTGTTAATTTTCCTTTTCTTCCAAGGCCTTTCGTTTTTTTTTTTAGATTTCGAAGATGCGTTCCCATTCTTTTCTGTACATGATTGATGCACTCTTTTTTTTGTACTTCAAAATTAGTGTACGGTTTAAAATCCAGTATGCCTTTGAAAGTCTTGCTGTCACCATCACCAATATAATTCACATACATTAGGCCGTGGAAACTGTCGGAACGAGAAAACATTTCAATAACAGCATCTACCTCCATTTTACCAGATGAACCTTCATGATTTGCTTGACATAAATCGGCGTGTGATGCATATCATTTTTCGTATTCAGATGTTTCTGTTTTATTTTTCCAGTGCTCGCAAGTTTTACAATATTTAGATTTTACAGTCATATAGACGATTTTTCCAGTAAGATCCAATCAAAGATACAACTCCAAAAAGCGATGAATACCTCGTTTCCTCCAAGAACCATCTCCTGAAACGGTAATCCCTTGAGATTGACCACTTTCTTCGCTCTTTCGTCTCTCCTCTTGTCCAGCCTGCTTCATTCTGTTATCACGAACTGTTGATGTTGCTATTGAAATGAGATTCACTATTTTATCGTAGAAAGATTGGAAAACCAGACGTGGTAATTGCATAAACGCACAAAATTTCATCATTCCATTCAGTCCTACTCCTATCAGCCACATTGCTAACAACATCCGACGATTAATTTCATATGCATTTTTTATAAATTTACTGTTAGGTATAACAATTTCTGGACACTTTGGGCAAACAATCACAATTTTGAAACCCAAGCCCCGAGAACTTCTTTCATGAAAAGTTATATTAGAACCGCACGTTTTACCCTTCACATGTTTAGAAATTGCAGAAAATACTGTCAAAAAATTAATGATTCGGTATCTAAATGCATAATTTACATCGAAATCGTCCACGGATGTCTTCAGCATTTTGCCGATGCACTGACGCCACTGGAATCACCTTCAGCTTCGTATCGATTCATCGGACGATTCGCTGATTTACGGCTCCGATACCGTGTTGGATAGTTTTTTTTCTTGCCTTTTCTTCCTGCGTACATTTTTCTTTTTCTATTTTGCTCAACGTAATAATAAATAATTAAAACTTAGTTTTTAAAAACTTAGTTTTTTCTTTTTCTGTTTTGCTCAACGTAATAATAAATAATTAAAACTTAGTCACAAAAATATAGTTTCGAAAGCGAAAATGAGAGCGTCGTTTTCTTACGATATACAGACGCTACACTAACGTACTTTGATTTGAAACAAGCATAACTGACTCATAATAGCTTAAGATCGACATGTATAGGAGCATTAGGGAAGTTTGCGAACAATAGGCAAGCTATAAGGCAGTCCTTCTAATCAGGTATATACCTCTCGCAGGTAAACGATCGGCCGTTTTGGAGCGGCCCAAGACGGTCGGTATATGTCCCGAAATTTCAAATAAAATTTTTTTTTCGGGATGGGACCTTGCACCATATTCTAGAAGGTTCAAAGCATGTTTTAAGCCAATAAAAAAAAATCGTTTTTTTTTTAATTTCTACAGTGGTGTTACCCCTTAAGCGCAATATCAGAGTTGATTTTGCTATTTTGTATAAAAGTACTGTTATTGCGGCGTTAATATCAATTTTTAATCTGTTTTTTTCATATGTTTCACTCTAAAGTAACTTTTACATCAAAAGCATTTGAAGTAAATAATATTCACTTTCGTTAAACTTTTTGCTGTCATGGGATACTCGTACAATGTAGAATCACTGAGACTTCGTATGCAAATCGTCAACACTACTCAATCAGTATATGATAACGAACTGATGCGATACTGTAGGGTATGTTCTAGTAAACACTTGTAATTTTTTCCCCATCGGTTTGGATCCAACTTTTATACGTATATAGATATACTCAACGTTCAATGAAAGCCCATACATTATACTTCGAATTTCGTTCTTCAAGATTACTATATGTAGTACTCCCTCTTGGGGTGCATAAGTCGTCAGTTTTCAAAGCCAAAAATAAAACTGCGCTGTGCTGCCATCTCCCGCTGGTGTCACTACTCATTACTTTTAAAGCACCTTTGAGTAAAATTTCAATTGTTCGAGATGATTACTATGGAATACGAATTATAATTATATAAGGGTTATTTAATGGTAGTATAATCATCTCGAACGAGATTCTCGTATAATTACAATCGAATTTCATTTACAGGTAAATTTGTTTGATTATACTTCGAATCTCGATCTTCCAGATTATTATGTAGAAGTTTAAAGTGAATTGGAATTGTTTTCTACTTGTTTATACGATATTGGTGTAGATACTAGATATCTATATAAGTATACTTCTATTTGTAATACTAATCTATATCCAATAAAATTACTGGTTAAGACTGTTATCATAAATTAAGGTTGCGGTATACGCTATTAATAGAATTTCATGAATGACAATCTCTTAGTTTCTCTACATAAGTACTAATGTTCATTTTCAATATTCAACCAAGGCCTACCCAAAGGGACCCAAAAGGTGACCCAAAGGTAAATGCCTACAAATTTTACCTAACTATGGCATTTGATAACACAAGAACAATGTTTATAAAAATTTAAAACCCCAAACTATTAGAATTTTTATGGTATCTTCAACAATGACAATGATAGCGCCGTCTAAAGTTTTTGTGCCGTCACTTCATTACTGCAGTAACCCTTGTTCTTATAATGACGTCGACACTGAGAGAACCTTTAACAATAGCTTTAGTGTTTGAAAATATATGTAAATTTAAACAACTTGTAAAGACGAATATCGGCTTACACATTCAATCAGTTTTAAATGTCTAACTTATAACATGAACTTTATTGATGGGCCATAGCACCGCTACATATTCTGCATAATAGTGAAAAATAATAGATTATGCAACAAGGGAATAAAGTCGACTTTATTCCCATGTGGCATATTTTTTGCAATATATTAGTACATCGTGTACCAAGGGCGTAAAGGCTTTTTTAAACCGATTGTGGAGTTTTCAATACGAGTCGAAGACGAGAGTTTTGCGAGCCGAATACGAGTACTGCAAACACACGAGGTCAAAAAGCCTACTAGCCCTTAGTGCACACCATATGTTTTGGATTTGGACACATGTATGAACTTTTGCTGATAAGTCTCGAAAAGTACAAATAAGTAAATAAATCAATAGCGGGCAAAAAAGTAGCTTTTTCAAGCCAGTCAGAAAACAAGTACTTTAGGCTCGCTTTTAGGTCCAAAAAAACGCAAGAATCGTGCATGTGTTATAAAAAGAACTTTATTTCCGACTTAACTATGGCCACTTTATTTATTTGAAGAGTGAGACCACCGGAAAGAGAAAGAAATAGTTCAAAATTGAAAAGAAAGAGAGAAAGACACAGGAACTGAACTTTACTTTATTCCCGCATTTGCGGGAAATAAAGAAAAATATTTTGCGGGTAAAAAGCAGATTGTCGGGAATTATATGCTATTTTTGTTCCGCTTTTCCCATCAATAAAGTGGCCATTAGTGTTAAGGGATCATTCCACATTAGACGCTCAAAATGAAGGCTATTTTTGTGAATTTTTTTAGAGGTACTATTAGAGGTATTATAGATATTGATAAATATACTGTCGAACTACATAAAAAAAATATTTTTATTTATTTTAAACACTTCTTATACACTAAAAGCAGGCAAACGTGATTCCTCGAAAAGTAGTTATGTGTGTGCAGTAGTCGAATGCTCAAAGACGGGCCATCTTAAACAAAAAATCAAACGGTTTTCGATTCAGCTTGATGTGGCTCTATTGCATTCTAGGATTTTTTAAATTTATGCAAAAATAACAAAGTGGCGGACATTTTTCCAAAAGAATAGAAAAAAAGCGTTTTTCTAGAAAAATCCCAGAATGCGACAGAGCCAAACGTGTACAGAATATGCGGTTAAAATTTCATAAGGATCGGTTCAGTAGTTTTGGAGATTTTGACTATGAACGATCAAAAAACGTTGTTACGAGAAAAACACGTTTAAATATTTTTTAATGAAAAATCGTAAAAGAAAATTACTTAAGCTTAATCAGCAATACCTGCTCCATACTAAATGCCTTCTGACTGTTCGAGAAGTTAATTTGCTTGAAAATCAATTTTTTTAAATTGTCAAGGTAGAATGCTCTCTTAAGTTAGGAATAAAAAAATTTTCTTACTTATATAAAGTGGGCCTAAAATGACTGTTTTCCAACCGGCAAAATCAGCGCGGAAAATGAGCTTTTTGCCCACTTCTGACTTTTTTGCTCGCTTAGAGTTCTTTAGCTAACAAAACAAAACTTTAGCCAAAAAGTGTTTAGGCCCCCCTAAACACCTATATATGGGGTACCATCAGAGATGATATCACGTGTTTAGGGGGGCCTAAGCACTCTACTAGCCTGATTTGTGTAAAATAGAGCATTCAAATATTTTTAATTTTCTAATTAAACAAACCCGTGTTTGCACCGTATCAATAATAGCATACTTTAGTTCCACTCTATAGGCAGAAGAAAAGCGCGTAATCAAGACATGTATTACAAAAAATATGGTATTCACCACCGGTGAGTGTGTAATTTGACCTTGTATGTTTGCATTACTCGTCTCCGGCTCACAAAACCCATTTTTCGCCTTTAGTACACAATATACTATTTTGTACTCTTGAATCCTGCATGATAATACCAAAAAGTTTGTTTTTTTGAAATAATGCGACGTAATACGCGTAATGAATATTAATGGTTAGGTCCATATTTACGGGCATTTACCGTGTCATTAGCGTTCAAGCAAGTAGCGTAACTCTGAAAAAATGATTCAAGCCAGTATTCCAACCAGTGGTGCAGAGGGCACTGATCGACTGGCGACGTTCCAAAAGCCTATGGGAGCTGGGTATTATGGAAAAACAGGCGCAACGTGGCCGGACTTTCACGATCTGCAGCTGCACCGTGATGTGCTTCTGCTTTTTGGGCTTCGTCTCACCACCGATTTTCGGCCTGAGCATCCGAATTATCAACAACATCACTGATCCCGAGGGTCACCAGCGATATTTCCCACTGCAGACCTACTACCCCTTCGAGGCAACCCGCACACCGTACTACGAGCTCGTCTATCTGACGCAGGTTATCGCTGGCGGCTTCGTGTCCTTCAGCTTGTCCGTGCCGGATATCTTCTTCGGCGTGCTTATATTTCACGCGTGCGCCCAGTGCGAGGTACTCGGTGCGGAGATGAACCGAATCGTGCCCTCGGATGTCGAGTGGATCATCGATTGGATCAAGACCGAGGGACGCTCTTTTAGATTGAACCTGAAGAGGATCGTTGATACTCACCTCCATATAATCGGGTATTTTTAGCTAACGATTTGACCTCACGCAATGTTATACCAAATGTAGAAACACTTGTATTTTTATATTCACGGGTTATACGCGAAATAAATATTTTTCCATTGTTGCTAGATTTGTCAATGCTGTAGAAGATTCATTTAACATGATCATGTTGACACAGGCAATTTACTTAACACTAATCATTTGCTTTTTAGGATTCGGAGTCGTACAAGTAGGTATACAAAAATACTATTAATAAAAAAACTCTAAGTATAGCACCTTTAGTACAGGACTATGATAACGCAATTTTTTTTTCTCTTCACTTTTGTTCGTAAAATAGCTTATATGGAAATTAAAGGTTCTTCATACAATAATAAAATTCAAGTAAAAAATTGTTATTTCATAAAATATGTACGTTACTTGGTTTTACAAAAACATAGAATTTTGAGTTGTCATATTTTTGTTCTGGGGGTGCAGTATGATTTAATAAAATTTTTAATATTTAGTCAATAGGAAATGAAAGCAAAAGTGAGCCAGTTTTGCAGATCTTAACTTTGGTAGGGTCGCTAGTGAACTTAATGAGCCATATGCTTGTACATTGCATAGCAAGCGAGAATCTTGCAAAACATGTAAGTTATGTTTATTTTTATCATGCATAGGAGAGAATCGTGTAATGTGGCGGCATTAACGTATTATTATCTTATATTTAAAAAAATATTGCCAAAAACAATGTATAACATGGTATTAATATAAGGAGAGTAAACGGAGTCTGGATCACAGATTTTGATGAAACTTTGAGGATCGTTTTCTGGTACCTAAAAGAATGAAGCCCAAAAGTTTTATCAAATACGCCTTTGTGCAGTCGATAGAGTCTATTTCATTAACGTTGATATATATATATATATATATATATATATATATATATATATATATATATATATACTAGGGGGTACCCCCCTGCTCGCTCCGCTCGCCAACCCCCAAAGCATCATGAAATTTTTTGTTTTTATGAAGGTTTTCTATTTTGCCACACCACCCGGGAGGTAAATAGACTGGCGCGTTTTTTGTTTTGTTAATTAAGCTTTATTATACATTCAAATTTATGTTTTATTTAATTCATTTATAAATAAATATATGTAACTCATACTTACATTTATTTATATTTAGTTTTAAGTATTGTATTTTTTAACATATATTTATTTTAATTTTGTTTTTTATTTGAATGTAATATTGTAAAGCTCTTTTTAATGCGTATGTAATAATCTATATATGTAAATTATATTAATGCATATAATTAAAAAAAATAATTCTTTTGAATGTAATAAGAATTTACATTACTTTAATTTTTGTTTTAAATTAACAATATATTTTGTTATATTATATTATGAAAAACTTAAAAATTTCACTCATATAAATCTAAATTAATTTGCATGTATTTTATTTATGTGTTATACTTTTTACATATTTTTTAGATTTATAATAGTAATAATGAAGATGAATCCAAAAATGTATTTTATAAAATTTAAGTCTTATAAATCTAAATATGATAGCATGTATTTTATTTGTAATAATGTGCATACTTTTTGCATATTATTTAGATTTATAAGAATAATTTATATTATATTAATCAAAAATATAACATTTAAAATATAAGTCTTATAAATCTAAACAAATTGCATGTATTTTAGTTATGCATACTTTTTGCATTTTTCTGATTGAGGTATTATATAACAATTACTACTCAATAAGCTGAAAAGTTTGGGTCATTGCATAATTGTATATTATATAATTTTCAATCTAGATTTTTAATTTGTTTATTACTTTCCTATAATTTTATTTTTTATTATATTATACTATTTTCAAATAATATTTACATTAAGTTGCCCTTAACCTTCAGTCAATTAAAACAAATTTTTTTTAATACTGAATATTATTTATAAAGTTATTATATTTTAGAAAAACCAAGAAATTATTGATGAAAACAAAGAATTAGAAAATCAGTAAAATGGAATAAACTGCACTGATATGTATAATGAATAAAACACTTTATAAATTTATAAACATTCACAATTATTATTATAAACAATTTTTATATGTATAATATGTATATAGAAAAAAAAACAAAAATAAAAAATGATAATTAATAGAAATAAGTAAATGAGGAGGGCATGAGGAGGGCTGGGAGGAGGGCTATGAGGAGGATACAAAGAGGAGGGGCGAGGAGGGCAAAAAATAAGATCAAAATAACGTATTTTTTGAAACGATATTATCTTGTTTTGAGGAAGAGAATGAGGAGGGCAAAAATGAGGGGCGAGGAGGGGCGAGGAGGGCGTAAATCTTATAAGATTTACAAACAACTATATAATATAGGAAGATATATATATATATGTTGGATAAAACTACGAGGATTGGACTTCATTTTTAGATACCGGAAAACGATCCTCAAAGTTTCATCGCATTGCGTGACCCCATTTATATTAAAATATTAATTAAGTTTGTGAAAGCTTCGTAATGGATTGGAAGTAATTTACGTGTAAAGTATACAGCAACGATTAGATAACGCTTTCTTATTTGAACAAATTTTAATAGAAAAAATTTAACATTAAATGAGCTTCTAACTAAAGTATGAAAAAGTTAACACGTATGCACGTAACAACGTAACGAACTCTTATTTTTCAACTTATAATTTTTTAAGGTGCTTTTTAGATTCCGTATACAATTTGCAAGACCTCAAATGTTTCATTAAAAAGAAAATACATTACCTTAGAAGAAGAATGTGAATTTCCTCCTTAAAGATAGGTGTGCCAACCAAGCAACATTAACCGCTTCTCTCCTACATGTCAATTTTTAATTGAAAATAATTTAAAGCGTCATAAAGTTATATAATGATCAATTTTTAGAGTGTAAGGTTTTCTAACGTTGTCTATTGTTCTGGTTGGTACTTATTGCCAGCGAATTACTCTCGAGACTTGATCCCGATTATGGTTCGGTCACACTTTCCATTACAACTCAGCGCGGGAAAATTCTTTTACTTGTCTCTAGCTGCTTACCGTAATGTACGTTCGAAGTCAAAAAGTTTAATAATTATGATGTACTTTTTGTTTGACTTGTGTTTACAATTACAGTTGTACGTTTTTTCAGATCCTAAAGAGTTCTTTCGGTTACTTTTCCATGCTTCTAGCTGTTAATAAATAATTTAATATGTATCGAATTATCCAAACATTGATAGAAGGGCTACTTTAACTAATTATTTCTCGTATTTAATTTTGTAAATAGCTATAATAAAAAATATCAAAACACATGGTTAGCGAAAACATTATTTTACTTTTTTTTGTTACATTTTACAAAATTAAACGCGAGAAATAATTAGTTGAAGTAACCCTACTTTACGCGATTTCTGAGTTAGCCTCTTCTTCGAAGCGAATGCCGAGTTAACCTCTTCTTCAAGCTAAATATGAGTTAGCCTTTTCTTCAAGCAATCGCCGAGTTTGCCTCTGTATAGCCTTAATACTATGGAATTCAACTCTATGTTTCTAGTTTCTTATATAGCGAATGACTTGTAGTTACAAGAATCTTTATTTTATTACAAAAATGTAAAATACAGTGTAATAAAAAGAAAAAAATTTATCTTTACGTAAACAATATCATACACTGCTTTTCCTTTTCTCCAAGGTGTGAGCATTATCAAACTTGAGAAATGATTTACGTAAATTATACACAGGTAACATTTATCGATGTATGTTCAATGCGTACAGTGAATTGTTCTTTTTTTAAGAAAGTATTATGTATTTTTTTCAAAATGTTGTGGAGTTCCTTCAAATCTATAATAATAAAAAGTGGATAATTCCTAAATCATCTATTCACGATTTAATTCTAGTAATGATTATGCCACAAATTATTTAGACATGCACAGTTGGTAAAATAGTTTATATATATCTATCAACATTTTGTAGTGTTTGTGTAATTATTGCGTTATTTATTTCCAATTCTTCTGATAACTCTTATTTAAAAAATATTTTTTTTTCTAATTCCTCACAGAGGGTAGTGAAAAATACGAGATGCTAGAATATAAAATTGAGTTTGTAAAAGCTTAAATGGCAATTACTTGGCACCAATTTTATTATTTTATATTTCTATGCTAATGCTCAGTAGCTAATGAATTTTATTATATAAGTTAAAACATCGACTTATGAAAATTGTGCAAATAACCAAACAAAAATAAATTTCTTAAATCTAAGCCATCCATTCAATTTGTAAATTGATATACTGTTGGAGTTTATTTTTTTCCCATTTCGCGTTAGCACCGCCTATTTCTTATTTGAAGTGTATTATAGGATAGAGGGACGGATGCATCTTATGTAACGCAACCACGCGTATTGTTGAAGACGTACATCATTGGTACCATCTCTATAGGAAAGCTCCGCCTCTATGTATCAGAAAAATAAATTACGGGCTGAATTCGTTCAAATATTTAAGATTTTGATTAATACTAGTAATATTAACAACAATACGGATTACAACAAAAAATAACAATTTTATTTATTCTCTACATGCAAGAGAAAATACGTGACTTTTTCGTAGTGTCTATAAGATAACGTCTTCAGATAAAGTTGGTAATATCACATAATGCGTGGCGAAATAAAGAAAGAATAATAGACTAAAGCGCCTTCTGTTCTTTGTTTCGTACTTCTTCGTAACTGGCGAAGTGTACGAAACTTGCCAGACAGTTCTTCCTAAATTATGCACAAACAACGATCAGTTACGAAGGTTCGATGTCCTGAAAGTATTCCTACCGTTGTCGATAACTCTTTCACAATCTATTCAGTCGAAGTTGTACTTCGTATTTTTTTCGAAGTATAACATAATACAATTACGTATGGCAGTTATACTAGCGATAACCATTCGAATAAATAAAAGTTTGCTCGAATTTTTATTACAAATTTTAATCCAGTAAACAAAAATTTTATAGTAATTGAATAAACCTTCCACATAGCTTACATATTCCCGACCGTTCTCGCCAATTTAGAAAATGTGGTGTGATTCTCAAAACTGCAGAATGACATTCATTAAACTGGATAGTAACTATGTAGGCAGCAATTTCCACAATTTGTTAGTCAGAATGTAAATGCTTCAGCACTAAGCACCAGATGATTATATGGTAGCTCACATTTGCATTCAACGTGTGGTTGACTAAACATTTTTCTAATAATTATAGTTTTGACGCATCTTCATAGATCGGCATAATTTTTTTGTTAAACATTAGAATAAAGTAGTACGGGATGACAAAAAGTGTCCCAAAAATATGACTATCACAGTGTTACATGCTCGGCAGAATCGGAGGCAATAGAGAGCATGATTCACTTTTTTCTGACCTCATTCCGACTTTGCCCGCGACGCAGATGACATGCAACTGATGCCTTTACGAAAATCCTGACAAGTTACTTGAGTGTCTGTTCGCAAATCGTCGGTGTAAAAAAAATATTCCAGAAATAATAACTCAGTCGTCACCTCCCTCTCCAGTAGCCATTCTAAGTTTAAAAATATTTGAAGACAGCATACTATACAACGAAAACTCAACTCTTTCAAAATTTTTACTTAGTCATGTTACAAATAATTCGATTGGTACCTCGATAATTACTACAACTGAAAACTTAAAATATTCATTTTCACCTCGACTGAACCCAAACCTTATACAGTTCTGGATCATAATAAAATCATTGGAGATCATTGAAAAGTGTAATGAAGAAAACTGTGTTATTTTCACTCAATCACGAAAGTTACTTTATTATTTAAGGAATCCTTACTCTCAAAACACACTTATAAATAATATCCAAAACAAACTAATTGATCTCAATTTCAAGAATATAGAAATTATAAAATTACCAATTATCAATAATCACCAGCAGGCAACAAAAGCTCAAACACTAGCAATAGAAGCTTCCCAATCAAACATAACTGAAACAGATGCACCTCTTACTTCGAACTACGCAGCATGGTTACTAAAAAATTCCATCTATGCTTCCTGGAATACTACATGGTTATCAAACAATATAACGATAATAATAGCTTTCTTCATAAAATAAGTGAAGACATATACACCCTAAGTCCTGCAACAAACTTCAGTCGCCGAGATCAAATAGTAATTAATAGAATACGTTTAAGTCATTGCACCTTATCACATTCCTATTTACTGAGTAAAGATGAACCTCCTTTCTGCAATACATGTAACAAGCAATTAACCCTCGAACATATAATTCTACACTGTCAAAAATATACCGCAAAAAGACGAACATTCCAGATAAGTAGTGATATAAAGATTATGCTAACTCAACAGAAGAAATCAAGAAAGTGTTAAAATTTCTAACAAAGTTAAAAGTTATTGACTATATCTGAAAACAGTTCTTAAATGTACATAACATATGTAAATGTAATATTATAAATGTAATATAAATGTATATATAAATGGAATTATATGTAAATGTAATATTATCAATGTAAATACTAAAGTTGTAATTAAGTCGCTAATAACCGAGTTGTTGATGCGACATTAAATAAATAAATAAAAAAATAAATTATTACAAACTGTTTAAAAATTGCTATTTTTAGGATTACTATCCCAACATCAAAATATTTGTTATAGAATATAGTAAAAAATACGGCATAATGTTCCACATATTCGTATACGATGTTTATAAAGTATTAACGTTAAAGGCAAAAAGTTTCTTTTTGATAATCAATATATTACTCTGAATGTTGGTACATAATGTCAACGAAAAATAGGTTATCTAACAGTGAAGTGTTGTTTGACGCGAAAAATAGGTTATCTAACAGTGAAGTGTTGTGCGGTAGGTCAGACTACGGTTCTCGTGTTTTCCATCGACCAAAAGCAGTTTGAACGTGCAGACAACGGCTAACAGTGTACAAAGTATAGGAAATCTCTGATCGTTCACCTTCAAAAGACTTCACAGAGCCTACGTATTGTTCATGTGAGTATTATTTAATATAATATATAATTTCAAAAACATTTGTTTTTATTAGAGCACACATCCCTGTCAAAAAAAATTCATCGACTTAGGTTATGTTTGATCTGAATTTCGGATTTTACATTATTTTTTCAACCCTGGTAGCTCTTGCAATTACAATCATAATTCCTACTATATAAATATATGTACTGTAAATGTTTATTAAAAATTTGATATGGCAGATGAAGAAGTTTCAACTGAGGTAAGCATCATGTGAAACCATCCAGCACATCTATTTAGTTTAACGACAGATTTTTTTTTCAAACAAGGTAACTTTCATTTAAATGGAAAAGTCGTCTATGCTTGATATTGTTTAAAGTACCTTTCAGTTATGTTTAACGGTTCGAGGTACTGAATTGTCAACTAATTCTTCAAATTTAAGCAATTCAATATAAGTTCAACAATTTACAGTAACAGAAAAAATCTATAAAAGTATACTTAGTGGTATTATTATAGACATGAGCGTTCAGCATTGAAGCTCAAAAAAAAGCGCCGCTGTACAAGAACTTTATTTTTAATGTCTATAATTTCACAATTATGTACACTATATTTCAGAAAATTCATTTTTCAGTACCTCCTCGTCCTCTTAATTACAGTAAATCAATTATTACAGCGCAATTACTACATAAATATTTTATTGTTATAGGTAGATCACGGTGTGGCTTACAATGGTTTTGAAGATGCGATTGAACCTGTGATCTATGTTGAATGTGATGTGTCTAGCGATTCAGACCAAACAAGTATAGTATGATTATACTTTTATAATCTTAAAATAGTATTTGCAGATATTTGCTACTTTCATGTCACTTTATTTTCTATCATTATAATGTTTATTATTCTAGGGTTTAGAGGACTATTTAAAACGTATAGCAAAGGAAATCTTTAATTTATATAAAAAAGACTTTGAAGTAAATCTACCGCTTATAGACAAAGCTCGCTCAAAACTTGTTCGATTAGTTATTAACAGAGAAAGAGAATAGGTTCTCAGAAATGTTAGTGAGGACGGAACTATGCAAAAGTTTGTGTAAGTTAAAATATACTGTTTGATTATTTATGTCTGTACTAAGCTAAAACTAAATCTAAATCTGTACTATTATTATTTTCAGGATTAAGAAATCAAGGTTTCAAATTTTAGCTAGTGAAATATGGTCCATCTTTAAAAAAGAAAATGTGGCTACGTAGTACACGCCTTTTTTCGAAGAAGGTTCGAAATCTATACCGACATCCAGGAAATTGTATCATCATTTTAACTACATAAAAGGTCGCTTAGGAGATGATGACGACTTACCCAAACCACAAAAGGAGAACACTGATAATAGCAACATTATAGTTCAAAGAAAGTGTTTACTTGTATATTTTAAAAAAATTATAAATTAACAAGATCAGTGTGAATAGTACTAAGATGATGTCTTGTCTATTTGTAATAATACTTGTAATTGATGCATCATAGTTCTGAGAAAAAGATATAAAAAATTGTTTTAATTTCATCTTATCTATGTAGATAAGTACAATATTGACTGGTTGAGTACCGATCTACAGACATGGGCCAACGTTGAGGAGCGTGGATAGCTAGTTTTGATATACGACGTCAACTTTTAATTAAAATATTTTGAATATATGCATGAATTAATTTTCATTTTTATTGGTACAGTTCATTCTAGATTTTGCTAACCTGTTTCCTGATATAATAGCTTTATTAGTAATGAAAAATGGCAGAAAATAAAACGGTACCTTATCACTAACCTTTATGAAGAGAAAAAGATAAAGAATGTTAATGATCTGCGATTAATAAATTCTTTAAAATCTGGTAACTTATCAGCTGGTATGTATTATATACATTTTTTGAAATTTTTTAGTCTTCTAAATATTAGACTACTGCTAAATGTTAACACTACTTGTAATATGAGATATACACTGCAGTTTATTAACACGTACTTGAAATTCGGTATTTTATACTCAGTATTAAAATAGATCTAAATGTACTATTTTACTACTGTTATTATTACTAAACATTCAAACAAAAGAAAACTACAAAAATAATAGTTGCTGGTACTTGGCGTCACTTTTCTAAAAACTTAAAATTTTAATTTCTCTATTGACATCACTAGTTAAAGGGGTAAAAGAGTATATGTTTCTATAGTATTGATTTTCAGACAGGAAATTAAAAGTTACAACCTAATAAAGCTGTAAGTAGTGGTTCTGCACAATTTTATCCTAATAATTAAATTATCATTTTCAGAAACAGAAAACTTTCTTGTGCTATATCTTTTGCTTCACATCATTCCACCCAAGCGATCTGGAAAAAGGAAGAAGGGAACACCAAAGGAGGATGTACCTCCAAAGCTTTCTAGAGAAAAAAGAAGAGAATCTTTCATATTGCACGAGCAGGTTAAAATTTTTTTTTTTCATCAACGTTCAGAATAATTTATTAAATGTTTAAAAGTGTATCAGTATAATAGAAAGTATCTGCTTTGTGCTTTAAGTATTACTAATTAATTATCAAATTACAATTTATATAGACTGCTAATGATGTAGATCCGAAACTGCTAGATGTGAAAATCCAACTTCAAACGGATCGAAAAACGGTTCAACCACTACTTGTCGCAGTTGGCTCTTTAGTTAATATAAACATTTATTATGTTGTAGTCAATGATCAAAAGTAGGCTATCAATACATTTTTAGAGGGAGTTCATTTAGCTTTGCAAATATTTTTTAGCTTAGACTGTACATATTCTGAAAATACTCGAACCATTTAGGTCAGATAAATAGCTTAGCAGATCCATAGAAGTTCAAATATGGAAGTTATAAATTGTATGAACTGTCAATGTTCATTTTCAAATGGTTTCTTATTGTTTAATCATATAAAAGAGATGCGCAGTTTATCAGGAAATTTTAAATGCTTCTTTGATAATTGTAGCAGGGTTTATTCTTTATTTAATTCTTTTGATAAACATGTTCGAGCAAAACATAAATTAGATACCGAGTGTATGTGTGATTATGATGATAGTGATAGTGATTCTGATGAATCTTTAATAAAACAAAGGTAGTGCACATGAACCGCCTACGCTTTTCTCACATTCAACCAAAATAATATGATCAAATAGTAATATATAACTCACAGATTTCAGATACAATCTACGTGCAACCTTCAGAAACAAGCAGTTGATCTCAAACTTATTTAACGAATTATAATATGTAAACATTTGGTTCAGATACTAGACCCGCAGTAATAGCAATATACGAGATTCTTTTTTCTACAAAATTTAAAGATAAAAGCAGATTGTTAATAATTAAAGTATCAAAAAATCAAAGCGAAATAAAATAACTGAAAATTTTATTCAGCATTTTTACAGAAGTATAAAATAATCTCGAAAACAAACAAAGAACATTTAATCTGACAAAACTGTATTTAGTAGAGAATCTTATGTGTGATCATATAAAAATACAAAAGAGCATATACAAGGGAAATAACTAATTTAATCATAAAATTAGTATTATGAATACACACTTACAGGAATACAATCAATAGTTATGTGATGATCAAAATCAGCTTATTTTTACAATGAACAAATAAATAGAAAATTATTTAATATGTAAATATTAATTTTACTTTATAATTCAAACATTATATAATGTTTAGAATAACTGTCTTATAGCAACATACCAAACGTGTTAATTATTGCAGTTACATGTAGCAAGCAGTGATACATTTTATGAATACACCGTAGTATATCAGGCGAAAGTGTCAGTTGTATTAAATACCATTAGGGGTTTTCAACTCAAAAAAAACTAGTCAGTAATTGAACATCACAAACAAATTTAAAGATATAAGCTAATCAAACGCAATTAAAAGAAATACTACGAATAAAATATTAGCATATCGATTTATATCCTTAAAAATTTTGTATGTTAGTCACGAAAACGCTTATAGAATAATTCAGTACTTATAGCATTCTATTATACCATAGTATATTATAGTATTATTATAGCTATCAATTAATAAATTGATTGTACCATTAATGTAATCGATGCAATTAGAGCATTTTTTGTACTGATAATAAATGTAAATATTAAACGTTGAAGATTTTGAAGTAAACTTGTGATAGCTCGAGTAACGACAATATTGGCCATTTCCGCACCTATGGAAAAGGTCCATTATAATGTAATTCACCAACTCAACAAAAAAAAAGAAGAAAAATAACTATCATATCTAGTTAAATCTTAAGTAAGTTTTAATAATCTTTTCTAAACAAAAATTTTATGCCACAAGAAACTTTGACAAACTATTATAATACCTCAAATGTACAATAAATATGTAATGTACGAATGAAGTTACACTAAAATGGTACAAAAATACACATATGTATTAATATTTAAATAAGTGTAATGACTGAGAGATAAATTAAAATGATGCAAATAATTATAAAGAAACAAATTTTCGCTAGTTCAGCCATAGATAACCGTTCAAGATTCACTGTAACTTCAAGCACCGTTCACAGAGAGATACTAGTTGGACTCCATTAACTTAGAATATATCAGTAAAACACGAACATCAAAAGTCCCAATTCCAAAGAAAGAGGAGGAGGTGCCGCAGAGGCGTAAGGCCCACTTGTAAAAGCTTCCTACCAAGAACAACGGACGAGGCGAATATAAAAAAAAACAACGCAATAAGGTGACCGAAATACTTTGTTATATCTCAAGATTTTCTTCTTAGTTATTAAAGTACAAAAAAAAACATAGATATTTATCAAACCACGAATGTACTTAAAATCTATCTTAAATTACTCATCTCGATCAAGTGTCAATTTCTAAACATTCATATTTAAATTTAATCTTTAATTTTAACAAAACATAAAATTTTAAAATCATAAATAATAAGCAAAATCTTTAAAAATAGAATATATATATATATAACCATTCGTAAGCTGTCACAGGATAATTCTGTTTTACAAATAGATGTGCTATGGTCCACATAACTATGTTCTATGTACTTTGTTCTTGCTAACGCTCGTTCATGCTTTATAATTTGGTTGACAAACTAATTTCCAACTATTTTATCATAATTTTCAATAATAATTAATATTATGTAAACAAATTTAATATAAAAATCATTCAAATCATTATGTATGAATAAATATTTCCTGCATCCCATTCATCTGGACCACATCTTGCAGTTATTAAATCCCATATTTATGTGATAAACATATGCTAATTTGTAATATATAATTTTTAGAATTCTATATATTTTTTTTCATATTTTTTTCATATGTATGTTCGTATGTACGTACGCTGGCAAAATTTCGTTTTTTGCTTAAAAATGAGATTAAAACAGAAATTGAACATTTTAAGTGAATTCACATAATGCATCGACATGTATAGAACATATACTATTAACAATAAAAATTATGTGGAATATATTTACGTAAATAAAGGTATATTTATAGGACTTATTTCGGATGTAATGTTTTAATATAATGAAAATGATGCTGATTACGTTCTTATTCTTATACAAGAGGTATTGAGGTGCAAGATTTTGCGGTTTATTTAAAAGTATTTATTTATTGAACTCTCATACTTGTAGCATTTAGCTTTAAGAGTTTTCGGTTTATTTAGAATACTTTATTTCTTGAATTCTTTCATACATGATATATTGAGGTTTACAGAATATTAATAAAATATTTTGTAAATCGTTTATTTGGTAAGAAAAAAATTATTTTATATCTATAATGACAAATTATAATATGACAAAATATAACATATATTTGACAATAATTATTTATTGTTATTTTTCAATAATTTATTATTAGTTTAGAGCTATTATAAATTGACTGATATACACTACGACTATTGCGGCAGTGCAAATACTTTTTGTTGCTCTGCATTGCGTGTTATAAATTCTTGCAATAAATTATTAACATTTAGTTAATAATTAAGTTTCGCGCGCGCAATTTATGTACACATAACAGTACAAGATGCGTTAGGCAATCTTGATTCATCGTCGTGCGAAATTAAATGAGAACTCTCCTCAAAGTCCTAAAGGATCGTTAAGCAGCCACAGACGTAGCTGGTACTGTTAAAATAAGTAAAATCAGTAGTTTCACTTGACTTATCATAGTATGTACAGTTTTTGATTTATTTTATAACATATTAACGATACTATGTATCGACAATTCCGAATCTTTTCCTTTAAAAACAAATTTCTTTTTTGTATTACTATTTGCATTTTTTGAACCATCGCTCGATTCATTTAGAGGTTTGTTTTGGATGATTACAGGCAAAAACAAAAGCTGTGTCTTCAAAATTTCTACATCAAAATCATCAGCATGAATCCCTAAATCATGTTTTGCCTCATCTGTATTATATTTTTTCCTTCTGAAGATTTAATAATTATATTTTCTACTATTATTAATTGATTAAAGCTTTCTTGGCAAAATCTACGCTGGAGCTCAGCAACAAGGATATCCAAAACTTCATAATAATCTTTGCGCATATTTGCTTGCGGAGTAAATTCTTCTGGCTCTGATGGCGTATCCAAATGTTCATATCTCTTTCAAAGTTTTCTTTTTCTTCTAATTTTGGGACTGTTAATCTCTAGGGTTTAAAAAATGAAAGTATTATCTAGTTACTTAACCTTATAGTTGTAAACATTTTTAATAAGAAACATTAACGAGCATTACTATAAATTAGAGGTCTAAACTACTATTCAATTTTAAACAATAAGAAGAACAGAATAACTTTACAAAACTTTTTCACGTTGATATTTTGCACTTACCCACCAAATGGAAATATAAATGCTTCATTCACCTTTTTTTAATAATAGTGGGGTTATTGTGGTTAGGAAGTCATTTAGATCTACCTTATTATAAGACATAGAAAGTGAATTGAATCTTAAAAATGTTACATTATTTGTAAAATTGAATTTTGTAACTTAATCCATAATAAAAATAATTTATATAAAATGTTTTTAATAAAATATTCACACCGATAGATTTAAACTAATTTTTATCCAAGAAAAGAGGCTGGAATTGAAAACACTCTTTCATAAGGCAATGAAAAGGTATAATTGAATCAATATTTCCAAATTGTTGAATAACACAAATCTTGTCCTTCCCTATACTGGACCAAGGATAGAAAGTCTTGATTCAAAATTTTTTTTCAATGATAAGATTAAGTTTTAAATTTTATTTTCGGATATTATTATTAATATAATTATTTATTGGAAATCGCTGTTCATGGGGTAGTTAAATTTGAAGTTTTTGGTTTAATTATTTATTTATTGACAATACTTACGATTGGGTTAATTCAGTTTCCATCATTATGGTTTATGATTTTCTGTTGAAGTTTCTAATTTTCTTTCGACTGGATTATCGTACAGTTACTTTAAAGTTCTTATTGTTAAAGAAATGCCTTTTGAATTTTGAAAATTTTAAAATTTTGAAGAATAGTATATTATGCAACAAGTGCATAAAATGCGATTTTTGTGTAAATTGTACGCACGAGTTACATTCGATACAGTGTGCGTAAAAAATTGATTTTACGCTCGAAATACGATTTTAACTTTTGAATATGCATCTCATATGATTAAGTTTTTTAGCCAATAATGCACCATTTTATTGTAGCTTAACATCATAGTCTACGATATTGTCTATAACATTTTCGAGTATTCCTAAAAAGCCGTTGATAGATACAGAGTTGGGAAAACATTGTCCATAATACGTATAGTATCTTAGATGTGTTGTTCCGTCTTTATGAATCGCTAGGTAAAAAACAGGTAAATTTTAAGATTATAAATCAACGGCTGATAATATAGCAAATTATATTATTAATCACGAATGACTTACAGTAATTATAAATTGCATATCTAAAGCAAAGACGATAGTTTGCGTATAAAATTACATTTAAAGTAATAATGACATGCAAGATCTGAAAGCTAACCCAATTTTTACCATACCGGCTTTTCGCCTTTATAATTCTTTTTTTATAATGAATGTTAAACTATTTAACTATATTTATATATTTTTCAACTTATTTTTCTTTTGCATTTAATAATGAAACCTGTTAAAATTTAACTGAAGATTTTCGCGTATATAAATCCGGAGGATTTACAATCATGTTTTTCGAAATATTTATTACAGACAAAAATTATATAAGTGAAAATTCGATAAGGTAGCAATTGGATCCCACTTTTATTGGCCGTAATGAAGCTTTAAAAATTACATACATATAAAGATCCGCGAGAAATAACTTTACCGTTTATTATTATAAATAAAATACAATATATTAAAGAAGGTGATCCACATTTTTTTCCAGACATTACAAGAAATTGCACAAAACTAAGATTTAAATTACTTACAAAATTATTATGATGCTCTCCTAAGTAACTATAATGTACTTACTGATATTGCGAATGTGTAGTTTGGCCTAACTGATTTATCAGAAAAAATATATATGACGATATGTAGGAATATCATTTACAGCTGAATACAATAATAAGATTATTCTTTCAATGTTTCAAATGGTTTTAACAATTAACTACTCCGTAAATATTTGAAACTGCAGTGTAAAACTTGAACTTGTATCTTCATCAATTTCAATTATAAACACTTTATACTCTAAAATTTGACTTGTACTTGAAATATACAATAAAATCTTAACTACTATCTACTCGATAAATATTTGAAACTGTAATGTATAACTTTACCCTGTGTATACTTTATATTTTCAAATATGATGTGTACTTAAAAAAAGTAAGAAAGAAAAGTTTATTTAGATTCACTGGACAAGATTACTGTATTGGCGTATATAGACTGTTGAGCTGACAAAGGTTGAAGACGAACTGAAAGCAAAACTGCGCGGTAAAGCTATACTGCGATAAATGGACGGATAAGGAGAGGGTTCTTGGAAGTTTCGTTTTCCCAAGTCTGAATTCTCGCCCCTACCGCTTCGACGTTCTCTTATCAGCCTTTCATTCCTATAGTTCTTTGTATTGGCCATAGCTAGCGAGCGCATGCGATACGAATGCGTACGTGACTTACTATAGCGATATCCATACTCTGCATCAAATTCGCCGCGTGACAAAACACTGAAGTTTCATTTTTCATGAAGTCCTTTTTACTTATGTAGTACTTTTTTCCTTTAACCCGTTAGGGGCGTAGTGGAGGACCCGCAATATTTCTTATTTTCTTAAGATTTCTGCATGAAAAGCTTAAAATTATGCAAACTAACTATTGACTACTGAGCGGAAGAAGCTGTTAACTCGGCGCGTGCTCCGATATTATGTCAACTCAGATATCGCGTGAAGGACGGCTTCTTTACCCAATTATTACAAGCTTTACATTGTGTACTGGCAAATCTAAAAAAATATGAGAACGAATATTACCGTAAAAAATGCAATTTCCCATTTTTTAAAAGTTGTCAATACATAATGTAAAGCGAGGAATAATTGGCTAAAGAAGTCGTTCTTTACGCCATATCTGAGTTAACATACTCTTGGAGTGCGCTACGAGTCAACCTCTTCTTCGAGCTCATGCTGAGTTAACAGGTTCAGCCGTCGATATATGGATCAGATCAAAGTGGACCATTACCGATCTCATAATGGGGCCCTGAATCATTTTATTCCCGAGTCAACCGTGATGATTCCTGCTAATTTACTTTTTTCCTGCAAACGTATTTTTTTTATTTCCCGCAAATGCTTTCTTTTTTTTTTCAATTTTGAGCTATTTCTTTCTCTTTCCGTGGATCACACTCTTCAAATCAATAAAGCGGCCACAGTTAAGGTGCTACAAATAAAGTCAACTATTCCCTCGGGACTGTACATCCATTCTCGGGAATAATCTTCGACTTTATTCCTTTGTTGCATAATGTACTATTTTACTGCACAAAACTCGAGAAAACTTAAAAAATTGGAAAGAAAAATTATTGCAGAAATCCTCTAGTTAAAGGCTAAACGGGTTAAAGGATTTGTGGGTAATCAATTAACTGTTGGTAGTCCATACTCCAGGGTCATTCATATTAGATTAATTTAAAATTACACTTCTCCATAACCCCCAATTATAATAATCTAAACAACGGGAATTATCAGACATTCACAACAAACCATAACCTACCTCAACCTCCAATCAATATATATACAACATACAAACCCCCTTTTCCATTATATACATAACCTCATATCAACTCACACCACCATGAATCAATATACTGCCAGCAACACTAAACGTCGCTAACATACGGACTGGGACACCATGCTTAGCCAAAATGAGCAAACTCAATGAATCCCAAAACAACGATTTTGAAAATTATATGGTTGGAGAAGCCTTCCAAGAAGAAATGTATGATACGCAAAAATCTAACAGATACACGGATGAATCCCAAGCCCCCTTTATAGCTTAGGAAAGATTATAATCTCGGCAACATTCATTTTATGGAAATAGGGAAAAAAAAAATTTGACAAAGGAATATCTGTTACTAATCTAAGCAAAGTTGGAATCAAAAAGTTCTGTTTAACTTTTAAAACCTTTGAGGCTGCTAATCTATTTGTGGACGGTCAAGTTCGGATGGTTGATACCAACTGGATGGCATTTATACCAAATCAGGGGCTTTACAAAATTGGCCTAGTTTACGATGTTAGTACCAATATTTCGAAGGTAGATATCATGCGTGGTTTAGATGAAGAAAACCAATTAACCATATCCAAATTAGAGAGAATTATCAAAACATTCACCCCCGATGAAGACAGTCCTCCTATCACGACGAATACTCACAAAATTAAAATTTTCACCAGAAAAGATTTCCCCAAATACATCAATAGTTACGGCATTTTCCACCGAGTAGATTTCTTAATACCCTCAGTCCTTCGATGCTATCATTGTCAGAGATATGAACACGGAACCAACACTTGTCAGAACCACCGTTGATGTCTCAACTGTGGAGAACAACATGTAGGTGACTGTACAAATGAAACTAAATGCGCTAACTGTAATAAGGACCATCAGGCATAAAAAAATAAAAAATGTATCTTCTTCAAATTCCACAAAGAAGTGAATCTCACCAGAGCAATTCTAAGAATAGGTAGACAACAAGCAATGTATATTGTTAGGTTGAGATACAAAAACAAAATGCTAAATTCATTCAGGTTAATTGAAGATGATGTACGCCAGGTTGATGGAGAAGACAGAATGGAAGCGGCTGAGCGCTGTTCGGGATCCAAGGTATAGACTAGTTGGCTCGTCAACCCTTGACGCGGAGAAGGGAGATTCCACGGGTCACAAGTGCCGCGATGACAAGCCCTATATGGATTTCCCATGCCTACTTCTACCGCGATTTGCACGACACCACCTAGCGGCGGCGAGCGAACTACGCTGTTCGTAATTTCGCACGGCGGCGCGCAAATTCAAAACTCAGTTATTCTAGCTGCGCGAAAGAGCCTAAGCGTGGGCGTATAACAAAGAAATCAACCTCCTTGAGGAAGAGTGCACTGCATAAGCTGAGACTATCAGCCAATTCTACAACAACAACTACTCCCTACATCATAACAATAACAACAAAGGTTACAATACAAATAACCATGTCCAACAACAAACCCAACCAATAAATCCAACTACATTTCTAATAGCGACCAAATCAGTCCTACCAGCCATGCCATCAATCGTATCAACAAATCAGGGGATAGCCACAACCTACCAAATACATATACAGCAAAGAGTTTAGGGAAAAAAGTTTGAGAATTCAACATGGAGAATTTCATTGATACAGATCTACAACTTAACATTAACGAAACACATATATCAAATACAATGGAACAAGAATCAGAAAAAATCAGATAGGAATATATCTGTATACCTATAGTATACCCCTTACTACATTCAACACCTCACCTCTACTACAAAACAAGGGTAATAATTTATGGAAGACCACAAAATTTCCAATTTCCTAGAATCTCTTAACGATATCATAGGCATATAACCTTTAATACATAACTCAGAGAAAGCCCCTCCTAAGGAAAAAATATAGATAGCAGCTAACAAATCTAGTAATAAAAACTCTGAAAACCAGGATAAAAATAACCTAAACCATAGAAACCGAAACCAAAATTCCTCTCTAACGGTGTTTAAAAACAATAGCCCAACCTTTAAAACCTCCAAAAAAACCTTTGCAAAGGTAGTTCAGGTTAATGCAAGTAGCTCTCAAAGGAAATCACAAAAAAGTACCAAGACAAATCTCCAGACCGGTGTTTTTAGACCTTTTAAGACCAAATAATAAACAATAATACAATAACCCTTAGTCTCTCAATAAACCCCTCCTCCCCTTTTTTTCTTGCCTTTTCCTTTCTTTTCACTATCACCATGTCACATCATATCAGAATAGTATACTGGAATGCTAGAGGGATTAAGAACAAGTGGAAGGAAATCAACAACTACATTCTATTTTGTCATATACTCTGTATAATGTGAGATCAAGATGGCATACGAGGCATAAGATACTTTGCCTATCCGGGGATACAATCAAGGGACTAAGGTGGCGGCATCTTGATCTACATTCGATAGAATATACAATACTCTAAAATTAAATCTCTTTTTTCGCCGAAGGGATCGGAATGTCTGAGTATTACAATTTCACTTAATGATAAAATCAAATATTTCGAATATCTTGAAGAATTAAAGTCCTCATGATCTGGGCAAATAACATAGCCAAGAGATATCTTTCTTGAAATTTTCAAAAAGGATAATGCCATTTTAAACATTCCTCTTCATATTCCTAATCATCTCAAATTTTTTCAATATCTTTTCGTCATATCTTTCTAAGATGTTACCATTTACACAGAAAGTGACGTTCCCGTGTAGAATAAGAGAAGGGAATGACATTATCCAAACTTTTAGGTTAGAAAAGTTAGGTAATTTTATACTCTTTCAAATGCCTTTTCGCTGGTTTGATGATACGTTTTGAAAAATCACACGCAGCCTCCGGGAATCTGGACCACACCCGAGATGATCACCTCGCACACGTGCACGTACACCCACTGTAAAATTATCGATAGCAGTAAAAAGTATCAAGAATACTGAAAAATCATACGCAACCTCCGGGACATCTGACCCCGTCCTAGATGATCATGTCGTGCACGTGCACGTACACCCGCTGTAAAATTGTCGATAGTACTCGTAATAAAAAGTATCAATAGAGGTGAAAAATCATGCGCAGCCTCCGCCCAGATAGTACGACATGTTGTAGAGACATAGCCGCAACGTTACTCTGGGAACCAAGCAACGTTGCTTGTAAATGTTGTAGCAAGGTGTTAGCAACGTTGCAAAAACGTTGAAATGTCCGCTTTAGTTGCAAAATAAACGTTGTAGAAACGGTGTGGTAACGTACCTGCGATGTTCTACAACGTCGCTAGAACGTCACCATGGAAACGTGTTTAAATAGTTTCTGAAACGTCTATGACAACTTCTGAAATTGCCTTAGTATATTTTTCACGTTGTAGGTACGTTGTCAGAATGCCACTACACAACTAACAAAGTTTGAAAATTAAAAATTAAAAATAATCAGTTTTCTCCTCGAAGGTGAAACATATGAGAGTTGCAAATTGCGAAGTACCATCTGGATGGGACAACCAAAATGACCATTCTGCTGTAGCTATTTCTATTATTATAAATATTTACTAATAAATATCCTAAGTTTTGTGTCAACGTTCTAGCTACGTGTTTGCAACGTGGAAGAGTGACACTTTGGCAAGTTCTAAAATGGTTTGTGAAATCTTGCGATGATAGGAATATTTATTATTATAAAAACATAGAAAATAAAAAAATTACTTTAAAACCTCTCTTTAGACTGTCGCCAGTGTGAAGCTAGCTTTTTCTAAGCAGACGCACTGCACAGCAAGGGTACGTCCGGCAAGTGCCGTTAGACGCGCACATGTGCGTTTGCTCTCTGATAGTTTTAAGTATTCTCCCTCTACCCTAGCTGAGAGAGTGCAGAAGCATCGATAAAAAAAGTCGGGTGAAAACACATTATTTGGTCTTCAAAAAACTCAAAATTTCAAGTCCATTCCGGTGGTCACTATTGTAGCCACCGTGCCGCAAAGGGTTAAGGGAAGGCACAACTGCAAATTGGTGATTTAGCGGTTTTTCTTTATATTTATTTTATCTTTGGATCTACAAAACATTAAGGTTTAAACTATAGTATATTGTGTTCCAAGGGTGGAAAGTGGGTTTTTTTAACCAATTGTGAGCTTACGGTAAGAGCCGATGGCGAGTGCGGATCGCGAGCCGGAGACGCTCTCTAAAAACGAACCAGTAAAATTTTTACTGATTGTCTCAGTGAACGACATTTTCACTATTGAATCAGTAAATTTCACTATATTTTTTTCCCACTATTTTCAATCTTTTTTCTCGTTTTCGATATTTAATTTCCGACCTATAGCATGCTGAGACTAATCCATGCGCTAAGTTGTTTAAAATAATCCCAGGAACTAGTAAAAAAAATTTCAGCCCGAAATATCAATGTAGGAGGAGTAGGAAATTTACTGTGCCGCGAATTCCCCGCGTCGTACCGCGTCGCGCCGGCCCGGTCACGGAGTCACGCTTGCATTCGGACTCAATTGTGCATATAATCTTTTTTTCCTATCGCAATTTTACTTGTGCAATAGAATTTTCCAATATAAATGTTGACATTTGCAGCGCATGCTAAGAAGAGGAATTTCAACTGTGATACTGCGACAGATTTTTTTTATCTCGATTTTCCAGAGAATCGCCCATATATGTATGTGAAATCATTGTATATAGATTTACTGTTACGACCGGGTTCTGGGTAGTTAAATAAAAACTCACTATTTATAAAAAGGAACGCAAAACTCAGACTTTATTCGTATAACCAAATAAAAGTGTAAACACGACGTTGTCAAGTGCGGCGATTCATGTTGTTCGAATCGCATGCTTGGCTCGATCACAACATTACTCACTCTTCTTTCAGATTGTGGTCCCGACAATCTTAGGTCTCGTCTATTTGAATTCTTCTCTCGAATTCCTCAGGCTTGAATTTTTCACTCGAATTCTTCAAACAAGCTGATCTCTTCTTACTTCCGATGATGACTTCCAGGATACCACCAACGTCCTCTTTCTTGACCCATATCAGGCGTCAAGTTACTGAGAGGTGCTTCCAGGTACAGACTCCAATCATCATTTCCAGGTACAGACTCCAATCATCATCAGGAATAAAAAGACGGACCCTTTTCTTAAAAAAACAAATTTCTATTAGTTGAATCCAAACTTCAAGCAGTTGAATTCTTTAAATTCAATTTTTGGACAAGAGTGGGGAGTTGGCGTGCCATGGAACCTGACTTCAAGTCTCTGCTCCGATATTTATATTCATGCTCACGGGAAAAACCATGACTCAAAAGAACCGTGAGCAGAGCAGTCTTCATATATAGGTCTCTCAGTCGGTGTAACATCCAAGTCGATTGATGTTGACAATTTTAGGGACAATTTTATTACCTTGAGAGTATTCAACTTGTTGTAAATTAATTTTGTCTCGTGGTAATTCGTGAATCTCATTGGGTTTCCTCCATAGCTGTTGTATATAGTTCCCATTTTCTTCGTTCTTTACCTCCTCTGGTGGGTACCCTCCAACTAAATCCAAAGGAAGTCCCAGATCGAATCCGATGAACATCTCAGCTGGAGTAGCTCCGGTCGTTGCGTGTTTAGAAGACCTGTAAGCTAACAAAAATAATGAAACCCAACGATCCTAGTCTTTCTGATTATCATTGATGTATTTGGTCACGTAGTTACAAGTAGTGTTTGATATTGTCTTTATACTTGACCATTTGATTGTGAGTGTAAAGGTGTTGTTCTTGTCTTTTGATACCTAATAATTCTGATAATTCCTTAAGGAGAAACTCCAATGATTTTTTACCAAAAAATCGAAATATTTTTATTACATATTTTTTATGTTTATAGTTTTATGAACATTTTGAGACATGCTAGATGTCAAAACTCTTTGTTACACCAAAGTTATAGCCAGTCGATTGAAACAATTAACATTGGATAGCATACCAAACTAAAACTTTAAACGCGCCTTTCTCGAAACTTACTTTTCTACCTTCAAAAAGTTCTTTGCGCAACCCATGACCATGGATATTTTTGAAACTTCCTGAAAATATTGATTAAAGTATTGTGAAAAGAAGTTAATATTTTGTTTTCAGGTATTTTGATGGTAAATGTCTTATTCATCCATTGTAAGTGTTGAGACATGCAATTTTTTTATGTTTATTTAAGTTCAAAAACGTTTCATTTATTTTAGACCATTAATTAAGATTAAACAATTTCAAAAAAATTAATTTTCGTTCATTTTAAGTTGAAAAATATCGTAGATTTTTTAAAATAGATCGTTAAAATTGTATTCGCAAGGAACTATTCTAAAATCCCTTGTTTTTATTACAAAAATATGTATTTTCTCCAATAACTAGTGAAAAAATTTTAGGCAAAAATTCTCAAAATTCTTTTACAACCGTCTTCATCATGACAAAAAAAGTTACCGATTTTTGAATATTATTGGATGAAAGGGAGAGTTTTTAAAAATCAGTAAAGTTCCCCCTTAATTAATCTAGAATCAAAATTTTTTCCTTGATCTATATTTACTTCTAAAGGTACCCCATACCTATAAATAATCTGATTAGCAAAAATCTCCGCAATAGTTTTTGTTCTCATGTTTGGGAGAGGAAAAGCCTCAACCCATTTTGTGAAACTATCCGTCACTACAAGGAGGTATTTATTACCTAAAGATGAAACTGGAAATGGACCTAATATATCCATTTGAAGTCTTTCAAATGGAAACCTGAATTATAAATTTTCATCTCACTACGCCCTTTATATGAAGGTCCTTTTTTGAAATACAAAGCTTACATGATCTACACCAATTGTCTACATCTCTCTTACAAGTATCCCAGTAGAATATTTTCTTAAATTTTTCTAGAGTGTTATTTATCTCAAAATGACCCCCAGAAGAAGAATCATGTACTTCCTCTAAAATCTCTTTAATCTTTTGTCTAGCAACCACTAACTGACGGAACTTATAACTTAAATCTGGTGTAATACATTCCTTAAATAAGATTCCTTTAGCTTCAACAAATGAGTCCCATTGAGAACAATAAATCTTCGTAAATTCGTTCATTGATGAAATGTCTTGCCACACTGGTTTTCGTCCTTCTTTCTTACTCTGAAGAATAAGAGAAATAGCCCTATCAACTTTCTGATCATCTCTCCAGTTATGTGGCGTATTTTCGTCAAAGATGATTCGACAAACAGTTTCTTCAATAACGTTAAATTTTTCTTCTACTTTTGAGCAGTACTTACAGGATATTTCTTCACATGGCCGTCTTGAAAGTCCATCGGCGTTTTTATGAGAGTTTCCTTTCCTGTGTAAAATTTTGTAATTGTATTGATCTAATTTTCCTAAACAACTAGCTAACTGTCCATCTAATTCTTTAAATGACAACAACCAAGTCAAAGAAGCGTTGTCTGTACTAATCAAGAATTGTTTACCACAAAGATAACGATGAAAATTTCCTAAAGAATCTATCTCAGCTAACAGTTCACGAAGAGTAACACAGTAGTTCTTATCTGATTTAGAAAAAACTCTACTTATAATAACCTATAACTTTCTACTCCATCCTGAACCTGTGAAAGAACTAATCCAAGTCCATGGTCAGAAGCATCTGTATCTAAAATAAATTCATGTTCGTATGAAGGAAAAGCCAACATAGGAGGTGTAGTAAGTACTTCTTTTAATTTGGAAAAGGCTTTTTGACATTCTTCTGACCATATAAATTTAGTCGATTTTTCCATTAACTTATAAAGAGGTTTAGCTATAGAAGAAAATCCTTTAATAAATCGTCTATAATAGGAACAGAAACCTATAAAACTCCTAAGATCCTTCTTGTTCTTTAGAATAGACCAATTTATTACTGATTGAATCTTCTTCGGATCCGTGGCTACACATTTTTTTGATACTATATGACCAAGATATTCAACTTCTTTCCAGAAACAAACATATTTCTTCGTATTGAGTCGAAGATTTGCCGCTTGAAATCTTGTAAAGACGTTTTCTATATTGCTCAACATTTCGTCGAAAGTGTTAGCCATAACCATGAAGTCATCGAGATAAATTAAAACGAAAAAGAGCTCATGTAAAGTTTTCCATCAAACGTTCGAATGTCGCGGGTGCATTGTATAATCCAAAAGGCATGACTTTAAACTGCCATAACCCTTTACCATTTGAAAATGCAGTTATTTCTCTATCTTCAAGTCGAATTTTAATTTGCTAATAACCACTGTTTAAATTTAAAGTATAAAATCACAAATATCCTGCTAATTTGTCAAGCTTATCATCAATTCTGGATAAAGGATAAGTAATATTATTTGGTTGTTTAATAGGTCGATGATGACTGAGATTTATTTTGTGTTCAAATAAATCACATTTTCCAGCAACAACAACATCTTGAAAAATATCTTCAAACTTGAGTAGTAATTGAGCGAATTTTTCTTGTTGTTCTAAATTTAATTTTTCAATATTGTTCTTAAAAACTTCTTTTAAAGTATCCGGCGAAATTATACTTGGATTAATTATCCTAGATACCTGAGAATTCTCATAACTGTTGACTGTACTTGGAGTATCTGAAATATTTTTAATTTGATTTGAAATACCAGTTATATCAAGAAAATCACTTCCAAGTAAACAGTCATTAGTTATATTTCCTATGAATACGTATATTTCAACGGAATATCTATTTAGATTAATACAAGCGGAAATTACAAACTCAACTGGAACGTCTTCTCCAGTCGGATATTTGAGTGTTTTAAAATTAATAGGAATTCTCGTATCCTTAAAATCTACAAATTTTGAATTTAAAATAGTTACGTCAGAACCAGAGTCTATTTTAAAATTACAAGTTGTATTATTAATTAAACCATTGAAATAAAAACTTTTAGAATTCCTATTAATTCTTCCAACACGATAATTAGTCAGAGAAGAATAAGTATCTGTTGGAGCTTTGTCATATTCTGTTGAACTTGCTCCAGAAAGTTCAACATAACCTAGTTTCCCTAGAAAGTACTCAAAACGCAATTTGCTTTTCCTTTCAAAGAAGTAGCAAGGGAAACCGTCTTCATTTCTTCATTCCAATTGTTGTAGCTTGTAACTAATTGAAACTGGTTGTAGAACTCAAGCAATGTAGTTCCATCGAAAAAATCTCGTTTGAGATTATATCCTCATCCTGAATTGGCCTCCTGGAGACACGACCTATTTTGTGCCTTTAACCTATTAGAATCGTCAACAGCTACGGTATTCGCTGTTAACGTTTCATAACCTAATCTAGTCTGATTTAACGGCCTAGTTGAAGTTTCGTTAGAAATATTAGTCGTTACAGCATTTGTCGCTAATATTGGAAATGTTTGTATGTTTGTGATTGTGTTTTAAATTATAGGGCGACTTAGCTGGTTAATTCATTTATCATCTCCTTCTGCCTCTGCGACCAACTCGACCGTTCTTAAAGCAACATCTGGTTCGCCTGTCGTAGCCTTGATGTTTCCCCATCTGCGTCAGACGTTCTCTGGTATTTCTCGTTAACAAATTGTGTGTCTGACTCCAAATCCTTTACGAAAGCTCCAAGAGAAGAATTTTCTTTCGCATCTTGTAATGCTGTCCTGAGGACCTTATTCTGTTCTTTGAGTTTGTTTATTTCTTGTATTCTCATAGTTAGAGACGGATTCGGTTCTCGTTCTTGTTGTTGTTCTTGTTCTTGTTGTGTATCTGGCGCAGGCCTCTTTATTGGAGATCGAGTCATCATTCCGGATCGTAGATTCATTAATTTTCATTCACACAAATTCCGGACGAGCCCCCAAAATATTACGAATGGGTTCAGGGTAGTTAAATAAAAACTCACTATTTATAAAAAGGAACGCGACACTCAGACTTTATTCGTATAACCAAATAAAAGTGAAAACACGACTACTCTTATTAACTATCAACATTAGACTGCTGCTTTTCGGGGTTACGAGTCGTTGTTAAGCGCAGCGACTCATGTTGTTCGAATAGCATGCTTGGCTTGCTCACAACAATACTACAGAAAGCAGACGATTGAGTTCAACGAGCTAAAGTTTCCAATTTGGTTGACAATAAAGTTAAAATTATTTAAAAGCTTACAACATTCTATGTTAACCTGTGTATTCTTGAGCTGTTGTCCCCATTAACTCAATTCCGAATCCGCCACAAGCGACGCTGGCGCTACCTTTAACAAGAATATATATATTCGTATTCTTTAAATGAGCTCTAAGGTGATAGCTTCACGTTTAATCCCAAGGATAGCGATGGCGTGCGTGCGTGTGTGCGTGTGTATGTATGTGATTCATCAACCTGGAAATCAACAATATTAATTACTATATAAGGTTCCAAAATCTTTATCCTTATGTGAAGCTTTCTTTTAGAAAAAGTTGAAGATGACTTATATTTTTTACAGATAAACTGAAGTATACTAAGCAAGTTTCTTAACATTATTTTTTGTAATGTCTTAAGAATCTGTGTAGAGCTACAAGTTACTTACGGATGTTACAATGATCTGTTATACATGGCTGTAGTGTATTTACTGAAATTATGAATGTATTGTATTGCATAATAATTATCTTCCTGAAATACATTTATTACTCTTTACAATTATTTATAAGATTGTTTTTCATTGTTCGAAGTAGCTCTAACTGCTAATTATTTTATATAGTATAACACTTGAATCTGTATTACTCACTAATTTTAATAATTACACTTTATATTCTGCAATTTTAATTGTACTACTATATTTCAAAAAAGACAAATATATTCAAAAGAATATTGATGTATAGGCTGTTGAGTCGTGAAAGGCTGACAATAGAACTGAAAGCAAAACTGTGCGCAATTCACTCGATGCGACGATGCTCGCGTAGTTTATATAAATAATGCAGGATAAATAGGCGGATAAAGAGAGGGATATTAGAAGTTTCATTTCCCGATGACTGGTTTCTCGTACCCCTTCTCGTTTCTACCCCTTCGACGTATGCTTCGTCTTCCTTTTGTTTCTAGCACTTTACCATTGTCTGCATACACATGCAAATTAGATGATAGCGATATCATATTATATTCTACGTTGAATCTACCACGCGACAATAATACCGCTCAGACAAAGAGGCAGCGTCGATGAACAAGTGCTCGAAAGTCCCAATTCGAGAGAGAATGGATCGCAACATTGTTTCGACGAAACGAAACGGGGCCAATTATAAAGGTGATTTTATAGCGTTCTTCTGGATATTGAATTTCTGTGAAAATCAGGAGAAATCGTTTGCAGTCAAATACACTTATTTGAGAATAATAATTACTTTCACAGTAATTATTATTATCACTTTTTTTAAAGATCGTATTATTGGATTTTCCGCATATCTTTATACTTTTTATTAGCTGCTTCATTCTAGAATGAGAAAAAGAGGGAAAATAAAACTCATGCAGATTTTCAGTGGGCGTTTGGTCTGAATCGCTTGACCCTCGATATTATCGGAGTCTGGCCTGTCGATGATTCTGAAAGTCGCGGTGACAAGGACTTCCGCATTCCCATTATGCTACTGTGGATGCTATTCGGCCTTCTATTGCCGCAGTTGTACGCGCTTTCCAAAGTTGCTCACGAACTTACGTTGGTCATGGACAACCTGAGGGGGAGCTTAACTGTTATCATCTCCATTGTCAAGCTTTTTCTTTTCTGGTACAGTCGACGAGGTGAAAACATGAAAAAAATTTAACTTTCAACAAGCCAGCTGCATTGTGTTTGTTTAAGTGGGTAGGGCTGGGTTAGATCTTGAGAGTGAACAGAAGTGATTTTGGCCCTACTAGAATTTTTCAGATATATCAGGCTTTACTTAGAACTGATTAAATTGTGAAGCCAAACTTATAACATTCAGATGTTATATTTATAAAATTATTAATTCTAAAACATATGAAAAAATCGTAAAATGATGTTTTCCCTTTTTTTCTACGGATATAAAAAATGTACATTCTTCACGTATATGTAATTTCTAATTGATTTACACGAAACGCATATTTTCTATTAAATTTTAAGACTAACATTTATAGACTAACTTTTAACATTTTTAAAAAATATTCCATTCACTTCGTATATTTTGCTAAAGTTTTATATGCATTATTGGTACGACCAGAATTATAAACTGATTAGCTAAGAAGCTAATCAAATATTGTTAAGTACTTGTTTCAGAAAAAAAAAATTTCAAAAAAATTAGAATTTATTTTATTTTTTTATCTGATGAGATTAAACTAAACTAACATAAAAATCAACATGTTGGATACATCCTTTTTGATATAGCATTCTGGTAAAGCAGTTGGAAGCGGTTTGTTCTAGAGAATATATAAGAGGCGTCCCACTTTGTATTCTTTTTTTTTATAATGCATCTTTATAAAAAGAGATATACCTAGAAAAACAAAATTTTAATATTCTTGCATAAAAATAAGGTAAATAAAATATATTAGCGATTTTAGTATGCAGTTGATATGCGACTGTATATGTACCAAAATTGAGCGTATGAGTCATTCAATGATTTTGCATCAAATACTTCACTAAAAAACGATGTCTACCTTACATAGGACATCATAGATAACGCACAAAAACTATACCATCATTGTCCACATAATTAAAACACATGAATTTTAAATAAGTCGGCACTTAAAACTAAAGGGAAGTTGAGATATTTAACGATAAATATGTACATCCGTTAAAACACAAAAAACAATAAAAAAAAAAACAATAAAACAAGCTGTAAGCGAAATTTTTGGCAAGTACTCAAATGAAAGATTTTATCCAATGCACCATTTTTCTGAGTACTCATAAATCTCACCGCAGAAACGAATTTGTGCGCAATTACATGCTGAAATCTACGTACAGTGACAAACTTCTTCGCATACAATACGTTAGCTGTCTGCAGCCTAGGTGACGTTGACGTTAAAATAAAATAAAGTAAAGGAATGAAAAAGTCGGGGTTTTTGTACAAAAGGATGTGTTAGCACAATTATTTTTCATGAAGCGAAATGGCATATGAAGATACATTAAATATATTAAAGAAAATTGCCTGAAAGTAATTTGAAACCTGGAACGTTCAAAAATATTATTCTAAACCAAAGTTATTAATAATTGAAGATATCAATAAAAATACATGAAAAGTCAATGAATAAAAAATACTTCAATTTCCTCCAATATTCATGTATAGTTAATATCTTTAATTATCAATAACTTTGACTCAGATTAATATTTGTTAACGTTCCAGATCTCAAATGAAAGCTCTGTCTGACTACTTGTAGATACTTTGAGGCAGTTTTCTTTAATGCTAAAATATGCAGAGATGCGGATTATGACCACAGCTAGAAGTAGTATTTTTTTAATGAAATAATGCATATTCGGAGTAGAGCAGCTGGTATCTTAAGGAAAATAGTTTATTCTAGCGATCAGTGAATGATCCTCAAAGTTTTAAAAAATGTCGGGACCCGCATCCCTGATAGTCTTCTTGTTTTAGAATGTGCGTATGTTCGTAAAAATTCGTTAAAGGTAAAATTGACTATTTAAAACAAAAATCGATAATGTTGGTAATGGATACCAGGTATAGGACTCCTAGGTCCTCTTAACCCCCACAAAAATGATGGGAACGCGATGCCCCCCATTTGCAGTCAATTTTTAATATTATCATTTGATGAAGTCTTTCATTTGAGTTTTCATGCGATTGCTAAAAATTAAACCAAGTGGAGGAAATTGTTATGCGCAATATAAGAGTTGATTTTGCTATTGTGTATAAAAGTACTGTTATTGCGGCGTTAATATCAATTTTTAATCTGTTTTTTGCATATGTTTCAATTTAAAGTAACTTTTACATCCAAAGCATTTGAAGTAAGTAATATTCACTTGTGTTAAACTTTTTGCTGTCATGGGATACTCGTACAATGTAGAATCACTGAGACTTCGTATGCAAATCGTCAACACTACTCAATCAGTATATGATAACGAACTGATGCGATACTGTAGGGTATGTTCTAGTAAACACTTGTAATTTTTTCCCCATCGGTTTGGATCCAACTTTTATACGTATATAGATATACTCGACGTTCAATGAAAGCCCATACATTATACTTTGAATTTTGTTCTTCAAGATTGCTATATGTAGTACTATCTCTTGAGGTGTATAAGTCATCAGTTTTCAAAGCCAAAAAATAAAACTGCGCTGTGTTGCCATCTCCCGCTTGTGTCACTACTCATTACTTTTAAAGCACCTTTGAGTAAAATTTCAATTGTTCGAGATGATTACTATGGAATTCGAATTATAATTATATAAGGGATATTTAATGGTAGTATAATCATCTCGAACGAGATTCTCGTATAATTACAATCGAATTTCACTTATAGGTAAATTTGTTTGATTATACTTCGAATCTCGATCTTCCAGATTACTATGTAGATGTTTAAAGTGAATTGGAATTCTTTTCTACTTGTTTATACGATATTGGTGTAGATACTAGATATCTATATAAGTATACTTGCATTTGTAATACTAATCTATATCCAATTAAATTACTGGTAAAGACTGTTAACATAAATTAAGGTTGCAGTATACGCTATTAATAGAATTTTATGAATGACAATCTCTTAGTTTCTCTACATAAGTACTAATGTTCATTTTCAATATTCAACCAAGGCCTACCCAAAGGGACCCAAAAGGTGACCCAAAGGGATTGCCTATAAATTTCACCTAACTATGACATTTGATAACAAAAGAATAATGTTTATAAAAATTTAAGACCCCAAAATATTAAAATTTGTATGGTATCTTCAACAATGACAATGATAGCGCCGTCTAAAGTTTTTGTGCCGTCACTTCATTACTGCAGTATCATTTGTTCTTATGATGACATCGACACTCAGAGAACCTTTAACAATAGCTTTAGTGTTTAAAAATATATGTAAATTTAAACAACTTGTAAAGACGAATGTCGGCTTGCAAATTCAATCAGTTTTAAATTACGTAGAATATGTAGCGGTGCTGTGGCCCATCAATAAAGTTTATGTTATAAGTTATAGTGAAAAATGGTACATTATGCATCAAAGGAATAAAGTTGACTTTGTTCCCATGTGGCATATTAGTACATTGTGTACCAAGGGCGTAAAGGCTTTTTTAGACCGATTGTGGAGTTTTCAGTACGAGTCGAAAACGAGCGTTTTGCGAACCGAATACGAGTACTGCAAACACACGAGATCAAAAAGCCTACTAGCCCTTAGTGCACACCATATGTTTTGGATTTGGACACATGTATGGATTTTTGCGGAAAAGTCTCGAAAAGTACAAATAAGTAAATAAATTAACAGCGGGCAAAAAGGCTACTTTTTTGCCCGCCAGTCAGAAAACAAGTACTTTAGGCTCGCTTTTTAGGTCCAAAAAAGCGCGAGACTCGTGCATGTGTTATAAAAAGAACTTTATTTCCGACTTAACTGTGGCCACATTATTTATTTGAAGAGTGAGACCACCGGAAAGAGAAAGAAATAGTTCAAAATTAATTAAAAAGAGAGAAAGACACAGAAACTGAACTTTACTTTATTCCCGCATTTGCGGGAAATAAAGAAAAATTCTTTTGCGAGAAAAACAAAATTTATGCGGGAAAAAAGTAGATTGGCGGAAACTATATGCTATTTTTGTTCCATTTGTCTGATCAATAAAGTGGCCATTACGATTAAGGGACCATTCTACATTAGACGCTCAAAATGAAGGCTATTTTTGTGAATTTTTTTAGAGGTACTATTAGAAGTATTATAGATATTGATACAAGATTTGTTGGGCTTAATAAATAACTGTCGAAATACTTAAAAAAATTTTATTATTTATTTTAAACACTTTTTATACACCAAAATGACAGGCAAACGTAATCAAAAAGTCGTTACGTGTGCGCCGTAGTCGAATGCTCAAAGACGGTCCACCTAAAACAAAAAAATCAAACGGTTTTCGATTAAGCTTGACTTTGGCTCTATTACATTCTAGGATTTTTTAAATTTATGTAAAAATAACAAAGTGGTGGACATTTCTCCAAAAGAAAAAGATAAAAGTGTTTTTCTTCACCATTTTTTGCAATAAAAAAATAGTAAAAGTGAAATTTCTAGAAAAATCCTAGAATGCGACAGAGCCATACGTGTACAGAATATGTGATTAAAATTTCATAAGGATCGGTTCAGTAGTTTTGGAGATTTTGACTACGAGCGCTCAAAAATCGTTATACGAGAAAAATACGTTTAAATTTTCAAGAAGTTAATTTGCGTCAAAATCGATTTTTTGAAAATGACAAGGTAGAATGCTCTCTTAAGTTAGAAATAAAAAATTTTTCTTACCTATATAAAGCGGGCCTAAAGTGACTGTTTTCCAACCGGCAAAATAAACGCGAAAAATAAGCTTTCTTACCAACTTCTGACTTTTTTGCTCGCTTAGAGTTCTTTAGCTAACAAAACAAAACTTTAGCCAAAAAGTGTTTAGGCCCCCTAAACACCTATATATGGGATACCATCAGAGATGATATCACGTGTTTATGGGGGCCTAAGCACTCCAGTAGCCTGATTTCTGTAAAATAGAGCATTCAAATATTTTTAATTTTCTAATTAAACAAGCCCGTGTTTGCGCCGTATCAAAAATGGCATACTTTAGTTCCACTTTATAGGCAGAACAAAAGCGCGAAATCAAGACATGTATTACAAAAAATATGGTATTCACCACCGGTGAGTGTGTACTTTTGACCTTGTGTGTTTGCATTACTCGTCTCTGGCTCACAAGACCCATTTTTCGCCTTTAGTACAGAATATACTATTTTGTATTCTTGAATCCTGCATGATAATACCAAAAAGTTTGTTTTTTGAAATAATGCGACATAATACGCGTAATGAATATCAATGGTTAGGTTCATATTTATGGGCATTTACCGTGGTATTAGCGTTCAAGCAAGTAGCGTAACTCTGAAAAACTAATTCAAGCCAGTATTCCAACCAGTGGTGCAGAGGGCACTGATCGACTGGCGACGTTCCAAGAGCCTATGGGAGCTGGATATTATGGAAAAACAGGCGCGACGTGGCCGGATGTTCACGATCTGCAGCTGCTCCGTGATGTGCGTCTGCTTTCTGGGATTCCTCTCACCACCCATTTTCGGACTGACTATCCGGATTATCAACAATATCACTGATCCCAAGGGTCACCAGCGATATTTCCCGCTGCAGACCTGCTACCCCTTCGAGGCAACCCGCATGCCGTACTACGAGCTTATCTATGTGACGCAGGTTATCGCCGGGGGTTTCGTGACCTGCAGCTTGTCCGTGCCGGACATCTTCTTCGGCGTGCTTATACTTCACGCGTGCGCCCAGTGCGAGATACTCAGTGCGGAGATGAGCCGAATCCTGCCCACGGATGTCGAGTGGATCGTCGACTGGATCAAGACCGAGGGACGCTTCTTTCGATTAAACCTGAAGAGGATCGTTGACACTCACCTCGATATAATCGGGTATTTTTAGCTAACCATTTGACTTCACGTAATGTTATACGAAATGTAAAAACACTTGTATTTTTATATTCACGGGTTACACGCGAAATAAATATTTTTCCATTGTTGCTAGATTTGTCAATGCTGTAGAAGATTCATTTAACATGATCATGTTGACACAGGCAATTTTCTTAACACTAATCATTTGCTTTTTGGGATTCGGAGTCGTACAAGTAGGTATATACAATTAATAAAAAATACAATTAATAAAAAAATTCTAAGTTTATCATCTTTAGTACACGACTATGATAACGCAAATATTTTTCTCTTGACTTTTGTTCGTAAAATAGCTTATATGGAAATTAAAGGTTCTTCATACAATAATAAAATTCAAGTAAAAATTGTTATTTCATAAAATATGTACGTTACTTGGTTTTACAAAAACATAGAATTTTGAGTTGTCATATTTTTGTTCTTGGGGTGCAGTATGATTTAATAACATTTTTAATATTTAGTCAATAGGAAATGAAAGCAAAAGTCAGCCAGTTTTTCAGGTCATAACTTTGGTAGGGACGCTAGTGAACTTAATGAGTCATATGCTTGTACATTGCATCGCAAGCGAGAATCTTGCAAAACATGTAAGTTATGCTTATTTTTATGAAGCATAGGAGAGAATCGTGTAATGTGGCGGCATTAACGTAGAATTATCTTATATTTAAAAAAATATTGCCAAAAACAATATATAACATGGTACTAATATAAGGAGAGTAAACGGAGTCTGGATCACGGATTTTGATGAAACTTTGGGGATCGTTTTCTGGTACCTAAAAGAATGAAGCTCAAAAGTTTTATCAAATACGCCTTTGAGCGGTCGATAGAGCCTATTTCATTAACGTTGATATATATATAAAAAGATAGATAGATGTACCTTATGTCTAGCATTGCGTATATGAGCAATACTAATGTTATTAGCTTTACCTCAGGTTGCTAGGACGCATTGGATAAAACTAGGAGGATTAGACTTCATTTTTAGATACCGTAAAACGATCCTCAAAGTTTCATCAACATCCGTGACCCGGACTCCATATACTCCCCTTGTAAGTGTTAGCTCATAATGTATCTATATTATATATATATTATTAGTACATAATGTATCTATATTGTATATATATTATTAGTATACAACAAGTTTTCCAGATATATTAAATTTAAAATGCACAATTGATTCAATAAAGAAAATAAACCGATGCCAATCCATTTGGTACGTAGCTTTCTTTAACCTAAGTAATTGTTCTTATATGAACATATTCATTGCTCTAGTATATAAAACCGCCATTACTGTGAAATTATTTATTTAAATCGCATTTAAACGGCAAAATTGTTATTTTCGTGTCTATCACATGTATCTATTTATAATGAAAATATAGTAAATGGTATGTAGTTTTATGTACAAATTAATACCTATAGTTGATAGTGTTAACAATTATTAACGTGGGACATTTTTTTCACATTGTTCGATTCTTTTTATTATATTTTTATCAATAATCGTTAGACTTATACTATTTTCTGAAAAATGCTTACGTATTATTATCCTAATTATTATTATTATTATTATTAATATTATTATTTCGGCTAGTTAGTTTTTGATAGCAGTAATAATTCACTATAACAGCCAATATTTGATAGTTGTTAGGTACTACGTAGTCCATAGACTTGTCCACACAATGTCGTCATTGCGCAATGTCACACATACATTCATGGTTTACCCACCGGCCTCACACATAGATCCTTAAAACATCTGGCACGAGAAAGAGTTAAGCAAATCCCATCCAGTCAACCTCATAAGGCATAGTCCTCTATTTCCCATAACTCTGTTAAATGTAAATGGAATTTCTCCTTTCACCTTGATATCAGTCTATGTGAGGATTTTAAGCCCACTTCTTTACCTACAACCTAAACGCTGCATTTTTATTTCCCATTCTAGCTACGTGCCCAGCCCATTCTAAAATCCACGGTTTAATTTGGAAGGTATAATGAACAATATTTTAAGGTTACATGGGTAACAACAAATTTTACTCTAGTTTATTACTCAGTCTCTAACTGGATAAGTAATGACTGCGGCTTTATCCCATTCACTCCAATTTACCTAACAGTTTAGTAATCATTATTATTTCTTTCTTTCCGTGTATAACCAGTTTGGTGTTAATTATACTCACTGATTGTTATGAGACAATTTTTACTTCCCGAGTAACTAGTTAGTATAGAAAAATACAGAATAGAATAAATACAGTGTAGTAGTTTTTCTCCTCGTTTTTCTCAGATCTAATGTGCATATATATATGAACGTTTTCTGTTCACAGTGCGGATATGTACCATCATATTTATAATAATGAATAGTTTATACATCCTAAACATACTTACTACTAGTAATTGAATAATAATAATGATTTCCTAAAAAATACTTAGACATTAATAGCTGGTAAAATCGTGTATCTATCTCTATTAACATGTAGTAGTGTATGTATTACACTTATTGAGATATTTATCTCTAATGATCCTGAATATTTTTATTAAAATGATAATGTCATTTGCTAATTTCTAGCAGTGGAATTAGGTTCGTGATAGTTACAAATTATATTAGATATTGGAACAATTAATTAAGTTTGTGAAAGCTTCGTAATGGATTGGAAGTAATTTACGTGTAAAGTATACAGCAACGATTAGATAACGCCTTATTTTTTTAACAAATTTTAATAAAAAAAATTAGCATCAAATGAGCTTCTAACTGAAGTATGAAAAAATTAACAAGTGTGCACAACGTAACAAACTCCTATTTTTCAACTTATAATTTTTTAAGGTGCTTTTTAGATTCCGTATATAATTTGCAAGACTTCAATAGACCTTAAAGACAGGTGTGCCAACCAAGCAACATTAGCCGCTTCTCCCCTACATGTCAATTTTTAATTGAAAATAATTTAAAGCGTCATAAAGTTATATAATGATCAATTTTTAGAGTGTAAGGTTTTCTAACGTTGTCTATTGTTCTGGTTGGTACTTATTGCCAGCCAATTACTCTCGAGACTTAATCCCGATTATGGTTCGGTCACACTTTCCATTACAACTCACCGCGGGAAAATTCTTTTACTTATCTCTAGATGCTTACCGTAATGTACGTTCGAAATCAAAAAGCTTAATAATTATGATGTACTTTTTGTTTGACTTGTGTTTACAATTACAGTTGTACGTTTTTTCAGATCCTAAAGAGTTCTTTCGGTTACTTTTCCATGCTTCTAGCTGTTAATAAATAATTTAATATGTATTGAATTATCCAAACATTGATAGAAGGGCTACTTTAACTAATTATTTTTCGTATTTAATTTTGTAAAGAGCTACAATACAAAATAGCAAAACACATGGTTAACGAAAACATCATTTTACATATATTTTTTTATCTTTTTACAAAATCAAACGCGAGAAATAATTCGTTAAAGTAACCCTACTTTACGCGATTTCTGAGTTAGCCTCTTCTTTGAAGCGAATGCCGAGTTATCCTCTTCTTCAAGCGAAATATGAGATAGCCTTTTCTTCAAGCAATCGCCGAGTTTGCCTCTGTATAGCCTTAATACTATGGAATTGAACTCTATGTTTCTAGTTTCTTATATAGCGAATGACTTGTAGTTACAAGAATCTTTGTTTTATTACAAAAATTTAAAATACAGTGCAATAAAAAGTAAAAAATTTATCTTTACGTAAACAATATCATACAATGCTTTTCCTTTTCTCCAAGGTGTGAGCATTATCAAACTTGAGAAATGATTTACGAATTATACACAGGTAACATTTATCGATGTATGTTCAATGCGTACAGTGAATTGTTCTTTTTTTAAGAAAGTATTATGTATTTTTTTCAAAATGTTATGGAGTTCCTTCAAATCTATAATAATAAAAAGTGAATAATTCCTAAATCATCTATTCACGATTTAATTCTAGTAATGATTATGCCACAAATTATTTAGACATTCACAGTTGGTAAAATAGTTTATATATATCTATCAACATTTTGTAGTGTTTGTGTAATTATTGCGTTATTTATTTCCAATTCTTCTGATAACTATTATTTAAAAAATATTTTTTTTTCTAATTCCTCACAGAGGGTAGTGAAAAATACGAGATGCTAGAATATAAAATTGAGTTTGTAAAAGCTTAAATGGCAATTAATTGGCACCAATTTTATTATTTTATATTTCTATGATAACGCTCAGAAGCTAATGAATTTTATTATATAAGATAAAAACATCTACTTATAAAAATTGTGCAAATAACCAAACAAAAATAAATTTCTTAAATCTAAGCCATCCTTTCAATTTGTAAATTGATATATTGTTGGAGTTTATTTATTTCCCATTTCGCGTTAGCACCGCCTATTTCGTATTTGAAGTGTATTATAGGATAGAGGGAGGAATGCAGCTTATGTAACGCAACCACGCATATTGTTGAAGACGTACATCATTGGTACCATCTCTATAGGAAAGCTCCGTCTCTATGTATCAGAAAAATAAATTACGGGCTGAATTCGCTCAAATTTTTAAGATTTTGATTAAGATATTCTTTATTTTAACAACAATAATAATAATAATACTAGTAATATTAACAACAATACGGATTACAACAAAAAATTACAATTGTATTTATTTTCTACATACAAGAGAAAATACGTGACTTTTTCGTAGTGTCTATAAGATAACGTCTTCAGATAAAGCTGATAATATCACATAATGCGTGGCGAAATAAAGAAAGAAGAAAAGGTTAAAGCGCCTTCTGTTCTTTGTTTCGTACTTCTTCGTAACTGGCGAAATGTGCGAAACTTGCCAGACAATTCTTCCTAAATTATGCACAAACAACGATCATTTACGAAGATTCGATGTCCTGAAAATATTCCTACCGTTGTCGGTAACTCTTTCACAATCTATTCAGTCGAAGTTGTACTTCGTATTTCTTTCGAAGTATAACGTAACACAATTACGAATGACAGTTATACTAGCGATAACCATTCAAATAAATATAAGTTTTCTCGAATTTTTATTACAAAGTTTAATCCAGTAAACAAAAATGTTATAGTAATTGAATAAACCTTCCACATAGCTTACATATTCCCGACCGTTCTCGCCAATTTAGAAAATGGTGTGTGATTCTCAACACTGCAGAATGCCATTCAATAAACTGGATAGTAGCTACGTAGGCAGCATTTTCCACAATTTGTTAGTCAGAATGTAAATGCTTGAGTACTAAGCACCAGATGATTGAATGGTAGCTCACGTTTGCATTCAACGTGTGGTTGACTAAGCATCTTTCTAATAATTATAGTTTTTACGCATCTTCATAAATCGGCAGTATGTATTTAAACATTAGAATGAAGTTTTCTAAGTGATTTATATATTTTTGAAAATTTAGATCATAAAAAGTCATAATATACTTTAATGCGTACTTTATAATGGCTAGATTTAAATAGTGATTGCAAGGATTAAACAAATCGATTTTATATCCCAAAGATGATTAATTAAAGCAAATCGACAGCAGTCCATCTGAAAATTTCCATAAATATGTAACTTATTACTATTCTTAAGGGGGCTCTCCGGTGAAAAATCAAAATTCAGTAGCTTTAAGGCTAACAAAATAATATTTACATGGCATGGTTATAATGATATTATCAATTCATACCCACATTTTAAAAAAAAATTATCAAATAATGTTGAAGTTATTGAGTAATAGGTTTATTTTAAGTAAAATTAGGCTATACGGTAAAAGTTGTTGGCGCACTCCACAATGACATTTATGCATTAAAAAATTTGATAGTGTTTTTGACAGTAAAATTAAAATAAGTTAGGTGAAACTCCCAATTTTTATTCAACTATGTGCTTTGTAAAAATAATAAATATTAGTTTAAATATTGTTAATGACAGTGAAAATTTGTTAATAGAATCATTTAACATGACCTTTGTCATGGATATTTACAAAATATTTCTGCTAACTAATGTTGAGAATGCTTCAAAGAACGTATCCTAAGAGTTTCATCATTATTGGTTATTTTCGTATGCCCCAACAACATTTTGAAGATTGAAAACTTATATTATGAGAAAACAGCAATTGATGAAAAATAATTAGAAATGTAATTTTATTTTATAATGCGTTAATACAAATATACCAAACTTTATTATATTCATAAAAATAAATAAATAGCTGTTAAAAGAAAGTATAGATCATTTTTAAAAAAACAAAAAAAGTCTTTTTTTATTTAATTTTTACAGCCTATAAATGATCGAAGTTAGTCACAAATAACGTAAAATTGCAATAAATAGCTTTGACTAAATTATGAAATTCTTTAGCTTAAAATGTAAGCAGATAAGTTATCTGCTCCATGATGTAAGCCGGTTGCATGGACTTCACATCACTGTACGAATCGTTAAGGTGGTTCACCGGAGATTCTTTCGAAAAATTGCGAAATTATTTTAATGTTTTAAATGTTGGTTCAACTTTTCCTTAACAAGTAGAAACAGCAATATAATGATATTTTACATTTTAAGCTAAAGAATTTCATAATTTAGTCAAAGCTATTTATTGCAATTTTACGTTATTTGTGACTAACTTCTAAAAATAAAAAAATAAAAAAATTTAAAAATATAAAAAATCTCAACTGGTTTGAAAAATAAAGAGCGTATGATCTGAGCCAAGAACTAGATCTCAACTAAATCAATAGTTAGTGTTACGCATCAAAAGATAAGTAAAGTGCGAAAAAAATGTGTGCTCTGCTACTAACCTAAGCTAAGCTAACTTAGCTTAGCTTAGGTTAGTAGCAGAGCACACATTTTTTTCGCACTTTACTTATCTTTTGATGCGTAACACTACCCTGGTAGAAATTTATCCCGTCCACTTTATAGATCTATGTAGAATAATCTCGCGCTGTGTAGATCTATGTAGGCAAACTATATAGCTACTATAAAGGCGTGTAACGGTCGTCCCTTCTAGTTTCCCATATTATTTGCCCCGATAAAACTAGATAAGCAAAATTATGACAATAACAACCACTTAAAGGTTATGTTTTAAGAAACAGACGCATAATCTATTGAACTTATTATGTATTATTTTGATTTAAAGGTATTTACATGTTATTGTTCACCTATTACCAACGTAAGTAAATGTAAATAACCTCTAAAGTGTAAGGTTATCAAATTTTAGATGCATCGAGTTTTTGTATTTAAGAACTCAATAACAATATTATGTTACACATATATATTAAACAATCAAAATAAGAAAATAATCTGAATATCTAAATAACTATATGAAGTGTTAGTGCAAATATTTATTTTCTTTGTGTAAAATTGGTTTCCTTATATTTGATTATGTTCCATCCTAAATACATGCTTGGTTTCAAAACCTGTATTGTTTATGTAAGGAAAACTATTTTCACATACATTTATTATCAACTGATTAATTTTCTATTTTTAAAAAGAAATAATGTATTTGAGTTATTATATATATGTTCTATTTTTGTATTTCCTACTGTGATTAATTTATAATCAAACACTTTCATTTGACATCTATGGCCAGTTAAAACATAGTAATTTGTTACTTATAAAGAAAATTATCGTCTACATGTGTTCGACTAATGTGTTTGTCTTTGAAAATGTTGTCACGGACGAGCAGTTTATGTATTATAAAAACTCACATACGGATACAAAATTATTTGCAATTCTGAAATTAAAATTCTAGTATTTAAATAAAGCATCTCATAAGGTACATATTTGTACATATGATATTATTATTTATATATTACTTTTCAAGAAACAACTACATCAATCAATAACGTTATTTTGTAATCACTGTTTTTCATATGCAAGGAAAATTATTTCTAAAATTTCATTTTTTAGGTTATATATGCTTTCTGATAACTTTTATATGTAAATAGTATGAATAGAACTGTAGATCGTATTATTATAATTAAAAACTTGCATGTTAAACTTTCTTTAACATTAATTTTTACAATAAAAGTTCTGTTCAATAAATAATATATAACCTAACAGATTTTATACATACATATTATTATTGAGAAAACTATGTAGATCTGTGTGGATTTATCGAGTTTTGTACAGTTTGGTACTATCTAGTTTGCCTATAAAGGCCATTATAGCGAATGTGGGCGCCACGATAAGATTTCTACCAGGGTAACTATTGATTTAGTTGAGATCTAGTTCTTGGCTCAGATCATACGCTCTTTATTTTTCAAACCAGTTGAGATTTTTTATATTTTTAAATTTTTTTATTGCTTATGTTTTGAGATGAACTTGGTCATTTTTTACCAAACAGAGCTCATGGCTCAAGTGCTCTGTACTGAGCTTGCCTTACGCTGATCCAGCTAGATGTAGCTTATAATACCTATTGATGAGGATGAAGCGTAAGATCTTAAGATGCTGCTCTAACTTCAGCGGGATTTAATGAAATATTCCAGTTCAACATCCATTGACTCTTTGACTTGCTTCGATCCTGTTAGTCTGCAGTCTACTTCCAGATACCGCCAAGATTCGACCACCACTTAGAATTGGGGAATGAGGAGGATCGCTTTGCATGATGCCTCTCTTAACCTTGATAAGTCCCAATAAGGCAAATTTAAAATACATATCCATTTTCGGGTGAGTAGATAAGGTGCATTCAATGTCCCCTCTTTTATTAGCTTTTCAAATTATTGATTCTTCTGAAAATACTCTTTGACATTTTTTAAATATAATTTAAGACATTTTTTAATAGGTTGTCCATTTTTTATTTTAATATATGACAGTAAATTGATTCATTGTAAATATTTTGATATCGACGAGACCGAGAAACACCAACGACGCACGAGACTCAGTTCTAGAATCAGACAGTGTGGCGACGCCACAAAGGATCAAGTCACGAGGCAACGACGTAAAAGGAGCGTCGAAACACGCGACCTCGATGCAGGCGGTTTAGGCGCACGTCGATAACTCCTCTCCTGGCGGCCCATCGTTCACTATCTCGGGAGATTAGTTATTAGAGATCCGGGGACTGCGGTAGCGCCATAGAAGGTCACCACACCCAGCTACGAGGTAAGATAAAATATCTCGGAGTATGGTTGGACAGGAAATGGATCTTCAATGCCCACATAGAGGAGGTCCCAGCATGAAGGTCATGAGGGTCAGCACTGCCCTAGAGAAACTGATGCCAAATGTTGACAGGCCTAGATCAAGTCGAAGGAGTCTGCTGTCAAGGGTGGTGCACTCGGTTATTTTATACAGGGTGTCGGTATGGGGAGATGAAATGTGGGCTAGGCATCTGGACTGCTCTATGGGTCCAGTATAGCGCAAGATGACACTGCGTATAATTAGTGGATACCGGACAATAAACAGAGAGGCGTCAGGGGTTCTGTTCAGATTGCGATTGATTAGACTGCTCGCGAATGAGAGGGAGAAGATCTAGAGAACACAAGAAGAAATGCGAAGGTAGCCCAATGAGAGCTTAGGATCACAGAAGAACTGTACCTCAACAACTGCAAGAGAGGTTCTCATGGAAGTGTGGCAGGACTAGTGGGATAGAAGCTAGAAGGGTTATGAGACCCAACCACTCATAACATGAGTTTAAAAGTGGGTTCTGCGGAGGCATAGAGGGGCGGACTATCGTATTACACACACCCTAAACATACACGGATGTTTTGGAGACTACCTGGTGACCAGAGCGCAGAGGGGTAGCCGGAAATGTTAAATGTACGACGTTGAACACATTGCTCCATTTCCGGGCGACCCATGTGGACAGAATATCGCTGCAGAGCGGTTCACGCGAAGAGCTCTTTCCAGGGACCTTCGTCGAGGTTGTTATATCAATGCTAACCTTTTAGAGCAACTAGAACAAAACAGCGGCATACATCGGATTAATTATGACCAGGAAGGAAAAAACAGAACCAGAAGAAGAAAGAAGAATCCGCATGGCGCTACTTGATTCATAAGTAGATAAATAATTGGAAAAAGGAAAATACAAGAAATAAGAACACAAGGGTAGAAAGAAGAAAGAGAGAAGCAGAAAAAAGAAAGAGGGTAAACATTGAAGTGGCTTTACACGCGCCGCGACTGCTGCTGAATCTCTAATCCCTTGGAGCAACAGGGGATGGGAAAGTAGGAGGATTACAATATTAATTACAGTGAGGTTCCAATACGAGCTACCCCGACACCTATTATAGAAAACAAAAATAGATAGATAGGCAGATAGATAGACAGATAGATAAACAGATAGATAGACAGATAGATACAATTAGTTATGCCGATGTTTGTATCACATTTCGTGTCATAAGTTAAAAATCTATGCACTGTTCTTATATTTAAAGATTTGGATCACTATCACAGGTCATCAGTTTTATAAATAATTTACATGCTTATCATTAATAAGTTAAAATACATACATTATCACAAATCATTAAAACATATAACTATTTCTCTTTACAACTTCATATAGTATAATTATAGCTTCAATAAAGTAAGACAAGTCAACTCTCATGCACACACTCCATACATTCTTAAGTAACACTCTCTCGATAATAAAATATGTTTGCATATATCTCACACATGAATTCTGAAGTCATTGTAGTCTGGTCTGAAATTGCTTGGCACATCAAGATATATTACAGAGCAGCAATTTAAATGAGGCGTAGCCTGTGCACATGCAAGCTATTTCCGTAGTGCCACAGTGTTACATGCTCGGCAGAATCGGAGGCAATAGAGAGCATGATTCACTTTTTTTCTGACCCCATTCCGACACTGCCCGCGACGCCGATGACATGCAATTGACGCCCTTACGAAAATCCTAACAAGTTTGAGTGTAGGTTCGCAAATCATCGGCGTAAAGTAAGTGTTCGATACCGACGTTGTCCAATGTGCCTTGAAAGTCGTTAAGGTGAAGGCTAAATAGCAGGGGCCCCAGGATTGAATACCCTTCGATGCAGATTTTGGTTAACAAATTTGATTCACCGTTGTTATTATTAGTAATACCTTTCAGTTTGCAATCTATTATAAAAGATTAATTTAGCCACAGGAAGCCACTAGATAAAGTCATGCTCTTTACTAAAGTCGAATAACAAAAGAATCGTCAGTAAGCAAGGCGCACGGTAGTGCGCCAAGAGCAAAGTATGCGAGCGGCAGGCACACCGTGCTTATATACGCTGACATGTTCAATTCCAACCTATACAAAAATTTCAATACGAATTAATTCTATTAAAATGTTTAGTATTTTAATTGGTATGTGTGGAATATAACATCTTTTCATTGTATTTATTTTCAAAAATAGTTTCGCGAAGATTCATCAACTCGTTCAGGAGATATCGCATTGTGAATTTTTCCACCCCTCAAGGTATCAGGTTTCAAGACGTCAATCAAATTGTTTTTTTTACAACCGGTCACCAATCATAACTTGACTTTGAACTTCCGCGCAATGTACGAACAAATTCTGTCGCCTTCACATTTGTGTCTGCTTCTCAAACCTTTTTATTTGTTATTGAGAAAGTTGATTTTTCATACACGGAGAGAAATGATGTTATAAAAATTAGTAACGATACTCTAAAAATTACTATTTATACAAGTTTTTTTTGATAATCAATAAATAAAGTTAGTAATGTTATTTTGATCCAATATTTTGAGATAATATTACATATTACTCAGAACGTTGGTACATAATGTCAATATTTGACGCGAAAAATAGGCGATCTAACAGGGAAGTGTTGTGCGGTAGGTCAGACAACGGTTCTCGTGTTTTCCATCGACCAAAAGCATTTTGAACGTGCAGACAACGGGTGGCAGTGTACTAAGTATAGGAAATCTCTGATCGTTCACCTTCAAAAAACTTCACAGAGCCTACGTATTGTTCATGTAAGAATTATTTAATATAATATATAATTTCAAAAAGATTTATGTTTTTATTAGAGCACACGTCCCTGTCAAAAAAAATTCATAGACTTAGGTTATGTTTGATCTGAATTTCGGATTTTACATTATTTTTTCAACCCTGATAGCTCTTGCAATTACAATTATAATTCCAACTATATAAATATATGTAATGTAAATGTTTATTAGGAATTTGATATGGCAGATGAAGAAGAAGTTTCAGATGAGGTAATCATCATATGAAACCATCCAGAACATCTATTTAGTTTAGCGATAGATTTTTTTTTCAAACAAGGTAACTTCATTTAAATGGAAAAATCGTGTATGCTTGATATTGTTTAAAGTACCTTTTAGGTATTTTTAACGGATCGAGGTACTGAAAATTCAATTAATTCTTGAAATTTTAGCAATTCAATTTATATTCAACAATTTACAGTAACTGAAAAAATCTATAAAAGTATACTTAGTGGTATTATTATAGACACGAGCGTTCAGCATTGAAGCTCAAAAATATGCGTCGCTGTACAAGGACTTTATTTTTAATATCTATAATCTCACAATTATATACACTATATTACAGAAAATCCATTTTTCAGTACCTCCTCGTCCTTTTAATTACAGTAAATCAATTATTACAGCGTAATTATTACATAAATATTTTATTGTTATAGGTAGATAACGGTGTGGCTTACAATGGTTTTGAAGATGCGATTGAACCTATGATCTATGTTGAATGCGATGCATCTAGCGATTCAGACCAAATATGTTCTAATGCTGAGTCTAATGCAGTTTCACAACCGGCAGCAATTATCACTACAGTATGTTTATACTTTTATAATCTTAAAATAGTATTTGCAGGTTTTTGTTACTTTCATGTCATTTTATGTTCTATCATTATAATGTTTATTATTCTAGGGTTTAGAGGAATATTTAAAACGTACAGCAAAGGAAATCTTCAATGTATAAAAAAAAGACTTTAATAATACTTGTATTTGATGCATCATAGTTCTGAGAAAAAGACTTAAAAAAATTGTTTTAATTTCATCTTATCTATGATAATGACAATATTGACTGGCTGAGTACCAATCTACAGACATGGGCCAACGTTGAGGAGCGTTGGATAGCTAGTTTTGATATACGACGTCAACTTTTAATTGAAACGAATATTTCAGTATTCGATTACATTGAAAAATTTAAATGCCTACAAGTGCAAGAAGGGCGGAAATTGGTAAAACAAATTTTCTGAATATTTACTACAAAATATTGTGAATATATCCATGAATTAATTTTCATTTTTATCGGTACAGTTCATTCTAGATTTTACTAACTTGTATCCTGATAATAGCTTTATTAGTGTTGAAAAATGGCAGAAAATAAAAGAGTAGATTATCACTAACCTTTATGAAGAGAAAAAGATAAAGAATGTTAATGATCTGGGATTGAAAAATTCTTTAAAATCTGGTAACCTATCAGCTGGTATGTATTATATAAATTTTTGAAATTTTTTAGTCTTCTAAATATTAGACTACTGCTAAATGTTAACACTATTTGTAATGTGAGATACATACACGTGAGATACATGTAGTTCATTAGCACGTACTTGAAATTCGGTATTTTATACTCAGTATTCAAATAGATCTAAATGTACTATTTTACTACTGTTATTATTACTAAACATTCAAATAAAAAAAAAACTACAAAAATAACAGTTGCTGGAACTTGGCGTCACTTTCCTAAAAACTTAAAATTTTAATTTTTCTATTTATATTACTAGTTAAAGGGGTAAAAAAGTATATTTTTCTATAGTTTTGATTTTCAAACAGGAAATTAAAAGCTACAACCTAAATAATGCTGTAAGTAGTGGTTCTGCACAATTTTATCCTAATAATTAATTATCATTTTCAGAAACAGAAAACTTTCTTGTACTATATCTTTTGCTTCACATCATTCAACCCAAGCGATATGGAAAAAGGAAGAAGGGAACACCAAAGGAGGATGTACCTCCAAAGCTTTCTGTAGAAGAAAGGAGAGAATCTTTTATATTGCACATGCAGGTTAAAAATTTCTTTTTCATAAATGTTCAGAATATTTTAGTAAATGTTAAAAGTGTATCAGTATAATGGAAAGTATCTGCTTTGTGCTTTAAGTATTACTAATTAATTATCAAATTACAATTTATATAGACTGCTAATGATGTGGATCCGAAACTGGTAGATGTGAAAACCCAACTTCAAGAGGATCGAAAATCGTTTCAACCACTAATTGTCACAGTTGGCTCTTCAGTTAATATAAACATTTATTATGTTGTAGTCAATGATCAAAAGTACGCTATCGATACAGTTGTAGAGGAAGTTCATTTAGCTTTGCAAATATTTTTAGCTTAGACTGTACATATCCTGAAAATACGCGAACCATTTGGACTTTTCTTCAAAACATACTACTAGGAATTTATCTACCAACCGATGTTGTAAATATTCAATCAGATATACTTTTAGGTCAGAGAAATAGCTTAGCAGATCCATAGAAGTTCAAATATGGAAGTTAGAAATTGTATGAACTGTCAATGTTCATTTTCAAATGGTTTCTTATTGTTTAATCATATAAAAGAGATGCCCACCCTGGTAGAAATCTTATCGTGGCGCCCACATTCGCTATAACGGCCTTTATAGGCAAACTAGATAGTACTAGAGTGTACAAAACTCGATAAATCCACACAGATCTACATAGTTTTCTCAATAATAATATGTATGTATACAATCTGTGAGGTTATATGTCATTTATTGAACAGAACTTTTATTGTAAAAATTAATGTTAAAAAAAGTTTAAAATGCAAGTTTTCAATTATAATACTAAGATTTATAGTTCTATTCATACTATTTACATATAAAAGTAGTCAGAAAGCATATCTAACTTAAGAAATGAAAATTTAGATACAATGTTCCTTGCATATTAAAAACAGTGATCACAAAATAATGTTATTGATTGATGTAGTTGTTTCTTGAAAAGTAATGTATAAATAATAATAATTGTACAAATATGTACTTTATGACATGCTTTATTTAAAAACTAGAATTTTAATTTCAGAACTACAAATATTTTTGTATCCATATGTGAGTTTTTATAATACATAAACTGCTCATCCGTGACAACATTTTCAAAGACAAACACATTAGTCAAACACATGTAGACGATAATTTTCTTTATAAGTAACAAATTACTTTGTTTTAACTGGCCATAGATGTCAAATGAAAGTGTTTGATTATAAATTAATCACAGTAGGAAATACAAAAATAGAACATATATATATATAATAACTCAAATACATTATTTCTTTTTAAAAATAGAAAATTAATCAGTTGATAATAAATGTGTGTGAAAATAGTTTTCCTTACATAAACCATACAGATTTTGAAACCAAGCCTGTATTTAGGATGGAACATAATCAAATGTAAGGAAACTAATTTTACATATACAAAATAAATATATGCACTAATACTTCATATAGTTCTTTGGATATTCAGATTATATTCTTATTTCGATTGTTTAATATATGTGTGTAACATAATATTGTTATTGAGTTCTTAAATACGAAAACTCGATGTATCTAAAATTTGATAACCTTACACTTTAGAGGTTATTTACATTTACTTACATTGGTAATAGGTTAACAATAACAAGTAAATACCTTTAAATCAAAATAATACATAATAAGCATAATAGATTATGCTTCTGTTTCTTAAAACATAACCTTTAAGTGGTTGTTATTGTCATAATTTTGCTTATCTAGTTTTGTCTGGGCAAATAATACGGGAAACTAGAAGGGTCGACCGTTACACGCCTTTATAGTAACTATCTAGTTTGCCTACATAGATCTACACAGCGCGAGATTATTCTACATAGATCTATAAAGTGGACGGGATAAATTTCTACCAGGGCAGTTTATCAGGAAATTTTAAATGCTTCTTTGATAATTGTAACAGGATTAATTCTTTATTTAATTCTTTTGATAAACATGTTCGAGCAAAACATAAATTAGATACCGAGTGTAAAGTACCAGAACCTTTGCTGGATCACGAATATATTGAAGAAAAACGAAAGCCATTTAAAGATTTATATCGATGATGATTGTGATGATAGTGATAGTGATTCTGATGAATCTTTAATTGATGAATCAGATTTGGTAGATACAAATACAAGTGTTTTAGAAATGATATGTACAGATGATCCGTATGAGAAAGCCCTGTATGAAATAAGTTTACTTTATACTGCTAGTTTGTATAATTTCAAAATCATTCCAAGAAAATATGTCAATGAAATCATAAATGAAACAACGAACTTATTAATAAAAAAGTCTGAAGTTTTAAAACAAAAAATTATTGCACCATTCAAAGATTCTAACATAGAAGTAAATCAGTTACATGAATTTATTGACAAATTTTCTAATTGTTTAATGATTGTAAATACAGAGCAAAAGCGATTTAAACAGTATAAAAATAGAAACACTTTAATTTTAATTATCCCGAAAATTATAACATTGGTGAAAGAAAAGAATACAAAAAAGTAAATTCTGTTCAAACGTTTTTTTGAGTTACCCGGGATATTCGATGAAACAATGCTCTATATTGAGGAATTAAAGTCTGAAAAGAAAATTATTAGTAATTTAATTCAAGGAAATTATTGGAAAAATAGGTCTCCAACTTTTAATGGTAAAAATGTTTTCCCGTAATGTTTTATTTTGATGATTACGAAAATAATAACCCTTTGGGTGGACTAAACTGGAGAACAGTTTTTCATTTATACTTTTTAATACATTTGATAGACAAGTATTCAAAAATTCAATTATATTATATAATCCAATTGTCTATACGAGCTATAGAAGACCTAAATTGTTTAAATAAGTTTGGTATAGAAATAGCATTAGGTCTAGAGAGACATAAAATATACTTTGAACTTGCGCTATTGGTTGGTGATAATCTAGGCGTCTACTCCATGTTATGACTGACAGAGAGTTTTAAAGTTAACGTTTTTTGGCAGCACTGTTTAATTACTCAACAAGAAAAAGATACAGTATTTATTGAATCACAGGTTCATAAAATTAATCATTTTCACATTACTAAAAACATTGCTGTTGATGTCATGCATAACCTTTTAGAAGGTACAAAATTTAAGTTTGATTGTAGGTCATATGATACCAATTGAAAATGAACATTGGACGTTGTACTTAACTTTAAGAGAGATTATAACAATTGTAACTAGTACAGCCGTACATCCGTTGACGTACACGGTTCTAGAAACAACTATTGATTGTTTGTCACTTTTAACGAATGTGTTTCCTTTTAGTTTTAAGCCAAAACATCACTTACTTGTGCACTATTGTAGGTGCATGTTTAAATTTGGTTCTCTTTGGAAAGTTTCTTGACTTAGGTTCGAAAGTAAGAACCAAGAAGCTAAACAAACTTCTACAACGAGTCGCGTTAATATTAATAAAACTATGAGTCGAAAACTCTTAAAGAAAAAACTATTCGACAATTACAAAATTATGAACAATTACGACACTTTTTAAGTGGATCAGTATCAGAAAATATTATACGTGCAAAGTCTGTTGATTATATGGGTAAGACGATAACAAAAATACTATAAATGTTAAGCTTTGTGATGATGGACCTGAATTATACAAAATTCATGAAATCATATTAAGAGAATCAAAGTATTTTTTTACAACACATAAGTTTAATGATTGCTTTTTAAGTAAACATTTTCAAGCTTACAAAATGTATAATCTCAATGATATGTGGTGGATAACAATACCAGAAAAAGATATTAGTAGTAGTATTATCACCAATGTGACTGAATTATCTGATGGCTATCATTATATAGCTAAGAACTGGATTTAATTATACTTATAGCAAAACTTTTGTACGCATATGCGTTACTTTCTTTGTATTGTATACTTTCATAATAAAGTTTAACGTGGAAATAATTATATTTGTCTATTTAATTATATAATATTTATACATTTTTTGGTAACAATTATAACAAATTTTACGAAAAATTAAATATGCTTTATTTTGTAATAACTAGAGTCTTAGCTGTATATTTTATAATTATTTATTTTTTACTTCTTCAATATTTTTCACATTTACAGTATATAAGTAGAAATTCTTATTATTTATATCATAAAAACATTTTTAAATTAATTTTACAATCAAGATTGCAAATCACAAAAAAGTATTATCGATTAATATTTCTCTTTTCTTTTCACATATAATAAGTAGTACTGCCTTTTAAATAAGAATTAATTTTTCGATCCAGAATTGCATACGTCGTGTATTATGTACAGATGGCGCTGTGAATCTCGCAAGTGCTTAAGATTCACCTGAGTTAGTATGTAGTTTTAGGTTATATAATTTAAGAATAGGTATTAAAGCCTTAATGCGTAGTTGTTTTAATAAAATAAATGTAACTTATTAATAATGTAAATAGATTTATGAAGTTCATATGAATTTTTTACCTTACAGATGTTACTTCTTCAGTAAACAAAAAGAATTTAAAATTATATTTTTTTTAGTTCAGTACAATATTTTTAAAACGTAGTTTAATAAAATTTAAATAAATTATTATGTAAATACTATGTTGTATAGTAATTCTTATAGAGTTTAGAAACTAATAATTACTATTTTCCTCACTAAAATTTGATATAATTTAACTTTACTGTATTTCTTTGTAATATTTACTCAATTCTGACCATGTCCTGGCATTCCTACAAAAAATAGTAATTTTTCCTACGTATTTTAGCAGTTTGTAGGAATATTAAAATTATTATCTGTCTTGGCCATATACAACATATTGAGGAAATGCATTGCTCTACGATTGATGAACACAAGGGCGTTAATAAAACTGATAATAGAATTAGACATAAATATAATTGGGAAAATCTAAAGCAGGAAGTGCAAAAGTTAATTAAAAAATGCAAGCAATATCAATTAAAAAAATTAGAGTCAAAACCAAGCAAAATTTAATTATTACTAATTATCCTGCAATCCCATCTGCTAAAGTAGCTCTTGATATAGTTGGACCATTACCTAAAGCTAAAATGGGTAACAAATATATACTTAGCATGCAAAATCAATTTTCGAAATTTATAATTTTTGTTCTGCTTCCCGATCAGACTGCTATCTCAGTCGCTGACGGATTTATAAAAAGATTGGTTTACATTTTTGGAGCTCCTTAAGCTATATTAATAGATCAAGGGACGAATTTTCTCAGAAAATTAATGACACGCGTAGCCTAAAGATTTAAAGTCAAGCAAATTAAAACAACCTGTTTTCACCTGCATTTGAATGGTTTCCTCGAGCGAGCGCACGCGAATTAGCCATACTTAAGAATAATTTCGGGTGGAACGAATTGATCATTTTCACACCTTACAAGCTTGTGTTTGGGCGAGTATCTCGATTATCATCAGGCGTGGCCGAAGACCTCTTACCTGCGTACGCCGAGTTCATGTGTGATCTTATCTCGAGCCTGAGCGACCTAAGTGCCATAGCTGTCGAAAGAATCTCCCTAACTAAGGAGAGAGCAAAGCGATATTACGACTTAAAGACTAATTACGTAGAAATCATAGTAGTTGATTACGTTTGGTTGCAAGAAGGTCCTAAGCCTCATAAATTCGATGATTCTTATTCCGGTCCGTATTTAGTGTTACACATTTGGGAAAATGAAAATGTAAAAATACAATTGAAAGAGAATAAAACAAAGGTAGTGCACATGAACTGTCTACAATTTTTTCATATTCAACCAAAATAATATGATCAAATAATAATGTATAACTCACTGATTTCAGATACAATCTACCTGCAACCTTCAGAAACAAGCAGTTGATCTCCAACTTATTTAACGAATTATAATATGTAAACATTTGGTTCAGATACTAGACCCGCAGTAATAGCAATATACGAGATTCTTTTTTCCACAAAATTTAAAGATAAAAGCAGATTGTTAATAATTAAAGTATCAAAAAATCAAAGCGAAATAAAATGACTGAAAATTTTATTCAGCATTTTTACAGAAGGATAAAACAATCTCGAAAACAAACAAAGAACATTTAATCTGACAAAACTGTATTTAGTAGAGAATCTTATGTGTGATCATATAAAAATACAAAAGAGCATATACAAGGGAAATAACTAATTTAATCATAAAATTAGTATTATGAATACACACTTACAGGAATACAATCAATAGCTATGTGATGATCAAAATCAGCTTAATTTTGCAATTAACAAATAAATAAAAAATTATTTAATACGTAAATATTAATTTTACTTTATAATTCAAACATTATATAATGTTTAGAATAACTGTCTTATAGCAACATACCAAACGTGTTAATTATTGCAGTCACATGTAGCAAGCAATGATACATTTTATGAATATACCGTAGTATATCAGGCGAAAGTGTCAGTTGTATTAAATATCATTAGGGGTTTTCAACGCAAAAAAAACTAGTCAGTAATTGAACATCACAAACAAATGTAAAGATATAAGCTAATCAAACGCAATCAATTATTTCGATTGACAATCACTACTATAATACAAGCAATTAAAAGAAATACTACGGATAAAATATATTAGCATATCGATTTATATCCGTAAAAATTTTGTATGTTAGGTACGAAAAAGCTTATAGAATAATTCAGTACTCATAGCATTCTATTATATCATAGTATATTATAGTATTATTATAACTATCAATTAATAAATTGATTGTACCATTAATGTAATCGATGCAATTAGAGCATTTTTTGTACTGATAATAAATGTAAATATTAAACGTTGAAGATTTTGAAGTAAATTTGTGATAACTCGAGTAACGACAATATTGGACATTTCCGCACCTATGCAAAAGGTCCATTATAATGTAATTCACTAACTCAACAGAAAAAAGAAGAAAAATAACTATCATATCTAGTTAAATCTTAAGTAAGTTTCTTAACTTAAATCTTAAATATGTAATGTACGAATGAAGTTACACTAAGGTATTCCAACAATATCAGTATTGTTCATTCTTTTAACGACTTAATTGGTACAAAAATACACATAAGTATTAATATTTAAATAAGTGTAATGACTGAGAGATAAATTAAAATTATGCAAATAATTATAAAGAAACAAATTTTCGCTAGCTCAGCCATAGATAACCGTTCAAGATTCACTCTAACTTCAAGCACCGTTTACAGAGAGATACTAGTTGGACTCCACTAACTTAGAATATATCAATAAAACACGAACATCAAAAGTCCCAATTCCAAAGAAAGAGGAGAAGGTGCCGCAGAGGCGTAAGGCCCACTTGTAAAAGCTTCCTACCAAGAACAACGGACGAAATACTTCGTTATATCTCAAGATTTTTTGCTTAGTTATTAAAGTACAAAAAAAAAACATAGATATTTATCAAACCACGAATGTACTTGAAATCTATCTTGAATTACTCATCTCGATCAAATGTCAATTTCTAAACATTCATATTTAATTTTAATCTTTAATCTTAACAAAACATAAAATTTTAAACTCATAAATAATAAGCAAAATCTTTAAAAATAAAATATATATAACCATTTGTCAGCTGTCACAGGATAATTATGTTTTACATAATTAGATGTGCTATGGTCCACATAATTATGTTCTATGTTATTTGTTCTTGCTAACGCTCGTTCACGCTTTATAATTTGGTTGACAAACTAATTTCCAACTATTTTATCATAAGTTTCAATAATAATTAATATAATGTAAACAAATTTAATATAAAAATTATTCAAATATCATGATACTATATAGTTTATTACAATAATGCCAGATATTGCAAAAATAAATTATTATTATTATTTTACATCAATAAATATTTCTAGCATCCCATTTACCTGGACCACATTTTACACTTATTATCTCGATTATATATCCGTATATGTATATATGTATATACATATATCATGTATATCATGAATGACAATCGAAAAAAAATTATTATCATTATGTATGAATAAATATTTTCAGCATCTCACTCATCTGAACCATATCTTGCAGTTATTATTTCTCATATTTATGTGATAAACATATGCTAATTTGTTATATATAATTCATACGTACGTACGTACGTACGGACGGACGGACAGAAGGACGTACGCTAGAAAAATTTCGTTTTTTGCTTAGAAACGAGGTTAAAACAGAAATGGACCATTTTAAGTGACTTCACATAAAGCATCGACATGTATAGAACATATATACTATTAACAATAAAAATTATGTGGAATATATTTACGTAAATAAAAGTATATTTATAGGACTTATTTTGGATGTAATGTTTTAATAGAATGAAAATGATGATGATTACGCTCTTATTCTTATACAAGAGGTATTGAGGTGCAAGCGTTTGGGGTTTATTTAAAAGCATTTATTTATTAAACTCTCATACTTGTAGCATTTAGCTTTAAGAGTTTTCGGTTGATTTAGAATACTTTATTTCTTGAATACTCTCATACATGACATATTGAGGTTTACAGAATTATTAATAAAAAATGTTGTAAATCGTTTATTTGGTAAGAAAAAAATTATTTTATCTGTTGGTCTAAGGTACGGAATTCCAGGACTAGACTAGGGCGAGGCCTAGAATTGGCAAGTGCTAATGCAACGGTAACGACGTCCCTGCCTCTGCCGGGCCAGTGAAAGTATTACACAGTTCGTGCAAAACTATAATGACAAATTATAACATGACAAAATATAACATATTTTTGGCAATAATTATTTATTGTTATATTTCAATAATTTAATATTAGTTTAGAGCCATTATAAATTAACTGATATACACTACGACTATTGTGGCAGTGCAAATACTTTTTGTCGCTCTGCATTGCACGTTATAAATTCTTGCAATAAATTATTAACATATAGTTAATAATTAAGTTTCGCGCGCGCAATTTATGTACACATAACTGTACAAGATGCGTTAGGCAATCTTGATTCATCGTCGTGCGAAATTAAATGAGAACTCTCCTCAAAGCCCTCAAGGATCGTTAAGCAGCCACGGACGTAGTTGGTACTGTTAAAATAAGTATAATCAGCAGTTTCACTTGACTTATCATAGTATGTACAGTTTTTGATTCATTTTTTTAACATATTAACGATACTATGTATCGACAATTCCGAATCTTTCCTTTTAAAAACAGATTTTTTTTGTATTACTATTTGCATTTTTTGAACCATCGCTCGATTCATTTAGAGGTTTGTTTTGAATAATTACAGGCAAAAACAAAAGCTGTGTCTTCAAAATTTCTACATCAAAATCATCAGCATGGATCCCTAAATCATGTTTTGACTCATCTGTATTATATTTTTTTCCTTCTGAATATTTAATAATTATATTTTGTAGCATTATTAATTGATTAAAGCTTTCTTGGCAAAATCTACGCTCGAGCTCAGCAACAAGGATATCCAAAACTTCATAATAATCTTTGCGCATATTTGCTTGCGGAGTAAATTCTTCTGGCTCTGATGGTGTATCCGAATGTTCATATCTCTTTCGAAGTTTTCTTTCTCTTCTAATTTTAGGACTGTTAATCTCTAGGATTTAAAAAAATGAAAGTATTATCTAATTATTTAACTTTATTGTTTATTACTAATAGTTGTAAACATTTTTTAATAATAAACATTAACGAGTATTACCAAAAATTAAAGGTCTAAACTACTATTCAATTTTAAACAATAAGAAGAATAGAATAACTTTACAAAACTTTTTCACGTTGATATTTTGCACTTACGCACCAAACGGAACTATAAACGCTTCATTCACATTTTTTTTAATAATAGTAGGGTTATTGTGGTTAGGAAGTCATTTAGATCTACTTTATTATAAGACATAATTGAATCTTAAAAACGTTACATTATTTGTAAAATTGAATTTTGTAACTTAATCCATAATAAAAATAATTTATATAAAATATCTTTAATAAAATATTCACACCGATAGATTTAAACTACTTTTTATACAAGAAAAGAGGCTGTAATTGAAAACATTCTTTCATAAGGCAATGAAAAGGTATAATTGAAACAATATTTCCAAATTGTTGTATAACACAAATCTTGCCCTTCCCTATACTAGACCAAGTATAGAAAGTCTTGATTCAAAATTTTTTTTAATGATAAGATCAAGTTTCTATTTATTGTTTCGGATTTTATTTTGATATAATTATTTATTTGAAATTGCTGTTTTTGGGGTAGTTAAATTTGAAGTTTTTGGTTTAATTATTTATTTATTGACAATACTTACGACTGGGTTAATTCAGTTTCCATCATTGTTTATGATTTTCTGTTGAAATTTATAATTTCCTTTCGACTGGATTATCGTACAGTTACTTTAAAGTACTTATTGTTAAAGAAATACATTTTGAATTTTGAAAATTTAAAAATTTTGAAGAATAGTATATTATGCAACAAGTGCATAAAATGCGATTTTTGTGTAAATTGTACGCACGAGTTACATTCCATACAGTGTGCGTAAAAAAATTGATTTTACGCTCGAAATAAGATTTTAACTTTTGAATATGCATATCATATGATTAAGTTTTTGAGCCAATAATGCACCATTTTATTGTAGCTTAACATCATAGTTTACGATATTGTCTATAACATTTTCGAGTATTCCTAAAATCACTTTTATTAATGTAAATATTCACTAAATGATTGTGAATTAAATCTGTTTGAGAAAGCATTGTTCTAAAGCAGTTAGCAACGGTATTTACATATTTATTAAATAAATCGTTGTAGTAAACATAACATTTCAATTTTATTTAAACTATATAATAGAATACAACAGTTGTTCAAAACTTGAAGGTGTCAAATTACTCGTTTAATCGTCGCTAAAAAGCCGTTGATAGATACAGATTTGAGAAAACATTGTCCATAATACGTATAGTATCTTAGATGAGTTGTTCCGTCTTTATGAATTGCTAGATAAAAAATAGGTAAATTTTAAGATTATAAATCAACGGCTGATAATATAGCAAATTATGTTATTAATCACGATTTACTTACAGTAATTATAAATTGTATATCTAAAGCAAAGACGATAGTTTGTGTATAAAATTACATTTAAAGTAATAATGGCATGCGAGATCTGAATGCCAACCCAATTTTTACCGTACCGGCTTTGCGCCTTTATAATTCTTTTTTTTTATAGTGAATGTTACTATAAACTATTTAACTATATTTATATATTTTTCAACTTATTTTTCTTTTGCATTAAATAATGAGACCTGTTAAAATTTAACTAAAGATTATCGCGTATATAAATCCGGAGGATGTACAATCATGTTTTTCGAAATATTTATTACAGACAAAAATTATATAAGTGAAAATTCGATAAGGTAGCAATCGGATCCCACTTTTATTGACCGTAATGAAGCTTTAAAAATTAAATACATATAGAGATCCGAGAGAAATAACTTATTATAAATAAAATACAATATATTAAAGAAGGTGATCCACATTTTTTTCAACATATTACGAGAAATTGCACAAAACTAAAATTTAAATTACTTACAAAATTATTATGATGCTCTCCTAAGTGACTATAATGTACGTACTGATATTGCGAATGTGTAGTTTAGCCTAACTGATTTACCAGAAAAAATATATGTGACGATATGTAGGAATATTATTTACAGCTGAATAAAAAAATAAGATTATTCTTTCAATGTTTCAAATGGTTTTAACAATTAACTACTCCGTAAATATTTGAAACTGTAGTGTAAAACTTGAACTGGTATCTTCATCAATTTCAATTATAAACACTTAATACTCTAAAATTTGACTTGTACTTGAAATATACAATAAAATCTTAACTACTATCTACTTGATAAATATTTGAAACTGTAATGCATAATTTTACCCTGTGTATACTTTATATTTTCAAATATGATGTGTACTTAAAAAAAGTAAGAAAGAAAAGTTTATTTAGATTCACTGAACAAGATTACTGCATTGGCGTATAGGCTGTTGAGCTGATAAAGGTTGAAGAAGAACTGAAAGAAAAACTGCGCGGTAAAGCTATACTGCGATAAATGGACGGATAAGGAGAGGGTTCTTGGAAGTTTCGTTTCCCCATGTCTGAATTCTCGCCCCTACTGCTTCGACGTTCTCTTATCTGCCTTTCATTCCTATAGTTCTTTGTATTGTCCATAGCTAGCGAGCGCATGCGATACGAATGCGTACGTGACTTACTATAGCGATATCCATACTCTGCATCAAATTCGTCGCGTGATAAAACACTTAAGTTTCATTTTTACGAAGTCCTTTTTACTTATGTAGTACTTTTTTCCCTTAACCCGTTAGGGGCGTAGTGGAGGACCCACAAATTTTCTCGTCTTCTTAAGATTTCTGCGTGAAAAGCTTAAAATTATGCAAACTAACTATTGTCTACTGAGCGGAAGAAGCTGTTAACTCGGCGCGCGCTCCGATATTATGTCAACTCAGATATCGCGTGAAGGACAGCTTTTTTACCCAATTATTACAAACTTTAAATTGTGTACTGGCAAATCTAAAAAAATATGAGAACGAATATTACCGTAAAAAATGCAATTTCCCATTTTTTAAAAGTTGTCAGTATATAATGTAAAGCGAGGAATAATTGGCGAAAGAAGTCGTTCTTTATTCCATATTTGAGTTAACATACTCTTGGAGTGCGCTACGAGTCAACCTCTTCTTCGAGCTCATGCTGAGTTAACAGGTTCAGCCGTCGATATATGGATCAGATCAAGGTGGACCATTACCGATCTCATAATGGGGCCCTGAATCATTTTATTCCCGACTCAACCGTGATGATTCCCGCAAATTTACTTTTTTCCTGCAAATGTATTTTTTTTTATTTCCCGCAAATGCTTTCTCTTTTTTTTCTATTTTGAGCTATTTCTTTCTCTTTCCGTGGATCCCACTCTTCAAATCAATAAAGCGGCCACAGTTAAGTTGCAACACGGGAATAAAGTCTACTATTCCCTCGGAACAGTACATCTATTCTCGGGAATAATCTTCGACTTTATTCCGTTGTTGCATAATGTACTATTTTACTGCACAAAACTCGAGAAAACTTAAAAAAATTGGAAAGAAAAATTATTGCAGAAATCCTCTAGTTAAAGGCTAAAACACATTTCTGCATGATTTTCCAAATTTTAAAAAATTTTTTTTGAGGTTTTAGTCTTAACGGGTTAAAGGATTTGTGGGTAATCAATTAACTGTTGGTAGTTCATACTCCAGGGTCATTCATATCAGATTAATTTAAAATTACACTCCTCCATAACCCCCAATTATAATAATCTAAACAACGGGAATTTATAGACATTCACAACAAACCATAACCTACCTCAACCTCCAATCAATATATATACAACATACAAACCCCTTTTTTCATTATATACATAACCTCATATTAACTCACACCACCATGAATCAATATACTGTCAGCAACAATAAACGGCCCTAACATACGGACAGGGACACCATGCTTAGCCAAAATGAAGAACAACATGTAGGTGACTGTACAAATGAAACTAAATGCACTAACTGTAATAGAGACCATCAGGCATCAAAAAATAAAAAATGTATCTTCTATATATTCCACAAAGAAGTGAATCTCACCAGAGTAATTCTAAGAATAGGTAGGCAACAAGCAATGCATATTGTTAGATAGAGATACAAAAACAAAATGCTAAATTTATTCAGGTTAATTGAAGATGATGTACGCCAGATTGATGCAGAAGACAGAAGGGAAGCGACTGAGCGCTGTTCAGGATCCAAGGTATAGACTAGTTGGCTCGTCGACCCTTGACGTGGAGAAGGGAGAGCGGCGAGCACTCTACAGGAACTCGAGTCGTAGACAGCCGCTCGACTTGTCTTGAACAGGAGAAGAGCAGTTGAGCGATCTGCACATACCCGAGTAGACCGCTTGGCTCGTCGTCCCACGATGTTGCTGCAGCGTTGGGAGAGGGAGGACACAGCACTGACCTCTCGTCCTAGCTCTCTACGAGATAAGCTGCTCCAGTGAAGCAACCCAGCGAGTAGCGCCAGTTCCCGCCGATGAGACAAGCTCAAGATAGAATAGATATATATGGAGAGAAGGGGGAAAAGCAAAATAATTAAACAAGAAGTTTAATTAAAATCCGTGATTTATTCTCAAACTTAGATGTTAGCCCTATAGTCGTCTCTAGGCGCTACTAGGCAAGTTACTTAAGTGAAATTCAACGGGTTACCAGTGCCGCGATGTCCAGTCCTATATGGATTTGCCATGCCTACTTCTACCGCGATTTGCACGACACCACCTAGCGGCGGCGAGCGAACTACGCTGTTCGTAATTTTGCACGACGGCGCGAAAATATAAAACTCAGTTATTCTAGCTGCGCGAAAGAGCCTAATCGTGGGTGTATAACAAAGAGACCAACCCCCTTGAGGAAGAGTGCACTGAACAAGCTGAGACTATCAGCCAACTCTACAACAACAACCACTCCCTACACCATAACAATAACAACAAAAATAACAATACAAATAACCATGTCCAACAACAAAGTCAACCAATAAACCCAACTACATTCCTAATAGCGACCAAATCAGTCCTACCAGCCATACCATCGATTGTATCAACAAATCAGGGGATAGCCACAACCTACCAAATGTATCTACAGCAAAGAGTTTAGGGAAAAAAGGTGGAGAATTCAACATGGAGGATTTCATTGATACAGATCTACAACTAAACATTAACGAAACACAAATATCAAATACAATGGAACAAGAATCAGAAAAAAGACAGATAGGAATATAGTATACCCCCTACCACATTCAACACCTCACCACTACTACAAAACAAGGATAATAAAATCATGGAAGACTACCAAATTTCCAATTTCCAACAATCTCTTAACGATATCATAGGCATTTCGCCTTTAATATATAACTCAGAGAAAGCCCCTCCTAAGGAAAAAATACAGATAGCAGCTGACAAATCTAGTAATGAAAACTCTGAAAACCAGGATAAAAATAACCTAAACCATAGAAACCCAAACCAAAATTCCTCTCTAACGGTGGTTAAAAACAATACAGGTCCAACCTTTAAAACCTCCAAAAATAAAACCTTTGCAAAGGTAGTTCAAGTCAATGCAAGTCGCTCTCAAATGAAATCACAAAAAATAGTACCAAGACAAATCTCCAGACCGGGGTTTTTAGACTCTAAGAGTTCCAATTAATAAACAATAATACAATAACCCTTAGTCTCTCAATAAACCCCCCTATTTTCTCTTCTTTTCCTTTCTTTTCACTATTACCATGTCACGTCATATCAGAATAGTATACTGGAATGCTAGAGGGATTAAGAACAAGTGGAAGGAAATCAACAACTACATTCCATCTTGTGATATCAATCACATCAGATTGGATCGCCAGGATAGTTTAAGGGACTGAGGTGGTGGCATCTTGATCTACATTCGACAGAATATACAATACTCTAAAATTGAATCTCTTTTCATGCCGAAGGGATTGGAATGTCTGAGTATTGCAATTTTTCACTTAATGATAAATTCGCAAATTTAAGTTTTACGTACAATCCCTCCAAAAATGACATCAGCGCTCTTGATTTCAAAAAATTCTTTAACTCATGCAAACAATTTAAAAATACCATTATTACTGGAGACCTTAATTCGCAGCATCATAATTGGAGGAGTGACCTCATTAATCAACTAGGTAGAAACCTAGACTCAGTATTGGAAAATTCAATTAACTTCAGTGTAGTGAATTCGGGTACTGCGACGAGAGTGTGGACCCGAAACAGTAGTCCAGATGTTACAATAGTTTCTAACGACTTCCAGGAAAAAATTACCTGGGAGGTAGATCCCGACCCTATGGGTAGGGACCATCACCCCGTCAAAATAGATATTATAGATTTCCCATTCCAATTAGGACCTGTGGATATTAAAATAAAAACCTCGAGAGTGGATTGGTGTAAATTTCAGTCGAACATGGATGATAACTACATTAAATTTGATGACCTCAGTGTTAATAATATGTTAACTAAATATGAAAATTTTATTCAATGCATTTACAACGCAATAGAAGAATCTAAACCTCAAACTGAGAATAACAGTAATCAGAATTCAAACAGTAATATTAGCCCAACCAAAAAGCAAAAACCCCCCGTGCTAGCATTTGGTAGAATAATGAATGTACTACAGCTGTAGAAAACAGAAGGAAAAAATTGTTAGAATTCAAATCGGACCCCAATATAAGTACACTCCAAGAATATCAAGAAGCTTGTAATAAAGCAACTCAGATTATTAACAAAACTAAATCATATAAATTCCAGACATTCCTAGATATATAAAACCCCCACGTTCCCTTATCTAGAAACTTTCGATTTATAAAGAGAAATAAAAACCGTTTTTATAACCAGACACCACCTTCCATACCCAGATTCTACATTGAAAACAATTCGGAATTAAAGCAAGCATTTGACAAAATATCACAATCATATGACTATAACATCAATAAAAATGCCAATGAAGAGAACAATGATACAACTCTAAACGATCCTATTAAAATCACTGAAGATCAAGCAGCCATACACAAATCGAAAAGAAATTCAGCTCCCGGCCTTGATGGCATCTCCTACACAATACTTAAAAACCTCCACACAACATCGATTATATGGCTAACATAATTCTACAACCTTATTTTGGACTTCCCAAAAACTCTAAACTCTAACTCTAAACTCTTAATTCCCCAAGAAATGGAACCAATTCAAAGTCGCTTTTATTCCAAAACCCGCCAACAAAGGTTTCAGACCCATAGCTCTTGCCAGTACTATCCTCAAAATTAATGAAAGAATAATAAATGACAAGCTTCAATGGTGGTTGGAAAGTAAAAAGAAGCTACCTGAATTCTCTTATGGTTTTCGCAGAATTAGATCATGTATCAACTGTCTCAACATTATTCATTCTGATATACTTTCGGCCAAATTGAGGAAAAAAACTATGAGAATCTTGGGAATTGACCTAGAAGAGGCTTATGATAGTGTCAATCTGGAAAATTTGATTAAAACATTAATTAAACTAAAAATACCTCGCAAAATCATCCATTTTACCTCCAACTTAATCTAGAAAAGGATATTACACGGCCATTTCAACGGAATCGAGTTAGCTCAAGGCACCATAAATAAAGGATTACCTCAAGGATGCATACTCAGCCCCCTCTTATTCAATATATACATTATGAATATTACTCGTCAACTCTCCTCATACGTAAAATGTATCGCATTTGCCAACGATATACTTATATATCTGGCAAATTTCAACATTCAATTTATTACTGAAAATCTAGAGGAAATACTTGAAAAGCTACACAAATGGTTTATATCCATAAACTTAAAATTTTCAATAAAAAATGTACACTAGTATTCTTTGGAAACCTTGATACAAGCAGGTGAACTTCAAGACACTTTAAACGACTATAAAAGCTACACAAATGGTTTATATCCATAAACTTAAAATTTTCAATAAAAAATGTACACTAGTATTCTTTGGAAACCTTGATACAAGCAGGTGAACTTCAAGACACTTTAAACGACTATAACCTTACCAACCAAAATAGACTCAAATACCTGGGAATACTTTGGGACCCCAACCTTGAATGGAACTACCACATTCAACAATTAGTAAACATGATCAAACTAGGTATCAATATGCTCTCATTCATTGGAAACTTCAATTGGGGCGTACACCCACAAACCATGATTCATTTCTATAAATCAATTGTCCGCCCTAAATTAGAATGGGGAGGCTTTCTTTTTCACAATGCCAAAACTCACCTAACCAAAACACTTGTCAAATTACAAAACTCAGCCTTAAAAAAGTAACTTGGTTGCCTAATCACCACGCCCATAAACATACTACACCACATTGCTGTAGTATCTACCCTTAAACTTAAAAGAGAATTTCTATCCACATAAATGTTCTATAGATGCTTCTCCTACTCAGAGAATGAAGTAATCCCAAAATTAATATTAATTAAAGACCATTACGATCATAGAACTGATAAAACGATATACAATTATAGATACACCCTACTCTACAATCTATGGAACAAATACCAATTATTCACACAAATATCTTACTACAACAATTTACTAACTTTCTCAATCCCCTATCAATCCCTTTTCATTGGTGACAACATTAACATTCACTTTGGCTAATCTTTAAAAAAATCCTCCCAAAATATTCCCATTGATTTTAACAATTATATATATAGTAATTTTACGGATACATTGTTGGTATTTACTGATGGTTCTAAGAACTTAAACTCGGCATGTGCGCTGGAATCTACTTCGAATAAAATCAAACCTCCTACTCATACAAGGTTAACTCACTTGCTAACATCTATAGTTGTAAAGCGGTAGCTATTTTTCATGCACTAGCTTTCTTTCTCGACAAATCCCCTTGTAAAATAGCTATTTTCTCTGATTCACTTAGTGTGCTTACGGTTCTAAAAATGGATGGCTTAAACTCTCAAATGCATGAAACAATAGCACTTATTAGATCACATCTTCTAGAACTAATCAATAACGGGTTTGACATACAAATCTATTGGATCCCAAGCCACACGAGGATCTTTGGAAATGAAAATGTAAATATCACAGCTAAAGATGCGTTAGACAAACCCATTATAGATGTCGAAAAAGTATGGTACTCGGATATCTTTCACATATTTAAACAAAATTATATCAGGGATATGAATGATTATGTGTTGGAGTATGGCAACAGGGAAAAGGGAAGAAGGTACTTTGACAACAATGAACCTTTTTCTCTTTCCCCCTGGTTTGCCAACATCAAATATTGTCGTTCAAGAATTTGTATGTTAAATAGGTTATAGTCCAACAACACTAGAAGCAAACATCACTTATTTATTAAAAACATCCTCCGGGAAGATATATGCGATTGCGGCGAAAATGTCCCAGACATCGACTATCTAGTATGGGACTGTATAACACTACAAAAATTTCGACCCGGACCTAGAATATTAGTTATATCTAGCTATAAAAATATGATAGAATTTTCTTAGAAGTGCATGACAATGTGGTATGCGATTGGGCTATTTTAAATATAAAGTCCTCATGATCTGAGCAAAGAACCTTATCCAAGAGATACCTTTTTGAAAAATTTCAAAAAGAATAATGCCGTTTTATTCAAGTTATCGCTCGACATAGAAAAACGATTTTTGTTACAAAATGATTTCTTTCTCGGCAAAAAAAATATAATTGCACAAAAATTTTACTGAACATCCCTCTCCATATTCCTAATCATCTCATAATTTTTCAATAACTTTTTGTCATATCTTTCCAAGATATTTACCACCAAGCTTTTACCATTGAAACAAAAAATGACGTTTTCGTGTATAACAAAAGAAAGGAATGACATTATCCAAACTTTTAGGTCGGATAAGGTTGGTAATTTTATGCTCTTTTAATTGCCTGTTCGATGGTTTGATGATACGTTTTGAAAAATCATACGCAGCCTTCGAGACATCTGGACCACACCCAAGATGCTCATCTCACACACGTGCACGTACACCCACTGTCAAATTATCGATGATAGTAAAAAGTATCGATAATAGTGGAAAAGCATATGCAGCATTCGGGACATGTGGACCACACCCGAGATAATCATCTCACACACGTGTACGTACATCCACTGAAAAGAATTATCCATCGTTGAAAAATATCGATAACAGTGCGAATTTATTCGCAACATCCAGAACATCTGGACCATGTCTGAGATAATCATGAAAAATCATGCGCAGCATCTAGGACATCAGGACCACACCCGAGGAGATGATCATCTCGCACACGTGCACGTACACCCACTGAAAATAACTATCTATAGTTGAAAAAATATCGATAACAGTGCAAATTGATTCACAGTATCCGGAACATCTGGACTATGCCTGAGGTGATCAACTTGCATACGTGTACGTATCCCATTTTAAAAAAAAGCTATTATTTTAAAAATCATTTGCAGCATCCAACCCATATAGCACGACACATTGTAGGGACGTTGCTGCAACGTTGCTCTGGCAATCAAGAAACGTTGTTCGTAAACGTTGTAGCAACGTTGCAGAAACGTTGAAATGCCCGCTTTAGTTGCAAAAGAAACGTTGTAGAAACGGTGTGGTAACGTGCCTACGAAGTTCTACCACTTTGCTAGACCGTTACTTTTGAAACGTGTTCAGAACTTGCCAAAGTGTCACTTTTCCACGTTGCAAACACGTCGCTAGAACGTTGCTACGAAAACTTGCAATATTTATTGGTAAATATTTATAATAATAGAAATAGCTACAGCAGAATGGCCTATTTGGTTGTACCACCCAGATGGTACTTCGCAATTTGCGATTCTCATACATCTCACCTTCGAGGAGAAAATTAATTATTTCTAATTTTAAATTTTCAAACTTTGTTAGTTGTGTAGCAACGTTCTGACAACGTATATACAACGTGAAAAATATACTAAGGCAATTTCAGGAGTCGTCAGAGATGTTGCAGAAACGTTTTAAACACGTTTCCGTGGTGACTTTCTAGCAACGTGATAGAACTTTGTAGGCACGTTACCTCACTGTTTCTACAACATTTCTTTTGCAACCCGAGTGGACATTTCAACGTTTTCGCAACGTTGCAAACATGTTGCTATAACGTTTATGAACAACGTTGCTTGGTTTCCAGAGCAACGTTGCGACGACGTCTCTACAACGTGTCGTGCTATCTGGGAGTATATCTGAGTCACGCCTTCTATGATGTAGAAAGCCTCGAAAGTATCCGTACGTACGTACGGACACACGTTAGAGGATCCTCCGCTAATATTATGGTGTGTAGATAATAGATAAAAGCAGATAAAATATTTTAAAAGACTGAGGATGGAAGATGAATGTATAGAGAAAGGCCAGAAGATATTAACATTTTCTTTTCAGAAATTATAACAAATAATATAATCTTAACAGAAAGTTCTGTACAGCAGTGATATTCAGTTAATACAGTGTAGATCAGATTTATATTACTATTTATGAAATATATAATGAAAGTGTGCTATTATATTTAACTAGTATAATAATTAAATATTTATTTTACGCAAACAAAGTTAAAAAGCATTAGTACTAACTTCACTTTCAGATGGCAACAAAAGGGCCGGCTAAGTATGGAAAGAGTAACTCATCTAATTGAATAAGTATATATTTAACATTTATTTATTAACATATCACAAATCTAATCACAGCATTATTTGACAAACTATTTTAGATTTCAGATATTTTGTTAATTAAATTTAAGAGTATGAAGTTTATTTTTGTAGTTTCGAAAACTAGATTTCATAAAGTTGTAAACTGCGATATACTTTGCCCATTCTTTACCCTTTTAAGGGTATTTTTGGCGAGTTTACTAGACGGTAAAAATGTATTTTCCATCAATTTCAATAATTATTAATCCTCTATATCGCATCCAGAGAATAAGACTATGACAATTCAAAATTTGATAGTTTGGCAAAACCAAGCTAGTAAAGTCAATTTTTTATGAGATAAAATTTTTTAACTAGAATTTTATTATGCTATATATTACCTAGTTTCTTAATTTTTTTCAACTATTTCTCATAGAGCATTATGGGTTTTTATTTTTGCATAGATGTGCGATATGTGAAATTTGACTCGTACTTGAAATATGTAATAAAGAAAAATTTACTGAGTCGTACTGAATACCATAACTGTATTGATGTATAGGCTGTTGAGTCGCCAAAGACCGAAGAAGAACTGAAAGAAAAATTGCGCGTAAAAGCTACGCTTCGCCAAAGCGCGTAGTTTATAAATAATGCAGGATAAATAGGCGGATTAAGAGAGGGTTATCGTACCTTTCGTTTCTCCAAGACTGGATTCACATATCTCACTAGTATGTGCACGCATGACAGTATTGTGTTTGCGGCTATAGCATCGCGATATCCATATATTTTGCATTGAATTCACAACGGGGCAATAGCATTGTTCCGGAAAGAAACTAGTGACGACGAATAAGAGGGCTTACAAGCTTTAAACTGTGAGAGAGTTGTGCAAAACTAAAAGGATTGCAAAATTATTTTAATGGAACAAAATGAGGCCTCTGATCAAGGTAATCTTGTAGGATTCTGAGTGAGACTTTGTCAAGTACGATATTAAGTTCTGACTTTATTGAACCAGGCAATGCAAATTCGATTATACAAATTCGACGGGCATAGTATGACGGGTATAAAATACAGAAGTCGATAACACAGATCCTTTAAGTAAAAGAAATGTACAATTTTTGAAAAAACGGCTTACTATGCCCTTTGAACATAAACATTATCTGGTTCAATTTTCAAAAGACTCTGTTATTATCTTTCCCTTATTACCCTTTAACCTGGACGATGAGAGAAACCATGTAGTTGTGAGCTGCGTTAATGTTAGTAAATCATAGTTTCTTTTTAATTTTTACAAGCATTAAATTATCATTTCAATATTTTTGTTGTTCATGTATACTCAGTAACATATGATCAATCATTTAAGTGCTTTTTCAGCTTGATAAATAATTTATTACGTAAACAGACAAACAAAATTGTTTTCTAGACGTTACTACTAGTGAACAGTCCAAGTTAAAGAGTTAAATTCAGTTGATTCGCTATTTCATACAAATTAAAATAATAAAGATATAAGACATTAATAAAAATTCAGTAAGATTATTGTTTCATTAATGTTTTTACATTTGTATAATAATTATTTTTTTAAGAGGGCTAGTCTGAGTTAAACTCGAAAAACAAAATTTTTTATACGATAAGATAAAAATTTTTACTTTAAAAACAACCATTCTGAATTCTCTTTACTACAAATACTTGATAATATCTGTAAGTTTACTGCTGGAAATCTCAAAATGTTTCTCCTACATGACATAAGATATTACCATTGTCAATACTATATTTATTGGGAAAACTTTGCGGCATGCACGTTTCTAGATTACACGATCAACAAATAAAAATTTCCAACGGTAATTTGACTCTTTTTGGTATACACTAGAACTTTTATGGGTTACTTTTTAGTTAAAGATTATTTTTAACGTTACTTTTTAGAGAATAAACCAATTATTTTAAAATCACAAAATAAAATTCATTTTAATTGGCTAATTCTCCGAAAAATAACAAAAATAAATTTTTAATGTAAAATTAATCCAGAGAAGTTTTAGTATATACAAAAAGGTGTCAAATACCGTCGGAAAAAATATTTATAGTAAAAATAATTTCAGAATAGTTGCTTATAAAAAAAAAATTTTTATTGGTTCATAAAAAGATAATTCTATTTTCGAGTTTAACTCATACTGGCCCCCTTAAATAGTCCGTTTGGTTCAGACTCGCATTTTTCGTGTATCTCTATATTCGTATCGCTATATCAACTACTGCATTCTATAATGAAAAAAGAAAAAAAAAATAAAGCGCGTGTAGATTTCCAGTGGGCGTTCGGTCTGATTCGCTTGAGTCTCGATCTAGTAGGCATCTGGCCTAATGACGATACAGAGAATTGCGGCAACAAGCGCCTTCGCGTTCCCATCATGCTGCTGGGGATACTATTCGGTATTCTGATGCCACATATGTACGCGCTCACCCAAGTTTATCACGAATTGCCACTGGTGATAGACAACGTGATGGTATTTTTCACGGCTGTCAATTGCTCCATCAAGCTTTTTCTTCTCTGGTACAGTCGACGAGGTGAAAACGCGAAAACATGAATAGATTCAAATTGACAGCTAGCCTTTGTTCATAAGCAAATAGCGTAATTTTTCAATAATTATTCAAGCTAGTATTCCGGCCAGTGATAAAAAGCGTAATGTTCGACTGGCAGCGCTCGAAGAGCCTATGGGAGCACGGGATTATGCTGAAACAAGCGCGACGCGCGCGGCTTTTCACGATCAGCTGCTACGTTATAATGTTCGCCACCTTACTGGGCTTCATTTCTCCTCCTATTTTCGGTGTGAGCATCCGCATCATCAACAACATCACGGATCCTGACGGGTACGAGAGATTTTTTCCTCTACAGAGCTTCTACCCTTTCGAAACGACCTGTTCACCGTACTTCGAGCTCGTCTACTTAACACAGTTTATCGCTAGCAGCTTTGTGGTGATTACATTCATTGTGTCGGACAACTTCTTTGGCGCCCTTATCTTTCACGCGTGCGCGCAGTGTGAGATACTCGGTGCAAGGATGACCCAACTCCTGCCTACGGATGTCGATTGGATGTGCACTGAGGAACGCTTTTTTCGATCGAATCTCAAGAGTCTGATTCAGACTCACCTGCATATAATTAGGTATTTTAAATCGACTTTTACGTTAGATAGGTACTACTATTAACAATAATAACACTTGTGTCTTTATATTCACGCATTACATACAAAATAAATATTCATTCAATCATTTACTAGATTTGTCAATGACGTAGAAAAGTCATTTAATCTTGTCATGTTGTCACAAACTATGTCCGTAACACTAGTCATGTGTTGTTTAGGCTTTGGAGCCATAAGCGTAAGTGGTACAAAATACTTTTAATAAAACCATATATCATTAAATAACATTTGTAACATTTAATATTTAGTCGATAGGAAATGCAAGCAAAAATCAATCAGTTTTGCAATTGTTTACTTTAGCAGGTACGATCCTAAATTTAATGAGTCAAATGCTAGTATGTTGCTTCGCATGTGAGATTCTTGCAAATCATGTAAGTTATGGTTATTCTTATGATGGAATTGATATGTAATTTTTTAATTGATAAAACTTTAAGAGTAATAATGTTTTTATAATTATCAAATTTTAGAGTGTAGGGTTTTGCAACGCTATTTATTGTTCCGGATGGTACTTATTGCCAGCTAACTACTCTCGAGATTTAATTCCAATTATGATGCGGTCGCACTTTCCATTGCAACTCAGCGTCGGAAAATTCTTTTACTTGTCTCTTGGTACTTATCTCAATGTACGTCCCAAGTCAAGCATTTCTATAAATATGATAATTTTTTTGTTTAATTTGCGTTTTAAAATTATGACTTTACATTTTTTTCAGATTTTAAAGACTTCCTTTGGATACATTTCTATGCTTCTAGCTGTTAATAAATAATTAAATGCTCATTGAATCACACAAACATTGACATGTGTACTGGAAGTATATTATATAGGGGAGATCTGGGCAAAGCGAGCCTCGGGGTAAAGAGAGATTTCTATATATTTCTGACGTATTTACAAAAATAAAACATTGGTACTAATTTCAGTTATATAATATAATCATTGTTTTATTGAACAATTTTATTATATAAGTGAAATTAGTAAAAAAAATTTGTTTTATGTTAGAGATATATAGAAAGCTTAATTTACCCTTAGGGTGGCTTAACCTTTTAAGTTAATTTTACCCAGAAGCGCGACTGTAAAAGGGTCATCGGTATATAGGTATAGACGCACCTTTACTTACTGTTTTTTATAACCTGCATACAAACAAATAAGCTGTAGGTATGAGTTTTTCACTTTCCTTGAATTTTATAAAGCTTCATTAGTATTACAATTGTATTTTTAGTTGTGGATGATATATCAGTAATATATTCATTGTTGTAGCATGATTATATATACAATAAGTATTGTCGAGCAAAATAATAAAGAAAATCTCAAAATTTGGATATAGAATTATGAGACATTAAATTATTTATAAAAATAAATTATGTATTTATAACTTTAACTTTCTTTTTATAAATAAGTTGTAACGAGTCACGAATAACTCACATGTAATACAGCACGGAGAATGGGCCAAGTGTCGCCATCTGACAGCCGCGCGCTTCAACAGGTAGGCAAGAGAGAGCAGGTGGCGAGATGCCACCGAGACCATGGAGAAAGGCCATTATCGCTAACGATGTCGAGCCGCACACCACGATTTTGGCCTGCTCGCGACCATCTTGGCGATTCTCCCGCTCCGCAACTACACGTGATCACGCTTGGGCAGTGCACGCTGATTCTCGCGTGCGCGGGTGCAAGAACGACTGGTGGAGGCGAACGCTCGACCCCCACCATCATCAACCGAAGAAGAGTCCGCACGAGAGGCGAGAAGCCTCCAGTAGCAAGCGCCGAGGCGGCAACGGGAGGGAATGCGACGGAGCTAGCGGTCAGCAACGAGAAAGAGAGCTAGATAGATATATAGATAGATAGATATTCAATTTTTGAAATCGTTAAATTTGATCTAGAAAAAGAATCACATCATTACTTATTCGTATGCGCAATACTTTCAACGCTAAACTTAACCTAACCGAGAACGCAGTAATACCCATATTTACCGTACGTTTTAACTTCACTCGCCCGCATATTTATTTAGTATTCCTTTTTCTTCCTGCTTACCCCCGCTATTGCGGAAATACAGGTGGTTGAGCGACCGGAAGCACGACGTAGCTGAGAGGCAGCTACGGTAGCAGAGTCCAAATCTACATTAACAGGTAGGCGAGGCACATGCTATAAGCACGCAAGAGAGTCTTGGTGCTCGTGCGTGCACAGGAGCTGCCCCGCGCGCGACATAGTTCGAACTCCCAAAGCAGTGGCTCGGGGCTCTGTATATCCTTGTTATAAGTTTTAAATTTTTTAAATCGGATAGTAAACTAAATGCCATTTTACTTTAATTAAAATTTAATGGCCCTTATGCTCTAGTCTCTTCTTCATGTGAACCTTTTGGATTATTTTCAAAATACGTTCATTATTCATATCCCCGCTATTTGATTGAAAGAAAAACACTTATACGACTGGCTGCGTGTTCAAAATGAAAGAATACGGCTGTCAACTGATTTGGCACTCTGCTTTATCAGAAATATCAATTTAAGGTGGCTTCAGTGGTGGTCACCGTATCAAGCGAGGGCCCCACGGGTGGTTTCACTTTTGATTTTAATTTTGTTTCAACTAAATTATTCAAATTTAAATCTAAAGCTTTGTGAATTACTTCTAATTGTTAGTAACAAAAATTATTTTGTTAATATATAAACTAATGATAATTTGTAGTTTCCAATGTTTATCATCAGTATTTTGTTTATTCGTTCATTAACACATAATTATGATGAAGTCATATATAAACGTATGCTCCCTTGAAATCAAGTAGAACAAGCATATAAAATTTTATGTAAATCGGATACATAGTGTCGAAGGACTATGCAATAATGAAAACCAGAATCTAATAAATAAAGAATCTTCGGTCCGTTAATGATAATAATAATAATAATATTTTGTTTTCAAATAGGGGAGAAATGCGTAACTACACCGTGCAAGACTCCCCGTGTGTAAGGCTCTCTTAACGTTGGGTCACCAGTACTCAAGCACCGATGGCCCCTCGCCAGGCATATCCACTAAGACCCCACCTCTTTTACCCGCTCAGAAGGAGCAGAGTGCCAATCCGGATCCGCGTTAGCATTACCTCGGGATGACAGTCTTCGCCACTAGTGAGCATTTCAATACGGTTCTTTCTCACGTTAATTCATTCGTTTGTGCATATTTTTCGTATATACGAGTAATAAAAACGACCTTCTTGCGTTTTATGATCTGTAGTACCCATCTGTAGTAAAAAATAACTATTTCTTACATACTTTCATTCATTCGTTAATTCGCACTTTGAGTATAAATGTCAACGAGATGCTCGCGCTTTTATAATAATACTAATAATAATTCTATTTTTCGAGGGGGGTAGTATATGCCATCTAAAGCTCACCCGACTGGGTCCGCATAGCCGGATAGCGTGGGGCTGGTCGGGGATGCATCCTCCGTGTGTATAAAATAGGACGAAAAAAAAATAAACAAAAACGCGGAAAAACTACACAGCCGTTGCATCGCAAACCTACCCACTAAAACCTACCTCCATTTCCTCTTTCGGCGGAACCCACCCTGGTACCGTTTATCACATTACCTCAGGGTGGTGCCATTCTAGTATCGTCTGGGCAACCGCTGCTTCCTCGACCTGAAACAAATTTAAAAATTTATAATTTTAAATCCCCCGAGGCGGCCTTAGATCTAACCTGTCTCATTTATACGCATATTCGAACCGGCGCATTTCATCTCCGTACGGAAAGGAGAAATTTCCCTGTCCCTTCCCGCGACATTCATAAAAAGAGAGAAAATGTGCGTCTCCTGGTTAAGAAAACGTCCCATCGTCTCCCCCCACTTCCATTTCCATGGACTCGTCCGACGTCCCTGGGTTATGTTCCTCGGACTCTGAACCTTCCCCATACGATTCAGGTAGGAGCAGAAGTACTCATGGTCACTCAGGAATTGGGCCAGGTAGTAATTTACCTCTCCACGGTCTCTGTTAATCCAAGCTAGGTCTATCAGCCTCGCTGTCCATTTACCCTTGGTTGTGGTTGTCCAGGATTGTTGCCACGTTTCCATGGTGCGTTCCCGTTTCTCTCTATGGACTGTTGTTCTGTCCTCTCCTGTTTTCTTTCGTTCGTAGATTCGCTTGCGCTCCGTCACGAGTAGGTCGATCGGGATGACTCCCGCAATAACGAGCACTGCGGGTACCGAGACCGTGCGATAGGTGCTGGTGACTCTGAGAGCTCCTCTACACTGAACGAAAGTGAGCCGAATCCGATATGAGTCCTTCTCCATTGCATCGGCCCATATTTCAGATTCGTACAATAAGAGGGATGTAATGACTGGTATGAGTCTACACTTGCTCACTTTCTCAACTGCTGTCTATTTTGCCGCTTTATACGCTGCATACGCTAGGTAACGAAAGAAAGTAAGCTTAGTGTCTAGTTTGAGTCCCAGATACATAGCCTTCCTACTTGTCGAAACATTCGCGTTTCCCACATATATGGGGAAGATGGTCTCAATCCGTGTTCCCCCATCCAGCGCAAGATCCTGCCCATCGCCTGGTTAAGCAGATATTGTGCTTTTTTAAAGTCCCACGCGATGATGACTAAAGCGACATCATCAGCGTAGGCTACCATGTACACTCCTTCCGGTAGCGCAAGTCGTAACTGAAAGTCGTACAGGATGATATAAAAATAAGGGCCATAGATCGACCCCTGTGCCACGCTGCCGCTGACATATTTCTCGCGTTGGCCTTCTTCTGTTTCGTAGTGGACATAATAATAATAATAATAAAATTATAATGATAATAATAATAATAATAATAAAATTATAATGATAATAATAATAATAATAATAATAAAATTATAATGATAATAATAATAATTCAATAAATCTATTAAAGACATCATAGTATGCATACAATTTATTCTGAACGATACAATATGATATAACATTAATTCTTCCAAACTGTAGAGCGACATATCTATGTATTTGATATACCGTCAACAAAAGTCATCAGTACAGAAGTGAAATGACATTGTCTAATACATAAAAAGTTCCAGATGCGCTATTCCTTGTTTAGGACCCACTCAACTCTTCATTAATTGGGTAAGTTTTAGTATTTTAAATCAATTGCTGTAAATATAACAAACTATATTAATCAGAATGTACTTATACTAAGTAATTATACTACGTATATAGTTTTTGTAAAGGAAAGCCGTTAATCTACTGCATGCTTAAATTCGCTCCAGGATCTTCAGATAATGTTTTGTTTTTAAAACTTTCGTGCGGCTCAATTGCGTTTCTATACTATATTCAAGAATACTTCGAACTCTACAAATTTCAAGAGCCTAGCCTAATTTTTTTAGGATCAAAGCTGTTACTACTTTTGTATCATATTTATTCAAATCAGAAACAATATATTAGTTTTATAATTATGGGCGCTAGATAATGATGTACACTTTGATGCCACAGAAGTGACTGTAGACCTTGTGACTCTAAAATCATCAGAAAGCAACATAAAAATTGCTATGATTCTTTATATTAAGAATAAAATCAAGTTTTAGTAATAAGATAAGTATATTAACCGATAAAATAAAAAGTTAAAATTTAGTTATCTAACCTATACATCGTATTTTCTAACTCAAATAGCTTTGAAATATTAGCAAACAGTGAGGATTCGAAATATGAGTTTTATTCTAATCACCCAAATATGACTTTAGTCATGTAAAATATTAGATTAAAATTATTAAAGTTGCTGCAATTAGTTGGTTAATTTTTCTGTCCATGTACGCGTTTGTCAAATGACAGTTATCAACTTTCAAAGTAAATAGGCCTTACTCAATATAGAACTATTAATTGCGGCATAATATTACGGAATACGGTTGTTGCTTTTTGTAATTATTTATAAGATTCTTGTTTCAACGTTGTTTCAACGTTGAATATAGTTTTAATTAATAAGTAACTGTAAATGTTTAAAACTGTAACATAAAACTTCAACCTTTATTGTCCATCAATTTTGGTAATAAACACTATATATACCCTCGAATTTGACTTGTATATGAAATATGTAACGTAATTTTAAGTATCTGGCTACTTAATAGATGTAGTTATTTGATGAAACTGTAATATAAAATGTAATGTATTGTATTAATACATTATTAATACTTTATGTATGAAATTTGACTTGCACTTGAAATATGAAATAAATAAAAATGTACTATGATCCAATAAAAAAGAGTACTGTATTGATGCGTAGGCTGCTAAGTCGTCAAAGGTCGAAGAAGAACTGAAAGAGAAACTTTTCGCAAGAGCTATGCGGTGACAAGGCACGTAGTTTATAAATAATGCAGGGTAAATAGGCAGATAAAGAGAGGGTTATCGGGAGGTACGTTTCCCCAAGACTCTCGCCCCTCACTCCTACGCACGCTCTCGTCTTCTGCCTTTCATTCCTAGTTCTTTGTCGATAGCCCAACTGCGTTCGAGGCTAAGTGATATTCATATACCCCGCATTGAATTCACCGCGCGACTTGATTAACACTATTAGGGTAAGGAGCTACGGTGACAACGAATACGTGCATGCAAGCTCTGAACTGTGCGTGAAGTTAATGGATTGCAGCGTCATTTTAATGGAACAAAACGGGGCTGCTTCTGAAGGTAATCTTACAGGATTTGTTGTGAGAGCTTGCATCACGTCCAATGTTGCGTTCTGACGAGAACCAGGCGAAATTGTTTGCAGATGTATACATTTTTTATTTTATTCACTTGCTTCATAATTTTATACAAATTAAGGGGATTTAAAAACCGCTTATTACCGACGCTTATGAGATCCCAATCTTTTTATTTAATGTTTGATTTTGAGAAAATATACCTCTAAAACTTTGTTGTCCAAATCAAAATCAACAATCTTCCAGTGAGTTATTTTCTCAAAATTGAAAATTAGAGAAATCAGCGGGTTTCCATTTTTGCCAGTAAAGAGTGATTGTTGTAACATTACCTTAATGCTTTTTTTACAGTGTATAGTAATTATTTTTTTGAATGGTCGATTTTGTTCAGATTACCGTATTTTTCGCGTACTTTTATCTGTTACTGCATTCTAGAATAATTAAAACGAGGAAAAATAAAGCTCATGAAGATTTCCAGTGGGCCTTCGGTCTGAACCGCTTGAGTCTCGATCTAATCGGCGTCTGGCCTAACAATGATGTTGATAGTCGCGGCAACAGGCATCTTCGCATTCCTATCATGCTGTTGTGGATACTATTCGGCATTCTGATGCCGCAGCTGTACGCACTTTCCAAAGTTGTTCAAGAATTGCCGTTGGTGATCGACAACATAACAGTGAGCTTCACTTCTCTCATATCCTTCATCAAGCTCTTTCTTCTCTGGCACAGTCGACAAGGTGAAAGCATGAAAACATGAAAAAATATAAAATTATCATTAAAATTATTCGTTCATGAATAAATAGCGTAATTTTTGAAAAATGATTCAAGCCAGTATTCCAGCCAATGATAAGTAGCGTAATGATCGACTGGGGGCGCTCGAAAAGTCAATGGGAGCATGGAATTATGATCAAGCAGGCGCGACGTGCGCGGATTTTCACGATCAGCTGTTTCCTTGTAATGTTCGGCAGCTTCGTGGGCTTCATCTCCCCTCCTATTTTCGGTCTGAGCATCCGTTCCATCAACAATATCACCGATTACGCCGGTGAAACCCGATATTTCCCTCTGCAGAGCAGCTACCCTTTCGAAGTTAGTCGCACACCGTACTTCGAGCTCATTTACATTACGCAGTTTGTTGCCAGCAGTTTTGTGGCATTTACCTTCACTGTCTCGGACAACTTTTTTGGTGCCCTCGTGTTTCATGCGTGCGCGCAGTGCGAGATTCTTGGCGCAAGGATGAACCAACTCCTGCCTATGGATGTCGAACACATCATTGACTGGATGAGGACCGAAGGACACTTCTTCCGATTGAACCTCAAGCGGATCGTTGACACTCACCTCCATATAATCAGGTATGCTTACCCTTTAGTCCCAAGGCTGAATTGAAAAAAAATATGAATAGAGGTTTATTAGCTCAAAATGACTTAGAATAAGTTCACGAATAATTTCTAAAAGAAAAAATTGCTCTAACTAATAGAGCGTACACCCTCCGAGAAACGAATTTCGGTCAGACTTTGGGAGGTGGTTTCTGGTATCCAAAAATGAAGGCTAGCACCCGTAATTAATTCTAATGGGCACTTATTATTAATAGAGGTTAATAGAGCCCTACATGGGCTAAGATCCTTTACATCCTGCACCACCAAGGCGTTATGCAAGCAGCTTGCAAGTGCTCTCTGGTGTACCTGGATCTATCAAATGAACTCCAAACCAGCAGCAGAAATAGCAAAACTCCTGCGTACAGTACATTTTCTGGGTCTGAAGGGATGAACATATTACTCCTTATAGAAAGCGATTGAACTCCTTATTGAGCGTTAAAGACTGACCGAAACTCATTTCCCGGAGGGTGTCTACTCTCCCTGTAAGTATGATTTCTCGAAGTAGATATAAAAACTACTACATTTGAGTGCTATTATACACTGAGAAAACTATATCGTAACTCACGCAACATTATATCGTAAAAATTTACGTATCCATATTGTAATTGTTGTGACATATGCAGTGTCAGCTACAATATGATATCATAAAAACAAGCGATAGCGAAGTTTAGTTAACCCATTTCTTCCCAAGTGGCCATTTTATAGTCGATTGGTTATTTGCCTAAAAAATTGTCGAAAAAAAATAATTATAATAACCAATAACACTTTTCTGAAGTAAAATTGTCCGCTCTTTCCGATTCTGAAATCAGAATTTTGAAATTTCCGTTGGAAAATTTCAAAATGGCGGTTTTAGGCAAAAAACCAATCGACTATAAAATGGCCGCTTGGGAAGAAATGGGTTAATTTGGGGTTAGATCTATACTACTCTAAATTCCCAGTATTTTTTAAATCATTAATTACTTTTTACGATCTATAGTTATTATAAATATTATTGTAATTGTATTCGCGTCCTATTTACACATCGCTTTGGTAAGAAATGTCCCGTACGTGCGAAAATAGCAATAATGCGTGTGTTGTTCTGTGTACTATGCACATGTAGGTATATATAGGTATACTCTCTTCGTAATATCGACTGGCGCAGCTTCTGCGCATATCTCATGCGCATATTTTTACGATATGGGTCGCAAAAACTTCACTTTACGATTAATATCGTAAAAGTTACGATATCTTACTTTTACAATATGAATTTTACGATACAGTTTTCTCAGCGTACAAGTAATTAGATTGTATATATCCAAAAGGATTGAATAAGAAAAATATTATTCCAAATTTTTAAGAAAAAATCTATAGCACCATGCGCATTGTTTTTTGTTATAGCATCACTATTTTTTCGGACTGATGTGGATTCGAACCTACGCCCCTTGAGCGGCTTTTGTCTTGAGGTACACTCAACGGTAGAACCATTTTTCCGAACGTGCCCCTAAATAACAATTTTTCATAGGCTTAATATATTATAGTCTTTAACAAAATCGCATCTGAAGTCATCTTTTCGTTGACTTTTTGGTGACTTGGCATTCTTACGCCTATGCAAAAATTGTTATTTTGGAGCATATTCAGAAGAATGGTTTTACCGTTGGGTGTACGCGTTTACCACTTGAGCCATCGACCACCATGTTATCATTGCATTATCTTTTCAAACAAGTGTCCTTGTTTGGACTTTAAAATATACTGTCATCTTCGTCTTGATCCCCTAGAAGTGACTATGTGGCTACAGATACTTTCTGAACAAAAAACAATTTTTCATGGTAGTTCAAACTACGTGTGCCTACAGGCACATTTGGGACCTAAAGGGTTAAATCGTAACTTTCCAGTTTACTTTACGTATTACTACCAAATATAAAATACTTCTATTTTTATATTCACGTATTATATACTAAATAAATATTTGTCCATTTTTACTAGATTTATTCATACTGTAGAAAAGTCATTCAATCTCATAATCTTGACGCAGGCTATGTCTTTAACATTCATCATTTGTTGTTTAGGCTTTGGGGTCGTAAGAGTAAGTGATAAAATATACTTTTAATAAAAGACCAGAATATATCATTGTTTTTAATATTTAATATTTAGACGATAGGAAATGAAAGCAAAAGTCAACCAGTTTTGCAAATCTTCACTTTATCAGGGACACTCCTGAACTTAACGAGTCAAATGCTAGTATATTGCATCGCATGTGAGCTTCTTGCAAAATATGTAATTAAGTTATTGTTAATTTCATCAAGCATCCCTGGTAGAAAATGAAACTGGTTTTCTTCGCAGTTTCTGGTCAGTTTTGTAAAAAATGCTTATACTCATATGACAGTAATATAATTTTATGCCCATCTCAAAGAAAATGGACACTTTTTGCCCTGAGAAGCGAAACCAAAATTACACTTTTTGCCTGCAAAAATGATTAGCGGGAAAAAAGTGACTTCACTAGAAACTAGTCCAAAATCCTTTATTTCATCAAGTTCTACCAATAACCCTGACTAACACATACACATACACATACGCACACATACACACATACACACATACACACACACACACACATACTCACGCACACAAACATACGCATACACACCCATTTTCTAAAAATAGTGTATTTTGATTCCTAATGTCTTAAAACATCTTCACAACATTTTTAGCAAAACTTTTTTTACCTTCACAAAGCTTTCTCTATGAGAAATCAAAACTTACGTTCTCGAATAAAACTTATGTCTACGAAAATTCCAGAATATTTATCTTTACGAATAACGCTCACGAATAACATTTACGAAGTCAATTTATATAATATGTCAACGAGAAATTTGATTAACAAAGTGCAAAAACAAACTTACGTTCACGAAAAATATTTTTTGATAGGATTATGCTCGGATAAAAGCTCTGACTTGATTAGGTTCACAAGGTTAAAAAGCTCTCTCGATGAAGTAATTTAGTTCATAAAAATTCTTCGTGGATATATATTATATAATATATATACGAAGTTACGTTCGATATAAAGCTCTCTCGAGTGAACACTTAAGTTAATGAATTTTTTTCGTGGACATAATACATCCACATAAAAGTAACTGAATTCACGCAAGCAAATAATTATTATTCTATTGCTAAATAACATTTTGAAGATAACTGATAAACTGCCGAGAAAAATCATTTCATTTCTACTAAGTATATGTATTACATGTCATTTTTACTTGAAAAAATTGTAAGATTAATAAAGTTTTTATAATTATAAATTTTTAGAGCTTAGGGATTTGTGACGATATTTATTGTTCCGGTTGGTATTTATTGCCAGCTAGGTACTCTCGGGATTTAATTCCAATCATGGTTCGGTCGCACTGTCCATTGCAACTCAGCGCCGGAAAATTCTTCTACTTGTCACTCGGTGCTTACCTCAATGTAAGTTCAAAGTTAAAGGTTCAATTACTATAATGTACTTTTGGTTTGACTTGTGCATTACAATTATGGTTTTACATTTTTTCAGATTATAAAGACTTCTTTCGGATACATTTCCATGCTTCTGGCTGTTAGTAATTAATAAAATGCGCATTAGATTATCTAATGATGTGTGTACTTAATGTAAAGTTTATAAGAGATCTAAACAATGATGTGTGTACTTAAAGTAAAGTTTATAAGAGTTTATTACCCAGAAATAAATAAGTTAATTGAAGTATTCCCTACAGAGGTACAGAATGTAATATGAAGTATTTATGAACTTTAAATTATATGTATTAAATAATAATTTCCTTAATTATTCTATTTGTATTATATCTTTTATATCATATTCATTATAGCTTTACAAAACCAAAATTCTAGTTGAAAATACGCAGATAAAATGTTTATGATCACACAAGAGTGCATGAAAACATGTCAAAAGGAGTCAAATCACTGTAGGAAAAAAATGTTTGTTGATCGTGTCACCTACAAATATGCACGCCGCAAAATTTTCCTAATATATGAGGTATTGGCAATGGTAATACATTGTATCCCGTAGGAGTAAAATTTTGAGGTTTTACATCGGTTAAATTACAGATATAATCAAGTATTTAGTAAACAAAAATTCAGAATAATTGCTTTTAAAGATAAAATTTTTATCATCTCATAAAAAATATTATTTTTTAGGGTTTGAAGGTATTTTGTCCCCTTAAGTATTTATGAATGGTTACTTAATATTGAAATATTATTATTACTTCTAAATTGTATCGCATTAATATAATTTCATATTGACCAAAAAATTAAAACTCAGGCTATCCCTCTTAAATTTAGCAGTCCAAAAAAATGTGCATTATAGTACATTATAGAACTTTACTTACGACTTTACTGTGGCCACTTTATTGATTTGAAGAGTGGGACACACGGAAAGAGAAAAAAATAACTGAAAATTGATAAAAAGAGAGAAAGCATTTGCGGGAATCATATGCTACTGTTGTCCCACTTTTCATGTCAATAAAGGGACCATCACGGTTGAGTCGTGAATAATAGTATATTATTACACTGTTGTGGGAGATGGTTTTCTACCTTGCTCGAGGGTTTTCGCACGAGCGAAGCGAGTGAGAAAATCGAGCAAGGTAGAAAAACACCTCCCACAACAGTCTCATACGATATTTTATAGCACAACAACCTCAAAATCGACAATAAAGTTGGCATTTTGAGGTTAGTGTGCTATAATAGTAGATTATTTAATGCTCTATCTAATATTTCATAATGTTTCATAATGCTTCATGTGAGGCGGTGTTTTTACTCTGATCTCGTGTTAAAAAACTAATTAAAGTTGTTGTCTTGACGAGTTGAAAAAATAATGTTTACATAGGTATATCTTTATTAATCGTGTAAATAAGTGGAATCTGTTCTGAGACTTGATATGTCTATTTAAAAAAGTGTATTTTTGTGGAAAAATAATTGTTTTAACTATCTGCCCATAAAATTGTCATAGATTTAGAATAATAAGTTTGTTAAAATTTTCCGTTATTTAACAAAAGATTTAGAATAAGGTTTGAACATAATTTATTTTGCATTTGATCATTTAGAAGGTGTTTAAAAATATATTAAATATGGATTTTGTCTAATTTTTTAGTGAAAAGGTATACCAGATAAAAAAGACAGTAGCTAAAATACAATTTTAATCTCTTGAATAAGACTTTTGGATTTTTTAATAATTGTTTCTTTTTTGTTGCAGAAGCTTACGCTGCGAGACTTGATCTCTGCGAAACTTAGGTTTCTCCTTACTCGTATACATCTGTACTCAAGACTAAATTGTTGAAGGATTATGAAGTCTACTTATATTATTCAAGGATTTTGAAGCCAGATGAGTATCCTAGTTTTGTATTTAATCAATATGAGAGAAATAGTACATTATGCATCAAGGGAGTAAAGTGGGCAATGTACGCACTGTGTGACGTTGCCGACCGAGCGAAGCGAGGTCGGCATTTCACATAGTGCATTCTTGCCTACTGTACTCCAGAGGTGCGTATACTACTTTTCACCACACCCCCGCAAAGAAATGACTGTACGCATCTCAGCAGGCCGTACAGTACCCCATGCTCTGCCTAGAAGTAAAGTGACTTGTGTACGCGCGACGCGCTGTTTTACCGCTCGAGACGCAGTCGAGAGCGGAAAAAGGCGCATCGCGCATGCGCAAGTCACTTTATTCCCTAGGCAGTCCATGCGGTACTGTACGGCCTGATGAGAGGGCGTACAGTCAGCACTTTACGCGCAGTGTGGTGAAAAAACATTTTTTCATATTTATCTTTTATTCCAAGTCATAAAACAAAATATTCTTCTATGACTTTTTTAAATTACCAGTAATATAACTTTTTTCTTTAATGTATAATGTTCTACATCAAAAGATATTATATTATCAAATATATTTATTTGACAGATAAAGAATTATGTTTATTTTATTTAAAATAAGTTTGACATTATATGATGAATTTCGGATAGTGGTGTTATCGAAGCCCATACATTAAACATGAAATGATATTTCACTTAAAAAGAATTGTTTATTTTTATGGAATAATAATTTTTTTTTTTTTTTTTAATTAACGTCGCCATGTTTGTGCTCCCATGTGGTGCTAATCGACGACGGGGGTCTGCGGTGTGTTTGTAAACAAAGCACATGTAATTTTTACAGAGGTGCTTGTATCAATCGGCAGAGACTAGGATTCGAACCCCGGTCACCGGCGTGGGAATCCGACACTCTACCGACTGAGCCGCCGCAGGCCCCTGAATAATAATTTCCTTGATTATTTGTTTATATAATTATTATAGATTTTTATTTATAATCACGTTTAAATTGTTTTTTTTTATTTCAGAGGCTTACGATGACACAAACTTGACTTTTCCCTCACTCGTGTACATCTATATTCCAGATTAAATTATCAACGTGTTGAAATTATAAAATCTATTACAATTATTCATGGATTACGAAGGCAGATAAGTACCCAGTTTTAATTTTTAACCAGTACGAAAGAAGAATTATTTCTTTATATAGATATTTTTTCTATTTCAGAACAGTAATTGAACATCTACAGGATGATTTTGATAAGATTAGAATATTATTGTTATAAATATTTTTTTTATTCTACGGTAATTTTAAATTAAACATTAAATTAAATATTAACTTATAATTTTTTGTAAGTTTGTAAGTTACTTATGTAAATATAATCTCAAGTTAAATTCCGGTGAAAAACATTCACAGCGCATAACGAAATTTGAATTCGATATCCAGAATAAAAGTCATCGAATGCATGGTATCAAAGTGTATATTACTTCATCTAACAAAGTGACAATGACATTTTTCAGCAGGTAGACATTTTATCCAGGTGTGGGAATAGAGTCTAGAGTGATTTAGCTTGGCAGTGCATAGAAGAAAATTATATATTTATTTTATTAGTAAATATGGTTTGTAAATAGACTGCTAGATTGAAAGTAAGTAATTAGGATTTTCTTTTTGCAAAACTGTTTTCTGAAGTTTATTATAGTCACATACCACAAAATTATGTAGGCCACTTTTTTTAATATATCAAAATGAAACTCTGGATTACTGCGACTTCCAATGCTGTATAGGTACAGATGTTGTACCGTATTGGTGGGGATTCAGTTTGTACTTACATTCAAACATATTTTGAGAGAATTTCACAATCGAATTCTGCATAGTTTCCATACAGATTCTATCGAAATTCGACACGACTTGAAATACGGAATTCCGCATGATATATGTAGGGATTCTGTATCCCAACTTCATTTTGTACATGAATAGATCTTTCAATAATGTTTACCTACTGATTTTGTACGGTTTTTGAGTGGAATTCAATATAGATTTCTACATTACTTCTGTATAGATTTTATACAGATTTCTGTACTCTATACCATTAGATATTTCAATAATATTTCAATATATACTGTTAACCTATCTTTATAGATTTTTGTACAATCGATGATTATTATTATTATTATTTTTAAGAAAATAGTAATAATATGAACAATAATGAAAATAATAGTTAAATGTTGTACCTGTCAGAAAGAAGTACGTGGATATTTATTGGTGCCTATAAGATAACTTGTTCACTGGATAAACCTTATACTGTAATACAATGCAATGCAACGAAACAAAGAAAGAAATGCTTATATGTAATATCAAGAAGTGGATGCGCCTTCAGCGAAAAGAACACGAAGAGAAAATTATCGCTACGCAGTTATTCGTGCAAGACTTGCGAAACTAGCCAGACCCTTCTTCTTATATTACGCACAAACGACAGACACTTATGAAGGTTCGATGTCCGGAGGTTATTCCTACCATTGTCGCTAACGCCTCTCTCATCCATTCAGCATATATGATTTTTTCCAAATGATAACAGAGTGGAAGTACGAATGAGTTGTCTATACTTGCTATAGCCGTTCGACCGAGTGTTAAATGACCTTGACTTGATGTCTTGATGATCGTTAATGGTGTAGATTGTGAGTGAGGTACATAACTTCAAGCTTCACTTCGTTTTTGCTTTAAGTTCAAAGGTGCAAAAGTTTTCGTATAAATAACCATTTCGTAAAAGTTAATTTCCAGAGCTCACTTCTTCTTGTACGGATAAGTTTGTATAATTGTAGCAACTTATACATAATAGTTAAAATCTCCCTGGTAGAAAGTTAGCTAAAATGGCTGGTTCGTTTATTAATTATTAGCCAGATTAATAAGCTATTAATAAGTCAAATTACAGCTAATATCTGGCTAGAATCTGTTTAAGACTATGCTTTAGCAAGAACGTATTTTGTTTGCAAATCTAACCTAATTATATTTTGTTTTGAAAAGTTATTAGTTTTTAAAAATATGCATTATTATAATTTATTGAATGTTCAATATAGTATGCCGCCAAAATAAATATTTTTATCAACAAATAATAACTTACGAGATTATAGAAATATGTATATGCAATACTTAAAGTATTTGATAACTAATAATTTCCTTTCCGAAAATTAGTCATTCATAACTTAGTCAACAAAAATTTTGTGATTGATGTCGAAAATAAAATTTTGTAATAAAACTTCATTGTAAAGCTACAAATATTTGATAACCAATTCTCCAAATTTCGTCATAACTTACATTATTCTGTTTTCATTGTTATTTTTAAAATAACAATAATTATATGACTACATGCATTCTATTATTTATAACATAAATTTCTTTAATAAAGACACTTAAATTTTACTTGGGGCTTTGGTACTTTTTGTGTAAATAATACTTTTTAAATGCACGCTTCGTTATGTAAACAAATAACTTGGCCTTCATTACTATTAGACATTTAAGGTACATTTTTAACTTTAATTTAGTAAAATACTTAATGTAGTATGATTAGAATTGCGTATTACTTTGATTATTATAAAACTGTTATTATTTTCATTATTAATTAATACATAAATTGCTTAGTTTGTCAATTTTATATTAACTAGAATATTAAGCAGAATCTAGCTAGAAATTAGCTAAAAAGCATGTCGTTTTTAACTGATTTCTAGCTAATTTCTTAACCAGAATTAAAGCAGATTCAGAAAATCTAGCTAATATATGGCTTGAAACCAGCTTAGATTTCTACCAGGGCTATATCTGATAAATAAATCCTTGCTGCTCCAATAATTTCGGGTAGTCCGATCAGTAAACAGTTTGGGGCACTCATTTATTAGACGTTTTTTTTACAGATTTGCTATATATTTCGAATTTTAAAGATTAGAGCGTGCAACTTTACATAAAACCTTGCATAAATATGAAGTAAATACTTTCGACAAAGGTAAAAGCGAATATGCCAACAGTCAAACAAAGTTTTTAGACCCTTCGATAACTCAATTTTTGGAATAAGATTGATAATAATTACAATGATGTTTAGCTACAAAAATGAAATAATAATGCTTGAAATTTCGAAAAATAGATGTATTTTTACATTGATACAACAATTTTATAACAGTTACATGTTGTTTGTATCGTATATTCATGCTAATGAATAATTTTTCTAAAATTGTGAGACTATTACATTTTTCCAACGAAGAATAACACGACTCAGCTTTTTCCAACGAAAAGCGTCGAATATATTTGTGGTAAAAAATAGCATTTTTTATTAACCGAGTTCAAATAGATAGAGGTTCTCAATTCGATCCGTATATGTTTTATTTTATGTCTGTTCACGCGTAATTCCTTAACGGAAGAATCGATTTCGATAATTCTTTTTTTTTATCTGATACAGTATATTCTACTGGTGGTTGCGTAAGAGTTTCTAGTCGATACTGGGCCAATACTACCAATACTGTCTAATTAAACAATATGCCAACTTTGCGTGATTTAAGAGATAAAGATAGAGAGATATAGAATATACTCTAACCTCTAACGAAAGAATCTCCTGTCCTGCTTCTCTCGTTCCTCCTCCAGTGAGCCTTTATAGATGACCCATTTAGAGAATCAAATATCGCTCACTCTTCCTAGAGATTATTACAGGAGCGGTATCCAGAATGGAAAAACAATGTCTTCTATCCCCTCATATGAAGATGGTGTTTCGAGGTTATGTTGGACATACAGTTGCAGTTTAGCGGAATTCTCCTCCTGACAAAAAAAATTTCAAAAGAATCTTGCATTATAGTTCTTAAGTTCTTTTAACATATTTAATATCAATAATGTCCATGTAACGTGAATTCAAAGGAAAATGATACATTAGAATAGCATAATAAAGTCTGAAAAGTACTATTATAGTATATTCTTTTTTATATCCAATAATCTGTTGCTATAGCAAATGTAAGATATTCTTTTCGGTATAAAATAAACATACTATATAGTTAGAAAACTTAATCTTAATCTTAATCTTAAACTTAAACTTAATCTTAAGATGGTGTTTCGAGGTTATGTTGGACTGTATACAGTTGCAGTTAATATTTATTTGTTGTTTAATACCGTTCTACCAGGCTGTAAATTTATCAATGGAGTTTGAAAATAAATTAATCAAAAGGTTTTTTGACAATAAAAGATATTAATACATTTTTTTTCTTGCCTAAAATTTTCCTTGAACGGTCTATTTTCGAAATATAAACTATAAAAAATTATTTTCAAATGTTATGTTAGAAGAAAATAAAGAAATATTGGAAGTTTGTCGCGTATTTTTATTATGTGTCCACTCCGTCGATATACTCTTCCACATCTAACGTACCAGAAAATACATGGAATTCCTGAAAAAATATATAATAATTACGATAGGAGTATTTTGGAAATATTGCTGTAAACACATTTATATTATTTTAACAAAATTAGTTAATTTGTCCACTCCGTCGATTTGTAAAAATATTTAACTTTAAGAACAAATTAATTTACAGGCAATATATATTTATTTTTTATAATTTATTTATAATGTTAACAAATAATAAATATACATATATGCAGATATTTTTGAATTAATTTTTCAATATTTATATCATTAAATTAAAAATAAAACATTAAACGTATAAAATAGCTTTTATCTATATTTTCTGTTATACTGTATATATTTGAGAACATATTGAGTTACTTGTTATAAATTATATTATTTCTATCAATTTTAAGTAAATTTACGTGAAAATGATCTATATCATTTGAAAATAAGGTAGAAAAATGATTTATTCAAAATTCTATCCACTCGTTCCATAAGGCCATTTTCTTATCAAACGAATCAAAAATATATAAAAGGTAATTAAGCTTGGCTAAGAATAAATCTTCATTTTACAAGTTCTAAACTACATCATAAGTAAGAAAAAAAAAGTAATTCCAGCAGTTTAATAAATAATTTTTTTTTCACTGAAGTTAGACGTTATCTTGAAGAATACCCATATGTGAGAGGTGTCGTTGTGCTCATTTTACCGCAGAGTGGTCAGGGAGGCCAGAGGTTTATTTGATTGATTGATTCTTTTATTTATTTGAGACTAAGGACTCCAGGCCCTACATATAGTCTTAGCAACATTACATGTACAATTTACAATAAAAGAAATTAACGTAACAGATCGTAAGCGGGAGTTCTGCTAGAGCACACGACGACATGTACCTTTTTAAAATTAGATTAAATACATAACAAATTTTTAGAGAGAGAGAGAGAGAGATAGAGAGAGAGAGAGAGATAATATTTATGAACATTTACACGGAACAAAAGGTTTTATGTTACATCAGTCTCTTAAAATTACGTATCACGTCGTTAACTTAACTAAAATAAATGGCACATATGTAAAGTCGGGTACATAAAGTATTGCACTTGGTTGTCAGATATAAAATTCCTAAATGGTTTGTATTATACCTGTCAGTCATTTAAATACAATTACATACATACATTAGCAATCGCTTTCAATCATACCAATAAATAGATACATACTTTTTAAAATTGTTTTTGCCAATTAATTAAAAGAATAAAAAAAGAAAAAATATATAAAGAATAAGCAAATACACCAATATATTAAATAAATTAGAATTTAACAATACAATAATAAATTAAAACAAAAAGAAGACTTAAACAGATATAATCAATTGACGATAACAATTAATCCAAACATGCAAAGCAATTCTTGACCGCCACCTTGAAGGCTATTAATGATGGTAAAGTGCATATCTGAAAATGGAGTGAGTTCCATAAATGCGCACCTTGTACTTGAAAAGATCTTAGCCCTGTTTCAGTACGCATCTGCAGAATAGAGAGTTCTGTAACCTTACCCCTTACAGGACGTTTTGATTCGTTCTTTTTGAAAAACAGTCCGAAATAGACTGGCTCTTTTGTCCGAAGACTCTTATGAATTGTTATCACCATAAAAACGGTTATTCAAGACTCCACCCGAGTCCACTCTAATTGCTCTGTGTAAGGGGTGATATGCTCGTCCCTCCTAGCACGTATCGCACACACGAGTTTTGCAGTCTTTGCAATCAGCTACGAAGCTCAAATGAAGCATCCAGATACACCAGAGAGCAGTAGTCAAGATGTGGGAAAACAAGGGCCATTGCTAAGTGTTTGCGCAAATCCTGAGTGGTATACTTTCTAAAAAATCTCAAATTATATAATACTCTATTAACCTATTTTGCGACCATGTCCACGTGTGGCTTACACGTGAGTTTAGAATCGAGTATAACATCCAGGCTTGTAATGGACGGCGAGAAAGGGACGAAGACGCCATCTCCCAGACTGATTTCCGGTATACCCTGTGACTCCAGACTCTTTATATATTTACAGGAGCCGAAAATAATTAGTATTAGTCTTATTTAGTCTTAGTAATGAGCCATCTGTCCAATCAGCAAATGCTTACGCAACACGGCTCAACATCGCCAATCCCTCGTCGATGTTATCGTAAGTGTAAGTGATTTTTTTCCCACTAATCATTTTTGAAATTTGAGATTTTGATGGATTTCAATATGCTTTAATCAATCAAGCCGTTCTTGAGAAATCGGTGTACATACATAAAAATACATACGCGTCGGATATAGAACCTCCTCCATTTAATAGTACTTTTCTATACTGTTGGGTACGTTGGTTCGCTTCGCTCGTGCGAAAAACGTCCCATGCGCTAAAAAACAACGTACCCAACAGTGTCAAACATTATTCTTTGATACAGTAGGTGTGAAATTGCAACTTTAGTCAGTTAAAAAATGAATCCACTAACCAAAAATAGTACATTATGCAACTTGGACGTACAGTAAACTTCTTTGCACGAATGATGCTTATCGCGCATGAATACCACAAGTGCCGCGACAATCATACGAATGCGAACAAATTACGCCCGAGTTGCATACAATATTTTTACCCGGGCGTGCTTCAAACTTTCTACTGTGCATAAAGTAATCACTTTATATACAGCTTTTAACTTTACACACACACATATGCGTACGCAAAAGGTCACTTTACGGTCAGAAATTGTCACTTTACAATCGAACTTTACGCATACTCGGGCAAAAATATTATTTTGTCCCCCCCCCCCCCTCCCCACTGTCTAGAAAAAACCAAGATTGTAGAATCAATAGCAAGATACAAGTTTTAATCTCTTTTAGTGCCTAAAGCAAATTATAAAAAACACAATCTTTACACTCTAAACGATCCTTTAACCTGTAAATTCATAAATTATTGAAGTGTATTTTCTTGACGTTCGCACCGCCTTTTTCATTTTATCCAATCAATGATAGATCAGAGGGCGGAATGCAGCTACAACAGCCCTACCATATCGAGTATTGAACGAACATGTACATCATTGGTTAGCTTGGATAACCCTTACTTTTCATATCCAGCAAAGCTCCGTCTCTAGAGACGTAAGAAAACTACCCATAGCGGCTATCTTTCGATTTTTCTAAATTTTAAATAAAAATACTGTTGACACATCACTGTATAGAATTTTTTAGAATAATAAATTATTATTTTTATTGTTCTTAAAATATTAATAGTAGGAATAATAATAAGAACGATAACAAAAAGAATAATTGTATTTTCTACCTGCCTCAGGAAGAAGTACGTGGCTTTTCCTTACTGTCTATAAGATAACTCGTTCAATAGACAAAGCTTATACTATAACATAATGCACAGCATAGAAAGAAAAAAATTTTTATACGTAATATCAAGAAATGGATGTGCCACCTACGAAATAAATGTGGCAAAAAAATTATTGTCACGCAATTTTTTGTTCCGCTCGTCTACGCGACAACCTTCCAGATAATTCTTACTAAATTATACACAAACAACATTCACTTACAAAGGTTCGATGTCCTGGGGTTCTTCCGACCGTTGTTGCTAACACCTTCGTCGCCTCTCCCATCTATTCAACATATATCATAATATCTGTGGATTCCCGGCATAACCGAATAAGTCAACTTTTTATGTCTTGGAGATATTAAGGTTTAAAGTTTTATTTTTCATTTAAACTAATGAATTTAAAAAAAAAATGACTTTTTTGATTATGCCAGGAAATCATAGATATATGTAAGATAAGATATGATAAGAAAAACTTTATTCAGTGACAAGCAAAGAAAATATTACAATACAAAATATTACTCTTTGTACTCTAGTTGAATGAATAAACAAATAAATAAAAATACAAAATAGATGCGCGAAGTACGTACAACACACATTACAAAAAAATGTATTACATAATAGTACTAGTCAATCTTATGATAAAATCAGTCTTCATTCCCTCCTAGCCTCTAATGATTGTCAATAGTGCAATAAAATAAAATAAAATAAATAAAACAAAACAAGTAAATAAATAAATAATGAATAAATTACAGGCTCTAGCCCATTAACAATGTTAAATTTGCCTTCGCGGTATCGCGCTTTTTGAGTACTTTTTCTTGATTTGTATTACAAAAATATAATTTAAAAGATTGTTTTTGCTCCCTCCACCCCCCCCCCTCTCCCCGCCCCTTATGAGCTAGTCTTAAAAATGTGTTTTTTACTCTTTTATTTCTTTCTCTGGCGGTTGTTTTGGCTGAAACTTCCAGGGCAGCTTCACTTTTTATCACAAAATTTGAGGAAAATTTTCTATGATACCTTTATCGGCAAACATAGACATAAGTCGAAACAGTTAAGCTTGGGCTTATACCGTTATAGTATATTTTAACCAACATCCGAGCTATAAATAGCTGTAAATATGTGCTTTTTAGGTTAGGAAAGCAATTTTTTTGACTTATTATGTGAACATAAGCTAAGAAAATGGAGTACAACATAAATAATTCGAAAAACATTTAAACCGATTTGTATGACCTATTATAAGTGTGAAGAATAGCGAAAATATGAGAAAAAGATAGTTTCTCAGGGTTTTGAGTATCGCGCAACTTTTCAAAAATTCTGAAAAAATTCACTCAAGTAAAAAAGCATTTTTTTTTCATTTTTTAACACACGTGAATTAGAAAAAAAAAGCTTGAAATTTTAAATACAATTTTCAGGTTAAGTTGGCCGATGAAGGTACCTTAGACAATTTTCGTCAAATTTTGTGATAAAAAGTGAAGCTACTCTGAAAGTTTCAGTCAAAGCGACCGCGTAACATTACAGAAAGAAATAGAAGAATAAAAAACACATTTTTAATACTAGTTCATAAGGGGAAGGGGAGGGGGGCAAAACAAATCTTAAAATAATATTTTTGTAATATAAATCGAGAAAAAATACTCAAAAAGTCCGATACCGCGAAGGCAAAATTTAACATTGTTAATCAGCTAGAGCTTTTATTGTACTATTAGCTTAAGATTAAAATATTTAAAATTAAACTAATAAGCTCATTGCTACCATAGCGTGGATTTGCATCAGGTGATGTTTAATCCTTATTTTAAACAATCTAAGTGAATGTATGCACCTGATACCGCGGGGAATTGAGTTCCAGAGTCGTGCCCCCTGTGCTCTAAGGGAATGCAAGCCCGCGTTCGTGCACAACCCGGGAACTGAAAGCTCTATCACATCCTCCCTACGGGACAACGATCTAGCCTGACATTTTTGGAAAAGGGCCGGAAGGTACGGCGGCTGCTCCATACGAACTGATTTATACAGCAGAACGCCGCAAAATACGCCCTTCTCTCTTCGATATTTATCCAACCAAGTCGCATCCTGTATGGCATGATGTGCTCGTCCCTTCTAGCACCACATATGTACCGTACACAGGAGTTCTGCAATCTCTGGAACCGGGATTTCAATTCACTCGTCACATCAAGGTAGACCAATGAGCAGTAATCCAGATGTATAACCGCGAGTGCGCTCGCCAGTCGCATGTATAATTCCTCGGTGGTGCTAGACTGAAAAGATCGAAGCTCGTGTAGCGCTTGATTTACCTTTCTGCTCACCGCATCAATCTGCGGTTGCAATATGTGATTGTGAGCGAGATACAGAACTCCGGAAGGAAACAGGAAAATGATAAGATAAGAATTACCAAAGTGTAAAAATGTAGCGTAATCCGCTGTTTTCAGAATGAATTAAAAGCGCAGGAATTCATATATAAGAAGAGAGGAAATTGTAAATCTTGAAACAGTACAAGAATTTCGAGCGAGAAACAAAGTTATAAAGTCATAAACTTGCGATTAGACATGCTACGTCTGACTTTTCCAGCTAAGGCCCTTCATTTAATAAGGTTTATAATTAATATTTAGTCAGATACATACATACATATGTAGATACACACAAGTAGTAAGACTAGGTGATTTCAAACTCCGAGTACACACCCATACGGACATTTTATTAAAATAGTGTATTTTGATTCCTAATATCCTCAAAATACGTTTCTATAATGTTTTTAGCAAAACTCTTTTTACCATCATAAAGCTTTCTCATAGAGGAAGCAAAATGTTTAAAGAAAAATTTGTTATGAAAAAATGTTTTATGAAAAAGGCTTATGCATTATACGTTATTGATGTAGATGCATTGTCAATGTTATAAATGAGGTTAGTAATGTTGACAACTCTCTGCTTATTTTCGAAATTTTCGCAAAGCAAATCAAAACTAAATAACTGTATATTATACAAAGCATGAATTGTAGTGCATATTTAAAAAATTAATTCTGCGCAATTTGAAGTTTAAATTTTGGAAATGCTATAATTTAATTAAAGTATAAACAAAGACAATATTAAAAAAAAATTTTTCACACTAATGTTTTGCATACAAACTTTAATTTCTGACTAATTGAAAAAACTAGTTGATAAAAAGAGTTTAATATTTTGGCCAGTTAGGAGAGCAATTTAATGCTCGTTCAAATTTTCATTAAATCTAGGCCTCTAAATCTTTATATATGTGGGTTCTTGGAAAAACGACTTAAGTCCACTAATTACCTTTTAAAAATATTGTATTTTAAAGTTTTTATTTCCCATTTAAACTAATGTTTTCACATATGTGAAAATATATATTTTACACTTTACAATAATTATATAATATAATATATTAATACAAATTTACAATATTTTCACACTTTTCTGAATTTTATCATTTTGATCTGAAAAAATACTATGTAAGGATACCAAAGTCGCTCAAAACTTAATTTAAAAAAAATAGACAAGTTATTTTTCCGTAAACTCACATATATTACAACAATAAAAAACGATGTTATAAAACACCTTGCGTGTGTATATTAGTAAACATAATTCTTTTTTATGAATCACGAGGATTGCATAGAGATTTTCGAGATTACAAAAGATTGCAAACAGATTACAAAGATTACGCAGATTTTTTACGGATTATAAGAATTGCATAGGGATTTCTGAGATTGCAAAGATTACAAAAGACTTTTTCGGACCTTGTGCACCGGATTGCAAGAATGATTACCCCCTCGGTGGGAGTATGATGTACTTTAAAGTAGTATGCGAGTACCTTGACATTTGTTATGAGCACATTGAAGAATTCCATTACTTAATTTACCTACAAAATAACAGATTAATTTACTTTATTTACACATTAATTTACGTTAAATAGGGCAACGGTTCACATTAGTGAACTTGTCCCTATTAGTGTACCCTTTATTCAAATAAAGCGTATTAGCAACAACTTGGAAAAAAATAAAAGGAATTATTTTTAAAATAAGGGTAATCAGGTTAACTTAATTTTAAAAATCATCCCTTTAATTTACAAGGAGAGTGCAGGGGAGTACAATGCCGGTAGTTTTATCAAATGGGTCCTGAAAACCTGAGATAGAGCTAAAAACATTAGTATTGCTCATATACGCAATGCTAGAAAAATATATACATATGTATACTATGAATGCTAATGAAATAGGCTGTATCTTCTGCACGAAGTCCCATTGATAAAAATACGGGCATCGGGCTTTATTTTTAGGTATTAGAAGACGATCTCTAAAGTTTCATCAAAATCTGTGACCCTGACTCCGTACACGCTCATTGTTAGTTCAAGGTTGTTTATACGTTTTAAAAAAAGGTACACTAATAGGGGCAGGCTTACTAATGCGGACCGTTACTCTACAATTACAGATTAATTTACGTTAAGTACAGTTAATTACAGTTAAGTAAATTATTTCTTAATACATACAACTTAAGGTAGGGGAGACCGGGCTAAGCGAACCTCGCGGTAAATATCTCTGACATAAACCAACATTTGTACTAATTTCATTTATATAATAAAATTGTATAACAAGTTACGATTATATTATATAAGTGAAATTAGTACAAATGTTTTATTCTTTTATTTACATCAGAAATATATAGAAAGCTCACTTTACACCGAGTCTCGCTTTTCCCGATCTCTCTTATATAGTTTACTTCCATTACACATATCAATGTGTGTATGATTCAATGCGCATTTAATTATATATTATATATTATTAAGCGCTAGAAGCATAGAAATGTAACCAAAAGAACTCTTTACAATCTGAAAAAATTTAAAGTTATAATTTTAAAACGTAAGTCAAACAAAAAGATCATTATATCTATTGAAATGTTTAACTTGGGACGTACATTGAGGTAAGTACCAAGAGACAAGTAAAAGAATTTTCCGGCGCTGAGTTGTAATGGAAAGTGCGACCGAATCATAATTGGAATTAAATCTCGAGAGTAGTTAGCTGGCAATAAGTACCAACCGGAACAATAAACGGCGTTGCAAAACCCTACACTCTAAAATTTTGTAATCATAAAAACATTATTAATCTTCAAAGTTTTTTCAATTAAAAAATGGCATATCAATTGCTTCATAAAAATAACCATAACTTACATGTTTTGCAAGAATCTCGCATGCGAAGCAACATACTAGCATTTGACCCATTAAATTCAAGATCGTACCTGCTAAAGTGAACAACTGCAAAACTGATTGATTTTTGCTATCATTTCCTATCGACTAAATATTAAATGTTAAAAACGCTATTTAATGATATATGGTTTTATTAAAAGTATTTTTTACTACTTACGCTTAGGGCTCCAAAGCCTAAACAACAAATGATTAGTGTTATGGACATAGTTTGTGACAACATGACGAGATTAAATGACTTGTCTACGTTCTTGACAAATCTAGTAAAAATGGATAAATATTTATTTTGTATGTAATGCGTGAATATAAAAATACAAGTCTTATTATTGTTAATAGTAGTACCTATTAGAGCAGATCGAAAATTTCAAAAATGCGAAAATCGATTTGGGCTAGTTCGAAAAAGTAGTGATTATATGTAAGAAAAATGAAAAAAATTTGCAGCACTAATAAAAATGAGATTTTTAGTTCCGACAAGAAGCTCAAAGTTTCACTTTACATTATAATAAAAGCTTTAAGGACGTAGGCCTGGGTTAATTTTTTTATAAGTCCAGAAAACTTTTTATGATTAAAAGCAATCATTTTTAAAAATTTTGTGCTATAAATACTTATTAATATCTTTAGTTTCCCTATTGTAAAATCTCAAAATCTTTAACCTACACGTCAAGAAATATCACTATTTTCAGTAACACATTTATTAATATTACTTTAATCCTCACACAATTCTAGGTGAAATGATAAACGAAATTTTTTTCCAGCGTTTATTCGACTACTTTTGACATGTATTACAAATTAAGCAAACATTTTTTCGTTAAAATTTCTATTATAATTTTTTTCGGAGATCCAATCGATGTTTGATAAATTTTTATTAATATTTCTTTAAAAATTGATTGGAACTTCAAAAAAATAATAAAAAATAATAATAACCGTTGACAAAAGAATTTTCATTCATCATGTAGAATCTTTGAAACATAAAAACAGTGAGAACTTAAAAAATAACACTGTGCTTTATTTTGATGGACGTCACGATAAGACTTTGACCAGAGAACAATAGGAGTCTAAATACTACGAAAATACTGTATCGGAGGATCACTATTCTTTAGTTCAAGAGCCTGGGTCTCAATATTTAGGCCATGTAACACCTATTTTTGACTCGAGAAAGAATATTATTGAAAGTATACTCTGCTTTGTCATTGAGCAAAATCCTAAAACCAAAAAAATGCATTTTAGCTGTAGGATGTCATGGGACTGTTGTGAATAGGCAGAAACGGAGAAGTGATTCGCCTACTAGAGAAAAAATTGGAAAACCACTACAATGGTTTATATACCTTTTGCATTTTAAGGAGCTTCCATTGAAACATCTTTTTAAATCCATCGATGGCTCTACAAATGGTCCAAAATCATATTCTGAATCTATAGGTAAATTGCTAAAATACTGCGAAAATTTACCAGTAAAAAGATTTAAAGCTATTGAATCTACTTTACCCGCAATAGATACAAATATACTAAGAAATAATTAGAAATACTTATTGGAAATGCGCAAAGTAAATAAATCTGTTAAAGATGGGTCGAGACATATTTTTTAATTTATAAAGCCTTCCCGTTATCTTCCGAAAAAGAATCTTCAAATTATCGATCCTGTCATTGCATGAAACGCTTATTTCGCAGCACCAGAGATCATGTTACTTAGAATGCTGATGGATGAAGATAAATACATTAGAGAATTAGCTCTATGAAGGATTCTGAATGCACAAACTGAAGAGAACGAAGTTAGTTCTCGGATATTTAAAGTTCCAATCATAAATTTTAAAGCAGACTTTTAATTTGAGATGATTGATTTGTTAAAATACGATATTCTGGTTCCTCTAGTCCTCCGAAACTTGCAAAAGACTGAAGTGGATAAAATGTTAGAAGATGTAAATGTTCGTTTAACGTGGGAATTCTCTGAATTTCCGTGCCATACTCAGGCTGTTCAGCGGACTGTAAAACTGGTTACTGAGGCTTCGGAAAAAGTATTTGAAGCAGAAAATCGAGATGGATTTATTAGATCAACTTTAGCGTCTAGAGCTGCGATGCCGAGATTTAAATAAACAAAAATTAAATCAGTTTAAATAATAAACCCTTTAATATCCAAAAAAGTTAATAAAATAAAAAATAAATAAAATGGAAGAAAAGAAAAAAAGGAAAAAAAAAACTGCCATTGACGGTCCTAAACCCGCATGCAAAAAGAGGAAGATTTTTTCTAATAATTCTGTTATTGTTATAATCCATTTTACGGCTGTATCTAGTACAAAAACAGTTTTTATTTTAAAACTATTTAAATTATCTGATAGTTATATATTTTATATACTGTCAATGATTTTAATAGTATGAAAATAATCGCTATTCGAAAATCAATATATCGACGGCTGAGCGGAAGGAACGATCAACTCGTCGCGCAATCGAAGAAGAGGTTAACTCGGATCTTACCCCAAGGGTAGATCAACTCAGATATCGCGTGAAGAACGGACTCTTTAGACAATTATTCCTCACTTTATGTTGTGTTTTGGCAACTCTAAAAAATATGAAAATCAGTATGACCGCAAAAAAAGCAACTTACTATTTTCTTAGAGTTGCAAAAACAAAACGTAAAGCGAAGAATAATTGACTAAAGAAGCCGTCCTTTACGCAATATCGTCGAGTTGATCGGTTCTTTCTCTTAGCCGTCGATATGCAAGTGGTTTAAAGGGGCAAGTCTGGGTTAAACCCAAAAAGAAATTTTCTTTTATGAGTCCAAGATACTTTTTATGTTAAAAGGAATGACTCTGAAAATTTTTGTGCTATAAATACTTAAATATATCTTTAATTTGACCGTTGTAAAATCTTAATATCTTGATACATCACAATAAATCATGATTTTCAGTATCATATTTATTAATATTACTTTGATCCTCACACAATTCTAGGTGACATAATAAACGAAAATTTTTTTTTCGACGGTTATTCGGCACTTTTTGATATGTACTACAAATTAAGTAAAGCACTATTTTGTTAAAGTTTTCTCAAAAGAACTTTTCAAAAAATCGGTTGGGTCTCCGAAAAAAAATAATTAAAAGAATTTTAACTAAAAAGCTCTTCGTTGCTCTTTGTCGAATACATGTCAAAAGAAATCGAATAACAAAAGAAGTCGAAGAAGAAATTTTCGGTTATCATTTCACCTAGAATCGTGTGAGGATTAAAGTAATATTAATAAATATCGTTAATAAATATATTTTTTAGTTATTAATAAATATATAACGTTGCCCCGATTACGAGATATAGCTGTATACATTAGCATTACCAATATGCACAATGTTAACAAAATCATATATATAGATATACTCGCAATGTTAACGTTTCCACTTGTATCTCATAATTGGTTAGACTTTCTTACCATGCAAGGTCTTCATTTGGTGGTACAAGAAAACATATCCTAAAGTTTTAGCAAGATCCGAGACCCAAACCCTTGATACTCTACTTATAAGTATTTATAGCATGACAAGTTTCAGAATGATTGCTTTTAAACATAAAAAGTTTCCTAGATTCATAAAAAATTCATTTTTATGGATTTAACCCAGGCGCACCTTTAACGCGAAACTAAAAATCTCATTATTATTAGTGCTGCAAAATTTTTTCATTATTCTTACATATAATCAGAACTTTTGCGCACTAGCCCAAATCGATTTTCGCATTTTTAAAATTTTCGATCCGCTCTCGTACCTATATAAGGCAATAGTCGATTTTAAATACCTAATTATATGCAGATGAGTCTGAATCAGTCGCTTCAGATTAGATCGAAAAAAGCGTCCCTCATTGCTCATCCAATTGACATCCGTAGGCAGGAGTTGGTTCATCCGTGCGCCGAGTATCTCACACTGCACGCACGCGTGAAAGATGAGGACGCCAAAGAAGTTGTCCGTCACAATGAAGCTAATCGCCAGAAAGCAGCAGGCGATAAACTGCGTTAGGTAGACGAGCTCGAAGTACGGTGAACAGGTCGTTTCGAAAGGGTAGAAGCTCTGTAGAGGAAAAAATCTCTCGTGCCCGTCGAGATCGGTGAGGTTGTTGATGATGCGGACGCTCAGACCGAAAATAGGAGGAGAAACGAAGCCCAGTAAGGAGGCGAACATTAAAACGTAGCAGCTGATCGTGAAAAGCCGCGCGCGTCGAGCCTGTTTCAGCATAATCCCGTGCTCCCATAGGCTCTTCGAGCGCTGCCAGTCGAACATTACGCTTTTTATCACTGGCCGGAATACTGGATTAAATCATTTTTGAAAAATTACGCTATTTACTTATGAACAAAGGCTAGCTATCAATTTTAATCTTTTCATGTTTTCGTATTTTCACCTCGTCGACTGTACCAGAGAAAAAAGAGCTTCATGCAGCAATTGACAGCCGTGAAGAATACCGTCACGTTGTCTATCACCAGTGGCAATTCGTGATAAACTTGGGTTAGTGCGTACATATCCGGCATCAGAATACCGAATAGTATCCCCAGAATCATTATGGGCATGCGAAGGCGCTTGTCGCTGCGACTCTCTGTATTGTCGTTAGGCCAGATGCCGACTAGATCGAGAATCAAGCGATTCAGACCAAACGCCCACTGGAAATCTGCATGAACTTTATTTTTTCTCTTTTTTTATTCTAGAATGCAACAGCTGATATAGAGATACGAGCATACAGACTCGCGAAAAATGCGAGTTTGAACCAAATTTACTAATTATAAAAATGATTACTATACAAATGTAAAAGCATTGATGAAAAGAATAAGCTTACCACATTTTCATTAAAGTTTTTACATTTTTATTATTTTAATTTGTATGAAATAGCGAAGCAAATGAATTTAAATAAATGTATATTCATCAGTTACCACTAAAGTCAGAACTTAATATCGGACTTGACAAACTCTCGCACAGAGTCCTACAAGATTACCTTGATCGGGGGCCTCATTTTGTTCCATTAACATAATTTTGCAATCCATTAACTTTCGCACGAATCTCCCACAATTTAAAACCTGTAAGCACTCTTATTCGTCGTCGCTAGTTTCTTACCGGAACAATGCTAATTATTGCCCCGTAGTGAATTCACTGCCAAATATATGAATATCGCGTGTTATACTCGCAAACACAATACTGTCATGCGTGCACATACTATGACCAAAGATCTAGGAATGAAAGGTAGACAAAGAGAATGTACGTGGGGAGAGTGATATATGAGAACGCAGTTTTCTTGGAGAAACGAAACTCACGATAACCCTCTCTTAATACGCCTATTTATCCTGCATTATTTATAAACTACGCGCCTTGGCGAAGCGTAGCTTTTGTGCGCATTTTTTCTTTCAGTTCTTCTTAGGTCTTTGGCGACACAACAGCCTATACATCAATACAGTTATTTTGTTCAGTTAGATGCACAAATTTGCAGTAAATTTTTCTTTATTACATATTAACCAAAATACTCGCTCACTACCGCTTGCTCGTAATCAGGAAATTGTATACAATTTATACAAATATATTTGTATGTTAGTTTAAAATTTTACACGTTTTCAGAAGATACATTGTAACACAATATAAAATAATTAATAATTATTCTATATTTTATTTGTTAATGTATTGTATATTAATAAAAAATTAATTATAGAAACGTTAAAAAGTCCTAATAATAATATATCGCATATTTATTTAATAATTATTTAAATTTGTACAGAAATAAATGAAATAGTTAACCTTTAGTAAAAGAATGATTGTATTCACTAAACTTTAGACGCAAATTAACTCTTCATTTTCTACGATGTAGTGAATCGAGCCATACAATGAAGGGGTTAGGAAGAACCGGGAGCATAAGAGAATGAAGAAAATATAGGTAGATGGAGTGTAGTGGGTGATTGGGGAGGTGGAGCGGTGTGGGAATAACAATTATTGTGAAATACACAATTACACGAATACAATTATGTGAAAGAAAGAGAGAATAGATGGATTTTTAAAGGAAGACAGGAAATGCCGTAAGCATAGGAGGAATAGGGTGAATGGATGAGGTGGGTGGAATGAGGGGAGGGACGGGAAGGGGGTGATGATGGTCATGGAGGGGGTTAAAAGGGGAAGAAAGAGAGAGCGTATGGAATTGCATGTTCTCTGGCATAGTTATTGAGTAGGATGAAAAGAATTGAGTATGAGCAAGGGGACGCTGTTGTATTCACATGCACATATGCAAGCGCAGGTATGTTAATGTGCACTTAAGTTCGCGCAGTAATTACTGTGTGCATGCAGGTATGCGTAATAGTGATTTCGTTCGCACAAGCTTGAGCAATAGTGATTTATTACACACGGGCATGTGCAGCAGTGACTACGTGCATGCAGGCATACGCAATATTGACTTATAGGTGTACACAGACATGCACTGTAGTTTCTACGACTAAGAAACATGCGAAGTAGTCACTGCATGCATACAGAAGTATGCGCAGTTCAGTCCACGTGGTGGAGGGGTGTGGAAATAAAAATTATTGTGAAATACACGTATGGTATATATATTCGTAGAGAAAGAAAGAGAGAATGGAAGGTTTTTGAAAAGGAGACAGGAAACACCGTAAGCATAGGAGTGGGGTAAGTGGATGAGATGGGTGGAATGAGGAGGAGGAAATGTGGGTTGTGGGGGTCATTGGACGGAGGTAGAATGGTGACGATAAAGAGAACGAGCGGAATCGCATGCACTACGACATTGTTATTGAGAAGTATAGAGTGGGGTAGGTATAAAGAGGGGCATACGGGTGCTGTTGTGCCCCCTTGCACATATGCACACTGAGTTATGCGCAGAAGTTATTACATATACACAAGTGTGTGCAGTAGTAACTTTGTGCATCAGTATTAACTTCGTGCATTCCAGCATGCGCAGTAGTGACTTCGTGCGTACAGGCATGTGTAGTAGTAACTTTGTACATACGGGCATGCGCAATAGTGACTTCGAGCACGCAGGCATGTGCAGTAGTGTTTCATGCACACAGGCATACGTAGTAATAATATAACTACATTTTTTGTTACAAATTACTTAGAGAATATGCCTGTATTTTTCAAATTCTAAATAGAACAAATTTGTTTGGAACAAAGTAATTGAACAGTTTCATGCATAATCTAATTAATCATAGTTAATTTTTAATTTAAGGTCGCGAATTTTTTTATGTTTATGTTTAATATTTTAAATTAACCTTGGGGAAGTGAGAGAGAGACAGAGTGAGATAGAGAATGTGTGTGTGAGAGAGAGAGAGAGAGAGAGAGAGAGAGAGAGAGAGAAAGAGAGAGAATGAAAATGCGTACCCTACAAAAAACAATCACAAGTTTTATTTGTAATTATATTTATGACATCGCCCATGCTACCAAGCACACTACTATTCACGCAATCTATCACCAATGAACTTCTATCTAGGTATCCTACTATCCATGCACTTCGCTATCCACTTATTCTACTATCCACGCGGCTCTATACCCAACTTTTCCAACAATCCATACATCCCTCTATCCACTTATCCCACTATTCGCTCACTTCTTTATCAATTTATCTCGCCATTCACGAGCCTATCCATTCTCTTATGATAAATATTTGTTGAAAAACAAAACAAATCTTGCGATTAATATACATCTTCACTTTTAAATGCGTTTATGCCCATCCGAACGAAAATGCCCACTTTTTTCCCTAAAACGGGAGACCAAAATTACACTTTTTGATTGAAAAGCATAATTATGATGGACAATGGAAACAAAGTGGGAATTGTTTTCAGTAGATCAACTATTAAAATGTAAATTTATTTGAAACGGTTATCTTAAAATAAATCAAGTAAGGAAATATGATAATATCTATGGTATTTTTAACTCCACTTTTTTAGTTAAAAATTATTTGTCGCTTTCACTTAATCATATTTATGTAATAATACTGTTCGATAATTATCTTAAAATCATAGAATAGCGTGCATAATCAATATATGTATATTATAAATAATATTGATAAATGATTTTTGATTCAAAATGGATATTAATATATATTTACTGCAATTTATATTGATATTGATATCGTTAATGATCAAAATTGTGGATAATAAATCCGCTGTGTATTAATATTTAATATCAAAAGTATAATGGTATAATAAAATTATAAAATGTTCTTTTTGTTTCGCAAGTGTGCACTGTTGCACAATGGTATAAAAACAAATAACAAATTAAATTAGTAAAAAAGATAAAAATAGTACATTGTGCAACTAGGGGAGAAAATGAGAAATGTCAAAGACGAGTACTGAAAATACCTCACCTGAGTCTAACATAGCTTTTCTTTCCGTGTCACACGCCGTATTTTTTTCAACAAAAGCATAATAGGGCCTTCTTTTATGCATGAAAGTTGGGTAGGTGATCACGTATTTCGAGTCGTGCACAACGCAGTTGAAAATTGTTGTATTTTTAATTTTCACTTTTAATCGTATGGTTGAAATATTTAATTGAATAAATATTAATATTAATTTATTTAATATTTTTTTGGTTTTTAATTTATGTATTTATTTTCTTTAAAAAATTGACAATTAAACAAAATAAAAGTAACAAATAAAAATGTAAATAATATATAAAATGAAATATATATGTTATTACTTGAAAAAATGGGTCCTGAGCTTATTTCCAACATTCTTTCGCAATTTTTGAGAGTCAGGAAAAAATTACATTTTTCCCGCTAAATGAATATTATTTCACACTTTTTTACAAACACGCTTCATTTTCTACGCTGCTTTTAGGCATGAAGAAGGCCTATTTCATGCCTTAGTTGAAAAAAAAGTATTGTTAATGGAAAAATAATACTTATATTTGTTAATCGATAAATAAATCGAGATACAATATAAGTTACATACACGTGTGATTCTTGGGAGTATGTTGTAGCACGGTTTGATGTGTTTTGTAGAATATTGATGATTTTATGTTATATTGGTTATTATAAAAGTTGATGAAATAAAAAAGTCATTTGTTTATATCATGTATGTGTCTTATATTTTCAAATTGTGTTTCGCTAATGCGCGCTCGTAAAAATTTAATAAGATTAAAATATCAATCTAAAGTAAAAATACGAGATTAAAACCTTTTTAGAGTTTAAAAACAAAAAACGTAATGAATTTGTTAGTTGCACAATTATCTTTGTAATAAATAAATATGATATAATAAAAGGAAATAAAATAAAACACAGAGAAGATAACATAATTATGGAAGCATTAAAAAATAGATACATTAGATGGATTAAGATTATTTTGCACACGTCAAAAATATTCAGCAAAATATACATAATTTCGATAAATTAAATTAGTATCCATATCACAGATAGGGAATAGATTGTAACCGGGATATGGGGCGGAATATATTATTTCTCATTATAATATATCCTCCCACTCTAGCATTGTTGCACAACGTGCAGGACGTGCGTAGCTGCACCCTACTTACCGATTAATGCAAACTTTCTGTCGGATTAGAACATGGATATTTCATCCAACAGGTATACGCACGTATATAGCTATATAAATATTAATATATGCCTATATATACCATAAAAACTAGTATTTTCTACTATTAACAGCTGAAAAGGGCCCAACAAGAGTCATATATTAATATTATGTAAAAACAGTCTATGAAATATTTATTTAGTAACCCTAATATTAGCGAAAGTCTGTATGGAATGTTAGAAAACAATTTTTTTTTAAATATGAAGGTCTATAAGGGCTGTTTGCGGTTCAAAGGTAACGACAACTCGGTTTTTTAATGGATAATTCATATTAATAGATAATTTGAATAAATTTTATCATTTATATAAATTTTAAATTGTGAAAAACAGCGCGCTGCCTCTTATTGTTAGTGGCCCAACGAAACTCCGGAGGGATGCAAGCTGGTACCGCTTTCGCATTGCGTCGAGTTGGACCCGGTTAACCTGGTCTGTCTTCAGTCCTCTTCATCTTTCCGCCAGTTCCCTACGTCCCCTATCCACCTTTCAGTGATTAGGTGTTCAGGAGCGACTATCATCCTTGGCCGCTCTTACCGTTGTGTATCCCTCGGGGGCCTCGCCTTCTTTCTTGTAGCCTTCAAAGTTTCTCTGAAGACTTTGTAGTCCTCGAATTCCTCGACGTAATTGCATTACTCTCTTCCGTCTTCGTTAACGTCTTCACACAGGTTGCAATGACTCTCGCTCAGCTAGGCAATGTTGAATTCCTCTGCATTTGAAGAAGAGGCTCGATCTGTGAGCCCCCTTACAGTGTCTGCTTAGATGCCTGTAACCTAGGAATGTATGGCAGCGAACTACCAAAATTCTTCTTTTGATCCTGCAACTCAGCATTATCACTCTCATGTGTGTGTGTGTACACTGAGAGAATGGTTCAGTTAGGCTTGCCGAAGTCGCATTGCTAAGTTTGCGGAGGCCATAGTCTGTCATTCTTACTGAGGAGTTCGGTAAAAACTGCGGAACAGTTCGGCCGTTTTGGCGGATGTGTATTAAAAGTGATGTGTGGTGTTACGTTTGTGATAAGGTAAAACAGAAGTAAGGTTAAAGTAGAACATCGAAAATGTAACTTAGATTAACTAATCATATATAAATAAAGGTTACAGTAACAAAAAAATAAGAAATTCATTGAAATATTCATTATTTGTGAAAATGTGAGGTTAGGCGCTATTCTTGCCGTATACATACTACCGAACTCACTTCGGTCAAAACTACCGAGCAGTTCAGCAAGTCTGACCGATTTATTAATCACGAATAAGCTACTTTCAGTGTAGCATATCCGTACGCGATATCAGTCGATATAATCTAATCAAACTGTATGCAAAAACTTAATATTCAGTTAAAATTTAAACGTAACGTATTAGTATAAGTTACTTATTGAATTCTAAAGCAAATTCGCTTTATATAGCTTATTTTGCCAAGTCCATAAACAGATATTGACGTATGCATACAGCCGAACCTCCCGGCACTGATACCCTTGAGATCAGCGCTTCCCCGTTACTGATACTGACAAGGAGAGTGCACACGCACACCCTGTGGGAGACGATTTTTTATCAAACTTCAGGAGGTGGTTTCTGGTACCTAAAAATGAAGCCTAGCACCCGTAATATTTTTCAATGGGTCCCCGTTCTCGAGATATGAGGTATTTTACTTCAAATATGCGATATTTTAATAAAAAATGTACCTCTTCTTTTGACAATAACTCTGCAAGCTTTTATGCTAGAAATATTGACTTGAAAGATAATCAAAGTAGGAGGATAGAGATGTAATTTAAGCTTCGTTTCGTATGAAAATATTATTCTGATGCAAAGTTATTAACATTTGAAGATTATGATTAAAAATGTATGAATATTCCATGAATTTTAACTCTTAAATTCGATGAATTTTCAGCATTTTAAATCATCATCTTCAATTGTTAATAATGGCTCGCACCGGCAGACCGCGCGTGTATCTCACTATTTATGTACCAGCTCTATGGTTGCTCACGTCCCTCCACTAATATTGCCAACGCGGTCGCATCGCCAATCACCGTCCAATGCTACGCGAGACGAACCACGTATGCTACTTCAGGTAACTACCTTCTTCTCAATCTGGCATTTCTTTAGCAAATGTTCTTATCGCGTATGTCCTAAAATCGCTTTCATTCTCTACAATTTCCCAAGGCTTAACTTGTACATGTTGTGTGTTCATTTATCCTATTATATCTATTATAACTATAGTTCTCTATAACTATAGTACTTGACAAATCCTTCTGGATCAGCGACAGTTGCTCAAATTATTAACCTTGGTTTATGTTTGATAAGTTTGATGTTATTCAACCTTAGTAATTACTATGGGAGTAAATTTTGACTTCACGAGTAAGTAGCTTTAAAAACATTGTTGAAGTGTAATTGTCTTTAGATTCAATCTATATGCACAAAATTTTTCTTTTTAGAGTGCAGGGGTCTTAAATCAAAAAATCCTCAATCATTAACAGCTGGTAAAATGATGTATCTATCTCTATCAACATTTTGTAATGTATGTATAACTATCACATTGTTTCTTTCAATCATTCTGACAACTCTTATTAAAAAAATAATTTTTTACTTTAATTTTCAGATTGTCAATCAATTGCAGGATATATTTCTGTACTTATTGCACACAGCAGCTGATTATGATCGATATTAATTTTAGTATAAAGATAAGAATATATATTTATGGAGATTGTATGTTTTATATTAATATAAACTAGCGTCGTTTATAGTTTTTTATATTTGCTTTCTCAAATGAAGCTTTGTAGCGATACAAATGTTGTTATCTTAGATTTTGATGAATTTCGATGTTTTCGATGTGATTGAGTCAGAAACATGGGTTTTTAAAAAATGTCTGTCTATGTATGCGTGTGTGTGTGCGTGTGCGAGTGCGTGCGCATGCGAGTGCCCGTACGTGTTCGGGCGTGCGTGTGTGTATATGCGTATACGTGTATGTAGGTGACTAAATTTTATGGCCACCATAACTCTCAAAGGCACTTGCCTTTTTAACTGAAAATTTATAGAGCAGGTATGACCTAACATAGAGGTGATTAAGTTTTGAGAATAATCTGTCTATATTATCTGCATATTTTAAAAAAATCATAGTTTTCAAAAATTTTTAAAAATAGAAAAAACAATTTTTTTTGGATATTTTTGTCGATACTTTTTTGGATACTTTAAGTACTTATTTTGAAATATCTAAAAAAGGTCTAAAATTCTCCCAGGCTCCCTTAAACATAGGGTATGATCCGGAGGTAACCACATGTTTAGGAGGATCCGGGCACATTTAGGACCTATTTTACGAATTTTGGTGGTATACAAAATTTGACTCCCAAAAATAAAAAATATATCCAGTATCAAAATAAGTAAAATAAGTCTTAAATATGCCTGGGCCCCTAAATATGTAGTATCATCCGGATGATGCCCCATGTTTAGGGATGCTTAGGAAAATTTTAGACCTCTTTTAGACATTTTAAAATAAGAAAAGTATATGAAAAAAGTATCCGTCTAATACTTTTTGCAGATACTGAGTATCCGACGAAGTTATCCGTCGGATAGTTTTTTCGAATTTTCAGTATTCGACGAAAGTATCGGTCGGATACTTTTTTCGAATACTTTTCTAAATCGTGTATATTGGCTTAATACATGGTGTACACTACGTAGAATTTGATAATTCGAGAAAACAAAAAAGTATCTGAATGTGATCCAATGTGGAAAATAAAGACCGTCCGGGTCAACCAAAAAAATTTAAGACACAGAATTTAAAGGATTATTGGTTGAAGATCCAAGTCAAACACAAGAATACCTGGCAAAAGCATTAAATGTCAGTCGAGAAGCTATGGGTAAACGTCTACGAGCCATGGGAATGAGTCAGAAAGATTGAAAATGGAAACCACATGATTTGACAGAAAGAAGTATTGAAAGATGTTTGATGACTTGTGAAATCTTACTTCAAAGACAAAAAAGGAAGTCATTTTTACATCGAATTGTGACTGGGGATGAAAAAAGAATCTATTTTGATGATCCTAAATGTATAAAATATATGCAAAAGTTATGCTGTGTGTTTAGAGGGATGAGAAAGGCATATTGTTTTATGAGCTGATAAACCTGGTAAAACTATTACAGCCGATTGTTATATACAACAATTAATCACATTACCGAGCATTGAAGCAAAAACGCCCGAAATATACCAAAAGACACGACAAGGTGATTTTTTGCACGACACCGTACGGCCACATGTTGCGAAATCGGTTAAAGATACATTGGAAGCGCTTGGCCGGGATGTCCTACCGCAACCGCCGTATTCACAAGACATTGCTCCATCTGACTGTCTCTTTTCGGTCAATAGCGCATGGCCGATATACGCAGCACTTTCACTGTTATAAAGAAGTCGAGAAATGGGTCGAAGATTGCATTGCTTCGATGGATATTTAATTTCTTCACCTCGGAATCCATCTGTTGCCAGAAATATATAATATTATCATTAAAAACGAGCAATAAGTAACGGTAAAGCATGTTTGGGGCAATAAAAGCATGATTAACCGAAAGTATCCCATACTGGAGGACGGTGTCCCAATCTAGGCAACACATACCTGGCTTGTTAGTTGATAATCTAACTTCTTTATACTAATTCCTAGTATTATAACCTATCAAAAGAGATTGTAAAATTAAATTTTATTAACAAACAAAGATTTTATACACAGAAAACCTAAAGTGTCTCAAACTGGGCGACTCAACCTACTTACATTCAGAATTGCTATGCGAGTGAAACTTTGACTTTACGAGTAAGTTTCAAAAGAATAAAATCATGGTCTTTAAGTTTATATTAAGATTCGAAAATAATTATATGTGCAGGATAATATTTCTTTGCAGAGCGCAAGTGACAGCTGGTAAAATTGTGTTACTATCACTGTCAAATTTTTGTAGTGTACATACGCGTGGTTCTGAAATCACCAATTGAGGGGATGTACGGTAAAACGGTGTAAATTCAGTTATACTATAGCGTCTTCTAAGAGATTGCATAAAATGAATCAGCAACTTCAGATACATCAAATATATATATTTTTTATAAAAATGTATACATACAATATGATAAAATAGTAATCGAATAATATGGTATATAGTATTTATACATTATCAGTATTCTTAACGAAAGTATTTTTATTGGAAAGAAAACAGTATAGCAATATTTAGATCAACTATACAGTACTTGTAGGTAGTTTATGCTCTTGACGGTGACTGGAAGGTAAATAACCTGTGATGGAACTTCGATGATTTGATCTATGATAAAATTGTATAAATCGAAAGTTTCATTTTTATTATTCAGCTTGGTTTTTAGTTTTTCTTAACTCACGCGTACGAAACTAGTAAATTATACATTTCTTAAATCCTCCATACAGTTGTTCGAATACGAGTCCTTTTTTTACTTTTAGATTCTGAAGTCAATAGCAGTATACATTTCTGTGCTTATTGCATACAGAATATGTATTTATAAAAGAATATGTATTTATGATAAATAGTTGAAATTTCTTACTCTTTTGTTCGCACCGCCTATTTTATTTTATCAAGTCAAGACAGAGGGTGTGATACACATTGTATAGCTCAACATTACCGAGTATCGAACGCGTACATCATTGGTTGGCATAGCCGGCACTCATATTTCCCATCACTATAGGATAGCTCCACCTTTATACATCAAAGAAATTAACCAGTAACTGACTTTTTTCAATTTTTAAAAATTTTTAAAATACATTTATTTTACATATTTTTGTCTATTTTTATACTATTAATTATCATTATTACACTACTCTCTTAACTTCTTAGAGTGAGCAGTTACTCTAGATGTGGAAAAATTTGGATAAATTTGGTTAGAGTAAAAATTCCTCTATGTGGAAGCAAAATGGACTTAATTCGTGTCTTTTCATCACAGATTTCTATTATTATGTCATTTAGCTCAGTATTGCTGTAATTTTTTCTAAAGGATCTCTCTTATACAAATAGACAGATATGTAAACAGATAGATAAACAGCTAGATATACTTCTTATTTGTTCCTGAACATAATATGTAAAGGCAGTTATTGGGATCTAACACGGGGGCGTGGCCAATATATATAGTACACATAATTCTGGGTTTGTCTGCACAATGATGATGTCTCAACCATTCACGTTCAAGAATTTCCGGACTCTGTCTGGTTTAGCTCTAATCCGCCAGAGGGCGAGTGCTTGGTGTCAGATCCCAATATACAGTAATATAATCATAACAATCCTTTAGGACTGAGACCTTTTCCTGGTTAAAAAAATATATTTTTTTGAATTTATTATGCTTAGAATGAAAAGTTAATCCCGTAAAACCCATATATGGACAGCATGACGCCTGCAGGTGTAAAATGGTTAAAATTAGACTACCTACATTGTTTTTTAGTAGATTTAGCAACTGTAAAACAAAATAAATGTTCTTTATAATAAATATCGCATTTCGTGTAGATATGACTTTTACGACGTTAAATGTTGAAACATTTCTTCCAATATCTTATCCTCGATTGCTTAGCGAACCCTTACTTTTCCTATGGAATACTTCGCCTCGAGAGACCGAGGAAACCCTTTTAAATTTTAAATAAAAATACTGTTAACATATTATCTCTATAGATTTTTATAGAATCGATGATAATTATTATTATTTGAAAGAAAATAATAGTAATAATAGTAATAATATGACCAATGATGAAAATAATAGTTACATTTTGTACCTGTCAGAAAGACGTACGTGGATATTTATTGGTGCCTATAAGATAACTTGTTCACTGGATAAACCTTATACTATAATACAATACACTGCGATGAAACAAAGAAAGAAATGATTATATGTAATATCAAGAGTTGGATGCGCGTTCAGCGAAAAAAATACGAAGAGAAAATTATCGCCACGTAGTTATTCGTGCAAGACTCGCGAAACTAGCCAAACGCTTCTTCTTAAATTACGCACAAACGACAGACACTTATGAAGGTTCGGTGTCCGGAGGTTATTCCTACCATTATCGCTAACCCGTTCAACGCCTCTCCCATCTATTCAGCATATATGATTTTTTCTGAATTATAACAGAGTGGAAGTATGAATGAGTTGCCTATACTGGCTATAGCCGTTCGAATGAGTGTTAAATGACCTTCATTTTGTGTCTTGATGACCGTTAATGGTGTAGATTGCGAGTAAAGTGCAGAACTTCAAATTTTACTTTGTTTTTGCTTTAAGTTCAGAACTGCAAAGGTTGTCGTATCGTCTTGTATGGATAAGTTTGTACTTTTGTAGTAACTTATACATAATAGTCAAACCTATATCTGATAAATAAATCTTCGTTGCTACGATAATTTCGGGTGGAATCCGATCAGTAAATAGTTTGGGGCTATCTATCTATTAGACGGTTTCTTTTACAGATTTTCTGAATATTTCGAATGTCAAAGATTAGAAGTGCAACTTTACATAGAAACTTGCATAAATAACAAGTAAATAGTTTCGACAAAGGTAAGAGCGAAAATGTCAACAGTCAAACAAAGTATTTAGACCCGTCAATAAGTCGATTTTTGGAATAACATTGATAATAATTAAAATGATTATTAGCTAAACAAACTGAAGTAATAATGCTTGAAATTTTGAAAAATAGACGTATTTTTACATTGATACAACGATTTTCAAGTTACATGTTGTCTCTATCATATATTCATGCTAATGAATACTTTTTCTAAAATTATGAGGTGATATTAATACAATCGCCTTTCATATGGTTGGATTTTGAACGATTTTTATAATATTTTTTTTAATACTCTTGCTATTGTCACCAAAATATGCTTTTACTCCAATAAATTGTAAAACAATAATTTCTATTGAATAGTTTCAAAATAAAAGAAGACTGTAGAGCACTTAATAAAATTAAAATTTGGGTTCGCAGTTAAAATGAATTTGAATAAACATTTTTGAATAATTAACTCGAATAATTACACTTAATGAACATTTTTAAGATTATCTTAGTTGAATATTATAATCTTATCTTAAATTTATTTGTGAAAATGATATGTATTATATATATTGAAGAATATTTTACACAACAATACTATCTCATAATTTATGCTATATTTTTGCATAAGTTTAAATTACTAAATATGAAAAGCAATAGATTTGTCATTTTGATCTTTCCCTCAGTATTAAATAGAATAAATAATTTCATGTTGGAACATTTTTTAAAGTATGAGAAACCTAAGTGCCAATGAATTGGCAACAGTTTTTTCGATATGAAATAAACATATTCTATGGTTACAAAACTTAATCTTAATCCTCATAATATTTATTTGTTGTTTAATGCCGTTCTACCAGACTGTAAATTTATTGATGGAGTTTGAACATAATTTATTCAAAAGGTTTTTTGACAAAGAAAAAAAATTAATAAATTAACAAAATGTACCACAGCGAATACAGAAACTCAAACGTTAGGTGAAAATAATATCAATACATAGCTGGGCACAAAAAATATTGACGTCAACTAGCGGCAAAAGAAACGTAGCGAAGGCTCGCAGCTCATTTCCGTATACCTACATCCGAAGTGCCTATATAAGGCAAGCTGGACTACTCTAAATACTAATCGCCGAAGCTTTGTTTCGTGAATATCTGATTGTTATATTTGACGATTCTCACCCGAACCATCATGCGGTGAAAAACAGTTGTTTCTAGCGACATGTACACACAAGCGTTCCTGACCGAAGGTAATAAGAAGAAACGTCTTGCAAACAATTGTCATTTTATGATTTTGTAAAACTAAAATTAATAAAATAAATATTGTCAGGTTATTTCTGATGAGGGTGGAATCGACCGGCGAAACGTTAATTCAAAGGATTATTTATTTAATATCCTTTCACCACAATTTGACTCGGAGGAATTTTAAAAGAGCAGTAGAATTATAGTAAAACTAATATTTTCTATTGGCTAAGAATATATTATGATTTAACTAAATAAAATAATTTAATGAATTTTGTTTTTCCAAGATGTTACAGATAAATAAAATAATAAATGAAAGTATATATTGTAGAGGGCCCAATTACTCGTTGTTCAGTTAATTAATAAAGATGACTTAAAAATGCAAAAAATCAAGAAAGTGTAATAATTAGTGACCATATCGACTGTTTATGAATGTTTTAACATTAGTTTAAATGGAAATTAAAAAGTTTAAACCTTAATATCTCAGAAATATGAAAAGTGGACTTAAGATGTTTTTCCAGGATCCCACAGATATGATATTGAAAGGTAAAAAATTATAAATAAAATTCTCGCTGAACATCACGTGAAAGTATTGTGAGAGAAGGTTAATTTCTTACTATTTTATACCTACGTATAAAATAAAAAAATACGTTTTTTATTTTACTTTTTGCAAACAAAGTTTAAAAAATAACTGGTTTTTACAAGATAATTTAAGAATCGAGATGAAAATATTGAGTACCATATGCTAAACATTAATATAATGCATATAAATTCTTTACCATGATACTTACACTGCAAGATTACATAAACATAAACTACATAAACAAAAATATTAGTAGAACAACGTTATTACCGCCAGTCTTCGTCGCAGATCCTTAAAAATCCTCTTCGCGCCTCTTTTACACTTTCTACATACAACTACATCTTTAAGCCTCTCAGCATCTATAATAAAAAATAATATTATTAAACTCTCACAAAGTTCCAATAAACAAATTAAAATCTCCAAAGAGTCATCCACTTGCCTCCAACGAAACATTTCATCTGAACAACCAAATCCTTAAAAACTGCATCGCAACAAAGCCATTTAAACTCCCATCAGCATCACAGCGAGTGGAGCATCTAACAGCTTCAAACCTCATCGACAAACAATACTTGCCCTGTGCAGCAGCATGACTCTGAATGTATATTTTCAGTGGACGCGTATGCGCTCGTCGTTTAGTGTATGCATGTGAATTTAGCTCTGAAACGGTTGGAAATGACTTTTCCGCACAACTGTACCGAAAGTACCACTTCGCCTCCCGGACGCCTGGAGAGAAATGTGTATTTTCGGTGCTGGTGTGAGGAAAAATAGTATATGCACTATGAGAGGTAAAATGGCAATTCTTTACTTCCCTAGATGCGTAATATACTATTACTGTTGGTAACAGTGTTTGTGATGCTGACGTATGCATCCGATTAAAAAAAATAATATATAAATGCAATAAAAACACCATAATATTCTATTAAACATGAAGACAATGAAATAATATTTATTATTTAAATTTTACATAATTTAAAATAATTTAATAGCTATATTTAAGTTTTGAAAATATACACAATATACTTAATTAAGTAGTGAGAAATTAAACAGTCATTTTATTTTTTCATAAAAACTACACATTGATGTTCTATTGCTTGATGAATCACTAACATTTACAACACATACTTCCAGACTTAATCATTAAATAATATAAAAATAAATCTTACTCGTATTATTCCAAGCTATATGTATGATATTTAAAATCCAGCATCTAAACAAAGATGAAAATCAATTTCTGGATCAAGTGCTAGCAGTATTGGCAGTTTTATTAATTCTCTATAATATAAATTATAAAATTCTCCAAGTTCATCGAATTAAAGGTTGTTTGTTGCTTTATGTATTAAACGTTGAGTAAAAGTAATAAATTGAATTTAATCAACAATATACGAAGCGGTCATGATGATAAAAAATAATATGCAAAATAGTGAAGATTTGGGCTCGCAATTGCAAGCTCCCATTTACCACCTACATTTATTTATAAATATCAGTTGAGGATAACTTTTGATCATAGGATGCCCTTAAAAGCGCTGCGTCCGCAGAAATTAAATGTCTTGATCGTGTCAGCTTATTTATATAAAATTACGTACGAACTACGAGTATACTTGTAAACTACATCGAATTGCAGTAACAGAATCCATTTAAAATATTTAAAAAAATATAAATTACTTTGACCGTAATAATTTATATATTTAATAGCCTATTCTCTGGTAGAAATCTAAGCTGTTTTCTAGCCAGATATTAGCTAGATTTTCTAAATCTGGTTTAATTCTGGTTAAAAAATTAGCTAGAAATCAGTTAAAAACGACATGCTTTTTAGCTAATTTCTAGATAGATTCTGCTTAATATTCTAGTTAATATAAAATTGATAAACTAAGTAATTTATGTATAAATTAATAATGGAAATAATAACAGTTTTACAATAATCAAAGTAATACGCAATTCTAATCATACTACATTAAGTATTTTACTAAATTAAAGTTAAAAATGTACCTTAAATGTCTAGTAGTAATGGAGGTTATGTTATTTGTTTACATAACGACGCGTGCATTTAAAAAGTATTATTTACAAAAAGTACCAAAGCCTCGAGTAAAATTTACGTTTTTAATTTCTTTTTTTTACAAATAACAATAAAAACGGATCAATGTAAGTTATGACGAAGTATGGAGAATTGGTAAACAAATATTTGTAGTTGTACAATGAAATTTTATTACAATATTTTTTATAATCTCGTAAGTTGTTATTTGTTGATAAAAATATTTATTTTGGCGACATACTATATTGAACATTCAATAAAGTATAATTATGTATATTTTTAAAAACTAATAACTTTACAAGACAAAATATAAATAGGTTAGATTTGCAAACAAAATACGTTATTGCTTAAAGCTTAGTCTTAAGCAGATTCTAGCCAGATATTAGCTATAATTTGACTTATTAATAGCTTATTAATCTAGCTAATAATTAATAAGCTAACCAGCCATTCTAGCTAACTTTCTACCAGGGTTGTTTGCCAATTCTTATGAAGATTCAACTCCACACAAAGATTCAAAATAATTTTGGTTTTTAGAAAATCATTACCTGATAAAATTGTTCAAATAAAGCTGGTTGTTATGTCAAAATTTGGCATACAAGATACACCTTCACAAAAAATAATCCGATGTCAGAGATGTACTTGATTATTTATTCTAGCCATATTGTTAATTACAACAATTTCTTGTAGCTCGGTTAATTACATTTTAATGATCGGTTTGTCTACTTTTGAAATTAGAAAGATATTCAATTCTTAGACTTAGTAAGGAATCAAAGGATGTACAATAAACCTACGTATAGTTATAATTGAAGTTTCTTCTAAGAAAAACGTAATGACATCCAACCCTCTGGAGCTACCTTCATACCCTTCCCCACTGCACTACATATACAGGGAGTAATATCTCAGTGATAAGTATAGCGTGTGCTAGCAAAGTGAATTGTTCAATAACTGTATCAAGTAATTTTCTTTTAAAATCATAAATATATTTGACAATATGTTCGAAGCAAACGGTGAGTTCTCGAAGACTGTCATGGACATCATGTACATGGACGTGGAAATTGACATGGAATCGGAGTACAAATCATTAAACGAAAAACTGATTGGCTCTCTGCTGGACTGTCTGCCAGATGGCCTGGCCCTTGCGGACGTCCGCGACAATTTCAAGCGCAGCCTGCAACATATCGCTGCCCAGTGCAACAACGACATACTCGCCGAGTACCTTATCCAGGCCGGCTGCGACGTCAACGCTGTGGACGAAGACAACTGCACTCCGCTTATCTACGCGTTCCGTGACTTTCAACACAATGTGGCCATTTTTTTGCTGAACGCCGACTCCCGCTTTGACACTAGGAACACCTGCGGCCGCACTGAGCTTTATTTCTTGAGGAACATTGAGCACATATACATAGGACTGACCTCTTCCGGGCGATCCAGAGGGCCAGAGTCGTTCCGGAGGTCTTGGCCGCTCAGCTACTGGAGGCCGAGTGGAAGCTGGTCGAAGTCGTCAAGACAGGCGACGTTCGCCTCACCGAGAGCCTGCTCAAGTTGATGCATCCCGTCCAAGACGAGCTCGACAGTGCGCTGCACACGGCCATTTTGCGCGACTATCCGAGCCAGGTGCGCCTGCTCCTCGATTGTGGTGGCGATCCTCTGGCTCGCAACAAGCACGGACTCACGGCTCTGGGCATGGCCGTGGAAGTTAAGAAGAACGATGCAGAAGGTCTGCAGTGCGTCCAGCTATTGTTGAAGCACGAGACGCCGACTGACATCTTGACCGATGCCCTGCACAGGGCGGCTTTCTACAAATACTGCTACAATACGGATCCAACATCAACATCCTAAGCGTGTCGGGCATGAGGCATTCGAGCCTGATGCGCAAAGCGAATGATCTGCTGCAATCAGATTCTTATATAAGATCGTGGTTGGAGAACGACACAACCTTGATGTCCTTGATACTCCAGCACATGGCCAAGCTGAACTTCCTGGGCAAGAAGCTCAACGAGACAGATTTGAAATGGCTCGAGGAGAAGAAGCAAAGGCACTTGAGGGATTATTACAGCCAGTGCCAGGCTAAGATCGCGAGGTTGAACGGCGTGAATATATACGGAAGAGTCCGGCTGTCAAATGTTCTAGCGGAGAACATTGATACGATCGCTGCGTACACTAGAAATGAGGAATTGGTGCACGCATTCAAGTCGGCATTATTAACCTAGGAGTTCGCGCTATTCGCCGAGTCGCTCAAGTACAAGTTCAAGATAGCTGTAGAGAAGAACTTGTTGCTGGATAATGCGGTTCAAGTAGTGCGATGCAATTTGCCGATCCTCGAGCCACCAGAGCTGGTTGTAGAAAAAATTGTAAGTTATTTGAAAATTGTGAACTTGCGTAAGCTGCTTTGAGATGCTTAGCTAGTGAGAAAAAATTTGAGCCAGAAAAAGTTTAGACATAATTGTGGATTTTTTAAAGTTCAATAAAAATTTAATGTATTAAACACGCAATAAGTATACCGCAATTTACAATTAATTGGGTGTATTTGTAAATATTTATGTACGTGATTTTAGTATTAATAAATTTGTAAAAATTTGACCATTAGCTATCCTCAAATTTTTTATTTCATACCTTTATGCCGATATAATTCTTTGTAAATATAGAACATGATTCTTTTAGAATACCTAACGGTTACTACTGTGCAAGGGTAGGGAGGGTAAGGTTTTGGGGTATATTTGATATACTTTTTTTAGCGTGTTATAAGTTTTATGTGCTATTTTTTCCTTAAATTTATATTTGTAAGAAAAAACTAGACAAGAACACGGAAAAACATTTGGGAGCGCCGCGACGATTTGGGGCGCATGCGCGCCCTCCACAAGCGAGCCACATGTCTGCTGTGGGAGCGCTGCACGTCCAAACTTTTGGGAACGCCGTTGTTTCTCATGGTTGAAAACTAAGAAAGTCCAAACCGTGCGCGTGGGTAATTAAAATATGATTTTTTGGTATTTTTCGGGTTGTAGTTATTACTTATGCACCAAAGAATTATACTAGATGAAAACCAATCGTAATATTTTCAACCTAACCTCAAAATATCGCAATATAATTATTCTTCAAATTTTTTTGGTGTGTAATCTGCGTGTGCGTGTAGACGAGAGCGCGTGTATTATGTATCCGAGTATGTGTGTGTCAGTGTGTGTATGTGTATGTGTTTGTGTATGTGTGTATGAGTGTGTATGTGCATGTGTGTGTGTATGTGTATGTGTGTGTGAGTGCGCGTGTGTGCGTGTGTGCGTATGCGTGTGCGTCTAAATAGGTGAGTAGCGATAAATAACTAAAAAATCAATAATTAAAACACATAAAACACAAAAAGGTTATATTGTTACTACAAAATTATTAACAGAAATCGTGTTTTTGCGATATTTTGAGATTATATGTATACTATTACCATTAGAACTCATCTAATAACATTCATTTATGCAAAAACCATAGTTACAACACGAAAAATACCAAAAAAAAATAATATTTTGATCATGAAATTTTAAATAAATATAAGTGTTTTAGCGATATGTTGAGGTTAGGTTGACACTATTGCGGTTGGTTCTCATCTAGTAACATTCTTTGATGCAGAAACATTAATTATAAACCCAGAAAATTTCAAAAAATACCTACATATTTTGACTACGTAATTTTCAAAGAAGATATGGTTCTCAATATTTTGAGGTTGTAACCACAAAATTTGCAAAAAGATCCGTGTTTTTACGATATTTTGAGGTTACTTTGATACCATTACGATTAGTACTCACCTAGTAAAAATCTCCTCCTGAAACTGTAATCCTACTAAGTTTTTTACCACTATTTCTAGTCGTATACTGAAAAAACTATATAAATATAGCAACAAACAAAAATTTTTCAAAAAAAAAAAAATAATAATGCTCTGAAAGTTTGTTTTAATTGTATTATTTAATATGAAGATACTTTAACTTTCTATTATTATAGCTTAGAATGCATTGAAAGTTTATATTGGATCGTAAAAATAGTTTAAAATATTTATATAATGAAACATGCAGAAGAATAATTTTGTGTATATAAACTACTGCGACTTTATTTTGTGTATTTTGGTAAACCTGTTATTACTGGAAAAGTGTATCTAATATCACGCTTGCAATAACATAAACTTAAGAAGTAAAAAATAGGTTCGTTTTTTGTCGATATCTATCGGGAAAGTATTCACTCTAAAATAGAGTGAGATTCCACTCTACTTAAGAGTGAAAAATCCACTCTAATTAGAGTGATTTATTTCACTCATTCTTCGAGTGGAATTTCCGTCCGAATGAGTGAAATTTCACTCTATCAGGTTTAGCGCGCATGTATGGCGTAAAGTAAACTTCTTTGCACGATGATGAATCATACAAATGCAAATAAATTACGCCCTAATTGCATACAATATATAATAAAAATTAATTTTACGGTCAGAAATTACCACTTTACACTCAAACTTTACGCATACCGCCCCCCCCCCCTCTCCCCCCCCCCCCCCTCACCCCCTGTCTAGAAAAAACCAAGATTGTAGAGTCAATAGCAGGATACAAGGTTTAAAGTTAAAGGTTTAAAGTTTTCTTAATTTTACTGAATATTCCTCTAGATGTTACTAATAAGCAGAAATTTATTTAGTACCTAATGCAAATTATAAAAAACACAATCTTTACCCTCTAAGCATTCATTTAACCTGTAAATTCATAAATTATTCAAGTGTATTTTCTTGTCGTTCACACCGCCTTTTTCATATTATCCAATCAATGATAGGTCGGAAGGCGGAATGCAGCTGGAACAGCTCAACCATACCGAGTATTGAACGAACACGTACATCATTGGTTGGCTTAGTTAACCCTTCCTTTCCATATCTAGCAATGCTCCGCCTCTAGAGACGGAAGAAAACTACCCCTAGCGAATATCTTTCGATTTTTCTAACTCTTAAATAAAAATACTGTTGACATATAACTGTATAGAATTTTGTAGAATAATAAATTATTATTTATATTGTTATTAAAATATTATTAATAACAATAATAGTAAGAACGATAACAAAAATAATAATTGTATTTTCTATCTGCCGCAGGAAGAAGTACGTGGCTTTTTCTTACTATCTATAAGATAACTCGTTCAACAGACAATGCTTATAAGCTTATACTATAATATAACATGCGGCATAGAAAGAAAGAAATTTTTATACGTAATATCCAGAGATGGATGTGCCTCCTAAGAAATAAATACGACAAAAGAATTATTTCCACGTAGTTCTTTGTTCCGCTCGACTACACGACTTACAGAACTTGCGAAACCTTCCAGACAGTTCTTCCTAAATTATGCACAAACAACATTAACTTACAGAGGGTCGATGTCCTGGGGTTATTCCAACCGTTGCCGCTAACTCCTTCTTCGCCCCCCCCCCTTGTGTGTGTGGATGAATGTGAATGAGTATTACTCTGAATATTCACGGTCAAAATTTATATTTTAGGGCTCAAATTTTTGTTTTCTTTTAAGGAAGGGGGCTCAAAAATATTTCTTTTTGTTTTTTGTTGTATATATATATATATAATATATTAAGCATGATGGCTATCTATAAGAGGACTCCACAAACCTCATGTTAGCCGAGCCCTAATTATAGGATGAACCTCACATTTAATTAGCATTGTGACCGTATATGATAGAATCCCTGTGAAGACTGGTTTAGTAAGAATTAATATAAAATTTCAAAAGATAGACACTAAACTTTATTTCATAATAAGAGAGGGATATTATTAAGTGCATAAACTGTAGGTTGAATAAGTTCCTACATTCGGGTCCTATAGAAAAAGAGCATTTTGCAGCTGATAAATGAAACACAGGTCATCAACGGTAAAATGTGTAAAAAAAATTCAGTTAGACATGTAATTTATTTAACAAATTATATAAAATTATTTATTTATTCATGAAAAATAATAAAAAATAATTGTTTGTAATTATAATATTTATTGTTTATTATTTATTAAGTATTTAAAAATACAGCATAATATTAACCATCACAGTAAAACAGACGAGTATAGCGGTCTCTCCCCAACAGCTCGAGCTCATGGTATTATCCTAGACTTATACCATACAATGAGATAGATGCGTAACAAATGATAGCATGTTAGCGAAGCACGAATTTGTACTAACAAGGAGAGTATCAGGGGTTTGGATCTCGGATCTTGCTGAAACTTTAGGATATGTTTTCCTGTACCTCAAAATGAAGACCTTGCATGGTAAGAGAGCTTAACGCCTTGCCAATTACGAGATACAGATGGAAATTTTAACATTGCGAGTATATCTATATATATGATTTTTTAAATATTGTGTATATGGGTAATACTAATGTATATAGCTATATCTTATGATCGGGGCAGCGTTAGACACTTTTACCATGCAAAGTCTTCATTCTGACGTACAAGAAAACGTATTCCAAAGTTTCAGCAAGATCCGTGATTCATAGCTCTGATAATCTCCTATCAGTGTATGATCAATTATTTAAGTGCATTTTATGCTCAGAAAGCAACAAATTAGGCGGACAGTCGAACAAAATAGATTTTAAGGCGTTACTAATACTAATGCACGATTCACGTTAAAGGGTTAATAAGTCGAATCAGTCAGTAAAAATGATTCCGATCGAGGAAGACTTGCTCTCAGAATGTAATACTTATACAAATCATGAACCGACTGTACTCGAATCAGCAACGATTCTGCCAGTGGATATGGTTTTAGAAGGATTATTATCGGTCCGTTGCCGTCAGAAATGCACTCTAGATATGCCAAAGCTTGTAAAAGACACAGTGGTTGAAGTACATTTGTGGTCATATTATTGGCCTTTTCACAGTTGAGCATCCATCGATCTTATACTTCTAGAGGGAAGAAAATATAAAAAGTATTTAAATATCTAGTGTATAAACGAATATTTTAACAGGATTTTCCATTAGTTTTCAGTTAACAAAAACAAATTTCGTAAAAATTATGTTTCGCTGCTCAAAACCAAGTAATAAATGTAAATTCGGAGACCTCGGGTTTGGTTAAAGTCTTCATTAAAAGGATCTGCGTGGATAGCAATATTAAATAATATAAATAGTTTAAATACTGAAAAAAATACGAAAAAGTAGAAAAAATGTTAGGTGACATCTGTACGACGAATATATATGGACAGTATAAACTTTATGTTCGGTACAAATGACTTGATTGTGTACATACCGCAGCTATTATTATTGGAAGGTTAAAAGTCAAGTTTTATTATTATCGGATTTTATATTATCGGAAAGTAAATTTAAATTAGATTTATTCCATAATTATGCTGTAAAGAAGCAAGAGTTTTGCGGACAAGGATCTGTAGGACAAATATACGTACATTCTAGCAGAACAATAAAAAAATAGGTACAAAACTTGTAAAACTAATTTCGGAAGAATATGAGTTAATTATGTTAGAAAATGCTCGATACGAAATATACGTATAGGCGCTCCGAGATTATTACGAAAGAAGATTTGGAATGCACGTGGGCACATACAAAACTGACACTATTGTTTACAGTTTATCAAAATAAGAACATAAAAAAAATTGAATGCGGAGAAGTGAAAGAAACCTTTATAGAAAGAGGACGAAATTCGATAAAATAAGTGAAAAGATCAAGTTTTTATCAGATATTAATAAAAGTTAAGAGAATTAATTATTTTTTATGTTGTTCACTTTATAAAGAAGAAAATTTTTGTTTAAATGGGTATCCTCCTTTATCCGAATTAGTGATTGGATATGATCATTAGGGTGACTGCTCCAGAGAATGAACATACACCAGTGAATGAACACTCGTTGAAAGAAAAGACAATTCCAATGCTTTTTGAATATTCTTACTGACACTAACGTGCTTGCCCCCGAATCTCATGCTTGACAATCTCAGTATTTATCTTTATAACGCTGGTAAACCTTTTTTTCGATCAATCAAAAATGTCACGTGACCTGTTCATTTATTGGCCTTAAGTGTTCATTCATTGGTGAAATCACCCTATTATTATTATTATTATTATTATTGTGGTTGTACTGTAACGACTTCGTCAACGATCCGCTCGCGAAGAAGAGTATCATACTCTTTTCGAATGAATCCGCTATCCTCAATCTACGACTGTGAAGACATGGCTATCCTACACTGAGAGAAGATCGGCGCGCCTCCTACACTGGGAGTTTAGGAGCTGCACAAAAATGGGCTATCAGAGTCTACACTTTGGGCCAGTCGGTATAGCGGTTATCATCTATAGCAGCGTATCCGTTACTCTTTTCGAACGGTGCAGGCAGACTCGCAGAGAGAAGCCGCCATTCTGTAATCGCACTGAAGATCGGTGTGGCCACTGCCCGCACAAAAAGAATAGCACCTACTCCGATTCGGTATATCGTCTGCGCTTACTGATGGGCGCTGCTGTTGCTCGGAGTGGAGTGTAACTGACGCACGGATCTTCTCTCAGTGTACAAGTCCTCAAATTAAGGTGATGCTAAAGCCACCGGTCACCGACAAATACGAGGAACCACTTTTCTCATTTTATTTTCAATTTCGAGTAAATATCTCTATGACTCGTTATTGTCCCTATAGAAAACAACAACTCTTCAGAGAGATATTTTATCAAAATTGAAAATTGAAAGAAAATAGTGGTTCCCCGTATTTTACGACAATAGGTGGGTTTAGCATCACCTTAATCTCCCAGCTAGAGAACAGCTTAGTGCCAATCTTCACAGATTCCTTAAGCTCTCTCCAGTCCCTCATCAACTCAGGCCTAAATTCTAACATGCACGCTTACATAATGGAAATCAGGAAACAAATTGGGTACTATTCCTCCTTGGCTTTCAGGATTAAACTCCACTGGATCCGCGCTCACCTGGTAACGAGATCGCCGACTCCCTGGACAAATCAGGTAGAAACAGGAGTGAGGTGGATCTACCCGATATCTCATACAGAAATATCTACCCCTTAATCAAATTGACCCTCAGAGAAGATATGACCAGGTTCGTCATAACGTACGGGGGCAGACACAAGGGCGAAAAGTATGTCTCCTTCCATAGAGAATTCTCCTTTCATCCTTGGTTCCTAAATGTTAATTTAACTAGGCAGGAAATTACTATGATTAACAGAATAATGAGCAACCACAACAAATCTCGTTTCCATCTCGCTCAAAAGGGCATTAGAGTTGCCGAAATGTGCGATTGTGGTGGGAATACCCACAACCTTGAACATCTCGTGTTCTTCTGCTCCCTCATTAACTCCCACAGGATCCCTCTATTAATTAAACTGGCTAGAAATGGTGTCACAAACGTAATTTTCTTATTTTTCAGATTATAATAATTTTATAATAACATTCAAAATCGTATTTCAAACTTCAGCTATCTTATTACATATATTCTAGGCTTTGATTTGCGGGGTCGTTGATGTCTTATAGTTATTTTGTTCAAAAGTTATGATAAAAAATGTTTGGACGAGTATACTCGTCCTCCTGCATACGGAAACAACTCCGTTTGGACGAGTATACTCGGCTCTATGCGCAGGGGGGTTAAGCCGTCAACTACATCACCCAGCTAGCCGAAGATTCCAACCGAGGGCTGCTTTCGATACACCCTTTTAAACTCTATCCATCTACATACATCCTACTTTCAAGACCTGTCCTCCAAAGTTGCACCGAGAGAGACCAGGATGGTAATAGGGACGTACTAGAGAAGTACTCTAGATACCCGAAGAAGAAAAGAAAAGAAGGCTGCAGCCGCCTCACATCGAACACACGAGCGTGCACTCGCAATCTGTAGCAGCGACACAGTAAGTGCAGAGCTTAGCCCTTCTGTACGCGCGACGTTTTCGTATTTTCTACTCGACTCTTCCAGACTCTCCGTGATTCTCCGAGATGCGTCCATATCGGTTGGATCCGTCGATATGTGGTGTATTGTTGTACTACATCTCCTAAAACCCGTCAGAGAATTTTTTTAAATTAGTGTCATTAAAACAAATTGCAAATAAGACAACTAGTTATAGTTAAAAACTTTTAATAGCCTGATTTATCAGCTAAAAATATTGTTGCAAGCAAATTTTTCAAAATACGTTTAATATTAAAAGCCACCGGTCTAATCATTCGGATGATACTTCGATATGATGAATATATACATATATGTATTTATAATATACATATAAACTTTAAGGTGAAAATTAGGTGATAAGTAAACGCTCATATCAGGTGATTCCATCACGTGATGTATCATGTCAAAACATCATGTGATTTGTTAACTGATTTATCATCAGATTTTTTCCGTCGGGTTAGGGTTGACTATGATAACTAATGATGTAATACGTACGTGTCGAATGCGCTACAGGTTCGAGTTGCGCAAGTTGTATCCATCCTCCAGTCTTATAATTATTTTGATAAATTTAAATAGACAGTGCAAACGAGAAGGAAATAAACTTCAACAATTCATCAATTTACAAGTTAAAATGATTGTTTAAAGTGTAAAAATGGTTTTTCTTTTAATAATTTATATAATTATAAAACATAGAATCTTCATAAATATATATTCTTATCTTTATACCAAAATTAATATCGGTCATAATCAGCTGCTGTGTGCAATAAGTACAGAAATATATCCTGCAATTGTCTTGACAATCTGAGAATAAATGTAGAATATTATTATTATAATAGGAGTGATCAGAGTGATTGAAATAAATAATGCGATAGCTGTACATACATTACAAAATGTTGATAGAGATAGATACACCATTTTACCAGCTGTTAATGATTGATCATTTTTTGACATAATCATTATTAAAATTAAGTCACGAGTATTATGCTCAGGAATTGTATACCATTCACTATTGTAAATATGATGGTACACCCCTGTACTCTAAAAAGAAAACTTTTGTGCACATTGGATCTAAACACAATTACACTTCAATAATGTTTATTAAAGCTACTTACTCGTGAAGTCAAAATTTCACTCGCATAACAATTACTGAGTGTAAATAACATCAAACTTATCAAACATACACCAAGGTTAATAATTTGAGCAACTGACGCTGATCCAGAAGGATTTGTCAAAGACTATAAATAGTTAAAATATTATATAGATATTCAATACAAAATTTTATTTGAGATCTAGTTATGTTAAGTTAGATGAAATCAGCTTATTTCGGGATAATTGCTGGAAGGATAAAGTTTGATGAAAAATATTTTCTTAGATGTTATGAAAAAATATAAAAGCTATCTTGACATATTAAAAAGTAATAGTCTTATTATTTTTATTTTTCACCACAGTATTAAATAGAATAAATAAATTCATATTGGAATAATTTATAAAGTTTAAAGAAGCTAAGTGCCAATGAATTGGCAACGGTTTTTTGTTTACTTTGATTCCGATCTTTAATTAACAGATTCTAAGCTAATTTATTTTAAGCTAATTTGTAATTCATGTACTTATGTCAAATTTTTGTTTCTTTCAATTAATAGGGTATATTTCAGAATGAATATTTTGCTATAATGTTAACCATTTCAGCTAATTATTTTGAAGCAAAAGTATTTTCTTTTAATATTTATCCACTTTGTACTTACATACAATATACGAACGCCCAAGCAACATACCATTACACACATACAAAGTAATTGTGTTAAAATCGTTAATGTAAATGATTTTTCCACCGAAGAAACCAGTCTGTAAAAACGTTTAGCAATTATTTTCATGTGAACAAAATAATAAACTCAAATAAAATATAACAAAATCAAAAATTGAATATCTCACCCAATGAGATGTACATGTCTTTCAACAAAAACGCCTATATTTTTATTAAAAGTTCTATTTGTCATACTTTTTAGAATTTTGTTATCTAGTCGGATAAATTGTTCGACACTAACTCCAAGAATTTCAAATTGACCACTCAGATGAAAAACCAACGCTCCGAAATAATTGTCGGGAACCGCTAATGCCATCGTGATAAACCAACTGGCAAAAACTTGAGAAAAGTGCGTTACTTCGAAATAAGGACTTTTTGAATAGTCGTAAGGATAGTAAGACTGCACGAGTAAATGATGGTTTCCATAATCTGTAATATTTTGCTCGACGCGTATGTCCAAGCCGCAAAGAGGTGCGATTATGAACCCCAGTAAACTGCCCATTAGTAAGCTATAACCACCTATTGTGAAAAACTTCGCTACGGCTGCCATGCTTTTCATTTCCCGGTACTCCCAATCAGTCTTCGATTGCAGCCAGTCTTTACTGACTGAGGCCACCACTGACCTTAATACTTTCTTGAAAAAAAAAAATTAATTTTAGGCATTAATGTACACAAATTACGTATCTAAAATCTCATAACAAAGTATTTATGTATTAACCTTCCTTGCTACTCCAAAGAAAATATAATTTCAAACAGCATGTAAGAGTAGGAAAACTTGTCATAATATTATCTATGATGAGTAGAAAATTCTTTCTTACTAAAATTAGAGCGTATACTTGAGGCATGACTACGAACGAAAATATGACTATAATCATAAACGGAACACGTAAAATAGTCGTGAGAAATTTCGCCTCTATGACATCGTCATCTGGCCATACGCCCATTAAACGAAGGCTTAGGCGATTCAAACCTAATGCCCAGTTAAAATCTACAATTTTTTAGATAAAACACGTTTTTTGAATTTTTAGAATATCATTTTAGTTAATTTTATAAGTATATCATTCAAGAATTTAAAAATGACAAAAATATTTACCTTCAAGATAAATTTCGTATGGAGATTTCATAATTAGTATTATGTCAATATTGAAAATTATTTCATCAATGTGTCGAAGGAATAGAAAGTTCACGGTTTTTAAAAATTTTAATTGTACTATTCGAACTGAGGTACCATTATAAGAATAACTTTAAGAACACCTTTTCTTTTTCTTTTAGAAAATCAATCGCACCTCACTCTTAACGCGACTACTATAGTGTGAGAGTGTATACGCTTGCTAGCTTGAGTTATCGCGCAAGAGGAAGGCAGAATGTGTTTCGCGTAATCGGCATAAAGGTCTGCAAAGGGGTAGAATTTACCAAGAACGGGATTAGCATTAATATACATACAGCATTTGCCGATAAACGATGCCTTTGCATAATTTATGAAAAAATAATCTCTCGAGTTTCACTAGGCTTACATCTTGGAGGAAAGAAACAGAAGTGTACGATATATTTGAAGTGACAATTTTACTTTCTTAAGGAGGAAGCTTTCTGATATTATTTTTCATTCAGCGTGGTTGGTTCACTTTTTGTCACTAAACAAATATGCAAGATAAAATGTTAAAACAAAATGTTACTAAGTTATCAATCAATATCTAGCCAAATGCTTTGCTATTCACTGAGAGAATATTTCAGTCATTTTGATTGGAGAGTTCGGTCATTCTAGCCAAAGTCAATCCGGTAGTTCATGTCCGGCAAAAATTATTTATGCGACCCTAGCAGTTCTAACAATATGTGTACAGTAGTATCTATCGAACGCCTGCTCAGCAGTCTTTACCAAAGTAATTCGGTCATAATTGCCGAACTGTAGAACGGTTTTGGTGTCCGAAAACGAGGTCAAGGTAATGCGCTCCATAGTTTTTGATGTATAGATGCAAATGTAAGCTGCAAATGGTGTCCAAGTGGTTATAGTGGCCGATGACGTGGTCCAGGTAGTGCGCTCCGTAGTTTTTGATGTCTAGATGTGTATACAAGTTGCAGACAGTATCTAGATGTTTATGGTAGCTGATGACGAGGTCCAGGTATAGTACTTCGCAGTTTTTACTGCCCAAGTTTAGTTACTGGCTGAATACAGAGCATACAACCTGGAGATCGGTATCGGTTAGCACACTTAGCTAGACCCTGGGTGCAATTAGTATACACATCTAGACAACAAAAACTATGGAGCGCACTACCCGGACCTTGTCATCGGCTATCATAACCACATATACGTCGTTGGCAACTAGTATACACATCTAGACATCAAAAACTAAGGAGCGCACTACCTCTGGCCTCGTCAACGGCTACCATAACCACCTGACACCATCTGCAATTAGTATACATATATCTAGACAAAAAAAACTACGGAGCGCACTACCTGGACTGCGTCATCTGCCTCCATTATTTGTCTAGAAGATACCTTCTGCGCATTCGAGCACGAAGCTGGCGAAATGACGAAGTTCGACCAGACTTGTTTACTAATTTTGGCGGTTGGTACTGCTGGAGTGGGGATAGCAGATATAGCCGAACAGCTCGGTCAAATCTACCGAAGTCAGCAGCAGTAATGTCAAACAATAGCCTCCATAAATTTAACTAAGACGGTTTCGGTAGTTCTGACTGAAGCATTCTCTCAGTGTAGCACATTGCAACGATACTTTTATCAGGTTGGTGTTATATAATGTCTTGCTCAAAAACGAGGTAAAATTTACTCCACCGTTGGGAAAAATCTGCTTAAAATTCTGAGTATTCAGTTATTAGGCACTTAATTTTTACCTTAAAGTTGGTCAGATTTAATTCGGCACAAAGCAAACATTTTTCTAGCATTCTTTTGTATGAATATTCTTGCTATATGAATTTGTAGTGATAAAAGCCATATATAATGTTGCACTTTATGGAATATAGAAATACGGTGGCTCCATCGTGTAGTCCCGTATCTACGCGAGGCCCCGTGGGGGCACGTATATTTATTTTCTAATGACCCACGCAATATTTATAAAAATGATTTAGCATTAATTTTCATAGTTATTATTGACATAAATATATATGCATACAAAAATACACTAATTTTAGCTTTTCATTTGGCTGACAATCGGGTATTTTCGATAAATAATCAAATTCTATAAATAAAAAACTACAATCATAAATGCTGATTTTTCCATAAGAGCCTATGTTAAAAGTTCTAATTTCAAACATTATTTTCTCTTCAATTTACCTGGCACCTAACAAAATTTTCAATAGAATGTTTAAAACGTATACTTTCAGTGGGAATTTTATTTTTTGTTAATGATGGATTTTGAAAAAACTACGGAGCCACCTTAATATTTATTATTATTGAGTTTTCCGAGTGGCTTATGTTTTGACATATGCATCTGTGCTGCGTATGCGTGTACATATACGTGTGCATGTATGTGTGAGTGTACGTGTCTGCTTGTTATTTGTTTGCGTTAGCCATGTCGTAAAGTAGACATATTGTACTTTCGATTTATATATCTAACAATTACTTTAAGTGACAATTTTCGACTCTGAAATACGATATTGAATTTTTACATGAATTTTAGAAATAATGGATATTTTAGCACTATTAGCACTTTAAGCTGTAAGTATACAACAAATATTTTTATGATCTTGAAATATATAAGTTTATAATTCGGTCCACAAATCTATTAATTTGAGTATTATTTTTTAGAGTCCTATGAGAAAGCAAGTTACTGAAGCAGTTAGCAGCGTTTTTTATTTGAAAACCTCAAAATCTTAATTCTACACATCACCAACATTTTTTAGTAATTTTTTTTAATTGGTTTTATCTCTGATAAAAAGTAATAAAATAAATTTTTACGAAAAAGTGCATCATTTAATTTTAAGGGCATGTCAAAAACAAAATTATGTTCACCTAGAATCGTATAATAAGCAAAGTCCCTTTAATAAATATGGTATTGAAAATAATGATTCATTGTGACGTGTAGGATCAAGCGTTTGAGATTTTACAATGGTAACCTATACTTTGAATCACAATTTTTTGCTAAAGTAATAATGTAATGAGCTAAAAGAGTTGAGTAAAAGAGCGTTAATTTAAGGTTTGTTTCATTTAAAAATATTTTGCTTTTGCAAACTTATGATCAAATAAACATGATGAAGAAAAATGCATGGCTTTCTCTCTCGCAGTAATGAATTCGTACACACAAGTATGCACATTTGTTAATTATCAAAAGTAATTTATGTAAAATAGTATTATTACATTTTTTTGTTGCAATCACTTATAGAATATGAAATTTTCAAATCTAAAATAGACAAATTCTGATTAGTCCAAAGTAATTAAACCTATCATCATCATTAAGTACAAGAATGATTTAATCGTTATGAGCGTAACGCAGAATTAACTCTTAATTTTCTACGACGTAGTGCATTGCGGAATGAAGTAAAGGGGTCAGGAAGAACCGGGAGTGTATGAAAATGAAGAAAGTATAATTGGATGGAGTGTGCTGGGTGATGGGGGAGGTGGAAGGCCGTGGGAATTGAAATTATTGTGAATTACATGTGGAAGTATCATCCAGATGATAACACTCAAATTGATGTAATACAGTTACATCACAAAGCAACTTTTTTCAACAGGGTGATATATATATATATATATATATATATATATATATATATATATATATATATATATATATATATATATATATATATATATATATATATATATATATATATATATATATATATATATATATATATATATATATATATATATATATATAAAAGAGAAAGAAAGAGGAAATGCTGTAAGCAAAGTAGGAGTGGGGTGAGTGGATAAGGCGGGTGGAAAGTTGAGGAGGAAAAGTGGGTTGTGGGGGTCATTGGAGGAGGGTAAAATGGCGAAGATAAAGAGAACGTACGGAATCGCATGGACTCTGCATTGTTATTGAGAAGTACGGAGTGACGTACGTAGAAAGCGGGACAGATGGGTGCATTTGTGCCCTTTTGCACATACGCACACACAGGCGTGCGCAGTAGTTACTACATATACACAGGCGTGCGCAGTAGTAACTTTGTGCATCAGTATTAACTTCGTGCATTCCAGCATGTGCAGTAGTAACTTCGTGCATTCCAGCATGTGCAGTAGTAACTTCGTGCATTCCAGCATGTGCTGTAGTAACTTCGTGCACACAGGCATGTGTAACTTTGTACATACGGGCATGCGCAGTAGTGACTTATAGCACGCAGGCATGTGCAGTAGTTTTTTCATGAACACAGGCATACGTAGTAATAATATAACTACATTTTTTGTTACAAATTACTCAGAGAATATGCCTGAATTTTTCAAATCCCAAATAAAAAAAATTTGTTTGGCCTAAAGTAATTGAAGCTATTCATACATAATCTAATTCTTCATAGTTCATTTATGTTTAATATTTTGCATAAATCTTGGGAGCTTGGCAGAGAGAGATAGAGAGACAGAGAGAGCGAGAGAGAGAGAGCGAGAGAGAGAGAGAACGAGAAAGAGAGAGAGAGAGAGAGAGAGAGAGAGAGAGAGAGAGAGAGAGAGAGAGAAAGAGTGAGAGAGAGAGAGAGAGAGAGAAAGAGTGAGAGAGAGAGAGAGAGAGCATGAAAATGCGTACTCTATAAAAATCAATCACAAGTTTTATTTGTAACTATATTTATGCACATTGGCCATGCTACCAAGTACACTACTATTCACGCAGTCTATCAACAATGCATTTATATCTATAGGTATCCCAGTATCCATGCACTTCTCTATCCATTTATTCTACTATCCACGCAGCTCTATACCCAACTTTTCCACTATCTATACATCCCTCTATCCACTTACTTCTATATCAATTTATCCCGTTATCCACGAGCCTATCTAGTCACTTGTGATAAATATTTTTTGAAAAACACATCAATTTTGCGATTAATATACATATACACATTTAAATGCGTTTAATATAGTAATTATATAAATTTTTATTTTATCTTTAATGTTACTTTACACGTGAAAAGCACCATTACGATGGACAGTGGAAAACAAAGTGGGAATCGTTTTCAGTAGATCAACTATTAAAATGTAAATTTATTTGTAACAATTAGCTCAAAATAAATCAAGTAAGGAAATATGATAAAATCTATGGTAATTTTAACTCCATTTTTTAGTTAAAAGTTATTTGTCGTTTTACTTATTCATATTTATGTAATACATTGTTTGATAATTATATTAAAACCATAGAATAACATGCATAATCAATATCTGTATATTATAAATACTATTTATAAATGATTTTTAATCCAAAGTGGATATTAATATCTATTTACTGCAATTTATATTGATATTAATATCGTTAATGATTGAAATTGTGTCGCGCATCGCGCGGTTGTGATTCCTAGTAACATAAATTGAAAAAGTGTTGTAAAACAAAAACAAATCGATGAATCTTAAAATTACTATTTAATTTCGAATTCATTAAGAAATTAAAAAAATGAGCTCCTGTTGGTAAAAAGTGACATCGTCGTTCTGGAGATATACTTCCAAAATGATATGAGACCCTTTATAACTGAGTAGGTAACAAAATATAATTAATTTAGTCTTCGTGTTTTCAGCAGTGATTGCAGCGTGCTCTGGCGGGAGTTGGACCCCCGAATACACTTCAAATAAGAATTAGACGGTGTTAACTCGGAACGGGAAATAAATAACTTATTTCTTTATACGGGATATTTATCATTTAAGAAGTTGAAAGGATATATATAGTGAAGAGAAAGAATTTTTTTCTTCTGGTTTTTCTTATTGCACAATATTCATAAATAGATGTTTCTATCTTATCTGTATATTAAAAGAATAATTGTAATCGCTGAAACCGGAAATAGGTGTAACGCTAAATTAAACATGTTATAACTATGACATACTGCTAGAAGGGTCAATTTGGAGATCATGGAAGGACACGTTAGCATAATGGAACAAAATTAGGATCGGTAGGAAACGGAAGGGTATGGGGATCGTAGAGGGGGTATTTTTCTTAACAAAATAATGAAAATAATGCTATAGGCATCGTAGTGCTACATTAAGCATATTATTACTTTAACATAATGCTAAGAGGCTCGTCGTCGAGATGATAGATGGGTGGGGTAGCATAAGGGGACAAAATTAGGATGGGTACGAAAAATGGAAGGAGGGGGGGTGATATGGAGGGGGTATTTTCTCTTAGCAAAAGAATGATTATAATCGTTAAAAGCGAGACGCAGAATTAACTGTTCATTTTCTATGAAATAATGCATCGACGAATGAAGTGAAGTGGACAAAAAGAACTGGGTAAAGTGTGGTAAAAGGGGAAGGAAGAGAGAGCATACGGAATTGCATGCACTCAGGTAGTTATTGTTATTCAGAAGGATGGCATGAGGTGAGTTTGAGGAGGGACAGAGGGGTGTGGTTATGCTCACTTGCACATACACATGCGCAGTTGTGCCCATGTGCACTTAAGTATTCGCAGTAATAACTGTGGGTACACAGACGTCGCAGAAGTTATTGCGTATACAGAGGTATGCGCAGTAGTGACTTCTCGCATGCAGGCATGCGCACTAGTAATTGCGTGCACACATGCATGCACAGAAGTTACTTCGTGCACGTAAGGATGCGCAATAGTGATTTCATGCATACACGCATGCGCAGTAATGACTTCATCTGCATAAATATGAGTTAAAGTTTGAGGTATTTTTTACTCCATTTTTTATTCAGAAATCATTTGACGTTTTTCATTAGGAATTCTTTATTCTTTTATTTACATATTTTGTCATGACATCATCTTATTTTTATGTAAACATATATGTTTGATACTTAAGTTAAAACTATCTAATAACATTAACAATCATATTCTTTATATTATAAATAATATTTATAAATGATTTTATATACGAAATGGATATTAATATCTATTTTCCGTAATTCATATTAATATTGATATTGTCAACAACCGAAATTGTGACGCGCGTAGCTCGTCTGTGTTTCCTAGTATAATTAAATTGATTAGCTACTGTGAGCTAGTACAGAAATATAAAAGAAACTTGATGCCGATTGATTGCCATGTAAGCTGAAATCAATTGCTCTAACATCTTATATTTTTCACTATCTTCTGCGAGGAATTAGAAAGAAAAACATTATATTTTAAAAAAGAATTATTAGAATGATAGAAAATAAATAACGCGATAATTACACATGTAATTACATTATTGAAGATAATAAAGCTTATTATATTCTATTCTATATATATATACTATAAGATTTAGATAGATATACATAAACTTTTTCACCAACTATAAATATCTGTGGAATTTTTGACATAATAATCATTATTAGAATTAAATCACTTTGAAAAGAATACATAATACTTTCTTGATAAATATAATTTTTTATACTTTACGCTACGTATATCATTCCTAGATATCGGAGATTCACCAATAAATGTAACCCTTGTATAATTTACGTAAAATCATCTTTCAAGTATTATAAAGCTCACATCGTGGAGGGAATAAAAACAGTATATGATATTGTTTTCATAACGATAATCTTTTTTTTATTGTTCTGTGTTTTTTACATTTTTGTAATAAAACGAAGGTTCATGTAACTACAAATCATTCGCTATACAAGAAAACAGAATCATAGAATTGAATTCCATAGTATTAAAGTAGTAGTTAATATAGATTTATAAAAATGTAATGAATATAATGTAATGAATATGATGTGAAAAAAAGGAAAAGTTAAACAAATTATTATTTAATACTACTACTACTTAAGGTACATATATACACTTTTGAGCAAGTACACGTATCAATGTTTGTACGAATCAATATATATTACATTATTTACTAACAGCTAGAAGCATGGAGATGTAACCGAAAGAACTCTTTAGAATCTGAAAAAATTATAGCCATCATTGTAAAACACAAGTCAAATAGAAAGCATTCATAATTATTAAACCATTTGACTTCGAACGTACATTGAGGTAAGCTGCTAGAGACAAGTAAAAAAATTTTCCTGCGCTGAGTTGTAATGGAAAATGCGACCGAACCATAATTGGGATTAAATCTCGAGAATAATTAGCTGGCAATAAGTACCAATTAGAACAATAAACAGCGTTAGAAAACCCTACACTCTAAAAATTGAATTATAAAACTTTATTACGCTTTAAATTTTTTCAATTACAAAATTACACGTAGGGGAGAAGCGGCCAATGCTGCTTGGTTGGTGCACATGTCTTAAAAGGAGGAAATTCTGTAAAAATTAAGAAAATACAAAAAAAATTATTTATCTGTCAAAAAAGAGAGTGGATTTTATATGTTTTTTAAAACCCTTATAGACAATTTACAATACGAGAAAATTATCGTATGTCCCATTTTATAAATAATTGCACATTGTTTTTCGCAGATAATGTATTTCTTTTAAATGGAAAGTTTAACGTCTTGCAATTTGTATACGTAATTTAAAAAACACCTTTAAAAACTATAAGTTTAAAAATAAAAGTTCGTTGGATTGTAAACGCGCGTTAATTTTGTCATACTCCAGGTGAAAGCTCATTTGTTATTAATTTTTGATTATTAAAATTTGTTCGAATATAAAAAGGCGTTATCTAATCAATGCTGTATAGTTACTTTATATATTAAGCACAATGGGCACGGCTTGAGTGCTGGATTGGCACGTCCTCGAAAAAGGCCGCCAGTTAATCCCAACTCCTACTTCTTACCTACTCTCCTACTTTACACATAGATTACTGGTAATTCATTGGCACATGGATTTCTGAAACTTAATTAATTGTTCCAATATTTGTAATTATCACGAAGTTAATTCCTTTGCAAAAAATTAGCATATAACATTATCATTTTAATAAAAGTATTCAGGATCATTAGAGATAAATATCATAATAACTATACATACACTACTAAATGTTAATAGAGATAGACACACTATTTTACCAGCTATAAATGTCTAAGGATTTTTTGACGAAATCATCATTATTATTATTATTATTATTATTATTATTATTATTATTATTATTATTATTATTATTGTTATTGCTATTTGTATTTTTATTAGGAGAGACTATCAAACAAAATAAGACCCAATAATGGCAAAACCTGTGCAATGAGGTGGTGAACTATCCATGGGGCCAAGCCTACAAAATAGTGCTGCGCAAACTAGGGCGGTTTAGCGTACCTACACTTCACGATGAAGAGACCGCATGGAAAACATTGTTAGCATGCTTATTCCAAATAACGTGAAACGAAATGAAGACAATGAAGAACAGAATCCGGAGGGAATGGCACTTTTCGCAGAAGCAGAATTGAGAATCACTGCTGACTCCATGAAGAAGAACAAGGCACCAAGACCAGACGGAATCCTGGTTAAGGTCTGAAAGATAGCAGTAAGAGTATGCCCACATCTACTTTTGAGTATGTACAACAGCTGTCTCAAGGCAGGTGTTTTTATAAAAAATGAAAAGTGCAAAGGTTAGTGCTAATCAGCAAGGGAAAAGGAGACCCCAACTCGGCATTAGGCAACAGACCGTTATGCATGTTAGATACGTCTGGAAAACTACTAAAGAAACTTCTTAGATCTCGACTACAGAGTACAGTAAAGGTAGGCGGTGACCTCTCAGATAGACAATACGGCTTTAGGAAAGGAAGATTACATACAACCCTAGATGTTAAAAATGCCTTCAACTCTGCCAGATGGAAGGATATGGTTAAAGCACTAAAGAACAAGTATAAAGTGTAACTGTATCTTCTTCGAATGATAAAGGACTACCTAAATGACAGATGGCTGCTATACGATACCACCGAGGGACAAAGAAGAAAGATTACGGTCGGAGCTGCACAAGGATCGGTTATGGAATCGGACTTATGGAATGTGTCATATGATGAATTCCTGCTACTGGAGTAGCCGGACGACACCTTCCTCATCGGTACGCAGAAGGCATAGCATCAGTAATCATCACCAAAGATGAAGAAGAGTCTCAAGAAAAGTTGGATGTGATCATGGAACAGATCAGCTGATGGATGGAAGACCACGGATTAGAACTAGAAACCCACAAGACGGAGCTAATATTTTTAACCAGAATGCAGAAGAAGGCTTGAGACAACATCCAGATACTGCAGGTAGGACCTGAGAATTCAGACCAAGGAAGCCATCAAGTATCTAGGTATTGCGATATATTCTAAGATGAAATTCATGGCATTAAGCAGGATTATGGCCAACGTAGGCGAACCAACAGCGAACAAATGCCGCTTTCTGATGAAAGTGACTTATTCCATTCTTCTGTATGGTGCAGAGATATAGATCGATGAACTAGAAATGAGGTTAATAGAAAACGTATGGCTACAGTTCCAACAGTCTCGGTAGTGACAGGCGTGATTCCAATCGACCTGCTCGTCACGGAGCGAAAGAGAATATATGAAAGAAAAGCGGAAGACAACAAGTAAAAAATGAGGAAAGAGAGATAACGATCAAGAACTGGCAAGAGAAATGGAACGCAGATGCGAGAGGCGTGAGATGGACCGCGAAACTGATCAATGAAATCGATAAGATGATAAAACGATGGCATGGAGAGGTAGACTACTATGTAACGCAGTTCTTCATCAGACATGAGTACTTCCGATCTTACCGCAGACACATGGGGAAGGTGAAGAATTGAAAGTGCCTGCATTGTGGACACGTGAAGGACGACGCGGAATACACTTTCTTTGACTGTGACCACTGGACTGACGTAAGAAGAGAACTGGAGATAATAACAGATCGACTTACTCCCAAAAACATTGTTGGATTAATGCTGAAGGGCAAGAAAAGCGGGGACGAAACCACCGCCTTCATTGAAAAAGTGCAAAGGCAGAGAAAACATAAAAACTTGATGGACGACATTAGGATCATCGAGTAAAGAACAATAAGGAGAACCGTAAACAACCCTGTGACAAAGAAAAGACATTCACCATGAAGTAATACAAAAGCGGTTCCGGGGTGGAACATCAACAAAAAAGAGGTGAGTGAATGGAGGTGGAGGTTTAGTGGGTAAAGTTGACGCAGTGTTTGCGGTGTCCAATCAAGGAAACTGGAAAACCTCCGCCATCCGAGTCCTACACAAGGGAAGGTGCCGCATCACCCTCCTATGTTCATAAACAGTTGTTATTGTTATTGTTATTGATGTTCATATTGATATTGTAATGGTTATTGTGAACAGATGCGCTGTTAGTTGTTGTCCTCACAAGGCCTTTGTAACCTTTTTTACGGTCGCCACCCGTTTGTTTCGTACAAGCGGGAAACTAGTTTATTAATAATTATTACAGGGTGTACGTCGTGTTACTATCGTTACGACGATTATTCTGGATTAGGAATATCGAAGTCAGATTTGAACACGGAAACACTCGTTTTAATTATATTAACAAACAATTAATTTATGCATTACTTTAATTATTTTATAGCTTTATCGCAGTTGTGACGCGGAGCACAATATTAACTCGACAATATCGAACTATATTATACAATTTACAATATATTATGCGGAAGCCCTGTACGGTCTGAGCTTTGAATTGATACTGCCGATTTTGAATTAGCCGTGCACTTATACTCTGTTATTTACGACCGAACGGTTTAACCTAATGGTTCATCGCGCGCGCTACTGTCGTTGCTTGCGTGCTGGCATATGTGCCGTTTCGTCGTTCGTTTGGTGCGCTACCTAGTGGCCACGTCATCGTGTTACAGGTCCCCTTACGTTATTATTATTATTCATTATTGTAAATATGATGGTACATAGCTAGACTCTGAAAAGGAAACGTTTATGCATACACACGTTATTAGATCTGAGAAAAACTACAACATTGAATTTGTTCTTGTAAAACTGCATACTTGGGAAGTCAATATTATCTCATAACAATCACTGAGTATGATTAACATCAAATTCTCACGGAGGAAATTCTCGAAGACTAGTAGTATAGATTACAACGAAACGGGATGACTAATAATTAGATGTTCATAATTAGACAACTTCTAGAAAAGAAATGAGTATATCATAAAATGTTACACCAGTTCTTTATAGATTTTAACCCTTCTTATGATATAAAGATTCAGAAATCAGGAAGGAATTAGGAATCAGAAAGTAGAACTGGTATTGTTATGTTTGTGAAGTTGGTTTGTACATATGCGAACACATGACTAATATGTCCACTTTTTTCACGCGTAGATTCCTGAATTTTTATGACATTTGAAGGGTGAAGAATGCATGTTACTCAATAATAAGATAAAAAATAATATAATATTAAATATAATCGTAGTTTTATTAGAGATTAAAAATGCTAATCAATTAAATAAAAAGATGGTACATTGAGAGTTGGGGCATAGTTCGAGCATAGTAACTGATCAGAGTCATTTGAAATATACAACGAACTAAAACAAGGGGGTGTTCTATCAATCCTGCTGGAAAATACTTACAATAAGAGTTCATTGTTAGAACCGTGCAAACAAACAAAGTGGGAATAATACTCAACGGTAGTAGCCCAAATATTAGTCCACGCAAGCTATATAGACGTAATAGGAAAATACAAGGAATTCATAATAATAAAAGGACGTAAAAATATTAATAAAAACATTAATACACTGGAATCAGATATTAACACGAACCTAGATGTCTCTCAAAAACCCTTTAAAAAAGTAGGTGAGTTAAAATACCTTGGCACGATAATGGATAGTTAGAATGAGGCTCATAATTACAGTTAAGTCATAATTAAGAAACTAAACAAGTATTACTTTCGAGATTAAGTCGCGAATTTTAGAATGAGCTGGACACGTAGCGAGAATGGTAGATGAAAGAGCAGCGTTTAGCTTGTAAACTAGAGGGCCCAAAGTCCTCAGATAGAATGAGATGAAGGTGAGAGGAGAACGTGATACAAATATAGTTGCTGCTAACATGCCAGTTATGATGGTGTTATCACTGCTACCATTACTAACTGGCTGAAATATTAATAATATTAATAATAATAATAATAATAATAATGATAATAATATGTAGGTAATTTTCAGAAAATAGTATAAATGTAACGGTTATTGTTAAAAGTATATTAAAAAGAATCGAATGTGACAGAAATGTCCCAAGTTAATTGCTAATCCTCTCAACTATATGTGTTGATCTAAATTGTTGAAAAATTCAGCATTAAGCAAAATTCTGGCAAAACAACGAATCTATATCGATAGTGATTATATTCGTCTGAATACATCGATTCAATTATAGGCATTCAGTACTATGCCTCAAGAGACTTTCGACGAATTTGACGAAGTTCCTTTTAAAAGATTACAGTCTTTCATAGAAATGCCACGAAAATAACAATTTTGTCGTTTAAATGTGATTTAAATAAATTATTTTATAGAAATGGTACTTTAATATAGTAGAATAATGACTATGTTTATATCAGAACAATTACTCAGGTTAGAGAAAGCTACGTAACAAATGCACTGGTAGTGGTTTGTTATGTATATATTATATATATATATATATATATATATATATATATATATATATATATATATATATATATATATATATATATATATATATATATATAATATATATATATATATATTTAATCGGTTCTGTATTTTAAATTTGATGAATGAGTAAACTGGTTGTATACTAATCTAGATGTGTTATGTGTTAGCTAACACTTAGTACCTTGTTAGATTTTATTTTAGCAATTTTTTATTAAATATCAGATAATGATCCTTAAGTGCTGCCACAATACACGATTCTCCCCTATGCTTGATAAAAATAAGCATAACTTACATGTTTTGCAAGGTTCTCGCTTGCGATGCAATGTACAAGCGTATGGCTCATTAAGTTCACTAACGTCCCTGCCAAAGTTAAGACCTGCAAAACTGGCTGACTTTTGCTTTCATTTCCTATCGACTAAATATTAAAAATTTTATTAAATCATATCCCACCCCTAGAACAAGACTATGACAACTCAAAATTTCATGTTTTAGTAAAAGCGACGTAAATTTTTCATGAAATAACAATAATTTAACTTGAATTTTATTATTGTCGAGGAGCCTTTAATTTTCATATATAATGCTATTTCATGAACAAAACTCAAGTGTATACAAATTTGCGTTATCATAGTCTTATTCTGAAAGTGCGATATATGGTTCTTCATTAATAGTATTTTTAAATACCTACTTGTACGACTCCAAATCCTAAAAAGCAAATGATTAGTGTTAAAAAAATTGCCTGTGTCAAGATGATCATGTTAAATGAATCTTCTACAGCATTGACAAATCTATCAAAAATGTAAAAATATTTATTTCGCGTATAACACGTGAATATAAAAATACAAGTGTCTTTACATTCGGTATAGCACTACGTAAGGTAAAATGGAAAGTCATTTTTAAATTACCCGATGATATGTAGGTGAGTGTGAACGATCCTCTTCAGGTTCAATCTAAAGGAGCGTCCCTCGGTCTTGATCCAATCGACGAACCACTCGACGTCCGTGGGCAGGATTTGGCTCATCTCCGCGCCGAGTATCTCGCACTGGGCGCACGCGTGAAGTACAAGCACGCCGAAGAAGATGTCCGGCACGGAGAAGCTGCAGGCCACGAAGCTGCCGGCGATGACCTGCGTCAGGTAGACGAGCTCGAAGTACGGCGAGCGGGTTGTCTCGAAGGGGTAGCAGGTCTGCAGCGGGAAGTATCGCTGGTGACCCCCGGGATCGGTGATGTTGTTGATGATCCGGACGCTCAGGCCGAAAATCGGCGGCGAGACGAAGCCCAGCACGCAGACGCACATCACGGCGTAGCTGCAGATCGTGAAAGTGCGGCCGCGTCGCGCCTGCTTCTCCATGATACCGAGCTCCAAGAGGCTTTTCGACCGGCGCCAATCGATCAGTGCCCTCTGCATCACCGGTCGGAATACTGGCTTGAATTATTTTTTCAAAGTTACGCTACTTGCTTCAACGCTAATGCCACGGAAAATGCCCATAAATCTGAACCTAACGTTAGATATTTATTAACATAATAAATTATGTTACATTATTAGAATTATCATGCAGTATTCAAGAGTATTAAAATACATTTTATTTACTATTATGTAAGATTTTTACTGTTTTACTGAATGAATTATCTATAACAGAATTTTTTATTATCTTTGAACACCAAATTGGTTTTATTAAAAAGATTGGTACAAAGAATGCTCTAAATTACATAACAAACATACTATACAATAACTTGGATCATAGTAAACAGATACTTATAACTTTTCTAGATTCAGCGAAAGCTTTTGATACTATAGATCACAAAATATTATTAGACAAACTTTATTGTATTGGATCTACTTTCAAATTATCTTAATAATAAATATCAAGTAGTTAAAATAAACGATAATGAAAGCGATAATATGTTAATAAATACAGGTGTTCCACAAGGTACAATATTAGGACATCTACTTTTTATATATATCTTGAAAGAGATCCGCCGAAAGGCAATACTGTCATACGCAGATGACACTGTAATAATAGGCACTGGTGATACTTGGAGTGAAGCGCAAGAAACTATGAATAAGTATGTAATAAAAATTGATAAGTGGTTAGCAGTAAATAAGTTATCTTTAAATGTTGAGAAGACTCATTTTATGACCTATGGTAACTACAGCGATAGTGTTCCACTTCAAATGGATATTAAGATTAAGGATAGAAATATAACTAGAGTTGAAAAGTGCAAATATTTGGGAATAGTATTCGATTACAATCTAAAGTGGGATAAACATGTTCAATACGTAATACAAAAAACGAAATATTTAGTCTTATATATTTTTTATAAAATTGCCAAATCAATGCCAACGGAAACATTAAGAATTGTATATTATGCTTCTTTGATAGCATAATAAGTTATGGAATATTAGCTTGGGGTAGAGCTTATAGAAATAATAGATATTTATTGCAAAACCTGCAGAAAAATAATTTAAAAATAATTAATAAGAATAATTTTGTTTTACAAGATAATCTTATGAACTTGGAACAACTGATTATATTTGAGACACTAAAATATCATTACTCAGACCTAACAAACCAATATCTCACATCATCGAGTATAACTAGGAAAAAAACTTAATTATACCTAAAAATAAGAAAAGGGTTAGCGACAAAAATAGTTATATAAAAGCAATTACGACTTTTAACAAGTTACCAAATGAGTTTAAAATTTTCAATATAGATAGTTTTTCTAATAAAAAATTGTTAAAAAATTGGATAAGATATAATTAAGAATCTCTGTGATATATTATTACTGTTTGTATATAATACATTGATTTATAAATTATATGAATAATGTTTCAAACTTTGATTTCTTAAAACTAGAAATTTTATATGCATAGTCTTTAAGTTAGTTTTAAGTATATATATATTTTATTTTAACTAAGTTTATCTCTGCAGGGTTTTGCAGTTACTGTATATACTGTAATTCTTTTCTGGTTTTGAATAAATTTTAAATGTAGAAAATAAGGGTGCTTTGGCCCATCAATAAACTCGATGTTAAGTGAGACATTTAAATTTGATAGAATGACAAAGTCAACTCTTACTTCTTTTCGTGTTCTTTTAAATTTACATATATTTTGAAAAGCTATAACTATTATTAAAGGTAGTAAAGAACAAAGGATATACTGCAGTAACGACGTGATGGCACAAAAACTTTAGACGCCATCATAAAAATTCTAATAGTTTACAAAGACAATATGCTATGATATATCAGAATATACTATTATCTAAAAAGGAATGTATCTAAAAAAATAGCCAATCCAATTACCAGAAAATGATTTTAACAATCGGTATACATCACAACTTGTACAGTTTTTATCCGATTGACTTGAAATTTTAACAAAATATTTTTGAATGCAACCTGTTTGACCGTGCGTTAGATTTTTTCAAAATGTTATACACTTCCAAAAACCATTGATACCATTTTTCTCCTTAAATTTTTAGAAAACTCTTTATTTACTTGTTATCAAATATCTTAGTTAAGTACAATTTTTAGGCATTTAACGTGGCGTTACCTCTTCAGGGGAAATCCTGGTGTAGAGGGTAAAAATCTGAAAAGTATATTTCCAGAACCCCAGGTCGAAATTCGAACATTTTCGAATTCTACGAAGCACATCTTGCGCGCAAATATACGAGCGCGCCGAGACGAAAATTAGCTATCGCTATAAAAGTGATGTGACTATTACTCTTACTCATTTTTATAGAATTCTAAGACATTTTTAAGTTAGAGTTGTTAGAAAAATGTTTAGATGGCCACACGCAGACCATTAACGATAGTTTTAATGCCCTTGTGTGTCGAGTAGTTCCGAAGCATCTCCTTTCCGGCTGCAAAGTCATCGAAATTGCCATTTATGTATATAAGGTACCTTCAATGAGAACTGTTTTGCAGTTCCGAAAGTTATAGAGAGTTGTTACATATTGAAATAGGGATGATCAGCAAAATATTCGCCGGTAACACCGACGTCAAACGGATGAAACAGTAAGAGGCAGTCTTAGCAGTACCAAGGAAGCTTGATAAGCACGAAAACAGCAGCTAATCGAGTAAAATTAACTAAATAAAGAAGTTATAGGTTTACTGTATAGTCCTGGGATAGCCGACTATGTAATAGTCACCGTAAGTTAACAAAATATCATTTTTTTTTGTAAATTATCTATTCCGAAAACTGTAAACGCGTTTATCTCGAAACAACATTTTCGAAATTGACGGACAAGGTTACTAAAAAAACTACTTAACCAATTGTCTTGCGCTTGTTCATACATATACTTAATAACATTTACTTCTATATATATCACGCTGATTGGGAAGAAAAATTATCTATATAACATTTTTTAACAAAAAAGATGAATGTTTTAGGTAAAAAGTAAATCATTTTTTACGAAGCCGTCAATTTGTTTATTTTTAATGTTTTTAAAAACAATTTTGTTTTACGTCCAATTATGGTTATCTTTAAAAACCTTTCTTTTTTCTTGTTTCAGGCAAGATTATGAAAATAACACGTTTTTTTTTACATACAACATTTTTTTGTACAACTAAAATGTAGCCTAATATGTCCTAAAAGTTTCAAAAAATAAAATTGATTACATCTCTTAAAAAAAATCTCCATAAATATCTCAAATTTCAGGCATATATACCAGGATCCCCCCTTAAGGGAGTAGGCCTTGGTTGAATATTGAAAATGAACATAAGTACTTAAAGTCTGACTAGAATTATTCCTACAGAACTTGGTACTCATAATATATTTCTATGTATGACCCTCAGCTTTCACTGAACGTCTAGCATGTCTATATAGGTAAAAGAGTGAGGTCCGAACCGGTGTGGGGATAAAATACAAGTGTTCCACTAAAACATACGTTATAGTGCTACATCAGTTCGTCATCATGCGCAGAGTGAGCAGTGTCAAAACTTTCGTAAGGGTTCTCAGTGACCCTTACTGTACTAGTGTCACAAAATCTCATGACAGCAAAAAGTTAACAGACATAAATATTATTCACTTTAAGCTTTTGATGTAAAAGTTACTATAGATTGAAAAATATGAAAAAATTGATTTAAAATTGACGTTAACGCCAATAGCAGTACTTTTATACAAACTAGCGAAATCAACCCTTATATCACACTTAACAAATTCCACCACTTAACACAATTTTTAGCAATCAAATGAGAACTCAAATGTAAGATTTCATCAAATGCTAAGATTAAAAAATGTTTCCAAATGGGGGCACAGCGTTCCGAACATTTTTCTGGGGGTTAAAATGACTTCGAATAAACTATCTCTACGTATTTTTGACGAAAAGGGTGTGTTAGCCCAATTTTCTTTAACAAATAATGACACCCATAACTATAGCAGTATTGTGCCATGTGGTGAAATTGTGTTTACATTTTAAGAGTTGATGTCGCTATTCTAAGTTAATCTAAAGATACTGCTACAGGCGCGCGTCCCCTAAAAATCGAGGTCTTTTTATACCAGATTTAATTTGCCATTTTGTTTGATAAAAAATAATGGTGCTAACACGCCTATTTTGTCCAAAATGCGTGAAGGTATGTATGTTCTTTTAAGCCGTATAACCGTCTAGTATTTTTTACTGTCGCGGTTTGCATATCAATGGCTCAATTGAAAAATACTTATCTCCCAGGAAAAGTTCGAAAAGATATATCTAGCAGAAATGGTTGGAATCGTCCTTCCATCCGAATGTTACCACATTTTTAGGAGGGCCCGAACATTTTTAGTACCTTCTTTATTCAAGCCTGGCGTAGTTAAAGTTTGTACTACTGATTTTTATCAGACGGCGAGAAACGCCTTTTCACAAACGTACTCCGAGATAAGTGTTTTCCAACCATATTTTCTAGATATGCCTTTTCCATCTTTCTCCGCGAGATACGTGTTTTTTAATTGGTGCCGTCGAATTATGCTGAATCGAGAGAAATGCTATAGCGAGTAAATATATTTATTATTTATTATTTATTATTTATTATTTATTATTTATTATTTATTATTTATTATTACAAAACTTGAGTATAATATACGAAGTGAATGATGAATAATAATTAAAGAGTTAATAGTTAACAGATAATAAATGTTTCATATAAATCAATTAGAAATTACGTTTACTTGAAGAATATATGCATAATTTTCATACATCTGCCGAAAATGTTATCTAATTAGTTCTAAGGTCATGTCTGATAATGCTGAAAAAATTGAGTGAAAATAATAAACTTGTGCAAGAGTTATCATGGATACAATTTTTTCACACACACACACACACATACACACACGCACGCACACACACACGCTCACACACACATACACACACATATACACACACGCTCTCACACACGCACGCACACACATATCCACACGTGCGCACAAACAATAGATTTTCAAAACCTTATTTTTCTGGTTCGGCATCTTCGGAAATATAGAAATTTATCAAAAAATCACATACCAAAATTGTCTTCATTACGAAGCTTTCTCTTTAATAATATTCTTAAGATTTAACCTAGGCCTACCTCCTTAAACAAAGACAAGGCAGCTGTCTTGCTGAAAGTTTAAATTGTTTTTCATGCTTTCACCTCGTCGACTGTGCCAGAGAAGAAAGAGCTTGACAAAGGAGACGAAAGCAGTGAAGCTCACCGTCAGGTTGTCCAGGACCAGCGTAAGTTCGTGAACAACTTTGGAAAGCGCGTACATCTGCGGCAATAGAATGCCGAATAGTATCCACAGTAGCATAATGGGAATGCGAAAGTCCTTGCCACCGCGACTCTCGGAATCATCGTCAGGCCAGACCCCGATCAAATCGAGGCTCAAGCGATTCAGGCCGAATGCCCACTGAAAATCTGGACGAGTTTTATTTTTCCTCTTTTTTTTTTCATTCTAGTATGAAGCGGCTGACAAAAAAAGTATAGAGATATGCGAAAAATACGGAAAATCGATCTTTTAACAAAAGGGATGACAATAATTACTGTGAAAGTAATAGTGTATTTGACTGCAAACGATTTCTCCCGATTTCCGCAGAAATTCAATATCGCACTCGAGGAACTCTCGTAAAGAACGCTATAAAATCACCTTTATAATCGGTCCTGTTTCGTTCCATCGAAACGATGTTGCGATCCATTCTCTCGCGGTTCGAAACTTGCGTGCACTTGTTCATCGTCACTGGCTCTTTATTTGTGCGGTGTCATTATTGCACGGTAAATTCAACGTGGGATATCGCTGTAGTACAGACTCGGACGCAGTTGTGTCGTGTGCACATGCAGACAATGGTGAAAAAGCTTAGAACAAAAGGCATACGGAGAATACGTCGAAGGGGTAGGTACGAGAATCCAGTCTTCGGGAAACGAAACTTCCGATAACCCTCTCTTTATCCGGCAATTTATCCTGCATTATTTATATTAATTACGCGAGCATCGTCGCACCGCGAGAATTGCGCGCAATTTTGCTTTCAGTTCGTTGTCAGCCTCGGACGACTCGACAGCCTATACATCAATATTCTTCTGTACATCAATAATCTTATTTACTGAATTTTGGCAATTTTCTTTTATATATTAGAAATACAAGTCAAATTTCAGAATATAAAGTGTAATTATTAAAATTAGGGAGTAATACAGGTTCAAGAGTTATACTAATATACTATGGTATGAAATATTTATGGAATAATTAGCATTTAGCACTACTTTGAACATTGAAAAAGAATCTTGCAAACAATTGTAACGACTAATACATGTATTTCAGGAAGATAATTGGGACAATTGAGTTATGCAAAACAACACATTCGCAATGACAGTAAATACACTGCAGCCAGCTTCTTCATTATTTATAACAGATCATCGTAGCGTCCGTAAACGATTTGTAGCTACGTACAGATTCTTAAGACATTCCAGTTTATCTGTAAAAAGTATAAGTCATATCTTCAACTTTTTCTAAGAGAAAGCTTCGTATAACGATAAAGATTTTGGAACCTTAGATAGTGATAAATATTGCTGTTTCCGCGGTTACTGAATCAGACAGAATACGTTTTTTGACACTCATTAATACATTTATTTATTTATTTTTGTGTGGCCTAACTTAAGGTGATGTTAAACCCCGTGTTACTGGTAAATACGGAGAACCACTTTTTTTATTCATTTTTCAATTTTAAGAAAATATCTCTATGAAAAGTTGTTCTTTTTGGTTTAAACAACAATTTTCCATAGAGATATTTACTCTAAATTGAAAATGAAATGAGAAAAGTGGATCCTCGTATTTGTCGGGGATAGGTGGCTTTAGCATCACCTTAAAACTAATTAGACTTTTAAGATCATTCAATAAGATTTAGTAGTTATTTTAATAAAATCAATAATTCTAAACAATGTCAACCAACTATAACAAATTTTTTTTGCAAAAAAGCTTGCTTATAAAGGAAGCTTTGTGAAGTAAAAAAACAGTTTGGCTAAAAGTATTATAGAAACATGTTTTGAGACATAAGAATCAAAATACACTTTTTTTAGAAAATGTCTGTATGGGTGCGTGTGTGTGTGTGCGTGTGTGTGTGTGTCTATGTGTGTGTGTGACGTGCTTCTGCAGCGAATATGCGCACCGAAAATTAAGTCAACAAATTTAGCGCTTTTTTACGGATTACTAGAATAGATTTTTGTTATACACTGAGAGAAAGGATTCTTTGCGGCAAAGAATATTTCTTAATTGTTAAGTTTTACGAATTTGAATACGGTCAAATGAATATTTCTTAACAGTTAAACGCATATATCGTCTTAATAGTTAAGAACTGAGTACTTGAGTCGCTTGCCAACGACTGACCGCTTGACTTTAAGGTTAACTGAATTTTTTATATTTCTAAGATGTTTATATGTCCCTTACATGTTAGTATAAATTTTCGCATGCCACGCTTATGTCTACGTATAGGATCTTTTTATATTCTAATGCTTGAAAAGCATCATTATAAGCTATACAATTGTTAAATAACCTTTCGTACTCAGCATGTTTATCTTACTCGTATAGACTTTTCTCAAGTTCGAGTTCTCAACTATTAAGAATTTAACATTTGCGGCAAGTACGTAAGAATTCGTGTCCGCAAGTACACGATTCATTTGCCTCAAGGAATTCTTTCTCTCAGTGTAGACATTCGGAAGTAGTTTACAATATTTTTTAATGAAATAAAAATGACGTTGCAACATAGATTAAAAATGTCGCATAAACAAACGACTGATTCTTTATAAGGTAACAGAAACAAAATATAATTAAAACATTAATGTAACTGATAAAAATGTACTTATATACACATATTTGTTGGCTTGAATAAACAGTTTTGAAGAGGGCGACAAAATAGTCATTACAAAAAGAACATTTAATTATTTTACACCTTGATTCATCAAGACAATCGTTAAAACATATTTAACGAAATAAAAGCCCCTATAGGGCCCTCGCTAGATACGGTACCCACCGATGAAGCATGGAAAAAATATCTCGTAATATGTACATGACAGTAATTTGGGAACGCAACATGTTGATTCCTGTAAATCTTACAGGCTCGGTTTGTAGAAATCCCAATCTAAGCTTGAGCCGAAACAACATAACCTTTTTTCATCACACACGTGTATCTGCTTAAATTTGTCGAAATGCGAAGAAAACTAACAATTATATTGACTTTAAAATATGATAAATATATGAATGCAAACAAATAGATTGTTTTTTAACTGATATATAGTTATATATAACTGAAATAATTATCGAAATGTGAGGTTACGCGGATGTAAACAAGCGCAAGTCTTCAAGCCGCTGGCTTGGTAAAATCCCAAGCCGTGTCTGTAGAGTCTCCAAGATCATACATGGGTGCGATACAAGCTACACTGTTTGGAGAATTAAGGTGATGTTAAACCCCATGTTATTGGTAAATACGGGGAACCACTTTTTTGATTCATTTTTCAATTTAAAAAAAATATCTCTATGAAAGGTTGTTCCTTTTGATTGGAACAACAACTTTCCATAGAGATATTTACTCAAAATTGAAAATGAAATGCGAAAAGTGGATCCTCATATTTGTCGGTGACAGGTGGCTTTAGCATCACCTTAACATGACTCGGCCTGAAGTATCCACGTTCTTTTCTATAGGAATAGCCGGCTATTTTCTTCCCTGAGCCACCTAAGTAACTTTTGACACGGACAATAACGGCTTTTTCGTTATTCTTGCGAGAATCTTCGGAGTTGTATAAAGAATAATAGCCATGTGTAGTCATCCTGGAGGGGATCAATCGGTCTATGCTGGGGGACTTTCCCCTACCTACATAGATAATTCCTGTACTGTTTTAAAAAATATGGCGGAGAGGGTCTCCCAAATGAACCAATAATTTGTTATATGAAAGTACCCATCAAAAGAAGCTTAATCAATCAAAAAATTTAGGTGATGAAATGGGAGAGCGTAAGTTGCCGACGATTTGCGTTCCTAAGGTTGCTAACAACTTGCGCTCTCCTATTTGGTCATCTAGTTATTTTCGTAATTTGGAATCAAACGTAACTTTTCATCAAAATATCCTTATAGATGCTCCGACCACTCAAATTAAAGATCTTAAGGTGGTTCGCACACGATTCCCGACTCAATTGAGTGTATACAAAATTAAAGTTACGAAAATCTAATTTAATGTATGTAAATAATCATTATTAAATTTATTTATGAATTTTAAGACAATTTAAAATTGCTATAGTACAAAATATGTTTTTTCGTCGTATTTCTACGGTATAGAATAATATTTGATTCTTTTATTTTCATTATCTTTTAACATCATATAAAATGTAGCTTGAAAATATATCGCGTTCAAATACACTCCTTCGACGTATTGTATTGTAAAATCACACATCTGCAGTTTGTCGAGTCTCGCGCGCATGGATGCCAAATGTTCACGTGGACCGTAAAATATAGAAGGCTTTGAACAAAAAATTCTTCGTGTTGAAACGTAAAAGACCGGATTATCCTTTTGTTATCCATGATTAAGCAGGAGTGCAAATGCGTTTATTAGCTAGAGACGGATTCTAACGGCGGTCAACTCTTTAACCAGCCGCCGGCGTTACGCGGACATCTGCGATTTTTGTCACTACCCACGTCGAACTCTAACCAATAGGGTGAAAAATGGAAAATATGCTCCTCCTCAAAATATCTAGCTATAAGTTACAATGTATTCTGCAGCGGCAGAAAAATTCAGAACCTCGGCGACTACGGACAGAAACACATCGTCTCTCGTCCCAAAATAAAAATAAATTATACACTTACACCTTTTACATTCATTTTTAACTCCTGTCTTCATACAAACAAGTCAGCATTCAATTAAAATCGAAATATTGTTTACTTGGATTAGTTTTCGCGAAACAGCACATACGCGACGGTGAAATATCTTTTTAATAAGTTCGGTTACTCATATTTTTCATTGAGGCATTAGAAAGTACGGATTTCGAATTTTTATACGTTGGTTTTTTAGTTTGATCAGAAGTTTTTGTGAAGAAATATCTTATAATATTACTGCTCAGACACGCGTTGACTCCCATAAGACATGTGTAAAATAGACGATTTTCAAGTAATTTTTTCTCCGAAAGTTATTCGTCAACCTGGTTTAAAACTTTTTGAGGAAAGACATTTCATGTTCATAAATAATTTGCAAGTTTTATTTGATTCTAAAGTCCTTTCATTCGCGTTCAAACCACCTTAATGTCAGCTTTCTTTTGGACATACACAGAATTGTGACGTGGAAAAGGCAAGCTTAAAATAAAATCTCAGTCATACTATAAGTTCAGTACACAAAACCAAACCAAGTGCATTATTTTCTAGAATCTGTGAACTATGTTTCCTGAAAGTTAGAGTTCAAAAGAGGTGTACAGAAAAAAGTTACAGGGGTACCAACTTAACGATTTTCACAAAAGTTCCTATTTTGTAGAGGTTGTATCTTTAGCCATAAAGAACCGATTCGAACGTACCAAAAAAGAAATTAAATGTATTTTTAAGACAAAAGTTTGAGACGTAGTAAATTCAAATCCGCATTGATTGCTTAAAATGGCAAGCAATCAAACATAATTTAAAATACACAAAATTTCAGGTTTATATTCAGCTCTGTGTTCTCATTGAATCATTGAGCTGATAAGGGGGCCTATTGATATTTTTTTGTTTAATGTTCGTAAAAAGACGAAACAATCTTTTCTTGGTGCGTTCAAATTGGTATTCATGGGAGCTCCCTCGATTTTTTTTGAAAATAATCGCTGTTTGTCCACTTGTAAAATGTATCACACTCTACTTACTAGGTCGCACAGGGGACCTTATGGGCTAACATTTTTTTTAAGAGCTTCTTTTCATGGGTATTTTCATACGAAAAATCAGTGGCTCATTTGGGCGAGCTCCTCCGCTATGTTTCTTTTAAAAAGTACAGGAATGACCCATATATATATATATATATATATATATATATATATATATATATATATATATATATATATATATATATATATATATATATATATATATATATATATATATATGGGTAAAACTGTGAGATCGAATTAAAGATTCTTTTTTTATATATGTATATACGAGATCGATAAAATATATTATAAGGAATTGTATTTACTTCTTCAAGAGTGCATAAATACATACAAGTTTTGATTGATTTGGATAAATTGTTTTTTTTGTAAAAAATCTCCGAAAATCACCTCTGTTTTTTATATCTATTACGCAGCATTTTCCGTTAAGGTGATGCTAAACCCCCCGTTACTGACAAATACGGGGAAACACTTTCTTCATTTAATTCTTAATTTTTAATAATTATCTCTCTGAAAGGTTGTTGTTTTTGATTAAGACAACAATATTTCAGAGAGATATTTACTAAAAATTGAAAATTAAATGAAATTAGTGGTTCCTCGTAATTGTCGGTGACTGTTGGCTTTAGCATCACCTTAAATTATAGTTTTATAAGATTTATTTCTTAAATATCGTCATGGAATTAGTTGTATGAATGGCATGGAGCTTTTGACATAGTAAATTAGTTTCGGTCAAAGTTAATAATCTGAGTTAAGTGTTAATTAATAACGAAAAATGAGGGTTTTGAGGCTTTGATAAAGTGTCTCCCAGTATGACCACCTAACGTTAGAATATATAGAAGAGTATTTTTCTCTGAATGCTTAAAAATTGTGATTCAAAGATAGGTAAAAGTTATAAAATAGCTACTATGTTTAAATCTATTTTAATTTAAATCCTGTCATATATGAAATAATTAGTATTTAATAAGCTTATATATTGGGCATGTATTTAACCCTCGGGAAATAACTCTTGATACAGAAATTAACGGCTTTTTCGTTATTCTCGTGAGAATCTTCGGAATGGTAATTTAAAAACAAGAACCTTCAATAATATTTAATAGAACTATAACATGCAATTATTCCAGTATATAAAGTACTGCCATTCAGCGGTATGAGCCTAATTATTAAACCATGGGTGGTCATACTGGAGGACTCTCCCCTGTATGCTTCCAAAGTAAATTTTTCATTCGTTAAAGTTATAAGAATTTATTGGTACTATTAGTATTTGGTTTTCAATTTAAATTAAAAAAAGAAACCTGAGAAAATCTATAAATTTTACGTATTTAAAGCAAATCTGGTGAACTGGTCTTCATTTTGCGTATGATTCCGCAATTACCGGACAAACATCGGAACACGGGATCAACAATCTAGGAGCCGTTTTCATGCATTTAATATTCATTTAACGTGACGAATTGTTATATTTGTTATTGATAACAAAAGTTTAAATGAAAAATCTATATTTATATTTTACAAATATCTGGTAACTAGGGTACGGTATTGGGTTTAATGTCCGATAATTGGGGCACGGTAATTGGTCTTCGGATTTTTATCTCGTCGGGTAATAAGAGCAAAAGTGTGTTTTGTTTTTTTAATTTATATTTAATTTTGTATGCAGTGTGCGTCATTTGAGATTAGATGATGTTTAGGGGGGCCTAAACCCACACACCGAAAACGGACGCTTTTGTGCCTAGCTATATTTAGACTTCGAAAAACGCGTTTTCGTGCAAGTGTGGCAAACACATTATTTTTCTATGATTACGTAAAATTTAATTTCACACCCTCAAAACGGGCGTAAAATTAAAATTTTTACGCACACTGTATACAAAAATATCGTTTGTAAACTCGTGCGTACGATTTACACACTCGTGCGATCGCGCGGCACTCGTCTGCGACTCGTGTGCGATGATTCGCTACTCGTGTGTAAAATCGCATTTTACGCACTTGTTACATAATATGCTATATTTTATCAGTATTTCATCTGACATGGGAAGGTCCCCAGGTGATAAGCGCCCGGAGAGGTCTTATTAGGCGCAAAGTGTTCTATGTGGTACCCACATTGAAGATTTGCCTATCCTAACCCCTACATTTTCGATATTTTTTAATGCTGATTGTTGAAAGTTTCCAATTTTAGCGATTTTTACGCTATTTTTCACGCGTAAATCGAGCAAGTTTTTGTTTCATTTCTCTTTTATCCTCGTCATAATACCTTATATAGTTGTGACTTAAATGGACATTTTATACGTTTTTGGGGTCACTCTACACGATTCTGATCTTAATTTTCTTCTATGAATGATCATTATAATTATTTTAGAACTTGAATTAATCATCCTATAAATTTTGTAATTATCTTTAAATCACGTTTTAACGTGTAAAAAATATTGTAAGTATGATTAACTCAAATTCTGAAATGTATATAATGATTATATATTGAAGAAAATTAAAGTTGTGCAGGTGACTCCAAAAAACATAAAATGACTATTTAATTGAGAACTATGTAAGATTTTGTAACAAGGATAAACGAGAAATTAAATAAAAAAATTTGCGTGATTTACGTGTGAAAAATAGCGTAAAAATCGCTAAAATTGGAAACTTTCAACAATCAGCACTAAAAAATATCGAAAAGGTAGGGGTTAGGATAGGCAAATCTTCAATGTGGGTATCACATAGAACACTTTCCGCCTAATAAGACCTCTCCGGGCGCTTATCACCTGGGGACCTTCCCTTGTGAGAAAAATGCACGAGTACACGAATAAATAGATAAAACTCGAGCTCCATTGATCAGATTACACAATAATTAGTTAAAAGAAACTTTTAAAAACATTTGAAAACTGTGAGTTCGCCACTAAGTATACGGTAATTGGGTTCTGTACCCTAGTCCTAACGTGACTTTCGCTCAACTATACACGTTTCATTGACTAATATAAACCCGTAATTAAAAAAGATATATCGCGTGACTCGTACGTAAAACACCGATTATTCCCGAAAAATCACGCATACACTCAGCGATCCTCAAACTCCGCCAAGCCGCATAAAAACTCACCTAAAAAAAACAAAAAAGAAATAATTCTCCACGATCCCAATCCCAATACACAACCACCTACAATAAGCAACAGGTATGCACAGAGACCGGACATACCTATCCGCGTGCAGATTCACTCGTCCCGACATAAACACCGTGTGCCCGTACATACCTACATTTTACATATCCTCATCGAATTGCGTACCTACGGTCGCCGCCTCTCATAAATCGCGGAGAGCGCGGCGGCATGCCGAGGCGAGCTCCGAAAAACGCCCCCAGGTAGCGTCGCGGTGCCCTCCTCTCTCTCTCTCGCTCTTTTTCGCGTGTTTCACACACATGAATACAGACACTGCGCTATCGCGGTGTAGTGGCTGTGTCTACAATTGGAGCACATATGTATGTCCAGTGAGAATATGAGAAAACGAAAAATCTGTTGGTACTATCAGTACATAACTTCGAGCACGATTGTCCGAATAATTTAGCAGTCTGACGTTTAAGGAGATGTGAAAGTGAACTAATAATAATCCCTACCTTACCGGCATCACATTTATATTTTTTCTCTCTGTAATAAATAGATGTTTCTAAAAAAACGCCATACTATTCCCTTCGTATTTTTACGAGAAATCTTCAGTTAAATTATCAAAAGCTTTCATTATTAACTCTTGGAGAAAAATGCATTTGAAAATATACAACTATAGTGAAATTTTCAAACGCATTTCTCTCCGGGAGTTTATAATGAAAGTTTTTGAAAATTTAGCTAAAGGTTATGGGTAAGAATGCGAAGGGGACAGTGTGATGTTTTTCACAAATATTTATTTATTGCAGAGAAAAAGATATAAATGCGATGCCGGTAAGGACGGGATTATTAGTTCACTTTCACATCTCCTTAAAAGAAAGCCGTATCTACTGTCCTCGTCTAATCACATTTTTACTAATTACTCAAATAGTTGTTTGTTAATTGTAAAACTAAGAGTCATCCCCAATACTTCTTAAAACAAGAAATATATTGAGACCTAAAAGAGTACCTAACATTATTTACTTTCGGAGAATAATTCGAAACGGAAAACCTAACCTCAATGTTCGCGTTTCGAAGTACTCTCGAAAAGGAAATAATGTTAAATATTTTTTTAGGTCTCAAAATATTCCTTATTTTACGAAGAATTGGGGACGACTCTCAGTTTTTCAATGAACAAACTACTATTTGAATAAATAGCAAAAACGTGATTAGACAAGGACAGAAGATACGGACTCCTCTTAAACGTCAGACTGCTAAATCATTTGGACGACCGTGCTTGGAGTTATACTACTGACAGTGCCAACAGATTTTTCTTCTCACATTCTCACGAGACTGTATGCACACCCATGTGCGCATGCACATGCGCACTAATTGTAGACACAGCCAGTGTAAAGAGGTCCAAGGAGTAAAACGCGAACGCGCATATTCACGCCCGTACGGTACGCGTATACATGCTAACATCGCTAACGAAGCGCGCGGGATGGGCGCCTCTCTCTCAATACCGTGCGTCGCGTGATTTAAACAAATCCGTCCAGCCGATCCAGAAATAGGAGACACAGGGACAGAGAGAGAGAGAGAGAGAGAGAGAGAGAGAGAGAGAGCGAGCGAGGAAAATCCCTGCCGATGCGCACCTGTGCCCGTGTTGGCCCTGCGACGGCAATAGCGCGGTTGTGCCCCGTGCGTGTATATAAAGTGAGTCGCCGTCGAGAAAATGTCGGCCGCTACTGACAACTGCTGCTGCTGTTGCCGCTGTCGGTGCGACCGCTGCTGCTGGCGATTGGAAAGTCGCGAGTCTGCCGCCGCAGCAACGCCCGCCGGTTTATGACGAACTCCCGACTGGCCGAGCCGAACACCTGCGAGAGAAATCCGCAGTGCCGAATTGTTGTCTCGTCCGCGCGACACGCATTCTTGTATTATCACAATCACACGTACGTGGATTTATCACGTTCTTCGTATATGTATATATATATAGATTTTCGAGCTCGCGCTTTCTGTACACTTGGTGGTCTGTGTATATACCTATTGCTCTTTTCAGCTATTTTTGGGACGCGCGATCCGTGGCCTGGAATGCGCTGCTGCTGGTTTTAGCGCTCGCGCGAATTATCGGCGGCTCTTTAACGCTGACGACACTGCGGGACTGTGCTCTGCTCCGCTTTGATAGTGTGTGTGTGTGTCTGTGTGCGTGGGTGGGTGTTGAGCTTGTTTGATGGGCAGTGTACGGGTGTTTACTCTTCTGGATTGCTGTGCTGTTGAATTATTGCTTTGTTTTGAGAAGTGGATTAGTGCTGGAGCGATACTTTAATGGTAGCTAGTGCTCTGCTTTACTTGTGCCATTTCTGTGCTTTAATAGTCTTGCTTTACTTTCAAATGTGGTGTAAAGTTCATACGATCTGAGTCAGGTAAATTTAGAAGAATCAAGGAATATTTTCTATTTTTAGATACTGCTCAGTTTATTTATATGAGTTGGATCAATATCATTCGTTGGTAAAATATAAAGCAAATCTATTAAAGCTTTATAATTGGAGACATTCCACATTGACCTGATTTGCCTATGATGATGATATATGCTGGCACGTATTGCTTGTTCGATATTTATGTATTTGTGTGAAATTGCGAGCACAAAACTTTTTGGAATATCTTTGTATGTAAATGTATTAATTTTATCATACGTAATCATTTTTCTAAATAAAAACAAAATGTTTTGTGAAGACGGAACAGATAAGTCTTTTTTGTCACAATACTAAAGAGTCTATAATCACACATATTCACAGATAGCAAACAATCAATACGTTTACCGTCTTCACAAGGAACGGACACATCACAGGCAAATAACAAGCACAACACCTCAGTGTGGAATATCTCTTGGAATTGGATTGTTTATTTTATTAGATGTAGAATATAGCTTGAGTGATTCAATATTATTTGGTGCAGACCTACCCTTTTCTGTATTACTTCTATATTAGCTCTACTATATTATTACTAATTGAAACTTTTTTTGTAGAACGAACTTTGACTCTTTGACAAGCTGCAATAACAAGCCTTCACAATGTTTGCCAAAAAGAAGAAGAAACCTCAAATCTCGACTCCAACGAATTTTGAACACAGAGTTCATACTGGTTTTGATAAACGGGAAGGCAAATTTGTTGGACTGCCTTTGCAATGGGCCTCTATTGTTGGAAACAACCAGATACTGAAATCTACTAACAGACCTCTGCCACTAGTTGATCCGAGTGAAATCACGCCTACAGAAATTCTAGATCTGAAAACCATAGTACGTGGTCACAATGATCCAAGATTGGTCAAGTCGTTGATAGGAGAAAAGCCAGCGGAGAATAACTTGCCAAAAATGAGTAGCGTTGCAAGGTCGAATTCTCTGAGATCTTCAAGTCCACCAAGGTTAAGAAGAGATTATAGGAATAATACAAACTTGCCACCATCCGTTCCAGAAGGTCAGGAAGTGACGAGTAATCCAACCCCAACACAAATGTACCCCAACTACAACAAAACTCATGGATACGCTGACAAAATGAGGCAAAATTCACCAAACGTTGGACCAGCAACGAATTCAGGACATAATAATATAATTCCCAATCTTCAAAACCTAAATCCTAATATGCAGTCATCACCAAACTTGCCACACATCAGTACAAATGCACAGAATCTATCAGTAAATTTCCAAAATTTGAGTCCAATTCCAAATATGCAGAGTCCGCCATCAAACTCAAACATTCCTCAAATGCAAGAGTATGACTTCCAAAGAGCGAATCCACCGATGGCCATGCCGCCAGCAGCAGCTCAATACAATGGGAATATGCAATCGTCGAAAATAGATCCAGCAAGGGAGCGGGTAGCAGCTCAAAACATGATGATGCACAATGCACAGCCAAAAGTGTCACCTGTTGGCTCGATAGCATCTCAGCGACCCTTGAGTCAGCTCAGTTCGTACAATGTTACCAAACACACGCAGAACTATGGAGCGGCGGAGAATCCAAACTTCCACACGCATTTCCAGAAGCCCATCGAGAGCTCCCAGTCAATGCACAATCTCTCGAAGGCAGGTGCCTTGTCGTCGATGCCAGGAGTTAGCTCGACTCCAGATCAGAATCAGAATCTGAAGAGTGCCATGTCGTCTGGTAATTTAGCTGTGGGGTCTGGCGCAGCTGCTAATAACTCTGGAAAACAAAATGCAGAACAGAGGCTGACTCATGAGCAGTTCAGAGCCGCATTACAGATGGTGGTATGTAATCATTCTCTTTATTTTTAGTTTCTTCCTCTAGATTTGCTAAGAACTAAAAATGATTCGTGGTGGCAATAATGTTTTTAACAGAGTTTATTAAGTCAGGTAATATTTAGCAAAAATATTATTGAACGAAAAAAATATGCTAATTTTTTAGTCAATTGGGTTATTGCTTGAATATGCATATTTTTGCCAAATTATGATAAACTTATTTAGATTTTGCATAACTTTGTCTATACTACTGACAAATTTTATTTAATATTGCCCAAATTTACATATCTCTTCTATAATTTGACAAAAATAACTCACCAGTATAAATGCAAAAAATCTTATCTTGCCATACTTTGCTAAACATGGTCTGAAGTTGATGTACTTAGCTACTCGTGTTCTGTGTTGATTTTGTCAAATGTTGTTAATTTATTCTACTTACAAGGAGAGAATCAGGGGTTTGGGTCATGGATCTTGCTGAAACTTTAGGATGTGTCTTCTTATACCTTAAAAAGAAGTCCTTGCATGGTAAGAAAGTCTAACGTCCTACCAATTTAGAGATACAGGTGGAAACGTTAATATTGCGAGTATACCTATATATACGATTTTTTTAACATTGTGTATATGGGAAGTACTAATGTTTACAGCTGTATCTCAAGATCGAGGCAGCATTAGATGCTTTTACCATGCAAAGTCTTCATTTTGAGGTACAAGAAAATGTATCCCAAAGTTTCAGCAAGATCCGTGACCCAAAGTCCTGATAATCTTCTTGTTAGTATATATTGTAAGAATGTATTTAAGCCTGTATGCTTTTGTGTATGCGGAATCGTTATGAATGTGTGTCTTTAAAAATTGCCGCGATAGATGCATATCGCAATATAATTCTACAATTTGACAAACTGTGATAAGCAATACAAGTTCTAACTATTGAAAACCTTGTACTTGACAAACAATATTCCAATGTAATTTGTAGTATATTTTTAACATTGTCCAAGTAAAATATCTATCTATCTAACTTTTGAAATTAAAGACATTAACAAAGTTTGCAAGGCATAGATAACTTATTTTTTATAACACGTGAATAAAAAAGACCATTTTCGGTGCCTATAAAGTGCAGCGAAAATAGAGTTTTCCGAGCGTCAAAAGCTTTATTAAGGAAATGGAGCAAAAATAAATAAAGGGTACCGAAAATACTCATTCTCGCTACCGAAAATAAAAGGTAGCGAAAATGAGTATTTTCGGTACCCTTTATTTATTTTTGCTCCATTTCCTTAATAAAGCTTTTAGAAAATTTGGAAACTGTTGACAAATTTTAGAAAATTCTGGAAAATTTTGGAAAATACTGGTAAATTTTGAAAATTTTATATATATATACATGCATACATATACATATATATAATATGTATTAGACTTAAATGGACAACTCGAAAAACTTTATTCTCAATCCACTTTGTAGAGGACAAAGAATGGCCTTCTTTATGCACTTGTTATAAAAAATACGGTACGCAACTTGGGGCAAAAGGGTATTTCCAGACTCGGATGATGATTTTGAGCACTCGACTTCCCCTCGTGCTCAATCATCATCTTCGCTTGGAAATACCCATTTTCGCCCCTAGTTGCGTAATATACCATTGAAACACACAAATGTATCTGACCGTCCACACGCTTACCAATCCTTACCTTTCCCAGGTAAGCAACGGCGATCCGCGCGAGAACCTGGACAACTTCCTGAAGATCGGCGAGGGCAGCACGGGCACGGTCTGCATCGCCACCGACAAGAGCACGAGTCGCCAGGTCGCCGTTAAGAAGATGGACCTGCGCAAGCAGCAGCGCCGCGAGCTGCTGTTCAACGAGGTCGTGATAATGCGCGACTACCACCATCCCAACATCGTCGAGATGTACGACAGCTTCCTGGTGAACGACGAGCTCTGGGTGGTGATGGAGTACCTGGAGGGTGGCGCCCTCACCGACATCGTCACCCACTCGAGGATGGACGAGAGCCAGATAGCGACGGTTTGCCTGCAGTGCCTTAAGCCCCTGCAGTATCTGCACTCGCAGGGGGTCATACACAGGGACATCAAGTCGGACTCGATTCTCCTGACAGCGGACGGGAGGGTCAAGCTCTCGGACTTTGGATTCTGTGCGCAGGTCTCGCAGGAGCTGCCCAAAAGGAAGTCCCTAGTTGGCACGCCTTATTGGATGAGCCCGGAAGTCATTTCTAGGTAATTGCTTTTGGCTTTTGGATGGTTGTCGCTCGAGGGGAGTTTGGGGGAGGTGAAGGTAACGATACTTGGATGCCTTGGATGATCTTAACCTTTAGAATGGCGGAAAGCCACTATTTTTATTCATTTTCTTCGAGGAATCATGTACCTCAAATGTCAGGACTCTAAAGGTTAAGGTGGTAGTCTACCTTAGTTTTCACAATAAACCCTTTTTATATTTCCTTTATTGTAGAAATCAAGTGCTTACATATTATAATACAAGATGGAAATATGTATATACTTACTTTTGATCGTCATTTATCAGAAAATTCTATTTTAAAGTAACGAAAATTTCTCAAAGGTTATATTTTTGAACTTCAAAATGTTCTAAGCATCTTCTTTTTTTTATAACACGTGCTTTAGTATTAATTGTTCAAAGTATGCCGTATGAATATGATCTAAAACATGGATTTGTACACTGAACGTGGGAAATTTCTGGTCGAATGCGTTTGAAATCCTCCAATGAGCTTAGCGAAAACGTGCGTTCGGTCCAATGAGACCCAATGAAAATACAGTATTTAACAAAAATTCAAATGTATTCGACCAGAAATTTCCCACGTCGAGTGTACATAATTTGACAGATTTTTTTAGTTAATATGTTTTAGTTATTATAAAAATAAGATTCGATAAGAAATTAAAAATCAAACAAATATATACTGATTTTGGTGTCCAAAAGTAATAAAAATTTTAGATACTTACACTCACGTGGTTAATGCACGGGATATTTTAAAAGTGTACTGATTATATTTCTGAAAAAATACTTTTTTATCCCTTAACCCTTTCAGTCACGCAATTCAATTCATTTGGTTATGGAAGTGCAAATATATGTTTCCAATGTATTTTTGAACGAAGAATCCAAATCAAGTGTCAAAAAAAAAAAAAAAAAAAGAAAAAAAAAAAAAAAAATAAAAAAGAAAAAAAGAAAAAAAGAGAAAAAGAAAAAAGAAAAGAAAAAAAGAAAAAAAGAAAAACAAAAAAAAAAGAAAAAAACATAACTCTGCCACAGACGGTCCCAAGCCCGTGTTCTAATGAGGAGGGGTTTTTTTTACTTTCATAACCAAACGAATTCAATTTCATGACTAAAAGGGTGGTTTTCACCCCATTTGAAGGGTTGTTTTTATATTTATAAAATTATTGATATCAGATTCGTATTCTACGATCAAAAATACATAGAAAACGTATATTTGTACTGCGATAACAATAGAAATCAAATTTTGTGACTAAAAACAATAGGGAGCCGATATATCGGCTTCTGTGACTGAAAGGGTTAAGGTGGTTCCATACTCAAAATCACTCAAAAAGTCGAATTTTCTTTATTGGGTTATATTATAGTTTATAATCAAATGAATATTTTTAGACCTAATAGATATCATAACTCTAAAACTAAATAAAGTTATAATGATTTTAATAAAGTAATCAACATTATGTATCATAGAAAATAAAAACTTTAAATGCATTTTTCTCGACATACATTTTTTTATGTTCATGATGCTCCATGCGCATGAGATTTAATTTTGTTTATAAGATAGTTCAGTAATACTTATTACATTCACATTTGAAAACTTTTGAATTTTTTAATTTTTTCATAAAATTCATATTTGAAAAATAAGAGCCTAAAAGCAATACATTTTTACGTCTCTCTGTTATGCCTGATACTAAAATAAAAAAAAATTTCTTAAAATGTAAACCATACAATGTTTTTATTTTTGTGTCACAAATATAAACAAATGTGATAAAAAAAACCTTTGAAAAAATTGTATGCGCATGGAACGCGATGAAAAACGTGTATTTCGTTCTTTTTTCACATTTTGAAATGGTTATCTGTTAATAAAACCAAATTATATTGATCAATTTAAGTTCAAAATGCACAAATAACTTTATAATATGCTTATACTTTACATACTTGAAATTCAACGCGTTGTTTCAGAAGCTGGTAGAATTTGTCTTTTTGGGTATAGAACCACCTTAACCAATTAGCGAGTTGCAGGCTCGATCTCCGCCACCAAAAAATCCGGAAAAATATTTTCTTAAATTGTCGCCGATAAACTCGGACTGTCGGGGATTCGAATCCGCGCCCCTTGAACGGTCATTGTCTTATGTACGAGTTTACCACCCAAGCCATTGATATAGAAAATTGAATTTAGTGAAAAATCTAATTTATTTATGTTGAATACACCATGAAATTATTGGACAGCTAAATAAAAAACTAGAGTTTTCAAACAAAGGTAGAACTCCACTTTAAGTATAATAATCAGGCACAAATCATTGAATCGATAATTATTCTATAAATCTGTGTAAGGTGATTACAAACTATTTATGCAGCTAACAAGTAGTATATTCTTATTTTGTTGCAACACCGGAATGTTATACGAAAGTTATACTAAACTTTTTGAATATAAAAAAGGTTAGAATTCCAGATAAAGTTCAAATTAAAATATGAATCTAATAAGCCTCAATAAACCAATTTTACATCTTTCTCAGTCGGAATTCGTATTAGTAAACAATTTATTATTTAAGAGGCAAATTTCCTTGAATAAGGAATGTTTTTGAAAGAATTCGTAATTGTTTTGATAAGAAATATAGTTGTTTATTTTTGTGTAATAAAAATAGCATTATTTGAAGAATTAATACAAGGGAATTTGCATGATTCTTTTATTTATTTAAAGATACGGAGCTATAAAAATATTCGTAGCATCATACTGCAGTGTTGGCACCTTTAAATAATATTATAAATAGACTTAGTTTCTTTATCCATACAATCAACACCAACAAAGAAAAAAATCTCATGTAATCTTCCTATTAGAAAGCTAATCTCTTAATGTCTAATAGATTAACAAAATTTTATTTTTACTTAACAAGTTGTTAACAAAATTTTTTATTTACAATGTTCATGTAGAGCTAGACATTTTTAAAACTGTTTTGGCTAAAAAGGCGCTTGTTCTTTATAAGCAATAGAATACATTAATGATGAGAACACGTTATAAGAATGCTAAAGTTCGTAAAATGCCACAAAAATTTTAATTTTCCATTGTTTTGAAAATTTTATTATTCTAGCTTTAGCCCCTGGAGAAAGTCACCCAATTTCATGGATATTGCTCGATCTGTTAAGGGGATGCCGGATACCGACATTGCAGTTTTTCGTTTTATTCAATGAATAAATAAGATTTTCAAATTTCGCTAATGTACGCACAATTTAATTATCGCTAAGAATGTGCGTAGGTTCGTAAAATTTTATTAAAGTAAAAATTGACTGCGTAAAACGAAAAATCGATAATGTTGATAACTGGGTGTAAGGTATAGGATTACGACCTCCCCTTAATGGAGTCGGAAAGTCAATTAAGAAAAATTTCCCGCCATGATCTTTACCGACCGAGTAGTGAATAATTATTTATAATTATAAAAATACTTATATTTAGACAAAACCCAAACTCACTAGCCCTTCATTGAGCAATAATGGACTTATGTGCGAAGTTTCAGACGTTAAAAACAACGGCACCCGAACAAATTATTGGAATGAAATTTTATAAAATAATAATAATTATAATTATTTATACTAATACGTAATTTGTTTTTAAAATTAGGTTACCATACGGTCCAGAGGTTGACATCTGGTCTTTGGGTATCATGATTATTGAAATGGTTGACGGAGAGCCACCATTTTTCAATGAACCACCCTTACAAGCTATGAGGCGCATTAGAGATATGCCCCCACCAAAATTAAAAAATTCACATAAGGTTAGAATACAAAACAATGTTTTCTATATTATAACAGAAATCATTGTTATAACACCTTTAATGCTTGAGATGGATTCAATGATAGACTCATAAAACTTAAAGATACAGTCACGGACAAACAATAAATGCTAATTTCTTTTAGGTGAGTCCAAGACTGCAGAAATTCCTTGAGAAGATGTTGGTGCGAGATCCAGCCCACCGAGCCACTGCTGCGCAACTGCTGGAGGATCCATTCCTCATGCAGGCTCAGAGTCCGAGTATTCTAATTCCCTTGATGCGAGGCTCCAGGCATACGAACTGTTAATACAAATGCAACTCGTTTATTTACATTTATAAGAAGCGGAGAACGAAGATGACAAAAGAGGATCATTATCACAGTGCAGTATTGGAATTGATTGCCTCCGGGCGAAACACAGAAGTAAATTTTTAGGATATATATATATACATAAATATATATTCGGCTTGACACTTGTAGCGCAGAGTTTTCGTCAAAGGCCCGTGTAAAATGTTCGTAAGCCTTTGTCGTTCACTCACCGAGAGCACGCACCTAGTATTATAAAGTGCATCGAGTTTGCTAGGTTTTATTGAATGTTGTAGCAGCTACACAAAAACCTATTTCCAAGTGCCTTGACGGAGTAGGATTCCTTGATGAGGTGTATATATATTATATACATATATATTATATATATATTGAAGTTTGTTCAGAAGTATTGAAACTCTCCCCTATCAATACCGCAAATATCACGACATTGCTTTTTATTTTTATTTTGTTTTTATACATTGCATACTTTCCTCGTCGAACGCACCTCAGTTCAATGGGGTTCACATTACAGAGTCATTTACGATTTCATCACATCAATCTAATTATTAACGTTTAACTCCTGTACAATACTTGAGAATCATCATTCACCAAAGGCAATTTTCAAATCCACTCACATTTATTAACACTTATATTTTGTTGTTTATATTTTTCATTTATAGTCATTTGCAATAGGCAGCTCATAGATATATGCATACCTGACACTTAAATCAAGTTGAATCCATGCTTAACACTTAAACATCGGATTGATAGTAAAATTGATTTTTTTATTGCTGGAATAACCAGAAAATCTGAAAACGATTGACTAAAAGACTTAGCTTTTACATTCCACATAAAAAGATGGAAATGTGATATTTTTTATCGGCAGACTTAAAAAATAAAGAGATTGTGAAAGATATGATTTTTTCATATACACTTGCACTGTTGAGAAAATTTACTGATGTAGACTTTATAAACATTTTTTATGTAAATGGATTGTTAAATAATCGTAAAGGATTATAATTCCACGTTAAGGAACTTTTATCATGCGCGGCGCTTGATCTTGCCACGATCATTCGCGTTTAGGATTCTAGCAATATTATTTTTTTATACGCAAAGAATCACAAGGTCTATTGTATTTCTAATAATGCAAATTGCATCACTTGTTTCATGAAATGTTTTTAAGTAAATAAGTTATCATGCTAGATTATTGATTTTTATCACTTTTTTGTGCTATTGGAAATTAGCTATGAAAGTACAATATGACGTCCTGTAATTACATCGAAGTTATAGGATACAAATTAAAAGTATATTCAATTTTTTCGGTATTTAATTATTTGTTTTTTCCGTACTTAAAGAATGCCACCTCTATAATAATCATTTGAAAATTGATTATTTATTAATAGAAACGTCTTACTTATACAAAAATTATTTAATTTAAGATTTTGTAACAAAATATTATTTCGAAATAAGTTGTTTATAAAATAAAATATAAGTACAATAATGTTTTATGCGAAAGAAAATTCATTGATTTAATTTTTTTTATGTAAAATTTGATAAATAAACCATTAGTCTTTATTTGATGAGCAAATCATTTTATGTTAATTGACAATGAGTTTGCCTCGTAATTATGTAAAATAATTTTTATAAAATAATTTACAAGCATTGTTTAGTAAATTAACAGCAAATTAATTTAATTTACATTTCCTCTGTTGTAAAAAAGACTGTATAAGCATAATAAAAATGTTTTGAAAACAGAACTACCACTTATCGAACTGTTTTAAAATAATTAAGTTTAAACTAATCGTTGTAAAATTAATGTTTTTAATCAGCATTAGTGTTCGAAACTGTATTCGAAAAACGAAGATTCTTTCCAAATTTTCACTGACAAGCGAAATAATAATCAAGACCAAGCGGAAAATCACCGATCCAGAAAATCATCTTCGAGAAGTCAGACGCAGTAAAAGTGCCTGTATAAACGTCTATATACGCGCCGGTCAAATTGCCGTTTATTTACTGGATGAGCAAAACAATTTGATCAAGCGTCGGAAGAAGAAATTTCTCCTCTCGGTCGATCAGATCGAAAACTTTCCACGTAACGAAGTTCGAGTTTTGAGGCGCTGTTGGCGTCACGCGCCCCGCGAATTCCGAGGTGTCTGCGGGCGCGCGACTTCGAAATGCCGAGCATTGCGCCCGAAGGCCAATTTCTTTGAGAATATATGCGCGCGCGAGCGGCGCACGGGAATTAAGTTATACTTACTCGAAGTAAGAAGAAAAACGATACGCGCACTCGCGATCGTTGCATAATCGATCGGGACGTATTAACTTTCATCGATTTTTTTTGTTCCTCGCGCGGTCTGCGCTCGTGTGTTTACGAGTTGGTACCTACTAAAGTTTTTTGTTTTTGAATTGTTTATTTTAATTTCGTTCGATCCAGAGACACCATATGTCATAAAATAATATCATAAAAAAAGTCATTGCGAAAGCGCAATCTAAGTTAGATTTTGCAGCTTTTGAAAAAATTGAGTGATACAGTTTTATTAATTTACTATAATATATCAGTTTATTAATGTTATTTTTCTTATTTTGCTCTTTTGAACCGTTAAACGATAAACATAACAAAAATATTTATATAGTAATAAAAGCTAATTTTGATTTATTTGAAATGCCTATCCATAATTTTATCGAAAATCGCGATAAAACTTTTTAGAATGCTGATTCAAGATATGTTTTTATAGAATGATTTAAATAGACAGATTTATTTAAAAACGCCGTAATAACTGAAGAAGCATTTATTTATTATAAAAATAATTTTTTGTTATCTCTGTAACATTTTTCGAGCGAAACACAACGCTGAATTTTATTTGTTTTTTTTTTTAAATTCGGCAAAAAATATTCAAAAGTAAACGGATGTTTATCTTTCGAGATAAAAAAGTTTAACAGCAATTTGATGCATTGCTGGCTATTTATATAACTTACAGGATAAGTTAATGCATTACTTTTGCATTACTTCTTGTCTTCTTAGATCGAACAAGTAGCACTTAAAGTCAAGGAAAACGACTTATTACGAACGGTAAAAAAGACCTCCTGTGTCGCAGAAGTGTAATGGCAAAACTTGTACCGAAGTTGATATATTTATTCTACGCTGTTAAAAAGGAAATGAAAAATGTATCGGTAAAACATACAAAACAACAGAAATAGAACAAAAAAATATATTAATATTTTGAGTAAAATTTTCTTTTTTTACAGTATTTCACAAAATTTTACATTTATTTATTAAAAATATAAAGTTTATATCAATATTGATATTACACTGTAAAACTCATGTTTAATTTAATTTTAGTTTAAATTATTTCGTCACCTATATAAAATATACGACAACAATAACCAATTATATTTGTCAATCAACTATAGTTTAGAACCTGAACCTGTTTTGAATTGCGCTTAAATTGTGTAAAATATTGAAAGATACTTTAATTTCTTAATTTTTTAACTTTAAAGATATATTAATTTTACGGGTATAATAAGCGCTCATAATAGTTTTAACGGACGTATTGCATAATTGTCAAATTAGTATAATTGCTTGTAATTAATTAAACGTTTTATCAGCCTATTAGCAGAGAAGAAACCATGGCATTCAAAAATTATTAATTCCTTCGAGGATTCGGAGAACAACTTTAATCTCCAATCTCCACTAAAATGACTAGGTATATTGGTAATCCTCGCCTGTTATTTCATCATCCTTGCTGGGGGTCACGCACATGTTTATTCCGAAAAATTCACGATATTAGAGAAATTTCGCGTTTAAAGACAAGGGAAAGTACAGTCTTTTACTCGAACAAAGAGTAGGTTTATATTACTTCTAATCTTCTCTGTGACATTATAAATCGCATAGAAGCATGTGCAGATTGCTAGAGACTACGGAATATGATTAGATAAGTTATGCGTATGAATTGCATTTTTGCATGAATTACTTCTTTTTTGCAATTCTGTGTTGAATAAAGTCAAAGTAAGGATGAACGTTGTGAATGGATTTTTTTCATCTTTACAATGGTCATTGAGATTAAAAAATTCAATGAATAAAGTAATTGTTTGCAATTTCACGTGAACGCATGGGTGATTTTCAAAAATTTCGCGTACTTTATTTAATTGCGATAATATCTTTATAATATAATTTGGTCTCTAACTGTGACTCTCTGGGATTATATTAATCAGTTTCACTTTAGGTATGAATTAAAATGTAGTGTATTAAAACTGATGAAATATGCAGGCAATCGGAGCTATATTGCGGAAACACAAGCTCCATGATACTTACGAAAAACTGACAGGGCACACTTGATGTGATGAAATAAAGGTGCAAACGGTCATTTTATAATAAAATCGAGTTAAGGGATGTTTTATACAAGTAAATACAAGTTGTTTTAATTCACAATTAAACAACTTAAAAAATTACAGTTTTACATAGGATAAAATATTATTTATTTTTATTTTTTGGACAACCACGTTTTTATAACTCAATCTGTAACATTCTTGTTCTAAACTTCTTTCATCTTGAAACATTCGTGAAACACAAAACCGCTAGATTTTAAGAAGGTTCTTTACTTGTAAATCAGCCATATAGCAGAATAAATTGTACTTCAGTTTATTAAGTTTGCTGTATATATATATATATATATATATATATATATATATATATATATATATATATATATATATATATATATATATATATATATATATATATATATATATATATATATATATATATATATATATATATATATATATATATATATATATATATATATATATATATATATATATATATATATATATATATATATATATATATATATATATATATATATATATATATATATATATATATATATATATATATATATCTCTGTGATAATATATGTAAAAGAAGTGTACTACATGAAACGGAAAAAAATATTTTTAAAATAATTATGTTATAAGAGAAATGGTTAATCTCTTCTTGTATATCGGTCTCACTTACCCCCGAAACAGTTTACTATAAATCACCTTGAAAAAAAATTTCAAATTGTTGATGTATAAGAAGAAAAAGCTAATTGTTTATACATAAATTGATATAAATTGACAAACAATTATAGATTTTTCTTCTTGCACATCAATAATTTGAGAATTTTTTTCAAGGCGATTTATATTAAACTGTTTTAGGCGTAAAATAAGAGCTGAGATGTAAGAACAAATAAGAAATGAAAAAGATTAACCTGCATTTTAAGTAATTTTCTTTAATGAACAATATCGTACGCTTATTTTATTTTATTTAATTTTATTGATTTCTACGGGAATATAAATTCCATTATACATAATAATTAATATTAGCCGCTTATGTAGTAAGAGAATCGCATAAGTATACAATTATTGAAGAAAACGTGGAGAATAACATCGTGTTTATCTTTCTCAGTAAAAATAAGAAGTTAATTGTTTTAACCTATTCTTGGAAATGAAAAGTGAGTTTATTAATTTAAAGTCCTTTGGGAGATTATTCCATAAACGTCTAACAAGGAGAGTCACACCTTCGGGTCACGTATTTTGATGAAATTTTGGGAGGTGTTTTCTGTTACCTAAAAATATAGCCTAGTACCCATAATTTTTTTCAATGGGCCCTATTTCTCGAGATATAAGTTATTATACCACAGCTGCGTATACTTTTAGTAAAAAGAAACACCTATTCTCCTCTACATAATTCTGCATGTTTTTACATGCAAAAAATGACCTAACCAAACACTGAAAGTAGGCAAAAAGAGCTTAAATTTAAGCTTTGTTACATATAAAAATATTTTTTTTTTTTTTTTAAATGGCATTTCGAACTCGAAAGTTCATCGCCTCATCTACGCAAGCCTTCCATGTTTCCCTATTTTGTGCCAACCCCATCCATTTCGCGCCTTCCCGCCCAATTTCAGTTATGTCTGATTTTACGTTATCCTCCCATCTGCGTCTAGGTCTACCAAGAGGTCGAGTTGCTTTCGGTTTTCCTTTCATTATGCGCGCTGCTGTACGATCATCGCCCATTCTTGCCACGTGCCCTGCCCATCTTAGTCTCCGTGATTTTATTATTCTGTTAATATTTGGTGACGCGTACAAATTATGTAGCTCGTCATTGTGCAGTTTCCTCCACTCCCCAGTTTCCTCATCTTTCTTTGGCCCGTATATTTTCCGCAGAACCTTATTTTCAAATACCCTAAAACGATTTTCTTCCGCTTTAGTGAGCGCCCAGGTTTCGCACCCATACAAGATTACCGGCATTATTATAGTCCTATATATCCTTATTTTGACATTTTTCGACAGTAGCTTTGACTTAAGTAATCTGTTCACAGCGTAGAAGCAGGCATTACCCGAATGAAGTCTCTTATTAATCTCGGCTTTAATTTCGTTTCGATCATTTATAGTTGTACCTAAATATCTGAATTCGCTAACCTTTTCAAAAGTGAAATTTCCGACTCTGAGATCCCCCTCTGCTTCGCGAATGCCCAGTTTCTCCATGATCATATATTTCGTTTTCGATTCGCTCACTTCTAACCCCGTGTTTTTAGCCGCATTTATAAGGATTTCCGCATTTCTCGCCACCGTTTCACCATTATCTCCCACTATATCCAAGTCATCCGCATAGCCTAAAATTTGCGTTGTTCCGTTGAGTGTTGCGCCTAGCTCGCTAGCCTGCATTTTTCTAACAACATGCTCTAGCGTCAGGTTAAAGAGTACCGTTGAAAGCCCGTCACCTTGCTTCAAACCGTCGCGTATCATGAACGATTCGGATACATTACCGCCTACTCGGACCTTTCCAGTGCTTCCGTTCAGACATATTTGAATTAATTTTACGAGTTTTTTTGGTACGCCAAGGAGCACTAGGATTTCATACATTTTGCTTCGTTTGACAGAGTCGTACGCTTTCTTAAAGTCCACAAATAGCTGGTGTATAGTTTCGCAATATTCCCACTTTTTCTCTAATAATTGTCTTATGGTAAACATTTGATCGCTCGTTGACCTGTTGCGCCGGAATCCACACTGATAATCTCCTATTATATCTTCCGCGAATGGTGTGAGTCTGGCCTGTATTACGTTTGACAGAACTTTGTAGCAGGTAGCTAAAAGTGAGATTCCCCGGTAGTTATTGCAGTCTGTTTTATCTCCCGTTTTGAAGATCGGTATGATGATGGATTCTTTCCAATTTTCTGGTATTGTTTCATTTCTCCAAATAGCACATACTAGATAAAAAATTTTAGATGTAAGCGCGGTGCCTCCATATTTAAGTAGTTCAGCTGGTATAGAATCGTTTCCTGCGGCCTTATTGTTTTTTAGCTTTTTGATCGCGGCCTCTACTTCTTTGTAGGTCGTTTCGTCCATATGGAGTTCAGCAGTGTGGATTTCGTCTCCCATTTCCTCGGAGTTTTCATGCACGTTTAATAACTTATCGAAATAATCTTTCCATAATTTCAATAGTTCATTTTCGCTTGTCACGAGGTTCCCGTCCTTATCCTTCATTAACTGCGATCTACTCTGAAAACCCTTCCTAATAGCGTTTATTCCTTTGTACATCTCGCGCGGGTTATTTTCCCTACTATTAGTTTCTATTTTTCTAATTTCATTTTTCTGATACTCGCGCTTCTTGTTTCTGTAAATCACACGTACTTGCTTTCTTATTTCATGGTATTCTTCTACGGCCCTATCGCTTTCATTGTGTACACTATCTAATTTAGCCTTCTTGCGCCTTTCAAACCAGAGTTCGCACTCTTCGTCAAACCATGGTTTGCTCTTCGGCCTTTTTTTCTTACCCAGTACTTTATTCGCGGCCCCTTTTATAGTTTTTTCGATAGCCCCCCACAACCTGTTCGGATCGTCATCTACTCCCGTCTGTTCATCCGTTTCCTCGAGCGCCTGAAATCGGTTGCTAACTTCTACTTGGTACTTGATTCGCTCTATCCCGCTTCGTAGTTTTCCAATATCAAAGGTTTCTACTTTGTTCGCTCGCTTACTATTTTGACCGGCTACTAATCTGGCTCTTAATTTGGCCACTACGAGATAATGATCTGAGTCGCAATCCGCCCCCCTATAGGTCCTTACGTCGAGTACATTCGTGTGGCGCCTCTTATCAATAAGAAAATGATCGATTTGATTGTGCGTGGCCCCATCCGGCGATGTCCACGTTGCCTTGTGTATATCCTTGTGCTTGAAGCACGTGGTCTTGACTATAAGATCTTTTGCGGCTGCGAAATTTATGACCATAATACCGTTATCATTGCTGGTTTCGTGCAGACTTTCTTTGCCTATGGTGGGCCTAAACATTTCCTCTCTCCCTATTTTAGCATTGAAATCCCCCACTACTATTTTGGTGTCGTAAGACGCGAATTGGTCGATTAATTGCTCTAAAGTTTCATAATAAAGATTTTTGACTTGTTCCTCTTTGTCCTCCGTGGGACAGTGGACGTTAATAACCACGTAATTATACCACGCTCCGTCGATGATGATATACGAGAGTCGGTCATTCACGAAATTGCAACTTTTAACGGAATGTATGATGCTTTTGTTAACAAGAAATCCGGTGCCTAGAGAATGCCCGCTCGCGCCCCCATATAAAAAGGTGAAGTTACCGGATCCTAGCATCGCGTTATCTTTCCATCGGGTTTCTTGTATTGCTACCAAATCTAAATTGTACCTCTCAGTTTCATTTATGATTTCCCGGAACGCGCCTGCTCTGTGTAGACTGCGTACATTCCAGGTTCCCACCCTCAAGTTTCTTTTCGTTTTGGTTTGGTTTTGTTTTCTTTGAGCCATGATAGTAAGTTAAACCCGCGCGTTTTGGATCCTGTTCCGATCGCAGGTGAGTCCATCCGTCTAGGGGTGATAACCCTCATACCTCCCTAGAACTAAGTATGAGAGCTTTCTGACTTTGGCGAGGACACAGTCAACTCGTCGTCAGACACACTCGGTTTCATTCTCATATCCTAACGCCCCCCTGCAAGGCAGCGCGCCTTCGCTGGCTTCGTTGCCATGTAAAACCAGGTGGCGAATCATTCTACACATCCCCTCTCAGGGCAGTTGTCATCGCTCCCGCATCCTCCACGACAGCAGGATTTTTGGCCCATTTTTTGTTTGAAATGTGTGGTAAAAGAGATAGATTACAGAGTAAGGTAGAAGAAGAAAGTAAGATAGAAGATTTTGTATAGTGTTTGTAGTTGTTGCGGTGCTTGCGTAGTGTTTCTAGATGAATGCGTTCGCCAGTGCGGGCTCATCACACCCACGCCTGGGCCTATCGGCTGTCCGCGACTGCTTATTCGCTTTATTCGCAGCTAACCTCTTTCTCAGGGGTCGTTCCTCTATCCGCAACCTGAGGACGCGCTGTATAGTGGTGATAGGCACCCACCCGTCCGCTCTGGACGACTACGCCCAGGACCCGCTTAGGGTAACGGCGTTGCAACAGACATATAAAAATATTAATCTGAGTAAAAGTTATTAACAATTTAAGATTTTGACTGAAAAGGAGAAAAATCGACGAATTTATAAAAATTAAATTTCCTCGAATACTGATGTATTTTCGGTCATCATCTTCGACTCTTAATAACTTTTACTCAGATTAATATTTTTATACGTAACAAAGCTTAAATTAAAGCTCTTTTTGCCTATAGTTTCGATATTTGTTCGGGTCATTTTTTTCATGTAAAAACATGCAGAGTTATGTTGAGAAGAAAAGGTGTTTCTTTGTACTAAAATCATACGCGTTTGGGGTATAATGACTTATATCTCGAGAAATTTGGGCCCATTGGAAAAAACTACGGGTGCTAGGCTTCACTGTTAGGTACCAGAAAGTACCTTCCAAAGTTTCATCAGAATTAGTGATCCGGAGGTGAGATACTCTCCTTGTAAGTCTAAAAGTAGCAAAGTTGAATTAGATGATAAAATCGGATCTATATTCAATCAGTCTAGAATCTCTTAGAGAATGCAGCTGGTACCTGAATTCAAATAAGTTAACTATATCTCCAGAAAGACATTCACTGTTTATTCATTTGAACACTGACGTCAAAATATTTCTTTTAAATATTTTTTAGCGAGATAGTGCTAAATGTAAAACTACGCTCTAGGTGCATTAATTCAATGATTTAACCGATATAACTATATAATGCAGTGTAAATTATTAAGTTATATAGTTTTTCCGGCATACCGTTAAATTAATGCACCTATGGAGCACAATTGTTATACATTTAGCGCTAACTCGCGATTTTGCTGGATTTCTATAATTTGTTCGCTCCTTTGCTCCCTTAGCAGACTAGCGCCCAGGAGTAAAAGTGGAACGCAGCACCAAGAAAAAGAAAAGCCCACATAAAAAAACCCCTACAACACCCATCCACAAGCTGCAATTAAATCAAGCCGCCAATGATCGAAAATAGCACACGCAAGACATGCATACACCTCTCTATCACCTCAACTCGCACCACCTACCTAAGTATATGCACACACACATACACACACAGGCGGAAGCCGCATTGCTTGGCGCCTCCGGCGACTGCACATATTGCGATAAAAGCCGCGCGCTCGCGCCATATAGCTGCCACACACTTATTACAACGAAGAAAAAAAAAAGAATATACGAACGGCCTGCCGCTGGCGCGCGTCATCGGCTGTTACCATGCGGCAAAAGGCGTGAGCAGCCGAGCCGCGCGGCGATTGGCCGAGACGGGCGACGAGCCTCTCGCGCGAGCGAACGGCTGATGTGTCTGACCTTCGCATACCGTCGACGCGGCGTTAGAACTGCACTGGGGACAGAGAGAGAGAGAGAGAGGTGTAACACCCTGGAGGCTGGATGATGCAAAGCCGAGGGGGTCTTTCGTGCGATTAGGATGAATATATACCTGTACCTGTACGGGAGTGTTTATGGGGTCAATGCCAAGAGCTCGCGGGTTATGATGGGATAAGGTAAAGTACCCAGTAAGGTAAATGTCCCAATTTCTGCTCACGTCCCTATTTCTAATCGCTCGAAGTTTTTCTGTTATTATAGATATGAAGGCTGTTTTAATATATATTATATCCAAGCTATCTGTACCTTTATAGTATTCCAACTAAAAACTGTAGTGTTGAATTAAAAATATTGTGAATTCTGATTAAATAACTTGATAATAGTGATAGTTTGAGCTTAGACGCAGATGCATTCTGCATGTCCCTATTTCTAATCACACAAAAATAACGTTTAAGTTGTATTTATACAATATGTACACTGTTTTCTACTTATGCATCGTGAAGTATTTACGCGAATTAACGCACTAATACAATAAAAAGATACAAATCATATGAATGAAGTCTACAAAATCAACGGTGATCAGAAATAGGTACACATCGAAATCGTCGCTTTTTGCTGTGAGCACAAATAAGTGCATTTTGCGTACGCTTTTTAATTGACTATTATTAATATTTAAGTATTTAATATGGGTTTTACGCATTTACATTGTATTGTTCGATTCATAATTAAGATAATAATCATATCTGCTTTATAAATTAATGTTAGAATAACTTTTTAAACCTTTCTGTTTGATGCAAAATGCTTATATGAGTAGAAATCGGGACATTCACCTTACTGGGACAGTTTTTAATGTGATTCACGAACGGACAACGATTTTAGAACTAACAAGCATAATTGTTCAAAACATTTAAATCTAACCATTAATTTGCAATCAGTTTTACTTTTTTATGCACATACAAAGACATTGAAATGCTTTTTTATATTAAAAGAGTATGTTTGAAAAAATGTACACAAGGATACAGAAGTGGGACGGGCTATATCGACCTGGACGCAGTACTGGGACATATATTATTATATGTGTCCCACTACTAGGTTATGCAAATTGAGAGGTATGTGAAGTGGGACTAAACTTCGCCTATACACGCTTCTGAAACGTAACCTCAGAAGACTTGTATTTTGTTTTATAATAATTTTAAGCTCTAAATTAACAAAATTTCGTCTTGACTACAAAGATGACATCATAAGCGACGCTAATGCACCGATACTTTTATCAGATTTAATAGTAATAGAAGTGTTTTGCTACTGTCCCAGTCCTGCTCCCAATTTTCACTTTGTCCCGGTACTGGGTACTTTACCTTATGTGACGAAAGTTTCGGGAGTTTGTAGTTTGGGGTTTCAGATGTGGGGCAAGGATCTGGGATAGAGCGTGTGGGATATGGGTACTGGTGGTTTTTGGAGGAGATTTGTTGGAATGCAGATTATCGCAGCTGCGAATGGAAGAAAAGTAGACGCTATCTTTCAGTTTGAATGTCATTTATTTATTGAAACGAACGGAAATTTAGAGCGTTGTGCTTCGGAGCTAAGCTTTGAATGTTGTAACGAATACTGAATCGCAATTGTTATCGACAGTCAAATTTGCTTCGTACCGCTTTTTATGTATTTGTCACAATACAGAAAAACAAATAAATGTCGTAACTCGAACACGTTCCAATTGATATTTGATTTGATAAAAATGCATACAATTTAAGCACATAAAGATTTATTTAACATTATTAAAGATGATAATACGCAGTTATAAATTTTATAAAAATATACACTATGTATAATCTACCTGGAACAAATTCTAATGAATTCGGACAAAATTATTATATTTTATAAATTTTTACATAATCTATTCGAATTTGCCAGAATTGATTATAATTAGTTATCAAACTGAAGCAAAAGACAAGATTCATATTTCTGTCAAAGGATGCAGAATTCTGTCAAATCATTTTCACCAGGGTCGGTCATTCACCGGATTACCGACACGTGCCACACTGAAACTTATCTGCATGCACAAAGGATTATTTTAAGGATACGATACACACAACTAGTCCAAAGAATCCTTGAATGGAACCATTCAAACTTCTTAACGAGTCTTTTTATTTTCAATTTTGAACATTTGTTTCGCTTGATCGATTTTACATAATAAGCTTCTTTGTTTCTTCAAATAGGAAGCTTTGCGATTCTATAAAAAACTGAAAAGTCCTTTGAGATTCCACGCTAACAAGATTTTTATAATTCAAACAAGAAATTCATGAAATACGCAAGACAAAATTATACAAAAAATAAATAGCACCACGAAGACGCAAAAATTCTTAAAATTCGCATAATAGAGCCTACCTCGTGTAAAAATAAAAAAGATCTTTTGATTACGTTAAAAACATCTTTTTGATGTGTCTCGAAAATGACCTTATTTGAGATCCATTACGATGTTCAAAATCAAAACTTTTACATTTTTATTAAGATCTTCTTCGTATCTTTCTAATATTTCGAACTAATATTGAAATAGGATCTTGAAAAGAGCTATACAATTTCTGAATTTTATAAACTTTTTTTTACAAAGTTCTGAATCAAAATATAACACTTTTGAACGCCTTCCAATCATTTTCCAGACACATCAAAAAGCTCTTATTAACGTAACCGAAATATCTCTTTTAATATTACGTAGAACATCAATGAACCCGAGATATAAAACCAAACCTCAGGATTAAAACGCAAAAGTACAATAATTTGATTTGCAAGCCGATCGTTTCGCACAATTCGGCGTCGCTCTAGGGTTACTCTTCGCCGTAGCCACGCGTCGCAGACAAAACGCGCGTGGCCGCGTGTCGGATTCTCGGCGTGCACCGGGTGCACACCCATCACGCGAAACCGAAGTCACGTTTGCAAAATTGTGCCGCACGCGAGACGCGTCGCGAGCGTTCTCACGCTGAAAGTGCCGAGACGCGCAAGAAACGCTATCCCCCGCTGTATAATTGTAGCAGCCGGTGCGTGTGTATCGCCGTTTTGCGTAGTTTGACTTTTAACGAAGCGCAATTATATTTTTTCCTTGTGTTTGCTTTGCACGTACGCGTGTGGGTGTGTGTATGAGGCCGTTTATTGTTGTAACGTTTAACTATTGTATGATAAGAAAAAGTGAAGTTTTATTATTTTAATTGCGGGTTTGCTGCGCTCGTTCGATTTTTTTTAAACGTAGTTAGTTGAGAGACTGTATATACAAAGGTTATATAAGAAATGATAATTAATGTTGCACTGGCAATTAGCGAATGGCGCGTTACAGGTATTGCTAAATGAGGAAAAAATGTATTGAATTTGAGAATTGTCGATGTTGTATATATGGGGCGTTGAGAACCGTAAAAGCGACGCAAACATTTCGATATTATAGTAAAATGAAAAAGTAAATTTTGATGAAGTTTATCGCTGTAATAAATACCAGAGTATATGCGATTTATTAATGAGGATGAAAAGTTTCAATATTTTAATGCACGTCACTAAATTTCGAATATCGACTTATTCCGTTATAGTTCTGAACGCTTTATATAGGGAAGGTCGAGGAAAAATCCGAACTTGTTAGATAAGGGGGGTGCAGGTAATGTGGCCACCTAACGGAACTTTTCTCAGACATGTTGTTTGAACCTTTAACTCTGATAGCTCATGAGTTTTTTTGCAAACAAATGCACTCTCTTAATTTTAATTAAAGAAGTTCTAAGTAGTTAACAACACTGTTGATAAAGTGGCCACCTATCAGTTTTTATCAGTCGTATAGTAAGTGCTTCAAAAAGTCAAAACTAGCCTAGCAAAGACTTCCTTTACGTGTTATTTAACTATCAAATGGTGCCATAGAATTGTGAAGAAGCAACCGCAGTTTTTATCGCTGTAGATTGCCCTTTCCCTTGCAATGTATGCATATGGCCACTTTATCAACCGATAAACGTCAACGAAAGTTGCAATTTTCGAATCAAAAATAAATTCTACGGCAAAAACTGGCACCTATATCTTAAAGTACGTAAAAAAAGCTACAATTTTATATACCGTATTATTTTCTTTCACTCATACCACGCTGACAAAAGCGGTTTCTTTGCATGCATGCACTGCTAAGAAATCAAAGTTTTGATGCTTTCGCGCGTAAACATGACCCTATCTTATAATTAGAGGGCGCTATCAGCGGGGTCATCGCGCCACTCAACATGTACTGTTACAATATATATACTGTAGGAGTTACGGCGCTCTAGAAAAACGCATACAGCGAGATGTCGTGTAGGTGGCCACATACCTGTATGGCCACATTATAACGTACGTATAATATTAATGGAGAATAAGTGTTGGGGCAAACTTATCGCTTTTGAAGTAAAATTATCATTTTGTGTATTATAATGAACACTTTAGTTTCGTTTCGATTATCGTACACTTTAATTTTAGTTTCACTTTACAGTACAAGAGTAAAATGAAAACTATATAAACTAAATACATATATATTCTATAAATTATAGAAATTCTGGTGCAAAATGTCAACTTTGTTGCGTACAATTACTACTTTATTAATTATTCGATTGTAGTTCACTTTACGTGCACCAAATAAAGGGTCAACGTTTCTAGCGGTTAATGTCCTCGAGTTGGCTACGTGCCGCACTACATGTGTCTTGCCCATTGATGCAACTTTATTTTATGAATTCGAGGAACGTATAGTCATGATACTTTTAGTTTCTCTTCCAAGATGCGCGAAAAAATAATTTCACAATTTTTCGCACGCCGACGTGTGGTTCAACTGACCTTGTTTCTTTAAATTAAACTTTTGAACAGTTTTTACATTGTATTCACTAGACGAAAAACATTAATAATCGACAACCTTAATGCATTTAGACCTTCTTGAAGTTCCGTATAAAAAAGAACCTCACAACATAAGGTGATATTTAATTTTTAATGAAAAGAAACAATCAAAATTAGTTATGGTGCTTGAAAGTGAAATCATAATTTTAATTTTACATATTCTCTGTAAGTAAAATAACAGAAGATAGTAATTGTAAAGACAAAACAATTTTTTTAAATCAATTGCTATTCCGAAATGGCATAAGATTCTTCTGGCAATAATATTTTTTGCTCGATCAATATACCGAAAAATTTTCGCACTCTAATGAAACTATAAAATATGAAGATTAATGGGGGATTGAAATCTTAAACTTTTTTATTCGAAAAATCAATCTAAACAAGTGTTTTCATGCTTCAATACACATGGCCATTATTTACTCATATTGCAGACTATTATTACGTACTATGAGGCAATCTTTAGCTATACTTATGACAAACAAATCGAGGAAAGAAACCTCTACTACACAATGTTCCGGCAATTATCACAGCCTTCTCGTAAGATAATTTCATAGCGTGCTTAGACCAGGCGTAATTGCCTTAATTCTCTAATAAAAGTCTCGAAAGAAAGTGGCGTCTAGTTGACGCCAGGCGCTCCCCCTAATAGTCGAACCGCACGCGCGCGCTCGCAGAATTTCCAATTAAAAAGCCAATTGTCGCCGGCGTCGAAGTCGACCTACGCACGCGCGAGTCAACAATATTTTTCAATAAATCTCGCGATTCCGAATGGACATAGTTCAATGAAGTCGCACGTCATATTCGCGTTCATGGTACTTAGTATGCCGGAGGAAAATATAAAAGAGGCGCATTTTTCGCTTCCGCACTTGAAATCCAGATATGACAAATTTGGGATCGTAATTTTTGGTTGAACGATATTTAGAAAAATTGTTAATGGCATAGAAAATAGTCTATAAACGTATGGAATATACAGTGCATCTCATAACTATAGAAACACCAGAAATTTTCACTTTGAAATGTGTGTACCTATTATACCTTTTTTAAAAAACCTGTAACTTTGGAAGCAAAAATCCAAGGATAATTTTACAATTAGCAAATGAAAGGAAATTTTATTATTTTTAAAGCGTTACCAGAATTTTTTCTCTACATTAACTTATGAAAAATTCACAGATGGTTTAAACAAAATTTTAAAACTAGATAAAAAATTTACATCGATTTAAATGGGTCTAAAAATCGAAAGTGGTTCTATAGTTATGAAACAATAATAACTTCTTTAATGTTGATGTGAAAGAAATATTTTAGTAATGTTTTAAAGCGAATACATTTTTCTTTCATATGCTTTTTGTAAAATTATCTTCGGATTTTTGTTTCTAAAGTTACAATTTTTATAATACAAACATTTAAACGTGAAAATTTCTGGTGTCTCTATAGTTATGAGATGCAATATATAGTATAGGAGACAATTCGACAATGGTTGGACAGTACCCAATATTGGGCAGAGGTAGTTGAATACTTCCCAATAAGGGATGATATGCATTTATTTTAAATGACTTTAAATCTCCTTATTTAAAAGCAGCTTTAACCCTCGCAAAATGTTGTTTGAACATTTTAATGATTTCTAAAACGTTTAACTTTTTTGTTTGTACAGACAGTAAACTAATGATACTCAGAGAGATAATAAAAATATATGTGCTTATTTTTTGTAAAATTTAAAATAACCATGCCTCATCAACCAAATAATGCTTATGGCGATATTAATGTTTCCTTAATAACATAAAATTAAAATTTTTGTTTGTAATGCTGCCGATTGGTAGTTGTTTTAAACATACAAAATACTATGTTAGTTTTAATATTTAGTTGAAATAAGAGCAGATTTACTTAAAGTCGATTTTAAACTCTATCGCTAAAAATTATATTTAGAGCTTGTTCTTACTTGAATAAGCTATTTGAGGTAGAGTATAGGAACATTTTAAAGTTAACGAGCAATTTTCTATTTATTTTTTCGATGAAAAATAGACTCTGGGCATTAGAGATAAATATTTTAAAATTTCAATTACGCTCTGCGTATCTAAGACATATTTATTTTTGAAAGTACGTTTGCACAGTCTTGTTAAACATGTAATATTGGACAACGAAAATTCGCATGGGAAACAGTATTCTTTTACATAACAAATATTTACAAAAATAAGATTTAAGAGAAAAAAAACTAGGTTTCAGTGCAAAATCATCATTTTGAAATTATCAAAAATCTAAGAAAATATACATTTTTAAAAATATTATATTTAATTCTATTAAAAAAAATGTTAAAGTATGATGCCATCGGATAATAGATAAACGCAGGCAAACGTACAAAACTAACTCTACTATTTACGGTTTGTAAAAATATAAAAATTTTAAAAATAATCGATCCTGATTACTGTACGTAGGAAAACTTCGAAAAATAGAGGGTCAAATTTGATAAAATAAGTGAAAAAATCAAGATTTTATGAGACATTCAGTAGTAAAAATAAAATAATTTATTTTCTTTTACGTTTTACACTTTAAACAGAAAGAAATTTATGTTATAGGCTCCTTATTGTTGTTCTCATTAAGGCATCCTCCTTGTATTTCTAAAAATTGAACGTTGAATATTAGTATGGTCTACTGTAGTTCTAATTCATACCAAAATTAATTTGTTAAACTGAATATCCACAATAAAATAATAAAATAGAGTTTTATGCCCAAAAAACCGATATTTGTATATTTTGACAAATATTGCACAGTTTCTTCAATTATTGAACAAAAATAACCAAATATAAATCATTATTCCTAATTTTCATTAAATATTTCATAAAAAATTAAACAATTTTCAAAAAAATACATCAGTTTTTGAAACACAAAATTATGAAATCAAAAATAATAGTTGTAAGAAAAATGAAGATTTATTTTATATTCGAATGAAAGTATGAAGTTATAAAGGAACATTCCAAAAACAAAAAGTTTAGATATTATGACATTTTACAAGAATAATCAATGAATAGAAAGAAAAATTATTAGTAAATAATATAATTAATAAAACGACCTACAACAGAAAAATAAAACATATCCAGTCGATTCGCGAAAATTTAAAATTTCTCGTTTCTATATCTTTGGCGTTCTGCACTTACATCTTTCTAATTTCATCGACACAAAGTTATCCACATATTTATGTCTTTAATTATAGCTTTGCTGAGTCTATTATTCAGGCACCCGCGATACTCCATTATTAATTGCTCAACAATATTACCATCATCCACGTTAGACTTTGCAACCTGGAGCTAAGTATCCACAAAGAACATCCACCCCCTTCCCAATTCACTATTCCACCCCGGAAACACCAATTCTCTCTCCTCACCAGCAGCTCAAACTCGAGGCTCGAGCGCGTTGCGCAAGCCGCGGCGAGTGTGTCGCGATGGCGAGCGCCGTTACGTGTCGGGAAGCTATAGGGACGAGCCTCCGATGTTTGCGGCGAGGGGGGACTCTCCGCTGCGTCACGGAGTCGGAGGATCGCCGCGAAACTTACCGAGTCATCGTCGTGCCTCCTCGCTCGTATAGGTATACGACTGCGGCTGAATGGCGAGCTAAGCGTTTCCGAGAGATTTCGCGATATATTCCGCGTTTGTTGGGAGATTACGAGGGAGTTTTTTTGTTTTTTTGCGGCGGTGCTTTGGAAGGCATTTTTACTGCGCGGTTGGGAATGGTCGTTGCTTTATGAGGATGAAAATGGATCGCTTTGAATTTGAAGATTAAAAAGTGGCTTGACTGCCGGGTGTTTTTGTTAATAGTCCACTTTTTTTGAGAATTGATTCTGAGCGATTTTGGTATCCTTACATAGTATATTATTAGATAAAAATGCAAAAGATCAGGAAAGTGTCAAAAGAAGTGACCATATTTATAATTTATGATTTTTTTAAACATTAGTTTGCATGGAAAATAAAAATTTAAAAACTTAATATCTCGAAAAGATAAAAAGTGGACTTATGTTGTTATGCCTTAAATCCACAGATATACAAATTAAAGAAATTACTATGCTGATGAATTTTTTGTTCCAATTGACTGATGCAATAGGCGACTGAAAAAGAAATTCATCGTAAAATAAACACCAACGTCCTCGAAAAGAGCCTTTTTTTCAAACATACACGTACACGTTTTACATAATCAATCCGAATACATTATAGTAATCTATCACCGTTACATCATAAATAATAATAATCCTCACTATAGCAAGGGCACTAATCGAGAAATCGATGTCAATAACTTTCTACACGAGCGTCAATCGGTGGGCTCGTCCCCGCGAACCAGACAACAGAATAATTTGCAAAGAGAGAGAGAGAGAAAGAGGCTGCACGTACGCATGAGCCCCCGCGCGGTCACGTCTCGTTCTTCTGCTTTCCTCGTCTCGTGACTGCTCGTGTCTGCGCGAGAACGGGGTTGCAACCTTGGGCGAGGAGAACACATGTGTTCCGATGGAGCCGCGAATGTGAACCGGATTCGCGCGCGCTTTGTTGTAATAAGGGAATATCGGGAATCAGGGTTGCAGGTCCTTGAAGGCGTAAATGCAGTGGAGGAGACAAATTATAAGGTGAATGTCCCGATGTCTGCTCATATAAGCATTTTGCATCAAACAGAAAGGTTTAAAAAGTTATTCTAACATTAATTTATAAAGCAGATATGATTATTATCTTAATTATGAATCGAACAATACTATGTAAATGCGTAAAACCCATTTTAAATACTTAAATATTAATAATAGTCAATTAAAAAGTGTACGCAAAATGCACTTATTTCTGCTCACAGCAAAAAACAACGATTTCGATGTGTACCTATTTCTGATCACCGTTGATTTTATACACTTCATTCATATGATTTGTATCTTTTTATTGTATTAGTACGTTAATTCGCGTAAATACTTCACGATACATAAGTAGAAAACAGTGTACATATTGTATAAATACAACTTAAACGTTATTTTTTTGTGATCAGAAATAGGGACATGCAGAATGTATCTGCGTCTAACCTCAAACTATCACTATTATCAAGTTATTTAATCAGAATTCACAATATTTTTAATTCAACACTACAGTTTTTAGTTGGAATACTATAAAGGTACAGATAGCTTGGATATAATATATATTAAAACAACCTTCATATCTATAATAACAGAAAAAAAACTTCGAGCGATTAGAAATAGGGACGTGAGCAGAAATTGGGACATTTACCTTAGTGCCCGCGACGGTGTGCGGTTGATTTTGTGTATGTAGATGCATCGGGAGCTTCGTTTTGCGAGGTGTAAAATTATCGGAAGATTCCGTTTAGATGTTAGAGTCTTTTGTTTGCGCAACAATGTAATTTTTTAGTGGTTTAGGGTAATTTTATTGTTCGCTCAAGGATTCTTTAATTCCTCTGTCGTTATATAAATTTACGATTTTGCGGAAATATATTGGCAGTCTTTTTTTATTAAAAGCAGTCGTATTTTTGCTTATTATAGTCACTTCAGTTCATGTATTATTAGTTACAACGTCTTTTTTTTTAATGTTACTAGTTTTTCTAGTGTATTTGAAACGCGCTTGTCTAAGCCGACACAATCGCGTGCACTTTTCTTATATTCACAGAAGGCTGACGTCAATAATTTTAAAAATCTCGCATGATCAATTTATTCGGCGTTGAGAATGCATACAGCCTAATATAATAAAAGCAGTGCGTCTGGGCAATTATTTTTTGCTTCTTGAAATTACGCGTCCGAAGCTCAATGATTTTTCGATCGATGATTGATTAGAAACCACGTAAGTCTAATCACGAGTAAAATCGCGACAACGAGTCGGCGAGTCATGCGACTCGATGAGAATTCCTTGTAAATACATTTGTCATTGCACAATTGAGGGGCTCGTTCGTGCAGTCTGATAAAATTTTTTAAATGACAATTTTTTTCATCGTATGTTTTTAATTGAAACGTTGCTTTTTAGATTAACTGCGTTGCGCAACGAAATTTTCTTTTAGAACTTAGCTCAATTTGGTAATTATTTTTAAATATTTGAAGATTCTATTGTTCCTCTCTTAATTGATGAATCATCAAGGATGATATAAGGTGAAGAGATTGTCGGTATAACGAACAAAAGTTGTTTAGAAAATGGAAAAATTTTATTATTAATTGCCGTCTGTGTTAAGGTATCTGCCATTTTCAATATGAGGTAGTGACCCTTTTCAAGGATTAGAAAAATGATAAACAAGATAAAAAATCTAAACGCAACTGTTACGTCAGATTAATAAATAATTGTAACTCGCCGAAGCAATCTGCACTTTATTTTTATCATATTTTTATTCTATTGTACTTTTAATCATATTTTATTCTGTTGTACTTATTAAAATAGTTATTATAGACTGATATTTCTTGTGAACCAAGAGATTAACCATTTCTTCACAAGTCTCTTTTTATAAATATCATGCTGCGTGAATCATTCACACGTGAAGTTTGAATCTTCCTATAAGTTAGGAATCATCGCAAACTATAAAACGCAATAGCGTGAAACAAATGCACTCCAAACATAATGCGCATTTGTAAAAATAAACGGCATCTATTCCGAGCACAGCCTTCTCAAAATCGCGCTAAACTAACTTGTACTCGTCATCAGAACGATTGTTTACGCAATCATCCTGTAAAGTACAAAAATAACAACAGTCCACTAGCTGACCCGACCTCGATCATCATCAGATTCCAAAAAGCCACAAATCCATTCCAAAGTCCAACCTGACGCAATCTCGCCGCACCGCTGCGTTACATTACACCGACCAACCTACGAAAGCCGGCCAATCGCCTGCTACTTCGCACTACCGTTCGCACCTCTCAATATAAACCACCGACGTCACGCACACTTACGCCTTTCGGAATTCCAATCCATCAAGATTCCTTCACGCTTCTCAGAAGCCAGTCAGTCGTCCAGGAGGCGCCTATAGAAAAAAAACGCCCAGCCAAAGCTAGATACATAGAGATAAAATTATACACACGTGCCCGCGGGCGTGTGCATACGTGTGTGCGTGAGTTGGAAGGCTCGACTCGCCTTTCTATCTCGGGATTGGCGGAGCTCCGAGCCGAGCCTCCACGAGAGTGAAACGACCTACGCGATATGCGTGAGTGTTTCTCTCTCTCTCTCTCTCTCTCTTTGCCCGTGTGCGCGTGACTTTTTTCTGGCGCGGTATATGTAGCTCTCTGTCTTGCTTCCGCGAACGGCATGCTTTCGACACTGAGAGTCGTGGAGAGAGAGAGAGAGAGGGAGGATGGGGGGAATGGGTTTATTGGCGGTTGACTTCGATGTTAACAGCGTCATCGGAGGTCTGAGTTGCACGAGACTTGCGATCGTTGGGTGAAGGGGCAACGGCAGGGGGTTCACATGATGCTTTTTTTTTGTCGGAGGCTTTGTGGGAGAGGTTAATTAATTGGGAGATGTGAGACGTAGATCGGCGACGTCGATGCGTTGGAAGAATTTGTTAAGGAAGATATAAGGAAAATTTTGGCGTGAAGCTTGAAAGCTAAAGTTATGTGACAATAATTTTCTAGAGTTTAGTAGTTTTAAAGAATGTTTGTGAAATTTAAACTGTACGTTAATGGACAGTTCAGTATACTTCTTATCCGCAGCATTCGTGTCTTTTCCCTGTCCTAAAAATAGCATAAGAAATTTACTGTCCCAGTCAAATTCCTTGACGAACACTGCAAAATTTTTTTCCGCTTACTTCCTAAATTTTAAAATACTCCTACAATGGAAAGGGTACATACTATCTAATTTCAAAGCAAATATATATAGACAGTTTCTAACATATCCTTAAGCAGATACCTACGCACGTAACTTTTAAAAATCTGAGTCACGGAGGAAATGTAAATATTGGAGGCATACGGTAAATGTGTTTCGTTTGCGGTGAAGTCGCGATTTGCCAAAAGGTTCGTCTGACGTAAGTAATGCGTTTGAAGAACGCGCGATGAAAAGAGGACACCGAAAGCGTCATGTCACGTGGCGTGTTGCGTAATCTTACGCTGTGGAACTCGATGACATGCATGCGTATTAACGATTTCGCATTAACCATTAGCTCCGTAAATTTATTTTGAGGTATTGTCGGAGTATCAGAATACCAGGGCATGGATTTCGCGGAAGATTTGAGGGACACTTTGGGATATCTTATCAACAATTTTATTTCTTATATAGGTCTACTATAAAGTATCGATTTTTAAATAGTTTTCTATAAATTAACATTTATATTGACACTACACAGGTAGCTTTGCAGAAAAATGCCTAGGTCAAATTTTCCGAGTCAATCATGAATACTGCAGGTGCCAAGGAACTTAATTTAAAATAAAGTTTCTCACGAAAAGTTAGTTTTCCTTAGAAGTTGTGATTTTCAATATCATGATACGATACATGACTTAAATGATCAGAAATAGTTCCTTGTATTCTCAGGTATATTTTTATAGTACATTGTAAATCACATTAAGTTTGAAGGAAATACTGCCACGCATTATTTCCTAATTAGAACTCAATTCTTGATTATTTATTAAAAATAAATTGTTGTTAAAATAAATTAGAGAAGAGTTCATTGATCGCTACGAGTCGATTTTATCACAAATGCCCCACGTTTCGAATGTATTGGTAACATCCCTTCTCAAGGGCAATTAATAAAATAAAAGTCGCTTTTCGTAGCGATCACATGATGTGGTGGAATTTTACAATTAACGGAATAATAAGAAGAGAAGGATATTAAAATCATGACCTGCCATTTCGAACTCCAGAGACAAACAAATTTAAAATAAATTGTTTACTATTACAAATTATAACTACGAAAAATTGATTAAAAAATATATAAATATTATAAGAAAAATATAAGAAAAAAAATATTGATCAAAATTGGTTTTAGTTTATCATAAACTTGTACCCATGCCGTCACAGTATAAACTGTCTTGCGTGAAACTTTTTAAAAATGAATAGTCTTGACGTCAGTTTTCATACGTGAATATTTGACTGAAAATTTGGATTCGACATTCTTTCCGCAAGGTATGCCTGTCAGTATTCATGTTAATTTTTAGCAATATTTTAAAAATTGAACTAAATACTTGTTTTCTCCTTAATCAAGTGTCCCAAAGTTTTAGTGAATTCATCACTTTAAGTTCTGATACTCTCAACCCAATAGAAAATTTACCTCCATACTGATAACATTGAAAAAAGACATCTGAATTTATCAAACAATAAACATTAATTAATTGTGCACTTTCCATTCAAAGAAACTTTATTAACACATTACAATCTTTTATCACAAACATACTCATCACCAGCGCGACGAAAAAGAAACTCCAACCTGCGTAAACAAAGCGCAAGGCTCCAAACTCCACACAGCCCAGTGAAAAAACTTCTGAATTACAAACTCACCCATCTTAAAAAAAAGCAAAATACTCAAAAAAAAAAAGAAAGCACAGCGCGCCTCTCATCCCCCATAAAAAAAAGAAACCCATCACAGTACTCCGCGCTCTCGTGCGAGATTCATTTGCCCATCCGCTGGATGGACCACTCCTGCTGGCAGAGGGGGCAGCGATTGTTCTGCTTGACCCAGAGCGACATGCAGCAGTAGTGAAAGGAGTGGTTGCACTCGCCCCAGACGACGACGCAGTCCTGCTTGCCGTAGAAGTCCTTCTTGCTCTCGGCCTGGCAGCGCAGGCAGGCGTCTGCAACAGTAAACGTGGACGATGAGCATCAGGATGCTTTCACGAGGTGCGTGGGATGGATGTGAGTTGTACGAGGCTGAGGATGGAATGAAACGTTTGCGAGGGGTGTTGGGATCTTTCCGCCAGGTGGGCCCTTCTTCGCACAGACGAGTGAAAGTGGCACACCTGGCGGTCGTGCTTGGCAGTGCTCTAAGTTATACAGTATAACAGATAACCTATTTGGTTTAAAACAGTAAGAAACGTAAAGTAGACAATGATAAAGTCAAATGATATTGTATTTATACATGATAATAGAGCCAGAAGCGAAAATAAGTAAATATTTTACGTGACTTGCAAATTTGAAGTAATTTTCTGATAGAATCACTTTCCGCGTATCACGTGACTTTAGTATAATTTAGAAGGCTCGTTTCAGTGCCCTCTGACGGAACTTAAACGTACTAATAGGGTACGCGTTTCTTATCATCAATTTATGACTCTTAAACTGCACTCTCGAGATATGCATACATAATCCTCGGATTCCACTGTATCCATGAAGCATCTACATAAAAATTTTGTACGCAATTTGTTTACAATTAACAAGTTAACTATTTTGTCGAATCTTTCTTTAGTTGCCAATAACTCCTTATTTTATAATATATTGACATTCATACCATTATGTGAGATTAAATTGCGGTAAAAAATATTTGTTTTTTATGACATATATTATATATATGCCAATAGAACCTCCTTAATTCATCGATTTGCATTGTATTCTGGAGTAACACAACAAAATGCTCCTTATTATAGCGAAAAAATAACCTATTTTTTAAAATGAGACAATAAATACCTTGATAGAAATGAAACGGGTAGTTATTTAGCAGTTTCTATTTATTTTAACTTATGCTGCCGAAGAAGTGCTAAAGTTCTTTTTCAGCATTTTGACAAAAACAGTAAAAATATTCAGTTTTCTAGCAGTTTACCAGGAATACTCGATGTTAGTTGTTATACTTATTAAACAATTTGGATAATTTTGTTGTTGTTGACTTTTAATTTAGCACTCCCTATTAAGTGACTAAAACAGAAATTAGTGCTAGATAACGTTATTATGTTAAAATCAAATACTTTAGGCATTTTATTCTTTTGTATTTTTCGTAACCGATTGTCATAAGTTCTCTCAGGTAAATTTTAATTCGTCACTGTTTATGAGTAACTAAAAGACTCTCAAAGAGAGCTAATGCATTATTTATGAAATATTAAATGCTTGTTACTGCTCCGCTGATAAGGTGAATGTCCCAATTTCTACTCATGTTCCTATTTCTACTCACTTCGTAATTTTTACAAAACTCGCCGAAACTCTCAAATAATTGAAAATAATATTTGTTATGGCCATTAGATAACTTTAATATCTATTACAGCAAAAATATTAAGGTCGTCGAAATTGGGACATTCACCTTACATTCCACCATCCCGAAGCTATTTGTTGGAATACAATCACGAGCATTGTGTAAAAATAACAAAGTCTGGCGATGAAACAACTGCTTTGATTGACTTTGCAATAAAAAATAATCCAATTATTAAGTTTGAACAAATATTAGCTATATTAATTAAATATCTAGTTATAAATTTACTATTTACAATGCAACCAGACAAATTTTGAATGTCAATCATAAGCTAAAATATAACGAATCCATTATTAAACGTTTCTTATCGAATTATTAAATACATTTGATGAATAAAACACGTATAAAATGATACACGATATGTGCGTGATTGATAATTTCAGTCAAGATGGGGGCATGAACTTATCTCTCGCTATATGTACGAGGGAGCTGAGCACATTTTTGCAATTGCACAGTTGTTGCATTAGAGGTACCATAATGAATGATTTGTAGACAATTTTAATACTAAATGTTACTAATATTGCACAAGGAAACAGAACTTTGCTATCGACGGTTTATAGTTATACTTCATCCGCGCGTTGGTAGGTAAATGTTAATGCAAAAATCACGTTATGCTATGGCAAAGTATAATTTCAAGAATTCTCGAGATATCAAACATGATATTTATTGCATCATTCGCATAAATTACACAACAAAAAAATTTTCCGGGTTATAATCTATAAACTTGTATACATTTACTTCTACACGTATTTATTTATTCAATCAAAACAAACATTTCATTACTTTTTCTTTCACTTGTTCCTAACGCAACACCTATATAAAGAGATAGGAAAGGCCAGCATAAAAGAAGTCGCGCTCGAGCGAATTCGGATCCCCGGAGAGCGCGGCGAGTTAGCGTGATTAATTATTTGGACGTCAGAGGCGTGTAGTTTTGGCCAAATGTCACGTATGGAGGCGAGCCTATTACGCGGCTTTTGTTTCCGCGAGATCGGCGCGGTTCATGGACGTGAGATGCCGCGCGGATATCGCGCCTCGCGCAGCCCGCTTGACGCACATCAGGCGCGGTATTTTATCGGTGTTTTACTTTAATTTTTATGTATTTTTAAAATTTTTGTTATGGATTAGGCAGGTAAATGGCCCGAGGTTGAAAGTAGTCGTTAGTGCATTCTTATTGAATTAGAACGGTATCTACGCGGTGATTGTGGTCTAATTGGGTATAGAAATTTTATGGTAGGAGAAGAAAAAACGAATGGTGACATGAAATTATCGTAGTTTATTATTAACGTCGTAGGTTGAATTTAAAAATACAAAAATCTATTGATATCGTCCAGTAATAACTTTGGAATTCAACGATCAAATGTTTCTGATAAAATACCAGTGATTTATTTTATGAACGATGGAATTGATTGATTTTAATTTATAGCGTTGATTAGTCATTATGTGAATTAGACAATTATGACAAGTAATTTCAGCTTAATGATAATTTCATTACTTTTAACTAATATCTTAAGCCTTTTTCCAAACCAGTTACAGTATGAAAATTTTCCAGGATGGAATATTTTTGTGTGTGCTTTCATAATTTTTACCTATTTTTGCTGAAAATAACTATTATTATATTTCAAAATATTTCAAAATAAAATTTATAATCAAATATTTTTGATACCCACAATTGGCTTCAAAGTTCAAATATAATTTTCAAACATATTACACCAAAATCGGTTTTTTAAAGAAGTATATATCTTTGCTATAAAGGGTTAGTATAAATAATACATACATGTAAAAATATATTATCTGACAAGAATTATAATACACAAAAGATAATAATATATCGTGGAATCGACTGAATACATTTTTATCAGCACTACGAAGAGGTTCCCATTAAGTAGTTTTCCATTTGCTACTAATACATTTGAAAAATGCTCATGCGGTTTTTTATAGCATCATGTTACATTCGTTGTCGTTTTATTCAAAACCAAGATAAAATAATATTATTTATAAGTATGCGAAAATTCTTTGAAATAAATTACATTGTTTTTATCAGTAAAAATTATAAAACCAAGCACTAATTAATCAACTTAATTTTTCCAGAGATGTGAATATTACATTATTAAACATATCTGCGATAATGATTATTTAAGAAAATATATCGATTGGCATACAAAGTAATTATTTCAACCTTAAATAACATTTATCGATATGCGCTTCTCTTATAAACGCGCCGACTACGATGCAGACTTACCAAGTCTATTCTAGTTTTTCTGATGATGGAAAATAATCGTCTCCCCTAATTAAACCGCAATCGCAAACTTCATAAAATATGACAGCAATCACGCGGTCGGCGGGAAAAAAATTGTTTAAAATATCGTACGACCGAACCGCGATTTCAGCAATGTCAATCTCGCTAGACTTAGCGCTCTGCATATGTAATTGACATAATTGCGCGAAAAGAAAAAAAAAGCCCACACACGCTGTGCACACGCTTCGCAAACTTGTGCGCAATAGGGACTTTTTCCACAATCGAGATTGAGATTAATATTTTGATAAAGATCGGAAGAGCATCGCGTAAGTGAGATAAGATCACCGAGAAATTTACAGCCTTTAGTTTCTTTTCTGCCGGTGCACGTGATGCAAAAATGGAAAGCATTTTTCACTGTAAGTGCATATGAATCAACAGTACAATAAAACTGCAATGTCTGAAATATTTCTTTCAGAATCTTCTTTGGATTAGATGATAGCACGAAAGTGAATATTTTTTAAACCCAATAAGACCTAATTAAGAAATGAAATCAAGTTGTAGAACTGGAATTGCGGTTCGTTTAAAGACAATCAAAAACTGATAAATTATGAAAGTATATCAACGATGTAAAGGGTAATAATTCGATCGATTTGACGTCGATCGAACGAATGGCCGGCGACGATGGGAGTGTTTCTCCTAGTAGTATTCCACTGTCTCATCTGCAGCGATGCGCCGCTCGATCGTTTTATTATGTGCTATTGTTAACAATATATCCGATCTATATACGGTGATACCGCAATAAAAGTTTTATACAATTTTGTAAATATTGGATTTTTGTTGTTTAGTGAAGAATAGATTTTCATTCAGCTATGTATAGTTTTGTTTTAAATTAAGTACGGTTTACATTTTCATTTTATAAATTGTTATTCTAATTGTAATATTTTTAAACAAAATAATATATTTGCTTGGTCAAAATTTTTAGTTTTAGAGGACCAAAATGTCAGTAGTTATTCTAAAATTTCTACACAATAAATAATTGATTTACAAGTTTACTTTAATTTAATATCATATATCTAAAAAATCTATATTTGCTTCGTCAAAATTTTTAGTTTTAGAGGACCAAAATGTCAGTAGTTATTCTAAAATTTCTACATAATAATTTGTGTAGAAATTTTAGAATAACTACTGACATTTTGGTCCTCTAAAACTAAAAATTTTGACCAAGCAAATATAGATTTTTTAGATATATGATATTAAATTAAAGTAAACTTGTAAATCAATTATTATAAATTCATACATACATTTCCGAATAAAGCATGATCTCTTATTGACTGATTATGAGGGTTTTTTTGATAACCAAAAATTAAGTCTAGTACAAGTAGATTGTTCCTATTCCTCCAAAAGTGCATTCCACAAATAAAAGCTTAACGCTAAAGTGCAGTTCATAGGGTCAAAGAATCAATCTCTTGAAGTCAATTTTTATTTTAAAAAGCTTAAAATTGCATTTTCTAGTATCCCATAAATTACTTGAATGTTTTTACAGTAATTAAACTAAATTGACTTATATGTAATTTGTTTGCCATTTTAAAAAACTATTTTTTCAGAACTTTATTTCTTGCATTAAAAAAGCTCCTCGCGCATCAGCGATCGATGAAATTACTTGAAATTTTCCAGAATTGTTTCTTTACATTGTACAGATGTTTCTCATAACTTCATGTGCAAAGTTTTTATATAATTATGCAATAATTCTGGAAAGTGTCAAGACGCTTCATCAAACGCTGAAGCGCGAGGAGCTTTTTTAAGACAAAAAATTTTACTTTTGAGAAAAACAACTAAAGTGATGTTGCAACCAGAGTTATTATCGGCAAATACGGAGAAGCACTAACTTCGTTTAGTTTGCAATTTTCAAAAAATATTTCTGTGAACATTGTTGGTTTTGGTTGGGACATCAACGTTCCAGAAAGATACTTATTAAAAATTTTAAATTAAATGAAAGAAGTTGGTTCTTGTAATTGTCGGGTAGGAGTGGGTTTAGTATCACTTTAAAGATGAGAAATTATATGTAAGTGAATCTAATTAATTATTATAAAAATAGTCAAATAACTTATGGGATGCTCGAAAATACAATTTGAAGCTATTTAACATAAAAAATAGGCTTCAAAGAACAACTTTTTGAAAAGAAAGAAAGATGTATTTTTATCTGTAAGATATTTTTTATTATTTATTTGGTTGTTCATAACTTAGGAATAAATTGATATTTTTGTTCGCGAAACCCTCAATAAAATTTTGGAAAATGATGTGTTTTGGCCTTTAATTACAGGATTTCTGCAAACAAATGATTTAGGCCCCCATTACGAGATCGAAAATGGTCCACTTTGATCTGATCCATATATTTAGTTTGCATAGTTTTAAGCTTTGCACGTAGAAATTTAAAAAAAACGAAAAAAAATTGCCGGTCCTCCAGGACTCTTACGTCCCTAACGGGTTAACAAACCATGACGAACCAATCAAAATAAACATTCACCAATCAACCTTAAAAACCCTCAAGCACCCGCATTTCAAAAGCACCCACCCGTTATAGATCCGCGCTTGAGCCTCTGACCGGTGAAAAAGTTCCACAGCCAAGAAAGAGACAGCGATCATCGTCGACGTCGTTTACCAGCGCGAATCATCGTTCGTAAAGTGCCGCGCGGTTGGCGTTTAAGAGAAAAAAGCAGAGCGCGATTGAGCCTCTGCCCCCCGAGAGGCAAGACTCGTCGACGCAGACGTGCCCCCCATCGACTGTCCGCGATCAATTGTCGACTCGATACGATCAACGCGGCGCGACGTGCGTACGTGCAAGTCTTTCCGTGCCGAGGTTTTGTTTCCCCCCCCCCCATCTTTCTGGGCGTAGTTTTCTTATTGGGTTAAAGGGTTTTGGTTGTTTTGCGAGATGCTGCGATGATTTGGCTGTGGAGGAATAGCGATGTTTTTGTTTACCGTGTAATTGGGGGACTAGCAAGAGGAGTGACTTTGGAAAAGTTTTTAAAAACTTTATGAAGTTAGGAATTACAAATCGTGTGTACAAAAATAACATTTTTTAAGTGCTAAGGTAAAGTACCCAGTACCGGGACAAAGTGAAAATTGGGAGCAGTACTGGGACAGTAGCAAAACACTTCTATTACTATTAAATCTGATAAAAGTATTGATGCATTAGCGTTGTTTATGATGTTATCTTTGTAGTAAAGAAGATATTTTGTTAATTTAGAGCTTACAATTATTATAAAACAAAATACAAATCTTTTGAGGTTACGTTTCAGAAGCGTGTATAGGCGAATTTTGGTCCCACTTTACATGCCTCTCAATTTGCATAACCTAGTAGTGGGACACATTTAATAATATATGTCCCATTACTGCATCCAAACGATGTCCCAGTACGCGTCCAGGTCGATATAGTCCATCCCACTTCTGTATCCTTGTGTACATTTTTTCAAACATACTCTTTTAATATAAAAAAGCATTTGAATGTATTTGTATGTGCATAAATAAGTAAAATTGATTGCCAATGGTTAGATTTAAATGTTTTGAACAATTTTGCTTGTTGGTTCTAAAATCGTTGTCCGTTCGTGAATCACATTAAAAACTGTCCCAGTACTGGGTACTTTACCTTAATAGTTTGTTATTTCACTATAACAGCATTTCGTGGGACTGGCTTATAGTCACAGCGTATTACAGTACTTTTGACCTGGGTTAGTTTATATCTAAGCTTGATGAAGATGATCCTTTAAAAGTATGGCCTGACAATAAGATTCACGAAGACAACTGTCTATTGTTGTGGAAAGAAATATGTAATTTATCCAAAATTCTCTTGTTAATAATGCTGTTTACATGCTGTTTAAAATTGAAATATATACAAATAAATTAAAACATAATAATATCTAATAGACGATACAAAGTATCAACAATTGTATCAAGCAAGATTTTTCTAGATCACTTTGCGTCGAGGTTTATGCTACTACAAATCATACACCAAGGCGACAGTAAGCGTAACGTCAACTCCTTTGCCTCTCATTCGATACGGCGTTTGTTCTTTCTCCTTTTTTTTCCTCGTCTTTCTCCGATTCATCAAACACATTGCCTTTATTGTTCACATTGTCTACGTATCCTTCAAAGTCTAGAAGCTTCTCGTCATAATCGAATCTTCTATAGTGATGGCTTACTCCAAAATGTTTGGCATTTTAATTATAACATGAATAAAATGTTATGCTCTACAACCACCTACAGAATTATGGAAAAAGCTGCAAAATTTGGCGTCTCAAAGACAAACTATTTTTATTCTATTTACAGTAAGACAAGTTTATAGTTTCGGTTACTAAAAATGTACTAGAATTTATAGTACATAAACGGTACAACTAAATGTTTTTAGTAACTGAAACTAAAACGATTTAGTAATGTATACTAAAAAAAGAATTTTAATTTTCCCTGAATATACAGAAGTTATAGTTTCATATAGTTATAGTTAGACAAATTTCATAGTTATAAAATTTATTTTCATGGAGTAATACAAATAAATCATGAAGATTCAATATTTCTTGCAAGCCGAAATACGCAATTAGGTTATTTCACTTGTGACGTCATAATACATATTGACAATATTTAGACACCTACATATCTGAAACTCGCTAGAATTAAACCACAATGCCCGAGACCACAGTGCTCGCCATCTTAGTGAAATAACCTAGTTTCATCAACCCGCGAGTAGGCGCGCTTTTCATTCCTTCGCGAACACTTGCGTGGGCGCCTCTGAGGCACCAAATTCAGGTAAAAAGTGTTAGCAAGGATTTCTAACAGATATAAAATACTAAAAACGCTTGGGGTAACTTGGTTATCAGTAATAAACATTTGTTTAATGTTCTTTTGACTTTGGAAATAGTTTTTCTTTTATTTTGTTAATAAAAATTAAATTTCAATGATTTCAAAATTTCTTTTTGGTTTTATTTCAATCTAAATAACATTTCTGAAGAATATCTAAAAGTTTCAAATTTTTCTTAAGAGTAAAATTTCCACATGCACAACAATACAACGAGCATAAATACAAGCTCGTTAAAAAAGCTCTTGCTTCACTAACGCCCAAGGTAGGTCAGTAAACCGATTAGACTATACCGACTTCTTTTGAACGCTATCGCAGATAAAGTAGTCTACCGTCCGATCATTGTTTTCTTCCGTAAACTCAAGTTCGCGCGCGCCACGCAGAGACAAACGATTGTCAAGAAACGTATATACCCGCGTCCATGACCCACCGATAAGATAAAAGTCTGCTCGCAAGAGGCTTTCCGGTTGCATTTATAAATGTCCGGGTGCACTTTTTTCTATAAACTTTTCAGATTTTCGTAGTCGTACGTGACACTGAATTTTATTATAGTTTTTTTGCGAAGTTAATACAGGCAGTTACCATTTTATTGTCAGGAGCGATCGTAACCAGCACTAAGCTCGTAATGATGAGAGCTCGGGAGCGCAAATAAGGTTCACGTGGTGCTGAGCGTGAAGTCATATCAAAGGAATACATATTTATAGAGGGAAAGCCACTAATTACTGTTATGAGATAAATAAAGGATTATTCTTATTTATGCGAGATTTATTAGAAACCCAGATTACCTGCTGATGCGTAAAGTAATCATCGTATTATAATAGATCACAATATACTGTTTTGTAAACTGTTAGATTTTTCGCGATATTCTTAAAATTGAATAAGAATTTTAGACGGAACTTTCTGTAATGTCATTTTGTCAAGCTTTTCTTCTTGTTTTAATAGAGTGATGTTATATAAAACGTCTTCATCAGCTTTTTTGGAAACTTCAAAGCGATCACAAATCGCCTCTTGTCTGCTACAAAATAGAGAGTATTTTCTGATAAAATTACCATGAAAATCATACTAAACGACGGGACATTACTTAACGGAAACATTACAGGGTAAAAATTTTAGTAAACATTAATTTTTACCCTGAATTCTAGTAATTTATACCGTTCATCAGGTCAGATATTCCGCATTTACTATAATTTTTTCAACATATTGTAACGTATTATAAAATAATTCCGGATTTTATCACCAGATGGATGCAAGTTTTTTGTATCCATAAACAAATTTATCATTTCTATTCCATATATATGACCAACTCTGGAATATCACTTAGCGTCTGTAATAGGTACTTGCCAGCATTGCACTGACGATGGCTCACTGGTAAAGTACTGGAGTCGAAACGCTATTATATAATTTTATAATTATTTCTTATTCTTAACGTTTATTTACATTCAAAATATATATTCGTTTTTTTTGCTCAAACTCTCCTCTCTTTCGGATGTTATTTTCGCATTAATTCTCTTTCGGAGGGTAAAAGACTGTTATAATACAGTCACCTATCCGAATTGGAGAAAGCGGAATGACAAAAGTCCGTTTGAGTAGTATAAGGGTTTTTAGCTCGTAGAGTCCATTAGATTCTCCTTAAAATAATTATATTGTAACGTAACCGATGCAAAATGCACAAATTATTCAGGCTCGTGCAGTGGCGAAGTGGCGCCGCCGTGAATCACTCAAAACGTTGTCGCGTGCACAGCCAGAGACACAGCGTACAAAAATAGCGAGAATCGCTACTGAAATAAACCAGGTGTGTGCGAATGCGTAGCCCCCGTCTTTTCAACGACCGAACCGATGCTATTGATGGACGTAAGGAAGGAAAGTTCAGGAGTCGCGAAAAACTGTCGATCATACCAGAGAAACCATTTGCAAGATTCTTCAAAGATATTGACGCGATGAGTGCAACTATTGTATTGTCTTTGGTGAATGCGACGCATTGTTTATTGTTTCAGAGAATCTTGTTAAAAAGCGTAATCGCTTGCAAGCTTCGAGTAATGGAAAATTCTGGATCTTCGATTTGCAATTTGTATCTGTGATATGTGGTATTTATTACTAATTGTAAAAAAAATTTAGAACATAATATAACGTCTTATTAGGGTTATGATGTATAATTCTGAATTGAATAGTTTTACAGTTTACGAGGGTAATTAAAGTTTACTGTCAATTTTATAACTTGATGAGAAATTTTAAGGTTTCGGCTTAGTAAATGAAATTGCTTTATCCAGGATTAGATTAGGCATATAGAGGATTATTCAATGCTCAAGTTGTTAGCAATAGTCGTAAAATATTATTAGTGCAGGCATTATTTAATAAGAGAAACTACTCAAAAAGACTAATAAAGGCTTAAAAGATAACGTTGTTTCTTTAGTTTTGAGAAATCGCAAGTAATAGCTGAACATTGCAGTTAAATAATCGGGGATAATTATGTAAGACAATAAATTAATTGCATTCATTTTGTAATTTGAAAACCTATCATAACTTCTAACCGATTCTTCGAAATTGAAAATTTAGCCACACACTGTGCTAAAGATACAATGGGAAGCTTCTTTGTTTCGTCGGACAAGCATTGATGGATCAATGTGAAGCTGTGAATGACCTTGTACATTACGAGGGGATCGAGTCACGGAATAATTCGGAGGCACTCGCGAACCGGTTTGCGCGCAGTCTGCGTTTTACATTGCAAGTTCGAAAATGAATGCTAATACGGCGTTTACGCAGTTTTCTGATTTCGAGGCATCTGTTACATTTTTTCCCGATATTTGTTCCTAAGACAAATATTGGAAAAAAATTAAGATATAAATTGGTGGTCTCTGTTGGTGTATAAAGATGCTCAAATAAACCCAACGAGAATACCCGCAAACTCGCATCCATTACATTGACTATGGATACCGAAAAATTGACTTAAAACTATACGAAGTTACTCCTGTTATAAAGCGTTTCATTTGGAATCAACTTGTGCTATCGTATTTTGATGATTATAATGCACATCTAGACTTTTTTCAAATATTATTGTTAAAGAAATGTAATTACAACACATAAATATTGAGTTCTGACATCTTTCGTGACCAGAAGAATAAGCTTTAATAAATACTCTGGCAGTATGAGTATCCCCAAAATGATATTTGACACGTGGCTAACTGCGCATGCTAGACAATGTTAGGCCATAAATAAGACAATAAAGCTCACGAATATAATTTGATGTGGCGCGGTTTTCCTTTAATCGATCACGCCATTCAGACAATATTTATTACTTGTATTTTAATAGTTCTTATTCTCTTAATGAACGCCCCGGCAGAAAGTTATCTAGTTGTGTCTAGATCCTATAGGTTAATTGTCGTGGATACGGCGTTATGAACCTAAAAAATAAATAAATCTTGCTGACTCTCTACCAGGGTATAATTATTACGCATTCCTTAATCCTTTATTTACCAGGACCTTAAAAAGTCGAAAAAAACTTCTGAAAAGTATTTAGAAATGCGGCCAAAAATTACTTAGACCCACATTACGAGATCGTAAATGGTCCACTTCGACCTGATTGGTAAAGAGCGGGTTAATGTCAATGATTTATAAGATTATAACAAAATTTCCATTCGTGATTTACTTTTAAAAGAACAAACCTGTGTTTAAACTCGAAAAGTAATATAAATGTTTACAGTTTAACCAATTTTTTTTCTTTTTATCCTGCAGGGAGACATTCAAATGAAGTTTTTTGAAAATTTTATATTTATTTGTTTAGTATAAATGTTAAACTCACGTACACGTTTTTACTAATTTTAATAAATGTTACTACTATACTCTAATGTTTATTATAATTAATAATTATTATACTGTATGTATAAGAAAGTCACAACTTTTTATTTTTCTAAATTCTATTCCGCTCATTTTCAATAGATCCACGTTCCAAAGATTTTTTAAAAGTCAATCATCCGTAAAAATTATTTCTACAATTGTGCTCCTTCTGAACGAGGATGCTATAATTTTACAGCGTCTTATTATAGTGATCAACAAAAAAGACTCCTCTCATCATTCCTTAAAAGAGCACTATTTTATGTGAAAACCCATATAACTTCTAACGTGATCAGGAATAACATTAATTTAACCGTGTAGTTTAAAAAGCCAATCACAAATTTAAACACTTGCTTTACCCCTTAATAAACGAACCTCATCATAACCATTCCAACCTAACTAATAGCATTGTACACTTTTTGCAGATTTCCAAGTGGTCAACTGCTCCAATCAACTCCAATCCTTTCTCGCATCCCCACGTCTCACGATCAAGTGTCACCAACACTCGGAAAAAAACCAAACGACCAAATGCATTGAAAGAACACAAAAGAGACACATAAAGCGAGAAACAACAATGCAATCTCTGTTATCGACTGTCCCAGCGAAGACAAAGATGCTCCTGATGACGATCCTCTCGTCGCACGTGCACCTTGTGATAAAAGCGCGAGCCAAGCTCAAAGTCAGGGTCGTAGGAAATTGGCGCACGCGAACGCGTTTACGTGCACGTGAGTGCATCGCGCCTCGCCTGGAGAAATCCACCGCGAGTCAACGTTATACGAGTATGAGTATATGCACAGTCGCGCGTTTGTCTTCTGCTTGGCCGAGGCGGTCAAGTTCATGGATTGTTTTATGTACTTGTGCATCGCGATAGCGAGTGTAATGTAGTTCCTCTTTACTGTGGCAAGGCGCGCTAATGCGTGATTGACGCTACTGGCGGCGAGATGTGAGTCTGCGGACGCTGGGTGATTGGAATTGGTTTAGGTGGGAGTTTTTGGGATTTGGGAATGAGAGGAATCTGTATCAAATTTTGACAGTGTTAAGGAAATTCTGAAGAAATTCAGGGATGATTGTTGGACTTTTGATATATGCAATAAAATTTAAAAAATATGTTTAGTTTTCCTGGCTCCTTTGTAGTCAAAAATTACTTTTCCCCCGATTACGAGGTCAGAAATGGTCAACCTGATGGAAATATTTATTTTGCATAATTTCAAGTTTATCACATGAATATTTAAGAAATACAAAAATAATCTATAGGTCCTGTCCGACGTTTCAGAACTAACAGAGTAAAATAAAAAATTATAACTTCTCACAATAAAGAATACATATTTTGTCAGAATTTAGTGTGATTTTTATAAGACTTAAGGATATTCCAAAGAAGTTATGAAATTTGAAGATAGAACGCTTCAGCTTTAACTTCGGATGAAAGATGAAACCATTCAGTCCATTAACCTTTTCGGTTACGACAATTTTATTCGCAGAATTGAATCTAATAAGTTTTTCGAAAAGTATATGTTTAAACTAAAATTTTCGAGTGCAATAAAGTTGGGTTGTATAGCCCTTATTAATGCGAGATCTGTAGACTTAAAGGAAAAGAAGAATTTAGCTATTACGGGACAGCATTTCATTTTTTAAACTTTTGATTCATGTATTCATTACCAAAAAACCATTGAACCTGATAATATATTTTTATGCAGGTATACAATAATTAAAAAAAATTATAATTCACTCTTTTCAATTGTTAACGCAAATCATTAGCTGCATTTCCATCTAGCAACGTTGGCAAGAAAGAAGAAAGAACCATTAAAATGTATTTAAATATTTAAATTTGTCAACCATATAATTTAATTAGACTATAGCGAATAACGAGCATTTTAAAACACTTATATAACAAAAAAGCTTTTTTGGTAATAATAATGAGCTATCGAATCCTCTGGTTCTGAGGTCACGATACGTCTTTTAGGTAATCATACAAAAAATATTCAATTGTTTGCTCTACAGTATCCTAAATTTGCAGAAAAAGCTTTACAATGAGTAAAAACTACTCGTCAGTTTGCTATTACATCACGATAACAACGTACAATTTTTTTCCCCGATTGTTTGCACGTAATTCTATGGAATTTTTATAAAAGACGACAAACAGCAGGGAGTTTAAAATTCACGATTCAAATGTTTTTAAACATTAACTTCAATCAGGGAACAATGTGCACATGGGAATTAATCAAGCATAAAAATTTTCGAAGCGTAATATGCAATAATTAATTCGTTCCGATTAATAGCTTTCTTGTGTCACCTCAGCGCAATCAAGTTGTAAATCAATTTTGCGCTACACGGAGAGAGAAAAAAAAACTTGCCACGGCGAATCCTTCATCAAATGGCAAAGTCAATCGCCTAGAAAGTTCGCTTCTTCTCAAACGACTCTTTGCTCTTCTAACGCGCGTGATGCGCACGCGGAGGCTTATATTGCGTTACACTCTCAGAAGCGCTGAAACCGTATATATAACCTGGTTAAAACCTGGCTTGTGTACGCGCGTGCGAGCTAACGTGATCGGCAGCTGTGCGAAAATAATAAATCAGCAGATAGAGCCTTTTTTATATCAAAATAATCCATTTATTCGTGTTACCAAAATATCTAGTATTCATTACAAGACAGATGGGCAATGAATGCTATCTGACATAACTCCCAATATTTTCATTTTTGAACAATTCCTAAAGAAAAATCGTAGGAGCAATTATACTTAAATGCATCTATATTATTATAATACTACATGCATTTATATCCTAAATACATTTAATATTTTTATTTACTAGGTAGTTTAATAATAAGTCTTAGCCCGTGCTAGTAACCATGACTATTATCAGTTTCTTTCCGTGTAAAGAGTTATTGATTGACAATATACATCATATCAAGCGAATAAATCGCCCTACACATCCAATATGCGAAAAAGCTAATTTGAAAGCAGAATTTGGTTGTTTATTTTTTTCTCATATACTTTGGGATAGCGTTTAACCAAATTCGTGCTTACCGACAATCGCGATAAAATTTTTGTACGTGAACTTTGTATAGACACTGATAACAATTTTTTAATACCGTTATCGTCGGCTCGACGGGGGAGCCAAAGCGCAAACTGCAAGAATTACTGAGCGATGACGAAATTAATTGTGTAGAAAAAGTTTTCACGGTAATCGAAGCAGCGAATCGGCAAAGTTGGATCGATAGCAAACTCTGATAAGTATGATAAAGCCGTTTTTTATTAAGGCTAAATTATGGTCAAGTTACGTATATAGAGGTCGGAAACTTCCGACCCAGATTAGGGCTACATCCAGTCGGTAATTGATATGTGCTTTGCACTCCGGAAATGTTAACGCGCGCAATGCAAGTTTATAAAAATAAACCCCGACGATCATTATTCAATTGACTGGTCTTTGGATCTATTCTTGCGTAATGATCGACGCTCGCATTATCGTATTGAAGGTGTCATTGCACGGAGAGGATGTTTACATTGCACTGATCGTTGCACCGTGGAATCTTTTTTTGACGAGTAGCAACAAGTGAATAAAAGCAAAAAAAGAGTATATGTTTGATAGAATAATGATAGCTATTGAGCGCATTTGATGACATTGAATAATACGATTTAATCATTAAGTTACTTAATATTTTTTATAAATTACTTGATTGCCAGAAATTATTCTGATCGATGGACTCTGAATTTTAATATTTTAAATGTATTATATTAGATCGTTTGCGTTAAAATTTTAGTAGTTGACTTTTTTCACACGCATATTATTATTAAAAGTCGGTGACCTCAATTATTTAGAACGTTCGAATGTGTTCTAATCGAATGAATCACTCTACTTATCAGTACACGCATAGAATGTAGGAATATAGCTATGCAGTACAAAGCTATAATACTTCCCTTGCCAAATATAGCACGCAGGTTTAAACGGAGTTGACTGACAGGTTTGAGAGTAGATCGTTAACCTTTTTAGAGTCTGTATACGCCTACAAAGATTGCTAAAATGTCTATGCAAAAAAAGACAATGTGTCGTTTTAGTAATAAAAGTAAAAGTTATTAAATTGATTTTTGAGTAAACCATTATTATAACTACGCACTAAATGGAAATTAATTATTATTCCAATATACGATACGAAGTAATATAAAGAGTTTATAACTGATGTATTTTATAAATAGGAGCGTATTATGCCTAAGAAAGACTGGAGCTCTACAGACTTATTCCGATTTCAGACATTTACTTATAGGTAAAGTATATATAGACTTTTAATGAATCTTCATTACAAAAATTTGAAAATAATACAGAATTATATAATACAAAATACATAGAGAATGATAGATATACAATTTTCGTTATATAAGTAATAAATCATCTTTGACATGAAATATAAGAAACGATTCTATTCCAATTGTTGATTTTCGGTTTTTCCGCAATAAATAGAGCTCTAGAATCATTATGAAATATAAATCGAGTGTTCCCTTTCATAAATCTCATATGTATATTATCTCTTTCATTGATAAGTTAATTCTAGAAATTGATCAATATAAGTCTTCCGAACAGGACTAAGATTTTCACAAGTACAAGGTGCGCAATAATGAAATTCGCATTTAAGGCGTGGTCAAAAAACATTTCGGAGCGCTTGACTGAATTGTTTACGTTCTAATTATTCCGTGAATAGATATATAGAGACAAAACTTATATATAACAATATATAATCATATGTAATTACATATATATATATGATTATATAGAATTATAACTACATATAATTATATATAACTGTATATGATTAGTATATACAGTTATATATAACTATATACGACTCATTATTCCCGGGACTGATGGCCGTTCTTAGTCGATAATTCCCATAAGAAAAATTAATATACGTTTTAAAAAAATGACATGGTCTGTTTTGCATGTTGGACATTTTTTACATATATATTATATGACCTATATAGAACGAGATAAAAAGGGTTGCAGAGGTGTGCCTCAACTTTTTTTATATTTTTTTTTAAACTGCTTAAGTGCAGATTTACTGTGGAATTCCTCATATACGTGCAATATTAGCACTCAGGAAAATAAGTTTTTACTCGAAGCAGAATTCTTCCTAAATATGCGCGAATAAGGAATGGGATTCCAGACGAGATCGAGAAGGAGGAAGCTGCCGCTGTCCCTGATGCTCAACTCCCTGCAACGCTACGGAGGCGTTCTTCGCGTGCTCGTCGCCTTCGATGCTTACCGCGTAACCGATCCGCGACGACGCCAATTCAACCGCTTGCAAAACGCTCCCAGCTATCCTACCCCCGTAAGATTCGAATAAAGCGTCGCCAGCCGCCCGAATCCCCCCCGAGTCTGCGCACGTTACACCACCCTTCGCAACGAGCCTGCGCTCTCGTGTTCGCGCTTTGTACACGCGAACTTCCCTGCATCGGCCGGGTTTCGTACGTACACACGTACGTACGTGCACGTGAATGCGCGTGCAGCGGCGAGCCTGGAGCAGGCGGACGTTATCAACTGCTCTCGATAAGCACGCAGTTCGAGCGAGTGAGAGAGAGAGTGAGCAGGAGAGAAATAACGCCGTTGCCGGCAGAAGTTCAACACCATCGATCTGCGGTGTGTGTCGGCAGGGACGTAGCCTGTGGCTCGGCGGACATGGGGCTGGCATTAGTCGTAATCGCAGATGTGTGGAGTGGAGAACAGCTGTTTTTGAGAGAGCGGTAGTGCGGTTGGAGGGTGACTGTGGATTTGTTGATAAATAAGACTGCTGAAGTGACGAGTATAGTGTCTATTTTAAGTATATATAGGTATTGGCGAGTGAATATACTAATTGCAGTGTTTCATGATATTTTTTTCAAAGTTGTTTTCTGGACACTTCCTATTGTCAATGTCAGTGATATAAGAAGATTGATAGTAAATGACAGATGAAGTAACGATTGATAACGTATAAAGTTGTGTTAATGTTTGGTTTATACGAGGCTTCCATGTAACAAGTGACCAGATGTTTTTTCGAGTAGGAAGCGGAGAAAGGAAGTTGCTGAAAGATCATATCGAGAGAAGTCGAGTGGAAGATTTTTAGCTGTGAATTATAATTGGCAAGAAGAGGAAGTTATGAATAAAAGAACGATGTTTCAACGACAAGAAATTATACGTATAGTTAAAACGCTGTTTTTCAGTTTAATAAAAACAGAGATTTAAAAAATCTTATAGTGGAAATATTGTTCTTAATACAGAGAACTTATGGATTTGCGTAACGAACGTCCAATTACTACTGAGCGAGTTATTCTGGAAACTGCCGGAAATAAGTGCACCATTCAATGACTAAACAGGCTTTTAGTGCAGCATCAATTAAGCCATTCGGTTCCCAGCTAAATCTTGTCATCCTGTACTTTACAAACTAAAAACATATATTCTCCCGAGGAAACGGTCTAGCTAAGCAATCCATTCCAGTATTTTTCATCTTCATCCCCAGATCTAGAAACTTAAAAACTCGTTGCCAAATCTTCAAAGCCCTCTCAAAAAATGCTCGCGTATCCTGCAGCGATAACCGCGAAAAAGAACACGAGACACGTTCATCGCTAAACGGCCTCGGATTAAGCCAATCGGTATACCTGACATTCGCGTAAACTCGCCCTGATCGGCCAACCATTGTTTACAAAAGCGAATCCGCTCCCATTCGATTCCCAATCAAGTGCACTCGGTCACTCGAATCAGCCGAAGTCAAAGCAGTGCCGGTCGATCGGATAAGAGACGGCGAAGAGAAAAAAAACAGTAGCGTCCCGCGGAATACTACCGAGTCTCACTGGACAAAACCTCCGACGGACAGCCAGCGATATCTGAAAATCTCGCGGAGCAGCCCCCGTATACTCGCCCGGACTCCTACTGCTCTCTTACACGTACACACGCAACGTCTCCCCTTGGCTCGCGAACCGCGCAGCACGAGTCTCTTCATCCCTACTCCACTCTCGCGTGCGAGCTCCCGAGGCGCACGGCGCTTTAACATCAGCTCGCGGGTAGGCGGTGCCTATATAGCCGCGCGCGTGCTGCCCGCCGTATATAAAAGACAAGAGCTAGCCGCGCGCGATCTGATTAGCATATAGCGAACGCGTCCACGCGCACAAGCCACGAGTTAGCAAATTCAATTTCAATTTCAACTTGGATTTCGAATTCAATTTCAATTTCCATTTCGCAGCGCGTCCGTGTTTGTCCGTTTCGTAAACAGAGGAGAAGAAAAAACGAAGACTCGAACCACGCGCGGCTTCCTGCAATCGAAAACTCGGAGTCGAGGAGGAATATAAGACGCAGTTGCGCGCGAATTTGTTTCGGCTTCTTTTTGTAAATTCGGCCCCTTGGACAAGCGGCTTTCCCCTTCCAATTCTCGGCTCGCGAGGTATCTTTCTCTCTCGCTCGTGGGTATTGCGGTGCAGTGTGGGGGAGAATTCTGGAAGGCGCCGGCAGTTGGCGCTCGAGCCTCAGACCGAGAACAGCACCTCGCGAGCGTAATTACTGTGTGCGGCAGTAGCGACGGAGCACGGAGCCGATAAGGACGGTCCCGACCTGCGAGCGCGGAGATACAGAGCTCTGCGCGCCCTGCGGCAGAATATTGTCACAACAGAGCCACGTGCTGGGTTGACAAGCAACAGTGCGCGAGCAGACGCCGACGGACGCCGGTTGGCCCTTGAAGAGGAGGGACCTTGGTCTTTCGAAGGAGGAGACCGGAGGATAAGGGAGCGAAGATGTCGTCCTCGCAGAACAGGAGGCAGATCATGCAGCCATGGCCTCTCTGCCTCATAACTTTCGGCAAACAGAAGGTAAGCACTCTTGTCTTGTGTACTGCTCGTTTGTGTGCTTCGATTAACGAGTGGAAGCTGTCGTCTTCGTCGGAGCAGACCGAGTGGCACACTGGCAAAATCAGATCCTGCAATCCGGGTGTTTTTCTTTTGTCGCAAATTTTAAGGCACGACGAGAGACTTGGACGTGACATTTGTCGTCGGTAGTGTCAAAGTGATCGAAGTCGATAGTTGTCAGCCGTTGTCAACAAGTAGAAACGTAGAATCTAATAGACTCCGACCGGTTTCGAAACGTGCCATCGATGATAAAACAAGCTACTATTACTTTTTTTTTATTTCGCAATCGCAATAAAGAAGTTAACAGTGCTGCGCTCGTCGATCGTAAAACAATCAGAGGCGGAATTTTTTTTTATTGCGGCTCAATGTCAGCCGGACATAAGAAGTTCCGCTGTTGCCGGGCTGCACAGCTGCACGGGCCGGGACAAAAGTGGCCGAGTTCTAGAAGGATCCACAGGGGAGAAGGATAACGCGACCGATGGCACGTAGCACACTCTCGGGATACACTATACATACGAGTGCATGCAACACCATGTGCACTCACGCGAAAGAGAAAAAGTCGCGGCCGATGTGCAACGTTCAATTTTGCGCTATCGGCGTTATCTCTTGCTACATATACGCGCGCGGCTCACTCTCGCGTTTTTTACAATTTGCAAAGTAAATAATTGGACAGTCGGCGGACAGGCTGTTGTTAAACTCCGCGGCTGACACTCGACTTCGACGATTGCCTACTTTGTTTATCATCAGTCGTATATATCGTCGGTTCAGCGATAGTTGCAGAAAATGGTAAATTCACCATATCTCCTCTCATTATCAATTTTCAACCATCTACGTCACGATGTATCTTCTGCTCACGTGAAAATAATCTATACAGTCCGCTGTATATAGACTCCAAAAATGATCCGATACAATTTGTCTAGAGTCTGTATAGTGAATCTGTATAGTGTTCGTATACAGACCGTATAGAATTATGTAGAAATGCTATATGTATATACTGCAGATTATATCGGATCCTTTTTGGGTACAGTCTGTATAGATCATTTTCACGTGTATGAATATTCACACATAGGAAGCCCATTCTTTCAATTCGATCGCACACTCGACAACTCTTAGCAATTCGCGGAAAGTCTTACTTCCGCGACCGGCGTTTTCTTCACCGATGCTCGCGTGCACACCGAGTAGACACATCACCGACCTGCAGCCGATGTATACCTATCTCTCTCTTTCTCTCTTTCTCTCTTATTCTCTCTGTGTCGTATATAGAGGAGCCTGCAGCGGGCTTCTGGAAAGTTCCGTGGGTTTCAGTTGCACGCACACGCTCCTCTTCTCTCTTTCTCTCCATGTATACAGCTTCTCCTTCGTTGTTGCTTTCGTCGCCGTGGCGGCCGATATACTACACTCTGCCCCATTATTCATCGATCTCAAGGCGACTTTCTCCGGGCGGGCGCCCCCTTTCTTTCCCGAAAGGGAGTTAGTTAGTTATTTTCGCCAGCTGATTTGCTCCGATTCAGTGGGCGAAAGTATGTTTTCGGGAGTGATGATTTGCCGGTTGTTTGTCCTCAAATGTAATGCCTTTGTTTTTGGGTTCTGGATAGGCGATTCCATGGGTTAGGATTTATATTGGCTCGTGACGCAGAATTTTCTTTTCTAGTTGACTGTATATATTTGTAATATTTTACTTTGAGATTTTGGTATTAGACCGCGTAATTGAAATATATTTAATGATATTAAAAATTACATTTTATTTTAACGCACAGGCTAGAATGATAAATGAGCGTTTAAAGTCACTTATACAGAAAAGTTTTGAGTTATCCTTATTAAACATTATGATATATTAATAAAAATGTTTGTAGAATGTAAGAAAAATTTTGTCAACATTAAAAAATTATGCTTTTGCCCGCTCTTCACTCAGAGCAGATTTGTATGTATTCACTTCCTTATACATGATAAAATAATGAAAATTAAAAATAATATTATTATAATGTTACTGTCATTGTTTCAAGCTCGAGTTCGTCTTCTTACTTTATCGTACACAATTCTTATAATGCCAATGGAAAATTTCGTACTTTTCTCTAACATCCCATTGCGAAAGTTTAAAAAGTACCTGCAGTGGATAGAAGAAATTTCTCAATATTCTCTTGATTGCTGCTTATAGATTTGAATATTTATTGCGCAAGTTTTCTTTGTTCGCAGTATAACAATGCATATTTTGGACACCTACTCGATGGACAAAATATAAATATTCAACGTCTGCAATTCTTTATTTCCTACTATCAATGAATATTCAAAATTCTTATAACATTATGATTTCTTATTTTTTTCTAGTTTCAGTCGCTTTTACGATTAAGCCGAGTACATTCACATCCTTCATTTATCTTCCCTTCGATTGTCAGGGTCCACCTCTCGTTGAAATTGCCAGTGTCTGTAAAAGTCAGCCACGCAATAAGAACGACAAGTGTCCAGAGTCCGAAAAAGACAAAAAAGGGGTTAAAATAAAGGGTAATAAAACGAAGAAGAACAACGCAACTACACGTACACGTGTATATAATCACCATTTTTGATCCAAAAACGAGCAAACAAGGAGGAAAAACAACCGTCCGGCCTAACAGGTTTACTCGATTCTACAAAACCTCATAACGGCGACGAATGGAAAATTTTGTAATTCCATGAGGTCGGAAAATCCCCATCGATGCATTCTTACCGAGATGCGATATACGTACATACCATATACCGCGCGAGAATGAGAATGACGAGAGAAAAAAAAATGAAAAAGGGGAACTCGTTTCAATGTGTGTGCACTTCCCTTCGTTGCAGCTGTAGCCGCGAGACACTTTCTTTTTCTCCGTGGGCCCGTCCGTTACTTTTTCCTCGTCAGCGCGAGTCGCGCGGTTTTTGCGACATTGCGCGCGGATTGGCCGAATTTCGCGGACTGTGGATCGGCGGACTCATCAATTTCCTTTTTGTGTGCTGTGTTTAGCTGCACGGTCAAAGTCGCGTTACACTTTTGCGGGCTTGCTTCATTATTGATGTTTCGAGAATTATACGTTGTAAGTTCAAGTGTATACCGATAAATCGAGCAATCTAATTAACTGACTGGCCAGACTATCAGTAAAGATATCGTGTATAAAATTTGTATTTTTGTTATTGGCAAAATTGTATGTAATCTGATAAGAGTATATCGCACGTATCACTCGCGAATAATTCTTTATAAAAACGGATACCATTTTCAGACCAGCAAATAGTTAGACCGAACTTGGAAGTTTTGCAAAAATGGTCCAATTCTCTGATAGCGACGAGAACCATTTTTCCCATTTGCTGAGCATTTCATCTAAAATCCATATTTCTTATTTGTAATGTCAAAATTAACTTTCCCAATTACATTCTTCAATCTATCGTATATAAACATAAAGTAAACATATATTATACAACCAACGCATAATAAATGAGAGAAATACCGTTTCATCGCAACCAATAATTTCCAGCCCATTGTTATACAAACGCTCGCGTTCGAACTCAACTTCGGCGCACAGGTAGGATACCCCCCAAAAGCAAATCCACGGTACGTCGCACCGCGCGACCGTGACCCTCCGCGATCTCCGCTTCGCTCCGCTGCGTTGCGCCGCCCTAAAGTCTCTCGCGTGACGTAACGCGCCGTGCTGTAGCAGCAGCCGGCACCGTGCGCGAAAAAAGCCGCTATTTTTAGACGGCGCGCGCGCTCGCTTGGCGAAACCACGTGCGTCGCGGCCGCTGTTATCTCGCGCCGCGTCGCCTGTAAGGTAAACGCACCAATGCTCGGACGCTTAAGCCCAATAATCGCACAGTTGTTCATAGCTCTGCATATTTTTAAATAAAAACATTTTCGTAACGGTAACTATAGAAATCATTTCATCGATCATTAGTATATAGATCTGGGGTGATTACGAATTATTTCATGTATCTAATGAACAGATATTTTCAATATTGTCCGATCATAGGGACGTGTCGGATCATTGGTACGTTTACCTTATGCATGTTCCTCTTTCTCTCCCATGAAAGAATTTGCCAGCAGTTATAGTTCAGGCCGATTCTGGCTGAATATTGTATGCCAGTAAATTATTTTTCGGTGCTGAGCCAATAAAGGGATTATATAGTTTTGATAAGAATGGGCCAGTAAAATGAATCGACGTTGGCCCGAAAAACGTCTCAGAGTCGGTGTAATACTTTTTGCCGATATTGAAAGAAAACCAAACATCGCGAAATCGTCAAGCGTAACTTAACCTACTTTTTAGGCTAGTTTTTAACAAAATCTTAATTTAATGTACGATTACTAAACTTACGTGAAATTTTCGGCCGTGCGATAGTAATCTGTAGTTATGATTATCACACTAAACTTTGAGTGAAGTGTCTCGCGTGTGCCTAAAAATATATATTTCTTGTACAATTTAGAATATATCAAGAAGAAAAGTGTTGTACTGGCCCGTTCTTATCATCTCCGTTACATCTCAGTGCTGGACCTGTAACGTTTGCAAGTACTGGTAGTGTCGGCAACTAATACTCGAACAGTATTCTGCCGAGAGTAAATTCTTCCATGGGCTCTTTCTCGCTGTTTCCAACATTGTGACATCTCTCTCTTTCGCTCTTTCTTCTCGCCCTCTCTTATGTGTCTTTTCGGGGATACATCGTGTCACGAAGTAAAGTTACCAAGGTCGCAGCGAGTCACGTCCGTACACACATCAGCTGCGCGAAATTTCCATTTAATTTCCATTTCCATTTCCATTTCCGTAATAGAGTTGGACGTCGCGCGCGAACTTGACACATTACGCGGCTGCTCTTATCGCGAGGGATTATTGACTCGATGACTTCACGTCTGCGTTATTGTATATAGGCACTTCGTATACTTTGTACTCCGCGATGTATCGCGATGTGGAATCGATGATGATGATTGCGCGTTGCGCAATGCCGCTCGATATAGATTTCAGGTGCTATCGCGGGCTGCGCGGAATGTAAATAAACAAATTTTCTTATCGGGCCGCGATGCAGACGTTTGGCAAACGATTTTGGAGTGTTCCGTCAACTTTGTTCTTAAGAAAGAAAACGAGTTATGAGTTGAATACAATGTGACGCAATCTGTAATAATAGAAAATTACACGCTTTTTAATTACTCGAGGTTCAGTCACGCAGCAGTCGAAAAACTTTCCGATAAAGCTGCACCAACCGGCGAATCGCGACGTCAAAGCAAAGCATATATTGGCGCTGGGATAACAACTGCAAACAGGAACGGTCGTGATCGCTAATAAGCTCGGTGTCTTCTCTCGAGAAAGCCAGCAGATGCTGCGATAACGCCAGATTCGTCCAAATCTCGGGGAAAACGCGTCGAGTTTGCACTGTTGACATCAAAGGCGCACGCGCGCGAGCGAGAACCACGTGGCGCGAGAATCTCCAGCACGTGGTCTAGCAGGAGTATATATGTATACGGGCATCATCATCTTGCCCACGCACCGAATAGATTATTACTCGATTTATGCGTTTTCGTTCAAGCGATGGGAGCCGGTCGCTGAAAAAGAGCGCGAAACACGTTTGAAATATATAAGCGAGATGATTGATGTTTATCTTCCGATTTGAATTTTTTTTCTATCGAGCGCAGTTCCGATTTTTCTCCGCTAGATTTCAGTAGCGGTTAAAAGATAAATTCCCGGCGCGATGTGCGACGGTCGATAATATCGTTACGTTCTTCTTTCGAGGATTATTATAACGATTCGGAATTTGTGTTTTTATTGGAAGAAGTGGGTTCAATTTGTTCTATGACATGCGGATATATATTATGGAAGCGGTGTAATTTCGATATAATGAATGCACTCTTGACAAACTCAGTAATCAGGGAAAGAATGTTCTTTTCATATGCGGATCTTTGTAATTTTCTTGCGCGTGCACCGGCATACTTCAAGGCGAAGTGTCAAGGTAATGCATCTTTCATCGTTGAATATCTCTGTGACGTATGTGATAGTAAATTACGAGAGAGTTTGAATGAGATTCAATCGAACCCTTACTGTTATATACTAAACCGAACAGCAGTTCTCAATTGTTTTCCTTGCAGATTTAGTTGGATTCATGGTTTATATGATTTCATTTGATTGAAACATTTATTTCTAATAAAAAATAAATACCTGGAACAGTTAAATTGAATGTCTCTGGTTTTATGATATTTTTTGTCATTTAAGTATTTAGTCCTTGGATTAGTGAAGTAGTTTATAAATTCTTATTCACACATAGTTTAAATAGTAAAAATAGTTACCCTTAGGATTTGTTTTCATTTTATTATTTAACTATTCATTCAATTGAAAATTGCCGTCCTTTGATCACCGTAGTTCATATTTCATGGTTTTATAATTAAAACATTTCCTTTTCACTACATAATTAACATTTGCATTTTGCTTTTCAAATGCGCGCTCTTTCGTACTTCATTATCTCGGATGACAGAGTGCGTGCGTTCCTTTTAACCTACAGCAACGCTACTATAGCACGTTACGATACTATAGTCCGCACTCCCAGACGAACGCGCCCGCGATTAAAACACGACAGCAGCGAAAGTTGCACGCTCATATCTACGCGATGCCGGCCGGGAGATCTCCACCCAACGCGTAATATTTGTCTCCTTTATCATCGATCAGTGTAATTCCGCGGTATGACGCGATTCTTACGTTGCCTTTTTTTTTACATCCACAGTCGTCGCGATTTTTCGGTTCGCTAAAATTATCTACTCCAAATCGCGAACGTTTCTCGACGCACTCGCGCCGATTGTTAATGGAAGCCGCACTGCCGCTGCTGCGCATATTATGAATATGCGATTGTGGAGATGAGGCGAGAAGAAGGAAGTACTTATAGCAGCGGATCCAGAAGATGTCAATGGTATTCTTTTTTTTTTTATGCAAAGACGAATGCTCATTTCTCTTTTTATAGCGCGAGCACACGCACGTCGAGTCTTTCATTTCACAATGATGCGTGATAATATGTGTGATCTTTGTTTTGTGGACGCAGCCCTAAAATGATCCGTCGCCGATGGGTCTGCCGCCTCGGTACGTCATGATGGTTACTAAATGTACACGGAATGTTATGTATACAATTACATTAGCGGAGTATCCGATAGAAGCAATAGAATGCACATTGTTTTTCTCTCTTTCTTTCTTTCCTATTACAAAAGGAACTTTTATAGGATGCATGTAAAATTTGTACAGTTACTCCAGCACGTATGTTTAATTGTAAAGTGCATCGTTTGCAGTCGATGATTGTCAGCAATGCATTTTTTTGTCGACACAATGAATCAGCACTCGTCAGTCCATGTACCTTTACTTTAAAAGGATAACAAACGGATATGCACGGAAGAATGCAAGGACCACGAAAATGACCAGCGCGACATTTTGCGCTAACTTCTTTTTACATTTTTTCTCGGACTACTTTTAGCTTCCGCTATTTCGAGCCGACGGCTGGTGCTACTTGTTCCAACGTCGCATTTGCGCTACACAACTGTGATCCGTTGCTGCACTTGGATTTTAGGATGACAAAGAGTATCGAACGATTCGTTAGCGAATTACATTTGGTTTACTGGAGTTTCTCGAAAGTTCGATGTGAAAAGACTCGGTCGACGTTATTATTTTTAAAGAGAGCGAACGCGATATTTTCGACGCTATCGCACGCTTAGGTAATGGGGCTGGGCTGGCACGTGCACGGAATTTATATTTCGGCGGTATTTTCACTTTTTTTTCGCGGCTGCGTCAGCGTTTGACTACGCATCAGAAGAAACCTGTATCGCGTGTTTTTATTGACTGTGATTAAAAATAGAGTATACAAGCTCATATTTTGTACAATCATTATAGATATTTAATTTGTTTTCTTTTTCATTGGCATTAAAGGGGAGGTGATACTGAAATTTTAATGTTCTGAAATGTTTTCACTTAACTTTGCAACTAGTTTTGCATACATGTTTATATTTTCGAACTACAGTTGCGAAGTAATTTCCAGCCTATATAAGAACTTGTTTAATCGAAATAAAAAAAATGTGTAAAAATAGTGGCATGTGTTGAAAACCTCTTAGTTGTTATTTTCTGTTAAACTTTAATTTTTATAATTACTTGTTTGAATCTATTAAATTTAATGGATTTTTTGTATCTTTTCTCTCTCTCTCTCTTTAAAAATAAAACAGTACAATTCAGCAAAAAATCTAAACTTTTTCACTGCAAACGAGTGAATATTCACTAGTAAATTAGTAAACTCTTCACTAAATCAGTACACAGAGAGAATTTTCTGATAAAAATTACGTGAAAATCATTGTAAACGTGGGATATTCTGTCTTGGGGGGGGGGGAAATTACCCCACTGAACGGTAAAAATTAACGTTATTCATTATAAATTTTACCGTTCAGTAGGGTATTTTTTCCCATGAAGTCAGAATATCCCACGTCTACAATGATTTTTACGGTAATTTTTATCAAAAAATTCTCTCTGTGTAATAATGGCACACTTGTCGCCGTTCCACTTTAATTCCTTCAAATAAAGCTTAAACCTAAAAGTCGCCAAACAAAACCACAATTATCGCGCACAAACCAACCCCCAAAGAAAAAATAAAAAAAAAAAGATAAAAAATCGCGAACGCTGCGCAAAGAAAGAAAGTTCAACGCACCGGCGGCGCGTCACACTTGCGCTCGGCCGGCCGCCAGTGGAAAATCACCGAAAGCGCGAGCGGCGGCGCAACTTGCAATTGCAAAGAATGCGGTAAATGCATTGCGCACGAGTGCACGGGAGCGAATTAAGGCACGGCGGCGAGAGCGGCAACGGCAGCAGGTTGTTCGTCAAACGATCCGCGCCGTGCATGGGGTCTAAATTTAGAACCGATTCCAGAGAGGCAGACGGACGTTACGCGTGAAATTGCTGCACTTGTCCAGTTTTGTGCACTCTCGCTTTTTCATTGCGCGTGCACCTTCGCTTCGATGAATAATGAACGAGCGCGGGGGGGGGAAAGTTGTGCGTAAATAGCGCGGTGGAATTGATTGATTATGCGTTAGCGGACAGTCGGTTGAGTTACTTGGGAAGGGAATTATTTATTTATGAATATTTACGATGTCAATGATGTTATTGGTTGTTAGTAATTTAATGGCATCTCGCATGATTATCAATGCTGATTTGTATTCAGAGTGCAATGTATTCTTTGTATGTAATCACAGTCATCGTCGTAATAATAATTTAGTAGTTTAATTACACGATTTATCGGTGAATGCTTCGTACATTTTGTCTACATACCGGCATAATAAATCACAATCATTAAGGTGGCTAAAAATAAAATGTCTGTCATATCAAATTAGACGCTCACAAAGCCAGCCGACATCTAGACTGATAAAAATTCGCATTATACCGTCGCTTCCTCGTAACTCAAACGAATGTTTGTAAATTAACGCATGTGTTCCGCAAAGTCTTATCTGCAGTCGGTTAACATTCGCGCCTGCGGGAGGCGCAAACGAACTCCAAGATTGCGATTACCCCATCGCCTGCCAATTATATATACACATTACAAAACAATACCTCGACTTACCGAATAAGAAAAAAGACACACTGTCGTCTTTGAATACAATGAATTTTCTCAAATTAAGAATGCGATAAATTTCGCCGAGAAATGGGCCAACTCCCACGCGTGTGGCTTGTGTGGCGTGTTATCAGCGCGTAGGCGCGGACGCGTCGGCGCCTGTATCCCGGCTAATCGCGAGGCGACCGACGCTGTGGTGTTGCATGTGTACAGGGGCAGAAGTTGGAGCTCCTTATCGCGTTGTTAAGTGAATGCGTATAGTACTTGCGCAATTATTTTTTTTATTCGTTGATTAGGCTAGTGTTAATTGTTTTGATTTTTTGGAGAAAGTTTTTATTCGTGAGAGACTTTGGATAGAGAATTTTTAGTAATGGAATAACAAAAATTTGAGTTTATAAGATTGAGCGTTATTATCTTTTTTGATTTAGGATAGAAAATGGTCCATTTCGTTGTTGTATTCTATTTTTTGAATCGTATATTATAAAGAATTTTGACGTTGATTGTGATTTATAAATTATTGCGTTAATTTTCCAGACACGGAATTGAACTTGAAAATTATTCTATATAATTGGATTAATGTTCATGTCTGGGCAAATTTTGATTATAAAATCGTCTACCGTGGAAATTTAATGTACAACAATTAAGATTATTAATGTTCATGAAAATTCGTGATAAATCTATTGAGGCCAATGCTTTTCAACATTTATACGCGAGTACAATAAATTGTAAGCTACAATCACATATAGAAGAGTGAAAAAATCTATTCTTAGTCTATCTCCAGTTTCAACGTCGTTATAGGATATTTTACGACATTTTGCATGGACATTACCATATCAAATCTTCAGAGTTACAAAATTTTTCTAACGACGCTTGTGATGACAAGACAATAAAATCCTATTTAAAAAAGTCGATATCACGGCAAAACAAAAGCGAGACGAGCATATTTACCATAATCGTTTTTAAAGAACTGGAAAATTATTATTTCCTTAAACAAAAAATTATGTATATATTTTATTCACGGAATCGCAGCGTTCATTATTAGATAACTATGACGACAGTCGATATGAAAAAATGTCGAATTTAGCATGTTGTGCATTAAAATCAGCGGCGTGATTTTTGTCTGATCTCGCGCTGTTTAGACTTTCTCGATTCTTGAAAACTCGCGGTGGAGGGACTTTACCAAGTGTCTCGAGGGTCGTTACACATCGTCGTAAACAAATACACGCATGCATGCACGTGATGCTATATTTTCTTATACTGGCACAAAGAGCCGATAATAAAGAGTGGTACTGCTTGATGTCTTATGAGGTTAATTTATTGCAAGTTAAAGTTTTCCTCATTTTTATGGAGTCTTGTTCAAATTATTATGATTTGCGATGATACTTTAATAAAAGCATGCTGTTCGACTATTGGTATTTAAGACAAATTATAGGTCATTGTCATAAAGTTGTTGATAAAATAATTTCGTCACTTTTTATTCACCATATACTTAAGAGAAGTTTAAAAGATAACAGCATCTTCTGGATTATTAAGCTATGAAATTTGATTGTTGTGTACTTTGATATTTTCTATTTTAAACATCTGCTATTACTTGTAACTTGTTATTTTATTTAAATATTTCTAGTATTGTTTCTATTACATTGTTTATAAAATACAAATTCGTACATATTTTAAATCATTACTCATTAAAATTAATAGTGGGACTTACGTGGAAAGAAATGATTTAGGAAAGTAAGAATCTCCGTAACTCACCTGAAACATACAGACAAAATAACATTTTAATAATGATTTGTATTTGAATATTAAACATAATATTGTTTAAATTTTATCTACTCTAAAAAATCTGAATAAGTGTAAATCAGAATAATTATTATACAAGTGAACAAATCTGAACGTATTCTAAGTGAATATTAACTTATTCTAAGTGATTTTCATATATTCAGATTTAGAGAGTAAGTTCCTAACAAAAGAACAAATTAAAATCGATAACAAATTCTTATTATCCTGACAATTTTCTATTTTTATATTCAACTCAATTCCTAACAGCCCTTACAACTAGACACCGTATAAAACTTATCCTACAATCCTAAATTCCGGGAAAACCGGCAATGACCGCTGCCAGTCGATTTTTCACTCGCGCGCGCGTAAAAATCGCGCATACTCGCACACACATAATACACATTTATGTCTGTAGCGGCGGTGTCGAGAAAGGTTATCAGAGAGCACGGAGAATAAAAGTTCATCTAAACGCGAGAGAGCGCGAGTGCGAGCGAGAGAGAGACAGCCTGTCGTCTTCCTTTTCTCCGATTGGTGCCGAGGCGAGTTCGATCGCCACGACACTGTAAAACTGATAATAAATCCCGCTCGTATAAATAGTCCAACTTTTGGCTTTTATCCCCTTAAACGGCTCTCCGCGCGTCTCCGGCAGCATTGTTTCTTCGTTATCGGCGACTAAGAGTCTGGACAGTGATTCGTTTCCGGTCCTTTAGGCAAAGTTTGCCCGTTGGTCGATGTACAGTCGGTTCGGAGTTGTTTTGCATGAGAAGTGCTCGAATTTTGTGGGGGATCGACGGTTGAGTGGTATGTGTTTTTGTCTTATTTTACGTTTGCCTTTTTTCAGTTATTGATGTAAGTAGGAAATTGTCTGAAGGGGTGGACGTTAGCGTTGTCGAGTGTTATAATTTTATAATGATAATTTCAGTTAATTTGATCATTAAATTTTTTAATTATATTAGTGAAATGAATTGACGATAAATTACTATTAGTTTTGTTAAGTATCACCTTTAACTGTGAAAAGTTCAGTGTTCTTAGTAGATGTAATTTGTAGCAAAAAATTGTTATTGTTAAAAGTATTATTAAAATAAATGTTTAGAATCTTTAAAATACGAATAAGGTACTTTATTATATAGAATTAAAAACAAATACAATGCTTTTGATTTCGACAGTAAATAAAATTAATGTCATATGAACAAATTAAAATCAAGTGGATCAAGAGATATTTTATTCTTATTTTTTCACTTAAATAGAAAGTTTTCAGATAAGAATTTACAAATATACGATAGTAGTAGTGTAAAATAATTAAAAATCATAATAGCAGTCTTTCTAATTATTTAAAATATTATGTGCATTGTTCAGAAACAAAAAATTTTGAAATTTTTTAAATTAGAATGAAAAAATATTGAAAATCAAGATTTTGATTATGCATGGTGCAAAAAGATAACAGTCAGATGTATATCCCAGCATAATTATTCAAATTTGAATGTGTATTTGACGTTAAAAATGTTAATTAATTATTACACGCGTAATAATCTGAGTAAACTTGATCGTGAAGTGAAAATGCCTCATGCAGAGTTCATTGCAGTAATTTCTATCAGAAACTTCTCTCCATCTTAGAAATATCATAATCACAAGTTCCATCCTTATTTCTCTAGGTCGAACACAACCATTTATTCAAACACATATATCATAAAGCTTTCAAAACGTTTCGAACAAAGCTCGACTCAAGCACGTCTCGCATGCATGAACCCCAGCGAAAAGTCGAGCTTTCGTCGAAAAATCCGCTATCAGCGTCTCGCTACGTGACGCACTTGGCCGTTGTTTACGCGCCGCGTCTTCCCTTTCGCTGGCCGGCAACGCATTAACAAGCACTATCGCCACTTGGCCAGTAACTTCCAGTTCTGACCAGGCAGCATCTTCGCGAGAGTGAAAACTTCGTACACGAGCCGCGATCGCGTTTTTCCTCGTAATCGCTTTCACGCGCGAGCTTGCGAAATCTCCCTGGAGCGACGGACGCGAGCGGCGAGATCTGTTGCCGATCTACGGACGGAGAGCGAAAAAATAAAGACGTGCAATTGGGTCGCGATAGCGCGGGAAGACAACCCTCGAAGAAATCGGGTCATGAACTCATTTGCATGGGTCTTTACTAAATGTTGTATTCTTTTTATACGCATTGCATACGTAATCTTTGATTGAGTGGCATTGAAAGTCTTTCGGTTGATAGTGGATTCAGACTGACGATGCTTAAATGTACATTGCAATATATGGAATCGTTGAAAATTTAACAAGGTCTTGTATCTTTTCATTTATTCACAGGTTTTAGAAATGATTTTAAATTTTCTAAATAACGTTGGAAATTTTTCAAGAATTCAGATTTTCCTAAATAGATTCATAATCTTGACAGTTTCCTGTTGTCCAGTGTAAAAGTTTTTATATTGTAATCAAGGATATTCTCGAATGACATTGGCTAGCTTTTGGGCGTTTCTCGTGATCATCGTAAGACATTCGGACATTATCTTGTTAAAAGTAATTTGAAAACACTGATGTATCATCGAGAATGCCGAAGCAATTATCAAAAAATAAATAATTATTAAACTCGATGCGATAATACAACATAAATTAGGTCCCGTACACAAATGTATAAATAGCGTGTATTGTCACGATAAGGTCGATCCGATATCCAAATAGTGGTAATCAGCGGTCTTGTGTAGTGAGACTTAGCTACTTCTAATGCCCACGTATTCATTCTGTTCCGTTTCGGCATTTGGCATGTGTTTAGTCTATCAACTCTGATTTGAATCATATAGTTTTACTGAAACATGAACTCAGTCAGCGCAACTTGAATCACTGGTTTCTTTTTTATGCATCTTGCTGATTTACGTATTACGATGTCGAACGTCAATGTCAATGTTAGTATCATTTATTTGACATTACTATATTATATTTCGACACTTGGCATGTATTTATGAACTTTGACTTGGTTCATATAGTTTTTCTGATATTCAGTATAATTTGATCATTTCTTTTCTACGCATCTTGTTCATATATATATATATATATATATATATATATATATATATATATATATATATATATATATATATATATATTATGATTTCGAACATCCATATCAATGTTTATACCATTCAAGTTTATTTTTAAGGGGGCGTCAAAGCTCATCTTTACCAGCATAATCAATTTTATAAACGGACGATTGATAATAAGTTTTGACTTAATATTATATAGACTAAATTATGTACAATTTTTTTATAATTATGTATCACTGTGCAAAGTTCCAAATAAAACATCAATGCAATAATAAATGATATCATTGGAACAAAATATTGATGATGATTTCAACATTTTATTCGAATGGATTACATAAATTTGTCGAGGTATTGAAATATTTACTTAAAGCTTTGTAAAATGACAGATTAAAACCCAAAATGGTGTACACTTGTATTAATTCCGTCTCTATCTTCAATCATAACTATAATTATTGATTGCTCGGTTACTTACAACACTCGAAGCTGCGCAAATTTGAGCATTGACACCCTATCAACTACTATCTCACACAAATCACCAGAAGCATCCAAATCTAACCCAATTTTCCCCCCGCCTGGTTACAGGAGCGCGCCATCCTGCCGAAGTACTACACGCGGGTGCCGTCGATCGCGCGCAGCCCGACGACGAGCTCGAGCCTCGCGCAGGAGTGCGCCTCGAACGCGACCCTCCTGACGAACGTCAGTCCGTTCAACAGCCAGGTCGCCCTCATCTCCGACAAGCGCAGCTCCAGCAATCGCCAGGCCTCGAATCCAAGCCAGGTCGAGGTTAAGATCGCGCACGAGGCGCAGGACGAACAGCAACAGGCGACGTCCACGTCAACGTCCACGTCCAGCGGCACCGAGGCGAAGACGAGCCAGCAGCACCAGCACTACTATGCGGAGAACCTGCGCAACAATCACCACAGGTCGCTGAACGGCTCGCAGATCTACGATCCGCTGAGGAAGGACCGGGAGGTAGATTACAAGCAGCTGGACCCTTTGCTAAGGAAGGACGAGCCCGCGTCCGACACGAAGAACCTCATGGATTCGCAGGATTTCAAGAAGCCCGAGGCGGTCGTCAGGCTGGCCGTCTCGCAGTTCGAGAAGGAGAAGAGGAGGGGACACTTTTACTGGAGCCAAGTGAGTTGAGAGGGTTTTTCTTCTTTTTTTTTTGGGGGGGTATAAGTTGTGAAGAGAAAAGGCTTCGAGTGAGTCACTTATCACTTATTAAGGTGATGTTATACCCCGTGTTACTGGTACATACGGGGATCCACTTTTTTCATTCAATTTCAAATTTTAAGAAAATATCTCTCTGAAAAGTTGTTCTTTTTGATTGGAATAACAACTTTCCATAGAGATATTTACTCAAAATTGAAAATGAAATGAGAAAAGTGGATCCTCGTATTTGTCGGTGACAGATGGCTTTAGCATCACCTTAAGAGTGAAATCTTACTCGAAACGAGTAATAGTAAGATACTCGGGGCTAGATATTGTGAAAATATTGCTCTTCAGAATTTAGAGAGTGCTGAGTGAGTGTAGGGTGAGTGTTGTAGGGTGTATGTGTTTTTCGGGGAGTGCGAGGGGGGTAGATAAATATTCAGAAAGATAAAATTCCATAAGAGTAAAATTCGGAAAGATATTTTATGGAAAACGGAAAATTCTGAAAAGTTAAATTTGGAAAGAAAAAAATTCGGAAAATATTAGTATTGAATATAAAATTTTAGAAAGACCAAAGTATAGAATAGAAAAATCGTAAGGGTGAAAATATGGAAAATAAAAATTCGTAGAGACAAAATATTGAAAATCAATAATTTTATAGATTAGAATATACCCGTATATTAAAAAAAGAAAATTAACAATTTTCCATATTTTAATTTATAAAATTATTTATTTTCAATATTTTGGCTCTACGAATTTTTATTTTCCATATTTTCACCCTTAGGAATTTTTATTTCTATACTTTGGTCTTTCAATATGTTTATATTCAATACTACTATTTTCCGATTCTTTTTCTTTATAATTTAACTTTTGAGAATTTTCCATTTTCCATAAAATATCTTTTCGAATTTTATTTTTATGCAATTTTATCTTTCCGAATATTTAACTACCTCCAGTGCGAGTGGCGGTGTATCTGATTATTAACGCGTTTCGAATTTCGACGCGGTCTTTTATTAAATGGATAATTGAATAAGAATTAAATATTTGGTAAACTGAATCTGAATAAGTAACTATTCACTTATTCCAAGTTGAAGTCGTTCAAATATTTAAGTATTTGAGTACTTAATAATTATTCCAGTTCAGTGTCATTACACTGTCAATCACACTCAACTATTCTAATTGATTTTCATTAATTAAAATTTATTAGTGTGCATTGTAAACTTAATGTATTCACGAAATCTTTTAACTATAGAGTAATTTCTATAAACAATAAAAACAATAAACAAAGTTAATTTGTCTTTTGGAAAAATGAAACGAACTAGTCATCGTAAAGGACGTTCAGATATTATTGACTCTAAGATTTTATATACATACTTTTTAAATTTAAAATCTTTCTATTTGTCAATTATACCTAATATTTTCTTTCTCTCTACTCCAAATTTTCCTCTTCTAAGTAACTTTGACTTTACAGTTTTGAATAATTATTTATTAAATCCAAATAACACTATTAATTTCTTTGTTGATATTTAAAATTAAAAAAAATGTATCGTTTAATGCAAAAAAAAATATATATATATAATGAAGTAAAGTACGACTGGCGCATATTAAATAAAAACTTGGAGCCGGCGTTACATCGCCCGGCCATTATACTTCCTCGTTTCTAAAAAGACAATAGAAGCTAATGGGCCCAATATCATTGAACTACTTGACCGAGCTCGCGCGCTCATATCGCGTTCAAGGATCGACATTGGACAAGGCGAGCGCACGCGTTTCACTACGATAAAAACTCCACGTGTATATTTGTGTGTGTGTGTGAGTGTGTGTATGTTTGCATCCGAAACGGAAAAAATCGATGGGTCGATCGTACACCCAAACACATCTTTGAACGAGATAACTATGTGGCTGTATATCTCGTAGAGAAAGTTGCAAGAGAAGCATATGTAACACAATGGAGGCGGGGAGACAGTATGTACGCGTACGCGATTGTGTGTTGCCTTTTCTTTTTCTTTCCAGTCAATATTTACAGAAAATAAAGACGTCATTGTGCGGCGCGGGCCGCGCCGATAGCGATTCGAATTCTGAGGACTCGTCACTTTTCTGGAATTTTAATAACAAGCGGCGATACCTGGATACTTTTTAGTAATTCTAGTTTTTGCTGTTATTTGTTGCAATATAGACATAGTTTTTGTAATCGCGACGATTTTAAAAGTTATTTCGAAGCGCTAGCAAACTTTTTGATCCAAGTAGCTGTATTATTGTTATTATCAAACTCAGGATTTTTCACAGGAAAAGGATTACTTATTTTTGTTGCATCATAAAATTTTGTTGTTTTTAAAATAACCAATGAAATCACTAATTTTGCTTATTATAATAAGTCTGCCCTAAAATCAGCATTACATTAGTTAATTCAAGAAACATTAAAATAATTAACACACAAAAAATAAGAAATTCTCGTTGAGAACAAAGTTTTCTTACTTTACTTTAAGAACAGAAATTACTTATTTTACAGAACGACTTTTCGAGATTATACTTTGACAGGAAAAAAAGGCAAAATTTCTTAAAATAAGAAACTTCGACAGATCTCGATATCAGAAAAAAAGCGTCTTAAATATTTTCGGAAAAAATAGTTCCGCACAGAACATATCCCACGTTATCGCGCCACTCATTATCTCCCTCATCGATTCCTCGAACCTCGCAGTAGTAGTCAAAACCGATATTAGTCCGCCGTGCAGCCTCCAAAAAGCAACACCTTCCCCTTCCCTTGAATTTCAGCGGGCCATCGCTGTACAAACTCGTCGCGGGGAGCCACCATCCGACCCCCGAGAGCGAGAGATTATGACAAATGGAAGAGAAAAAAAAACTGGCTGACGACACGATGCGTGACTTCCTGACGAAAATGACTTTAGCAATCGCGAGCGCACACGTGACGGTGATATATATGCGCGCAGCACATGGGTATTCCGATTTTAACACGTGTGTGAATTGCCAGAGCCGAAAAATCCGTGAACTCGTACCTTGAATCGGGCGACGTTCTTTTTTAATTCACGTCTGTGGGCTCTCTCTGATGACTTGATTGTACCGCGAAAATGATCGATCGAGAGGGGCAAATGAACTGTGTAAGTGTGTAGTAAGGTTACACAGCTGTTACAAGGTTGAATTTATTGAACATTTATTGCACGGTAAAAGTCAATTAAATTGAAGATTATACTACTTTATTAATGTTATGTGTACATAAATTTAAGACAGGAGTAAATAATTATATATTGCGCAATCGATATAACGTGTAATATACAAGTAGTTAAAGTGAAACACGACTTAATAAAAATTAATTGCCAACTTATTATAAACAATTTATAATTCAATTATGTTGGGAAAATTAAAATAATAAAGCTCGAGAACGATTTAATTGAAAACACAAACAATCAGAAGTGCGAGCAGTTGATGAAGCGACTACTTTTCGCTCGCGAGGCGGCGATTCCAATTAAAAACGCGCGCTATAGACACCGCCGCGGCGCAGGAAAAATCTCGTTAAGCAGCAGTTTCACGGTAGCAGAAAATCATCGAGTATATAGCGCAGTGGTATCGTGCACATCCGCGTAGAGGCCGCGGACGAGAGTAATATATATATATGGCGAATCGTGTCAACATCCGGCTTTTCGCCGGTGCGAATCGATCTTCGTGTATTGTGTCGTCGTTGAGTATCAAAATTCATGCTGTTATTTTTTTCTGTTGCGCGATCGAAAGAAAAAATGTAGATCGAAACCTTCCAATGCCTTTTTTGAAAAATTCCAACGCGTCTCGTGGGACTTGAGGATCTTCCGGTGTGTAATTAAATGCAGAAAGCTCGTTATAATACTCGTTTTTTTTCAATTTATTTATTCTATTTTTATTTTCCTTTATTATTTGCTTAAACTCCCGGGGGAAAATGAGTGATATATAATTATATAGAGTTTTATCTCTATATAAGTATATATAATTATATATAATCATGTACAATTATATATAACTATGTATAATTATGTATACTTATATATACTTACGTAGTGACCGAACCTTTATATGTATAACCATATACAATCATAGATATTTACATGTAACTGTAGATGATTTTATATAATATCACTATATAAAATTGTGTATGATTTTATATATAATTTTATATATATATATATAATTTTATATATATATATATATCTCATTTTCACCCGGTTTCAATATCAATCAATATATCGTCGATTGAATTGATGTACTATCATAATCCCACGCGATTAGAAAACAATTATCAAACGAATTCACGTAGGTATTTTAACAATCAACTGCCGAGTCTGCCTGAATTTCATTAACAAAAAGGCATAACGCACCGGAAGATGAAAGGAACATCATTCCGCAACAATTACGTAAATGCACGCCGCGGCGAGATCTGCGAGCGCCGCGCAGTAGAACAGACGCGAGTGTGATCGGCCGAGATGAGGCGCTCGCTCCTTTTAAACCTCTTTTTTTCCCCCGCCCCGTCTACTTGTGTGAAACGCGTATTTTTCGAAAAGCTTATAAGGCCAAATTTTTTGTAATGGCTGATTAGAGTTTGATGAAGATTATGATCATTTGAAAGTGTTATTTTCACTGCGCATTTGATATAATAGATAGATTTTCGCGCTGCTTAAAATTTATGATTATGGGCTTTAACTGTTTTGCAGATAGACGATTCATATACGCTTTTCACAAAATTTCTTGTTTTCAAAAACAGTGAAAGCTGATCTGTTTACTTACACTGTTGAAAATATCATATTGAATGTTGTAATTGATAATTCAAGTAGATAATTATGATAAAAATTCAGGTATGAAAATGAAAAATGAACATGTGCATATTATATATTAAATATCATTTGAAATATATTTTATTAATATTTGTATTAAATTAAAACGTGCGTATTATTATGATTTTCGTACATTTTCACAAGTATTGGAACTTCAACAAATAATCTATTTTAACTTACAATGCGATAAAACGTTCAGTCGCATAAATTGAAATTTAATCCGTGCACTGTATTAACCAAAAATTCAATACATTTTCAACAGTACAAACATCTCCCGATGATGAATTTGCGCGAAAAATTCGTAAGCAGGCATAGCAGCAGCATTTGTACTGTCATTCCTGGCCGCAGCAAACGTTGCATAATCAGATCGCTCGCGTAACCGGCGTACAATACGAATTCACCAAAATGCTCGCTCGGACAGTGGAATAAGATACGAGGTGCATACGTAAAGCGCGGGACCGTCGCTTTTTCAATTAACGCGTGTGACAGCTGAGCGTGACGGAGGCGATTTATTGGCAAGGAATGTGTCGCCGATGAAAATGCGGCGTTTGTTTACTCCGCCATGCGGAATTGCTCTGCTGGAGTTATAGTTACGTGTTAACTATCGGCCTCTTGCCGAGTAAAATTTTGGAAGATTCTTTTATTACCGTGCTTGAAGGATTTCAGCGTTTAATGGAATCGCTTGTATTTACCTGCGAATTTCCTTATTAAGAAATGCGTATCTTGGGAAGTTCTTGACTCAGATAGATAAGCGAAAGGGACGCGAATTCAAAAAATGCCACGAGTCCACGAGGCGGAAAAGTTTCACGAGAATTCAAGCGCCCATGACTGTCTAATGAAATAACACCGCTTGCGATGCACAACTCGTGCATGGCTTTATCTTTGAAATACGCTCACAATTAACGCACACGCTTGGAGAGTGTATTATCTCCGGAGTGAGTTTCTTTCAGCGCAATTGCGCAATTCGGTAATAATGATTTTTGCAAAATGGAAAATTACCGACCGTGCATGCGTGTGCGATGCCGATATCACGGTCTTTGAGCAAGGTCGACGCACCGCGAATTCGGATCGGGATCCCGCGAGGCGAAATTTTAATTTTCTCTTGAATCGGCGTTGAATGTGATATATCGGTAAAATAGCATGAATTTTGAATGAATTTGGCCCTTTCGGTTACTATGTCCTTTTTGGAGCACACTAAGTTTTTCACCTACAAAACCTAATTTAAATTACATTTTTCAACTTTAAACTATGATATTTGTATAACTATTGTGAATTATAAACTGATATTTTTAATTTAATTTTTCTATATCTTCATAAAAATATAAGTTGAATCTAAAAATTCATCTTATTAAATTATACAAGCTTATTATATTAAGCCAATAGAACTCACGTTTAATGAGGACTATCAAACCGAACCTTGCGTCGAAATTCTAGTTCAAAAGCGCAGATTCAACTTACCGAAAAGGTGATCACTCAATACTTAATTTAGCGAATTAAAGAATCATCGTCAAAAGGGTCAAAGTAAATTCTAATTTAAAACAGACATCACAAAAACAAGAATAACGCAACCGATCACCAGGAAGTTTCGTAACTCCCACCAGATCTCGAATGAATTTTCAGGGCCAAGACAGTGAATCCGCAGCACTCGTTCCGCGCCTTTTGACAAATCGTCTGCTATTGTCAAAGGTCGCACCTGTCGTCATTCGGCGAGCAGGTGCCGACGGGACAAAACGTGCGCCTCCTGCCAATGTCTTTTCAGCGAATAAGGTGCATTTGTGTATGAATTTAACGAATTTAATGCGAGCTGAATGGAGAAGAAGCACCTGACTTCCTTCTTCGTGACGCGGGCGATCACGGGAGTCCAGATGCGCGAGTCCGCGCGAAAAACCTTGTGACGATCGATCGAGCGAAGCTCATCGGTGACGCAAATTTTCAACAGCTCTTGCGATCGCGTGGAATTTATGGGGTGTGCTTTCTTGGAAAAATTAAATGTTCCGTCAGTGACTATAGAAATATGATTTATGTAGTCGTAACATTGAAAGTCAATGTTTATTATGAAATTAAATTAAAATTTATCTAAACTTTAACGCGGTAAATTATATTTTGAACGAACTTCCTTATCTTTGCTAACATGATACTTAACGATCACATCTAACAATGAAAACTAGGTATACAAATTAACAAGTGCATCATACACTTTAGATTTTAAATGTTCGGGCTTGGTTTCTGCAAGCGCGATAACGAAATGTAACGCAAGCGAGTTAAGATACGCTGCACCGATATACAGCGAGAAGGACATATATCGCGAGGCGGAAACGCGCTCGGGGACGAAAAAGCTGCAAGAAAAGGGAAAGAACAGGGATGACAGCGACAGAATGGCACAGAGGAGAACGAGCCGTGTAAAAAAATTAGTCTGGCAATAGTCTGGCGAAAGTCTTGCAGAAGTCCAGCAGAAGTCTGGCTTTGGCCACTATGCCAGACTTTAGACAAAATGGGCAAAACAAAAGCATCGAGTCATGTCAAATTGACAGTAACCTAAATTTTTCTCTCATTTTTACAAATATTCATATTTTAAACAAGATTGCAATATGTAAAAAAACTTTTCTCCTATTTTATCGAAAAGTACGTATTTTCACTATTCTAGTCGATACTAATAATTAATGTACTACTCTAATTATTTACTTGTGAAAAATGAGTTTTCTTGACATAATTCCAAAAAAAGTCTGGCATAGTGGCCTAAGCCAGACTTCTACTAGACTTTTGCAAGACTTTCGCCAGACTTGTTAAGCCAGATTAATCCCAGACTAGTGCCAGACTAATTTTTTTACACGGGGAGCTCTCGAGAGCTCATGTGACCAGTTGCCTTGGTGTAAGCACATGCGTATTATACATAAACAAACATCGAAAATCTGCCCTCGTTCTCTGAGCTTCGGTGTATATTTCACGCGTGTATTCGCTATATTTATTTAGCGATGTAGGTTACCCGGTGACAAAGGAAAAGGCTCTCGGCATGTGCGAATAAGACAATCGCTGAGTCGGGGCTTATTATGTTCTTTATTGTCCCAGAAAAGTCACGGCTCTTTCAGGCGAGTTTTATTAATTGAATTTAAAGAAACTTGGTGGAACTGTGTAGAGGCGAGCTTGCGTGGTGCTATTTTGTAGGATGTAATAAATGAAGTGTCAATTGAAAAACGGTGACAACCTAATAACGTTTCACGTACACGTAACGAAAAGTTTCAAGACGCTTCGTTACAGCGCTGCAAATTTATCGTCTTCAGCGCGCTCTCAATCCAATCTCGCGAATTTTACATAAAAAGAACCAAAAACCAATGATACACGAAGTAAAAAGCAGTTATGGCTACTTAAAAAAAGTTAGCAGAATCCCCAAATTATATTTACTAAATATTTCACTTTATAACCATACAACGAGTACGAAGACAATGTAAAATACTACGATTATTGCATACACATGTCAAAACCTTTCTCTACGTATATTTCATTATGAAATAAACGTGTAAGAGCATGCGTAACAACAACTTTTAGAGTTTCGTACTAAGTCCCTAACTGGATAAATAATAACGAGTGCGCATTTTTCTTTTTCGCTCCAATATATCTAACCGCGGTTCGTATAATCATTACTAATCCTTTCTTCCCGTGTAATCATGAAACTTACGTGCCAATCAGGCAGTCCATCTCAAAACAATCGCGACGCGCTATTACACGTAATATACGCACAACGCAAAAACATAACATCTGCAAAAATTGAGTTAATACTCGTCTGATCCACAACTCGACGCGAGTACTCGATCAATTACTACCGTAGTACAGCGAAAAAGTAGTCGCCCATGTAAGAATTGCCATTACTGACAATACGGGCCACTGCTGGCTCTTTACTGCTGAACAATTAATTCGACGCCAGCATCGCTCCGGCACTTTATTTTTACTGGAATGATAACAACAGACCAGTAATGAAATTTTTATTATAAATGTCTGGTTTTACTGTATTACCAGCACTCAGCCGGACTTGAAAATTCAGCACGTCAGATTGAAAGACAAAAGAATCGCGGATTTGTCATAACCTACTTTTTAACCTCTAACTGTTGCAAAATGTTATTTTAAAATATATTTGCCAATTATATAAAACAAATGCTACTGTTCAGCGGAATCATGCGATTAAGATCTATGCATAGTAATTTTAGTGAACCGGTAAAAGTCTGCCGTAAATGATATATTTTCTGTTATATTTTGCACCTAAATTGCGAATATTGGCAGATCTTGTAATTCCTGCATTGGCCCAGTACTGACTTGCTAACCTCGGCCCATTGTTATCATTTCAGTATTGCCCCAGCATTAGAACAGTAAAAAGTACTCGTCCAATATTGGACCATTAGAATCTTCTTGCATGGGATACGCAAACTACATACGTACACAAGTATACACAGAGAGAATTCTCTAATAAAAATTATAACGAAATTCAGGGTAAAAATTACCGTAAGTAACTATAAAGCTGGGATACTCCTACTTTCTAGCACTTTTTACTGATATTTTACTATAAACTTTACCTCATTGACTACAAATTTTATCGTACAGACTATAAATTTTACCGCACTGAATGGTAAAATTTGCCTGATTTGAGAAAAAGAAAACAGCTGATAAAGAAAACAACTGAGAGTGTTTATTTCAGGTTAACTTCAATATAAATGTGTATAAATATACTTATTTAAGTATAGTAATAATACTGCTATAACAATTGGAAGAAAATTCACATTGTTAAAAAATATTTCATACAAATTATACCATCAATGTCATGTGTAACTTTATATGTTTCTTTATTCTATTAGTTTTCTCTAAGATTCATATAGGGAATTTTTACTCTACAGCAGGCAAATTTGACCCTTCAGTACGGTAAAATCTCTCGTAAATACGAATAAAAACTGCCGGAAAGTTAGAGTGTCCCAGCTTTATAATCATTCACGGTAATCTTCACTGCGAATTTCGTTATAATTTTTATTAGAGAATTCTCTCCGTGTACACGGTATCCCTAGGCACGTACACACAGCCAGAAACAATTGCGCACACGCGAGTACCGAAGCTAAAGCTGAAGCTATACGCGCAAGGGGGAGAGAAGAAGGAGTAGGAGGAGAGTCGGTACAAGGAAGGAGGAGAGGGGCTCAATCGGGGCTTCCTTCTATATAAGAGAAGTCGCGAGGGGTCCACGAGGAGAGTGTGTCCCGACATTTGCGCGCGCACACACGGCGCAAACTTTTCCATCCTTTCGATTACATCGAGAATCTATCGATCTCCCACGGCCGGTGTACATACGCATTGATTTACAAGCTCGCGCGGCTGTTTGCGCGAGTCTCGGCGGCTCAGTTTCACTTTCAGCTTCGCGTTCGCGAGAGTCTCGTCCAGTTGTGCGCAAGGAGGAACAAAACCAGCCGGCAAGATGAAGATCCTCATGAGAGCGGACACCCACGTGAACATCGAGGTGCCGGGGAATGCGCCCGTCGCCAAGTGCACCTTCTCCCAGGTATATCCCTTTGCTTCGAGGCTGCGCGATAAAAGATTGCGAGGAATTCGCGGATTGACGAGGAGAGGAGATCGGTTCTCTTTTTTTTTTGTTGCTTTATCGGGAGAGACGTGACAGAAGAGGAATGCGATTCTCTCACGCGCGGCTCGGGGATTTTTGTTTGCTTGATCAATGGAGCAGAGGAGGCCATTGTTTGATTGGGAAGTGTGTGTGTGTGTGTGTTTGTGTGGAGTTTTGTAGGTTTATCGCGGTGTAATTATGCGAGGGACTGGGATGAATGGTAGGAGTGGAGAGTGAAAGGATTTTTTAGGGGTACGTGGGTGATGGGTGGAATTGGTATCGTGGTTTGTTGTATTGTGTGCAATAGGTGTGATCTGTTGAAAGTTGTAGATGGATTACTTCGATCGTGAATGTTGCAGTAATTTGTTGGAACTACAATTTTACAGATCGCATAATTTAGTGAATTCGAGTAAACGTTTATATCAATGCTTCGTTTATTCGTATACAGTCACTTGAATCAAATGATGAATCAAATATTACATCTTTTATTTTAGTAAGCGTTTAATTGAATAAAACAATATTTTATTGACAAAAATTATTCACGATTGAAGTAAATATATTTTTTAATAGCATTAAATATAACAACATAAAATTAAATTAAATTAGTATTTAATATAACAAAACCATTAAATAAAGTAAATATTTATTAAATTTAAGAATGTATTCCTTATAGTAGGTAAATATTTACTATTATTAAATAAATTTGTTGTTAGTACTATTAAAATAAATATTTACTTAAATTCCAAAAAATCTTATCTTTTTGGCATAGTGCGTTTCTTACACATAAGAATTGTACACGTAATTATTGAGCACAATATATCTATATATAATTTGACCAATGCTAAATTGTGTACAATAATTACGTGTATAATTCCTATGTGTAAGGAACGTTCTATGTCATCTTATTGAGTGACGCTTAAAACTAATAAATGAATAAAAATTTCAAGTAAATTATTGTCTCAGAAGTACAGAAATAAACGTTCCCATTCCCATTGCACCGATTTACTTACTTTTCCCGCAAAAGTAAATAAACCAGCCAGACCGTCGACTGTTTACATAACAATTTTGCCCCAAATTGCCAGGTACAACACCCACGATTCTCTTCCGCGCCGTCATTCCCTATGATTCGCGCGATTTGCAATTCGCAGCGTCCACAGTAGAACTGTACTAACGTTTTGCGCGTCTTTTTTTGCTTGTGATTCCAGGTGCTCGCGGCGTTCTCCGTGTCGATGGGCTCGATGGTCGTGGGCTTCGCCTCGTCCTACACCTCGCCGGCCCTCACCACCATGCAGAATCGCACCATCACGCCCGAATTCGAAGTGACGGCAGAGATTGTAAGTGTTATTGTTGTTTTATGTTATATTGTTGTGGGTGATTTTTATTTTTGGCGCTCGACTTTGGACCAGCCCGAATGCAGTTAAGTGTAAGGTGATGCTAAAGTCACCCGTCACTGAAAATTATGAGGACCCACTGTTTTCATTAAATTTTTAATTTTTCATAAATATCTCTCTGAAACGTTGTTGTCTCAATCAAAATCAGCAACCTTTCAGAGAGATATTTTCTCATAATTGAGAATTAAATGAAAAATGTGTTTTCCCATATTTGTCAGCAACAGGGGGTTTAGCATCACCTTAACTATAATAAATGCTCGATGTCTAATATTTGCAAATGAATTTTATCTTACTACATTTGTAGTTTAATGCTTTATTGTAAACTATTTTAATATTGATACGTTTCATGTGTTACAAGCAAGTTTTAGATTAATAATTAATAGATTATATATGATAGAGTAAAAACTAGTATTAAGTATACTCATTTTATATGTTAAATGCAATTAATTTCTATATATTATTTATTGAGAGTCATGGTTAAAACCAAGTAGATGTAAATAACTAGCTAATTATTTCGTTTACAACGGGGCCTAGCCCGTTATTACACGGGTTCTTTTTAAAGTCAAGATCATTAGTGTACGTGTCCCGTCTAAAGTTGCTCTCAAAAATAAAAGCCACGTACAAAAATAACCTCATAATCATAAATACTCCTAATTCCCTGCAATAATAAGCGCCCAAAATCGTCCGAACACACATCGCCAACGCGCTGTCCGAAAATGTCCAGCAAATTACGCCATTGTCTCCCACGCGCTCTAAATTACAATAAATTGTAATTGGCAAACGACGAAGCGCACACGTGCGCTTACATTTCGGCCGATGAGAGGGGCTCGTCTCCTCCAGCGCTAAGTGCACGGCAATTTTTTCTTCATCGGCCACTTCCTCGTTAAAGTAGGTGTCAGCGTAAAAAATTCAGACGAATGGCCATCTCGAGGCGGGGAAAACGTGACCGATAAGTCGAATGTGTAACTCGTGTGCGCTCGGATTTTCGCTGACGTCCAGGCGCTTGTTTATTCGACGGACGCGCAGATTGCCTCGCTGTGCTCTTCAATTTTTCGTGCAGGCAATTTCGATCCGAGTATTTTCCGAGCGCGGCCGAGTGCATGGAAGGTTCGTTGCACGAAACTTCCACGCGCACGTGTGCGCGATCATTGGCTCAACGACAATAGTTGCACAATTGAAGTAGATTATTATCTTTAACAAGATCGCGCATGGCAAACCAATAAAACCTATTGCCGAGAAAATGAGAGAGCAATGCGTCTCTCCGCGCACTGCTTGCGGAATGCACTTCGAGCGCGAATCCGTTTTCATTGACTTTTATGACTTCTCAACGAGATTCCTCTCATTACTAACACAATTTCCCGATAAACAACCTGCACGCAAAACAATAATAATACACACAAAGTACAATAATCGTAGCAGCACTACAAAAAGAAAATCTTATTTTAAGATTGACCGATCTTCAATTTGTTGCATCTTAAAATTTCAAATGCTTGAAAAACATAAAGATAATATTAATATTAAAATAAAAATAATTAATAATTAATATTAAAATAATTAATATTATTTTTATGTTTTGTAAGCATTTGAAATTTTAAGATGCAACAAATTTAAGATCGGTCAATCTTAAAATAAGATTTTCTTTTTGTAGTGAGATCAGCAAAAAAGAATGCCAATAATTGTTCTGTTTTTCCCTTAATAAACAACAATGCAAGCGCCTCCACGGATGAATAGAAAAAAGGCGAATCAGAGGCGTGTCTTACGGAAAAGGAATATTTTTTCTTCTCCGGCCGCGGGTCAATCGGTCTGACCTCTGCCTTGCGTCACGCGCCAGGGGCTCGCCTCTGCGATTGGACGCCGTGTCCTGGCGATCCCCCGGGCGCGCGCATAAGAGTACGTCATTCGGTCACGTGCCCGAGTCGCCGCTCCTTCGCATGCACAAACCGCGATTCGATATCTGATTTTCATTTCTACAATTGGCTTTTTCGCTTTTATTAGTGATTAATGCAGCGCGTAAAAATAGGATGCGGTGCGCGCGTTCTGCTTGCTACCGATGTTGCGTTGCGTTTTCATTCAGATAACGTTATGGACCCAGTTCCAATTCAGGACCCAATTCCTGACCATTTTCTTACATAAAATGTTACTTTAAACTCGTTGCTGCAACAACTTATAATTATCTACTATTTAGATTTTCTTGTTCAAAGTATAAAAAGTTTAATTGTAATTGGCTTTTATGAAAATCAGAGTTGATCAGGAATTGCTCTTAGCTGATCAGGAACTGGGTCCGTGACGGTAACGTATTTGGTGCTTTTTGAATTAGTTTTCGATAAATTTTGTGTTTATTGATTTGTGTTGGGTGTCTTTGCTTACAATGGAAAAGTACTTTTTGTAGGAAAAACTGACGTAAATAATATAGAGCTATTCGTTTAAGTGTAATATGAATAAAATCATCTTGACATGGATTTCAATTGATTTTTATTACACTTACATGACAATCGGCTGTTCGAAAGTTGAAAAACTTGTTTATGTGTCGCATTTAATATTTATGAGGACAATCAGTGCACATTAATCATTATAATGTATGCATTATTATTAATTTAATTTATTTGTTTTTGTTTTTCTTTTACTATACCGATAAATATTAACAAGCATCGATCATCGCCTACTTTCAAAGTATAAAACTATTGCATTGCGAAGCACCAGCCTTGCACAAACCAAGAAACACATACCTAATCGCGTCTGAGCTCTTCATCGAGTTCAATTATTCCTTATTACGCCGACGTGAACGGCTCTTAAAAGTCCGTGCCACTCAATCAATCTTCTTTCCATGAGCTTTGCGGAAGCGCATCTGCATCTTCAAAGTCAATCTCGGTGAATCAGTCCTCCGACTATTTTGCAATCGGCTCTCGTCCGCTACTTCGGCGAAGTTTGACGAAACGCGCGAGCCGCGAAAAACGTGACGCGACTGCCGACGCTGAGATCAAGAACCTTCGTTTATGCTCGTCGCTGTTGCTCCTTTCTTCCGGCAGACTGGAAATTCAGAAGGTTTCGATTGCTGTCAAAGCGTGGACAATCGAAATCCGATGGACATTTTCGGAATTTTTAAATCATTTCCTGGCTTCGCGTAGATCGACTTTGTCGAACGAGAGGAAAACAGGAATATGACGTTCCGATTCATTTCCGCGGTGTCATTCATTTTTGCAGCACGTTCGATTTTGGCGATTCTGACCTTCGTTTTGCTTTTTAATTTCAGAGTTCGTGGATTGGCTCGATTATGCCGCTCAGTGCACTTTTCGGCGGGATCGCTGGCGGTCCCTTGATCGAATACGTCGGAAGAAGAAACACCATTCTTTTTACTGCCTTTCCGTTCCTATTGTGTAAGTATAGCAATTGTTTGTCTTTAAAAATAAATTATTATGACTTCACAATTTTATTTTTTGTTTGTTGCGTCTAATTCAGTTCATAAACGTAAGCTTGACTGCGCGTTATTGATCATTTTACATTGTTTTCGTCGAACGCCTCCAACATGCGTAAGAGAAAAGCAATTACTACAGTCACGCTATGCGCTACTCGATTGTTTATCTACCCTCGTAGACGCATGGTGTTTATTACGCAAAAGAAGCATCGGGTAAATACTGAAGAAAATGCCGAAAGTAATATCGCGTGCTCTCGATCCTCAAGAACGCTTTACTCGTTAAAGATGTTTACTTCTAAGCTTTTCCAGTTTTATAATTTTACGAAGGCTTTCATACCTATTAATGCATTAATTGCTGGGTACATGTTTTAACTTCAGTTCTTTGCGTGCATAAAAAGTTAAATGTAATTGTGACGTCAATAATATATACTTTTTGTTAAGAAATATCATTAGCAAGGAATATAAATTAAATTTAAATTTGATTGATTACAGCATGGCTGTTGATTGGATTTGCCTTTGACGTCTCCATGATATTATTCGGCCGAGCTTTAAGTGGTTTCAGTGTGGGTGTTGCATCCCTCTCGCTACCTGTTTATCTCGGCGAAACAATACAACCCGAAGTCAGAGGCTCGTTAGGATTGCTACCCACTGCTTTTGGTAACATCGGTAAGTTGATTTCACATTAATAAGCAATTGTCATTTTTAAAATATATAGGAAGATACTAATATTAAACCTCGTTGTATACGAATAAAACCGGTATTAGCTTAAAACTTGCATTGATACAGTTGACCAAATGAAGATTTTGATTCAGTACTGGTGCTTTACTGAATAAAACACATTGTACAATAATGCATATTGTATAACATTGCATATTGGACAACGATGTATATTATACAATAATGCATATTGTATAACATTTCATATTGTATAATAATGCATATTATATAACAATGCATATTGCACGAGAAAACTACCTTTTTATAGTTTAAATAGAAACCCATATTTCGTATCCCAAATTCTTATTCAGAATGTTATTTATTATTTCAAAGACTTGACTTGCCTTCCAATTAAACCTCGATCACACCTAAATCTGAGTTTACTAATCAATAGAGTTTCTCTATACATAACAACTTTTTTATTTGAACAGTTTTTTAAAACTCGTTCCTTCCTGCATATTCGAGGGCTCAGTTTTAATATACCCCTCTTATATCTCAGAAGTATGAATTCATATTACCTTGGTCTCAGTGACACTTTTAATCGCGATACGATAGTCCAGTCTTATATCAGTATACATAAACGGCCTAAGAATAATGTATCTACTATATACTCCATTTAATTCATGTAAAGCCAACTACAACAAAAACATCCTTCGATTCTCCAAACAGGTATTCTAGTGTGCTTTACCGCGGGCATGTGTCTGAACTGGTGGAAGCTGGCGCTATTCGGTGCGCTCCTGCCCGTGCCGTTCGCCGTGCTGATGGTGATGATCCCCGAGACACCCAGGTGGTACATCTCCAAGGGCAAGACGAAGCGCGCCCGCAAGTCCCTGCAGTGGCTGCGCGGCCGCAACGCCGATGTCTCCGACGAGCTCACCACCGTCGAGAAGATGCACGTCGAGAGCGAGAGACAGGCGACCCAGGGCGCCTTCACCGAGCTCTTCAAGGGCAAGAACTTCAAGCCCCTGCTCATCTCGCTCGGGCTCATGTTCTTCCAGCAGATGTCCGGTATCAACGCCGTCATCTTCTACACCGTCCAGATCTTTAATGTGAGTTGATTTTGTTTGCCCATAAAAGGAAGAGTTCAAAACTTTTTTCTTGAGCAGTACTTTGGAAGCTAGGATCCTTTATGAATTGAAAAATAACGTGCTACGCGGAAAGAAATTTGTACTTAGTTGTAATAGTTACAATTATATGTAGAAAATAGATGATAATAAATAGCGATCAGTTAACTTATATCTCTAAAAGCTACAACATTTCTTCCGTCTAGTAAAGTTGTAGACCAATACAAATTCTTTGCGTGATGTCACTTCATTGCAAGTTGTGATGAAGAGCCACGATCACGATCGTGAAAGGATTCTGCTCATTGTTGTAACGCTCATATTGTCAGGGCCCGGCCAGAATAATCGTCATGAATCATAATATATAGTTCTTATGAGTAATTATTAGTAGTCAAAATTAAAAAGTAATTATATAAATGAGTATTAAGGTATCGTAATTGTATCATGATTATGTTACGATCACGATAACGTAATTCATGACGAAGTCGTGTAATTCAATTACGGCTGATCAGGACATGACAGGATAAGCGTTCCTCAGTACAAGTGTAATGTTACAAAAACTTAACAAATGATATATCTTCTTCAATTATAAATATATTATTATATTCTCTATCCCCGGGCCCTTTTGTCAATTGTCGCATTCATGATCAGTGCATCTATTGTTAACTCGAAGTCCCTTTCGCTGTTGTTATACGCACGAGCAGTGTATTTATTGTTCCCTCCACACTTGATTACAGGATGCAGGCAGTACGATCGACCCGAACCTCTGCACCATCATCGTCGGCATAGTCAACTTCGGCTCGACCTTCGTTGCCACCGCTCTGATCGATCGTCTCGGTCGCAAGATGCTCCTGTACATGAGCAGCGTCAGCATGATCGTCTCGCTGATGACCCTGGGCGCCTTCTTCTACATGAAGAACAACCACATGGAGGTGCAGCAGCTGGGCTGGCTGCCGCTCTCGAGCTTCGTCATCTACGTGATCGGCTTCTCCCTGGGCTTCGGTCCCATCCCCTGGCTCATGATGGGCGAGATCCTGCCCGCCAAGATCCGCGGCAGCGCTGCCAGCGTCGCGACGAGCTTCAACTGGTCGTGCACGTTCATCGTCACCAAGACCTTCCAGGACATCATGAGTATCATAGGCTCGGACGGCACCTTCTGGATGTTCGGCGTGATCTGCATCATGGGCCTGATATTCGTCATCATTTGCGTGCCCGAGACCAGCGGCAGGTCGCTCGAGGAGATCGAGAGGGGACTGACAGGACCGGTGAGGAGGATGAGCGCAGTGGCGAACATGAAGCCCACGCCCATGGCCTGCTAAAGGGGGGACGACTCGCGCTTTTACTTTGCGAGTCGACACTCGTTACAAGAGACCAAAAACTTCTTTAATCGTTTAAAGTTGATAAATGCTCGGCCCGGAAGCTATAGCGGAAAATTCAGCTGGACTTGGTATCGACTCGCGGCACTCGTCCATTGAATTTGGTACCAAAGTTCGCACGATGTACGGGTGTAGTAGAGGCACTTCGTGGCAACTTGAGATTGGACATTCTAAGTCTTGTAGGGTATTGAGATGTAAGAGAAGGCTCGAGACTAGGATCAGCTTTGTTGATCCAATTAGTTCCGGTGCAGAAACGCTGATATAATGTATACGCTTCCGTATTGACGAACAAAGTTCATTCAACTCTGATTTCAAGTTGTTGCGTGGGTACTTTTTAGAGCTGCAATATTGTATCACTTTTCGTGCACTCGAATCGCGACGAATGATTTGTAATTTTAGAAAGAGCAATATTAATAACGCGTATGTTATTGGCGAACAAGCTGCTCGACGACGGGCGAAACTGTATTAGACTGTTGGGTTGGGCACTTTGTGGCAAAGCGAAGAAACGAAAGTAAAACGTTCGAACGACGACGTCGAAGTAATTGCTGTTGATTAGGTGTAAAGCTTCCGTTATTGTTGTTCGACAATCCTAGACAGGGTCTACCTCAAGCCAATAACGTTGCGCGCACAGAAGCTGTCGCACGAATATTGTACAGGCAGTGACGTTTGTAACGAATGCGAGGGTGCGTAATTAGATACAAAGAACCAAGGTGCGATATTAGGATACGTAGCGTTTATTATAAATAAATATTTGATTTTCGCGACTCGTTTTCCTTGCACGTGATAAGGAATCGGAGCGAAAATGTTGTACATAGTCAGAGGCTTACGTAGAAAACTTTCTTCTAATACTTTTTTTTTCAATATATTTCAGAATGTAGATAGTTATGTGTAAATAATGTGAGAAAGAGAGATATATATGATTAGTTTTAAATTCTGTAGATTAAGCGATGCAATGAATACATATATTATATATTTTTACGTTTTAAAATTTTGAAAATTAATGTAGAGCCTAAAGTAGCATTTAAGATTGTTAAAGTTTTGAGATCAAGCAGTAGGTAGTTTTTAGAAAAGATAACACGTGCAATTCGATCAAACTTTTGAAAAGAAAATAAGTACAGGATGAATAGCGTGTACTTAATTTTAACGTGGTCTTGTACAATTCCCATGTGAGCAAAATATGGGAAAATGTTAATGAGCGAAATAGATCTGAAAAATGGTTCCTTTCTATACGTTCGAGTTGAAACCTCGAATCCTTGTTAAAACGTGATATCTAATAATTCCAATTATGCATAACTTTATATTTTAGTTAGTGATATTTTTAATAATCTTAAGAAGCAATGGCTATTTTTGTAATAAAAATAATCATATCTATTCAATATTTATTGTTGTAATACTTTCCAAAAACGTACCTGTTCGATAACTTTATTGAAAATCAAACAATGAACATCGGTGCCTGATAGAAATGTTAATCTGAACAATTATTATGTATATCATTAATTTTTGGAATACCTATCTAGCACTTAGTACATTTAGTTGATTTTATAATTACTCAATATATGTACTATTGAAAAGATGACGATAAAGATAAAGAACAATTTTTCCATAAACTGTGTTTCAATTTATTCCCTACCTCACTGAAATCTCAATATTTATGAGAAAAATACAATTAATACTTGAAAATAAAATATTAATTTGTTATAAATACAGACAAAAGTCTGTTATACACTAAAGGAATAAGAAATAAGATATGAGAATATTATTGATTATTATATCTATATATATATGTATATAAGTAGTGTCTGAAAAAAATTGGATAATTCCATTTTTAGGTTTTGACATAAAATTAAATAAACAAATTTTCTTGAAGAATCATTTTAATTGCAAAAAGAAAGTTTCAATATTCTTTTGAATACCAAATATAAAATAAATAAGACCATTAGAGAGCACAAAAAATGTTTAATAAGTATGTATGAACAGAATTGGTTTATTATTTGGTTTTGTTGAAACATTACATAGATGTAGTATTCAACCAATATTAATTTTTATATCTTGTGTCTTATATTAGCATTTATGGATAAGGCAGTCAGATTGGGAAAAACTATTTTTATGAAATAAATATGGATATTCATGCTATAATTAGTTTTTACAAACTGGCTGCTTAGCGGCTGCTCACTTCTGTCTCATTGTTTATGACACCTCTAAAGTGCTGACACTCTTATGTTCTTTTATATTTAGTAATTAATGAATGTAGGTATATTTATATATCTGTGGGTTCCCGGCATAACGAAATAAATCCACTTTTTGTTTCAGAGATATTCAGGTTTAAAGTTTTTATTTTCCAGTTAAACTAATGTTAAAAAAATTCATTAATTATAGATGTAATCATTTATTTGTACACTTTTCTGATTTTTTGCATTATCATCTAAAAACGTAATATGTAAGAATACCATACTCGCTCAACTCTCAATATAAAAAAAAATTGACTTATTCGGCTATACTGGGAGGCCACAGATATAACAAATAAATTGATTGTAAATGAATAAAAAGCAATTTAAAAGTTGAACACTATGTTAAAAAATAGAAGATTTTTAAATAATCTAACAAAAATTCAATTTATCCCAGATTGATAGTTCTTATTGCAAAAATAAACTGTATGAAATGTAATCTTGGATCAACTTTCAACTTTGTTTTAAAATTGTATATATAGATGAAATTTCATTGCATTATTCAATTTTGCTTTTCAATTTAAAATTCAAGGTATTAAGTATTTTTAATTTAAAAACATTCTACTAATGACTCTTTTAAACAATACGTTTATAAACAGGGCGTAATCAGTCAAATGATAAACAAAGGAACAAAAATATTTGAGGTTACATATTTTTAGTTTAGTATCCTTCTCATTTGCATAGTTTTAGTGTAATAAGAGTATTTCTGTATTTTATAAAACAATAACTGAATAAATAACGAAAATAAACATGAAATAAAACATCATACATTTTGTCATCAAACATTCAAAAACAAAAAAATTGTGTCGATCGATCAAAAAGGCAAGTACTAACAACAGAGTAGTTATTGGTAGCTATTGGTAATATCAGCAACATTTTGGTCAAAATCAAGAATATCCAGATTTTTAATGAAAAGAAAATCATTCATAGTACAGGTGAAACATAAAACAAAGGATTGATACGATAAATCCCAAAAGACAATTTTATGCAAGGTTATAAAAACTCGACTCACCCATAACTTGGACGCGGCAAATCGCACAAGTGTCGCACTCCACGTCCCAGCTCCACATGGCCACGGCATTCCACTTCTTCAACGTGAATAGTATTTCGCTTTTAGTGTCGCCATCGCCACGTTCTGAATTCTCTTGCTCGGTATCGCCCATGTTTTGGTTGTAAACTACACTCGCGACTGTTTACACTGCAAATCTGCAAATCGCACCTCTCTCAAAACAACACGCGACCGACGCGACGACAAACAGCGACCTGCAAGAATTACGTTCGGGCGCGTGCGCGAACACTCGTTTGCAAAATGAAAGTTGAAAAGTGTAATAGGTATACAAGATGTGTTCTTCAATGTGAGGTAAAAATCGGAAATATAAATAAACTTGTTTGTGGGTAATGTGGTATTGATTTGGGATATTTCAGCAAATGCTGATTCTTTGGTTTCACGAAGAGTCCTTGGATCAGCTGCAGCAGCCGATCGCGCAGCAGCTGAGTCTCTTTAAACGCAGAAGTGCGCATGCGCAATGTTTAAAAATCCTCAAGTTCTCGTCGTCTCCGCTTGGGCACACAAGACGCACATTATCATCAGAGGTTTGTTTTTCTTTCCCGTATTCTAAAGAAATCGGAGAGAAAACATGACGGAGGAATCGCAGCAATCCACCGAAACACCAGCTGCGACACAACAAATCGATCAGAATGTCACGAGCGTCGTCCCGGAAGTCGGCAAAACCAAGGAGGGAAAAAAGGAAAAGTGCCGACCCATGACTAAGGTTAGTTTTGGTGCCAATCTCTGTTTTACTTGATTTATACATTTTTTTAAATGATTGATAATCTTACATTGTGCAGGTTGTCATAAGGAGATTGCCTCCGAGCATGACGCAGGAACAATTTTTGGAGCAAGTTTCTCCGCTACCAGAATACGATTATATGAATTTCGCCAAAGCGGATATGTCGTTGGGTCAGTACGCTTTCTCTAGAGCGTACATAGATTTTGTTGATCAGCAAGATATTTTTGGATTCAGGGAGAAGTTTGATAACTATGTGTTTGTTGATGCGAAGGGTACAGAGTATCCAGCTGTAGTGGAGTATGCCCCTTTCCAGAGGGTACCAAAGAAGCGAGTTGGAAAAAAGAAAGATCTCAAGTGTGGAATGATCGAGAGTGATCTTTATTACATTAGTTTTTTGGAAAGCTTGAAAAATCAAGAAATAGATGCTACAAATGCTCAGCCAAAAACCGAATACTCTTTTCAACCTGCTGATCGTAAGTACTATACTCTTTTTAAAAAGAATATAATTTTAAAATATAAAGTATTAAGAATGATTGGAAATTCAATTTATATCAATATTTAATCGATATTTTATTATTTAGATGCACCTAAGAGAGTTACTACAACACCACTGTTAGATTTCCTAAAACAAAGAAAGCAAGAGAAACAACGTCTCAGAGATGAGAAGCGTGAAGAAAAACGTCGAAGAGATTTAGAGCGAAAGAGAAGCAAAGATGAACCTATGGTTTCTAAAGTAAGAGTAACATCTTTTTGTAAAAGAATGCAGCTCTAAATCTATTAATTTTATTTTTTAAATGTATAAAATATATAACATTATTATTATCTGTAATAGGTATTGAAAAATTTAGAAGACAGAGAGACAAGAGATAAAGAGAGAGAAGTAAGTAGAGAAAATAAAGAGAATAAAGATGATAAAGAAAAAATCTTACAAAAAGACATAAAGAATCGAAACAAAAAAGAAGACAGATATCGAGACAAAATGGGAAGGGATAGAGAAGCAAAAGTTCCTGTAAAAAGTTTCAGAGATCGAGATGAGCGAGTTAAAGAAAAAGAAATAAAGCAAAATAAAAAACATGAAGATAAAAAGTTTTCTAATAAAAAGGATGAACATGTGAAAGAAGATCGAACACATGACAAAGAAGAAAGTAGTTATAAAGAACGGAAACTGGAAGAAAAACGAGGCAAAAGTTACGAAAAAATGCGACAAGAAAAAAAGAGACTAGCCGAAACACAAAAGAAGCAAAATGTTGAGCCTGCTTCGGAAGAACCTGATGAAAATCATGAAAACTGTGATGAAGATGATGAAGATACTTGCATGTCAAGTTCAATGGAAAAGAATGATAACGAAAATAAGTCAAAACACAAAAATAGAAAGTCTTTTGACAGCATAAAAACCGATGGTACTAATGATGCAGCAGAATATCTGAGTGAAACATCTCGTGTAACTGAAAGTGAATCAGACCAGACTACAAGCAAAGCAGATACGCAAAATTCAATAGACAGCAAATTACAGGGTAAGTGGCATCATTAAGTAAGGGGGCGTGAAAGGGTTCTTTTCAAAACAATTTTCTAAATCCAAATAATAACAGAATCTCTTGAAAATTTAACTAGATAATATAATTTCAATAAACAATTTTCTTTTACAGAGATCTCTATTATCGACTTCTCTATTTTAAACAATTATTCGAGATTAAACGAACTTTTATTAAAAAATGGCTTACTGTGTCCCCCACATTAGTACAAGCATTGTCTGTTTATTATTTGCAATCAGATAATCATTTTGAATATTTTCCATTGTAAGCAATGCGTACTGAACCGTTTCACATCCCCTTAAAGGGTAAAACCATTCTTGCTTTTTTGTGGGTAAATAGTAAACTAAATCGTGCCTTTATTATACTTAAGGATTATCTTAAGGTTTATCAAGATATTTTTTGTTTTTAATTTCATTACAAAATGACAGTGTGGAGCTCAGAGTCAAGGGAAAATGTTTTTCTTGAATGATGGTGTTGTGCAGTGCACCTATAAATTATAATAAGAAATTAAAAAATCTTTATATGCCATTATCAATTGAAATAAGTATAGGAATTTATTTATTTATTTATTTATTTATTTAAATTTATTTATTTATTTATTTATTTATATTAAATTTTGCATTTGAAAAAAGTGATGTCGTGAAAAGTATCTAGCACCTAAACCAAAAGTTAAGATTCTATTGCAAAAGTATTTCAGTCGATAATGCAGTTTAAAAGCTAATATTGTCAAAAATTCAGTTGAATTGTATGACATTTATCCAAGTTACGTTGCTAGTCCATTTTGCAAATTTAATACCTAATCGTCCTCAAAACTGCTCAAACTCTTGTAGATCACGTCAATATTTATCTGTTTTAATCTATGCAATTAATAAATAGTATATTCAAGTATTAATTGCAATGTTAAAACTCATAAAATTTTACTTTTTTAATACTAATGTTGAAACGTTCGCAAGAGTTTGAAAATTTGATATTATTTTTTATTTATTTATTTATATACGGGCATTACTGACTATTCACATTAAAATTACTGCATGTAAATAAAAAATTTTCCTAACAATGTTTTATATAAACAAAATAGCTTCATACCCTTAACACAACGTTCACCACAATTCTTCCAACAATTCTCCACTCATTCCACACTGAAAAAAAAATTTGTTAAATCTAAGTAAACGTTTCCTTGAATCGTACTAAGAAAAGATTTATTTGATAATAGTAAATATGTAATTATGTTTAGACTGGTATTCATCAATTCAATAAATATTTACTAAATTGAAGAAATATTTACTTTATTTAAGTAAATCTTTTCTAGTACGATTCAAGGAAACGTTTACTTATATTTAACAAATTTTTTTTTCATCGCACCTTCACTCTAAAAACCTCTTCAAACTAAATCCTCTCTTTCAAACCCCAGCCCCCACAACTCTCATCTTCTCAATCACTCCCACCCACTAACCCACCCACGTCTTTCTCCCCAGAAGTCTGCGAGCGTCTCGCCCAGCCGTCCCTCCTCGGCAGCACCGGCGTCGATCCGGACTCAAGTCCCAGCAAGCGCAGCCCGACGAAGTCTCGCATCGCCAAGCGTCGCAGCTCGCTGGAGAGCGGCGGCGACGCCGGCAGCGGAACCAAAACCGGAGGCTCCGGGCCCGGACAGGGCCCGGGCACCGGCGACGAGGCCACCGGGACCAGCGCCAGTCTCAGGCGGCACAAGTCCCTCGACGGAGGCAACGACAGCGACCTCAGGAAGAGCGAGGACAACGACAACGACAATGACAATGACAATGACAATGACAATGACAATGACAACGACAATGACAACGACAAGGAGAAGGATAAGAAGGATCCGAGACTGGAGCGCAGGATCAGGAACAAGGTGACGAGGCGAATTTTGTGCTTTTGTACTTTGGCTGGGATTTTGGGCGGCCAGTTGGTTGCTCGAGAGGTTTTGTTACGAGCGACGAATTTATTGTACGTTGTGGAATTTCGAGACATTGTAAGATGAGGCAGAAGAGAAGTAGAAGTTTTTCACGGGGCAGAATAAGCGTTTGTAGCTGGGATTTTAGTCGATTGTTTGCGCCGACTTGTCAGCGTCAGAGCGCGATATTTTAAGCGAACATTGAGAAGGTTTTTTGTCGAAGAATTTTCTACTAATGTAGTCCTTCCTTTTTTTCTAAAGTAATATTTAAAGATTATTTTGACTTCTGATTCGGAACTATGAAAGTATTTATAGTTCTATTTATTTAAATACTTAGTCTGCGACAATTTTGTCACTTCGTGAAAAAGCTGCTTGACAAGGAGAGAGTATTCGTGATTTTTTATGGAACATTTGAGAACAACTTACTGGTAGCTGGAAGTCAAGCCTAGCACCCGTGGATTGTTTAAATAAGCATTATAGGATAAGATATTGCTAAAAACATGAACATTTATATCTCGTGATATAAGGCCTGTTGAATTAAAGTACGAGTATTTCATTCCTGTGGCTTCCAGAATATTTCGTGTTTTCGAGATATCGAGGTTTGAATTTATAAATTTCCATTTATATTTCAATTTATAAATTGAAATATGTACAAAAGAAAAGCATGGTTTATGAAAAATGAAAGTCATTTTTCCACTTTTGACTTATCATATGAAATTATACCAACCATAGTTACCAAAATGACTGAAAACTCAATTTTGAAAGAAATGGCATTAGTGGTTATTATGGGAAGCCACAGATTTATAGGTACTAGTGAACGATTTTAGAATTTATGTTTCATCAAAATTCATTACCCACAACTCATACTCTCTCTTTATGAGACAAGTTTATAGTAGTAGTTACACAAATTGTATCAGAATTTCTAGTACAAAAGGGTGCAACTAAATTTCTTTGGTTGACTGTAACAAGAAATTCAGTAACGTATATATACTAAAAAAGAATGTACTGTGTACTTACAATATCCTCAGTATACAACTAATAAGTTTAATAAGTTTAGTTCACGAAAAGTTAAATTCACTAGAAAATATACTCGGTATTACAATTTTGAAGTTGCTTCAAAAAATCGTTGTTTTTACTAAAAGCATTTGTCTACTGTAACAATAAAATAGTCAAGGTTACTAGAATATTGGTAACTTCAAATAGATTAAGCTTTACTAGAGTGTGTAATAACTGCTGCTAATCACTTTTTTCTTAGTGTACTTTTCGTTTATATCATAGATTTGTGATAAGATTTTTTTATGTTTTCAAAGAAAAGTTATTTGTTTTCGCTTTTATCTTTTGATCGCTTATTACGATAATGAAACATTTATAATATAATCACCGAGAGTTGTTTATACCTAGTATCATTTACTAAAAATGTGCTGGAGTGTCGAGTTAATAATCCTGACAACTAAATGGTTTTAGTAATTGTTCCTAAAAAAATTTGAGTAATGTGTACTGAAAGAAGTACTATTTACTATATATATATACTAGGGGGGTACCCCCCTGCTCGCTCCGCTCGCCAACCCCCAAAGCATCATGAAATTTTTTGTTTTTATGAAGGTTTTCTATTTTTCCACACCACCCGGGAGGTAAATAGATTGGCGCGTTTTTTCTTTTGTTGATTAAGCTTTTTTATACATTCAAATTTATGTTTTATTTAATTCATTTATAAATAAATATATGTAACTCATACTTACATTTATTTATATTTAGTTTTAAGTATTGTATTTTTTAACATATATATTTATTTTAATTTTGTTTTTTATTTGAATGTAATATTGTAAAGCTCTTTTTAATTCGTATGTAATAATCTATATATGTAAATTTAATATTAATGAATATAATTAAAAAAAATAATTCTTTTGAATGTAATAAGAATTTACATTACTTTAATTTTTGTTTTAAATTAACAATATATCTTGTTATATTATATTATGAAAAACTTAAAAATTTCACTCATACTTCTGATTGAGGTATTATATAACAGTTTCAATAAGCTGAAAAGTTTGGATCATTGTATAATTGTATATTATATAATTTTTAATCTAGATTTTTAATTTGTTTATTACTTTCCTATAATTTTATTTTTTATTATATTATACTATTTTCAAATAATATTTACATTAAGTTGCCCTTAACCTTCAGTCAATTAAAACAAACTTTTTTTTAATACTGAATATTATTTATAAAGTTATTATATTTTAGAAAAACCAAGAAATTATTGATGAAAACAAAGAATCAGAAAATCAGTAAAATGGAATAAACTGCACTGATATGTATAATGAATAAAATACTGTATAAATATATAAACATTCACAATTATTATTATAAACAATTTTTATATGTATAATTTAATTCTTAATCGGAGTGGACTAGTGACTGCCACCAACCTTTGTAACTTCATGTATAAAGGGCTAAAAAGCCCGTTTAATTATGAATAAGTAAATAAATAAATAAATGAATAAATAATATGTATATAGAAAAAAACAACAAAAATAAAAAATGATAATTAATAGAAATAAGTAAATGAGGAGGGCATGAGGAGGGCTGAGAGGAGGGGTGAGGAGGGCAAAAAATAAGATCAAAATAACGTATTTTTTGAAACGATATTACCTTGTTTTGAGGAGGAGAATGAGGAGGGCAAAATGAGGGGCGAGGAGGGGCGAGGAGGGCGTAAATCTTATAAGATTTACAAACAACTATATAATATAGGAAGATATATATATGTGTGTGTATACAACTATATATATATATATATATATATATATATATATTTGAAAAGTTAGAAAAATTGTAATTATAAAAAGTTAAATTTACTTAAAAGTATATTTCATTTTACCACTTAATAGTTTCTATAATAAATAATTATTTCAACTAATCGCATCTATCTAGTATAACAATAAAACTCATCGCAAACTTCATCAGAAAATCGGTAACTCCGAATAGATTGAGTTTTAATATAGTGTCCAACAACGGTCGGCAATCTCTTTTTTTCGCCGATCATAAATTAATCAACCACGATGTTTACACATTTCCAGGATCGACCGGCAATGGAGATCTACAGGCCGGGCATGGGCAAGTTCAGCAAGCAGCGCATGGAGCGAGAAAAGGGCAACGAGGAGCGGGCTACTCCCTCGCAGAGTCCCACGCCTACGTCCGGGAACTCGAGTAATTACAAGTCGGCCAAGCCGAGCGGCTCGGAAGTGCGCTCGATGACCTTCAAGAGAAGCGTCAGCCGCGACATGTAGTAGTTGAGTGCTTTGGAGTAATGAACGTTTGTACGTGAACTGTGCGTATCTGGACCGGCGAATTCGAGCGTGCAGTTTATTGTTGATTCTGTGCTCGAGGAGCTGCTGTGCGAGTTTAGGGTGATTCCCTAGTGACTTTGTTCAGCGTCCAAGTTACAAACGTTACGAACTTTTTTTCCATTGTTTTAGAGTTTTAAGCGAGATTGTCGATGCGAGAATTCAATTTTAGATGAGCCCGACGAGGAGGTAATAAAAGTAATATGTGCGTATACAAATGCAGTATATTTGCGCACGGTCTGTTTCATACGGAATTACATTCTGTTTATTAATAATCCTGTAATATCTTCCTGTTGATCCATCCAACTATTACTACTTGTTATTTGTGAAGCACTTATTAAATTGCAAAAAAATCCTCAAAATGTAATAATGTTATTTAAAATTGAGGTAAATATGGTTCGTTATGATTGACAGAGTCTCAAAATCAATCATCGAGATTAGTGCTTCATCACCATTGTTTCGCAAATAACATGCAATTACAAACATTGCTGTATAACGCTTTAAAAAAAAACTTTACATCATCGAAGCAGGTAGAATGTAAAAAATGCTAGATAATAATTTCAATAAGCAGTATCGTCGTACGCATCGAGAGTTCGCCACTCGCCGTACAGTACATTCGCAATTGATCAGGTTTATCTGTACTCTCGTAGATAATGCCCGCGGTTTCGGCTTATAAAAAAAAAAAGCTTAATCTACGTTATCGCGCATCCCTTCCCAGTCGGATAAAGAATGAAAATCGAGCGAGTTGTCAATATCGCCGTCAGGCTTCAGTTGGTCGCGAGTTTCCGCTAAGTGCACGTGCGCCTCGTTAAACTGTATTTGGGGAACGAGAAGATGCAGCGTTACCCCAAGTGCAATCGGAGGTAGTTACAGTTTTAGTTTTAAGGATTGCACGTGAACGTCGGTATCACTCGAAGTGATTTAAAGGACCAGGCAAATGGTGAGCAATTAGATTTTATGAAATTTTTGAAGAATATTTTGTGCGGTAACAGCTTATTTTTTCTAAGTGAGTGAATGTGGCGAATACTTTATGTTGCATTGTAAAAAGATTTGTAAATTGTTTTTATAAAGTTTTACACAATGTGTGTAAACTATACTCGAGAGTTTGTGATTCCTTCGTTTTCCACAAAGTAGGAGTAGGCCTAGATATGATTATTGAAAGAACTTAGAAGCTTTTATTTAAATTATAAACAACTACAATAATCAATTTTTCTGCGAATTTTCAGTGACATGCTTTTTAGGTTTTTAAATCAAGGTTAAAAGATAAAACTAAACTTGTTTGAGACTTGCTTTTAATGAATATTGATATGTTTTATCAACATATTTTTATATTCATTAATTATAAAAGATTAAAATCAGCTTCGTCATCGCCAATAAAATATTACAAACAGTGAATTTTTAAATTGTATTACTCCTACCTTTTACACTCATCGCAACTTAAGGAAAAAAACACTTCCGCAATGCGTGTAACGTAACAATCAGTTCTTTCATTGACGACGAGCGTTGAATACTTGCAATTGTTATTACGTTGCCTTTAATTCCATTAGAATCTTTAGCTTTGATTGATCATCGCTCCGGTACTTAGCACTTTGGTTTAGTCTCGACTTGTCTCTCGTGCGAGTTGAGTGTTATTGCGTCGATCGGCAAAGTGAAAAGATCCGCGCGCCTCGGGAGTCGTCGAAGCCGCTATTCTTGTCTCTCTGTGAGTATTTTCACTCATTCCTTAGCGAAAAAGATAAAGTAACATTTTTATAAGTACTTTTTGATTGCAAAAGATTAATTTTTTGTGCGTATAAATACTGTTTTTTGTTATATTTCACGTTTGATAAAATCTTAAACTCAGTTAAGCTTAAAAAATCCGTTTATGTAAGGTACACGCCTTCGCTTTTTGCTTCTATAAAAATATATGCACTCAGATACATGATTCAATAATAGATTCAGTTTCCAGTTATGTGTATGAATTGATAAATATTCATGTTTCTAATCACCAGGATGTTCATCGGTACATAAATCATGATCAATATTAGAAATACTTTATTGACAAAAACGTTGCAATGTAATAACTATAAAACTTGCCTTATTGTATCTTTTCATATCGCAAACATTAATTTTTTAATAAAATATCCTGCATAATAATTGTATAACTTGTTCATACAATAATTTAAACATGTAACGTACAATAAAACGAGAATTAGATAAAATATAATAACTTTTGAAAATTACATTAAAATTTATCAAGCTTAATTTTAACAGTCACCTGGCTTATATAACTTACTGATTGGTGACATAATTGATTAAAATAATCCGTTGTTATAGACGTAACTATATATAATAAATAAATCAACCAAATAAAACACATCGTATAATTAGTATAAATATCTTTATGATCGTTTGTAAAGTATTAAAATTAATACGATGTAATAAGAAAAATGATATATGTCTTATCAATTCCAACTTATACTACTTATCACGCACATACACGGATGGACTTAAAATTTGTTTCTTCGAACTTTCACAAGCATCTACATTTTCAGTTTACTGTATCGAGAGAAAGCTTGTTTGATTTTGCATAGTGAAAATTATCATACACTCAATAAATATAAAAATAATCAATTAGATCTTTTGACTGTACCCATATTCTATAAATTATCCTTTGTACTCAACAACAGCGCTACCACGTACGTGGTATATTCTTTTTTTTGGTGAAAGGTATAAATAAATAAATACACTTAGAAAACGATCCTTTCGTCTCAAGCGGGTGTTCTTTCAAAAAAGAACCCAGCTGAATTCTATTTGTGAGGAACAAACACCTAGTAGAAAACAAAACTACAAAATCGTTCCTTTCTCCACGAGTGAGTTACGTTCCTCGCAAATATAACTCCTCTATACAGCTACTCCGAGAGTACATCCCCTTGATACAAACTGTTCGTTCTCTAAGCATACATAACAATTTTCGCGAATCCGCCTCTCGCGCACTTCCTTATCGACTCTGCGGCGAACATATCACACACGCACACATTCAGTCGTCGCTCGAGTCAGTTCAAGTCCATGGCCGCGGCGAGGACGTCGGCGCGCTCGTTGCTGTAGATGACCTTGCTGCCGGTGGCGGACGAGGCCGAGCTCGCCCGGCCCCCGTACCCCACCTCCTCCAGGGGGATTCCCAGGGCGCGCGCCAGGCGATCCCGCGCGTAATGGTAGGCGCCCTGGTTCCTGTGCTCCTCCTGCACCCACATTATCTTGAGGAGAGATAGGATAGATATAGATAGATATACTGTTTATTCATCCATGACGAAATTCTTACAATTAGGATGTTGCGTAAAAATATAAAGTTGATTTTTCACATGGAATACCCCATTAACCAGGCTTGCCGCGGCAATAGTTGCTGTGCAATGTTTGTTAGCAATTTGCTTCCAACTTACGCTCAAGAAATGACGAATATCAAGGATTGATGTCAATGTGTCGTAAAATTGACTGCACATGCTAGCCACCAAATTGCTGCCATATACGGACGCAGATTTACTTACATTTGATGTGTAACTGTTGCTGCAAGTTTTGTACATCAATTTGCTTTCAACTTGTTTTCAATATTATTAATATATTATATTATTTTATTTTCAATATTATTCACGTAATATTCAATAAAATTACTCATATATGCGACAGTGCAAGAGAGAAAGGGAAGAAATTAATAACAGCATATTGATGGAAATTTGTGTAACACAAAAATCGAGAAATGAGACGACAATATGATGTCAATGTATGCCTATGATACGCCTGTACATCATGAGCAATAGTTGCTGTAATTTTGCCTTCACTTTGCCCTCATAATTTACTTTAATACTTGATACAAAATTTCCAGCATATACGGACGCAGTTTTACGTCAAACTTACGGAAATCGATAGCAAAACGTGTATGTCAAATTGCTAACAATTTGCAATACATCTGGCTAATGGGGATAGGTAAAATAGCAAAAAATAATTAGGTTGTATTTTTTCTTTTATCATAAAAATGAAAAATTTGTAAGTTACAGACGTTGAAAGTTTTCAAATTTTCTATATATATATACTCTAATGCTACGTGACGTCATGAAAATATAACATCGTGCCGTCACGCAAATTTCAAATGGTTGTAATTACTTCAATTTTTGTTAAATTACAAAAATAAAAAATACGACTCAATTATTTTAGCATAAACTATTTGAACATGGAATAAAAAAAAATCATGCAACAACCGAATTGTATATACATATAGTTAAAATAGTTAAAATATTAGTTAATTAATACATTCATTATCTTACATTTAAGGGGTCACTCTGCAATCTCAGCAATAATTTTCAATAATTTATTTTTCATAGAAAAATTTATTTAAATATTCAAACTTTTTACACATAAATGGAGAGGTTTCGCACTTATAAAATATATTTTTTATTTTTGCTTTGTATGTAAAATCTGGCTGGTCCGGCTGCCTGAAGTTGACCCTACTATCTGGTTGACGTGATATCTCCATTTTGAAGAGTCTGAAAGCAAAAAAGTGGACGGGTTATTAAAAAATAAGCTTTTCGCTATAGCCGGTAGCTCAATAAACAATACTTGATAAAAAATAACAAAATGGTAATTGCAAAAAAAAGGTCGAAAATTTCAAATGTCCGCCATTTTGTTATTTTTTATCAAGTATTGTTTATTGAGCTACCGGCTATAGCGAAAAGCTTATTTTTTAATAACCGTCCACTTTTTTGCTTTCAGACTCTTCAAAGTGGAGATATCACGTCAACCAATTGTAGTAGGGTCAACTTCAGGCAGCCGGACCAGCCAGATTTTACATACAAAGCAAAAATAAAAAATATATAAGTGTGAAACCTCTTCTTTTATGTGTAAAAAGTTTGAATATTTTAAATAAATTTTTCTATGAAAAATAAATTATTGAAAATTATTGCTGAGATCGCAGAGTGACCCCTTAACATTCATTATAGTGTTTCTTAAATAAAAAATAACATCATTCGCTGTAACAGTTCGTGCTGGAACAGAGAGAGTGAGTGAGAGAGAGATAATTGATTTTAATCGAAGGTGCGGTGTTGATAGATTTTGCGCGTTGGAGCGGGTTTCGAAAAGCTTTTGATAAGCGATGATGGCTTTGGAGGATTTAGCGTGTATGATGTGTTTGATTTTAGTTGATTTGGGAGTGGTATTTGCTATCGAAAAAGAACCTTCTGTAATCACTTTAAACCGATTTTTGTTTTTCAAAATTGCGTTTTTATAAAACGTCCTTGATGAAAATTTGTTTTCATTTAGTTTTCGTACGTTTCCAAAATAACCATAGTATTTTTTTGTTCATGCACTCAGAGAAATAAGTTGCTAAGAGGAAATTCTCCTTCAAGATGATCATTTAAGATGATTATTCTTGGTTCAAGAAGAATCATTTCTCTTCTAAATGGATTTTCTTACTATAAAAATAACATTCTGGATTGAGATTTTTGCAGTAGAGGATTTATTTAGATTTGTTTCAAACTAAATTTTCGTCTTAACAACTTATTCAAGATTATTCTATTTTGTCGCAAAAGAACATCTCTGAGGTTTATTTCAGTATAATTTGTTGAAAGATGCATTATAAAAAGATTGTACATTCTAAAAAGTACGTAGTAAATGTATATACTTATGATTTTTTATATTAATTTTGAAAGAATATTTTTGAACTTTTTTTTCTATTAGATCCTTTAACTGCTTTTACAATTCACTAGGTACATATACGTTTTTCTTTAGTCTACTCTTTTGTTAAGCTTTTAGTTACGGCAGTTTAAGGTAATGTTAACCCCCGTGTTACTGGTAAATACGGGGAACCACTTTGTTTATTCATTTTTCAATTTTAAGAAAATATCTGTATGGAAAGTTGTTCTTTCCATAGAAATATTTACTCAAAATTGAAATTGAAATGAGAAAAGTGGATCCTCGTATTTGTCGGTGACAGGTGGCTTTAGCATCACCTTAAAATAGCATGACTTCACAGCAAATTAAAATAACTCTATCACAAGTATTTTCTAAAAATAAAAATTCTAGTATAATAATACCTTGCACTTGGGATACTTCGACACTTGCTCCGCGGCCAGTTTATACGGAAACGGACAGATCTGCTCGATCCTCAAAATCGCTATCTTGTCCTCCAGCTTCTTCTCCTTCCTCTCCGCGACCAGCTCGTAATACACCTTCCCGCTGCAGAACAAAATCTTCCTCACCTCTTCGGGCTTTGCCACCTTATCCGGGATCAGAGCCTCGAATTCCGTGCCAGGACCAATGTCATCGAAGCTCGACTGGGCCATCGGGTGACGCAGCAGCGACTTGGGCGACATGATGACCTATCGACGCGTGATCATCAAAGTTCTTTCCGATGTATTGCGTTATCGTTCCTCGAACTTTTTTACGCGACGGTGGAAACGAAGGTCGCGATAAGCCAACGCGTAAGTGTAAGTGTGTCGTGCTGCGATAATGATACGCGAGAGAGTAAAGTAAGTATGCGTACGACCGGACGTTGCGCGAAAGAGGAGAGAAATCGTTTGGCAGTAGTAGGAGGAAGTTGTTTTTACGACGGATTAGGGCAAATACATGATAAGGTTTTGTTTACCTTACAATTAGTGCTAATTGCTCTGTGTCGTGGAATTATCAGTATCGGATTGTTTAAAGTGATGAATTATTTAAATGTATGTTGGGATGGACAGCTTAATTTATGCTGATTTATCTGTGAATGAGCTTGTGGTCGCCCTCTTTAGAATTTATTATAAATAAGTATTTCAAAAGAACGCTTTTATCATTATACGTTCTTCGTGCTGATTAGTATCTGTCCGGAACTTTTCTTTACATATAATTTTTCTCGTAACTCCTGCCGATTATTTTCTAAAGGCTATTATTTGACTTCATACCTTTTAGTAAGGATAAACTATTTTTTTCTTTGAAAATACTAATAAAAGAAAATTAAAATTGCCATATTTTTAGTGTTTATGTAATACTTTCACAAATTTAGTATATTTCTTCAAAACCTTGAGAAGAAAAACTGAATGTTCGATTATAAAAGAATTAATTTTCATTTCTTAGCTTAAAAATGAAAGATTTGTTCAAAGGTAGAGCTACTATATGTGCCGCGTAAAGAAGCTAAACAATAATTAAAAATTTAATGTCAGGTACCGCGATGGAAAATAATCGAGAACTATGTATAGATATCAATCTAGTTTGTCATGGGAAATAATCCAGGGCCTCTATCAAACTAGATAAATTTCTACCAAGATAAGCAAAGAAAATTTTCTAATAAAAATTACCGTGCAAATCATAGTAAACGATCGGACTTCACGAGAAAAAGTGACCTCGATCTATAATCAAAATTAATAATATATGTAAACAAAACATTAAAAATCAAATAATCGTTACAGTTCCAAATAGGACGATATTGACCGCCAAAACGTTAAGAAACGGAAATTTTGTATTTATTTCAAAATAAATAAAATTGAAGTGACCAACAAAACCTTCTATTCTAAATCAATTTCCAACGCGAGCAATAAATTCCCTCCACCAAAATTGATTGTTTACTTTCCTTTCAAAAAATCAATGTTACATAAGAAAAAGTTAACATCGGTCATCATTCTCACTGTGAACTCTGTCAATTTGTATCCTTCATTAGGTACACTTTCTCCGTGCAATCAGAACGCCCCATACGTTTACCACGATCCTCACGATAATTTTTATTAAAAAACTTTCTGTGCATATCTTTAAAAAAGACTTTTTGTTAAAAAGTGTACGAGCCACTCTAAAAACCTCGTCTAACACTCATCTAAATTTGATCAAAGCTAGACGTTCAAATCATTTTTAAGGGGATGTCGGAGCCCCGCCGCCCCTTTTGCTGTCCGACCTATTTTGTATTTCTAATCATATGTAAAAACTACAAGTCTGATTAACTTTATCTTGTACAGGTCGGTTAATTATAGTAAGCACTACGCGGGTCAGCTCCGAATTTTACTGTAAAATGACGTTATAAGAAGTTATTTGCAAAAGTTTGTTAGGATTAAAAATTTGAGGTTAGGTTTCCACGCGTAAACAACTTATCGTATTTCAAATTAATTAGATAAATAACTTAACGGATCAACTTTATCTTGCATGCAAAAGCTTTATTATACAGAGTATTACGCGGCTCTCCTTTTGATTTTCCCATGCATTCTATTCTTCAAAAATAATCACTAAAAGAAAAAACACGATTTTCGCTCCGACATCCTCTTAAGGGGAGGTCGGAGCTATCCTGATTGGTGTAGATTTTACCTAACCTCAAAAATTAATATCATAAAAATAAAAATTTGTGGTCATTTATGGTACAAAAATGCGGTTGTCCGGTGTTCTTGTCATAATAATAAATGTTTATAAAGCTTCAAGCGTACAAATTGCGTACAAAAATACGGCGCGAGGTGAAGCTATCAGTAAGGCTAAGAAACGATAAGATGACCATCACTTTTAATTCAATTGTAACAATATTTCATAATAAAAAACTTTTGAGGCTACTAATAAACAAAATTGCTGTTGTCCGGTGTTCTTTACATAATAACAAACTATAATCGAACAAAGAATTTTAGACGTATAATGAAAAATACGGCGCGAGGTGGAGGTCACAATGTTAAAGTTCGCTCCGACCTCCCCTTAAGAAACGAATGCTCGTATGAACACCGCACGAGCATTCCAATAATTATTGAAAAGCTCACGAGCGGCTTGCGGAAGGGCATGAGTATCTGCCGGCGTAGCGCGTGCACGACGTTGGCCGGCGTGCTGAGATTGCAGACGATCCAGTTGACGTCGAAGAGCTGGCGCGTCGGGTCGAGCTGCTCGGCGCTCGCGTCGTCGTCGCAGAGCTGGAGGAAGCGCTCGAGCCGGGCGGACGAGTGCTCGGGGCCCTGGCCCTCCATGCCGTGCGGTAGGAGAAGCACGAGGCCCACCTGTCGGCCCCACTTGGTCTGGCCCGAGCACAGCAAGTTGTCCAGGATCACCTCGAGTGGTTCGGGGGAGTTCAGTTAGTGCAAAGGGGTGCGATGAGGGTTTTCTGCTGGCGGAATAGAGTTACCTCGGCGTGGAGTGGAAAGTGCCGGGTACGGTGAGATTGCTTTGTGTGTTGTGGACTGGAGTGTTTTGTGTTCTTTTCTTTGGGTTATAGATAGATAGATAGATATACTATTTATTCATCAATGACGAAAATTAGTACAATTGCATGTACGTGTATAGTTAAAATAATTAAAATATCAGTCAGTTTATACATTTGTTATCTCACATTTAACATTCAAATATTGCGTTTCTTATATAAAAAATAACATTATTCGCTGTAACAGTTTGTCAGTTTATAAAATCTAAATATAATGAACTAGTCAGAGTCAAATGGCACATCACAGAATACACTTCGTCAATACATAATAAAATAAATATAATAAAGATAACAAAATACGATAAAAATAAAAGGAATACATACACACACTTTACAAAAAATTGTACGTAAATCTATCACGTCAAAAAAATTAAAACACACTCATTCATATGACACTCTTACAATTCACGCTAATAAATACATTCATACTTAACACTTAACATGTAAAATAAATTAAATAAATAACTGAATCAAATAAATAAATAAGTTAGATAAATAAATAAATTAAATAAATAAATAAATAAATTTAATTAAATAAATAAATTAAAAAAATAAATACTTTAGATAAATAAATAACCTAAATAAATACCAGAGTTAGATTAGGACTACACAGAAATGAACAAAATAATGTATTAACCAATTTTCGAAAAGTTCACTTCTGTGTTTTCCGTGGGTGGTGGATTTTGGGATTGGATAGAGTTGCGGGTGAAATGTATTGTTTGTTGTAGGGGAAGACTTGCTTTTGGGACTTTGAAGTTGGATTTTTGAGAATTTTCAAATAGGTTTAGTATGGCTGGGAAGAGGATAGAAGGAGGATGCCCGCGGATGCGTGATAGTAATTAAGGAAATGCAACGCAGGCATGATAGTAAATATTAACTAACTCTATTGCTTAGAGTATTAAATGTTTGATAGTAAAAATAAGAAAAAGCTCGGGAAACTTGGGAGAAACTTAACGAAGTAGAGGGTGAAATTCGATAACATAAGTGAAAAAATCAAGATTTTATCAGACATTCAGTATAGTCAAAAGTGAGAAAATTTTGTTATATACTTTTTATTCTGTTTACTTTAAACAGAAGGAAATGTTTGTTTAGATACTTAGGATTTTATGGATCCTCCATGCTCATATCAGTTTTATAGTTTCCCCATGAACGTTTTACCTGACGCCGACATGGGCATCGGAGGGCATCCTACTTTTCCTTGATTTCGAAATACTTTTCAACTCCACTGAGTGACTGTAATACATTTCAGTAGAAAAATGTCTACAATCGGTCTTCAGAATCAGACAAAGTAAGTGCTATTCTTTGAAAGTCATATTTTTTATTATAAATACTACCCGTTTTCTACATTTTCTAAAATTTATAGGCGAGACTTAATGTTCTCGCTTTTAAAGTAATAAGTTAAAGGAGACACTTATAAAAATTGCTTTTTTATTAGCCATATTCAATAAAATTCATCTTTTATCTACAAAAGATATGCTTTGATTAACCCATGTAAGTAGTTTTTCAAAATCGGCATAAAGAAGTATAAAAATACTTTTAATGAAAACATATTAAATTAATACGTATGAAAACGTGTGGGTATACATATTATATTATTTAAGTGTAAAAAATTGCCTTTTTAAAAATTTTTCATAAACTCTTAAAAAATTACAATCTTTCATATTTAGAGTAATAAAATAAATAAAAAATTTATCGTATGTATTACATTTTTACATTTTTTACTATTGTGGATAGAAATCACCGATAAAAGCTATGAAATTAACAAACATAACCAAAGAAAAAAGGGAAAAATCGTCTAATTGAAGGTTATTAAATAAATTGATTATTAAATAAATTTCACGTTTCACGTATTTTTTAAATTCTCCTAAATTGCATCCTGATCAAATAAATTACAATTTACGATAATAGTTTTTGACCACGCAGACTTTATTAATTAACATAAAATAATTTTCGGTGCGCAATGAGTAAGTCGCGAATATTAATTTGATAGTTAGCATATGAACAATTTTTGGGTTATTTTTTAACCATTTAAAAATGATTACACATATTTTATTTTATTGAAAATTAGTCATAGCGAATGTGAACGTATTTCCGCAGTGTTGGCTATATATTGCAAGTGAACATACCTAATAGAATAGAAATAAAAGTAATCGATATGTTTAAATTATTCACTGAACAATTATTAACAATGTTTTAAAAAATAGGAAGATCGATCCCAACAGCTCTTTAGCATTTTAGGTTTGTTTATATTGATCGTTTGCACATTTTACCTGAACCATAAGCCTCGAAAGTGCCTATGCGTCTATTTACGTGGGATTGGAAAGTGCATCTAGTGGTGGGTTATAAATATGAAGTATACTATTTTATGCTGCGATATTTTAGCTAAATTTAAATAACTAAAATAAAAATGTTCATACGTGTCTCCCTTTACTTTGGTATATGCAGCAATATGTAATGTGAATTTTCATTATTAATTACTTGGCAGTTGTTGGCGAAATCACCAAATTGAGCTTCCCAGATCACTAGACTTTCGTGGTTGTATGTTGAGTAGCCGAGCTCGAAACCTTAAATTTTGTACAGTAATAATTTTTCAATTCATTTTCTTGTTTAAATTGTATACTTATTTTCGAAAGCGAAAGTAATTCCAATGAAACAAATGACTATAAAATATTATTTGTAAACATATTTTCTGATTTTTATTTTAAATAGCTCCAAACGATCGCGAAGGATTCATTCAAATTACTTTCTATTTTGGATATTTAATCTTTAAAAAACGAATAATTCTTGGAAAATTCTTCGTATACATAACTACATATACTTGACAAAAAGAATCTATTTAATCCTATTTACTAATACAAAAATTGCATAATATACATTCTATTTTCAAATAGGTACTTTTAATATTTGGGAATAGGATATAAATAGGATTTAATAGATTTCTCACATCAGGAATATAAGTTCATTTTTTTTTAAATTGAGTTTTGAGCGTTTTGATTTAACTAACATTAGTAGAAAACAATATCTCGCATACAAAAAAGTGGACTTATGTCGTTATGCCTCTAACCTACAGAATTATTCTATGGATGATTTAGTATGTCAGGTTTTTCATTATTCATTACATTTTTTATAAGTATATAATTAATTAAAAATTCAGTAAATTAATTTCAATTTTAATTTGAAACGTAGCAAAAACTTATCTGATTATTACGAGCGCATTTATGTATATCAAACAATCTTGAAGAAAATTGTCGCGCAAGAAGACATTTACAATTTCAATCTCAACCCGTACTTATAAATGATTTTCAGCTCTATCGCCTCTTCCCTTAAGATAATTTCAGAGCACACAAAAAAACCCCCATCATCGTCCCAATTCCCTCTATCATCAAACGAATCATACCGCAAACCGCGTACTCCGAGAGCGGCGAATTGCTGACCGTATAGACCGCCTGTCCCGGGAACACATTGTTCATCATGTTGACCCAGGTCTTGTCCGTGTCCTGGTCGTGGACTATGTGCATGCGGTGGGAGAAGGTGCCGCGCTCGACGTCCTCGCCGGACAGGCGCACGTGGTGTCCGGCCTTGAGGAGACTGAGGAACGCCAGGCACTCGGCCATCGCCCAGTCGATCTGACGCGACTCGCTCAGCTTGCGGCGCTTGTCCATCATTCGGTACACCTGAACGCGCGGGCATTGTATTTGTTTTTGTAGTTTTATCTTGCGGTTCGAGTGGCCGGTGACTAATTGGCGATTATAGGTTACGATGATTGGCTTTTTGGGTAATGAGAGGGGAAGCGATGAATTTAGCGAGGCAAGAAAGTTATTGACATTAGGCGAATTTTCCGATGGTTTAATTAATATATTATCTTTTGGAATTCAATGTCAGATTTTTAATGGCTCTTCATTGACGTTTATACATAATATATGGCCGCTTTGAATCAACGAAAAAGTAGAAATAATTTTTGGGAAAATTTTGAGCGGTTATATTTCATTTCGGTGAACAAAGTGTTGGGTCATTAATTTTATTAATTCAGTAACTTTTTCTAATGAAAAACAAATCGTAGCCAAATAGTCACTTGAAAAGTAATAGATTAATTAGTTAGCAAATTAAACTGTGATATTACAACGAAAAAACTACTATAACTATTATAACTTTTTAAATATTTGTAAAATAGAAAACGTAGAAAATTGAATATCAGCAATTCGTTAAATTTAGAATTACACGTTGTTAGAAGGTACTTTGAAGTACATCAGGCTTACGTATTATGCTATGCTTTTATCTTAAAGCAATCCGATGAGGTCAAAAAGTGATTCATCTTGTACTTACTCCGAGCTCGTATAGCAAAACTTGGAGAACCAGTCATTCTTATTATTAGACAGGCTTTGCACCTTTATTTGATCAAGATAAATGATCGATTTTTATCTATCTTCAAAACTAACTCAAATTCATTGACTTAAGAATTAATCATTCGGCACTTTTGATCTTAATCAATTGGATTCCTTTAACAACCATTACTTCGTTTTTTGCAACTCTGGCTTCGTACCACCGTGTGAACTTTCAGCTTTTCGGGCGGTGTGGAGATGTGCTGACAGATCGTCATTATATCTTCGTTCGCGATGCCAGTAGGGGGAATGGTATTGTCCGGGTTCTGCTTGGAAAAGAAGTCGATCCAGGGTACGTCGTGCCAGTCGGCCATCTGCATCGAACTGAAGCCCTTTGCCTTCTCGAACTCTGACTCGCAGTGGGCTAGGTATTTGTCTCTTTCCTAATAGTGCAATTTACTTATAATAGGTAAAAGTAATCAAAATTTAAGAAGTTGCGTTAAAAGTTTCTTGAATTTTTCAGTTACAAGTATAATTAAGATTTCGGTATGTGTAACTGAAAAATTCGATCACATTGACATTCTTCTAGAAACAAATATGTATGGAAATTTATGAAAATAGGTATGTCTTAATTTTCAGCAATTATTGTAGATTTCAGTTGTTATCCTTATCTGCTTGAATTATTAATTGCAATGTAAATAAATATTCAGTGAAGAGCTTGGAAAGAGCTTTCGTTATATGCAAATGAAAATTTAGTTATAATTCTTTTTTATTTTAACAAATTGAGAAATTTATATGTAGAGAAAAATTTCAGAACAAGTATTTGAAAGATTAATAATAAATTCTTGAACTTACTTTTAATAGGAAAAAATATATAAAAATTTATGGAATAAAATATGTTTGAATTTTTAGACATTAATTATAAGTATTTTTACTTGCTATCATCAAGAATTAACAGTTAGGTTAAAGATGCATTTTATTTAATACTATATATTTCGATAGGTTACACGGGCAATTTTTCGAACTGTTGTTATCAAAAATCTTTACTCACAGCTTCGAATATTGTCATTAGAAACAATTTTTAACAGTAACGAAGACTGCAGTTTCGAACCCAATAAACTTTTGGATTTCTTCTATATTATCTTTGATAAAAGGAGATATAGCATTTCAAAGTTGTTGTGGCGTCAATACCGTGCATGCTACATCTCTTAAAATGAGTGAAATTTCAAGTTTGAGTGAATCGTGATTAGATTGAAATCTTCCCTATAGTTGCAGTTTCACTCTATGGTAGAGTGAAACTTCTAATATATACAAGAAGAAAATATCATCTTCGTATCTTACATTTTCGTTCGTTAATCACACGAAGAATAAATGATAGTATTAAAATTTGTATATCTGAGGGTATATATATATAGAAGTTTTTTACGTATTTTTGGTAATTATAATTAAAATAAAATATTATAACTTATGTATTAAAGAATACGTAGCGAGCAGAGGCTCGTTTACTGTTTGGATAACTAAACTTCGCTTCACTTCGATTGAAATCAATTAGCTCATTTTATGAAGTGAATTTTAACATACTATAACTCACGTAACATGAATTTTGAAAAAAATTCAAATTGATCCATGAATTGACTTACAATTAGATTCTCTACCAGTTTTCCAGATGTCAATCAACATAAAATTTGTTATAACCCACTCGCAGTGTAAATGAATATTCAGTATAAACATGTTGATCAAACTGACAATTCAATGCTAAATTTTCAAATTCGATACAAACGCACCTCCTTGACGAAAGCCTCATCGATGAGTCCCTCTTTCAGCAGCTTGTCGCTGTAGATCGTCAGCACGTTGGGATGGGCCTGTATGCGCTTGTACATCAGCGGCTGCGTAAGCATCGGCTCGTCCAACTCGTTGTGTCCGTTTCTGCGATAGCCCACTATGTCGAGCACCACGTCGTTGTGATACTCGGCTCTGTATTCGTCAAGCGGTTATAATCCACTCGTCTCAACGTGTACAATTATAGCATTGCGTTGCTCGCGCAATCTTGCAATTCACGCGATTTAATCTCGACGCGCTTTATCAAAAACTCAGTACGCGGTACAGGGTAATAAAAGTATATAAATTACATTTGTAGATGGTTTTACATCATTTTATATTGATTTCCTAGGAGGAGGCTTGTTAGGAGATTTTTTTAACTGATTTACCGTTTAAGTGCGTAATTGATTGTATTGGGTGGAGTCGATCGAATGGATATTGCTTACCGATATTCACTGGCGACTTTGCTGCAGTAAGCGACTAAGTCTGGATCGTCGGCGTGTACGTGGAATATTGGTGCGTTTACCACTCGGCCGATGTCGGTGCAATGTGCGCTCGAACGTGAGTATCGCGGGTCAGTTGTAAAACCAATCTATAACAAGAATATTAATTTTAGATTTAAGCGGTTTATTATTGTTCTTATTAAGGGGGAAGTAGATTGAAATTTATAATTTATAATAATGACGAAAACATGTTTTTTGTATTTTTTGAATGTATTAATCTACTTTTAATAAAAAGTAAAGCTACTTTCATTGAAAGTTGCTCGATGGTAATACTTATACTTATGAAGCTGTATTTTCGATACATTTTGCTGTTTTTGGATATAATATTAATCTTTTCCATATATTAGAATGAGATTGGATGAACATATTCAAGCAAGCAGCACGTTTGAAGAATCATGTTATTATTTGCAATTTATCAAGCAAAATTCATGAAAATTTGAGAAAATTCTATTATATAAATTTCAAAGGAGGATACTCACGAATGCGTAGTAAATAAGCTAACGCTGGGGAATATACAAAGCTATATGAAAATAATTTGATCAGGGAAAGTGAAGAGAAGCTTAAATAATAGAGGGTAAAATTCAACAAAATAAAAAATCAAGATTTTATCAGATTGAGTAGTTAAAATTAAAAAAATCACTTTTCTCAAAATTTCAACTTTATACGAAAATTGTTACTTAAATGCTTAAGATTCCGTGGATTCTTTACGCTCACATCAGTATTATACGTCCCCTATTATCAAAACCACAAAATCAGCACATATGGGCAATTCTCAATTAGTTCGGAATTTTGTGTGACGCAATATTTTTTGTGCTAATACAATATTTTTGCTCGTTTATCAGCCAAGAACTAGATTGTATATATTGTTTACAATATGTAAACACAAAAAAAAAGTATTATAGTATACATTTTAAAGACAAAAATTCATACGATACATAAATAAAATAGGAAAATTTACAGAAAACGACGCGTGACTATCTTATTTTTTTTTCTTTTTCTGTAGAATTTGGTGCGTCTTTTGAAAACGTTTAAATGGGTGATGAATTTCAAGCATTTGGTAAGCGCAATCGAATATGACATGTTAGAAATGTGTGCTCTTAATAGGGAAAAAGTTACAAGGCACCAAAGTGGCGTGACTATTTTTTTTCATTTTTAATATTTATTACTATTATGCCGCGTCGCTATTGGTGCGTAAACAAAATCATTATAAAACCACATGGATAGTGTTCTAGGGCACAAAAGCAACAAATCTATACATGGCGGAATCATGTGCTCCCATAATAAGGGAGTAAACATGGAATGTATACTTAAGAAGGCAAAACGTTCATTATTTACAACACTATTAAACTAAAATTCACTCGCCCCATTTTTTACATCATTATTTAAGAAGTTACAGAGCGATTTATTGTTACACATGATTTACTAACTTATTCTGCGAAAATAGGTTGAAAATCACGAAAAAATGAAAAAACGCGTAAAACACGTTAATAACTTTGGTGCGTTGCTTTAAAACGTTGCACCACATTTGGATTTTGTATTCTAACAGCTGAAGGAACGTATACTAAAAATTTCAGACATGTGCTCAAAATATAAAAAAAAATTTCTTTTTTATAATAAAATCCGAAGTTTGTGAGAATAGCCCATATACATACTTGATTATTGACGACCGCATGTATAACGCCACCGGTGGTGTATTCCGGCAGCTTGGTCAGGTGCATCGTCTCGTAGCAGATGCCCTGGCCGCTGTAGGCCGCGTCCCCGTGCACTAGAATCGCCACGGATTTTCGACCGTCGACGTCGCCCTTCTCCACCTGCTCCGCCCTCACGCGACCCACCGCCACGCCGTCGACGGCCTCCAAGTGCGAGGGGTTCGCCATTACCGACACGGTCACTTTCTTGCCACTTCTGCAGGTAGTTCGAGGCGAATTAATGAAGTGGGGTGGTTTGGTGATTTGGATAATGGACAGAATTTTTCGAGGATTAAGAGTAACCGTCTTAAAAGATAACGTTGATCTAAATGTTTTTTTCAACTTTTTTTTTAAACAGTTAAATGAAAAATCAAGTGCATTGCTGGCAGGAAAATTAGTTTGTTTTCTTTTTACTGCTTCTAAACATTTTTAGTGACTACATTTTTTTATGAATTTTGAAAATCCAAAAAATTTTTGTTCCTTTCGAAAAGAATTTATAGAAGGATTGAGAAACGTAAAGATATTTAAATATAGAAACACTATAGTATGAATTTTTTTCTCAATCATTTAAGGTGGTCCTATATTAAATTTTGAAAAATTTGCTAGTTACATGATAACATTTTTTTAAATTGGTGGTTATATTTGTAACCCAAGAAAAAAGTTATTGTAAATTTTCATAAATTTTAAGACAGTTTATCCATAGTTATGTAAGAAAAAATAGCAATTTTCAATGAAAATTGATGTTTTTTCAAAACTGTCCTTGAGCATAGGAATGCAAGTATAGCATTTGAAAAAAATTATATAATATCTAATACCTCTACCATACAGAACTGTGAACTCCAAATTTCTAAAAACACAATTATAAAGAAAAATAAAATTATATTGAATTTTCATTGTAAAAATAACATACAGAAACGACATTTCTAACTCTATTCATGGGTAACACTTTCTTAATAAATTTTTTCTTTGAAAAATCGGAGTTCATGGTGGTTGTAATGAGAATAAGTTGAATACGATATCCTTAAAGTTTCAGATTAATTCATTGAAATCCTATGTGCGTAAGACTTGCTGAACATTGGAAAACCATAAATGGAGAAAACCTCACTTTTGTAAAAAAAAATAAATAATTTTCTTATGATTTTAAAACAATTTTTCTATCGCTGAATATCGATTAAAATATTTTTTTTAATAATTTCTATGTTTTCTGAAGTTTGTTTGCATAGTATAGAGTAGATTTGGACACGGGTTGGATTCGGTTAGTGTAGGAACACGTTGGGTTGTGTACAATAAAGGTCGGAAGAAAAATACGTATAAATAACTATTAAGCTCATTCAAATTATTTTTATGGCCAATATTGCCAATACAAAATCATTTTCTCTTCTAAAAATGTACAAAGTATCAAAAAATTAAATATAAAATCGAGTTTTTCGTCAAATTTTACTATAGGACCACCTTAAGGATAACTTTTAATATTTCAAAATTTTGAGAAATTTGGAACTCTCTAATATATAAGTATAGTCTTGAATAAAAATAATGATCTTTCTTATATATATTATTGCTTAACCTTTCTAAGACTCTTTCCGCGTAAGTTCCCAGATGATATTTAACATCCCCTGATCCGAATCCCTCCATCGAAATCGGTTTGAATTGCGTTAGCAGTTGATGCAGTGGTTTCGAACACACGTTGACTAATGTGTTCAAGCGGCCTCGATGTGCCATACCAATCACGGCTGTTTCTACTCCTGCGAATGTAAATATTTGATTAAAATTTAGCTGTACTTTGATAGTAACTCAATCATGTCTATTAGCACTATTATTTACCATGCTCAGCGCCGGTTTCTAAACATTGAGCCATCGAAACTATGAAAGATTCGCAACCCTCCAAACCAAATCGCTTCTCGGTACCGTATTTTTTCGCGAGAAAGCTCTCAAACGTCACAGCCTTCATGATATTCGACCAGATCCACTTGCGATGTTCGGCTTGGAGTTCCCATACTCCCGGGATTTCGAATTTGTAACGCAGCCATTCCAACTATTTAGAAATATCGTACTGTGTAATTATAAGATTTTGCATTGAAAAATTCATTTTTTAAGCTTTTTTTTTAAATGATTAGGTCGTATTTTATGTTTTATTCTCGCGAAAATAATAAATTTTAAAGTTGTAAATGATCAAAGATTTTGTACTTTCGATATATAGATATATATTCGATATATCGATATACTGCTATGTCATTCAAATTTCATCTTGCTATATCTACTTGAATTTTTTTCAATTTAAAATGACAAAATTAGTCTTTCTATTAGTTTCAATTGAATAATGTGATTTCGAAACTTTTTTAATGACTATATTTGGATTATGGATAAAAAATAGCACCATAAACGTGAAAAAAAAACTATCCATTAAAATAAAAAAAAACACATAAAATCAAATTTCACCAAAAGTAAAAAACATCTAATTTGTATCTTACAACGCTGGTGTCGTGTATGTAAATGTACTCGAGTCCCAGATGGCCGCAGTACACTTTGTTCAGTCTCTTGATGATGTCGCGCAGCGGCAGGCTCGTCTTCTCGCCGCCGATCACCGTGCTCGATCCCAGCGGGAATTCTCGACTCAGATCGGCCTCCGTCATGCCCTTGAGATGCTGGCGCACCACGAGTTTCGGCGGCAGGTCGCTCGTCTCCTGCAGCCTCGCCGAGTCGGGATTCTGTATGCCGAGGGGATCGATGTCCGCTATCAAGTGGCCACGAGCCTAGTTTTTTTGGGGGAAAGAAGGTGTGTGTTTTTGGTTGGGTCGATTAGAGATTTTGATCGATGTAGGAAATGGGAATTAATTGCCTGGTATGCGCGGATAGTGGCGTTGACGTCGAGCGTGCCTTCGACGTAAGTCTCGCCTTGGATTTCGGCCTCAGATTTCAGTCTGACTCTTGGCTTCGTCAGAAGATCGTCTTTCGGAAAAAACGTATGAGTTGCTGATTTATTTAACAGTTTGATTCGATCGACATTAATCGTAATTTTCTTAAAATTCTATTCATTCTTTTTATTTACTTGAATTAGCCATGCGTTTCGATAACGTGTTTGTCGTTATTTTCAAGTTAAAACTTAATATGTTGCATATATTATTTTAAATTAAGGGAAATTTTGAGAAAAACGTGGGATACCAAGTAAAAAGCGAGTTGCATTAAATACTTTAACAGGAACATCAAGTACTTAATTATGTATCTAAGGAATACCAAAGATACGATATAAATTTAAAAATCAACTGTTTATTAAAAAAATGAAATTTTCGAGTCATACCGTTTCTTCAAAGATCGAGTCTATTTTGTATAATAAAAAAATTATTTGTTCATATAATATTAAATGTATACTATACGCAGGCACTCGGCTTTTATTTCTCTCATGTCTTTTTATTAATTTTTATAGCTTTTTCAGTGTTTTGCCTTAATTTTAACATTTTGCTTTTGCATCTTAGTTTTTTGCATTTTAGTAGCCGTTTTCACTTTTTTATCTTCGGTTATATCAATGATTTTGTTTTAGCATTATTTGTTTTATTATTAACAACTTTTTTATCACTAATTCATTTTTTCTTCTTCTTAGTATACTTTGAGTTATACCGTTACTCCATAGATTGGTTTCAATACTCTATTTAATATTAATGATATATGTTCTAGTATTCATAACAATATATTTAATTTGCTACCTGAGCGCCTTACCACATCGAGCGTATACTACCTACAAAATATGATATTATCCAAACCAACGTTCTCAGAAGATTAGTCTTAAGACTAAAAAATGAAATACCTATTCTCGCTTAAAAAAACGTTTTCGCGCAATGTTTTGATGTTTTAAAATGGCAACTAAGAATTTTCCAGATAAGCACAATGATCACTGAGTTTCTCTACTATTACCATGATAATGTTACATGGTAATAAATGTAACATACCACAGTAACATAGCAGAATTAAAGGCACCATATCAAATAAGCACTCTGCTAAACCGTCAATTAACTCTCCCGTCCCATCACCCCCGACTCGCACTACTTAAACTACCCAAAATCCTTCGCAACCCGAGGTTAAAATTCGCACTCCTCAAACACCGTCCTCCACCAAAGACACTCCCAAAAGCTCTCTATCAACCCACATTCCGTCCTCTGGCCCTCGAGCAAGTTCGCCGGCACGTCCGGCACCTGGGACGCCACCTTCACCGACGTCCCTGCTGCTCTCCTCGGCGCCTCAGAGATACCAGGCCGCGCGGCCGAGTCCAGCTCGCGGAAGTACGCGTCCCAGGAGGCGGGCACCGACGTCGCGTCCTTGCGCCACTCGGCGTACAGGTGCTCGATGTACTGGCCGCTCGTCGTCGTGAGGAAGGAGTCCCGATCGCTCTTGTGCCTCGCGAGGAGCGGCCGAAGCGCGAGTCGCCAGCTGGAGAGTACCGAGCGCATTTTGATCCATTTGGGGGGGGGGGAGGTCTTCCACAGGGGGGTTGGGTAATTAGGTCTGTGTGTTGAAGTCACTGGGGAAATTTGGATTGATACTTGGGTGTGGTTTCGAGGTTGGGTGCTCGAGGCTGTCAAGATGATGAGGCGGGTATACGCGGTGTTTTGGTGACTGGACTTCAGGTCGTTCGAATTATTTTGTTTGTTTGTTTGCTTGTTCGCAGGGCTATGGAAGCTCCGCGTCATCGGAGTACAGAGTCATCGAGGTCGAGCCCGACAGTGAGCCCTCGGAAAGTCCCTTTCCGAGGAACAGGGTAACGTCCAGCAAGGTAATGATGTTAATGTATTACATAATATATCGCTGATTGTCAAAATTGTTATTGTTGCTGGAAGTGTTATTTTATGTTAGCATCGTCCTATCGCCAGTAAATACTATGCTTTCTGAGTATGATTTTCGTTTATGACAACAATGCACTCTACGTGAGGTACAAAACTTCTTTAAGAGGAGTCTGTATCTTCTGTCCTTGTCTAATTTTTGCTATTTATTTAAATAGTAGTTTGTTAATTGAAAAACTAAACCTTGGCCTCAATTTGTATTAAAATAAGGAATATTTTGAGATCTTAAAAAGTATCTGACATTATTTCCTTTTCGAGAAAACTTCGGAACGCGAAAATTGAGGATAGCTTTTCCGTTCCGAAGTTTTCTCGAAAAGGAAATAATGTCAGATACTTTGTCAGATACTTTTTGAATAAATAGCAAAGACGTGATTAGACAAGGCCAGAAGATGCGGCCTCCTCTTAAGATTAATGTATTGAAACCTTTGAAATTACTCTCTTGCTGTCATAAAGTAAGAGGTTAAAACATACATTTTATAATAAAGTTGATAACTTTCTTTTTTATTTATTTATTTATTTATTTATAATAAAAGTAGGGCCAGCGGTGGCTCACTCGGATTACAAATGTTGTTACCTGACAATTTTGAACGCTTTGTTGCGTATTTTTGGTGCGTATTTTTGCTACGTAATTTTATTACGTGTCAAAGTTCTAAGGTAATTTTTTTCCACTGAGACATCGAAGACTACACTATATACATATTTAATAACCATTAATGGGTGTACCATGCGGATAATAACACTAAAACTGGGAGACTAAGCTATGATATATTTATTTATTTATTTAAACCAGAAAGATTCACATACATAAAATTACAGTATGATGTAAATCCCTACAGAAGTAAACTAAGTTACCTGTGCGCAGGTCCGATACATAAACTTAAGAAAAGTGATAAAAAAAACTTAAAGCATAACTAACTTACTTAAAACTAACTTAAAAACTAAACTAAGCTAGTATCGTATATATCTCATAGTAGACTAGACACATTATAAAATTTAGAAATTATTAACATTATAAAAATATTTTTTGGACATAGATATATTTAATATAATTGCACCTCATATATTATAGTTATCTTTTATCCACATTTTCAGTTTATATTTTTGTGACTTTTTATCTAATTCTAATGTTTTTAGATCATTTGGTAGTTTATTGAAAACTTGTATAGCTTTTGTGTAACTATTTTTATTGCTGACCTTTTTCTTGTTGCTGGGAATCATATATGTTGTTTAACTTTAAATTGTTTAAATAAAATATTTGTTAAATAGAAGTATTATAACTTAGTCCCCCAGTTTTAGTGTTATCATCCGCATGGTACATTCAATAATGGCTACTAAATATAGAAATAGTATAACTTTCGAATTTTCAGGAAATAAAAATAACCTTTAAAAAAAGCGTTCGAATTTGTCATGTAAAAATATACGTATTTTTGTTTCGTAATATTGATACGTAACAAAATTACGTATCAAAATTATGTATTTACTTTCAACACGGTCACATCCATGGTTCAGTTTCGATGCGTAGTCTCTGCTGATTGATACAAGTAGGATAGAACGGAGTTATGTCGATCAAAACTTGAACTAGAAAAACTTGTTATAATTAAAAGAATATTAGCATTTTATGCTTTGTATACGTTTAAGTATAAGACCGACATGAACGTGACCCCCGGAATTATTTACATAAATGCCTCAGATAGTTTTTTAATTGCTCTAATTGCTCTGACAATTCTTTTAATTTGTCCTTCAGAGATATTTAATAACAAAATCGTAAGAATATGTATCTCAGCTCCCGGATGGAATTCCGTTTTTTCATCGATATTTCACATTGTTAGATGATCCGGAGCTTAAATTAAAGTAATTAATTTGCGCAAATTTCTCCTGTACTTATTTGTATCCTAAAGCGATCGTAAATATAAATAATTTCTAGTATATATTTATATAACAATTTGAGGTTATGTCGTTATGAAGATAGAGTATAAAGGTAGATCCATGGGTTTGTGGGTTAAACATACATGGGGGGGGGGGGGGGGGGGTGGGATGCGAATCTAAAGCAATTATGTAAATAAATCCGGGGGCCAGGTTTACATGGGTAAGAATAAGTTCAAACATTAATCTTTTAAATTTTAATAGTTTTAACTGACCGTACTTTTGTATAAAAATAAAAACAATTGTTCTTTCGACCGCAATCGTACACGGCGGGTCACTTCTAATTGGCTAAACAAAACGTAAAATAAATTTAAATATCCCTTAAATTTATATTTTTGATGTTCGTATTGATACATTTTTATCTGCAAGACACTATTTTGAACTAACAAAGTAAAAACAGATCTTTTATAAACGTTTCATCACGCCATGAAAATATACATTAATCCTAACATATTTTTGCGCTTCCCTCATTTAAATACACGCTGATGAAAATGACCCCATCTCATTATAAAAGTTCAAAATTAATTTAAAAAGTAATAAATATCACTAGGCCAATATAAAAATTTTAATTTAAAAATTTAAATGCTATATTTTTCTTATCTGGTACTTAGAACCTTCAGTATTTAAATGAAATAATTATAAAAATGGTTTCAACATAAACTTTTCTTAAAAGAAAAGTAGCTAAAACCTATATCGATTTGAATATCTTTACAGAAATCTTTTATGCGTTTGTTTTAGCATTTAATAAGTTAAAATATACATTTTAAAGAATATAGAAATATGTTTACCATTCAATAAACTTAATATTTCTCATAAAGTGATCGGATTGACCCCGTTTTCTCTATAAAATTCATGTAGTGTTATGTTTACAAAATTCCGCAGACTCCCGTCATCAATTACCATACCGTATGTAACAACACATATAGCGACGGTAAAAGATATAAAAAAAAGAAAAATAAATAATAAAAGTAATTTCGTAATTAACGAGTCGTCTAAATTCGCAATTAAAACCCCCTCAGTCAAAATATTGGCAATTATTAACATCGGCTTCCTCCGATATTAATAATTATACTTATATTTATATTACACAACGTATCACAACATATCTGTGTTTTTTTTCACTATTCCTTTTTTCATACAATTTCAGAAACAAAAGCCATATTAATTTGAGATAAGGATTGAATCAATTATATAAATTTAAAATTAAAGAACACTGGTAGAAAATGCGATTTAGTTATGTGTAGAACTATCGAGGCCTGTATATGAGTCTACACAGATACGTGTCGATAAGACAAAATAATTTTTTATCAATGAAGGGTTGACATAAAAAACACAAAAAATACTTGTAATTCAATATTTATTTATATGTAACTCAAAATTTATTTATTTTATTTATACTTAATATCATACAATAACATTAAATATATATAGATCAATAAATAGATTATTACATTTATTAGTTAGGGGAACTGCAGTAGTAAACTGCGACCTATAGCCTAGTGAATGATCAGGTCACGTACGTGACAATTTTATTTGTTTAAAAACTACTTATAATTTGCGATATTTATAATTATAGCATAAATATATTTTTAATACTTATGTTAAAGTACCGTGGTCATTTACTTGGTAACTTATCCTATTTAATGTATTTATTTATTTATTTATTTATTATTGATTTATTTATATATTTATTTACTGATTTATTTATATATTTATTTACTGATTTATTTATATATTTATTTATTTATATACGGGACGAGCCCGGTTAGATTTTAGGTGCACTAATATTTTTACCTTTGGATATTATTATAGTATTAGTCTGCACACACAAGCAAAGTGATACATTATTAGCATGATCAGTAACAATTAAAATATCTTTTTTTTTATATATTTGTAAATAAAGTTCTTAACAAAGGCAAAATCATTCTGAAACTTAGATTTATAACCAATAAGGATTACATATCCTGCGGGAATCGGATTTTGATCATGCTTTAGTAGGTGGTTTTTAATACTTAAAAATAAAGCGTAGCACCCGTAATTTGTTTCAGTTGTCCTTATTCTCGACAGATAAGCTGTTTTACATAATAAATGCGATATTTTAATATAAAATTCAACCCTTAGTTCAGGCATAATAGTCTTAACCTATTTATTAATGTTTGTTTGCCAAACGAATTATACTACGTTAAAAATTAATTTTTTAACGTTAAAAATTAATTTTTTAACGTAGAAGAATTTGTACACAGTCTTAGAAATTCAAATTTAAGAATGGTTTGGGGACACAATTCGACTTTCGGTGCCAACTACGTAATTCTAGATAAAAGTACCAACTAATATACGGTTAATTTCCAACCTTTGCGTACATGTATTTTATAAATAGGTAACTTTTGCACGTTTTAGAAAATTGATGCAAAATGTGAGAACGGATATATTCTAAATTATTATTAAATATTAATTTTCTCAGAAAATTCTCCGATATTTTCTTCACTATTTCATGAAATGAACATCTGTAATAAGTAAATGTATAAAAGTAAGAGTATCTTTTAATTAAATAGAATATATTTTATCAATTTGCATTTGCAGAAGTATTTGCAGAATCACAATTTTTCATTTAAATTTCGCATATTGTCATTTAAAAATTTTTTGTTCTTTGAAAAATGCAAAAAAGGTGTATGTTTGATAAGTATTTCGTTTTTGTGTAAAGGTATATGTAGATAAATTTGAAAATGGCGCAAAGTAACATACGAACAATAATTAAAAAAAATATACTAGCAAATAAATTGGTCTTACACTTTCTTAATCAAGTACACATTTCCAAAAACTCATATAATCTATCAATTAAAAATTGCTCTTGTAAAAATTTTGGATTTCTTAAATTTATAAATCAAAATTTCAATAAGAAGTATAAAAATACCGCATGCCCATCCACCACATAGGATACAAAAGTTAATCTTTAAGTCTGCACTACTAATAGCTTCAGGTTGACTAGTCTCTCTTGGAACATTGAAACTTTTTCTCCTGTGTCGATTATAGAGTTCCGTAATAATTCCACCTTGATTCATACGTGACAAGATCCAATTAAATTTATTGAGAAGCGGCCAATCTTCAGTTGCTGTATATGTTATACTTCTCGTTAGTAAGTTTTCTTTCGATACATAAGTACGATCACTTTTGTTTAGGTAAAATCCAATATAAAATGCAGTATGTATGCATACAATAGATTCCTTTTGTAACAAACGTTGAGTACAGTTTCTGAAGTCGCTGTTTGTTATAAAACGATTGCGAATTTCGCCATCGGTTAATAAATTTTTAATAATCGAATCTCCGTGAGGTTTAAGATTGGATTCGATCAAGTCTTGAGCTGAATGTATTGTTGAACGGTAGATCGGTACAGTATTGATTGCATTTAAAGTGCTTTGCATTAAAGAACTAAGTAAGAAAATACTAAACGTTAATGTTATGAAGAATAATTTTCCTGACAAATCAGTTGGTTCTTTTAAACTCGCTGTGCTTATAAACATTCGTAAGAATTCTAAAGTAGCCATTGATAGTTTTAGTTTCAAAATACGTTTTAAAACGAATGTTGACACAAAGCAGGTTCCAATAAAAAGTAGCCATAGTTTGAAAGAAAAAATAGAAAAAAATCTATCAACATAGTTTACTGGCATTCTTAAAGACACCATTTTCAAACCAATATCATGATAAGGATAACATTGTTGTCTCCAATAATCGCTTAAGAAAGAATACGATATATCAAAGTCTACTATACCAGAGAGTATATCCTGAAATGATCCTCGAATATTCCCTTGCCTATCAATAAAGCTAAATGTAGGAACCAGTTTAACTGTAACAGATGCATTTAAATGATTTAAAATAACACCAAAAATTTTATGAGAGCTTCCTATGAATCTATTATATCCAGTTAGATTATAATCAAAACCAGATACTTTCGCATCAATTCTGGAAATCGTTCGAATAGTATGACCTTTTAAATCCCATGTTTTGTCAAAGTACAAACTATCGCAGTCCATTAAGTCGCTGGAGGCTTCAATTTTATGTTTAAACAATGTCCATTTATTCGGCACAGTGGCGCTTTTTTGCACATTCCAAAAACTTGGAGCGATATGTGCGAATGGATTAAAGGTGTACAGTACTATTTCCTGGTTACTATTACGACATACATACACTGCAGATATAATATTAAATAACCAAAAGGTATTTAAGGCTGTGTGTGCCAAGTTGCAACTATTTTCTAAATTATTATTAAGTATTAAGAAAAGCGCTTCGTGATTCCACCAAATAGAATTTCTTAATCCGCTCAATATTTCATTTAACATTTTACTAGACGATGAAGTAATAGCAACGTTTGTTGCAGGACAATTTTTTTTATTAATAACTGCATCGTCAATAGCCTGCATAATACGAGAACGCGTGTAACTCAGATACATAGGATTCTTACTCGTACCAATCAATTGCACAGGAGTACGAGAAGAAAATGAAAAATTCAAAATAACTGAATTCTCTTCATTCCAATCACCAATTAGAATAGTACTTCCAATATTTTTAGTAAAGCAGGATTTAATAATATTACCCTTGAAAAATAATAAATATTTTTTATATTTTATATGCTTATTTTTTAGTGCAAAATATTACTTACTGTTAGTTGAAATAGTTTATGATTATTATTGGAAAAAAGAATGTTTTCTTCGATATTACTATTAGAAAAAACAAACACATGTAACAAATAAATATAAAACCAAATATGCTTCAATTCCATATTTTAGAACAAACTTTTTGTATTTATATTAAACCGTTACAATTTTATTATTTACTACACTAGTACGTTTAAAAGCTAGAACTGTTAACATCAAACTGTGAGGTAACTTATGTATTCCGGCACAAAGCAGGATTCACCAGAGAAGATATTAATAATTCGATCACAGTTTAAACTTTCAAACGTTTAGTCCTAAATAAGCTTTATTTATTACATATATGAGTATACTAACAAAACCGACAAACTGTTTTATCTAAACAATTGAGTCTTTAAATTTGTAAGTGAATACCCCAGTTTCCGCCTTATTACTGTTTAAAAGTTGTAGTTTTCTTGAAATAATGAAGTCAATAATCAATGCTTTTGTACCTTTTAAAGGGATCAATTTTTTCGTATAGTTTATGTTATATTTACGTTAATGACTTAATACTTTTCTAAGGAAGTAACAACGCATAATACTTTTACTTGTTTATAATCAATAGGGTAGGTTTCTAAAATTTAGTTATTATTTTTAAAATCCCTATTTGTTAATGTATTAAAAATAGAAAAATGAAATTATTGCTATTAAATTATTGCTATTCTGAAAATTCAACAATTCTAAGTTCGGCGAATTACCATACATTTTTCGTCAGCATTTTCGATTGTTTATAACTTTGGAGTAAGTTGTTATTCTCGCTCGAAACACAGCTAAAATTATGGCTCTTTCCGTTATAATGAGAATTAGAAGTACCTAATTAGTATTTCACTAAAATAATGAAGGTAAAGAGAGGGTTAAAGTAAAATAGGTTATATGTTGGGAAGAAGAAGCTGCGATTTATTTATTTTTAAGTACCAAGAAAGTACATCTGTAAGCCTATTTAAAATCCGTTTCTCGAAAGGTGGTATCATTTTTAACTTTCGAACAATAATTATAATAATAAAATATTTCACATCATTTTTAGCTATTTATTGCAATAGATCAATTATACGCTACTTACGCTTGTAGGTAATATAATTATGTATTAAAAGTTCTAAAAACCATGGCGACAACATTACAATAACAAATGAAAAATAAAATATCACATCCTCATCAATACTGCTGTGCAATTGAAGAAAGTGGGTATCAGCATTTCGCAAAAATATTTGAACCATATAAATAATTTCGCATAAAAATGATTTGAAATATTATTTTTCTTTTACAAAAATGACTAGACGTAATTCGCTTTTTAGGAAAAGGATAGATATTTTTTAAATAAAAATCTTACGTAAATAGATCTAAATGAAAATGAATGTTATCAAGTATCTTTCTTCATACTTTCTTCATTTTCTCGGCAGAATACACTACAAAAAGAAAATCTTATTTTAAGATTGACCGATCTTAAATTTGTTGCATCTTAAAATTTCAAATGTTTGAAAAACATAAAAATAATATTAATATTATTTTAATAATAATATTAATTATTTTAATATCAATATTATCTTTATGTTTTTCAACCATTTGAAATTTTAAGATGCAACAAATTTAAGATCGGTCAATCTTAAAATAAGATTTTCATTTTGTAGTGTACCTAAAGTCTTTAGCGACCGTATAAAAAGGCAATGAATACTGCATAGAGCGATTTCAAAACCATTGCAAATTCATTTGTACACGAAATACTTCCTCAAACTTATAACTAATAGTTACAATATAACTTCATTGTTCTAATATTTTAATCTAAATTACGCTATCTTTTTTAAACATTTTTTTAAAAATAGTTAAATATAAATAAATAACCAAATGGGTCACAAACACGCAACATTTTTTGCATATACATTGCCCACGTAAAAAGGCTTATTATAATTTAAGCTCATCAGTTTAATTTTAAAATTCCAGTACACAATATGGAACTTCATCCCGAAGAACTTGTTCGAGCAGTTTCGGCGCGTGGGGAACTTCTATTTTCTGGTGACCGCGATCGTCGCCATGAGCATAAAGTCGCCGATTTCGCCGCTGACCAGTTCGTTGCCCCTGTTGTTCGTGATCCTGGTGACGGCGTGCAAACAGGGTTACGAGGATTTGCTGCGCTACAGATCCGATCGAAGAGTCAATAATCTGCCTGTCACCGTTATCCGTCGGAAATGCGCTCAGGTAATTCTGCAGTTATATTTTTTCTTAATTTGTCATTTGAGATAAGAGTCTTAATTAATTTGCCATGTGAGATAATTAATCTTTCTAAAGTAATATAGATAAGTTTTGATCGTTAAATTTAATTATCTGAAGGAATTAATTATAAAAAAAGAATAATTCAGATTTTGAGTTTAAAAATAAATTTGTTATCTAGTATGACACATTTATGGGAGAACAAGGTCAAACCGATCACTTAATTATGAGAAATATTAAGTTTATTGAATGGTGAAAATATTTTTATATATTTTAGAATATATCTTTCTACTTAATAAATGCTAAAAACAAAACATATAAAAGATTTCTATAAATATATTCTCATCAATAGATTTTAGCTACTTTTTTTAAGATAAGTTTGTGTTAAAACCATTTTTACAATTATTTAATTTAATTATTGGAGATTTTAAGTGCGAGTCAAGAAAAATATAGTATTTAAACTTTTAAATTCAAAAATATTTATTTGCTTAGTGATATTTATTATTTTTTAAATGAATTTTGAAATTGTGTAGTGAAATGGGGTCATTTCGATCAGCGTGTATTAAAATGGGGGAAGCGCAAAAAAGGGTTAGGATTACCGTATATTTTCATGAGGTGATAAAACGTTTATAAATGCTCTTTTTTTTACTTTGCTAGTGCAAAATAGGATCTTGCACATTAAAATCTAACATTACGAGCATGAGAAATATACATTAAAAGGAAATTTAACTTTATTTTACGTTTTAGTTAAGCGATTGGAAGTGACCCGCCTTGTACGATTAACGTTGAAAAAACGATTATTTTATTTTGATAAAAAAAGTACAAGGCTTATATATTTCTGTCAGTTTAAACTATTAAAATTGAAAAGGTAAAGATTTTCACTTATTTTTTGTCTAAATGCTTAATACTGGCAGTTTAAATCATCTGAAAGTTTAAAACTTTAAGATATTATATTCATTAACACTGTAAGTACAGAACGATCAATGCGTTATTGAAAAATTTTGAAAAAGTTCATGGATAACTTATAGGTATTCATTTTCTGATCAATTTTATAGTAAATTATTTTTTAATTTGTTGAGTTGTTTCAGCTTCTATTGCGTATACTATAACTAAGAACCTCCCTTATCAGATTGTAAATAGTGGACTAGTCTTGTTTGATCTGACTCATATATTTATTTTGCAGATTTTTAAGCTTAGAACTTAAAAATTCTATAAAATAGAAGAAAGTGAATTTTCCGCAACATATATCGTAGTACGTTACTATAACGGTCAAAATATTTAGTTTAATTCTTATCCGGCCAAATAAAATAGTCAGTTTTGAATTAGCTTGTACACTAAATATTCATTCAACCTTCGTATAATAACTTGAGGTGGTCCGATAGTAAAATTAGACGAAAAAAGTCGATTTTATTTCATTGTCATTGATTTTGTATTGGCAATGTTGACCATAGAAATCATTTTAATGAACTTAATAGTTATTTATACGTATTTTTCCTCCGACCTTTAATGTGCACAATTCAGCCTGTTCCGAAATTAACTGAATCTTAACCCGTGCTCAAATCTACCCTATACTATGCAGGCAAACTTCAGAAAACAAAAAAATTATTGAAAATATTTTTTTATGGATATTTTGTGATAGAAAAAGTATTTTAAAATCATAAGAAAATTGTTTCTTATTTTTACAATAGTGCAGTTTTCTCCATTTATGGTTTTCCAATGTTCATCAAGTCCTATGCGCATAGGATTACAATTAATCAATTTGAAACTTCAAGAATATTTTATTTAACTTTTTCAAATTACAACCATGAACTCTGATTTTTCAAAAATTTTATTAAAAAAGTGTTGCCAATGAATAGAGTTAAAAATGTAGTTTTTTAGGTTATTTTTACAATGAAAATTCAATATAATTTTATTTGTTTTTATAATTATGATTTTGAATATTTGGAGCTCACAGTTATGTGTGGTACAGGTGTTAGAAACTACATAATTTTTTCAAATGCTGCACTTGCATTCGCATGCGCAAGGAGAGTTTCGAAAAAACATCAATTTTCATTGGAAATTGCTAGTTTCTTCTACGTATCTATGGATATACTGTCTAAAAATGTATGAAAATTTACAAAAAACGTTCTTTTAGATAAAAAATATAACCACCACTTTAAAAAATGTTATCATGTAACTAGTAAATTTTTCAAAATTTACTATAGGACCACCTCAAACACATAAAATATTGACTCGACAGTTATTCTTATGAGAAGTTCTTACGAAAATTTGTTGAGCTCTGAATTCAAACGCCTATAATTCTTAAACTCTCATCTACATCAACGAAATAACAAATGTCACATACAATCAATATTCTTCATTAATCCAGCCAATACAACATAAACATTCAGCATTCACTCTCACGCACACCATCCCCCGCCCCCAGGAAATCCGCTGTCAGCAAATCGTCGTGGGCGACATCGTGCGCGTGAACCGGGACGACGAGGTGCCCTGCGACCTGGCCATCCTCCACAGCAGCGAGTCCTCGGGCAAGTGTTACGTCACGACCTCGAACCTGGACGGCGAGACGAATCTGAAGACGCTCCAGGTGCCGAGGAGCTTCGCCGACCTGGAGATCGCTCAGATCGTCGGTATGAAGGCGACCATCACCTGTCAGCCACCTATGGCCGGTTTGTACACTTTCGAGGGCCGAGTCCAGGCGAGTGTGTCGCTGGACGACGGCGACAACGAGGAAGTGAGGAAGGGCCCGCTTGGGATTGAGAATCTGGTGCTGAGGGGCGCCAGGCTCAAGGATACGGATTTCGTGCTTGGATGCGCTGTTTACACGGGGAAGGATACTAAGCTGTCGCTCAATTCGAAATTGAGTGTCAATAAGTTTTCTACAGTTGAAAAGTTAGTTGTGAGATAAGGTTGGGTTGAATGAAAGGTGCTTGCAGTGAACATTTTTTGTGTTGTTATATAGGTTCCATGTTCCCGTGGTGTTGCACTGTAAAAGTAAATAATCTGTGAAGCCATTTCTGAAATAAAGGGCTTTTTACATTTTTGATTACCAATTAAAATTCGATATTTATAAAAAGATTCTATTTAGTTTTTCTAAGTAATAAATACTCCTTAATTAAGTTATGTAGACAATTCTCCTATTATTTATATTTTGCTATGGCAATAAATTATTTTACAGTTTAAAGTACTTTTTGTATTGATTTAAAAGGAAACTAATAAACTAACAAAAAGATTAAAAAAAAGTATTTGTAGATTAAAAAGAATTTTTATTCTTAAAAATATAAAAATATGGATTTCTGAAAGATAGCCCTACCGATGCTTTTAATTCTTGTTGTAAAATATTACGGAAGCATGGGAAGTACATTCAAAGTCAGAAATTAAATCTTCAGTTACAAGCCCCTTTCATTTAAATAGATTTTAAACTTAACAAAAAAATATGTATTTATAGATCCTTTAAGAAATATTACAAAAAATTTGTTTATTTTTGATTTTAGGTCGATAAATAAGTACGTTTTGATATTCATCGTTTTTCTAATAGCAGAAGTGTGTTTTTGTACTTTAATGAAAATAATAATTGCGGGTTCAGCTACTTGGGACGCTTATCTAGGAGAGCTTCCTACTTCTGTATATTCAACGCTCCATAACGATATTCTCTCTTTCATTATTCTCTTTAACTACGTCGTTCCCATTTCTCTCTACGTAACAATAGGTAATCATAACTAAAAATCTAGATACTATTTTACATTATTAAAAAGCATTTGTACAATTAGCCAATTGTATTTTCATGTAGAATTGCAAAAGTTTTTGGGATCGTTTTACTTTGGCTGGGATTTAAAAATGTACGACGCGTTGGCCGATCAACCCGCGATAGTAAACACATCGGATTTGAATGAAGATCTCGGCCAAGTCGAATATCTCTTCTCCGATAAAACTGGCACTCTCACGGAAAATCTCATGGTATTCAGACGCTGCTTTATCGATGGTAATGCTTATCTAGAAAAGGATTGCGACGGTAATTTATATATCTTACCGCCAAACGGCAACGACAGAGATATTCAGAAAATCGGCCTCTGGACTGTAAGTTTTACATTCTCTTTATTAAGCATTCGATTTCTTAGTACTTTCACATATCCACCAACACCTTACATTCACCTTTCCAGCCTGAAATCTGGCACTTCATGCTGAGCGTATCATTGTGCCACGCAGTGCACATCGCGCCCGCGACTCAGAAGGTAAGAGCGCAAATGAAGCGAATGGAGTTTCGCGAGAGCTTTCGGGTGAATAAAGTCGTGCGAGTCAACAGTTCGCTAATGATGCATCCCGATTTGCCGGAATACCAGGCAGCCTCGGCCGACGAGAAAGCTCTCGTCGAAGCGGCCGCCCGATGTGGAGTTGTATTCCAGGGCGACCGGGACACAGATGAGATCGAAATCGATGCCAAAGGCACCGAATTATTATTTCGGAGACTCGATATCCTAGAGTTTACTTCTGGTAATTTTGCATTGATTTAATTGTTGTGAATGAATTACTTTAAGTTTACAAATTAAACGCGTAACTATGTAATTGTGTTCCTAGATAGAAAACGAATGTCTGTGATAGTTAAGGATACCGCAGGAGATATTTGGTTGTACTGTAAAGGAGCCGACTCGTCAGTCTTTCCTTTGGTTCATCACGGAAAGCTCGAGTCAGCGAAAGTATCTGTTTCAGATTTTTCCATGGTTCGTTTTTATTACTTTTAATTTTTCGCGTTGAAAATATTTATCTGAAATTCAGATAGATTTTTGGCTAGTGGATTTCCTGCTAGATGACTAGAAATGTACCTAGAAATCCACTTGGAATTCACCTGGATTCGAATTGTAATTCAGATAAATTTTCAGCTAGAATTCTAGGCAGATATGCAGATATGCAGGTCTATTCCAGTTTGATTTCTAGCTACATGACCAGAAATGTACCTAGAAATTCACTTGTAACTCACTTGAATTTGAACTGAAATTTAGATAAATTTTCAGCTAGATCTCTAGGCAGATATGTAGCGTATTCGAGGTGGATTTCCAGCTAGATGACTAGAAATGTACCTAGATATCCACTTGGAGTTCACCTGAAATCAAATTGTAATTTAGATAGATTTTCAGCTAAATTTCTATGCAGATATGCTGGTTTATTTCAGGTGAACTTCCTGCTGGATGACTAGAAATGTACCTAGAAATTCACTTGGAATTCATCTGGATTCGAACGAAAATTTAGATAGATTTTGAGCTAAATTTCTAGGCAGATATGTAGCGAATTCCAGGATGATTTCCAGCTCGATGACTAGAAATCTACCTAGAAATATACCTGAATCTCGAGCTAGAAATCCGCCTGGAATTCCAAGCACAACAAGTACTAATTTGTACATGAAAATTCGAAATAATGGAAACCTTTGTTTAGAGGGGACTGAGGACGCTTGTCGTCGGTTTTAAAAAATTCACGGAAGAGGACTACGAGCGTCACAGCCGCGACGTGAGCCTGGCGCGACAGACGATAGGCGCCGAGAGGACGAAGTGCATCGAGCGCGCTTACGCGAGTCTGGAGAACGGCCTAACGCTGCTGGGGGTCAGCGCGGTCGAGGATCGCCTGCAGGAGGGCGTGCCCGAGACTATGGAGAAGCTGAGGGCGGCTGGGATCAAGGTTCGTAAAGTTTTATTGAATGATAGTTATCCGTATTTGTCGAATTTTATCAATGTAGTCGATTGTAATGTTTGGCAAAGTTAATCATGGTTAGGACTTTTGGAAAAGTCAAGCAAATTCCAGCTCTGTTTAGCAAGAATAATATTCTATATAATAATCTCATGCTAACTTTTAAGTAATTATGCGTTATTGAGTAGTTTTACGTAACATTTACAAACTTTTGGTATTTTTACAAAGCTAAGCTATGACTAGTTTTGTCAAACTATGTTATATTTATACTCAAGCTTTTCGCAAGTATTGTAATTTTTTAAACTTAACTTAATTTTGCATAAATTAGCGAATATTTTACAGTGTTTACCAAACTTTACCAAGTTTTGCTAGTTTTTGTAACTTCTCGTATTTCGCCAATTTTCGCCAAAAGTATGTAAAAACCTAGCATATAAATTCATAAAAATGAATTTTTCTAAACACTGTCTGAATTTGCTTGACTTAGTAAAATTTTGTTTAATTGTGCAAAGTGTCCGCAGTGAAGTAGTTTAGTTAAAAGGCAAACGAGAATGTCCACGGATGCGTATAGTAAGTAGAAGAATGCAGGGGAATGTACAGAACTAACTCTAGAAATATTAAAGCTAATCAAAATATGAATATAAAAAAAATTATGTGATTCGAGGAAGCGAAGAGATAGTTTAAAAAAATAAAATAAAATTTTATAATATAAGGGATAAAATCAAGATTTTATCAGAAATTCAGTAGTCAGTAGTAAAAATTTGAAAAGCATACTTGTTTCATGTTTTCCATTTTATATATAACTTAAGATTTTATAGATTCTTTATGTTCTTTATATTAGTTTTATAGGTCCTCTATTAACGTTTTACCTGGGGCCGTATGGTTATCCATAGGCATTCTTCTTAGGCTAAGTTTAACAACAAAGATTAGCAACATTCGGCAAACAAGTCTTTTCGTTATAGGATATTGGCAATTTTATATAATTATCAATAACTGTCTGGATTATGTTCTAGATTTGGGTGGTGACCGGAGATAAGGCAGAAACGGCAGAGAACATCGCCTTCTTTTGTGGCCACTTCAAGAAAGGCACGGAAGTGCTGAGGCTCATGAATATACACTCGATCCAGCTGTGCTATGCCACTCTTACAAGCTATGAGTACTAACAGTAACTCCATACATATTACGATTTTGCTTGAAATTTAGATATTCTAAAACGTTTCTCAAATCGTACAATTTAATTATTTAACAGGCGAAAATTGAAGCTAGATCCTTTTACTCAATACGGACTATTAGTAGATGGAACAAGTGCAGCTATTGCTTTGAAGAATTGTCCTAGTCTGCTCCGGAATGTCGCGATGGCTTGCGAAGCCGTCGTTTGCTGTCGCATGTCGCCTTTACAAAAAAGCGAGGTGAAATAATATTTTTCTCTTGTCAATTCGGTTTCAATGCGACTATTTAATTAGTAGTATACATTTTCATAGATCAAAGTATATTCTATATAAAACTTCGTGTAAAATTAAAAGGGTTATAACCTTTTAAAATATTTGCGGTGTCATGAGTGACATTATTTGGTTGTAACGGCATCAAAGTCAATTTACTAATTATATATATATATATATATATATATATATATATATATATATATATATATATATATATATATATATATATATATATTAATAGCTATACTCTTTTTTAAATATAACTATTTTTGTAACGTTCAAAGATATCTGAAAATCGGCTTTAAATTCGTAGTCAAATTTTCGATACTACCAAAGAACAGTTTTATCTAAAAACTGGATTCTTATTAGTTTTACAAGTTAAGGAAATATGATACAGAGAAGCCTAAAATGCTTTAATTTTGCAAAAGGCAAATTTTTTTTTAATTTTAGTAAAATCTTGTGTTTTACAATTAATATTATTGATCTAAATTTTGTATTTATTATCTAATCTAAAAAACTTCCAATATTTTACCAATCCAATGCATATTCCAAATATTGAATAAATCTCAATGATTACATATATTTTCAAGATTGTAAAGAACAAAAGAATCGGTTGCAGAAATAGTTTTATAAGCTCTTCTTATGCAGCAATAGAAAGTACAAAAAAAATGCAGAAATTTACGAAACATATTATGTATAACGTTGCACTCCACCTATCAAAGTACCAAAAACCACGATAAACTAAAACAAAATTTCAAAACGGGTAAAAAAGAGTCAAGCAATCTCGCGCAAATTTAAAAATCTCAAACAAGCATAGTCGCAAAATAATTCGCCCCTTCTCAAGCCCCAAAACCCCACTCTCCTCCTCAGATGGTGCAGCTGGTGAAGCGGGCGCGGGGCCAGCCTCTGACGGCGGCGATTGGCGACGGTGGCAACGACGTCTCGATGATCAAGGAGGCCCACGTGGGCCTGGGCATCACGGGCAAGGAGGGCCGCCAGGCCGCCATGAGCGCGGACTTCGCCTTCGGCAAGTTTATGCACCTGGACCGTGCCCTCCTCGTCCACGGCCACTGGTACTACGTGCGAGTTGCCGTGCTCGCCCAGTACTTCTTCTACAAGAACCTGGTCTTCATCACGCCCCAGCTGTTCTTCAGCGTGTACAACGGCTTCTCCGGCCAGGCGCTCTACGACAGTATATTCCTCATGTGCTTCAACATGTTGTTCTCGTCGGTGCCGATTCTGGTGTACGGGATCGCCGAGAAGAATTACCCAGAGGAGAAGCTGCTGAAGTATCCGCAATTGTATCAATTGCACAGGAAGAATTATTTGCTGTCTGGCACGCAATTTGTGTTGTGGATGTTTATGGGTAATGAGAATGTCGAGGTTTTGGTGTTGCGAGGGATGCCGACTGTGGAGATGTAAGTTGACTGTGTTTGTGTGTTTTCAGCGATTTGGCAGACGTGTGCGATATACTTTGTTCCGCATTATTATTGGAAGGAGAATCCTGTTAATCTGTATGATAGTACACCGGCGGATCATTGGTGCTTCAGTACCTGCGTGTTTCATCTCGTTACATTAATTATTAATCTACAGGTTTTTGTTTTATATAATATTCAACATATTTGGTTAGAAAATATAACTGCATTATGTAATATGGTAATATTTTTTTGCAGTTATTAGTTCTAAGTTCCTATTGGACGTTACCATTTGGACTGAGCATATTATTGACGGAATTATTTTTTTTTGTATTCACATTTCTCTACAGTTTTTGGGATCTGTAAGTTTCATTTTTATTCTAATACGAAGCACCTTTTTTGGCGAAATAAAAAAATCGACTTATGAATTTCAGGCAATACGATGGGTACATGTTTCGAGTTTTTTCAAAACTTTTGCTCTCTCCCACATTCTGGTTATTGACACTTCTCGTTATCGTAATTTGCTTGATCCCTGCATTTCTGATTGCTATTTACCAAAACAATAGACCTTCAAAGTTACGAGGAAGATTGGAGAGTAGAGAGGAAAGCATAAATGAAATAATGTACTCACCGATTGAACCGGTTTCTGCTACATTGCCAGTGAGTACATAAAAATTGTCAATTAAAGAGTATGTTCAATAATTAAACAATAATGTAATAGTATTACTGATCACATATCTTTTTTAACTTTCAGAATCGACGTTCATCTACTGTTGTTCCTTGGAGAGGAAATTTCTCCTGTTATGACAATAAAGCGTTCTAAGTACGTTTTAATAACAAGTATTCAATTAATTTAAGTCGCGTTTTTTAATTTTAATTAATGAAAAACGATTTTAAATTTGTGCAACAATTGCATGTTTTACGTGAAACTGTATTAAGATTAGATCATAAGCGTGTACAAACTGTACATAAACTGTACATATATAGGGACATTTTTCACACACACACAAAACTTTGAATAAAACAAGCTGAAACAGTTTTTAAACGAAAATTGAGTTTATTTAAATTTGTACAATTACAACAGGCACCACTCTCTCACTCAAAAAGTACGCGCGCCTCGCGCTCTCAAGCACTGCGCGAGGCGTCATCAGATCAAAGCAATTAACCGCCAAAAAACGTATATTCACCCTTCGCGATCACGTATCTATGGGACATTACCCTACAGTAATTTACATTTCGAAGAAGACGACGCTTCTCGATTTCGCGTCGTTCTCCTCATATTTATAATACGAAAGAGAAATGATTATGAATGCACATAAATAGTTAGGATCATGGCGATGCGCAACTATAATAACAAAGGAATATCTCACTTTAACATCTGAGTAGTTTTCAGGATTTCTTTTTCTACATGTAGTGCGTGTTAGTAGGATTTATCTCTTTTTTGCATTTTCCATCGCGCACTTTGAAAATGTTCGTACGGTATGCAGAAAAAACTACAAATCTATAGTTGTCTAATATGAACTTGTCCCATAAAGTGTAGCAAGTTAGCATTACGTTCATTATAAAATAAACCATAACAATTCATTAAACACCTCAATAATCTCATTGACTACTAAAACACCAACTTACAATACAAAATACAGGACAATTTTTTTTCATTTTTCCGTTTATGCATCTACGCGTGAAGTATTAACGAACACAGCATCCATGGAACGTCACAAGAGAATCGTTTGCTCTCTTTTCTTGAGATTCATGTGTGTCCGTGCGGAGACTCTTGCGAAAAAGGGCAGTTAAGTAGACGGACCCCCCATTCGATGTATCCAGCGTATATATCATTTTCATGACTAGGGATTCATGTGTATGTGTGTGTGTATGTGTGTGTGTGTCTATCGACTCCGGAGCGTATATCGGAGGCTGCTAGTCGAGGGACAGTATCGACTCTATGGAGGATCTACTCCTCGAGGCGGGCAGTCGCGGACCGCCGAGATAGCTGATGGGGTTGGCGTATGTCCGCTGGTCCGGGGAGAGGAAGATCGGCGCCAGGCTCATGTTCTTCAGCTGTCGGGCTTGCTCCGTAGCTTAAAAATAAAGAAAAAATGTTGAATTATAATTTGGTTTGTATGATTTTGTATGGAATGATTGTTTGTTATGTGTGGTAAAAAAAGAGATAGAAATTTTTTAATAAAGACAAGTAAGAGGAAAGTGTTTTCTCATTGAATTATTTAGATTCATGACTAAACTACTACATTGAAAAAAGAATCTTTGACTCAAAGAAGGTTTCTCTTTGGGTAGATGAGAAAATTTTTCGTCGAATCAAAAAATGTTTGCTTAACTTAAAAAAGCATTTGTTGTTCAACTTAATAATAAAGGTTTAAGATTAATTATTGATTTTTAAGTTGAACAAATAGGGTTTCAATTCAATGTAAAATATTGGGGTAGGTAAAAACTATTAATAAGCCTGCTTTGCAATTCTTTTTTAAACATTAAAATTTGAGCTTCAAATCTGACATCGATAATTCATTCTATGGTGAAGAGATATTTGATTAGAAGAGAATGATGATTGAGCACGAGTAGACGTCGAGGGCTCCAAAGTCGCCCAATACTAACACGAGTGCTCAAATCATCACCCGAGTCTGAAAAAGCCCTTCCCTCCTGTTACACACTGAATTTATTTAAATTAGTGCATGAATAAGCCCTATTTCATGCGTGCAAAGCGGATGAGGACTTTTCGCTATAGCGGGAGATAATAACTTCCTTTATAGGGAGGAAATGGGCTCATTTCCATACACTTTAAAGTTTTTTCTCAACCATGCTCGAAATGCGCAATTTCCCATCCACTTCATATGCACGAAAAGGTTCTATTTAGTGCACGTGTTGAAAAATAAAGTATTTTTCACCCGTGCAAAGAAAACACTCAATTATTGAATATTTACGCTCAAGTTGAGCATAATTTGACTATTTTTGTATTGTACAATATCAGTTACAGCCTATTCTACTTCATTCTAAAAATCAGTTACTCGCTTCAAGCATATTTTGCTTCAAACAATTTTAAAAGTGGACACAAACAATTTCTGTTACCTGCAAGAAAAAAATCTTTTTTCGGAAACTATAATATGTTTGCAGTAAGTAGATTTCCTTTTTCAGGTAACAGAAATCGTTTGGGCTCTAATTCAAAATTATTTATACTTGCGGCAAGTAACTGATTTTTAGAGTGTTGACTGTGTGACAAATAACACTCAATTCATTATTTTTTTTCGTAATGGTGCCATTATCGTCGACATAAAGTAGGTGTCCTAACAGTTGACTACCCATTAATTATTCGTAAATTAGCCATGATTCTAAATTGATTAATACATATTTTTTGTATACATCGAAATGATGAAAGAAAAATTGTTTAAACAAACCTGTCGAGTTGCTCCAAGTAGCCGGTAGACGGTAATAGCTGGAATTTTTCCCATGGGCCTACACATCCAAGGGCACATATTTCTTTTAATTTTCACTTAGCACAGAACTTATACAAAGAAGCAGACCATTCAGCAGCGATATTCAAGTGCAGCAAGTTTTCGTGTAAGTCCAAAGCGTTTCGCAATTTTCATTCGTTTCCTTTGTGTAGAGTTTTGTTAGTTCAGACTAAAGTTGCGATCTACTTACTGTTTATTCTTTTTCATTTATTTATAATGTCGAAGCACATGGAAAAACATCCAGAATTGTAGCCCAAAGCGTGACATGCAATGAGATGAATAATATGTCGAGTATAGTGCAATGTAGCTTTTTTTACATTTCATTATATCGGTTGTAAGAATGCAGGCCACTTTTGAACGTACTTTTGATAATGCTATATAGCAAAAGTGAAAGAAGTAAAATAGGAATGCATTTAGTAGAAATTTTATATAGCAAATTTTTCATACATTTTATTCTTATAATACTCGTTGATTTTGTTGCACTTCTCATTTCTTAGTCATTAGACATGCTTATTTAGAAAATACGGTTTCATTCTCATTCAGCATACATTAGAAAATTCATTTGACAACTTGTTTTTGTCTTTGTTTCATAATTTCTTAAGTTTTAAAAGTGACAAATGAATTTTTTAATCCCAAATTTATGCAAATTTTATCATGTACCTTTAACATTCATCTGAGTTTTCAGAATCATCGTATATGTTGAAGATCGAATTTAAAGGAATCACATTGTCATCGAGACTTATCAAGGATGCTTTTCTTATCTGGAATTTAATATTTACAATTTTTAAAGTTTCTTATTTTTCTCTTTGTTTTACGTTCATTTATTTTAAAGTGAAAATAATTTTTCTTTTAATTTCGTTCGAAATAAATAAAGATAAAATAAACTAAAATTATATTATAATATTAATTACTATGATGATTGCGAAATGTGCTGTGAATTCAACACTTGCCACCAAAGCGTTGTTATTATACTTGCGCAGAGATAATATGTGTTACACAAAATATAAAATAACATTTAATTAAAAAATTAAATAAAAGTGTATCTCTCCTCAATATGAAAGTCGAAATTTGTTCAATTAAAAGGGAGAATTAAATTGTTGTACATGATTGACGAGTAAAAAGCAAATGTTCCTAAATTAATTTAACATCATTAGTTTATTATTATTATATTATTATTATTATTTATATAAGTATCATGAAATTTGGTTTTATTAACTAGACTTTAAGTAACCTTCGGTAACGCTTGTAATAAATAATCTTACTATAACTGAAATTAGTTAGAAAAGGTCAGTCATTATACACATATTTAATTAATGATCTGGAACATTTACTTTCATTAAGTAATCACTAAATGGAATTTTTCAACAGTTGTTAGCATTTAAAATCTACTTATAACTAATTCAGACTTCATAAATTATCTTTTTTTGACAATTGCTCATTATAAGTAGTATAAAGCTTAATTAGTATGGTATTTCCGAAAAACTTATCTAAAAATATGTAATTTTACGTATTATAAATACTATTATGCTTTTAAAAAGTTACTGTAGCTAAAATAATGTTGCGATAAAATTGTTGAGCTGTAATAGACCGACATTAGCCTCCATGTGTAATGAAACGTAAACAGTGGTAAGTCTTTTACAATCTAAATCTAAGGATAATGTTAAGCAATATTTATGAAAGATATTCTAGATGATCGATAAAATTAAGCATAACTTTCAATATGTTTATGGGTTCCGGTAATATGAACGGTTTAGAACCACGGTAGCATAAGTCCAGTTTGAAAATGTTACAAACGTTCATAATCATTTCAATATTAATGATATACCAAAAAGTTATATGAGTATTTTAAATAGAATAACAAACTAATTTTCTAGTAAATTCTTAATTACAATAATAAAATAAAAAATAAATTTGTAACAGGGTGGCTAATATGTCACCGAAACGTTGCAAAATAAATTATACACAGATATTTGTTAAACTTTTGTACTCATTTCATCGATAATTTATAACCTAGACATACGAAATCTACAATGAGTGATAAAAACATGATGCATCTTAATAGTTTAATCAATTGAATTACGATATATCATAAAGAAGGATGTGAGACTAAAAAGTTACAAGTTTTTGCCATCAAAGTAAAAGTAAGTGTATTGTAATTTCTTTCCATTGTTCTATCTATCTATTAAACTTCTAATTTGTATATTGTATTTTGCAAATTGTGGATATTTTTTTCTAATTTTCATGAATAACCTTGTTAAACAATTTTTACAGTATCCAAATCTACATGGCAATATAAGTACTAAAAAATACGAATATTATTGAAAATGTCGTTACCTAACTTAATCCTTAATTTTATTTAATTTTCTTTGGATGTACAGAAATAAAAATGTAAACTTTAATTTCATAAAAAATATGAACAAATAATGAAGATTTTACATTCCCTGGGAGCGAAATTCTCAGTTAATACACATGCTTCTTGTCAAATGATCATGATCGTTTGCACAATTTAAACGGACTTTTCGACTTCGCTTCTGAACGCTTCAACTATCACAGAGAGAATATTCTGATAAAAGTCATTGTGAACGTGGGCCATACTGACATCAAGGGAAAAATGACCAAATAAACGGCAAAAATTGTCAATTTTTTCATTATAATTGTTACCATTCAGCACGGTAAACTTTATCGTAAATCAGAGCAATTTCTACCATTCCCCAGGCTAATTCTTTCCCCCGAAGTCCCAATGCCCCACGGTTCCAACCATTTTTATGACAATTATTATCATAAAATTCTCTCCGTGTGTCCACAACGCCCCCGAATGAAACAACAAGCGCGCTTTCAATCGTTCATCGGCTGATCGAGCATCCTAGCCGTGACTTTCTCTACGAGTACGCTGCCGGGCCTGGGCGGCTTGAACGTCGTGAAAGTGCTGTTCAAGTGCAGGCTCACGGGCCTGGTGGGCGGACAATTGTCACCCCCGGCGTCCGCCGTTATGTCGCACTGCAGGACAATGCGGTGATCGCGCTCGGTGGCCGGGACGACGCGCTCGGTCCTGATCTCGTTCAGGCCCGTCACCGAGAAATTCGTCTGCAGCAGGGGCTTGCGAGCCTGTCTTTTCAAGCTGCCGTTTCTCTTCGCCGCGGAGTCGCTTCTTACCGGCTCGCTCGGCCTCGTCAGGACCCGGGGCTTGCCGTTCGCCTCGATGCTGATCTCCGTGTTGGTCAGCTCCGGCTCGCTCTCCTCGTCCTCCTCGTCCTCCTCGTCGTCCTCGTGCGTGGCTTCGTTCTGCTCCTCCTCTTCGAGCTCGGGCTCCTCGCGCAAGTCTTCCATCGACTGGAACGAGACGAGAGAATGGGGTTAGCTGGTGGCTGGGTTGGGTCGGGAGTGGAACAAACGACGGGTGTAGCGCGAAGTAAGCGCGCGAAATCAGAGATTTTCGCACAAAGAAATTTGCTGCGGTGAGGTGGAGAGAATTGTATGGGTGTCTGAGAGAATAATCGGTGCTTTTAAATGAGGTCATTAATTGTGGCTCATTCAGAAGGTGACATGAAATGAAAAATTAGACAAATGATTGCAGTCTTAATTTGCCTGGAATAAGCTTGGAATTTATCATAATTCTGTAGCTGGAAATCAACCTGGATTCCAGCCGAATATCCAGTCTAATTCGGGTACAGTGGACCCTCGATATACGACCTCTCGGTACAGGTAACTTCCCACTAAATGTTAAAATTGTCCGTGTTAGATAACATTTTTATTATCTAAATAATATTATATAATATTAAGATTACATAAACGTTATCTAGCAGGGATACAATTTCGAACTTTTGTGGAAAATCTTCTATACTAAGCGGCTATATATTATTTAGAGTCCACTGTAGATATTGTTTCAACTAGCATCTTCGATTCTAGACTTCAACAAGTGTTTTTATTGTATTACTACTTGTATTTAGTAGTGTTACGCGTGAATTTGGTTTAAACTGGCCTCAATCTCTTTCGTTTACACCAAAGAGTGCCAAAATCCTTAAAATAGAACTTTAATTTCCTATAGTTATACTTTTTTTCAAAATTTCATGAATCGTTATGTTTTTTGTAGCACTTTCACCAACAGCCTCAGTTTTTGTAAATAAAAGGCATTAAACTCAGTTTATACTTAATCCACGAAAAGTAATCTGTGATTTTTCTATCTAATTGTAACAAAGCATAAAATATAAAATCGGTACAACATAAGCAAATTTTTTTGTGCGTTGCGAATAATGATCAATGATCCAATGTGTACAATTTTCATCGTCAACATTCCATTCAAAAAACTCAAAAGATACGATCATGCTGGTACGCGTGTACTCGCGGAGTATGCATTTCATTCTTGCGATATATAAAGTTTGCATATATCGAATACGTGCACGATCGATGCGACTGAGAACGACGAAAAAGTTCCCGCTCACGCGCAGGTGGGTCAAACGTAACACAGCTGTGACTATATATATATATATATATATATATATATATATATATATATATATATATATATATATATATATATATATATATGTATATATATGTATAAATATGGTATAAAAAAGAGGGGCATGCAGTGTTGAAGCCAGACCGCAAGCCTTGCAAGCCCATAATATATGCAGAAACATTACTGGCAACGAAAAAAAAAGAAAAGTCTTTACAAATGGATTCGGTTTCGCAGGTTTAGAGCCGAGGCCTGTATTTACCCCGAGCAGCTCCTTCTTCTCGGCCTCATCGTCTGCTGTAACAAAGCAAAATGATTGAAAATTCTATTAATAGTAAATGCCAAATACATAAACTTATAATAACTAGAATATTTATTGAATAGTGTCATACTTATTATACTTATACTCAAAGAAGTATATAGCGTCATTACTAAAAAGCTAAAGACCACAATTTTTAAAAAAATGATGTAACGTTTATTAAATCAAAAAAGTTCATTCGCTATCTTCTTAAACATCATAAAAAGTGACGGACTAAACTTTAGGATAAAGTGAGAAAAGATAAATTTACTTTTATATATTTTAACTTCAACATCAGTAAGTGTCTATAGTAAATATTTATTTTTACTAAACGAATTTACTTTACAATAATATAAAATAGTAAAATCGAAAAACCTAGTAATACCAAATAAATTTTGTTTCCCTAGTGTATTTAGTAATTATCGCTAAACGGTCTTTTCGCACTGTGGTTTTACCCGCATCGTTCCTTATCTGTATATAATATGCATATAAATACATAATATACTGTTTACGTCATCAGAAAAATATTAAATTAACATTGTTTCAAGTAGTAAAATTATGCAATATAAAACTCACAAATTCATAAATTTACTCTCAAATATTTTTTATTTGTTTATTTTATTTATTTAAGTAGTAACAGCCGACTCAGTCGGACACATTTCATCCACCAAATTTAGATTTCTGTTATGATCCACGACTCTATCCATAACATCCCTCACCGAATCCACGCACCTTTAACGCTCCTCTTATCATTCAACCCGTCCGCCTTTTGCTCCGAATTAGCCAGGGGCTTGTAGTCCTTGGCATTGGCCACCCCGGCAGCCTTCCCCGCGTGCGTCCCGTTGGGCCTCTTCTCCTCCCCTCCGTCCCCCATGTTCTTGAATCCCACACTTTTGGTCCCGGGACTGAGTGGCGTCGTGGTGGCGCTGTCCGCACCGTAACCGGGCCAGCGCTGCGAGGCCGAGGTCGAGGAGCCGGAGCGCGAGCGCTGCTGCTGCTTGCGACGCTTGCGGTCCTTCCTGGCGCTGCGCCAGACCTCGTACGAGCAGCCTATCACCGCGGACACGAAGAGACAGACCAGGACGATGAAGATGTAAGTGCCGGCGCCCTGTTCCTCTTGAGTTGCATCCGAGAAGTGGGACTTGTAGAGGACGCGCTTGGGCGGGTCCTCGCCCCAGGAGCGCTCGCGATTCTGGGAATTGGAGAGGTGAATTAGTTTGGGGTTGGGGGTGGTGCGTTTCGAAGTTGTGGGAAAGTGTCGATATCGAATTGATTATACAAGTTTTTGGTTTAAAGGAATGTTTTGTATTGCAGCGAGTGTTTTCTACTTAAAAATTGCTTACATTTATTTTTGATTTAATATTGTGCACTGAAAAGTTGTACTTAATAACATTAACGATAACTTTAATAGTAATATTTAAAAAAAAAATATATTTATTATGAAAATATCTGAACAGGAGAAATATCTAAGGAGAATTACATTTAGCTAAAATAAAGGTTGGAGAATAATTTAATATCGATAGATAAACAATTTATCTAAATAAAAGTCTATCTTTCGTTACAAGTATTTATATGTAAGCTGATTTAGATAAAGCGCAATCTGGATAAATATTTCTCAATCTCAATTTTTTCAAATTTGTCTTTAATAATTCGATAGTCCAGTCCCTACAACGTTTAACAATAATTATCAGAAAATATTTTTGTAAGTTTTTAGACTTTTTCATATAAAATATTTGAGATAAATAGTAATTTTCTTTTATCATTTTTTTTTGAAAACTTAAGCTATTTCCTAAGACTGTTTTGTTTCATTGCGAATAATACTATAGATAGATTAATAAGTAGTACTCACCACGCTGTCATTTTTAGGTGGTTCGAGTCCACGAGGCTGCGTGTGGAAGACCGCGCACTGAGCACTTCTCACTCCAGCCGGCGCTGTGACTCTCACGGTTTCGCTTCCCTTCTTCGTGAACAACATGTACTCTTCCAGAGGCTTCATGCCAACGCCTCCATTTATCGAAACAACTACGTCTATAAATACAAACAACGTCAATCTAACCTGTATGACAATATAATTCTTATTGAGAAATGGTGTATACTTACTACTTAGGCATCCGGTGTAGCCCTTGTAAGCTCGAAATCTCTTGTCAGTCGTGTTCAATCCACCTAGTTGGATTTCAGTCGTCCCGGGATCGTCCTCGTCCTCGTCGCCCTCGTCGTCTTCGTCGTCGCCCGAATTCAACGCTGGGATGGGCATTAGTTGCACCTGTTCTCTGTCGATCTACAAGGTAACGTATAGATTTTAGAGATAATTACATGCTGAATTTAAATCAACGAAATAGTAATGAGTACCAACCAGGAGAGTGGCAGTGTTATTGTCTCTAACGTAATAAATACTGTGACGGGCTCCATTTGAGAAGGTTCTGTCGTTGAGACGAACGCCATACGCAGAGCCTTCTCTGTCTTCTTCGAAAATAAGTTGGCCCTCCGATGTAAGGGCGACTAATAAGTAATAACTTCTTCTGAAAATAAGATATTTTTGTTATTTAATTAAATATATATCTAAGACTAAGCACGTGGAAGAAAAGTATTCGAATGAAATTACTTATTTTCCGTTTGGAGAAGTAAAAGTGCGGAAGTTCGTTGTCGATCGTTCGTTGAAAAGGCCAGTTGAATCTTGATGCGATTAACTTCACCATCAAGGTCGAATTCTCGTTGCAAAACACTCTCTCCACTGAAATCCGCGCCTTTTTCTGTAATTAGAAACATACCAAACCATATTAATTTCTCCGAGTTCATCTGAATAATATGAAAATAGAATTAGGTATTTACCATCAGCGCAATGTTCACCAAAGTAGGAAGTCAACTCGCAATTACAAGAAGCTTCCTGTTTGCCGAAGTCCTCCGTGCAGGTTCCCTGATTCTTGCACGGTACCGCGTCACATTTCATGTGACAATTAGGTAATACTCCTTTGCTACCTTCGTGATTGGCTTCGCTAGCCAAATTAGGTAAATCGACTAGATACTGGCCTATCATGAGACCTCGAAGGCAACCAATGTAGCCTTGAATCAGGTGACCCTCCACCCCTACGCGTAGAAGATTGTCTGGATCGAATCCTCCTAAATTGACCTTTAAACATAAAACAATTGACATTACAAGAAACAGAAGCAAATAGTAAACTTTTGGAACATGTGAAACTTGCGTAGAACTTATACGTTAGCTATGTGGGCTTAAAAATTTAAGAATCATTCTCTTTTTTAATATTTTATTAGAATTTTCACATGTGTACCAGAAAGATCCCACACGGATCTTACATGGGATTCATGTGAGATTTTAATGAAATTTCCTGCTGAAATCCGACAAGCCATGTGGGATCAAATATTTAGGAATAGTTTTCGTACGACCCTCATATGGATCCCACGTATATATATATGCTCATGCACGTATATGGATGCACGTATCACGCATATGCTCATACATGGATCCCACATGGCTTCCGCATGAAAATTGCATCATCTTTGTATGAAATTCCATTAAGAACTTACATAAATCTCCCATGATCTGTACGTGGGATCCCATGTGTTATCCTAGATGGTATTTTTCAATAAGTGCGAAAATCGTACCTGAAAATAGTCTGTTGGAGGAGCCGGAGGTCGTTGAGGGGCGAGTATCTCTTTCTCCGGATTGAGCCAGGGTTTATTCGAGTAAGTATCGAGAAGGATTGGAACCGCATCGAGGGTCACATTATTCTCATTCACGTGCACCGTCGTCGTATTTTCGGTACGAATTATGGCGATTTGCACGGAGATCCCGGTATTGGCAGCGTGATACTCGACGCTGATGTTCTTGATCTCGTTACCTGCGTTGAACAGGTAAACGATGTTCGTGCCGTTGGAAATGTACAAGTGCGCGAAATTGTTCAAGTGGTCGTTTGCGTAGAGAATCAACGAGTGCATGTCGTAGGTTCGTAGGTTGATGAGTATATTCTTCACTAGCATACTCTTCAAGAGAGTTTTCTCCTCCTCTTCTTCGCTGGAGCTGAAGTAATTTTTCTTCAGGAAAGCTCCAGGTGACGTGAAAGTCAAAGCTTTGTTGTTGATATCTAAAATAAACCATAATTAATAATCACATTTGCAATAGAAATATTGTATCGATTGCATTGCATCACTTACTGGTCTCACAGAAGGTGCCCAGATGAGCCCATCTGTTCTCGCAGACACAAGTGAAGTTACTCCAGAGTTCGACGCATCGAGCGTTATTCTGGCATTTGTTCGGTTGACACGAGGGCTTGCAGTCTTTTATAATCTCCGACAAGTGGACTGACATGTAACTGTGAATGTCAAGAATTTCGCCGTTCACGACTAGACCCCGGAAGCAACCGATCAAACCCTGCCTAACCGACGACGTTTTCAGATGCTCTCTAAAAATAAAAATAAACATTTTAGATAATTCGGAGAATACGAATCTTTAATAATGAAGAGAACATTCTTACGCCGTGGCACCACCGATGAACATGGAACCTTCAAAGGGGCCGAACTCTTCTTCGGGGAGTAAATCGACCATTTGATAGTCTGTATTTATCATGAATCTCACATGGTAGTCATTGTAATCTATCCAAATCTTTTGCCACTCTCCATTGTTCAGCTTCCTACGACTTTTCACCTCGAGCTCACGAATCGTTCCCGTATTCAAAGTAAAATTGAAGGTAAGTTTATAATCGGAAGTGAGCGCAACCATGAACGACGGATAGTTGCTACGTATAGGTGGCTGATATAACAGAATGGCCTTTTCTCCAGTTGTCCGGAAGCTGAACGCAATATCACCTTTTCTCCAGCCAGGCACTTCGATGTACGATTGCGACGTTGTAAATGTGACAACGTATTTTTGCGTGTCTGTGAAAGATAATTTATTAATGCTTTGATGGAGCTACAAGGGAAGTACGTTAAATAGGAGGGCATCATTACTGGTTTCGACGCATTCGAGAGGACCAAGAGTTAAACGACCCTGACCATCCTCTTCGAGATCCCGCTGTTGCAGGAAGACCATTTCTGTGATTCCCAAGGAATCCGGAGTTTCGTAGTATCCCTCATCGGACAACCACTTCCCAGCCGATACATCGCAATTGCAGCTGAGGTTCGAGTTAACGCACGTTCTGTTGACTGCACATTCAAAAATCTTATTTTATACTCCGAACTTGTATTGAATTGGCTCTAGCCGTCAAAAGTGTCCCAAGCTATTTAAACCTGCGTCTGAGCTACAATAAGTATTGTCACGCAATATGAGCATTGAAACTATCAAGAGTCCTTATGATATTTATTATGGGCCAGCTGCAGGTTTAAATAGCTGGGGTCACTTTTGACATACTCATCCGTCTAGATTTCGCTAAAACTAGTATCCTTACCTCCACAAGGGCATGAACCCCTATTGACATTGCCAATGTAATCAACGGTAGTGCCCTTCGAGCTCAGAAACCACGTCGCACTGTGCAACTCCAGCGGAGCCTTGTAGCAGTCGTACTTCACGTACTGGCTGCAGTAGAGTGAGTGCGAGATGAGCTCCTGCAGCATCTCGGCCGTGAACTGTATGTAGGTGATGCTGAAGGAGAAGTCGGACTCGGTTATCGAGCGCACGTCCACCTGGGAGGGTAAATTGTGCTCGACGATCGTTTTCGTGGAATCCTCGATCGATTGGAACTCGCACTTGACGAGCGCCGGGGGAAATCTGCCGTTGCCGTCTATATCGATGCGGTAAACGTCGTCTTTGGTGTAGCCCAGTAGCGCCAGTTCCTCGCACGTTTTTCTGTATTGAGCTGCGAATTGTTTTATAAAAGCGGTTAAATGGAATGTGATTGAATGACGTTGATTAAAGGGTAAAGTTTCGTTTACCGAAATGACAATTTTTTCCTATGTAGCCGGTATCTGTACAATCGCAGGTGATTCTGTCCTCCTTGACAGAACATTTTCCACCGTGTTCGCAAGTGTTTGGTCGCTTGCAGGGATCAACGAATTGGCAGTTATCGAGCGCAACTTCTCCAACAACTCTGTCGGTGTTTATAACATATCGAGGTTCGATCCTTTGATCGTTTACCTTGATTTCTCTCATGCATCCCACCAAACCTAAGAAAATAGTTTTTTTCAATTAAAAATGCAGTAGTTTTTCTTATTTTCCCTTATCTATTCCAAAAATGCAATATATTCACCAGCGTTTCCTTTTCCACTACCAATGATAACTCGGTCTCCAAGTTTTAATTCTAGTTGGAAGAGCTTGCTCTGTTTATTCCTGTAGTCAACGAGAATGCTGAGCTGTTCTTTCGTGTAGTTCAGCTCCACTGCGTGCCAGGACGTATTATACGGAAATTTGACTGCAGCAGTGACAGTGACATTTTCTGCCAAGACAGGCACCAGGTGAAAGCGTATTTCGTCATTGACTACGCGCAGCTGGAAGAATAAATTCACGTTTCATTTATTTTGAAAACAACTTTGCACAAGTTGGAATATTAACGGATATAAAAGTACCTCCCAATATCCAGCAGCACCGTCTTCGCCCTTGACATCGCCAGAAGCAACGACTGCTATGGGCTTGGAACTTTTGAAGTCGAAATTCAATTTCAGCGAGTCAGTGTTCTCTATGGGCCACCAAATATGACTACCGGCGAAGGGATAGGTGATCGGTATGACTTCAACGTCGTCCTCGTAATACTCCGGTTCGAGGACTCCGATGTAGTGCACCATTGGGTTCGAGCGTTTCAATTCGTAAATTATCGACTTGTCGTTGAAGAAGACGTACTTCAATGAACCTGCAATTTGTATTATTCTTAACAAATTGCAGTAATCAAAAGTTCAAAAATATTTCGAAAAATCTCACCTGCAAAATTATTATTGGAAACCAGTCCCTGCTTCTTGTACAGCTCGGGTCCGCCGCCGATGTAGATCTCCGGGTCGATGATCATGTTGTAGTTTTCGCCCGGCACCTCGAGAACCTTAATGTCGTCGTTAAGGCTGATGTAAACGAGCGACACGTTGTGGAAAATAGTGAGATTATTCCAGTAGTTCATGGTGACGTGATGGCCGAGGACGGTGCGAATCTTGGAGTCGTGGCCGAAGTCGAGCTCGACGACGACGGTGCCGTTTAGGATGGACGCGGCCACGTAATGAGCCGTGCCGTCGATCTCGCCCGAGGCGTAGAACAGCGCGGAGTCATCCCATTTTGTCTGGGAATTGATAAATTTGCGATGAACTTTTAAAAAATTAATTACATTTTTATTGTTTATACGCTTTTATTTAACTCAATTTGTATGTTTCTGTTTGTCATGATAAGATCTTGAAATCAATTTTCACCAAATTCCCGATAAACTACAAATTGATACTTTCAGCATAAGATGCAAGGCGGATGATAATATACTTTAATTAAGATACTTTAATGGTTTTTTGGGGACAGTTGAAACATTTTTGGAAAATATCCTAAATTTGGTCTATTATACAAATGTTTATCCAGATATCACTCGTTCAACATAAATAAGAATTATACACGAAAATCATAAGAACATGCCAAGCACTAAAAACATTCTACTTTATGTACAATTTTCAACTTAGATTTGTATGAAATACGAAAAGTTTATACAGTAGATAGTTATACTTATTTACATTTATAAAAATTTATATAATATGTAGACATCATATATTCAGAAACCTGCACCTACGCTTCTTATTTTTAATTTTAATAAAATAAAATTTGTATGACAGTTAACAAAAATTATATTACCCTTTTTAGTACTTTATTGTTATAAAAGAGATACATTAAAAATTCTTTTTATACATTTATTAAAAACAAATTTATTTATCGATTTTTATAGATATTGGTTAAATAAATTATATTTGAAATGAAAGAAATATTGAATAATGAAATATCTTGAATTATCCGAATTCTCTCAACAATGCTAGAATATCTTTTTATTAAAACGAGAGTACAGGTTGTTGAACTTTTGAACACGACACGACCTAAGAAATATTTTTTCGAATAACTCGAGATGAGCATTTGAATTCTATGAAAAGTAAGAGCATCAGCGAAACGCAAGTGTCGTCTATTCGCAAGTACGTCAGCCGTGTGTGCTTTATCGTAGGGACGATAAGCACATTTTTCTAGATGCCGATTAAAAGTATGTACTTTGCTAAAAGCCTAATGTACATCATGTATATAAACTTATACAAGGTGTAAAAAACATAATTTACTTTGTAAATTAATTATACAGCAGAAATTATGAATCATAAATTTTATAAAGGAAACATAATAATAAAATGTAAGATGTGATAAAAAAAAGTTATTAAGTGAATTAATATTTTTGAGATAATATTTTAAATAATAACCATACTTGATCTTACCTTAAATGCAAGGCTAATCCTATTGACTGACGAGTGAACGCGATCCTTCCAGTCGTAAACGCGGAAAGACACGTACGAGGAGCCGCGCAGCGTCAGAATCGTGGCAGCTGCGAACACGAATTACGCAATCAATGTCTTGTTTATACTCGCTAATGCAGGAATTAAGGTGAACTTAAATGCTAATTGACACCTACTGTACAAGTCGCACCTTTCTCCCTCGTACTTCGTACCGAAGCAGTCGCACGTTAAACTGTTGTAATGATTGACGCATTGGCTGCCCAAGAAACACAGATTCTCTCGTGTCTTGCATCTGAATGGCAATTACATATTTATTTGAAATTATAAATGCGCATGTTTGAGGTGCATGGATTGATAAGGGATAGAAGATTACTTGTCGATGCAGCCTTCCTTGACATTCTCGTGTTTCGTAGCGATAAGCGGGCGGATGGGAAGAAGATCGCTAGCGGACTTCCCCGAACTCAGCACCATGTCTCGTATGCACCCGACAAACGACTCTATAATGTATTTGACACCGTGCAACCGTTCTTCAGAGCTCAACCCTGGAATCAAAAATCACATTTTTCAAAATATCTTTCAAAAAAACTTTTAGCCTATACTTGCTAAGGAGTTGTTAAATTAGTTCATTTAAAATTCGAATTTCTCGCTTCAAATCTTACCAATCAAATGATGAATAAGGTAAATGTCCCAATTTCTGCTTACGTGCCTATTTCTAATCGCTCGAAGTTTTTCTGTTATTATAGATATGAAGGTTGTTTTAATATATATTATATCCAAGCTATCTGTACTTTTATAGTATTCCAACTAAAACTAAAAAACTGTAGTGCTGAATTAAAAATATTGTGGATTCTGATTAAATAACTTGATAATAGTGATAGTTTGAGGTTAGACGCAGATGCATTCTGCATGTCCCTATTTCTAATCACAAAAAAATAACGTTTAAGTTGTATTTATACAATATGTACACTGTTGTTTTTATACAATATGTACACTGTTTTCTACTTATGCATCGTGAATTATTTACGCAAATTAACATACTAATACAATAAAAAGATACAAATCATATGAATGAAGTCTACAAAATTAACGGTGATCAGAAATAGGTACACATCGAAATCGTCGCTTTTTGCTGTAAGCAGAAATAAGTGCATTTTGCGTACGCTTTTTAATTGACTATTATTAATATTTAAGTATTTAAAATGGGTTTTACGCATTTATATTGTATTGTTCGATTCATAATTAAGATAATCATATCTGCTTTATAAATTAATGTTAGAATAACTTTTTAAACCTTTGTGTTTGATGCAAAATGCTTATATGAGCAGAAATCGGGACATTCACCTTAATTAGTTATAATTCAATATATATAAATCAAGTTTTGCGAATCAGGGTGTATTTATATTTCGTTAGCAAATATTGTAATGCTTCAATGCATACAATTTGAATAAAATCTCTTGGTTGGACTCTTGTGACTTTGTTCGAATGGCATTCGTGGAAATATTTAAATATTTGACCCGGTAGAAAATTAACGAGTTATTCTAGCGAGAAATTGGTTAAAAGTTCGTTATTTTGGATACTTAGCTATAATCTTGCTATAAACTCGGCAAGTTATCTACTTGGGTGATTGAAACTTTAAATTTAATGGATTATAAATTTAATGGATTCATTGTTACATATTTTGATAAAATCACAAATTAATAATATCCAAGAGATTTAGTTTTATGTCTTTTACAATAGCTTAATAGTTAATAATTTACTGTAAATAAATTTTATGAAATTAGTAACTAGTAGTTCGATTTTTTAACTTCTAGCTGTCAGCAATAAAATCACTGCAAAAAAGTACAGCCTAATTCTGCAACAATATCAATTTCGTCAATCTTACCAATCCGTTTTAAATCAAAGTAAAACCCAACGAACCTCCAATCAAAACAACCGACGCGAGTTCCTCGGACACTCCATAATTCACGATATGCTCTAGCACTTCCACGGTAGTCTCCGCCTGGTTGTCATCCACCCTGGCGATGAGCTTGGCGCCGTGCACGTCTATCCTCACCAGCACGCTATGCCACTCGTCTCTGTTCAACCCCTCACCCACCGTCAGACTCGTCGAGTTCTTGCCGAAGACGTGGACGACCTTCAGTTGTCCCTTCTCGACGATGACGTAGAGGGCGTAGGGCTCGAGACGCTCAGGGCGATCCTTGACGCTGTGGTAGACCAGCAGACCGTGGGGCAGCTTCGTCCGGAACTTGAAGGATATCTCGCGGCAGAGACGGAGCTGGAACGTCTTGATGCCCGGGCCGTCCAGCTGGATGAAGGTGTTGCTCTGGGCGAACATGAAGGTCTTCTCGTAGCCGGACTCCATGAACGTCAGTTCCTGGAAGGCCGGTGGGCGTTAGAGTTTTATAGGGGTTGGGTTGGTATAGGAGTGAAATGGTTTTGGTAAGGTGTTTTTGATGTTTTTTGTTTGGAGTGTTATTTTGATGGTGAATACAAGTCTTTCGCCGTAATATTGTTATTGAATTTTTTTGGATAGAAAACGTACAGAATGGATCACTTTAGTAGTGATAAATGTCGTTTCTGAAAGAGAATGAAGTCAAATTTCGATTTGATTCGGGCGGAAAATTAAATTCACTGGAAAAGTTTTGGAAAATTTGACTTCAGAATTGGAAAGAGCAGGTATTTCTGTTTCAGAAATCATATGTATTATTATTAATTTAATCCATTTTGTATGTTTTCTAGGCGACCAATACATTGATATTTCGAAGGTGAGTAACTTGTCGACATCGATTTTGTCGTCTCGGAAGTACTGGGTTAAAACAATACTAATATTTATTGCTCAAACATACTAGTTTGTTCAAAATAAATAGATGTATATCTAGAAATTTTCCTATTCCCAACACAAAAGTTTCAGAACTATAACTTCTAACATAATCGATTATATTGTAAAAAATGTCTTGTAGGTCAGCTGTATCAATAAAAAATATTGCTGCAAAACTCAGCATTTTTCCAAACCCGTTTCCTTTTTAACAAGATGCTATTGATTTGAGTAAAAGTGTACTACCTTTCCTCTTTTGTGCCTTGGGACTGGAGGCCTCGTTGGTTTCGTGGGTATGAAAGTTGGTATGGGTGTGGTAGTAGTTGTCGATGAGGTTGTGCTTGTGACAGTTGCACCAGTCGTTACGAAGACGCTACCCTTCGTTACCATGTACGGTGGCAAAGTATCTATTTTTATTGTAAAAAACATCAAAATTATTAATCAATAAATAACAAGATATTCACTGCCTTATATTCTAATCATTTTAAAATATTATTCTACGACAAATTAATCTTCAATCAATCAATTTCAGAAGATTAATTTTTTAAGGGGATTAATGAAATGTTAAAGATTATTAAAAGTTTGTCTATTTCATTATTATTTGTCTTATAGTCTTTTTCTTATTATACAATGATTACTTATAAGAATTTATTTAGAATACAAATGACCTGCGTCAAGACACCAATAAAAATTTTTGTTAAAATTTCTTGTTATACACTTTCTAGTTTGAACCATAATTCGGCAAGTATTCGACCGCAAAATTTTGGCGAATAATTTTCATATCTTGCGAAATACTCAACAAAATAAGAAAACTTCAATTTTTAATGTCTCGCATGAACAAATAATGCCCGTAGGAGTGGTTCCATCAACTAATCGAAAATTTATTCGACGAATACTTTTTTCGAATAAGCGAATTTTAAAGAAAAAATCAAATTTTACATTACAAAAATCCGATGACTTTTACACATTAAAAAAGTCTCTTTGACTTGTATAAATTCTTAAAATGAAAACCAGATGCGCCAATTCAAGTTATCTGATTTTCATTTTCAGAATTTCTACAAGCCAAAGAAATATTTTTAACATGTAAACGTCATTGGACTTACGTTATGTCAATTTCTTTTTTTTCTTTTTCATGTTTCGGGCATTCAAAAATTATTTGACAAATCCTTTTTTGAATAACCAATTATTTGAAAATATATTCGTCGAATAAATTTTCGAATACTTTTTGGAACAACTCCTATGGACCTTATTTTTTCATGTGAGACATTTAAAAATTGAAACTTTCTTATTTCGTTGAGTATTTCGCACGATATGAAAATTATTCGCCAAAATTTTGCTGTCGAATACTTGCGAACTATGGTTTGGAGGACTGCATGCACTCTTATTGATTATAATCTTGTTTTTATTTTTTATTTTTTATGAAGGACAGTTTTGGTCTAGTCATTTGCACTAGCCAATAAACCATTTACGGAGTACCCAATTTCAACCACATTAGCTTTTGAATCAGGCTCGATCTCCGTCAGCGATTAATCCCGAATGATGAGTTGTAAATTCGTCACAGTAAAAATCGACTCGACGGAAAATGAGACCCACGTCCTCGAAAACCAGGTGTTTCAACCATATAAGTCATACGCTTTAGCCATGTAGCGCTCATACTTAAAGCTATAGGTACTTAAAAAATCTTATAAAAATGAAAAAGAAACATTTAACTATTTTATTTTCATCTTGTTTTAACAATAAACTATCTAAAGTTTAACTAGTGAAATGTCACTAATTCACCGGTGAACAGCATACTATGCACTAATTCAATTTTGTTGAATTCAAAGTTGAATTCAAAGTTGTTATTCACTATTTAAGAGGGTGTCAAAGTCAATTTTTATCCTTCCTACCTTACCGACCCGAGAATTATAAAATATTGGCCTTAATTAAAAGAATAAGGATAATTATGAAAAACTAAGAGGTCATTGTCCCTCGTAATACAATTATCTATCACTGTGCGAAGTTTCAAACAAAAACTTCAAAACCTCAACGAATGGCATTCGAACGAAATTTGAAGGTTCGAGTCTAGACTAATATAAATTTCGTTTGACTGGCATTCGTAGAGGTTTTGAAGATTTTGTTTGAAACTTCGCACAGTGGTAGATAATTGTATTATGGAGGGCAATGATGTCTTGTTTTTTCATAATTTAGTTTATTTATTAATTGTAATGAATTGTTAAAGAATTTGAGGTTAGGAATTTCGGCGGGAAATTTGAATGGTTTGACACCCCCTTAAATAGTACATTATGCAACAAATTGAAATAGTTGCATACTTTCCCCTAGTGAATTAGTGAAATGTCACACTATTCCAACCTTACAGAGAAGCGTCAAAATATCAAAACGCTCGGCAATTACTTTCCACACGGCAAATAAACTCACGCTCCGGTCCGCCGATGCAGTAATGCAGGCACTCGTCCTCCGTGTTGAACCGGTTGTCGTTCCCCAAGCAGCCCCCGTACACGAAAGTATGACACTTCCCCTCGGTCTTGTTGAAGGACCACTTGTGCACGTAGTTCTTGCAGGGCCCGTGCTCGGTCTTGACGAAGCACCGATCGGGCAGATCGTGCCTCTGCGTCGTCGAGGCCTGGGTCTGCGTCTGGGCCGTCGTCGCGATCGACGTCGGGCCCGGCATCGTCGTCGGGGTCGTCTGCTCCAGGGACAGCAGGGAGGTGGAGCCGGAGCTCGAGGTCTGCGGGGTGTAGAGGGGCGCGTCGTCCGTCGCCTCCTCGGACAGGGCGAGGGCGAGACTGGGCACGGGCCTCAGGAGAGTCGACAGGGCGAGGATCCCGAGGATCCACTTGCCTCGGCTCGTCATTGTGCCGCATTCGTCGGTGGTGAGCGAGGGTGGCTATGCGGTTGCGGGGTGCGGCGAGCCTGGAAGGTTCATTGGAAATATTGACGGCCTGAGAATGGTTTGAGGGGAGTGTTGTTTGGATTGGCGTCCTGGGCACAGAGTCGGATCAGCTGTTGTTACCATAAAAGACACCATTATAGACCTTTATTTCACTTTTAAATAGTAAATAATTATTTCGATAGTCTTCAAATTTTTGTTAGATGGATAGATAAATAGATGCAACAATAAGTTCTAGGTAACGTTTTATGTAAGAAAACGATTAGGAATCGAGTGTTAATGAGGAACTGGGCCCGTTACGGTAATTATGTTACAATGTAGCGAGAAATAGAAACACAGAGAGAATTTACTATGGTAAATTTTTGTGAAAATCATAGTAAATGTGGCACATCGCTGGATGAATGACCCTGATGAATGGAAAAAATTATCATGATGCTCAGTAAAAGTTAGCTTATTTCAAAGTAAAATTTATGAAGGTTCTCTAAGTGTATGATATCAATATCTTCAGCAAAAAGACTTAATTTTTTAATCAAGCATACTTCAGACATACTTATACTCAATATTAGTGCAAAATTTTAAGAAAAGTGATTAATGCTACTATTTATTTAGAATTCATTTATAAAGAATCTAATGATTGATATGTATTATAATTTTGTAAAAATAATCTATTACATGAGGTACCAAATTTCCTTGAAATATACTTGAGATTTTTAATTTTTGTATTAAAAAAATATACTTTTGCTAAAACATTTTAACTTGTTGCTCTGTATCTTGTACAAAACTCAAATAAGAAGTAGTTTTAATTTTCCCGTAGGTTTTCTCTACAATGGATGGTCTATATAAATATATCTATGTGTAATATTGCTCAAATCAAAGATCTTCATGGTTTTGTTACGGCAAAATTTTTTATTAAAATTCAATTTAATCTTTTATCTATTATAACAAAATTAATTTAGTTGCTTACTTTTATCAGTTTTAGTGATCACAGCCAGCAGAAAGCGATCAATCGGGACTCGATCACTGCTAATTTGAGCTATATGCAAGATATAGGATACTCTAACAACTATAAAATACTTCAATATATTTTTAAATACAAAACTCCATGTCTCTCACAAACACTAATAATTTTTCTTTTCTTTTTACAGGCGTATGCACTGCTTTACCCTCTTAGATTATTTTGACCTGGATTAATAATAAAGTTTATTAACCGCATTGACATAATAATTTCAATAACTTTATGCAATACCTGATATTTTTTATATTCGTTTGAAACATATATTTTTACTTAGTTTTATCATCATTTATAAATTAATGCTTGTATTTATAACCATATACTTGATGGCCATGCATGAGTATAACAAATTTCAAGAAAATCATAGAAAATGAATATTATAAAAATAAGTCAGGTGTATAATATATATATACTGTTCAGTGAATACACGAGTTTAGTCCTAGCCACGTTCACACAATGACATTCAATTATAAAACGTATATCTTTTATTCTCTTCCTTCCTCCATCCCATTACCACGAACTCCATTCACAGAATACCAACTTCAATTACTCGCAAGCCACCCGCAAATGCGTACAACAACAAAAAAGAGAATACGCGTACACCCTCGCCGCACACTTGCCCTCGTCGAGTCGCGTGCCGCGTAGCACTTCGGAATAACAAAGAACCCTCCTTTAAAAAGAAACACACACAGAAAAGGACCATCCGCGCCTATACCGGCAAGTGTCTTTGTCGGTGCACCGCAGCCAGGTCTATTACATTCGGAGCACGTGTGTCCCGCCCACGCGAGCGCAGCCGAAGGTGCTCCTTTCAAAAGGTCCGCTTCCTTCCGGGCGCGTGGATTATAAGTTTGATGCGTATCCGCGATTAGCCGCACTTGTCGCCGCGCTGCTTTCGGATATTAACGACATCCTGAGCGACGTATGAGGAGCCACACGCAGCGTCGGCGTTGAGTGGCGTAGTGGGAGTCGGTAGTTTCGTTTAGTGGGAGTGGTGAGAGGAATGAAGATTTTTTGTGGTTCATAGGGAAAAGTTTGAGTATATGTTTAAAGTGGTTTTGGGGGTGTTGTATTGGGTAAATACTGTGTTTCCTTTTTAACAGGCGAACAAATTTAACGCACATGATTACTTGCGTATGACTCGTTGAGGGATATTCTAAGGAAGTTATCAATATTTCTTAATTTCATTTTATTGAAAGAATGTAAAGTTGTAACTGACAAATGTCAAAGAGAAAAAGGTTTTAGGTAAACTGGGAGAGTATATTTTTCTCAGAAATTGCTAAATGATTGGATTTGTATTTAGGACACATAGTCTGTGCTAGGTACAATATATTTCAAGTCAAATACAATCAAAACAAATGGAAAAAATGGATTTTTTGTCTCTGCAGTGTCGCTATTTTGTGAGAAATATTTATTTTTTCGGAGGTATTCCCCAAATCAATGAATCAGTTGGAGTCAGTTTAGTACGTAAGTTTCTTCTAAAAGTGAACATAGCAAATATTTAACAATTGAGAATATAAAGGATAAAATACAACAAAAAGGTAATTATCTACCATTATACTCAAAATGGTGATGCCGTAACAAGTGCTAACAACAAAATAATGCGCATTCAATGCTTATGGAGATGCAGGTTCTTCCTTATAAAACTTAAGAAAAAACATTTTTTTTATTTGTTTTTAGAGTTAGTAATATTTAGAGATTGTTTTCTCTTCAATAAACTGTTCTTTCAATAAAAGTAAGTTGGACCATTTTAAAGATATCAAATCATCTTCCATATTATAATATTTTTTTAAGAAATATGATCTTTGGGCACAAAGTGTTAATCATTCTACTTACAATTCATTTACTATATATGTGTGTCAATTTTGTATTTTCAGTACTTTCTAAGAAGTGATCGATCCATTTCGTTTTGTTTAAACTATTACTTTACCTGCTATAGGGAAGAGTACCCGAGTGTGACCACCCATAGCTATTTTAGCCGTAACTTTTGTATACCAAGGTGGAAACGAAAATTTCAAAGTGGAATTAGTTGTACGAATCGACCTTTTTGATGTAGTAAATTAGTTTTGGCCAAAGTTAATAATCTGAGTTATGTATTAATTAATAACTAAAAATGAAGGCTTTTTCGTTATTCTCGCGAGAATCTTCGGAGTTGTGATTTAAAAACAAGAACCTCCGATAATATTTAGTAGAACTATAACATGCGTCTAATCCAGCATATAAAATACTGACATCTAGCGGTATGCGTCCAATTTAAAGATGACTGTTATGGTTCTAAGAAAATTTCAAAACATCATTAAAAAAACATGACATTTACACAGTAATACCTCCTTTTAGAAGGAAAAATATAAAACAAGTTTCACGCAAAACAATCGCAAGCGAAATCTTTGCAGAACAAACCATTTTCAACTACAAGGACAATCTTCGCGCTTACACCAAACCGGCTTCGTACCAATCGACCGATACTACGAAACGATCAGCGAGTCGTTTTGACGTGATTTCGTCTCCTCTAGCTTGCGTATAGGTATACTCTAACTTCCATCTCGCGCTCATCAATCAAACGCACGGCGGCGCGACGAAAGCTCGACCGTGTCTCCGGATCACCCATTAGTAAGACTCGGAATGGAAATCCATCTCGAGGCGGTGATACGTGATAACTGCTCCGGGGTGATCGATCAGATTCAAGGCTCGACACATTAGCTTTAAGATTTTTTGTGTATCGACAGATTACGAGTCTTAAAATGGTTATTGTAAGACGACGCAGAGAGAATTTTTGTTCTGTGGAAATTTGAAACATCCAATTGTGAGATTTTAAGCTTGTAAAAATGAGTATAGCCGAGACCGAAAGAGCGAAGAAAGTCCTACATTTTTAACCGGTCACCCAGGAATTACTGTAATGCACGCTAATTTTCGTGCTAAGTGGCTCCCCGCGAGACCAATTGAATATGACGATTAGATTCTCAAGTACGTCTGTGAAAATAGTTTGCGGAATACCTCGACCTATTAATATGCCAAATTAGCCATTTTCTTTTAACGCCTCTTTCAAAAGGTATTTCTAAATTAAATCAATAACACCATATATATCACAACTGTCATCGTACAAAATTCTCTTTTAACACTCAAATAGAACACATGATTTTTATTTCACACTTGGGTAAAAAATCAGCCAATCCATTACTATCGTCATTTTATAACGATGCACGATTGGAAAATCTTTCCTTGTTTTTCTTTTTCTAGCAACAGCGTATATATATATATATATATATATATATATATATATATATATATATATATATATATAAGTGAAAAAGAAAATATATATATATATAATACGAAGGCATAATATATCTAAGTGTTGCACCACGTGAGCGTCGACGGCGCGGGACTCGTCTGCCGCTTGCGCGCCACATACACGCGGTCTTTAATGGAATAGAGCCGCCTCATGACCAAGAACCTCGTGCAAAGGAGGAAGTCATTAGCACGGAGCCAATCTCCGTTGAAAAAGCATGAAAACCTAATATCTATTTGGTTAAAACTATTAGTTACGTGCGTGCGCGCACAGTGTGAAAATTAATACTAATCAATTGTCTTAAAAATGTACGTGGTACAGTGTGCAAATACGAAGCATACTTTTTATTCAAAATATTTTGTTAACTGTTAATCGCGTTGTAATTATATATATTGGCTTTATTAACATCGTTGCATAGAAGCCATAATGCTAGAACAGATAAGACTCGATTGTAGAATGGAAAGTTTCACCGCACGCGCATTGAGTAAGAAACTTTTCGGAACGTCACTCTAGCATCATCCGTAAAATTTCATAATCCGTTTAAATTTTCGATAAATACAAGGTATCAATTCTTGCATAATCAAACACTTTTCAAAAATACCCATGAAAACACACTTTATAGCTCTTCTTTCCATCACTACCTACTTATATCCTTTCAAAACCAGTTCTCCGAACAGAAGCGTTATATCAATTATTAGCCCGTTAAGTCCGAGACCCTAAAAATGTTGAACAGAACTTCGGAAAAACATTCAGAAATGCGGTTCAGCCCTAAACTAAATTATACGAGAAATTAATCTTCAATCAATCAATTTCAGAAGATTAATTTTTTAAGGGGATTAATGAAATGTCATAGATTATTAAAAGTTTGTCTATTTCATTATTATTTGTCTTATAGTCTTTTTCTCATTATACAATGATTACTTATAAGATTTTATTTAGAATACAAATGACCTGCGTCAAGACACCAATAAAATTATTCTCGTTTTCGCAGGTTCTACGCGATTAAAACCGATTTAAGCCCCCATTACGGGATCGACAATAATCCACTTCGACCTGCTGGATAAAATTACATTTCTAAAATTCTATAAATTGTAGAAAAGCGAATGCATATATCCTCCAGGACGCACACGTCACTAGCGGATTACAAGCCATCTATAATCGTGGATTTTCATTTTGGACAAAAGTCAGAAAGCGAGGCGCTTGCGTCCTTGTCCGCGCGGCGGGCGGCGGCGACGCTTCGCATATACATACACGAAACGCTTTCGAACGTCTCTGTCGGCGGATGTGCGCGGGCCGGCTCAATTGTCTCGGCTCCCGCGAGAGCGGCTGATGCGCGCGGAGAGCTACATCACGATGTATAAGCGCAAGAGCAGCGACACGGACCTGCCGCTGCTGCTGCAGCCGATTATTATTACATCGCGTAGTTCGCTCCTCCCTTGCTGTGGACTACGCTCGTTGCTGCAGTTCTTTTGCTATGTATATACCGTCACGGACCCAGTTCCTGATCAGCTAAGAGCAATTCCTGATCATCTATTATTTCCATGAAAGCCAATTACAATTAAACTTTTTAGACTTTGAACAGGAACATCTAAATAGTGGATAGTTATATCTGCAATCTTCAAAAGAGTTTTTGCAGCAACAAATTTAAAGTAATATTTTATGTAAGCAAATGATCAGGAACTGGGTCCGTAACGGTACTTGGCTTCATTTTTGGGTATCAGTAAACGCTTGCCAAAGTTTGACCGTATTTCGTTTGCCGGAGGGTGTGCCATCTCCTTGGCAGTACCTATATGTGGATTTGAATGAACTTGAAATTTATACGTATCTTTTCGGACCCGAATATTGGATAAACTGTTATCGATTTTCAGTTCTATACGCGAAAACGTCATTTTTGAAATGAATTTATGATTTAGAAAGGAATAACAACAATCAAATAGAAAAATTCATGCTTATTAGTAACGTAGAGACTATTCAGTAAAATTGTTAAGTCTTTGTTTAGTCATTTTCCGAGAACACAATAATTTTGAAAAAAAAATAGATTTTCTATACCCAACAATACCTGGAGTAAATCGGTAACAATGATCAGAAAATTTCTTAACTTTTTACTATATTTCTTGACCAAGTTATTTTCCTAGCTCATACAGTCTTTTGATTTTCGAGATATTTAAGATTATATATTTTTTTTAATATTTGGTCGGTTGTATCTCGGATCTTTTTGCTTTCTCAAAGAGAAAGTTTTGACAATACAAATTTTTTTATCAGAAATTTGGATGAATTTTTATGTTTTTAAGACTCTAAAGTCAGAAAAACATGTTTTTGAAAAATGTCTGTCTGTATGTATGTATGTATGTATGTATGTGACGAAAAATTTGTGAAACGATAACTTTTCAAGGGAAGCAGGTTTATGAGTTGAAATTTTGCAGACATATGAAGTATAGCTCAACTTAGAACTGATTAGATTTTGAAGCTGATTGAATAATAAAAAGTACATTTAAAAAAAAGCAACAAAAACATTTACAAAAATCGAAAAGAAATTCTTTATCCTTTTTATACGTTAAATGTGTTGAAAATATGTATGTTTTCATAAAGTACATGTAATTTCCTTTCAATTCATATATCTAGCAATTATATAAATTTTTTTTTTAAAGTAAAATAAAAATATAAATTTTTTGAAGTTTGTAAAAATTAAAAAAAATTATTTTTAATAAACTTATGCTTTTGAAATGAATGAACTTTCAGCGATAATATATGTTGAACATTATTTCAAGTTATAATATATTTTTAGAATGGCAATATTTAAACGCTTGTGTTTAATAAATTAATTTTATCATTATTTAATTTAAAGCGAATTTCAATTAGAAAATTCTTAAAGTCGAATTTTCAGAACCTCCATGTGAGAAAGCATTCTGCTAATTCTGTTTTATACAGATTTTTTCTAATTTATGAACATAAACTTAAAATCTTTTAGTATATGTTATATATATAGGATTCTATAATAATACATTTTGTGTAAATGTTTTACAAAGAGTTAAATATTAGCTTTTTTTAGTTCAAGAATTTTGGAATTAGCTATCGCCGTTATTTTGTTATGTGTGGAACAAGATTTTTCTTTTAGATAGGTTATATCTTGGGTACTAATCACAGAAATCTTTTGATAAAATTTTTGATTCGTTATTTTAATTAATATATTGAAACAAATCATTTCATATTGGAACGAGTATTTAATTGAAAGAGTAATTTTAGTAATTTAAATAGAGTGGTAGATCAATTATGTAGTAAAGTATAATAATGACAATGATGAAATCAATCGAATTACTAAATCATTCTGAGCATATATTTTATTTGTATTTAGTATCTATCGCCAATTGGTCTTTTCTCGGTTTTCTTAATTAGAAATCACGAAATAGAAAATTAGAAAGTTTCTAATAAATTTCCCCGCTCTATTTATCATTGAATCTCATTTAATATTTTTCAAATGAATATAAAATCAATGAGCCCGATCATTTAGGTTTAAAAATGATAATGCATCTCGATTCTAAGCAAAGTTTTACCACCACGCGTCTTTGTTGGAGAGCCCGAATTCCTATCTACCGTCCTTTACTGTGCAGCGCGCAACGCACGAGTCGCCAGCTAATTTATTAATGCCCGCGCTCCGACGAGCCAAAGAGGAGTAGCGTTCATCTATCTCTCCTTTGCTATGGTTTATTGACTCGTTCGCCTGTCGCAAAGCACGAGACGTCCAACGATTGTCGAAAGGTAATCGTTTTATTTATTTTATTATTATACCTTTTTTCAACATTTATGATTCAAATACTCTTTATTGAAATTTACAATATTAAATGTTTCTTTTGTTTTAAAATTCAGTTCATTGTGCGTCTCTCTTTTTTAAGACTGCACTACTGAAAATTGATTAGCCATTATTTTATTTTTATTTTATCTTTAATTCTGAAAAAGATATTATTGTTAAATACATACAAGAAGTTTTTTTTAAATCATCTAAAAAAGTTGTAAAGAAAGTTTAAAAAATTATTAAAAAGTTTAGGAAATAAATAGATTTTTAAAGTGCGATTTGTATTATTTAAAGAATTCTAAAATATCAATCTCCTAAAACTTTTCATATATTTTTTTTTAATTTTTATTACACGTTTCTTGGATGATTTGAAAAAACTATTCCTATGAGTTTGGCACTTTTTTTGCAGATCCAAAGAATAGGAATATAAATGTATTTAAAATATAATGAATGTATTTATTGATATGCATGCGAGAGTGAGAAACTGTATGATAGATGCAACAAACTTATGCAATTTACACAAATGAACGTAATTACCTGAAGATCAAAGCTGTGATATCATGCAAACATTTTGTTACTATCTCATAGAGGAAGCTTGTTTAGTAATTAAGTATTATAATGTGTACAAAATATGTACCTGTGTTATTCTTTGTTTACTCAAAACTGAAAGTAGTATCTACCTATCTTCGTACATTATATATTACCACTCATAAATGTACATCGATTTATATTTATCTACCTATTCACCTATCATCAATACAAGAATGCACAAAAATCTTACAAGAATCTCCCTCGAGATTTCAAAGTTACACAAATACCCCAGAAGCAAAACACAATAGAAAAAAAAAAGTAAGTTGATACGTATACCTTCGCACACTTCGTCCTACAGCCCGGTTTATAAATAAAGTTCACAGTTCACGGCGGCACGAAAGTAGGCCCGCGAAGAATAGCTCGCGCGGGGGTGTGCGCCCACGATATACATCTCCGCGTTCGAACGCATTGTCGGCCAGAGGCGCGCGGGAAAATAATCGATGTATCGAGCAGGTTGCCGGTCGACGTCGCGTCTGCTCCAGTTTTCCCAGCTGCGCTAAGGTTACGGTTTGAACTTGGGGGGCGGTGGTGGTGAGATTCGCCGATATGCGCGGATTATGGCTGCTCTGGATTTTCTTGCCGAGCGCGAGGTAATGGAAGTAAAGGACAAGCGGTTGAGGGATCGATTATGCGTTTAGGTCTTTCTCGCTGCGAAAAAAATAAGTTTGCTGCATTTGATAGTCCTTGTAATGGTACTGATGTGTGCATTGAATATTAGATTATTAAAGAATAAGCAAGCTCCTCGGACAGCAAAATAAATTCAAAATGAATTCGCATTGGAGATCGAAATTCTTTAAGTATTCTTTTGAGTATTCTGCAAGAATTGTAAAGTAATTCAAAAGAAGTATGTAATGAAACATCGTAAAGAGTTTATAAAGAGTTCGTAAAGAATTCTTTTCGTGTTAGAAAAGAGTTTTAAAAGTTAATAAAAGGCCTCATAACTTAATTAAGTAAGAACGCATAAAGAATATACAAAGTGTCAAGATTTTTTTACGATATATAGAAAATTATCTAAGATAATTCTTTTTGAGTTCATAGAAAGGTTTTCGAGTATTCTAAAAAAATCATGAATAACAAAGAATTCTTAATATGGTCTTAAAGTATTTATATTAAGAGTTAATATTAAAAGAGCTCGTGTAGAGCATAATTAATTCTTCATTAAGCAATCATAAACAATTCATAAAGAATTCATTTAGAATGCCTAAATCGTTAGACATTCAAGAACTCTTTATAAATTCTTATAAAATTAAAAAAGTATGAATGTATCTATCGATGAACTCTTTTTGAACTGTTTTTGAATGATTTTTAGATGTCGACTTTAAAAAGACTATTATAGGTTGAATATAGGTTTAAAATTAATTTATTTTTAATCACTCTAACAATAACTCTGTAATTAGGTCATTTGAGTGTTCTTACATAAATATCCATCGACAGAATTGGAAAACAAATAGCCATTGCTTTGTTTTTGAGGCATTGAGCATCATTTTGAATTTTAACGATGGGAATGAGATTTTCTCTATTTAACGCTGCCATCAGATTATTCTTCATCGAAACGAAAAATAATTATAGTTTAGAAACGTGAGGGGTTTAATTTCTATTTGAAGTTTTATTCATCTGAGTTGTTTGGTACCATTCTTGATAAATTGCAGCAGATGGAGCTGTAAACATATAATTAACTTTCTGTAGTACAAACGACATTGTAGTTTTTCCATCCTTTTAAAGCAAGTAAAAATAGCTACGGGAGTCGGTCAAAATTAGCTCTGTTTCAGTGCACAGAATACTTATTTACTTTTCGATCGCATAATGTTGCTTGTCCTTCTATTTTCTTTCTTCAAATATGGTCTAACACAGGTATAAAAGAAAACTTACAGAAAATCTTTTTAAAAACTGTCCAATACCATTTTAAAAATATACAATTTTAATAAAAAAATATATATATTCTTTACTTATTAGTATATGGTATATTTTACCCGTAATAAGGCTTATGTTGTTCACATTTATAAATTTTTTGCTAGATATTTATAAATGTGAACAACATAAGCCTTATTACGGGATTGCACCATCCACTTCTTTCGCCGAAGTACTTATAGAACTAAACACTCGAATTATGCAAATGACCATCGAGCGTCGGCGTCTCTCCAGAAATAAAAGAAAGAAAGAGTGAAAGAGATGAGCTGGCCAGCAGCGAGCAAGTCGATAACCTCTGACAATAGTCGCAGATAAAAGAAAAACGTATCGTCGGCTAGGACCCCCAGCATTTTGAATTCAAACAACGCGCGTGCGCGCGTTGATGTCCCTTATAGCTATGTATACTTATATATATATATATATATATACAAACGCGAGGATACCCTTTTCTCGTGGCTGCTACCAGCTGCTTTTGTGCGATGCATGAATCACTCGCTCGTGGATTCTTTTTTCTTTTTTTAATATTCTCGTAGAGGTGCAGCACGCGCACAATCGAGAGGATGCACGGATTTCGGAGATAAGATCGACGCATTGTTATAGGTGGAATCTTTGAATATCAAGGCTCAACCCTTTTGAATCTTGCGAGTCATTATTTTTCCGTTAGTGTACTATAGAAAACTTATTCTGATGTGTTCATTGTAGACTAGTACTACCTGTTGAGATTTTATACGGTTTATGACAAATGGAGAATGATCGATTACGAAAATTTGCAAGTTGAAGAATTTTGTAAATTGAAACGAGTTTTTTTGTACTAGCGGTTGAGAAAAACTTTGAAATTGCTTTGACACTCTTTTTTTCACCTGTGGCGCGGCACCTACACGCGTAGGTATAGCTAATTGTTGGCGCATGTCGCACGTGTGTTCTGGGGATCCGGTTACGACTGGCTCGTTATGTTTCTCGCGTATAATGCTAAAGATTTTCAGCTTTGTTGATTTCTTTATATTGTTTTAACGATCGCTAATAGATTGTGTCAAGATACATCTTTCGTTTGCAATATTTAATGTGTACTATTTAATTATGGGTATATTACCACTATACGGCAATGAAAATGAATAAGCTACCGAGAAATCGGTTATAATAGGCACGACCACTAATTTGATGGTGGTGAATCACTTATAATATGGTTTACCACATAATAAGTTTAAATCATGACGTATGTAATAAAGAGAGCTTAATTTTCATTGAAAACTCGATTATACATTTATACGTTGAGATAATGAATGCAAAAGTTTGAATATCTTAACACATGATGTAAACAAAATTATCGAAAACCAGTTATTGCTGTCTGATGCACAAACTAAAAACTTTATCTGAATATGTTCACATGAAACAGTTTATTTTATTTGTTTATTGCGATTGTCGATAATAAGCATCACGTGCGTTCGCATTGCATGATTTTTTTAAATACTTATACAGTGTGTAATATTTATAAATACACGTTTATGGACCAGCTTTCTTACACTAATTGATTTGATATAGTAATATCGACGATAATCACAGTAATTATAATTTGTCTTAATTGTTCTGATATACATGAATACATGTTCTTTTTGTTTACAAAAAGCATTCTATGAATGAATTCTCAATAAATCATTAGGAAATATTTTCAAACAAAATAATAATATTATCAAAAATTTTGGAAAATCGATTATATTTCATCTTTGTCTTTATGTTTACCTGTTTTCAAAGACAAACATTTATCCTACTACTAGATATTATAAGACACAAAAGTATAAAAATATAACTACCACAAACCACTCTTACGCACAAAACCATTTTTTTATTCCACTTAATCTCCTACAAAGGAACTAGGACCAATGTGTCAGTTTTTGTTAAAACGTTCACTTAATATAAAATGAAACGCCACATCTTTCCTCAATTAAAACAGCGTCCTAAACAAACGAATCAGTCGCTAGACCAGGACACAATAACAAATCATTTTCCTTCTCAACCGGAAAATCAGGTCACTATCCCCTTCGCACACTCGACTAAACAACCACCTGCTTGAATTCGCTCGATTTATTTTGAAACGCCGCAACTACACCAAATCCAACCCGTGTAAAAAATTAATCTGGCACTAGTCTAGGATTAATCTGGCTTAACAAATCTGGCAAAAGTCTGGTAGAAGTCTGGCTTAGGTCACTATGCCAGACTTTCTTTTGGAATTATGTCAAGAAAACTCATTTTTCACAAGTAAATAATCAGAGTAGTACATTAATTATTAGTATCGACTAGAATAGTGAAAATACGTACTTTTCGATAAAATAGGAGAAAAGTCTTTTTACATATTACAATCTTGTTTAAAATATGAATATTTGTAAAAAAGAGACAAAAATTTAGGTTACTGGCAATTTGACATGACGCGATGCTTTTGTTTTGCACATTTTGTCTAAAGTCTAGCATAGACTTTCGCCAGACTTATTGAGCCAGACTAATTTTCTTACACGGGAATCCTCGTTTCTACCAACCTCTTTCGAAAAATAAAAACCTCGACCTCTCTAATCAACCACTCTCATTCCCGATTCCTCGATAACCAGCCTCACACCATGCATCTCCTTACACCCAAAAGCAGCTGCAGCCGCAACCGATACACACACACACATACCAGTTTCCCGCGGTGTACACCTATACGCGCGCCTGTTTACCTTTAATTAATCACGAGTGCGCGCGCGCGCGCGGCTGCACGCAACGGCAGCGGAGCAAGGTCGTCGTCGTCGCCGCGGCGCCGATCCCGTGACATCGGCGGCCTGCACTCCGCATGTCGCTCGGCGAGCCCAACGATGAGGACGACGATGCTGCTGCGGGCTGACTTGTGCTCGGGTGCGGGCGCACGGTCTCTCCTCGGAGGATCAGCGGCCGGCGGCGGTGACTCTCTGCGTTTCACTTTTCGGCCTTGCGGTCGTGCTGCTGCAAGAGTGACCCGATTACTGACCATGCGATCCGTTTGTTTTGCGCGCGTGGAGTGCGATGGATTTTCTTTTGGTAGCAAAGAGGGGAGTCTGTACGTGTCGGTGAGTTTCGGAGCGATCGGCACTAGGATTCTTTTCTCGATCGTTTTAGATATAGGCAGTATCGGTATTGTATATCTATCGTTGCTATGTGTCGTTATTACTTATCTAAGGAAATTCTTATTAAATAAGTCAAATAAAGTTTTTAAGCGACTAAAGTTCAGTTATTAGAACGTCGAAGGTTGAAGGGTTCATTTTTGAAGTTGCCGTTTAAACATATGCAAAAGAAAAGTGATAAATAAATTCTTGCAACTTTTTACTTTTATGTATGTTATTATACCACGTATAAATACCATATTCACTAAAAATTCAATATTTAAAAAAAGCGGACTTAGATTGTTGTACCTCGAAGTATTTTTTTTATAGAAATCGGTAAGTAATAACTATAGCTACCAGTCTAAATATTATTTCATGTATCTTTAAATTAGCAATTATAAATAATAGAATAATAGAAATAGAAATACCTAGATAGCACTCTAAAAGTTAATTCATCTATCTTTAAAATAGTCATTATTCTTTTAAGAAAAACTAAAAGTTTAATTACATTGATTATCAAAGACAATAAACACGTACGTAGCAAAGTAATAAAAAGCAAATAAAAGAACTGGAATAATATCGCAAAAATTACCCACGTCAAAGATACGCAGAAAGCATTCAATAAAACCCGTCGCGTGTACCGCACGAAACGAGCGCGACACGTAAACTCCCACACTCGGTTCTCCAAATCGGTCAGTAATCAGTGCACTCACCTTGCACGCGAATCGATTCCACCAACAATATTACATCGCGTACACCCGGCTAGCGATGCATCGCACAGCGCGATACTTAAAAAACAAGAGAAATCGCGACGCCGATCAAAATTGTTGCGCAATCGAAAACAAATTGAATTGAAAAACAAAAAATAGAAACGGAAAAGGTTTTAACTTCAATTCGAAAAGAAGGAGAAGCGCGCGCGCGCGCTCGGCGTGAGAGCGAATAGAGGCTGGCGGCGCGGCGGCTTCGCGCCCACGACTGTCGGCCGGCGCTGCGGCTTCGTCGGTCTAGAGTCTCCACCGCTGCTGCCATCGCTGCGCTGCCTATCTCTCTCTCTCTCTCTCTCTCTCTCTCTCTCTCTCTCTCTCTCTCTCTCTCTCTCTCTCTCTCTCTCTCTCTCTCTCTCGGTCTCTTGCTCTCGCGCTGGTATAGCCGTATAGGTCTCTAAAGAGGAGAGCTTCTGTTGGTTGGTCCCCTCCTCGGTTTGACAGACGGACGGACTGACGGACGGGTGCTGATGGGTTCCGCATTAAAAGAGCACACCTCGTTTCGACGAAGGGGGGATGGGCAGCAGGGCGCGAAGACGGAGAGTTTTTAGGGATATAAGGTAAATGTCCCAATTTCTGCTCACGTCTCGATCGAAGTTTTTCTGTTATTATAGATATGAAGGTTGTTTTAATATATATTATATCCAAGCTATCTGTACCTTTATAGTATTCCAACTAAAAATTGTAGTGTTGAATTAAAAATATTGTGAATTCTGATTAAATAACTTGATAATAGTGATAGTTTGAGGTTAGATGCAGATGCATTCTGCATGTCCCTATTTCTAATCACAAAAAAATAACGTTTAAGTTGTATTTATACAATATGTACACTGTTTTCTACTTATGCATCGTGAAGTATTTACGCGAATTAACATACTAATACAATAAAAAGATACAAATCATATGAATGAAGTGTATAAAATCAACGGTGATCAGAAATAGGTACACATCGAAATCGTTGCTTTTTGCTGTGAGCAGAAATAAGTGCACTTTGCGTGCGCTTTTTAATTGACTATTATTAATATTTAAGTATTTAAAATGGGTTTTACGCATTTATATTGTATTGTTCGATTCATAGTTAAGATAATAATCATATCTGCTTTATAAATTAATGTTAGAATAACTTTTTAAACCTTTCTGTTTGATGCAAAATGCTTATATGAGCAGAAATCGGGACATTCACCTTATAGGTGTAAGTTTGGAGAGGAGATTTGGAGGTGTTCGGCTGGTGCGTGGATTTAGGAGTGTAACGCAAGACTTTTTGTTGGTGATAGGATGTGGGAAGATAAGTTTTTTTTTCTGTTCACTGCGAATTGAAGTACGTAAAGTAATGTGTGCATGCTTGGCTTTGCCGACAATTTTGTGTACTTACATGTAACAGCTATTATTAGAGTGGAATTTGACTTGTTCATTAGAGTGGACAACTTATCACTCTGCTGCCAGTGAGTCACTCCAATATGAGTGGACTTACACTCTATTCGTGGAGTGAGTTATACAGCAAATCAGCCTATAACGTTTTATACGATTCTATTCGCTTATCTTATAAACTTTATCAGGATTATTGTGTGTAGCTGGCATCACTATTAGAGTGACTTTTTATTAGTAAATTGCAAATTATAAATATAAATTATACATATTGCTCCTAAACTCGATCAAAATCGATTAATTAAGCTTTTGGGATTAGCCTGATGAATAAACAGTCAAAAGTTGCACTGTATAAACACAGAGATGATCTGAAAACTAAATTACGCATATGTAAATTTCAAATATGTAAAATTGGCAACAAGCCAAATTTGCACACTTAAATTTACAGCGTGGTAATTTAGTATTCAAAAGTTGTTTGCTTTTGAAAATAGAAAAGTAACGTTTTCTCAAAATTTGCGAAATAATGCACGTAAATGAAGCCTAGTTTAGTAAATAGGTTATAACAAGTATACGGCGAAAAGTAAAAGTTAACTATTTTCAGACATGTTGTTACAGAAAAAAGTATTCTTAATTTAAGAAGGTTCTATTGGTATATATATGTCATTTTTTACTGATATTTAATCTCAAATAATTATAGAAAAATCAATATATTATACAATAATGAGTTTTTGTCGAAAAAAAAATTGAACATTTTATTTTGTTCCTTGAACATCTTCAGGGACAATTACCGATATAAAAATTGGAAAATAATCAAAACTTGCAAAGTTACGTCTAATTATTTATAAATTAGTACATGTGTATTATAAACAAGCGGACGTCACTTTGCAGGTTTTGATAATTTTCTAATTTCTATATCGGGAACTCTCCCTGAAAATATTCAAGACACAAAATGATACCTTTAAAACTCAAATCGGATAACAAATAAAAAACCGCTGCCAATTAATTGACACTTTTCTTTGGTCTAATAAATTAATTTCAAATCTCTCCCTAAATAATAGCTCAAAAAGGGTGTGCTTTTTTATCATTGATGGTTTGACAAAAGATAATTTTTTACTAAAATTGCAGAATGATAGGTAAAATCCTTATCACAGCAATTTTTTCTCTGTATGTAATTTATTAAAATTATTTAATCATTTAAATTACATGTAATCGGTTGTTAGTACGGTAGATTCACTGAATTTCTAATCATCTAAATTTTGTGAACGATTTGCCATCATAGATTTCTGAGATACAACTGTTTAAATTAAATATGACTTCTCGAGTATAACAAAAGAAGGTAAAGAGCCTATACAAAATTTGAGGTTGTAAAAGATATATAATTTTATGCTCTATTTAATGCATGTACACTAAATTGATCATAATATTTCTAATGTGCAATTTTCGATATTTACTAGATCAAAAAAGAAATTTTTTAACCCAATACTTCAAATATCTCGTAATATAAAGGTCGTTCTGGTCTGGACTTAGAACTTGTTCGAGAGATACTAAGGAGCTACCGTTTTGGAAAGTTTTATATCAAATGCTACCTATTTACTCCAAAATTCGCTACTGAATAAAAATCAATCTTTTTTACAAAAAGTTTTTTCTCTCTTCAAAAGAAAAAGATAAAGTCTAAAAAAATTTACAGAATATTCTTCTCCATATTCCTATCATCTCATTTTTTTAAAATAAATTGTCAAGACAAGGGAAATAGCTTATTCAAAATTTCGGGTGGGAAAAAATAAGTAATTTTATTCTCTTTCAAATGCACTATTACTCAATCGATGATATAATTTCTACGATATAAGAAACAAAAAACTAAAACTCAAAAATTGAAAAACCTTTAAAAATACAAAAACACATCAAATAACAAAATAAAAGTTTTGTGCCGCTGTCCGTAAGAAAACAAAAAAAATGAGCTCCTAAAGATTAATTTTCACCGTATATATTCAAAGTAATGTTGATCCACATCCATACATACACACACACACTCACTCACATACTCACACACACACTCACACACACTCACACAACACACAAACACAACACAAAAACACATATATACACACTCACTCCCTCACACACACGCACACACATACACATACTTATCCACACTTACACACACATGCACACACGTACACACACACACACACACACACACACACACACATCGATACAGACATTTTCTAAAAATAGTGTATTTTGATTCCCAGTATCTTAAAACATGCTTTTAACATGACAAAGCTTCCTCCTATATGAGGAAGCAAAAGTCTCCACTGTGTTGTCAAACGATTTCATAAAATCCTTCATTTTAGGACCGGAAACAAGTTTATAAGTGTGGTTTCTCATGTGTAAGACTGCCTGATAAAAAATTTTTTTTAACATCTATAACTCCAAAACTATATAATAGAAAAGTCAGCGAGATTTTTAGTGAATATTAGTCTTATATAGAGGAACATTCCTGTAAATGTTTTAGTCACGTACAAGAATGTGTATTTAGGAATTTTCGAAGATACGAGGGTAGTTCAATAAGTCTTTAGAATAAAGTATAAAAACAATTTTTTTTGGGTAAATTTTTTTTTATTTTTCAACATAATCTCCTTGGAGCTCTATACACTTGGTCAATCGCTTTTTAAGTTTTTTTAATCCTTCAGAAAAGTGCGTTTTCGGAAGTTCCTCAAAATAAGCACTTACAGAGGCAATGACGTCTTCATTGTCCGTAAATCTCTGTCCACCGAGCCATTTTTTCAAGTTTGGAAATAAGAAAAAGTCACTGGGGGCTAAATCTGGTGAATACGGTGGGTGTTCGACCAATTCGAATTTTAGTTCTTCAATTTTAGCCATTGAAACGAAGCATGTGTGAACTCGGGCGTTGTCGTGATGAAAGAGAATTTTTTTTCTCGCCAAATGTGGTCGTTTTTTTTTAATTTCTTCTTTCAGCTGCTCTAATAATGATGCATAATACTCACCAGTAATTGTTTTACCCTTTTCCAAGTAGTCAATAAGTATAATTCCACGTGCATCCCAAAAAACTGTAGCCATAACCTTACCAGCTGACTTTACGGTCTTTGCCTTCTTTGGAGCTGGTTCGCCTGTGGAAATCCACTGTTTGGATTGTTCCTTTGTCTCAGGAGTGTAGTGGTGTATCCATGTTTCATCCACAGTCACAAATCGACGAAAAAATTCCTCAGGATTCCGACTTATGCGCGCCAAAAGAGCCTCAGAGGCGACCACTCTATTGCGTTTATTCTCAGCTGAGAGCAAACGCGGCACCCATCTTGCCGATAGCTTGTTCATGCCTAATTTTTCATGTAGAATTGAAACAACTGCACCTATAGATATCCTTGTGGCCTCAGCTAACTCACGCACTTTTAATCTTCTATCCTTCAACACCATATCGTGGATTTTATTGATGATTTCGGGAGTAGTTGCTTCTACGGGCCTTCCTGAACGTGGTTCGTCACTTATTGATGTACGACCACGCTTAAATTCATTTACCCAGTTATAAACCGTTGCTAAGGCAGGGGCAGATGTGCCATGAACTGAGTCCAATTCATTTTTTATCTCATATGGAGTTAAACCCTTTAAATGAAAATGTTTAATTACCGCTCTGAACTCGTTTTTTTCCATTTTTCTTAACAAGCAATTTTTTTTTTTTCAATTGGTTATAAAAACACGTAAACTCAGAAGATGTGGACTGTGACTGCACCATATATCTAGTCGGGAGTGGTGCTGACTGAAAACAGATGATTTGGAGCGATTCGCGCGCCATCTGTTGGTCATTCTAAAGACTTATTGAACTACCCTCGTATATATCACGAATCTGACTTTACATTGAAACAATTTATTGCAGAACAATCATAGCGGGCATGTCAAGTAACTTTTTATGCATTAACGGTACACAACGATCCTACGTATAAATATAATCTTTTTCAAGTAGTTTCTTGTATCGGTAAAACTGGAATTCTGCAATAGTTTGTAAACACATTGTTAAAACACATTGTTAAAACAAATTTATTTTACAAATTGCATCCCGGATTTGAATTCAGCGACATGTGAAACTGCATAGAATAGATTCGGTTCATACTTTCGATTTCCCAATTTCTTTTATACACGAAATAATTAATGGTTTTTTCGTCACACAATCACCATTGTAGTTGCGTTAATTTAAAAAATAATTTTTGCTTATTTTGCTTTCAATTTATATTATTTCTAGGAAATAACTGTAGCCGTGGTTAAAAAAAATACTTAAGATGCTGGATAAGACTTGATAAAACCGGATTAAAATTACGGACAAGACTGGATTGACATTTTGATGTTATATTAATTATTTTGTCCAAACGTATCCGCAAATCAACCGATTTCGTATTGAACCGGATATGACCATATGAAACAGGATTCAAAATCGGATAAGACCATATAGGTTTATTTTACAATCCGGTCTCATACGTCTTTTTAACATAGGGGGGGGGGGTCAAAATTGATCTAACGTGGCCGTCCGCATTATGATTAGGTAATTAGGTGATTTTCGGCGATTTTTTTTGGAGGTAATGGTAAAGAAACAACGAAACTTTTTAAACTTTCGAGTATATTTTAGCACACATTTGAAAAGTACAACAAAATTTGTTTTCATAAAATTGTCACAAAATTGCAGACTTATTAAGTGACCATTGAGTCTCGAATTGGCGGGAAAGACGATGGAGCTCGTAATTCTTGTCTGAAACAAAAAAATCAAAACTATTTTTAATTTACATATATTTTTATGTTGGATAAACTGCAATTATAGACATATATTTACGTAAGAGAACTAAAACTAACAAATAATTATGTTAATAATTAACATTTAATGTAATATAATTTATTTTTATTTTATTTAAAAGCAGGGCAATACCAATAATCATTTTTAAGGTTCATCTCTATAAAAATCATATTTAGAGCAAATCGTCGGGTGGGAGGTAGACCCAGACATATCATGTGTACGAGCATGGGAGGTGTTTGGGTCTATCTCCTACCCGACAAAATGTTTTATTTAATAAACTATTCGGTGTAAATTTTCGGATCATTTTTTAATTAATCAAATGCAAAACACAATATTCTCTAATCAATTTCGAGTCTGATTTTTAATTAAACCGATATATTTCGTTTGAATTAGTGGAGACAGGGCTTGGTTGACTTTATAACGTTCACCCATAAAACTATCCCCTAACTACTGATTACAATCAAACACACTAAAAATAATGCTCTACAATGTCAAGTCTCGAAAGCTACGTAAAGTCCATAACCCAAACGATATTCACAGCAACGGAATGCATTTGTCCCACGCGAGAAGAATATGAATCGGAGAGAGCAGCAGCAGCGGCTGTCGTCGAAAGATAAAGCGAGCGCCAAGTAGAGAAAGAGCGAAGAGAGTCGAGTGTTGCGCGCAGTCAGTGCAAGTCTCACGTGTCCCTCTGGCGTACACTGCCTCGGGATAGAGAGAAAGAGTATAGCGCGCGCGGGATTGGAAGTGTAACAAATAAACTGGCAACGAGATAATAGACAAATTGACCCTAAGCACATCCGATTCGTTAGCCGCGTGTCGGAAGGTCGTATATAGCGCTCTCGCACTCGTGACTATATACCGCTCCTCTCTCGGCCATTCTTTCCCTTCGTGGATATAATGCGTACACGCGCGCGCGCGTCTTCCCTTTCGCTTTCAAGGCGATCTGCACGAGGAGAGCTGCGCGCCGTCGGATGTGAGATGTGCTGCTTTTTTTCAAGCTCCCGCGGCCGCGCGACAATTGGTGTAGAGGCTTGCGTGTACTTTTTCTTTTCATTATTTGCCGAATGAGCGCTATAATCTCGATTTTTTTATCTTTTATTGACGATACACCTTGAGCGTACGGATATATTTTGTTGAAGACGCGATACGCGTTATTATGTAAGCTGGAGTGTTGCACCGCCTGAGAGTCTTTCAATTAATAAATTAAACAGCATATTTTAACTAAGAAATTGAATATTGTTGCAAAGGGATGGGCGATTTTAGTATTTCATTCTTATAATACAAATACAAATATGCTTTTATTTAAAATACAGTATTAATTTAAATTAAAGTATCGTAAAAGTAATTGAAAAATCTTTAAATATATGAGAGATTCTACAGAACTTTTAACTTTTGGGACACCGGCTTAATTGAATTTCTGAAGGCTGTTACTCGGCTTCCTGAAGAGGCACATCGTTCTACCAGGTCTCAAAGTATCTGTTTAAAAGTCAAGAGTATAACGTGAAATTTGGGCTGATCCTTAATAAGGTTTAAAAATAGGGCTGATCCTTAATAAGGTTAAAAACAGCCTAAAAGTAAGGCATGATTTTTGTAGCCCTATCTATACGTTTTATCTCGCTAATTTTTGTGCGAGTGAATCAACAGCTTTAGAAATTATGTACACATTTTTTTTCATAAATTTTTTTTATAAGGAACCAAATTGAGACTCATAAAGAAAAGAAAACAATCGATTTTATTTTCTTATTCGAAAGGTCGGCGTTTTATCTCGGCAATTCTTCCATATTCATGTAAAGATTATTTTATTAAACATGTGTAAATTTTTTTGATCGATTTAATTATGAGGAAAACTATTTATCTAAATAACAATAAATAAAAAACATTATTTTGTGGTTAGAATAACATATTTATACTTATTATCGTTCACCATTACAAAACGAATCAAAAACTGCACTTATATTAACACTTTCACGCAAATTTATTACGAGGAAAAAATTTCGTTCAGATATTCACAGTTTCCACCTATTACGCATTTTGAACAATTGCTTCAATGCTAAAATCTATACATACTAACCTCTGCTTAAACTGTATTAAGCCAACTAAACTAATGTACGCCGTGACTTTTTGCTTAGAAAAAAATCAAGAATATATTTATATCTATAATGTAAAATATTGTATTAAAATGAGTGGGATATAACTTTGGCAATATTATTTTAAAATAGATAAGTCGAATGCATAATGTAGTTTCAGTAGTATTAGAACTGCGAATATCCGAACGAAATTTTTTCCTCATAATAAACTTGCGTGAAAGTGTTAATATAAGTGCAGTTTTTAATTTGTTTTGTAATGGTCAACGAATTAACGAGATATAACGCAACCAACTAATTTAATACGTATAAATCTGCTATTCTAACTTCGAAATAATATTTTTCATTTATTATTATTTAGGTGCAAAGTTTTCCTCATGCTTAAATCGATCAAAAAATGTACACATGTTTAATAAAATAATCTTTACTTGAATGCGAAAGAATTACCAAGATAGAACGCCGACCTTTCGAATAAGAAAATAAAATCGATTATATTCTATTCTTTTTGAGTCTCAATTTGAATCCTTATAAAAAAAAATTATGAAAAAAAATGTGTACATAATTTCTAAGACTGCTCATTTACTCGCACAAAAATTAGCGAGATAAAACGTCTAGATAGGGCTACAAAAATCATTCCTTACTTTTAGGCTGTTTTTAACCTTATTAAGGATCAGCCCTATTTTATCCTATTTTATACATGTCAGATACTTTGTTTTACACCTTAACAAATCGATTCAGACAAAAATTGAAAACAGTTCCACGAACGTTCCAAACTTCACCTACATAGAATATAAACATAACATTCCTTATATATACATAATGATACTTTTTATAAAAATACCTAAAAAGTACCAAAAATGAGGTTATTTTGTCTATTCTATCGTCATACTTTAACAACGTAGAAAAAAAAGTCATTCCATATCGTTATAAAATTTTATGACATATTCCTCATATTAAAATCAACATATTTAAGCTATCAAAGAATAATGTGACGCACTCAATCGGCCAGTAATACAATTGTTAATTTTGTAAATTTACAAGGGACTTTTAAATAAAAATTTCTTTGCAAATTTGAAAAGATACAAAATTTATTTCTGTTCAATGGAGCATGGCACATAATTCAATGTGGGTTTAAATTGTAGTTTTTGGTTCAAAGAATTATATACTGTAAAATTTGATCCTTTTTAAGACATTTTTGAAGATTCTGAAGAAAAGTAGGATCTTACTTGCGTAAAAGTTGAAAGATCAGAGGGGAAGGATCAAACAAATAATTCTAGCTCCAGATGATCAATGTGCTGCATCAGGAATCGAAGTGATCGGAGTAATAAAAGTTTTGCACGTTAATCTAAACATACATATATTTATGTTTAAATTATTCAAAATGTAGTATTTTAAATACTGCATTTAAATAAAATACTGTCGAGTCCTAAAGACACTCACGAATTATCAACCGAACATTACAGGATCTGTCGCTAATTTTTCCTCGCGCGAAGCATTCAAAAAATTCAAGCTGAATCATCAACGTAAGGAAAAGGCTCTCACTCCAACGGCTCTTTTATCCTTCAGAATTTTCCCGGAGCTCGCATGGATCCTCGATGTATATACGCGCGCAGTCTGTCGTGCAGCTCGAAGCTGCGATTCCGGTGTGCGCGATGCGTCACGCTATAGCAAATAAGTACACACAATGTGCATACACCGAGGGACAAGAGCGCGCGCGCGCGCGGGGGGAGATAAGATTAGGTTCAACCGGTGAAGCTTTTTTTCCATTTTGCTCTGCCTTTTTTTCTTCGGGGCGTCGAAATACGTTGACGAAGGGCCGGCTTATCGCGAGGCGGACTAGCGTTGGATCATCACCGACCGTGAAAACTGTGACGAGCACACAAAAATATTACCGGGTGATTTTACATAACTCTAGAGTAAATGTTTTCTGTTTTGTGGAATAAAAGTCGCATGGGTGGTTGTAAGAATTGATGGTGATTAGGATTCTTCTTATTCTCTTAATTAAGACCGATTTATAATTATTTTATAACAGTTTTGTAAATGTTTTAATATCATGGATTTCTGATGGAAAATTTACAAATATATTCTAAATATTTTGAAATGTTTACTACGTATTAAGTTGAGTTTAATCTATTTTTGAGTTTAAGATTAATTTTCATTAGAAAACAGTTTTGATTATCCGTCGTCTTTAAGTGAGGCTATTCTAAAAAGGAACATTCTTTCAGCTTACACCCAACAGTCTGAATTTGAAGTACTCCTGGTAGAAAATTGATTAGTTGAGCTGGTAAATTTCGCTGGCACTTTCGAGATAAATATTTGGATAAATTTATTACTCCATTTGATGCTGTAGGTACATGTTTTGCAATAAAAATAGAAACTGTAGCGATTTTAGCAGTTTTATTCACCAGAAACTCGTCAACGTTTCCACCAGGGATGTTAAAAATAAATATATTAAGAAGTTATTTGTAAATTTGTTCAGACTTACTTGGCAATACGAGTATATTTTAAATTTATTAACAGAAAACCATTCTTAATTGTAAGAAATATAATGAATATTATTACGTATCTCTGCGTTTTCTATGGGAATACAGATTTATCAAAGGTCTTTCTATCATATTTTCTTTAATTATTCATGTAAAGAAAAAAATCTTTATATAGTTTAGTTTAATTTTTTTTATATTAAACGGAGAACAAAATAATTTTTATAAACTTAAAAGTTCACTGTTTCTGGAACTTATTTTATTTAACGAGTTTGAAGCACTTATTTTTCAAATAAATATTTTATAAAAAAAGTAAACTATAACATCGTTTTCAAAGAGAATTGTAATATAATTTACGGAAATACTTATTAAGGCGATGCTAAAGCCACCTATCACCTACAAATACGAGGATCCACTTTTCTCATTTCATTTTCAATTTTGAGTAAATATATCTCTGGAATGTTGTTGTTTCAATCAAAAAGAACAACTTTCCATAGAGATATTTTCTTAAAATTGAAAAATGAATGAAGAAAGTGGTTCCCCGTATTAACCAGTAACACAGGGTTTAACATCACCTTAACCCTTTTGGTCACGACTTTTTTCTATGCGGAAGTAAGTATAGGTTTTGCGGTGAGTTTAAGGTACATATTTAAACTAGAATTTTGACGCAGGTTTGACCTGGTAGCTCTTAATAGACGCGAGTTTTCTGGATTTGAAGAAAAAGGATAATTTTACTATTTCGGGACAGTATTCAATTTTTTTAACTTCTAATTCATGTATGTGGACACCAGAATACATATTGAACCTGATAATATATTTTTATGAAGGTATAAGAAATTAAGTCGATAAAAAAAATAAATTTATAACTCACAATTCTACAGTTTTTATAGCTAACTTTTACATTACATTAGACAACATCATAGTTTAAATCTAAGAAATGAAATTTAAAATTGGTTTTGTAGATGAAAAAGTTAGTGACCTTTAAAAATTACATAGCAACCGAAAGGGTTAAAAAAATTAAACCTAATGCACATGCATTAAATTAATGCACATGGCTCTTCATGAACATGAAAAAATGTGTCTTGTGAAAAACGCATTCAAAGTTTTTATTTCCTATACGAAGTAGTAAGATATTCATATAAATATAAACTATGTACCCTCACCTCAAAGAATTATATTTTTTCATTATACATTTACTAGAATATAACTTTCGTTAAGAAATACATCGAAATATAAAATTATCGAGTTTGAGCAGAATCTTACATGACCAAACTGGTCTCACCTTGCGTGAAAAAAAAAACTACAAAGAAAAACGAAAAATTAAACATCCGCGCGCGGCTACATAAACGTCGGCACAACCGCGCGCACACATTCAAGCACACTTGCGCAGGTGGCGAAGCTGCAGGAATGCGCGAGCATTGACGCCCGCTATCAGATAAGAGCCATCCCAACACACAAATATGCGCGTAGCTTCAAACATTCGAAACCGCGAATTACAGCATAAATCAATGATCAGACTATGACAACGAGCTTTTATTCTCCAAATTTACTCGCTATAAATGTAACTTTATTTGGTCTGCTTAATGAGGAAAAAAACATCACGTGCGAGGCGTGAAGAAGATAATTTTGAATCATACAATTTTCGAGTATATACCTCAGCGCTATATAAATTTCACCTCTCGCAATAGGACCTTTGCGATTTTAGGTATACGTATACTGGCAATTAAGAGGTCATTCTTGCTCGGCCGAATTCGGAGCGGTGTCGCGGCTGCACTCGCATAATATTTAGGAGCTGCTAATCGTCGCAAACGTCATTAACGGGGGCGAGAGCGCATGTAACGCGATTAAGTAGTCGATAAAAAGGAGCCCCGCGAGAGAGAGAGAGAGGCGCAAGATCGTTAGCGGTTGCTAAAATGTTTGACCCACATGTTGCGTCATCGTGCTCTCGGCTGTGTCTCGGCAACCGCGAGCACTTCTCGTCTACTAGGTTCGTACACTCGACGGACACATATTCGGATCGAACGTTTTTAAAATGCTCCAATGAGATTGGCCGGTTCACAGGAATTAACCAGTAAGGTTGCACGATTTCAAAACATTCGATTCGAATATGTGTACGTGTGCATAACGAGTATACGGGTGTCCTTATTTTCCAGTCGCGATGGCTTGGTTTGTTGTAGGTATTCGGGTACTTACTTTTTTACATATTCATAACTTCTGTAGCTTGTAGGTAGTTCTCGAGGTAGTTTATGTAACTTTTGAATGAAATTATGGAGTTGAATTCATAAAGTGTTAATTATGTTTATTGTGTAATATTTTTATTATGAATTTTAGATTAAACAAAAGTGTTAAGAGCTATCGTAGTTAAGTTAGTATAATCGCGGTATAAATAAAGTGCAGATGATTCGCTATCAGTAAAACAGCATTCTGAACAAATACAGGTTTACATTCGCTCATATTATCGACAACCTTTCAAACACGATAGATATTCTATATCGAGTGTCTGCGGCTGAGCAAATCTTAGTATTTACTCCGATACAGTGCTGATACTGTTATTATTATTTTATGAAAAGAATTCTTATGCATACTGCAAAGCATCCTTTTTTTCCAATTTATCTTTCCTTTTATCTTTTTATGATAAGATTTATTTTCTGCCGGGTTAGAAGATACTTTCAGAAGCTTCTTAGGCTTCTTATAAGATGGCGTTAGTAGTCTAACAATGCGCTGATATCAGGCGCCGCGGACTTGTTAGTTATGCAGGTATCTAGTTTATCATCTGCAACTTACTTACCATTTGGCAGTAATAAGAATAGGAATTACTAAATTAACAAATTTCAATCATTTTTGTTAGCATTGTATTATGACTAGTTGCATAAAGATTCGTACCCCCAGAACAGGAGTAGTATTATATAGTTTTTCAATCTTTTTAAACTAATTTTCGAATTGTATAAAGGATTTTTTTATGAGCCATTTTGTATTTAAAAATCAAGGTAGAAAAAGTTTATAGTTGTCACTGTTTTGGTCTGGTAAATATTTAATATTATTTGTATATTGAACTAATAATAGTAAATGGTCTTCTGAATGTATTAAAATAAACTCTTATTGGAATTTAAGAAAATTTGTTCTTTAGTGCATTATTATTGAGCTTATTATATTACTTACTAGGTCTATCACTTTAATTCGAAGGTCGAAGTTCATTTAAGTCGAATTGGATATTTGAATGAATGAAGCATCGAAGCATCAAATTATGAAGTTCCATGGGTGGGAGACAACGTGCGGCGAATGACTTTATTTTTTATTTAAACATCGATGTTACTTTAATTGTATGTAATAAGTTTTGACTGTTCATTTTAGCTTTGCAAAATTATTCAAAATCTCAAGATGTGTTTCAGTCTAAAAATCTTGGTGAACTGACTGCATTTTACATTTTCTATATGTGCTAGAATTCGAATAGCGGATTTAGAGTAGGAATAAAATAAACATGCGTAAGAAAGGTTCTAATGTTACATGAGACCTTAAGCGACTCTTTAAGAGTATTCGAAGAAGTCGCAAAACTATCGACATACTATTATAAGCATCGAATATAAACGTTTATAAATACATAAATTTCTATGATTATTAAATGATTAATATTGTAATAATAATAATTGTAATAATTATTTTATTATATATATATATATATATATATATATATATATATATATATATATATATATATATATATATATATATATATATATATATATATATATATATATATATATATATATAAAAATAACACTGTAATAATAATAATGAAAATAATAATAATAATAAGAATAAAGTACATTGATTGTATCTGAATATAACAAAATTTGCTTAGAATAAACAAATATATAGATCATTAAATAGATAGTGTGTATATTCGAATAATCGTATATTTATACAAATGTTTTTCTAACTAATAAATAAAGCCAGTAATATGTGCTGTCGAATAAATATGCATCTAATAATGAAATTCGTTCAACTGATTAGTAGTTGGTCTATTTATTGCAAAAATATGATTTGTCTATATTTAATATTTCGAAATTCTGGAATTCGAAAAATATTGGTTTGGTATTAAAGAAAAAATCTTTCTTTGAAAGATAAAGTGAACAAGTTTTCTATATCATATATATATATGTACATTGTACATTCAAATGATTATTTTTTTGCATTTAAGAAATAATATTAATTAATACAATTATCTTTCTTTGCTTATTTGGATTTAAAACAAATTGCATACGTTCATTTTGCCATTCGTTACTTTTGTTGTTAAAACTATGATTATTATTCTTTATCTATTTCTCTGTAATAAAAATTAGCTAAGCTGTTAGCAAATATATTAAAAGACAGCTGACAATTCATTGGCACTTAGCTTCCTCAAAGTAAATTAATTATTCCAATATGAAATTTTTTGTTCTAAAAATTTAATTTTGTTTCTTTTGTATGCAGTACAAATGCCAAATCTGTATTACATATGACATGAAAATGACAATGTCTAGCTGGACAATGTCATTTTCATGGCATTTGTATTACAGATTTGGCATTTATACTGCATACAAAAGAAACGATGAAACAGAAGGTATTCCTGTTGTTCCGAAAGTCTAAATATGCTATTAACGTTAACAAATGCGTGAATTAGACATGCCATGAAAATGACAATAAAAATGCCACGAAAATAACAAATCGACCATTAAACTGTATTTATTCAGATTAACCGAATATTTAGACTTTCAAAACTAAAGGAATATCTTTTACATGATGTATTATAAAACTAGAAATTTTTTTCACGTCTATCATATGTTCTGAATACATTTAAAGGGATAGCTAAAAGCAAGACACCAATTAACAGCTCCCTTTTTTTGACAATCACCCACATGCAGTAATAATGTATTTTAAATGTAATTTTAATTAGCATGAGGATATTTTTTATAACCCTGTATGAAGATTTTCTTTAATGTATTTTCAAATTCATATCAAATCAAATGATATATCTTAAAGAAACAAAATACATTCAATTCCAGTTTATACGACGGACTTCAAATTATTCAAAATTATACAGTACCTATACGAAAAAAAATATTTTTATTTTTATATCAATAATTTGAACAATATTTATATGAATCTGCAGAATATTTGAAAATTTCAGTCCTTTTTTATGTATTGCACTTTTGACCTCATAATCTGTATAATTTTAGAATTCTGTACATTGACTCGCTATTGACTAACATTGAGTAACTCGTATAAAATATAATTTTCATAATAATATATCAAAATAAAAATAATAATTAGTTTACATAGTTAACTGTCGAAATATAGGACCCTCTCACTCTGCCTCGCTAGTTATTCAATTATTTATTTACCAAAAAAACTTATTTATTAAGATACTTATTTTATAGAAGTAATTTATTATTTATGTAGGCGCGTATAAATTAGTGCTATCACATTATTTTCCGGACCACTTTACCCCGATTCACTATACCCCGAGACGTCAATTCTTCAAAATGTTTGTTTAAAAAAAGAAAAACCTCTTATAAAGCTTTACATTCTTGGTAACGTAAGTAAAACGTATTTGAAGCAATTAGACAAAAAATCTAGGCATAAAAATTGATTATAAACATATTTAATCGTTATAACGAATTCAACAAACCAACTGTCTTTTAAGGTCGAAAAATACAATTATTTTTCTTTCGTAAAATATTAATGGTAATCCAGTGAAACTTTCTAATTATCATTCTTACATAATTATCTTTCACTAAAATTAAAATTAGGCGTAAATAATTATTTGTTGAAGACATAATAAGCATGATTCACTTTACCCGTGTGTTCACTTTACCCCAGTTTCCCCTACAATTTAATACATACGTATATCATGTACAAAGAATGTATTCAGCAACTACATTTTCATTATGCAAATGTAACATTCAACTAACACTATGTATTCTTTAGCTAAAATTAATTGTCATATCTTATTTTATATTTTTTTGCTTCGAAACTTCGATACTTCGATACTTCAACAACTCTAAGTTTGATTTATTTACGTACTTACCATTTTTTATATAATATAAGCAATTTGATTTAAATAAAAAACGAAAATATTTGAAATTGTATATATATATATATATATTGCAAGGCCATCGCAAAGTCTCACTTTTTAAAATCCTTCCATTTACAGCTATTAAAATTAAAGTCGAGCAATAGAAACAAGCATTTACAGTGCATATACCTGGACAAAATTATGGCGGGGGGGGGGGGGGGTAGCTAACTAAGTATTTCGGATTTTGAAAGGTTAGACTTACACAAATTAGAAATAAATAGTTACGACAAAGGTGAAGAACGAATGTACAAACTCAAAGCAAATATTTAGACTCCTTGATGAAATGATTTTTAGAATAAGATTGATAATAAATAGAATGGGGGGTTCGTTTATTAGACTGTTTTATATAGATCTGCTAGCACTTTAGAATTTTCATTACAAACAAATAGATAAAGAAGAATGATCATAGTTTCGACACTAAATATAACTAATGTTAAAATGAACATATGCAAATAATTCGACATCCAAATAAACGAAGGGAAATTGTATTAATATTATCGCATAAACATAGAAAAATAATCCATTAGAATAAATAGATATACGACTATGAGAACGTGTAACTATTAGATAAACGACGTACGAGTGTAAAAATAACATCTTTTATCGAATTTTCAAGCAGTATTACTTTAATTTGTTTAACTGATAATTATTCTACTTATTATCAATCTTATTATTCAAAAAATTGTCTTATCAAGCAGTCTAAATATTTTCTTTGACTGTTTGTACATACGTTTTTAATTTTTGTCGAAACTATTTATTTTTAATTTGTGTATCCAAATTTGTGTTATACAAATCTATATAAAACACTCTAATAAACGTACTCCTCCCGTTATATTGTCAAAACTATGAACATTCTTCTTTACCTATTTGTATCTAATACAAATTCTAAAATGCTAGCAGATGTATAAAAACAGTCTAATAAACGAACCGCCCCCCCTCCAAAAATTATAGCGGACACAGCAACCCAAGTCTCTTTCTCTTTGTACAGTCGGGGCGTCGTCGCAATTCAGTAATTTTTGAAATAATACAGGCTAGTCAAGCGCGACAAACCCGAGAGAAATTGCATCGCTTTGCCGCGTTGTTGTTTCAGATAGAAAGTGCGCCCGACCATTCTCTCTCTCTCTCTTTCTCTCTCACTCTCTCTTAAATAATCTTCTCTGTTAATTCTTTATCCTCTGTTAAATTCTCTCTTAAGTATTGTTAAATTCTAGTTTATTTAATTTATTGGTATATTTGCTTATTTTTTATTTATTTTTTCTTCTTTTATTCTTTTACTTATTAATTGGGAAAGACAATTTTAAAAAGTATGCATGTATGATTGAAAGCGATTGCTAATGTATGTATGTATGTAATTTTATTTAAATGACTGATAGGTATAAAACAAACCATTTAGGAATTTTATATCTGACAACAAGGTGTAATACGTTATGTACCTGACTTCACATATGTGCAATTTATTTTAGTTAAATTAACGACGTGATACATAATTTTAAGAGGCTGATGTAACATAAAAAACTTTTTTTGTAAATAGTTACAAATAAATATTATATCTATCTATCTATCTCTCTATCTCTCCCTTTCTCTCTCCTCGGAATATTAGTGAGTGGTACCAGGCTAAAGGACCATTGATCACTATCATTCTTACTCACTTTTTGGCTTCGTGCACTCGTTGCCGGAGAAGAACATTAGACAGCGCACTTATCACGAGCGGTAATATGTATAACGAGGATTTTCTTTACTGCATCCGAAGTGGTCTTTCAATAAATCAATAAGTGCATAAACTACAAATGGAACGCTGAAAAGAATTGTACTGTTTTTTTATATAACAAATATTTTTCGTAATATTAATGGCCGTCTCCATTGATGATGGGAAAAGAAAGATTGAGAGTTGGCCGTGATGAAAAATAAAGGACAAGATAAAAATGCTGAGAAGAAGAATGGAATGCGCATGCCTGGAGAGACACAAATGTCCGGCTAGTTACATTCATTGCTACTTATCCGCGTGTATTGTTATATGCCCCGTCAATCACGGCACAACGACGTATGCAGTTGCAGCAATAATTCCATAAGTCCAGAGTACTATTATTGTCTATTAAATAGAAGAAACATTATTGCAATTTGATTATGAGGAGATTCAGAATCTTGGAGTCTAACGGTCTTTCTTTTATATCTTAAAAGCGTAAAAAAACTAAAGGGTAATACAGTGTAAAACAAAAAGTGCAAAATACGTAAGTAGAAGTAAATCAGTGCCTGAATATTGACAATTTTTCTCGCAATTATTATCGATATTAATGGTGCATAATATGTTCTTTGCTATCGTGTTCTAATTAAATGAAAGTTACGTACAAAATATAAAAATAGTGTATTAAAATCGAAAAAGAGTATAGAAAGGTAAAAGCACTATAAAAATTTTAAATTTTGTTTAATTGAGTGTAAATAAAATGTAAAAAAGTGTAAAAATATTTCTTTAAATTTTTTTACACTTTTTGGCACATTATTACATTTATTAACTAATTTGCATTATTAACTAATTTTTGCACCTTATTACATTTTTTTACAGCTCTTTTATTACGTTTTTAAAACACTTATTATAACGTAGTGCCCTACTAGTCGTCCACTTTGAAATTTTTTATTGAAAAAGCAAGCCCGTAGAATAAATATTGCTAGGTGAATAATATTTTATAGGCACGCGTTTATGAGAATCTGCGGCGTCTAGGAGGGAGAGGAAGTTAATTCGGTAAATTGGATTCGGCATGATTTCGTTATGGATTCAATGTAGAGAGGAAGAGGGCCCCCGGGGGGTATTGAATATGAAGACCAAGAAACACACGCGACTGGTGTTAAAACGATCTTTCGGACTTAGCAAGATATGAACGGTCGATCGTCGTTGACTGAGCCGATATTGATGAATGATTGATGATGATTGCTACGACTGATTCGAGATGGCGAACGACTGGCGAGAGACGCGCGAGCGACTGACCACGGACGGCGTACGACTGATCCAGGACGGCGCACGACTGACTAGGGATGGCACACGCCTGATCCAGGACGGCGCACGACTGACGGCTTCATTGTTGCGTCGGGACCTTTTAAAGAATTAACCGCCGACGCCCGGCGATTTTTTATTCCTAGGTGTCCGTAGAAATCCACGGACGCCATTGTTTCTTCAGGACAAAGTTTTATGGCATGGCCTGCGCACGCAAGTCCGTTAGCTTGTCCCGGATTTCGTCTCTTTTGTCTACGGGGGCGATACTTTGCAATGCATATCCGTGCGCGTTCCTATACTTTTCGTGTTTGACAGAGAAAGGCGGGAATTATATGAAACATCGTACGTCGCGGCTCTTGTTTATAAAAATTATATAATCTTTTTAATAAAGGTCGCGACGTGCCGACGTCAAATCCCCCTTTGAACGGCGACTTTCTCTGCTGTTGTTTTACAATTTTTTCTATTCTCGCTGATCCTTCAGAATTTGATTAAAAGTAGTTTTTTTTTCTTTTACATAATTTTTACGTTACATATAAGTGGATAAGACAGCTATAAACCGAATGGGAAAATAATACAAGAATTTCAAAATAATAATAAATTTACGATACATTCTTAAATAACACTTAATCACTTTACTATACTGATCGTCGTCTTCATATTATCCTTGGGCGCTGATGAGTCACTCTTGGCCAAAGTGTAATATCGGCGTCCTAGAAGGATTTCTCGGCATCGGTGCAGTCCAGCACCATTGAATACCCATGTCCTCCAGGAAATGGGTTCAAAAGCCCTTCCGCTTTCTTCAGGCAAGTCGGGGTGATGATTTTCTCATGGGCCCAGCGTGTCCAAGCTGGGGTCGATGAGAATTTGTTTCAGGATCAGCGGAAGATGGGTCCGTCCGATCCATGCAGCATCTGGGAAGCTTACCGTTGATGCTGGTCTCTCGGTAGATGGGTCCAATCGACGATTGATGTGCGTGGGATGCGGAGAAGATGGGTCTCCGCAGTCCAAGCTCGCGGAGGGTGGGTCCGCGGCGTCACTCCTGGTCGCATCTTTCGATGCACACGCGGCCGACGCTTAAAACCTTCTTCGTCCAAGGAAGTATTCGGCCTCACGAGTAACGTGGGAGTATGATGCAGTTTTGCGTATAGCGAAAATCATCGTGAAAACGAAGGATCGGCGGAAGATGGGTCCGTTCAATCTCTGGCGTAAGTGGGCTGTGGAGAAGATAGGTCTCCGTAGTACAAAGTCGCGCGGAATGTGTCCGCGGCATCGTTTACCTTCGCATGTTTCGATGTACTCTTGGCCGATGCGTTTAGAGTCCTAGTCTAAAGAACTCTTCGGCCATTCGACTGCCGAGAAGGCGGTTTCACGTATACTGAAGTTATTCGGAAGATGAGTCTGAGTGACACCGGGTTCGACGTCGGCGCGTGGAAGCTGGGTCCACGGTGTCGCGTTAGTGCGCATCAGTTGATGCTCGTCGAAGATCACCGCTCTCCAGATAGCGACTGCGCTCATTAACCCATTTCTTCCCAAGCGGCCATTTTTAGTCGATTGGTTTTTTGCCTAAAACCACCATTTATAAATTTTCCAACGGAAATTTTAAAATTCTGAGTTCAGAATCGGAAAGAGCGGACAATTTTACTTCAGAAAAGTGCTATTGGTTATTATTATTCTTTTTTCGACAATTTTTTAGGCAAAAAACCAGTCGACTATAAAATGGTCGCTTGGGAAGAAATTAATTGCTACTCGGGGAAGCATTTTTGCAGCAAGTGCAGGTCATGGAACCATATGCGCAGCAAGGGCGACTTGTAGCCGCAGTCGTGTAGTAGGTGCGAGTTATGGCTGCAACTGCGCAGCAGGCTATCGTGAGTTGCGCTTGCAGCTGTGCAGCAAGCCTGTATCGCCGTTGCGTGTCTATGTAGCAAGGTTAAAGTAGTGGCTGCGTTCGCGCCGCAAGTTTGAGTGTTGGCTGTATCCACCCATCAAGTGCGAATTGCAGCGGAGTCGCGCAGCAACCATCAGTTGTGGCTGCAACTGCGCAGCGGGCGCGAATTGTGACTATGGCAGCGCAGCAGGTGCGAGTTGTGACTGCAGCCGCGTAGCATACACGGATAGAAAAACTCGGCTACATCTACCGGAGACCCAGACACTTACAGCCTTAGTCGCTCAAGCAGTAGAATGATATGATCACTAAGTAGTGTCGGCTGTAGAACAAAGCAGTTATAGCATAGCGATTCAGAAACAGGTTACTGTTAACATACTATGCTTTGCAAATTTCTCATAGACTCTTACGATGAAAATCAATACTTTACGTTGTAAATACACTTTTCCAACACATTAGCAATTAATCTTTGCAAAATATAAGTTAATAGGTATGAAATCCGAATATTCAAAAACCTAACCTCAAATATCTGTCATTTCGGCTACTCGTCTTTGGGGAGCGAGTCAGGCTAAAACTGCTTTGTTTTATAGCAGCGCTGGCGGTGTGATCCTACCGCTGATTCGACGTTACCACTACAACGCTAATACGGCGGAGTTTTTCTCTCTGTGTACGCAATTTAAGGAGTCGCGACTGTGTCTATGCAGCGGGTGATAGTTCGGCTACTTCGCTACAGTTAGAGCCGCGGTTGAGACTGTGCGGCAAACAGGAGTCCTAGCCGCAACCATGCGTCCAGTGCGAATCATAGCTACAGTAGCGCGAGTTGTAGCTGCAGTTGCGCGAGTTGTAGCTGCGGCTGCGCCGCAAGTGGAGTTCGTAACTGCGGCCGTGCAACATGCGCGAGTTGTGGCTGCAGTAGCGAGGCGAGCGCAAATCCTATCTGCGACCGCGTAGCAATTGCAGGTCGTGACTGCGCAAGTTGTGGCTGCGGCCGCGCATCACACGTCTGTTTTTAGCGTGGCCGTGCAGCGAGAGTGAATGACCTCGCAAAGAGCTGTTGTTAGGTCGTGCAACTAGTGCAACTATTCCGCTTGCTTCGCAGCAACATTGGCTGGAGATTGTAATCATGCGATGTCTTATTCTCACTATTGCTTCACAGTCACTTATCACTGCACTTATATATAGTTCAAGGTCCCGAATTAACTTTCCGATATGTAACTTATTATTGGTCCTGCTAGTACTCGCGCACTATTTGTTTGTGTCCGTCGCTGAATATGTCACTCGTTTTATTGTTTATGTCACTCCCGGAATTTCGCGGTGGTGGATTGCTTTTCGAGTTTTGGGCGCCACCGAGTCTTTTAGTACTCGGAAGTACGATTGCTGCTGTATGCCCGGATTTGCTTGTCGGTGAGGTTCGAAGTATGCTTGATAAGGACAAGTAAAGGCCCCACGTTGGGCGCCAATTGGTACAGGTTCAGGTTTATGGGAACTCGCGGCGTCAAGGAGGGAGAGAAAGTTAATTCTGTAAATTGGACTCGGCATGATTTCGTTATGGATTCAATGTGGAGAGGAAGAGGGGGGGGATATTGAATGTGAAGACAAAGAAAGATATGAATGGTCGATCGTCGTTGACTGAGCCGCGATTGACGAATGATTGATGATGATTGCTACGACTGATTTCGACTGACGGCAGACGAGCGACCGATTGGTCTCGACTGATGGTAGACGGGCGAACGACTGGCGAGAGACAGCGAGCGACTGACCAGGGACGGGGCACGACTGATCCAGGACGGCGCACGACTGACTAGAGATGAAACACGTCTGATCCAGGACGGCGCACGACTGACGGCTTCATTGATGCGTCTGGACCTTTTAAAGAATTAGCCGCCGACGCTCGGCAATTTTTTAGTTCTAGGTGTCCGTAGAAATCCGCAGATGGCGCCGGCGGCGGAAAGCCATTGTTTCTTCGGGACAAAGTTTTATGGTAGGGCCTACGCGCGCGGGGGCCTACACGTGCTCGTATTTTTATGGCAAGTCCGTTGGCTTGTCTCGGATTTCGCCTCTTTTTTCTCCGCGCGCGATACTTTGAAATACATATCCCTGCGCGCTCCTATACTTTTCGCGTTTGACAGAGAAAGTCGCGAATTTTATGAAACGTCGTGCGTCGCGGTTCTTGTTTATAAAAATGATATAATCTTTTAATAAAGATCGCAATGTACGAACGTCAATTTCTTATTTATTATGATACTCGTATCTAAAAATTTAAGCCTGACCTTAAAACAGTTCAAGAACCATAAACTACTAAATTTTGATAATTCTTGGTGAGTTTTAATCGTTGGCTGGGCGAAGTCCGTATATCTAGTTCACAGCCACTTTCAATTGTAATGATCGTCACAATTAATTAATATTTAATTATAATAATCTAATAGTAGCTATATTCACTCCCTCGCTAACGCTTGCTCATGTAACTTGAAAGTTATGTAATGAAATAAGATTAGGATTTTTGTGTATCAATTTTTTAAGGTTATTTTATATTTCAACTTACATATTCACCCATATATATATATATACCCATATACTCGCCCATCTACATACTCATTCATCCACACACCCAAATTTATACACGTCCCATACACAACACCCATATAATATATACATTTACCCATATTAATACCGTCTAACATACCCACCGACCGGACACCGACTCACATACTAATCTACCCACAAACCAATTTTTATATCCAACTACACACAGCTTATTTACCTACACCCATATTCATAACTACCTACATATAGATCACCCATGTTTCAACCCATCGACACACCCATATATCCATCCACATACATACAACCCATATGCCCATCTACCCACACACCCATATTTATACCCATCTACATACCAATTTATATACCCAGCCCCCACATACTCATATTTATACCCACCCACATACGCACCACTTGTATATCCATCCACCCACATACCCATATACATACCCATATACTCATATACCTTCCAACATACTTTACATACTCATCCACTCACATACTTATCGACCCACACATCCATATTTATACTGAGCCACATACGCACCACCCATAAATCCACTACCCACACATTCATATATCCACACACACACACACACATACCTACAGTCACATACAAAATGTTAGTCATGTATATTATAGTTATGCACAGTAAACGTATATCTGTACGTACAAAAACCTAAACTATAACACCTTAGATGGGAAAAATTAAAAATTTTCGAATTAAAGAATGTAGAAAAACGTGGAAAAATACTAGGGGTGTCTTAGTACAAACGGTTGGATCCAGTGTAAACGGAATTTAAATCTTTTGCTTGCTCTATACTGGTTGAGTATGAAATATGAAGTATAAATGAAAAATGAAAATGTCATTAAAGATATTTAATTTTTGTCCCTCATATGTCAAATCATTGAATATCACCGTGCAGATGCGTGGTCTCGTCTATTTGTACATGTATGTATGTGTACCTTTGTGTATACCAGCGTGTATATTATGTGTGTAGTGCATATGCAAGTGTGAGTAGGTGTATGTTTTTAAGTATATATGTGTGTGTAGGTGTGTATGTGTGTGTGTTTGTGCATGTTCCTGTGTATGTTTGTCAATGTGTCTGTTTATGCGTATGTGACTGTATATATGATTGTATAGTGATTATATATAAGATTGGTGTATGTTTGTGTGTATATATGCGAGTATATCTTTGAATGTTTGTGTGAGTGACTCTGTATAGACTTCCCAATTCCCATGTGTGTGTATATGTGTGAGTGTATATGTGTGTATATGTGAGTCAGAGTATATGTATGACTATGTGTGCGTGTGAGTCTATGTGAGTATTTACTTAGTTTATATGTGTGCGTGTGTGTATCTATGTGCGAATGGGAGTAAGTGTGTTATGTGTGCGTGGGTATGTGTGACTATATTTGTGAGTATTTAGGTGAGTGTGTGTATGTATATAATTATGTTTGTGTTGTGTGTGAGTTTGTTTGCGTTTATGTATGTAAATATAAATTTGAAGTATTTTAATACATTTGTTTTAATTTGCTACAAATGGCAATGTTCTTCAAATTGCCATACAACGGCATATATTTATCTATAAGTTTGAAGTGAGAGTTATATAATCTGAAGTATTCCCTGAATATGATTTATTAACTCTTATTAAGATCCATCGTATAATCGGTATAGATTCGTAGGAGTATGCGCACAAAAAGTGTATAAAGTAGGTAAAGCTAGTACTTAACTGCTACACAACGGCTATATTTAAAAAATTGCCAGTTAATGGAAATATATTTGTCTGGAAGTTTGAACTTACAGATATGTAACCTTCAGTGTGCCCTGAATATTCGTACAAAATTTCATTAAGATCCATTGAACAGTTTCGGAGGAGTATGCTCACAAAAAGTGTACCAATTAGCGATAGAGGGCGTCGCCGACTCAAAGAATCGAGCTCCACCCAATTATTTTAAAGAAAAATAAACTATATTAAATGGAAGTAGACTTAAATCGAAGAGATATATGAGTTAAAAATTTGTGGAAAATGTACAAAAAATTATAAAAATATATTGACATATTCATACCATCGGAGAAATTGAAGAGTGGATAAATGAGAAAAAAAATGATTAATGAAGAAAAAAAGTTATATGAAATTAAAGGGGAAAATAAAAGCAACCAATTACACTGGTTAAAAAATTTTGTACAGAAAACCTATAGCGATAATTAAAAGTTTTTTATGGAAAATTAAAAAATAGAGCTTCCTTATTTTAATATTTTAAGGATTTTACTCAATCTTTCATGATTAAACTTGAAGCATTCAACTAGTAAAAAGCGTAAACTATATTTATAAAAAGTGATGTTTTGTCTTAAATAATGGTCAATTACTAGTGCCGAGTATTAGACTCTAGTGGTCGACTACTAGCGTTTTCGTCATATCTATTTAAAACAAATATTACAATTATTCTGCAAATTTTGTGAACAAGAACGAAAATGTTAAAAAAAATTTGAATACATTCAAGCCGCGATGACTGTGTGGTTTGTAACTCGGACTTCTAACTAAGAGGTCCCGGGTTCAAAACCCGAGCATGTAAAATTTTCAGAAACGATTTTGTTCATATGTTTGTTTCCGCGGTGCCAATGGTTCGGATTACACTTGAAACTATAGGGCCAGTTTATTCTCCGAATGTAAGAGGGAAAAATTTATAAGTATCACTATAGGGAACCGGGTCTAATGAATGAGTGCAGGTATTAAATTACTTCTGCAAAATTCACTTGAACTTCGACCTCGGATAAACAACAAACAATAAACAATTCAAAGTGTATAAACCCGGCTATTTGGAAACAAAGCTGTTTGTGACTTTTTTTGTAATAGCTTGAACACAAATTTCCTCTTAGATGTTCAATTACTGGGGTCACTGACCTATTATCGCGCTGAACAAATTTCCACCAAAGGAGAATAGCTTTAATTTAACATACAATGAACGAAAATTGCAAGAAGAAAAAGAGTCTTCGAAAAAACTCAAAGCTGACGGAAGTCGACATAGCACAAGAGTGTTGCGCAAGCGAGTTATTCTTGAGGTCGGAAGGAATCAATCGCATTTCGGGAATTCAAATGTGGATGCACGGAGGCAGCGTGTACACGTTTCGGCGGGCGCGTTGACCGCGATCGCGAGCCGAGTGCAACGGCAGCGCACTATTGTACTGTCAAGCGAGACAAGTAGTACCAGACATTTTGACTCGTGTTCTTTTTTTCTTCTTCAGGTTTTGATTAACAAACAGCGTATGAGAATGCAACTTTTTTAAATGGGACAATTGACCTTAAGGTGAGACACAAATCGATTGTTTGTTTTTTTCAAGGGGACGGATACACCTTTGAATACTGAATTAATTGTTAAGATAAAAATAAGACAATTATCACATATTACCTATTTTTTTTAGATAAATTACAATCTTTTTCATCAAAATATAACAGAGAAAATACTTTTTTCTTTAATTACAGGTTATTACGCCCCCTTCAATGATCACAATGGTTTTGAGAGCCAATAAGATCGATTGGGGGATTTGAGATTTATTTGTGTTAAAATACATGTAGTTATGCAGTCAATGTAGGGATTTGAAAATAAAAATTATTGACCAAAGTTATATCTTTAGATTAGTAACTTTTGAGAAGAAAGTATTAAAACATTCTTTGTTCAAAATGAGGTAAAGAATCTAAAAAAATATATTATTATACCTTATTGTGATACTTTGTAAACTCAAGTATTGTGATGTATTGTGATATTAAGATTCTAGAAAATCGCCATCAGCTGATTCTAAATAAAAAATCTTAAAATAAAGTTCTTCATATTTCCTTTAATTCTAGACTTGTTAGAAAAAAGTCTCAAGTTAAATATAATGTTTGCAGAATTTTTAAATACCGCACTTTTCTTCGGTATTTCTTTTTTATAAACCCATGCATTAAGTTAGTATTTCATGTCTGCTTTCATTCTAGACCTCATGCAAAATGGTCTCCAGCTAAATATAATTCCTGTAGAACTTTTAAATGGTGAATTTTTATTACAGTCACACAATGGAAATACCGAAAAATAGTGCGCTATTTAAAAATTCTGCAAAAATTATATTCAGCTTGAGACCATTTTTTAACAAGTCTCGAGTTAAAGGAAATATGAAAAACTTAATTTTAAGATATTTTATTTTAAAGAAGCTTATAGCGATCTTCTAGAACCTTAATATCACAATATATCACAATGCATGAGTTCACAAAATATCTCAAGAAGGTTTAATAAAATTGTTTTTAGATTCCTTACCTCATTTTGAACAAAAAATGTTGTTACTCTGTTTTCTCAAAAGTCTCAGTAGTATTTGATTTAAAAACTCCACTTCGTGCTTGGGGTGCGCCCACGCTCGTGCCCGAGTTTTTTTTGGGGGGGGGGGGGAGGGGTGCCAACGCTATCACTAGGGGGAACGCTCGCTCGCGGAGGCAGACGCTCGCGTTCGAGGCGGAACGCTTGCGCGCTAGGCAAACTGCGAGTGTACCTCGAGCGCGAAGGTAACCTGGGTAACCGCTAGTGCACGAGGATCGCACGTATTAGTTATTTTTATACAACAATAATACATGGAAATAAACTGATGATCGATTTTTAATAACCTAATGACACTTACACGCCACCGAGCCGAAGGTATTCAAATTATGCTTATTTCAACTCGCTACGAAGAGTTAAAAAGTATTTTGTATAGTGTTATTAATAGATATGATGTTGCAGTATATTTATAAAGGTGTAGGGAGGAGTCGTACTGTGTGACAAAGCATACAGTATGACAAATTACGCATTGCAGGCTGACCTCTTTTTTCATAGGTAAGTTTATGTCTCTGTAACAATTTTCATCAGGTTTAGTTCTTCATAAGTCCATTAAGATGTCGATGGACTTCTAATTATCATTATCCGCGCAGTATAACCTAAAACACTATGGTGTACGTGTCGTACAGTATGACATACGTAAGTTGAATGGTAAAATATTACAAAATTTTACTTTTTATCCTTTTTCAGAAGAAAAATATCTACGAGGAATGGCCATATGCGTTGAACATTATCTACAAACATTTAATAAATGTTATTTGTTACTTTTCGTTATTTATAACAAATACTATATTTTAGTAAATATACAGTATTGCAGTTTATAAAGCAATTTCTAAATGTTTATAAAGCTATATATTTAATAAATGTACTATATTATTACTTATAGATATGTTCTGAATACTCTTATAAATCATTTAGACCTCAAAATTGAATAAATACGATAATTTGTCATATTGTATGAGATTTCTTAGAAATCGCAAAGTCGTAACTTTTACATTTATATTGAAAATAAAGTTTTATGTTTGAATTTGATCTCAGCTAATTTAAAAGTTATACCCAAAATAGCTATGAGTTGTCTCTAAATAAATATTTTATAAATAAATATCTGTAACTAATCGTAAAAACGAAGTCCTCTTTTTACATTTTCGAAATATAAGAGATATGCAGCAAAATTATATTTGTTAAATAAAGTGTCAAATATTATTCTAATCATAGTAATTCTCACATGAGAAATATTTTTTATTTTTCGAGTAACATTTTCCGGGAAATGTGAACGTAAGTTGGTGTGGGAAATAAAAAAAAAATTGTATATACACGTTTATAAATATACTGCATATATAATTAGAATATTGTATGTATATTAAATTCGTACATTATAAATTAAATACATTGTATTTTATTACAGATTTGATTCATATTCATTTTATTTAATTTCCTCTATCCATTTATATTCTTTTAATTTAGTTTAAAAAATTATTTTACATAATGCCACCGAAAAAAATGATGTATCGTGGTAATATAAATGTTTTAATCCTTTTCAAAAGGATAATCAGAATTACAGAAATAATTTATTTCATTTAACTGGTAAATTTAATATAAGTATTCTTCACTCCCAGCTAAAACTAAAATTTGTATAAAATTTAAAGCTAATTTTTATAAATCTCTTCGAGATTCTGATATAACCCCTGCAGTAGATAATAATTATTTTGTTCAATGCGATAATGAATATCATAAAGCCGGTGTTGCTACCCATCTAATGATAAAAACGAAAAAATATTATTGGTTACTCTCGCTCCAAAACATTGGTCGGGCGAAGAATTAATGTTAGAATTTAAATCGACTAAGCGAGAAGCAAGAACTGCGAAAGAATTGGTCTGAAAACATGGTATTTTAGCAACTCCAATTTCAAAAGAAGAGAAGTTACTATCTACTGAAACAAGTACTTTAGTACGTAAATTTTATGAACGAGATGATATAAGTCGATTAATGCCTGGAATAAATGATTTTGTATCAGTGAAACAAGATAATGGAACTCGAGTTCACATGCAAAAACGACTATTATTTTGTAATCTTAACGAATTATATGCTCAATTCAAAATTGAGCATGAAGACGTAAAGATAGGTTTCACAAAATTTACACAATTTTGACCCCGTCACTGTGTTTTAGCAGGATTCAGCGGAACTCATACAGTTTGCGTTTGTACACATCATGAAAGTATAAAATTAATGTTTAATGCTATTGATTTAAAGAATGTGACAATAACTTTAAAAACATCTTTGGAAAACTATCGTGATTGCATAAATGTAATTGTATGTTCAGATCCTAACGATATTTGTTTTCTAGGGGAGTGTAAAAATTGTCCTGGTGTAGCAGAAATTAAAAATTATTTTACAAAAGATTTCGATGATAAAGATATTGAAGAAATTAGGTTTGATACATGGACACAAATTGATAGATGCACATTAAATACTCAAGTAATAAAAGTTGACGAATTCGTAGATGAATTTTGTGAACGATTATCTAAATTAAAATTACATCATTTCATTGCTAACCAGCAAGCACTATTTTTAAAAGATCTTAGAGAAAATTTAAACGAAGGGGAGTTTATGGTTTGCTTTGATTTTGCTGAAAACTACGCGTTTGTCGTTCAAAATTCAACTCAATCTTTTCATTGGAATAATAATTAAGCTACTGTATTTATAGTAGTTGTTTACTATATAGAAGCTGGTAAGCTTAAACATAAAAGTATGGTTATTTTATTTCACCACACCCCCGTAAAGAAATGACTGTACGCATCTCAGCAGGCCGTACAGTACCCCATGCTCTGCCTAGAAGTAAAGTGACTTGTGTACGCGCGACGCGCTGTTTTACCGCTCGAGACGCAGTCGAGAGCGGAAAAAGGCGCATCGCGCATGCGCAAGTCACTTTATTCCCTAGGCAGTCCATGCGGTACTGTACGGCCTGCTGAGAGGGCGTACAGTCAGCACTTTACGCGCAGTGTGGTGAAAAAATATAAGAAACGTGTATGTATCATACATAGTACATTTTAACTACAATTTTTTATGAGGTAGAAGCTACGCTGCCCCAGTGCTGGCGCGATGAAGGGTCACGCGTTCTACGAAGCTCTGTTATTCGAAAATACCAAAAAAAAACTTTTGAGACAAAGATTATTTTTATATAAAAAAAATTGATTTTTCATTTAAAAATATTTAAAAATTAAAAAAAAATGACGTATCTGGAGAAAAAGGCAAATTTAGTTTTCTTTTTAATTTTTCAAGGTTAAATTATGAAAATTTTGAAAAATGGTTATGACCATTAAAAAGTTCGGGAAAAGAACTATAATAACCATTATTGATACATTTTTTAAAAACAAGTCTTATATTATTTATATCGAATGCAAAAGTCGCTGATTTTGCCGTATATTTTCGGCTCAGGACATTTGACGTGAAATGCCTCATATGCATGAGTCATTTGCTTAAAGAATGACCGTAGTCGATTTGTGCTTGGCTTTGAGGAAGCTAAAATGTAATAAGTGTTATGAATATTCAAGTAGTAGTTCGTGCGTATACTTTATTTTTCAATTGTTAATTTTTGGCTCTAACAGCACAATTGTAGATGGTAAACATACAAACGTCAGGATGGAATTTCCAAACTTTATTTAGTCACATACGTTTATTTATGAGAACAATGATGAACAGTATACAAGACACCCGAAACGTTGTCATTATGTATGATTAAAATCATAAAATTTTCTGTTTATCAGTTAACAATTTGTTCCGTTTTTGTGAATTGAAAATTTATATCTTTTAAAAAGGTGGATGAAGGAATATGCATACAAATTTTGTGGAAGAAGCATGTAAAAACACAAATATTTAAATTATCAGTTTCTACGTCGGAAGCTCACATAAAACATATAAAAGCATTTTCTCATTGAGAAAGCAAATGTTACGTTTTTTGCCTTTTCATTTACTGTAAAGACATATATTAAGTCATAGAAATGCCGAAATAAATTTTAAAGAACTTTTTATAAAATTAATTTTGATAATACTTTATTTTTAAAAATTATTACCTATCGTTGGGAGAGGGAAGAAGAGATTCCAGAGAGTTTTTCGGTCATGTTACAGGGTGGAAAGAGAAGTTAAAAATCGATAATTTTAGTGTTACATAATATATGGACAATCTGCGCTTACGTACACTTGATTTAACATACTTTGTATTCAGCGTCAAATTTTGTAATCTGTCTTTTAGGCACTTCTCGTCTACATAGAGCTTCAAAATGTTGCGTATATTGATGAATCCTAACAAAAGATGTACCTTGTGAGCTCCAATTGAAAAAGGCGTATCTTTATCTTTGTAGTTTTGTAGCCTCTTTTTAATACTGAGAATTAATATAACATTGATCTGGTAGTAATCTAAACTGGTTTAATACCACATAAATTAGCTAATATTGACAAAATTAGCTTATTTCTACTTAACAAATTAGCTAAAACCCCGCTTACAGTGGTACGCTTTTTAGCTTATTTCTAGCTAATTTCTAGCTAACATTAATCACTTTTTGTAAACGTTGTAAAATACACATTCACATTACGTTAGTTTAAGTATAAATAGTGCAAGACTACGTAGAATCAATGAGTGTTTTATTCCACACTCGACAGAAATGGCCACTTTTTACCTCTGAAAATCGGGGCGAAAGTAGCATATACTTCCCGTAAACCCATTTGCGGGGCGAAAGTAAAATTGACATTTTTCCATCCAAGATTTGCATTCAGTACAAAACTTTACGTTCACATAGTGATTTCACCTAGTGTTTTCAGGGCCTAACGGCCTTATATTTGTATTTGTGTTGAAAAATGTATATCCCCGGTCAAGTTTCAGGCATAATGAGGTATGATTCTGCACAAACATGTACAAAGTGAAAAAATTTTGAGCATTATCTTGTATGATCATGGATGAACATTCATGATAATTCATAATAATTCAAGATGGTTCACGAACCTACCTGAAATCCATTTTTAGCCAGGAAAGTAAATGTAGATTCAGATTAAGGACCAATGAGACTGAAAAGTTGTTTTGAATCTTAGGAATCTGTATGTACACCCGGGGGCTAAACTATTTTTTTGAATGTGCCGGTTAATGACCGTCAAAAGGAGTATAGTTCATAGCGTAAGCTGCTTAAACCATAAACTATGCAGATTTTGACGGTCATTAACCGGCACGTTCCGAAAAATAGTTTGGCCCTCGGGTCCGGGTGTATCTACGTATGTATGGCTGTGTGGGTGTGCGGGTGTTTGTGTTTGTGTATATGTATGTGTTTATGTGTGTATGTGAGTTTGTATGTGCACGTGTGTGCATGTATGTCTGAGTTTGTATGCGTGCGTGTCTATGCGCAAGTGAGTCTACTAGCTGATTGTACATAAATTGCAATGTGTCTCTAGGTACCTAATCGTAAATTATATTTAAAAAGTTTCGATTAGCATCAGCAAAGAGATAGCACGCTCGTCAGAAAATGCCCTGGAAGACTGGGTCTAGAGTGGGCGGAAAAATGGGAAAATTCCGAAAGAAATGAAATTGAATATGGATAGTCATGGAAATTTTTATAAATACATAAAATATTATAACAATTTCTTCACTTGTTTTCTACACATGTAAGAAGCTGTGTGCAAAATATCAGAAGTCTAAGGAAACATAAGTTAGAAAAGAATTGATCAACAGAATAGCATGCATATCATCGGTTTTTATAATTTACTACTGAAAGTTATCGATTGTATCCAGTAGTTTCTCATCATAAGTATGCAAAAGAATGGCATGCATATAACCGGCTTTTATAATTTACTATGGAAAGTAATCACGTGTATCGAGTAGTTTCTCGTCATACGTATGCAAAAGGTGAGATGTTGATTTGGAAGTTTCGACCTTGTGTGAAGTTGAAAATGAGTGCGACGATTGAAATGCATATTGTACGTATACTGCAAATCGTTGTTCATGATTTACTTGATAAAAAGTTAACTATTCTATCCTATATAAAAAAAGTTGATGGCTGTTTGTAATGTAATAAATTGGAAAAGTATATACTGAGAAAATAGAGGAGAAAAAGAAAAAGGAGGGGAATGCGAGGTAATATAATTAAAGAAGACGGCAGTTATATATAGTATACATGTTTAAATACATATTTCTGTATTTGTATATGTAGCTATTGTGCTTGATTTGTAAGACTATCGAAATAGTCGTGTAACGCAATAAATCGGAAAAGCATATAATAAGAAAATTCGGTGCCAAATTATTGATACTTAGCTTCATCAAACTAAATTAATTGTTCTAATATAAAAGTTTTTATTCTAATAAATTAATTTTAAATTGCCCCTGGTGGAAAATTAATCTAGAACTATGTAGATCTATCTAGTTTGCCGTGGGAATAATCGAGGGCCTCGATAAAACTAGATAATTTTCTACCAGGGGCTATATCTCTTTTTAATTAGAATTTCAATAAATGTATGCTGATTTCTCATTGATGGTTTATCAAAAGATAATTTTTTATTAAAAGTATACATTTAGTTTAAATTACATTTTCCACGTCTCCATAGAGATACTGCTATAGGCACGTTGGGTTTATAATTATTAAAAATTTCCTATTTTTAAAGAGGAATATTTCTGTTCTTTTTTTAATTATGATTTAAATTTCCTTTTTCTTTAAATTTTTTTAATTCTTTTTATTTTCAATTTTTCATAAAAATACGATATTAAAAAAATTATATACCCTGGTGGAAAATTAATCTAGAACTATGTATATCTATCTAGTTTGCCATGGGAATAATCGAGGGTCTCGATAAAACTAGATAATTTTCTACCAGGGAACTTAAATATTTTGAAAATTGTATAATTAAATGAACTTACCTAAGTGAAGTTCTATTATAATTATATGTAGCGCCTCTTCCGAAATGATCACTGGTAGTATTCTTCTTCCCGTCAGATTTTCTACACGTTCATAGTTAAAAAAATCAAGTGAGCGCCCGCGCCGCGCGGCCTTACCGCCGCCCAGATCTCATTAGTTTAAAGTGTTGTCGTTATCAATTTGGGTATCTATTATAACTTATAGATAGGGGATCAAAGGGAGGGACTGATTTTGAAGACTGAGATTTTCAAACTATATCAGCAGAAGCATTAGTTTCATATATAATCAACAAATCAATAAAACTTGCTCTGAAAAAAT